>CP144700.1:33574705-35974705 GCA_036885675.1 Vigna mungo
GGGTACCAACCCTATGTATGAATGTAATGATTTGAGGTGTACCAACCTCGTGGAAAGGGTGTACGAACCCTATGGATGCATGTAATGATTTGAGGTGTACCAACCTCGTGGAAAGGGTGTACCAGCCCTATGGATGAATGTAAAGATTTGAGGTGTACCAACCTCGTGGAAAGGGTGTACGAACCCTATGGATGAATGTAATGATTTGAGGTGTACCAACCTCGTGGAAAGGGTGTAGGAACCCTATGGATGGTGTAATGATTTGAGGTGTACCAACCTCGTGGAAAGGGTGTACCAATCCTATGGATGAATGTAATGATTTGAGGTGTACCAACCCCGTGGAAAGGGTGTACGAACCCTATGGATAAATTTCATGATTTGAGGTGTACCAACCTCGTAGAAAGCGGTACCAACCCTATGGATGAATGTAATGATTTGAGGTGTACCAACCTCGTGGAAAGGGTGTACGAACCGTATGGATGATGTAATGATTTGAGGTGTACCAACCTCGTGGAAAGGGGTACCAACCCTATGTATGAATGTAATGATTTGAGGTGTACCAACCTCGTGGAAAGGGTGTACCAACCCTATGTATGAATGTAATGATTTGAGGTGTAGCAACCTCGTGGAAAGGGTGTACGAACCCTATGGATGATGTAACGATTTGAGGTGTACCAACCTCGTGGAAAGGGGTACCAACCCTATGTATGAATGTAATGATTTGAGGTGTACCAACCTCGTGGAAAGGGTGTACGAACCCTATGGATGCATGTAATGATTTGAGGTGTACCAACCTCGTGGAAAGGGTGTACCAGCCCTATGGATGAATGTAATGATTTGAGGTGTACCAACCTCGTGGAAAGGGTGTACGAACGCTATGGATGAATGTAATGATTTGAGGTGTACCCACCTCGTGGAAAGGGTGTATGAACCCTATGGATGATGTAATGATTTGAGGTGTACCAACCTCGTGGAAAGGGTGTACCAATCCTATGGATGAATGTAATGATTTGAGGTGTACCAACCCCGTGGAAAGGGTGTACGAACCCTATGGATAAATTTCATGATTTGAGGTGTACCAACCTCGTAGAAAGGGGTACCAACCCTATGGATGAATGTAATGATTTGAGGTGTACCAACCTCGTGGAAAGGGTGTACGAACCGTATGGATGAATGTAATGATTTGAGGTGTACCAACCTCGTCGAAATGGTGTACCAACCCTATGGATGATGAAATGATTTGAGGTGTACCAACCTCGTGGAAAGGGTGTACCAACCCTGTGGATGATGTAATGATTTGAGGTGTACCAACCTCGTGGAAAGGGTGTACCAATCCTATGGATGAATGTAATGATTTGAGGTGTACCAACCCCGTGGAAAGTGTGTACGAACCCTATGTATAAATGTAATGATTTGAGGTGTACAAACCTCGTGGAAAGGGTGTACCAATCCTATGGATGATGTAATGATTTGAGGTGTACCAACCTCGTTGAAAGGGTGTACCAGCTCTATGGATGAATGCAATGATTTGAGGTGTACCAACCTCGTGGAAAGAGTGTACGAACCCTATGGATGAATGTAATGATTTGAGGTGTACCAACCCTATGTATGAATGTAATGATTTGAGGTGTAGCAACCTCGTGGAAAGGGTGTATGAACCCTATGGATGATGTAATGATTTGAGGTGTACCAACCTCGTGGAAAGGGTGTACCAACCCTATGGATGAATGTAATGATTTGAGGTGTACCAACCTCGTGGACAGGGTGTACGAACCCTATGGATGAATGTAATGATTTGAGATGTACAAACCTCGTGGAAAGGGTGTACCAACCCTATGGATGATGTAATGATTTGAAGTGTACCAACCTCGTGGAAAGGGTGTACCAACCCTATGGATGAATGTAATTATTTGAGGTGTACCAACCTCGTGGAAAGGGTGTACGAACCCTATGGATGAATGTAATGATTTGAGGTGTACCAACCTCGTGGAAAGGGTGTACCAACCCTATGGATGAATGTAATGATTTGAGGTTTACCAACCTCGTGGACAGGGTGTACGAACCCTATGGATGAATGTAATGATTTGAGATGTACAAACCTCGTGGAAAGTGTGTACCAACCCTATGGATGATGTAATGATTTGAGGTGTACCAACCTCGTGGAAAGGGTGTACCAGCCCCATGGATGAATGTAATGATTTGAGGTGCACCAACCTCGTGGAAAGGGTGTACGAACCCTATGGATAAATGTAATGATTTGAGGTGTACCAACCTCGTGGAAAGGGGTACCAACCCTGTGTATAAATGTAATGATTTGAGGTGTAGCAACCTCGTGGAAAGGGTGTACGAACCCTATGGATGCATGTAATGATTTGAGGTGTACCAACCTCGTGGAAAGGGTGTACCAGCCCTATGGATGAATGTAATGATTTGAGGTGTACCAACCTCGTGGAAAGGGTGTACGAACCCTATGGATGCATGTAATGATTTGAGGTGTACCAACCTCGTGGAAAGGGTGTACCAACCCTGTGGATGATGTAATGATTTTAGGTGTACCAACCTCGTGGAAAGGGTGTACCAATCCTATGGATGAATGTAATGATTTGAGGTGTACCAACCCCGTGGAAAGTGTGTACGAACCCTATGGATAAATGTAATGATTTGAGGTGTACAAACCTCGTGGAAAGGGTGTACCAATCCTATGGATGATGTAATGATTTGAGGTGTACCAACCTCGTTGAAAGGGTGTACCAGCTCTATGGATGAATGCAATGATTTGAGGTGTACCAACCTCGTGGAAAGAGTGTACGAACGCTATGGATGAATGTAATGATTTGAGGTGTACCAACCCTATGTATGAATGTAATGATTTGAGGTGTAGCAACCTCGTGGAAAGGGTGTATGAACCCTATGGATGATGTAATGATTTGAGGTGTACCAACCTCGTGGAAAGGGTGTACCAACCCTATGGATGAATGTAATGATTTGAGGTGTACCAACCTCGTGGACAGGGTGTACGAACCCTATGGATGAATGTAATGATTTGAGATGTACAAACCTCGTGGAAAGGGTGTACCAACCCTATGGATGATGTAATGATTTGAGGTGTACCAACCTCGTGGAAAGGGTGTACCAACCCTATGGATGAATGTAATTATTTGAGGTGTACCAACCTCGTGGAAAGGGTGTACGAACCCTATGGATGAATGTAATGATTTGAGGTGTACCAACCTCGTGGAAAGGGTGTACCAACCCTATGGATGAATGTAATGATTTGAGGTTTACCAACCTCGTGGACAGGGTGTACGAACCCTATGGATGAATGTAATGATTTGAGATGTACAAACCTCGTGGAAAGTGTGTACCAACCCTATGGATGATGTAATGATTTGAGGTGTACCAACCTCGTGGAAAGGGTGTACCAGCCCCATGGATGAATGTAATGATTTGAGGTGCACCAACCTCGTGGAAAGGGTGTACGAACCCTATGGATAAATGTAATGATTTGAGGTGTACCAACCTCGTGGAAAGGGGTACCAACCCTGTGTATAAATGTAATGATTTGAGGTGTAGCAACCTCGTGGAAAGGGTGTACGAACCCTATGGATGCATGTAATGATTTAAGGTGTACCAACCTCGTGGAAAGGGTGTACCAGCCCTATGGATGAATGTAATGATTTGAGGTGTACCAACCTCGTGGAAAGGGTGTACGAACCCTATGGATGCATGTAATGATTTGAGGTGTACCAACCTCGTGGAAAGGGTGTACCAACCCTGTGGATGATGTAATGATTTGAGGTGTACCAACCTCGTGGAAAGGGTGTACCAATCCTATGGATGAATGTAATGATTTGAGGTGTACCAACCCCGTGGAAAGGGTGTACGAACCCTATGGATAAATGTAATGATTTGAGGTGTACAAACCTCGTGGAAAGGGTGTACCAATCCTATGGATGATGTAATGATTTGAGGTGTACCAACCTCATTGAAAGGGTGTACCAGCTCTATGGATGAATGCAATGATTTGAGGTGTACCAACCTCGTGGAAAGAGTGTACGAACCCTATGGATGAATGTAATGATTTGAGGTGTACCAACCCTATGTATGAATGTAATGATTTGAGGTGTAGCAACCTCGTGGAAAGGGTGTATGAACCCTATGGATGATGTAATGATTTGAGGTGTACCAACCTCGTGGAAAGGGTGTACCAACCCTATGGATGAATGTAATGATTTGAGGTGTACCAACCTCGTGGACAGGGTGTACGAACCCTATGGATGAATGTAATGATTTGAGATGTACAAACCTCGTGGAAAGGGTGTACCAACCCTATGGATGATGTAATGATTTCAAGTGTACCAACATCGTGGAAAGGGTGTACCAACCCTATGGATGAATGTAATTATTTGAGGTGTACCAACCTCGTGGAAAGGGTGTACGAACCCTATGGATGAATGTAATGATTTGAGGTGTACCAACCTCGTGGAAAGGGTGTACCAACCCTATGGATGAATGTAATGATTGGAGGTTTACCAACCTCGTGGACAGGGTGTACGAACCCTATGGATGAATGTAATGATTTGAGATGTACAAACCTCGTGGAAAGGGTGTACCAACCCTATGGATGATGTAATGATTTGAGGTGTACCAACCTCGTGGAAAGGGTGTACCAGCCCCATGGATGAATGTAATGATTTGAGGTGCACCAACCTCGTGGAAAGGGTGTACGAACCCTATGGATAAATGTAATGATTTGAGGTGTACCAACCTCGTGGAAAGGGGTACCAACCCTGTGTATAAATGTAATGATTTGAGGTGTAGCAACCTCGTGGAAATGGTGTACGAACCCTATGGATGATGTGATGATTTGAGGTGTACCAACCTCGTGGAAAGGGGTACCAACCCTATGGATGAATGTAATGATTTGAGGTGTACCAACCTCGTGGAAAGGGTGTACGAACCCTATGGATGAATGTAATGATTTGAGGTGTACCAACCTCGTCGAAATGGTGTACTAACCCTATGGATGATGAAATGATTTGAGGTGTACCAACCTCGTGGAAACGGTGTTCAAACCCTATGGATGATGTAATGATTTGAGGTGTACCAACCTCGTGGAAAGGGTGTACGAACCCTATGGATGAATGTAATGATTTGAGATGTACCATCCTCGTGGAAATGGTGTACCAACCCTATGTATGAATGTAATGATTGGAGGTGTAGCAACCTCGTGGAAAGGGTGTACGAACCCTATGGATGATGTAATGATTTGAGGTGTACCAACCTCGTGGAAAGGGGTACCAACCCTATGTATGAATGTAATGATTTGAGGTGTACCAACCTCGTGGAAAGGGTGTACGAACCCTATGGATGCATGTAATGATTTGAGGTGTACCAACCTCGTGGAAAGGGTGTACCAGCCCTATGGATGAATGTAAAGATTTGAGGTGTACCAACCTCGTGGAAAGGGTGTACGAACCCTATGGATGAATGTAATAATTTGAGGTGTACCAACCTCGTGGAAAGGGTGTAGGAACCCTATGGATGATGTAATGATTTGAGGTGTACCATCCTCGTGGAAAGGGTGTACCAATCCTATGGATGAATGTAATGATTTGAGGTGTACCAACCCCGTGGAAAGGGTGTACGAACCCTATGGATAAATTTCATGATTTGAGGTGTACCAACCTCGTAGAAAGGGGTACCAACCCTATGGATGAATGTAATGATTTGAGGTGTACCAACCTCGTGGAAAGGGTGTACGAACCGTATGGATGATGTAATGATTTGAGGTGTAGCAACCTCGTGGAAAGGGGTACCAACCCTATGTATGAATGTAATGATTTGAGGTGTACCAACCTCGTGGAAAGGGTGTACCAACCCTATGTATGAATGTAATGATTTGAGGTGTAGCAACCTCGTGGAAAGGGTGTACGAACCCTATGGATGATGTAATGATTTGAGGTGTACCAACCTCGTGGAAAGGGGTACCAACCCTATGTATGAATGTAATGATTTGAGGTGTACCAACCTCGTGGAAAGGGTGTACGAACCCTATGGATGCATGTAATGATTTGAGGTGTACCAACCTCGTGGAAAGGGTGTACGAACCCAATGGATGAATGTAATGATTTGAGGTGTACCCACCTCGTGGAAAGGGTGTATGAACCCTATGGATGATGTAATGATTTGAGGTGTACCAACCTCGTGGAAAGGGTGTACAAATCCTATGGATGAATGTAATGATTTGAGGTGTACCAACCCCGTGGAAAGGGTGTACGAACCCTATGGATAAATTTCATGATTTGAGGTGTACCAACCTCGTAGAAAGGGGTACCAACCCTATGGATGAATGTAATGATTTGAGGTGTACCAACCTCGTGGAAAGGGTGTACGAACCGTATGGATGAATGTAATGATTTGAGGTGTACCAACCTCGTCGAAATGGTGTACCAACCCTATGGATGATGAAATGATTTGAGGTGTACCAACCTCGTGGAAAGGGTGTAGCAACCCTGTGGATGATGTAATGATTTGAGGTGTACCAACCTCGTGGAAAGGGTGTACCAATCCTATGGATGAATGTAATTATTTGAGGTGTACCAACCCCGTGGAAAGTGTGTACGAACCCTATGGATAAATGTAATGATTTGAGGTGTACAATCCTCGTGGAAAGGGTGTACCAATCCTATGGATGATGTAATGATTTGAGGTGTACCAACCTCGTTGAAAGGGTGTACCAGCTCTATGGATGAATGCAATGATTTGAGGTGTACCAACCTCGTGGAAAGAGTGTACGAACCCTATGGATGAATGTAATGATTTGAGGTGTACCAACCCTATGTATGAATGTAATGATTTGAGGTGTAGCAACCTCGTGGAAAGGGTGTATGAACCCTATGGATGATGTAATGATTTGAGGTGTACCAACCTCGTGGAAAGGGTGTACCAACCCTATGGATGAATGTAATGATTTGAGGTGTACCAACCTCGTGGACAGGGTGTACGAACCTTATGGATGAATGTAATGATTTGAGATGTACAAACCTCGTGGAAAGGGTGTACCAACCCTATGGATGATGTAATGATTTGAAGTGTACCAACCTCGTGGAAAGGGTGTACCAACCCTATGGATGAATGTAATTATTTGAGGTGTACCAACCTCGTGGAAAGGGTGTACGAACCCTATGGATGAATGTAATGATTTGAGGTGTACCAACCTCGTGGAAAGGGTGTACCAACCCTATGGATGAATGTAATGATTTGAGGTTTACCAACCTCGTGGACAGGGTGTACGAACCCTATGGATGAATGTAATGATTTGAGATGTACAAACCTCGTGGAAAGGGTGTACCAACCCTATGGATGATGTAATGATTTGAGGTGTACCAACCTCGTGGACAGGGTGTATGAACCCTATGGATGATGTAATGATTTGAGGTGTACCAACCTCGTGGAAAGGGTGTACCAACCCTATGGATGAATGTAATGATTTGAGGTGTACCAACCTCGTGGACAGGGTGTACGAACCCTATGGATGAATGTAATGATTTGAGATGTACAAACCTCGTGGAAAGGGTGTACCAACCCTATGGATGATGTAATGATTTGAAGTGTACCAACCTCGTGGAAAGGGTGTACCAACCCTATGGATGAATGTAATTATTTGAGGTGTACCAACCTCGTGGAAAGGGTGTACGAACCCTATGGATGAATGTAATGATTTGAGGTGTACCAACCTCGTGGAAAGGGTGTACCAACCCTATGGATGAATGTAATGATTGGAGGTTTACCAACCTCGTGGACAGGGTGTACGAACCCTATGGATGAATGTAATGATTTGAGATGTACAAACCTCGTGGAAAGGGTGTACCAACCCTATGGATGATGTAATGATTTGAGGTGTACCAACCTCGTGGAAAGGGTGTACCAGCCCCATGGATGAATGTAATGATTTGAGGTGCACCAACCTCATGGAAAGGGTGTACGAACCCTATGGATAAATGTAATGATTTGAGGTGTACCAACCTCGTGGAAAGGGGTACCAACCCTGTGTATAAATGTAATGATTTGAGGTGTAGCAACCTCGTAGAAATGGTGTACGAACCCTATGGATGATGTGATGATTTGAGGTGTACCAACCTCGTGGAAAGGGGTACCAACCCTATGGATGAATGTAATGATTTGAGGTGTACCAACCTCGTGGAAAGGGTGTACGAACCCTATGGATGAATGTAATTATTTGAGGTGTACCAACCTCGTCGAAATGGTGTACCAACCCTATGGATGATGAAATGATTTGAGGTGTACCAACCTCGTGGAAAGGGTGTTCAAACCCTATGGATGATGTAATGATTTGAGATGTACCAACCTCGTGGAAAGGGTGTACGAACCCTATGGATGAATGTAATGATTTGAGATGTACCATCCTCGTGGAAATGGTGTACCAACCCTATGTATGAATGTAATGATTGGAGGTGTAGCAACCTCGTGGAAAGGGTGTACGAACCCTATGGATGATGTAATGATTTGAGGTGTACCAACCTCGTGGAAAGGGGTACCAACCCTATGTATGAATGTAATGATTTGAGGTGTACCAACCTCGTGGAAAGGGTTTACGAACCCTATGGATGCATGTAATGATTTGAGGTGTACCAACCTCGTGGAAAGGGTGTACCAGCCCTATGGATGAATGTAAAGATTTGAGGTGTACCAACCTCGTGGAAAGGGTGTACGAACCCTATGGATGAATGTAATGATTTGAGGTGTACCAACCTCGTGGAAAGGGTGTAGGAACCCTATGGATGATGTAATGATTTGAGGTGTACCAACCTCGTGGAAAGGGTGTACCAACCCTATGGATGAATGTAATGATTTGAGGTGTACCAACCTCGTGGACAGGGTGTACGAACCCTATGGATGAATGTAATGATTTGAGATGTACAAACCTCGTGGAAAGGGTGTACCAACCCTATGGATGATGTAATGATTTGAAGTGTACCAACCTCGTGGAAAGGGTGTACCAACCCTATGGATGAATGTAATTATTTGAGGTGTACCAACCTCGTGGAAAGGGTGTACGAACCCTATGGATGAATGTAATGATTTGAGGTGTACCAACCTCGTGGAAAGGGTGTACCAACCCTATGTATGAATGTAATGATTGGAGGTTTACCAACCTCGTGGACAGGGTGTACGAATCCTATGGATGAATGTAATGATTTGAGATGTACAAACCTCGTGGAAAGGGTGTACCAACCCTATGGATGATGTAATGATTTGAGGTGTACCAACCTCGTGGAAAGGGTGTACCAGCCCCATGGATGAATGTAATGATTTGAGGTGCACCAACCTCGTGGAAAGGGTGTACGAACCCTATGGATAAATGTAATGATTTGAGGTGTACCAACCTCGTGGAAAGGGGTACCAACCCTGTGTATAAATGTAATGATTTGAGGTGTAGCAACCTCGTGGAAATGGTGTACGAACCCTATGGATGATGTGATGATTTGAGGTGTACCAACCTCGTGGAAAGGGGTACCAACCCTATGGATGAATGTAATGATTTGAGGTGTACCAACCTCGTGGAAAGGGTGTACGAACCCTATGGATGAATGTAATTATTTGAGGTGTACCAACCTCGTCGAAATGGTGTACCAACCCTATGGATGATGAAATGATTTGAGGTGTACCAACCTCGTGGAAAGGGTGTTCAAACCCTATGGATGATGTAATGATTTGAGGTGTACCAACCTCGTGGAAAGGGTGTACGAACCCTATGGATGAATGTAATGATTTGAGATGTACCATCCTCGTGGAAATGGTGTACCAACCCTATGTATGAATGTAATGATTGGAGGTGTAGCAACCTCGTGGAAAGGGTGTACGAACCCTATGGATGATGTAATGATTTGAGGTGTACCAACCTCGTGGAAAGGGGTACCAACCCTATGTATGAATCTAATGATTT
Organism: Vigna mungo; assembly: GCA_036885675.1. Lineage (NCBI taxonomy): Eukaryota > Viridiplantae > Streptophyta > Magnoliopsida > Fabales > Fabaceae > Vigna > Vigna mungo. The sequence continues at coordinate 33,584,676 of CP144700.1, forward strand.
GAGGTGTACCAACCTCGTGGAAAGGGTGTACGAACCCTATGGATGCATGTAATGATTTGAGGTGTACCAACCTCGTGAAAAGGGTGTACCAGCCCTATGGATGAATGTAAAGATTTGAGGTGTACCAACCTCGTGGAAAGGGTGTACGAACCCTATGGATGAATGTAATGATTTGAGGTGTACCAACCTCGTGGAAAGGGTGTAGGAACCCTATGGATGATGTAATGATTTGAGGTGTACCAACCTCGTGGAAAGGGTGTACCAATCCTATGGATGAATGTAATGATTTGAGGTGTACCAACCCCGTGGAAAGGGTGTACGAACCCTATGGATAAATTTCATGATTTGAGGTGTACCAACCTCGTAGAAAGGGGTACCAACCCTATGGATGAATGTAATGATTTGAGGTGTACCAACCTCGTGGAAAGGGTGTACGAACCGTATGGATGATGTAATGATTTGAGGTGTAGCAACCTCGTGGAAAGGGGTACCAACCCTATGTATGAATGTAATGATTTGAGGTGTACCAACCTCGTGGAAAGGGTGTACCAACCCTATGTATGAATGTAATGATTTGAGGTGTAGCAACCTCGTGGAAAGGGTGTACGAACCCTATGGATGATGTAATGATTTGAGGTGTACCAACCTCGTGGAAAGGGGTACCAACCCTATGTATGAATGTAATGATTTGAGGTGTACCAACCTCGTGGAAAGGGTGTGCGAACCCTATGGATGCATGTAATGATTTGAGGTGTACCAACCTCGTGGAAAGGGTGTACGAACCCTATGGATGAATGTAATGATTTGAGGTGTACCCACCTCGTGGAAAGGGTGTATGAACCCTATGGATGATGTAATGATTTGAGGTGTACCAACCTCGTGGAAAGGGTGTACCAATCCTATGGATGAATGTAATGATTTGAGGTGTACCAACCCCGTGGAAAGGGTGTACGAACCCTATGGATAAATTTCATGATTTGAGGTGTACCAACCTCGTAGAAAGGGGTACCAACCCTATGGATGAATGTAATGATTTGAGGTGTACCAACCTCGTGGAAAGGGTGTACGAACCGTATGGATGAATGTAATGATTTGAGGTGTACCAACCTCGTCGAAATGGTGTACCAACCCTATGGATGATGAAATGATTTGAGGTGTACCAACCTCGTGGAAAGGGTGTAGCAACCCTGTGGATGATGTAATGATTTGAGGTGTACCAACCTCGTGGAAAGGGAGTACCAATCCTATGGATGAATGTAATGATTTGAGGTGTACCAACCCCGTGGAAAGTGTGTACGAACCCTATGGATAAATGTAATGATTTGAGGTGTACAAACCTCGTGGAAAGGGTGTACCAATCCTATGGATGATGTAATGATTTGAGGTGTACCAACCTCGTTGAAAGGGTGTACCAGCTCTATGGATGAATGCAATGATTTGAGGTGTACCAACCTCGTGGAAAGAGTGTACGAACCCTATGGATGAATGTAATGATTTGAGGTGTACCAACCCTATGTATGAATGTAATGATTTGAGGTGTAGCAACCTCGTGGAAAGGGTGTATGAACCCTATGGATGATGTAATGATTTGAGGTGTACCAACCTCGTGGAAAGGGTGTACCAACCCTATGGATGAATGTAATGATTTGAGGTGTACCAACCTCGTGGACAGGGTGTACGAACCCTATGGATGAATGTAATGATTTGAGATGTACAAACCTCGTGGAAAGGGTGTACCAACCCTATGGATGATGTAATGATTTGAAGTGTACCAACCTCGTGGAAAGGGTGTACCAACCCTATGGATGAATGTAATTATTTGAGGTGTACCAACCTCGTGGAAAGGGTGTACGAACCCTATGGATGAATGTAATGATTTGAGGTGTACCAACCTCGTGGAAAGGGTGTACCAACCCTATGGATGAATGTAATGATTTGAGGTGTACCAACCTCGTGGACAGGGTGTACGAACCCTATGGATGAATGTAATGATTTGAGATGTACAAACCTCGTGGAAAGGGTGTACCAACCCTATGGATGATGTAATGATTTGAGGTGTACCAACCTCGTGGAAAGGGTGTACCAGCCCCATGGATGAATGTAATGATTTGAGGTGCACCAACCTCGTGGAAAGGGTGTACGAACCCTATGGATAAATGTAATGATTTGAGGTGTAGCAACCTCGTGGAAAGGGTGTACGAACCCTATGTATGAATGTAATGATTTGAGGTGTAGCAACCTCGTGGAAAGGGTGTACGAACCCTATGGATGATGTAATGATTTGAGGTGTACCAACCTCGTGGAAAGGGGTACCAACTCTATGTATGAATGTAATGATTTGAGGCGTAGCAACCTCGTGGAAAGGGTGTACGAACCCTATGGATGATGTAATGATTTGAGGTGTACCAACCTCGTGGAAAGGGGTACCAACCCTATGGATGAATGTAATGATTTGAGGTGTACCAACCTCGTGGAAAGGGTGTACGAACCCTTTGGATGAATGTAATGATTTGAGGTGTACCAACCTCGTGGAAATGGTGTACCAACCCTATGGATGATGTAAAGATTTGAGGTGTACCAACCTCGTGGAAAGGGTGTACCAACCCTATGGATGATGTAATGATTTGAGGTGTACCAACCTCGTGGAAAGGGTGTACCAACCCTGTGGATGATGTAATGATTTGAGGTGTACCAACCTCGTGGAAAGGGTGTACCAATCCTATGGATGAATGTAATGATTTGAGGTGTACCAACCCCGTGGAAAGGGTGTACGAACCCTATGGATAAATGTAATTATTTGAGGTGTACCAAACTCGTGGAAAGGGTGTACCAATCCTATCGATGATGTAATGATTTGAGGTGTACCAACCTCGTGGAAAGGGTGTACCAGCCCCATGGATGAATGTAATGATTTGAGGTGTACCAACCTCGTGGAAAGGGTGTACGAACCCTATGGATGAATGTAATGATTTGAGGTGTACCAACCTCGTGGAAAGGGTGTACGAACCCTATGGATGAATGTAATGATTTGAGGTGTACCAACCTCGTCGAAATGGTGTACCAACCCTATGGATGATGAAATGATTTGAGGTGTACCAACCTCGTGGAAAGGGTGTTCCAACCCTATGGATGATGTAATGATTTGAGGTGTACCAACCTCGTGGAAAGGGTGTACGAACCCTATGGATGAATGTAATGATTTGAGATGTACCAACCTCGTGGAAAGGGTGTACCAACCCTATGTATGAATGTAATGATTTGAGGTGTAGCAACCTCGTGGAAAGGGTGTACGAACCCTATGGATGATGTAATGATTTGAGGTGTACCAACCTCGTGGAAAGGGTGTACGAACCCTTTGGATGAATGTAATGATTTGAGGTGTACCAACCTCGTGGAAATGGTGTACCAACCCTAAGGATGATGTAATGATTTGAGGTGTACCAACCTCGTGGAAAGGGTGTACCAACCCTGTGGATGATGTAATGATTTGAGGTGTACCAACCTCGTGGAAAGGGTGTACCAACCCTGTGGATGATGTAATGATTTGAGGTGTACCAACCCCGTGGAAAGGGTGTACGAACCCTATGGATAAATGTAATGATTTGAGGTGTACCAACCTCGTGGAAAGGGTGTACAAATCCTATGGATGATGTAATGATTTGAGGTGTACCAACCTCGTGGAAAGGGTGTACCAGCCCTATGGATGAATGTAATGATTTGAGGTGTACGAACCTCGTGGAAAGAGTGTACGAACCATATGGATGAATGTAATGATTTGAGGTGTACCAACCCTATGTATGAATGTAATGATTTGAGGTGTAGCAACCTCGTGGAAAGGGTGTACGAACCCTATGGATGATGTAATGATTTGAGGTGTACCAACCTCGTGGAAAGGGGTACCAACCCTATGTATGAATGTAATGATTTGAGGTGTAGCAACCTCGTGGAAAGGGTGTACGAACCCTATGGATGATGTAATGATTTGAGGTGTACCAACCTCGTGGAAAGGGGTATCAACCCTATGGATGAATGTAATGATTTGAGGTGTACCAACCTCGTGGAAAGGGTGTACGAACCCTATGGATGAATGTAATGATTTGAGGTGTACCAACCTCGTCGAAATGGTGTACCAACCCTCTGGATGATGAAATGATTTGAGGTGTACCAACCTCGTGGAAAGGGTGTACCAACCCTATGGATGATGTAATGATTTGAGGTGTACCAACCTCGTGGAAAGGGTGTACCAACCCTACGGATGAATGTAATTATTTGAGATGTACCAACCTCGTGGAAAGGGTGTACCAACCCTATGTATAAATGTAATGATTTGAGGTGTAGCAACCTCGTGGAAAGGGTGTACGAACCCTATGGATGATATAATGATTTCAGGTGTACCAACCTCGTGGAAAGGGGTACCAACCCTATCTATGAATGTAACGATTTGAGGTGTACCAACCTCGTGGAAAGGGTGTACGAACCCTATGGATGCATGTAATGATTTGAGGTGTACCAACCTCGTGGAAAGGGTGTACCAGCCCTATGGATGAATGTAATGATTTGAGGTGTACCAACCTCGTGGAAAGGGTGACGAGCCCTTTGGATGAATGTAACGATTTGAGGTGTACCAACCTCGTGGAAAGGGTGTACCAACCCTATGTATGAATGTAAGGATTTGAGGTGTAGCAACCTCGTGGAAAGGATGTATGAACCCTATGGATGATGTAATGATTTGAGGTGTACCAACCTCGTGGAAAGGGTGTACCAACCCTATGGATGAATGTAATGATTTGAGGTGTACCAACCTCGTGGACAGGGTGTACGAACCCTATGGATGAATGCAATGATTTGAGATTTACAAACCTCGTGGAAAGGGTGTACCAACCCTATGGATGATGTAATGATTTGAGGTGTACCAACCTCGTGGAAAGGGTGTACCAACCCTATGGATGAATGTAATTATTTGAGGTGTACCAACCTCGTGGAAAGGGTGTACGAACCCTATGGATGAATGTAATGATTTGAGGTGTACCAACCTCGTGGAAAGGGTGTACCAACCCTATGGATGATGTAATGATTTGAGGTGTACCAACCTCGTGGAAAGGGTGTACCAACCCTGTGGATGATGTAATGATTTGAGGTGTACCAACCTCGTGGAAAGGGTGTACCAATCCTATGGATGAATGTAATGATTTGAGGTGTACCAACCCCGTGGAAAGGGTGTACGAACCCTATGGATAAATGTAATCATTTGAGGTGTACCAACCTCGTGGAAAGGGTGTACCAATCCTATCGATGATGTAATGATTTGAGGTATACCAATCTCGTGGAAAGGGTGTACCAGCCCTATGGATGAATGTAATGATTTGAGGTGTACCAACCTCGTGGAAAGGGTGTACGAACCCTATGGATGAATGTAATGATTTGAGGTGTACCAACCTCGTGGAAAGGGTGTACCAACCCTATGTATGAATGTAATGATTTGAGGTGTAGCAACCTCGTGGAAAGGGTGTACGAACCCTATGGATGATGTAATAATTTGAGGTGTACCAACCTCGTTGAAAGGGGTACCAACTCTATGTATGAATGTAATGATTTGAGGTGTAGCAACCTCGTGGAAAGGGTGTACGAACCCTATGGATGATGTAATGATTTGAGGTGTACCAACCTCGTGGAAAGGGGTACCAACCCTATGGATGAATGTAATGATTTGAGGTGTACCAACCTCGTGGAAAGGGTGTACGAACCCTATGGATGAATGTAATGATTTGAGGTGTGCCAACCTCGTGGAAAGGGTGTACGAACCCTTTGGATGAATGTAATGATTTGAGGTGTACCAACCTCGTGTAAATGGTGTACCAACCCTATGGATGATGTAATGATTTGAGGTGTACCAACCTCGTGGAAAGGGTGTACCAACCCTATGGATGATGTAATGATTTGAGGTATACCAACCTCGTGGAAACGGTGTACCAATCCTATGGATGAATGTAATGATTTGAGGTGTACCAACCCCGTGGAAAGGGTGTACGAACCCTATGGATGAATGTAATGATTTGAGGTGTACCAACCTCGTGGAAAGGGTGTACCAACACTATAGATGATGTAATCATTTGAGGTGTACCAACCTCGTGGAAAGGGTGTACCAACCCTATGGATGAATGTAATGATTTGAGGTGTACCAACCTCGTGGAAAGGGTGTACCAACCCTATGGATGAATGTAATGATTTGAGGTGCACAAACCTCGTGGAAAGGGTGTACCAACCCTATGTATGAATGTAATGATTTGAGGTGTAGCAACCTCGTGGAAAGGGTGTACCAACCCTATGGATGAATGTAATGATTTGAGGTGTACCAACCTCGTGGAAAGGGTGTACGAACCCTATGGATGAATGTAATGATTTGAGGTGTACCAACCTCGTGGAAAGGGTGTACCAACCCTATGGATGATGTAATGATTTGAGGTGTACCAACCTCCTTGGAAAGGGTGTATCAACCCTATGGATGAATGTAATGATTTTAGGTGTGTCTACACCCAATTTTGCCCGGGTAGTGAAAAATGTGTTTTATTGGCTTTTTATTGTTTTCCTTTTATTATTTTACTTTATTGTTTTATTCTTTGTTTACTGTGTTTAAATTTTGGGTTTTTTTTTATTAATTCAATTTCTATATTCATTTTGTTTTAATATAGTTAATTAATTAAAATTAAAATTTTTTAATTAAATAAAATTGAAATAAAAAATTATGCGTGGGAAGAATGCGTGAAAGGAGAGGTGTGTTTTCGAGGATAGGAAACAGGCGCGTGTGCTGATAGGGGAGACGAAAAACAGAATTTGGTGGGGAAAAAAAAGACGGTTACAGAGGAGATTGAAAAAACAAGAAAAAAAAGCTTAACAGTTTCAGCACCAGAAAAAAGAGAGCATAGGAGTATCATCTTTCATCATCCATCTTGAAGGACATTGGATTTTGGTCTTCAGCTCTCGAGTATTCAATCACAGCTCGAAAAAACTTGCTTCCTCAAGAGCAACTCTGCACATCATCAGGTAAACAATTCTTCGCGTTAACAGTCTTGTGTGTAATGTTGTATACTGGATATTATTTCTCTCCTTGCCATGGTGTCATTGGGAAATATCACATCATCATCGCCAATCACTATGTTTTCTTTTAAACTTCATCACCATTGTTCTCACATTCAGAGTTGGCTTTAGCTAGATTGCTCAGATTTTATTCCATTTCTCTACTCGAAACTTGAGTGCTAAACACCACCAAGCAACAACACAAACATCTTCATTATCTCTACATTCTTTTCTCAACGGCACTAAACCCTCTTTCTCAAATTAACCCAAAACCACTAACAACCCAAAATTATCTCCACAAAAATTGTACCATATCGTCATCTCCACCGGAATCATTATTGTCATCCCCTGGAACTCCACGCGTTTGTCCATTCCCTACTATCAACACACAAAAAATCCACAATCTCATCCTCTACAATATAACACAGAAAAATCCTCTTTGTGACCAAACGCCCTTTACCTGCAAGGAAAAAAAAACAACCAAATATCCAAACGTGAACTATAGGAACAAGAACCACAACCCAAAGCAAGGACCGATTTCCAGCACCCACACACACAGAGCTAAACTCAGAAACAGTTTCCCTTTTATTATTCATTCTGCATTTTGGAGCACGGTCCATTGTTGTTCCTAGCGACGCCATTAAAGATGGCGCGAACAGGGAGAGAAACTGGTTTTTATCTGGTGGTGTGAGAAAGTGAAGAAGATTAGTGGCACGCTGATGGAGGAGATGGTGGAGTCGACGCGGTGGTCATGGAGGTTCGCGATTTGAGGTGGCATTTCTGGTTCGCGAAAAGGGGATTCACGCGATGACTGCTATGGTTGAGTGACTAGGATTCACGGTGGCTTCGGTGGCCGGCGGAGGATGGCAATCGGTGCCACGGTGGCCGTCAGAAGGTGGCAGTCGGTGTTGCGGTGTCGTTTGGTCATTTGGCCGGCGGAGATTGGAGGAGACGTCTTTTGAGAGGAGTCTGAGGATGGGTTTGGAGTTCTCTTCGAATGAGAACCTCCTGAAGGGTTTGGGGGTGGAAAACCCTAGGGTTTCTGAAGAGTGGATTTGGGCTTGGGTCTTTTTGTTTTTTTATTTTGTTTTTATTTTATTTTATGTCTTTTTATTATTATTTCCTACACCCTCGTTTTTGCCCTCATCACACCCTCCTTTCCCTGTCTAGCAAACAATAAATGAAGCCTACGGCTGGGCTAGTGGATTGGCTTTTCTTCCTGGCAACGAGAAATCCCTATCTGCACCCCACTTTATTTAAAAAATAAGGGATTGGACCAGAGTATGCTATCTCAGGCTGCACCCTTTTTTTTGTTTTTTTTTCGGCCATACACCCCTACGTTATTGGGTGGGCCTGTCCGAGTTATATGAGATGCACCTCTGTTTTTATCTTTACACTCCTATGCTTATTGGGTAGTTCTTTTATTTTATTTCATTTTTTTTATTATTATTTTATTTTATTTTTTTGTGTTTGATTGTTAATATTTACTACATGTAACCCCTTTTACATGATTTCCCCACCCCCATACCTTGTGTAAAATAAATAAACAAAATAAAATTAAAAAAAAATTATTTTAAGGGTTATAGCGCATGTGTGATCGCACGCATAGTCCTTGTGCTAGAAAACCCTTTCCTTTTTATAAATAAAATTAAAAAATAATGTTTTAAAGGTTCTCAGCACGTGTGTGATCGCACGCATCGTCCTCGTGCTGGGACCTTTCTTCCTTTAAAAAAATAATAATAATAATAATGTTTTAAAGGTTCTCAGCACGTGTATGATCGCATGCATCGTCCTCGTGCTGGGACCTTTCTTCTTTTAATAAAATTAAAATAATAATGTTTTAAAGGTTCTCAGCACGTGTGTGATCGCACGCATCGTCCTCGTGCTGTGACCTTTCTTCCTTTAATAAAATTAAAATAATAATGTTTTAAAGGTTCTCAGCACGTGTGTGATCGCACGCATCGTCCTCGTGCTGGAACCTTTCTTCCTTTTACAAATTAAAAAAAAAATAATAGTTTTAAAGGTTCTCAGCACGTGTGTGATCGCATGCATCGTCCTCGTGCGAAGACCTTTCTTCCTTTTATAAAATTAAAAAATATGTTTTAAAGGTTTAAGCACGTGTGTGATTGCACGCATCGTCCTCGTGCTGAGAACCTTTTTCCTTCTATATAAAAAAAAACAAAATACAGATTTCTCAAACAAATTTTCCAACCAACTTGGAAAGAACTACATAACCCTCATTTCTCAGTCTTACTGAGAATACGTAGGAGCAAGGTCAATCCTTCTCGGGCACAAAAAATTAAAAAATATATTTTGTCTCTTTGGATTTTTGCTTTTTTTTAGGGGAAATTAAACGTTTTTAAAACCACATCGAATTTGTGCATTTAATTAAAGGTACTGCCTTCGGGAGGCGTGTAGGGTGCTAATACCTTCCCTACACGTAACCTACTCCCGAACCCGTGTCTGGTTTTCCAATTGACCAAGCCTTATTTATTTTATGGGTTTTTTCCATAGTTTTCCAGAGTAAACTATGGTGGCGACTCCAAAATCTCTTTTTCAAAATCGTTTTTTTCCTTTTTTTGGATCGTCGTCGTCCCGTCGCGATTTCCGGTTGCGACAGATGGCGACTCCACTGGGGAGTTTAGAGAGTCGAGCCATTTAATTAGATGCGCGAATTCGATGTGGTTTTGTTTTATGTTTTTCTTCCCCTTTTCTTTAATTATGTTCGAAAAATTGCAATAATTGTTGTATATATTGAACCCTAGGGTAGGAAACATGCTTATATCTGCTTGGGAAAATTTTCTGGTTGTTTTGCAGGTGAGGGTTTGGGTGCATTGCATTCTCCCTTCACACACACACACCTTATGCATCTATTGAGTGAGGCCCTATACCCGGGTCTGAGCGTAACTTAGAATTAGAGGAGTTGTGTAGCGGTGTCACTTTGGGATGTACTTCCTGTCTGGCTATCGTGAGAACTCCAGCTAGAGTCTGTTCTCTTCACTTGTGTCTCCTCATCTAGTTGATTACTCGACTGTTGTGGAGATGCTATGAAGGAGGCCATAGCTCTAGTGACCTTTGACCTTTAGGTTTAGGGAACTATCCTGGTGAAATTGCATATAGATGACCTTGAACTCGAAGTAGTGAACCTTTATTAGGGCACGAAGGGAGAAGTATGTATCCATGTAATCCTCACGCTGTTTGTTCTTTTTGAAAATAATGATATTATATTATCATGCATTATATTTTGCAAGTCATGTTTTTTACTTTATTATCATGCATCATATTTATACATCATTTAGTAACATGTTGGTTTTAGAGGAAATCACAGGTATACAATTGACTTCACACGAGATGGATGTTGACACAAGATCTGATGCTACACGGCATACCAACTTTGCCATTTTAAGAAAGAAGACTAGCCTAAGGACACATGTTGGAAATTTGACCGGGTTGATAAATTTAGGCCCGAGACTAAAGACCATACAGAGAGAAGCTTTCGAGAGGAAATATGGGAATTTATTGAGTTTAATGGAGGTGAAAGTACAGTTGCCCGCTATTACAGCTCTAGCTCAGTACTATGATCCTCCATTGAGATGTTTCACCTTTCAGGACTTCCAGCTGGCCCCAACTGTAGAAGAATTTGAGCATATTCTGGGCTTGCCACTAGAGGGTACCAAGCCATATCAACACTTGGAGCATCATGCCTCTGTTTCTACCCTTGCTGCTATAATGAAACTACAGCCCAATGAATTGGAGAACCGGTTGATAACAAGACATCAAATGCGGGGGCTGAGACAAGGATACCTTGAACAATATTTGCATGATCTAGGCGATAGGGAAGAATGGGAGACCTTCATAGATGTACTAGCCCTCGCTGTGTTTGGCATTGTTCTTTTTCCCAAGCTGGAGGACTTTGTAGATTACACTGCTATTGATGTCTTTGTGGCAAAAAAAACGAGATCAGAAAATCCCGTAACAGCAATCCTCGCAGATGTGTATGGGACTTTGAGTTTTTTCCATGAGAGAAAAGGGAAGAAGATTTTTTGTTGTTTGCCGGCATTATATGTGTGGATGACAGCACGAGTATTTAAGGGGGTAGTCGATGTTAGATGTTCACCTGAGAATCTGTCGCATCAAGGAGGTAATGGGTGGGCTCTTTTCTTTGCCGGTTTGAGAGAAGGAAACGTAAAATGGCGCCTTCCTTGGCTTGAGGCTAAACCATCTATCCAATATTGTGGCAATTTTCCTAACGTACCCCTCATAGGTGCTAGGTATTGTATTAACTACAATCCTGTTTTGCTACAAAGACAGTTTGGATATCCTATGAAGGGAGCGCCTTCACCAGATTATCTCACAGCCTTCTTCATCTATTATGAGGACGGACATTGTACTGAAATGTTGAGGAGAATCAGAAGTGCCTGGGAAAATGTGGTGCGAGCAGAGAAGGACCTGAGGAGTGGAGTGGTAGACAGCAAAATCACTTATCATACATGGATTTTGGAAAGGGTAAAAGAGGTCAAGCTACCTTTCAAGCCAATCAAGGATCAATCGGCTAATGAAGGACCATCCCAGGCCCCAGAAAGTGAAAAAGTGAAACAATTGAGGGCTGAGATGGAAAAATTGAAGGTGAGGAATGCTAGGTTGGAAAACGAATTACAGAGGGCGCGTAATGATCTTGTGGATATGAGGAATGATAATGAAGAAAAGTCGCGGGCTTATGAAAACATTGTCAAAAGCCAAAAGGCTGAGAGGGATTATGCATTTCGAGTGAAGTAGGATCTTGCGGCCGCGAGTAAAGAATTATCCATGAAGAATGTGGCTTTAGAAGAAGGCAGACAGTGGAAACAGCTCTATGAAGAAGCCAAGAGAGAAAAAAGGGAAGCCCTAAAAAGACTAAGAGAAGCGCAGGTCCAAGCGCAAGAAGCAGGGCATCAAATGAAGGAGATGGCTACATCATTTGAGGCGGAGTTGAATCAGGAACGCTGGAGGTCGGCAGAGGCTGAAAAGGAGTATCGAGCCATGTTAAAGCAAATGGAGGATTACATTGAGGAGCAGGAGGAGCGATGGAGGTCGATGGAGTTTGAAGAAAGACATCAGGCCTTGATAAAGCGAATGAAAGAGCACATCGCAGAGCAAGAAATCACTGTAAAGCATTAGAAGGAAAGCTTCTCTCAGTTGGCTGCTTTGGCAAATGGGGCAATTGAAGACATCCCTAGAATGGTGTTGAATGCTGAAGCAAGTACTCATTTTTATAACCCACCAGCGGAAATAGAATTGTTTATTAATTATTGTAAATGGTTAGTGGGAGAGATGAAATCTTTCATTGCCCGGGCGTAGGATTGATGTACATCAGAATTGCGTGTTTTGTTCTTTAGGCAATGTAATGAGTTGAATTTTCTTTAAATGAAAGATGCGGGATGTTCGTTTGGTATCAGCTCGTGTTAATTATTCATCAGTAATGTCATCGGAATCCTGTGATTTCCACTTATTACTAGCATGCATCATGTTTTCTTTCATTTTGCATATTTCATTCTTACCTAATTTAACTTAATAAAAATAATCATCAGTACAAGTGAAAGAACAACGGCAAATTTTCCACGACATCCGTACAGGACCAGAGCTAACTCGAAGGTCATGGAGAATTGGGAGCAGTCACATGAATCTATTAAGGCTGATGTCAACCAGTTGAAGGATCAAATGGCCCAAATCTTGGTAGCTCTCGAGACCCTGAAGACTACTAGAGGGTCTACGCCTGCGCAAGTTGAGGGAAGCGCTCAATATTACCCTCCGTTATTTAATGCTGGGAGCCAATTTGTTCCTTTCCCAATGTACGGATTACCTCCAGACTACACTGCACCCGAGGGAGAATACACAGAAGGGGAACATGCTTCATTCTCTTTCCCTACCACTGCCAACATACCACCAATCGGTACTCAGGGACCTGTTGTAATGTCCGCACCCACGGTAAGTGAAAGAATGAATGCAAACACGTCTGATGGAATCCGAGTAACTCCGGTGCCTTATGTGATTACCGGAGAGGGCTTTTCTGCTAAGGCTGTACCACATACTTCGTTTCAGGGGGTAATCAGTAATGTCGACGGAGCAAAGGATAAACTGGAGAGCTTGGAGGCAAGATTGAGGGTTGTTGAGGGATTTGAAAATTATGGTTTCGGAGACGTTGCTAAATTGAGTTTGGTTCCTGGCGTAAAAATACCACATAAGTTCAAGGCGCCAGAGTTTGAAAAGTATAAGGGAAATACATGCCCTAAGAGCCATCTTACCATGTATTGCAGAAAGATGGCTGCGTATGCTTATGATGAGCAGCTGCTCATCGATGTTTTTCAAGATAGTTTAGTTGGGGTGGCATTAAATTGGTATACTCACTTGGAGCCATCCCGGATCCGTTGCTGGGCGGATTTGGCTGATGCTTTCGTGAAACAATACATATACAATATGCATGTTGCGCCAGATCGTTTACAGTTGCAAAACATGTCGAAGAAGGATAAGGAAACTTTTAAGGAATATGCCCAACGGTGGAGGAAACTAGCGGCACAGGTTGAGCCACCTCTGTATGATAGAGAGATGGTGGCGATGTTTATAAATACACTCCAACCACCATTTTATGAACACATGGGTGGGAATGTGACTTCAAATTCTACTGATATTATTATAATTGGTGAAAGGATAGAGATTGGGATGAAAAATGGGAAGATTGCATATGGCTCGTCAGTGGTTGCAAACTCAAAAAAAACCAGTTTCAACCCAGGAAAAAGGAAGGAAGGTGATGTGCATGCAACATCTGCAATCCCCGTGTGGAGAGGGCAGACTCCAACTCATAACTATCGACCGTACTTGGGTCAACCTCCATATGCAGCTAACGCGTCATTTGGTCATCAATTTAGGCCTCAACAACAGCCAGGGTACTGTCAACCACAGGACATTCTGACTAATAATTGGAGGGGAGATGCAAATGTAGGTCCCAATATGAATGTGGGTCCAAGTACTTATCCGAGAAGAAACCAGGAAAGAAATTTTACCCCAATCCCTACAACTTACACAGAATTGTTACCCCATCTCATAAAAAAGGGTTTGGTTGTTATCTGTCCGATGAAGCCCTTGCAACCTCCATACCCAAGGGGATATGATGCAGAGGCCAAGTGTAGTTATCACGGAGGAGGCATTGGTCACTCCGCTGAGAGGTGTTTGGCTTTCAAGCATAAAGTTCAGACTCTAATTGATTCAGGGTGGTTGAAGTTTCAGGATGATAAACCTAGCATTGAGGCCAATCCACTAGCCGGACATGGAGGTGTCTCGACAAATGCTGTGGAGGCGAAAGAACATGAGTTAGTAAGAAACGTGAGCGAGATTCAGAGCTCTAGAAGGTTTATCTGGAAAATGTTGCTGAAAGTGGGCCTTTTGAAAGGTGATTATGATGAGAGTATAGCATGCGCGTTCCACCAAGACATTAGGCACTCTATTGAAGAGTGCGTTGAATTTGAAAATATTCTGCAAGACTTGTTAGATCGAGGTTTGATGCAGGTGTGTTACCAGAGCAATGAGGAGGAAGTATTTGCACAAACTAATGATGAATCTAGTATGACTTTACCAAAACCATTGGTGATTCGTTTCACTAGAACCACCCCTTTACCACCATCTCAAGGAAGGTCGCCCGTTGTCATCCATGTACCTGCCTCTTTTCCTTACAAAAACGAAAAGGCTGTCCCATGGAAATATGGGACGCATGTGTTAGATGAAGTACAAGGCACTGATCCTGTCATCGAAAACATATCAGGTATAGGTGGAATGACAAGAAGTGGTCGAATTTTTACGCCACCAGAATTAGTAAGAGAAAGAACCAACGATAAAGAGGCAACGATAGCCGCAAAGGCAAAAGAATTTTTAAAGGGGAAGATTGTACAAGTGGAGGAAACCCTTGAAAAGGAGGAGAAAAGAGAAGTATCTGAGGAGGAGGCATGTGAATTTTTAAAGTTCATACAACAAAGTGAGTATAAGGTGGTAGAGCAGTTAAACCGCATCCCTGCTCGGATATCCTTGTTAGATTTGCTTATGCATTCGGCATCGCACAGAAAGTTATTAATGAAGATACTCAATGAAGCTCACGTGGAACAAGGTATTTCGCTAAATAAATTCGAGGGTATTGTTGGCAACATCGTTGCTAATAATTATCTCACCTTCACTGATGAGGAGATACCTGTTGAGGGGAGAGGTCACAACAAAGCTCTTCATGTATATGTAAAATGCATGGATCACGTTATAGCGCGTGTGTTGGTGGATAATGGTTCCTCTTTGAATGTTATGCCAAAAACAACGTTGGAGAAGCTACCTTATGAAGGAATACATACGAAGCCAAGCTCAATGATCGTGAAAGCATTTGATGGCAGCAAAAGGGAAGTAATGGGAGAAGTGGAGTTGCCGGTTCAAATTGGCCCATGCGTTTTCCAAATAACATTCCAAATGGATATTCTATCGGCCTACAGTTGTTTATTGGGTCGCCCTTGGATTCATTCGGCAGGGGTTGTGCCTTCTACATTACACCATAAGTTGAAGTATGTTATGGGAGATAAACTGGTGATAGTATCGGGAGAGGAAGATCTTCTCGTGAGCGGGCCATCATCCACACGTTACATTGAAGCAGCTGAAGAAGCACTTGAGACAGCTTTCCAATCATTGGAGATATTGGGAAATACTTGTGTGGAGTCGTTTCCAGTAAATCCTCATCCATCATGTGCTTCCATTATGATGGCCAGGGTCATGCTGAGGGAAGGCTATATGTATGGGAAAAGTTTGGCATATATGAGCAAGGGCGAGCATTCCCTCTAGAAATCGTTGAAAACAAGAACAGATATGGTTTGGGGTACAAACCTACTAAGGAAGACAGGAAAAGGGTGATTGAAGAAAGAAGAGAACGCAATCTGGCCCGTGCAGAGAGACGAGAGCCCAGAGAGAGCAAAATCCACATTGGTGACATCAAGGAGAGTTTCCGCAGTGCTGGGTGGATTAACACTGGCCAAGTATCAGCTGTGGAGAATGAGGACGAGCCTCAAAGCTCGGTTTTCGTGTGGGCTTGCTCCCCAAATACCCAACTCAACAATTGGGAAACACTGCATTTACCTGTGATGCTTAATGTGAATAAAATGTAATAGTTTTAATTAAGCCTATAGTTTTACTTGGGGCTTTAGAACCAATGTTTTGTGGATTGACCTTTTTACTTTATACTTAGCGTGATAATAGAATTGCATTTTACCATCATGTGGCATATTTCATCGTTTTTATTATTTATTTATACTTTTTCACAATTTTAAATAATGCAGATGTGACAATGATTGTTTTGAAAAGAATGATATCAATATTCCCAATTTTGAGCACCCTATCAATAATACGGAAGATGATTTTGAAGACGATGTGGAACCCTCTCCGGAACTGTTGAGATTAGTGGAACAAGAGTCTAAAGAGATAAAACCTCATCAGGAGGAAATTGAAATGCACAACTTGGGAGAGGAGGATGAGATAAAGGAGGTGAAAATTGGTACTAATATGAAAATTGAAGTGAGAGAAAATTTGCGTATCCTGTTGAAGGAGTTTAAGGATGTGTTTGCGTGGTCTTATAATGACATGCCGGGTTTGGATACTGATATTGTGCAACACAAGCTTCCACTTAGGCCAGAGTGCCCTCCAGTCAAGCAGAAATTAAGAAGGATGAAGCCGGAAATGTCCCTAAAAATCAAAGAGGAGGTCCAAAAACAATTCGACGCTGGATTTCTGGCTGTTGCTAGATACCCCCAATGGGTAGCGAACATCGTACCAGTGCCCAAGAAGGATGGAAAGGTTCGAATGTGTGTTGACTATCGTGACCTGAACCGTGCAAGTCCAAAGGATAACTTCCCGTTACCACACATCGACACTTTAGTTGACAATACGGCCAAGTTTTCGCTATTCTCATTCATGGATGGGTTCTCGGGGTATAATCGGATTAAGATGGCGCCAGAAGATATGGAAAAGACGACTTTTATCACGTTGTGGGGAACGTTTTGTTATAAGGTGATGTCTTTCGGGCTCAAGAATGCTGGGGCAACGTATCAAAGAGCGATGGTAGCACTATTTCACGATATGATGCATAAGGAAATTGAAGTTTACATGGATGACATGATTGCAAAGTCTGAGTCAGAAGAGGAGCATATTTTCAATCTAAGGAAATTATTTGAGAGACTGAGAAAGTACAAACTCAGGTTAAATCCCGCCAAATGCACGTTTGGAGTAAAGTCTGGAAAATTGTTGGGCTTTATTGTCAGCCAAAGAGGAATAGAGGTTGATCCTGACAAAGTAACGGCGATAACATAAATGCCTGCGCCCAGAACAAAAAAGGAGGTTCGAGGTTTTCTGGGTAGATTGAACTACATTGCTAGGTTCATCTCCCAATTAACTGCTACTTGTGAACCAATGTTCAAGTTGTTACGGAAAAATCAGGCTGTAGTCTGGAATGAAGATTGTCAAGCTGCTTTCGAAAAGGTCAAACTGTACCTGCAAGACCCTCCTGTATTGCGTCCACCTGTGCCAAGAAGACCGCTCATTTTGTATTTGACCATATTGGATAATTCAATGGGTTGTGTATTGGGTCAGCATGATGAAGACGGGAAAAGAGAGCATGTTATATATTACTTGAGCAAGAAATTCACAGATTGCGAACAACGATATTCGTCGTTAGAACGAACTTGTTGTGCATTGGCGTGGGCTACTCATCGTTTAAGGCAATACATGTTGAGTCACTCTACTTGGTTGATATCTAAAATGGATCCTGTCAAGTACATTTTCGAAAAGCCTGCTCTCACTGGAAGAATAACTCGATGACAAATGCTACTATCAGAGTACGACATTGTATATGTTACTCAGAAATCTATCAAGGGTAGCGCTTTAGCGGAATATTTAGCCCATCAACCCATTAGTGATTATCAGCCAATGCAACCTGAGTTTCCTTATGAAGATATCATGGCTTTATTTGCTGAGAACAAAGAGGTCAAAAATGGAAAAGCCTGGACGGTATTATTCAATGGATCCTCGAATGTAATGGGGCATGGAATAGGGGCAGTGCTTATCTCTCCTAAGAATCAATACATACCAATGACTGCAAGGTTGTGTTTTAATTGCACAAATAACATCGCAGAATATGAAGCCTGTGCTATGGGTATTCGAGTAGCAATAGAGTCTAAAGCAAAAATTCTGGATGTATATGGAGATTTAGCTTTGGTCATCCATTAGTTGAAGGGAGAATGGGAGACTAGGGATAAAAAATTAATTCCATACCAAGCTTACATCAGGGGATTAATTGAGTATTTCGATTCCATCACGTTTAATCATATACCGCGAGAAGATAATCAATTAGCAGACGCGTTGGCTACTTTGTCATCGATGTTTGAAGTTGATCAAGATGTAGAGTTGCCAATGATCGAAATGAAGAGCCATGCGGAGCCAGCATATTGTCATTTTATTGAGGAGGAGGTAGATGGTAAACCTTGGTAGTTTGATATCAAGCATTATCTTAAGACCTGAGAATATCCAGAGAAGGCATCCGAAAACGATAAAAGGGCATTAAGGAGGTTGGCTGGTAGCTTCATCTTAAATGGGGATATCCTATACAAGAGAAATCATGACCTGGTCCTTCTCAGATGTGTGGACACAAAGGAAGCTGAATTGATACTAAAAGAAGTGCACGAGGGTACATTTGGCACGCACATGAATGGGCACTCAATGGCCAGGAAGATACTGAGAGCGGGGTATTTTTGGTTGACTATGGAAAATGATTGTTGTACACATGTGAGAAAGTGTTGTCTGCACAATGGCCTTTTTCGATGTGGGGAATAGATGTTATCGGAGCTATAGAGCCAAAGGCGTCAAATGGACACCGTTTCATATTAGTCGCAATCGACTACTTCACAAGTGGGTTGAGGCTGCTTCTTATGCTAATGTGACTAGAAAATGGTGACCAAGTTCATGAAAAGGGAGTTGATTTGCAGATACGGGCTCCCTAACAGGATCATCACTGATAATGCCACTAACTTGAACAACCAGATGATGACAGAGTTATGTGAGGAGTTCAAAATTCATCATCTTAATTCTTCTCCTTATCGTCCAAAGATGAATGGGGCAGTAGAGGCTGCTAACAAAAATATTAAGAAGATTGTGCAGAAGATGGTGGTCACATATAAGGATTGGCATGAAATGCTTCCTTTTGCTTTACATGGTTATCACACTTCGGTACGAACATCGACTGGGGCAACGCCTTTTTCGCTTGTGTATGGAATGGAGGCAGTACTTCCGTTCGAAGTGGAAATTCCATCTTTGCGAGTTTTAATGGAAACCCAATTAGAAGAGGCTGAGTGGGTTCAAGCTCGTTTCGACCAACTCAATCTCATAGATGAAAAAAGATTAACAACAGTGTGTCATGGACAATTGTACCAAAGAAGAATGAAGAAGGCATTTGACAGAAGGGTACGCCCAAGAGAATTTCATGAAGGCGAGCTGGTGTTAAAAAAGATTCTACCTATACAAAAGGATCATAGGGGCAAATGGACTCCAAATTATGAAGGGTCATTTGTAGTGAATAAGCATTTTCTGGTGGGGCACTAATTCTCACAAGAATGGATGGAGAGGAGTTACCATTGCCAGTTAATTCTAATGCAGTAAAAAAGTTTTACGCATGATGATTCCGTGATAGTGGTTGCTATTAAAGGGATGTTGATATTATCTTTAAAGCTTATTGTACTCTGTGATGTTTCACTAAATAAAGTCCACATGATTTCATTCATATTTTGGTTGTTTACATTCCATCTTAAATTTGGCATGTCACGCTGAGTTGTTAAATAAATAAGGAAAATTGAAAATAAAAATAAGCAAGCGGGTGTTGATAAAAGCATCACAGGTAGTTCCGGTTGGCGAGCCCGGTACTGGAGGATGTCGTGAAAAACAGAAAAAATGAATGAAAAAAAAAAGAAGGAAAAAAAACGAAATACAAATGTTGAGTTAGTTGTTGATAAGGTTGTCAAGGGCGTAATATTTTCAAAAAAAAATGTTTTGGAAAATACCGTTGGTGAGTCCTTTCGTGATTCAAGGTTTTGGGGGTAACCGGTGTTCTTTTCTTGATAAAGCATTTGCATTCACATTACTTGGACCCTTAGCCTTTTCTTTTCCCCTCAAAACAAGGATTACCATGACATAATACTGGGGAAGTTTTCATAGTGGTACACGTGTCCAATAATCCGTTGATTGGGGAGATAAAAAAAAAATAAATAAAAAATAAATAAATAAAAAATAAATAAATAAATAAATAAAAAGAAAACAAAGGAAAAAAGGAGAAAAAATGAAGTCGATGTGTCAAACACTACAGAGTTTTATTTCAGGGTTAAAGTCGCGAGAAAGTAAGGCAGGCAAGATTCAGAGTAACGTGTGGCCATTTTCATTATCCAAATGTCAAAAGAAGCTTATCCAATTGCACCCCTTTTGAGCCAAAATTCATAATTGTTTTCATCACCCTGGACAAGAATCATTAGCATATCGATGTCAACTTAAAAGGGTACATCATAGGCATCCAAAATCGATGAGAAAATTTCTGAAGAGAGGAAAGAACAGAAGTGAAAAAGAAAGTATCATAAAGGGTCACAACAGGGGCAACGAAAAGAATGATCCAAAAAAAAACAAAAACAACACAATGGAAAATAAAAGGATGCCCGAAGTTCAAATCCCTAGAGACGGTTGACTCGACAGCTTGCAAGTGATTCTTATTTAAAACAATTTAACCGTCAAACACTTACTTGGGCCTTCATTATCCACTACTTTCAAAACCCTTTGACCTTTAGCCACGGTACAAGCCAACAAAAGTCCACGCTGACTGAAGACTGTTTGTCCTGATCTTTCTCACGAACTTAGCTCTGGAATAAGGTGATGTGGTGAATGACACAATCACTTGAAAAAGATGATGAAAAAGAAAAGGAAAAAATGAGAAAACAAAAAACATCGAAAAAGTGATAAAAGATGTGAAGTCTCCCCGTCAATCGAGAATCTCCAAATAGAGGCAATCCTTCCTACCCCAAATCTTCCACCTTTCCAAAAGCATACTTACTGTGCAAAATTGGGGCAGTTCGTGAGCCCAACATGTTAACAACACTTTCCCCCAAATAAAGGGCACACATACATTTGGTCATCTGCCTTTCATAACCATTTTCACACACCCTCCAGGGTTCAGGCTAGTTTGGATTGCAAAAAGCGATAAAAGGAATTTTAACTCAGGGTTACATTCTCCTCCTTTTCATCAAAGGGCTCTCTACCTCTCAACGTTGTTTTCAATGAATGCGTTTTGAATGTACATCGTGTCTGACGACAATATTAACAACGGATTCCAAACATGGAACTTTCAAAAAAAAAATGAAAGAAAAAATGAAAAAAGCGAGAGTAAAAGAAAAGAACAAAATGAAAGTCTTATGTGTATATGCATTCATGCACCATCATGACATAACATCATCTCAAAGAATGCGAGGAGAATTGTTCGCAAAATCTTCATGTTTTACTCGGCATTTATCAACTTTTCAAAGCTGCTAATCCAAATTGTTATTTTTCTGTTATCGGCCCTCTGCTTGGCAATGGTCGGATTTAAATTTCTGTTCTGTGAGTTTGGCCCTCTGCAAAGCAATGGTCAAATCCAGGTTTTATTTTTCTGTTATCGGCCCTCTGCTTGGCAATGGTCGGATTTAAATTTTTATTCTGCGAGTTTGGCCCTCTGTGAGGCAATGGTCAAATCCAGGTTTTTGTTTTCTGTTATCGGCCCTTTGCTTGGCAATGGTCAGATTTAAATTTCTGTTATGTGAGTTTGGCCCTCTGCGAGGCAATGGTCAAATCCAGGTTTTTGTTTTCTGTTATCGGCCCTCTGCTTGGCAATGGTCGGATTTAAATTTCTGTTCTGTGAGTTTGGCCCTCTACGAGGCAATGGTCAAATCTAGGTTTTATTTTTCTGTTATCGGCCCTCTGCTTGGCAATGGTCGGATTTAAATTTCTATTCTGCGAGTTTGGCCCTCTGCGAGGCAATGGTCAAATCCAGGTTTTTGTTTTCTGTTATCGGCCCTCTGCTTGGCAATGGTCAGATTTAAATTTCTGTTCTGTGAGTTTGGCCCTCTACGAGGCAATGGTCAAATCTAGGTTTTATTTTTCTGTTATCGGCCCTCTGCTTGGCAATGGTCGGATTTAAATTTCTATTCTGCGAGTTTGGCCCTCTGCGAGGCAATGGTCAAATCCAGGTTTTTGTTTTCTGTTATCGGCCCTCTGCTTGGCAATGGTCGGATTTAAATTTCTGTTATGTGAGTTTGGCCCTCTACGAGGCAATGGTCAAATCCAGGTTTTATTTTTCTGTTATCGGCCCTCTGCTTGGCAATGGTCAGATTTAAATTTCTGTTCTGCGAGTTTGGCCCTCTGCGAGGCAATGGTGAAATCCAGGTTTTTGTTTTCTGTTATCGGCCCTCTGCTTGGCAATGGTCGGATTTAAATTTTTGTTCTGTGAGTTTGGTCCTCTGCGATGCAATGGTCAAATCCAGGTTTTATTTTTCTGTTATCGGCCCTCTGCTTGGCAATGGTCGGATTTAAATTTCTGTTCTGTGAGTTTGGCCCTCTGCGAGGCAATGGTCAAATCTAGGTTAATTTTTATTATTGGCCCTCTGCTTGGCGAGGGTCATTTGGCATCGTGATTTGTTTCATTTTCTTTCGCCTTATTGAAATCCGAGCAAAACTAGTGTTTCTATCTTTACTTAGCTTTACTCAAATAATACGAAAATATCAAATTTTCATATTATTTAGTAATATCTAAGTAAAGAGGGGCAGCTGTCAACACCAAATTTTGCTCGGGTAGTGAAAAATGTGTTTTATTGGCTTTTTATTGTTTTCCTTTTATTATTTTACTTTATTGTTTTATTCTTTGTTTACTGTGTTTAGATTTTGGGTGTTTTTTTTTATTAATTAGATTTCTATATTCATTTTGTTTTAATATAGTTAATTAATTAAAATTAAAAATTTTTAATTAAATAAAATTGAAATAAAAAAATATGCGTGGGAAGAATAGGTGAAATGAGAGACGTGTGTTGGAGGATAGGAAACAGGCGCGTGTGCTGATAGGGGAGACGAAAAACATAATTTGGTGGGGGGAAAAAAGACGGTTACAGAGGAGATTGAAAAAACAAAAAAAAAGCTTAACAGTTTCAGCACCAGAAAAAAGAGAGCATAGGAGGATCATCTTTCATCATCCATCTTGAAGGACATTGGATTTTGGTCTTCAGCTCTCGAGTATTCAATCACAGCTCGAAAAAACTTGCTTCCTCAAGAGCAACTCTGCACATCATCAGGTAAACAATTTTTCGTGTTAAAAGTCTTGTGTGTAATGTTGTATACTGGATATTATTTCTCTGCTTGCCATGGTGTCATTGGGAAATATCACATCATCATCGCCGATCACTATGTTTTCTTTTGAACTTCATCACCATTGTTCTCACATTCAGAGTTGGCTTTAGCTAGATTGCTCAGATTTTATTCCATTTCTCTACTCGAAACTTGAGTGCTAAACACCACCAAGCAACAACACAAACATCTTCATTATCTCGACATTTTTTTCTCAACGGCACTGAACCCTCTTTCTCAAATTAACCCAAAACCACTAACAACCCAAAATTATCTCCATAAAAATTGTACCATATCGTCATCTCCACCGAAATCATTATTGTCATCCCCTGGAACTCCACGGCTTTGTCCATTCCCTACTATCAACACACAAAAAACCACAATCTCATCATCTACACTACAACGCAGAAAAATCCTCTTTGTGACCAAACGCCCTTTACCTGCAAGGAAAAAAAAAACAACCAAATATCCAAATGTGAACTATAGGAACAAGAACCACAACCCAAAGCAAGGACCGATTTCCAGCACCCACACACACAAAGCTAAACTCAGAAAAAGTTTCCCTTTTATTATTCATTCTGCATTTTGGAGCACGGTCCATTGTTGTTCCTAGCGACGCCATTAGAGATGGCGCGAACAGGGAGAGAAACTGGTTTTTGTCTGGTGGTGTGAGAAAGTGAAGAAGATTAGTGACGCGCTGATGGAGGAGATGGTGGAGTCGACGCGAAGGTCATGGAGGTTCGCGATTTGAGGTGGCATTTCTGGTTCGCGAAAAGGGGATTCACGCGGTGACTGCTATGGTTGAGTGACTAGGATTCACGGTGGCTTCGGTGGCCGGCGGAGGATGGCAATCGGTGCCACGGTGGCCGTCAGAAGGTGGCAGTCGGTGTTGCGGTGTCGTTTGGTCATTTGGCCGGCGGAGGTTGGAGGAGACGTCTTTTGAGAGGAGTCTGAGGATGGGTTTGGAGTTCTCTTCGAATGAGAACCTCCTAGAGGGTTTGGGGGAGGAAAACCCTAGGGTTTCTGAAGAGTGGATTTGGGCTTGGGTCTTTTTATTTATTTTATTTTATGTTTTTTTATTACTATTTCCTACACCCCCATTTTTGCCCTCATCACACCCTCCTTTCCCTGTCTGGCAAATAATAAATGAAGCCTAGGGCTGGGCTGGTGGATTGGCTTTTCTTCCTGGCAACGAGAAATCCCTATCTGCACCCCACTTTATTTAAAAAATAAGGGATTGGACCAGAGTAGGCTATCTCAGGCTGCACCCTTTTTTTTGTTTTTTTTTTCGGCCATACACCCCTACGTTATTGGGCGGGCCCGTCCGAGTTATTTGAGATGCACCTCTGTTTTTATCTTTACACTCCTATGCTTATTGGGTAGTTCTTTTATTTTATTTCATTTTTTTTTATTATTATTTTATTTTATTTTTTTGTGTTTGATTGTTAATATTTACTACATGTAACCCCCTTTACATAATTTCCCCACCCCCATACCTTGTGTAAAATAAATAAACAAAATAAAATTAAAAAAATATTATTTTAAGGGTTCTAGCGCATGTGTGATCGCACGCATCGTCCTTGTGCTAGAAAACCCTTTCCTTTTTATAAATAAAATTAAAAAATAATGTTTTAAAGGTTCTCAGCACGTGTGTGATCGCACGCATAGTCCTCGTGCTGGGACCTTTCTTCCTTTAAAAAATAATAATAATAATAATAATGTTTTAAAGGTTCTCAGCACGTGTGTGATCGCACGCATCGTCCTCGTGCTGGGACCTTTCTTCTTTTAATAAAATTAAAATAATAATGTTTTAAAGGTTCTCAGCACGTGTGTGATCGCACGCATCGTCCTCGTGCTGAGACCTTTCTTCCTTTAATAAAATTAAAATAATAATGTTTTAAAGGTTCTCAGCACGTGTGTGATCGCACGCATCGTCCTCGTGTTGGAACCTTTATTCCTTTTACAAATTAAAAAAAAATAATAATAATGTTTTAAAGGTTCTCAGCACGTTGTGTGATCGCACACATCGTCCTCGTGCGGAGACCTTTCTTCCTTTTATAAAATTAAAAAATATGTTTTAAAGGTTTAAGCACGTGTGTGATCGCACGCATCGTCCTCGTGCTAAGAACCTTTTCCCTTCTATATATAAAAAAAAACAAAATACAAATTTCTCAAACAAATTTTCCAAGCAACTTGGAAAGAACTACGTAACCCTGATTTCTCAGTCTTACTGAGAATACGTAGGAGCAAGGTCAATCCTTCTCGGGCACAAAAAATTAAAAAATATATTTTGTCTCTTTGGATTTTTGCTTTTTTTTAGGGGAAATTAAACGTTTTTAAAACCACATCGAATTTACGTATTTAATTAAAGGTACTGCCTTCGGGCAGGCGTGTAGGGTGCTAATACCTTCCCTACACGTAACCGACTACCGAACCCGAGTCTGGTTTTCCCATTCACCAAGCCTTATTTATTTTATGGGTTTTTTCCATAGTTTTCTAGAATAAACTATGGTGGTGACTCCAAAATCTCTTTTTCAAAATCATTTTTTTCCTTTTTTTGGATCGTCGTCGTCCTGTCGCGATTTCCAGTTGCGACAAGGTGTACCAACCTCATGAAAAGGTGTTAACGGTTGAAAAACCATTATTTTCATATGCTAATTTTGACTAAATTACACCCTTTATTGCTTCGAATGAACTTGAAATCAAACAAAACTCAATAAATGAGTCAGTCAAGAGTCAAAAGCTGTTTTTAGCGATTTTATGCTTGTTTTGCAGCGAAATTGACAGAAGTGAAGATTGGGAATAAAGATGAAGGTGATAGACTCAAGAAAAGCAATCAAAGAAAAGATGAGTCTAGGCACCGCTCGGCGGTAGACCCCTGGCGCCGGGCGGTCAAACGGGAGGAGAAGACACCAGCATTGGGCGCCAGGCGGTAGACCCCTGACGTCGGGCGGTTTTGCGGCACGAGGGAAACCGCCGGGCGGTAGACCCCTACCGCCGGGCAGTGGTACGATTTAAGGTCCACCGCCGGGCGGCAAAGTGTGACGTCGGGGGTGGTCAGTTGGGCTTGGGCCTATTTTTCTGCTGCGCTTCTCACCTATAAATAGCCCTATTAAAAATTCCAATTGATTCTTTTGACAGAGGAGGGCGGCCAAACCTACTTTACACTCTTTGGAGAGGATCTCTTGGATGCTTAGGCTCCTTTTCCTCTTTTCTAGGGTTTGCTTTCCATATCTTCCATTATTTTCATCTTGGTTCATCGTGACTAAGGTGAACTAAACCCTTTTTGTTGTTGGGGGAACAATGTAATTTTTTGATACTCTCGTTTATTGAAACTCTTGTTTGAATTATATGTTTTTCATATGCGTTTATTATCAATTGTTGGATTCTCATACTGTGCTTAATGCCTTTATCGTTTAACTCATTCGGTAATTGATCTTTGACTTTATTGATACGGGGAAGTATAGTAATTGCACGAAATGGTGAGATTTTCCTTGGTTAAGCAATACCACCTAGGGATAGGGGAATAGGACGACCAATTGTATTTGTTTCTATTTTAATGCGTTGCTAATTGCTAGGGGAGGCTAGGGATACCAAGCCGATAATTAGTAATAGGTCCTTTGTGCCGAGGGATCGGGTTATGGGGAGGCCAAGAAAGTTTGCATGCAATTAGATAATAAAGCTATTTAAACAAGAGGAGTAAATAAAAGAGAGAGGATTAGATGAAATTGTAAACCCCCAACAACTCCATTCATCCATTGCCTAAATCTTGTCAATTGAATCACACATTGCATATTTATTTTCTGTCATTGCATCCACCACAATTATTGAATTTTTCTCCGCAAGTCTTACGATTTCGATTCACGTGAACGATAAGGCCTTTCGAGTCTCATGGGAAGAACGATAATGGGTTTTACCATTTTTATTACTTGATACGATTTGGTACACTTGCCAATCCGCTAACAAGTTTTTGGCGCCGTTGCCGGGGACTCTAGGTTTAACTTATTCAGTAGCGTGAATTGACTGAATCTGACTTGTTTGTAATTATTTGTTTATATTTTTCTTTTGTTCTGTTTTATTTTATTTTTCTGTAAAAGTGCTTTTAGGGGTATTTTCTCTTGTGTATGCAGGAAGGAGTACACACTAGGAACTGAAAAGATCAGCAACCTCTTCTCAAGGGGCTACCAGACAGGAGAGGGAGGAGAGTTAATCATTCTAAACGTAAAAACTTTCCTTCTCCTGAACCACTTTTGCAAACCTTTGCATAGGACTTAGAGGAGATGGCAGAACAACCTCCTCCTCCGACACGTACACTGGGGGACTCAGCTAACACTGTGGGTCCCTTGAATTTCAACAGCATAGTCATTCCCGCGGACAATGCAACGAATTTGGTGATGAGCCCTGCACTTATTCAGTTGGTCCAAAGCAACCGGTTCCACAGATTGTCAAGTGAGAATCCCTACAAGGATTTGACTATCTTTGGTGAAATTTGCAATACTGTTAAGATGGTCGGAGTCTCAAGTTAGAATTCGCGTTCTCTTTGGGAGGAAACGCCAAGGATTGGTTGCACTCATTTGCTGAAGGGACGTTCAGAAACTAGGATGCCTTGGCCAAACAGTTTGTCACCAGATTTTTTCCGCAAACCAAGATTCATCAGGGGAAGCTCTAAATCTCCTCATTCAAGCAAGGGATGGAGGAAACTCTCGGACAGGCATGGGACAGATTCAAAGGCCTGTTGAGAAAAACTATAGTCCACAGATTTGACAAGACTGCTTATTTGCTTGCTTTTCTAGGAGGGCTTAACACTCAGTCAAAAATTATGTTGGATGCCTCACCTAGAGGTAGTATAAATAGAAAAACTGAGGATGAAGCCTATGACTTGATTGAAGACATGGCTCTGAATGAAGCTTCCCAAGGTGAGAGGGACGCACAGAAAGGAGGAATATTGCATCTTCCTGCTAATGATGCAATGGCCGCGCAGAATCATATTCTTAACCAGAAATTGGACAAGCTGACAAAGGTCCTCTCCGAACTTCCAACAGGGTTAAGAAATATTTCTCAAACTCAACAACTTTGCAACTTATGCGGTGGTGACCACATCAATGGTCAATGTGCTTTTCCTGAAGAAATGCAGCAGGATGTCAACTACATGGGAAATCAATTCTCATTTAAGCAAGGTAGTTCTAACCAAGGCAACTCTTGCCAAGGTTGGAAGAACCACCCAAGCATTGGACAAAATCAGAATACTTCTTCTGGGCAAGTAGGAGGCTTCCGGCAGCAGCAACCATCACCTTTATGAGAGCAGGTAAACAGCTTGACGGAGACCGTTAGAGAATTAAATGACCGATTCGACAAATTTCTAAAAGTCTATGAGTCTCAACAAGCAAGTGACCAAGCTAGTTTTCACTACAAAAAAAACCTTATTTAGAGGGGGTTATTTTGAGGAGGTTATAAAAAAACCCCTCAGATTAACATAACTTAAAATGTTTAATTTAAGTTATCTAGCTGCCAACAATACTGGGAGTTTTAATGGTTTTTAAAGGAGGTTTATAACTTTTTCAAATAGTAATATATTTTCTTCTTTTATTTCCTAATTTTTTTAACATTTTTTCCCTCTAAAAATTTTAAACTAAATTGTTTTCTCCAAATGTAAAATCTTTCCCCCCAATTCCAAAATTCTACTTGTCTAAACTCTTGTTTCCTCTAAAAACATCTGTGAACCCTAAAATCGCTTTTACTCCCTTGCATTTCTCCCTTGCGTAAAATTTCAAACCAGACCAACCCATTGTGCTTTCTCCCTTGCCTCTTCCTTTCTCCCTTCTTCTGTTTCCTCTTCTCATTGATTTTTTTTTTATTTCCCCTCTCGATTACCCATTTTTCATTTTTCCCTTTCATTGATTTCTTCTATTTCCTTTTAATGGAAAATATTGCAGATATTTGGTCGGAACTTGCTTTGGTATGATGCTATTTTTGGAACTATATAACTGCTATTAGCGGGGCTGCAATCATGAATGAGCTTCTGGTTTTAGATGCTGAAGGGGCTATGTCTATGGTGGTTCAACATACTCATTATCTGCCGAAGAGATGGTGTGGCGAAGAAAGTACTGAATCGGTCTGTGCTGAGTTTGCAATTTTATTCCAGGTACAAGGTCTTGGTTTAAAGCTTTCTCATTATGATAATAGATCAACACTTGTCTGTTCTTTATTTGCACGATAACATAGGTTTGAATATTTTTTTGCATATGCTCTTGTATTTTTTTTTGGGTGTAGTATACTGGAATGATATTAACTGGAGGAGATGGCCTCAATTTTCCTCACACAATACTTGCTTCTGTTTATTGTCCCAAAGGTAATTTTTGCTTGGAGGTAACCTTCTTTATATAATAGTATAATGAATTAAGTATTTGTTATTTTGGGTTGATGGTATCTTGCAATTCATTGATGATTTCACTGTAATGATGGGTTGATGGAGGCAAAGATGAATCTCTAACACCCTGCTTACCTTTTTGTTGCTTCATTTGCTTTCATGTTGAGATAGGTTGGACAAATCTTTCAAAAAATTGAATGTCGTGATCAATCTAATGGAGGTATATATTATCCGCAATGTTGTTCGTTGGAGTATTCCAAAATTGTTAGAGGTGAAACAATGCCTTTTTTTACTTTCTCCTGTCATGTTTTCTGCTAGGGAGGCTGAAACTTCATAGTACATGACAAAGTCCTAAAGTTCAGTGCTCCACTACTGGATTATGACTTTTGTTTTTACTAGCATCACACTTTGCTAGTCAATTATTTACTTCCTTTCTATTTCTACAATATCATGAAGAGATTATATTAAACTCAGTTGGATAATGAATATGTTCTGTTGGAATTCTGGGTGGAAATACAAATTGTCTTTTGTATTTTTGTCACTTATATTTTCTTTTATCTAATTGACATTTTTACTGTCTACTCCTTGAAGATGCATTGCATAAAGGATTGCTTTTAATGGGAGATGAGCATACTTATGTCCTAGGTGAAAAGGAAAATTTAAAATTAAAATTGGATACGAACATTTGGACTTCCTCATTGTTTTTTCTTGTTCTCTTTGAACATGAGTTATACTTTATGTTTTTAACGTTTGTTGTAATAGGCCAAACGGATAAGCTCAAGTTGTAACCTTTGGTTGAAAACTGTAACTTCTATAGTGTTTGTTTTAAAGGGTTTGTTCAAATGTGAAGCTCTCTTTCTAATTTGTTGGAAAAATGAAATTAGACGAAATACTTGAGCTTGAGCTTTGGTACTCTCTCCATGAACCCAAAATTAATAAGTTCTTGTCTTTCTTCATATAGGAACAAGAAGGTGTTACACTGCTTGTATCCGCCAAGTTTAATGTAGTATCTGTCCGTAATATATACCTTCAGTTTGAAGAGGTAATAATTTTCACTGCTTGTATCCGCCAATTTTAATTTTGTATGTGTCCGTGATATATACCTTCAGTTTCAAGAGGTAATGATTTTCACTTTCTTGAGCATTCTTTATACTACAGTTGAGGTGCAATATCTGTCTAAATAGATGTTGGGTTTTTTTCGGATATACATAATTTCTCTTCTGTGTAATTGGTTTGAAACTTATGGAATGATCATCCACATTTAACTTTAGTTTTGGTTTTCATTTTAAGCTATAACATTTCTTCTGTGTTCTATTTCTGAATTTTATCATGCGGTTTTTTACATTAGTTTAGTTTAAATATGTTTCTTCTTTTCTATTCTTTGTTGTTTGAGGACAATGCTTAATTCAAGTGTGGGAAAGGGGTAAATTTTTTTTTCTGTTTAGTTAAGTCTGTTTACTATTTTAAATTCTCTTTAACTGGTCTGAATTTTTTTAAATTGTAGCTTTTTTCATTCATTTCATAATTTAGAAGCTTAAGAATATAATTACGATTTGACGTGACTCTGAACACTATTTTGATGATTCTTTTTACCACTTTTTTTTTCATATTTTCCGTTTCAGTTTATAGTTACTATGTTGTTTCTTGATTTTGCAGTTTTAGTTATGAATATTAGTAGCTTATTTCAATTGTTTTAGTTTATTGTTTTGCTTCTTTAAATGAATAGCTGTAGCTGAAATAGTATATACACATTATGTCAAATTACACTTATGTTATTTATATTTTATTTTAATATTTTTCTTTTATCATTTCAGGAAGTTGTTGATGCAAAGTTTGGGTTTTCTTTGAGTACAAGAAGATTATCTCATGCTAGCAACATTTTGAAATTTTATTATATTTTTTGAGGATAGAATTATATTTAGTTTATTATGCATTTTTAGTGATTATGGATGAAGTTGCAATTACATTTAAGTTGAATTTAGTTTTATGTTATTATGATGACATTGAGAATATAATGTTTACATTATAATTGTCAATGAATGTATGTTATTTTAAATTATCAATAAAATTAATTTTGAATTATTTTTTTGTATTTTATAATTTTATATATTTTATTAATTTTTTTATTATTTTAGTAAGCTGGTGAATTGAATAGCATATAAAAAATACAAATATTTTTAGTAATTAAATAGTTGAAAATAAAGGAGGTTAAAAACTCCCACAATATAACAGTCAGTAATAGAGGAGGTTTTTACCCTCCGTAGAAAAACCTCCGCAAATTGAATGTGATACCAGGGGGTGCGGAAAACCCCTGCAAATAGATTGTGGCGACTCAAACTGCGGCGGTTTGAAAAACCTTCTGAAATTACTTTGCGGAGGGTGAAAACCCCCACAAATCGAAAAAAAAACCTCCACTAAATGACATTTTTTTTGTAGTGTTTAGAGCACTGCAGACACAAATTGGGCAGCTGTCAAAAAGAGTTGACACTGTAGAAAAGAACCAGTTTCCGGGCTAACACTGAGGTTAACCCCAATGATGAATGCAAAGTGGTGATGACGAGAAATAAAAGGAAGCCAGTAGAAGAAATAATTGAAATTGGGAGAGTGAAGATGAAGAGGAAGAGATGGTTTGTAAGAGTAAGTGCAATAAGCAGAAAAA
This sequence comes from Vigna mungo, assembly GCA_036885675.1. Classification (NCBI taxonomy): domain Eukaryota; kingdom Viridiplantae; phylum Streptophyta; class Magnoliopsida; order Fabales; family Fabaceae; genus Vigna; species Vigna mungo. Next base: position 33,617,222 of record CP144700.1, read on the forward strand.
ATATGAAGAGGAAGAGAAAAAGGAAAGGAAGCTGAAGAGTCCTTACGAGTTATTCCGAGAAATTTTTAATCAGGTAACTATCATGCCTGGAGCGTTTCCGCAAGTGCCTAAAGATGAGAAACTGAATGAATACCGTCCTCGCAAGATAACTGATCTTGATGAGGAGGAAGAAGATCAAGCACGGATCGTTAAACCAAGGAAGAAAGACCATCCACAAAAATTGAAGGATTTAGGAAGTTTGACTCTCCCTTGTGTGATCAATGATGTGGATATAGGGAGAGCTGTGATCGATTCAGGATCTAGTGTGAATTTAATGTCCTTCAGTGACTTCAAGAAGATTAGAGGGCTAAAATTAAAACCAACATACACTTCCTTGACAGTTGCAGATGGATCCATAAAAAACCTTTGGGTATGGTGGAAGACGCAATTGTTCGAATTGAAAAGTTGGAGTTCTTGGTTGATTTCCTGGTAGTGGATATGGTAAATGATGGAAGAATTCCATTAATTTTGGAAAGGCCATTTATGAGGACTTCTCAGATGATGATACGTGTTTATGATGGGAAAATAGTGTTAAGAGATCACGACCAAGTGCTAGCCTATAAGGGATCTGAAGGAGAAAGAAGGAGAATAATAAACAGATCCAGATATAAAAAGGCTAGAAGTGAAGCTGGCAGAAAAGAAAATGCCACAGGTAATGATCATCTTAATAGTTGTACTATTTTGCAGGCACATGAGAAGGAAAAGACAGATAAAGGAAAGTCACCCCACTTAAAGGACAAACTTTTTCCACGGGGCGTAGTTGTTAGATACAAAAACAGGAAATGGATTGTCAACAGGAAGCTCGAAGAGGAAGGAATGGTGGAAATCAGAAGGCCATATTCCTCTGTTATTCGCCAAGTAGAAAGACAAAAGCTGAGAAGATGGGATGACGAAGCGTCCAGTGTGAGAAAGAAGAGTTGATTGCTGAGAAGAACTTTTTGTACTTTAAGACAATTTTTATTTTTGTGATTTTTTTTTCTTTTGAACATGTAAATTTTGGAACAATTTTTGGGTAACATCTACTGAGGGATGCTAAACTTTTGGTATCTACTGAAGGATACCCGGAAGGTACACCTACTGAAGGGTGTTGAACGGCTAGCATTTACTGACAAATGCTAAACAGGTTTGGGTCAGGCTCGCGACGTTAAACAAGCGCTACTAGGAGGCAACCTAGGATTTCTTCTTTACCCTTGCATTTTAAATTTTTGAATTTTATTTTTTAGTGTGTATGCTTGACTTGAATATTTTTTCTGAAGATGTTTGACTGACCACTTTGCATGATGAGTTTATTTGATGATGATCTGATGTGAATAATTATTGAGTTGTGTGCACATTAACATCCTGTGAAACAGATGTGTGATGAAGTATGATTGTGGTCATGATGCTAAGCATGATGTATGAATGACTATGCGTGAGAAAGCATATTGTGTGAGGTATTAAGCCCCAGAGTTCTTATTGTTGTATGTATTGTTCATATTGAAGCATAGATTTTATTTCCTTAATCTTGATGATTGATTGATTTTTATGTGAATGTCAAATGATCAAGGCCATGTTTGAAAACCCTTTTCTAGCCAAACTTTCACCAAAAATGCTTTAAAGATTATATCCTTTTTGAACCTTAGCCGGAAAAAGGATGAAACCCTTTGATTCGAAATTTCTTATCTTGAGTTTGGTTGAAAATAGTATGGAATGAAAAGGTTCAAGTTTGGGGTTGCATGGGGAAAATGGAAAGGCAAAAAGAAAAGCATTGAGCTCAAATGTTGAGAAGCAAAATACATGAGTAGAGAAAAAGAAAAGAAAAGAATAAAAGCATGAAGATGAGCTCAATGCAAAAGAAAAAGGGAAGAAGTTGGGAATGAGTGAAATTGGTGACAAAGAGAGAGTTTAAACTAGAACCTTTTCATTGATGAAATAGTTCTTTTGACTCAAGAATTTTGTGATCCAGGAAAACCATTTTTTTTTATAGCCCGACCTCATTACAAGCTTTGGAAAAGTCCTTTTGATGGCATTTGCATGGAAAGATGTTGATTGTTTGAGATGAATGACAATTTTATTTTATGTGACTTGTGAACAATAAAGAGTGGAGTGCTACCCTAAACACTTGAGTGATTGAGTGAAACACTTGCTTGGTGAGAACTTCTAAAGTTCATGATTGCATTTTTTTTGTTTAATGTACTGATCATTCATAATATGTAGCATCTGTTGAGGAACGCATGAGCTAAATTAAGTTAAGAACAAGCATGCATCTTGATTTGATTTCACTGATTATCTGAAATTGAGTAAGTTTTGTCATGTACTTTGGAAATGTTGAATCATTGCATGAAAGGGTAGAAAGTTAAGCTTTGTTTTGTTTTATGGTTTTGTTTTGTTTTGCTTGAGGACAAGCAAATTTCTAAGTTTGGGGTTGTGATAACGGTTGAAAAACCGTTATTTTCATATGTTAATTTGGACTAAATTACGCCCTTTATTGCTTAGAATAAGCTTGAAATCAAACAAAACTCAATAAATGAGTCAGTCGAGAGTCAAAAGTTGTTTTTAGCGATTTTATGCTTGTTTTGCAGCGAAATTGACAGAAGTGAAGATTGGGAATAAAGATGAAGGTCATAGACTCAAGAAAAGCGAGAAAATCAAAGAAAAGATGAGTCTAGGCACCGCCCAGCGGTAGACCCCTGGCGCCAGGCGGTCAAACGGGAGGAGAAGACACCAGCATTGGGCGTCGGGCGGTAGACCCCTGACGCCGGGCGGTTTTGCGGCACGAGGGAAACCGCTAGGCGATAGACCCCTACGCCGGGTGGTGGTGCGATTTAAGGTCCACTGCCAGGCGGCAAAGTGTGACGTCGGGCAGAGGTCAGCTGGGCTTGGGCCAATTTTTCTGCTGCGCTTCTCATCTATAAATAGCCCTGTTACGAATTCCAATTCATTCTTTTGATTGAGAAGGGTGGCCAGACCTACTTTGCACTCTTTGGAGAGGATCTCTTGGATGCTTAGGCTCATTTTCATCTTTTCTAGGTTTTGCTTTCCATATCTTTCATTATTTTCATCTTGGTTCACCATGACTATGGTGAACAGAGCCCTTTTTGTTGTTGGGGGAACAATGTAATCTTTTGATACTCTCGTTTATTGAAACTCTTGTTTGAATTATATGTTTTTCATATGCGTTTATTATCAATTGTTGGATTCTCATACTGTGCTTAATGCCTTTATCGCTTAACTCATTCGGTAATTGATCTTTGACTTTATTGATACGGGGACGTACAGTAATGGCACGAAATGGTGAGATTTTCCTTGGTTAAGCAATACCACCTGGGATGGGGGAATAGGATGACCAATTGTATTTGCTTCTGTTTGTAATGCGTTGCTAGTTGCTAGGGGAAGCTAGGGATAGTAAGCTGGTAATTAGTAATAGGCCCATTTCCCCGAAGGATCGGGTTAAGGGGAGGCCAAGAAAGTTTGCATGCAATTAGATAATAAAGCTATTTAAGCAAGAGGAGAAAATAAAAGAGAGAGGATTAGATGAAATTGTAAACCTCCAACAACTCCATTCATCCATTGCCTAAATCTTGTCAATTGAATCACACATTGCATATTTATTTTCTGCCATTGCATCCACCACAATTATTGAATTTTTCTCCGCAAGTCTTACGATTTAGATTCACGTGAACGATAAGGCCTTTCGAGTCTCATGGGAAGAACGATAATGGGTTTTACCATTTTTATTACTTGATATGATTTGGTACACTTGCCAATCTGCTAACAAAAGGGTGTACCAACCCTATGGATGATGTAATGATTTGAGGTGTACCAGCCTCGTGGAAAGGGTGTACCAACCCTATGGATGATGTAATGATTTGAGGTGTACCAACCTCGTGGAAAGGGTGTACCAACCCTATGGATGATGTAATGATTTGAGGTGTACCAACCTCGTGGAAAAGGTGTACCAACCCTATGGATGATGTAATGATTTGAGGTGTACCAACCTCGTGGAAAGGGTGTACCAACCCTAGGGTTGATGTAATGATTTGAGGTGTACCAACCTCGTGGAAAGGGTGTACCAATCCTATGGATGATGTAATGATTTGAGGTGTACCAACCTCGTGGAAAGGGTGTACCAACCCTATGGATGAATGTAATGATTTGAGGTGTACCAACCTCATGGAAAGGGTGTACCAAACCTATGGATGATGTAATGATCTGAGGTGTACCAACCTCGTGGAAAGGGTGTACCAACCCTATGGATGAAAGTAATGATTTGAGGTGTACCAACCTCGTGGAAAGGGTGTACGAACCCTATGGATGAATGATTTGATGTGATTATTGGGTTCGACCATTGTCTTACAGAGGGCCGAGATCCCAAAGAGAAACTTAATTCGACCATTGCCTAACAAAGGGCCGAAATAACAAAAGAAAAAACTTGAGCTTGGGGTGCCAGGCGAGCTGGGCTTTGGGTGCAAGACAAAACTGGGCTTTTGTGGGCTAGGTGAAACTGGGCTCTTGAAATTTTGAAATCTGTAACCTTTTGAAACGTTCTTGTAATTTTCGACAAAAATTTGATTTTTGAAAAGCAACAAGGAGTAAAACCCTTCATGACAAAGTATTAAAATCTTGATGCAGGATCACGATGTGTTAAAACCCCAATATGAGAGAAAAACATGATCGGCAAGAAACATAGTCACTTGAAACAGAACATTTGAATGTCATTTTTTTCATTTTTGAAGAAGGACTCGTCAACCATTCATATGAATGAAAAGGGTTTTGATCCGAAAGATTTTCTTTTTGATGGATTGATGAAAAACATTTGCTTTGTTTTTCATTTCTGTTTGCTTGAGTCAGTCATCTTAATTGCAATCATCAAACTATTTTTTTTTTTGTTTTGTGAAGACTGATGAATATCATACATCTGAGGTCTAATGTTAGATATGATTATAATGTTAGGCTTTCTCTTTCTTGACATCGTGCACACATGCTTGAATTTATTGGCAAGAGGATGGTCTGGAAGAGAATGAGAGCTCTTTAGAATGGTTTGGAAGAGACGAGGACAGTCACACAGGAACATCATCCCTCATGCACTCCTCAACGGAGATGTGATATGTGGGCGTCAAGACAAACACGACATACCAAAAATTTTGCCCCGGTCTAGTGTTTAGGAAAAGGGGCCTAGGGTTTGGATTTATGGAAAATAGGATGAAAATTTTGAAGGAGATCCGTAAAGCTGCCCCAGTCTTGAGATTATGGGTTGATGAATTCCAGGGCGAAGATGCATGATGAGATTCACCAAGCTGCCCCAATTTTTTTTTTCTTTGGCATAGGGTTTTGTTTGGAAGAGGTGGTGGGTATGAAGAGGATTGGTTAAACGGATGAACCCAATTGGTTTGATTCTCTTTTTGTGTGCTTCTGTCTAGACGGTAGGATGATCCCCTCTTCCTGAGACATTACTTTTTCCCCTCTCTTTTTTTTTGTTTTCAGGGCCCCAATTCTTTTTTTTTACGACACTGTGAAAGTCGCAGTTTTTGCACCCCGGTAGGCAAATTTGCCTCCTATATTACGAAAATAGACAAATAGGAAAGTCGTGTGGGAGCAGAACGACTTTCAAAGAAGAAGTCGTGTCCCCCCTACACGACTTCACACTGTTCACATGAACAGTAGTGAAGTTGTGCACCCCAAAAATGACTTCTAGACTTGGTAATCGATTACATGGAGTTGCAATCGATTACTACGCCATTTTTTATAAAAATAAAAAAAAATTAAAGTTATATGGGAGGTTAACGACTTCTCTTATTGAAGTCGTACACCCCCTTACGTTTTTACTTTTTCTATTTTTTAATATTTTTATTAATTAAAATCAATTATAATTTATAAATAATTTTTTTAAATGTATTTAAAATAATTAAAATTATGTTTAATTAATAATTAAATTTTTTTAATATTATTAAATAAATAAATTTAATATTCTAATTATTTTTTAATTAAATTAATTATTTATAAAATAATTTTAATTAAATAATTTATAACTATAATTATTGTAATTATGTAATTAAAAATTTATAGAATATTTATTTTGCAAATTATAATTAATTAATAACATTTTTTTCTTTATAAACTATTTAATTAATAAAAATATTAAATATAAACTATTTAATTAATAAAAATATTAAATATAAATTTAAATTAATAAAAAATAAAATAATTAAAATCGTAAGGGGGTTGACGACTTCTTGTGTTCAAGTCGTGCACCCCCACACACTTTCACTTTTTAATTTTTTTTATTTAAAATGATTTATAATATTTAAATAGTGTATTTTATTGTATATGAAGTATTTTAAATTATATATAATTAATAAGTAAAGTTTTTTAACATTATTAAATAAATAAAATTTATGGTTTTAATTATTTTTGTAATTAAAATAATTTTTTTATAAAATTATTTTAATTAATAATTTATAACTATAATTATTATAATTATGTAATTAAAAATTAAAAAAAAAATATATTTCATTATCAATTTTTTTAATATAATAATTTTACTGAAACAAAAATTTATTATAAAAAATAAATAAATTTATTTTATTTCATTTTAATAAATTTACTTATAATAAATTTAATTTACTTAAATTAAATTTATTATAATGAAATATTAGTAAATTTATTGTAAGTAAATTTATTATAATGAAAATTCATTATAAGTAAATTTATTATGATGAAATATAGTAAATTTATTTTTATTTAATATAATAAATTTAATTAAATTAATTATAATAAAAAAATAATTTAAAATGAAATATAATAAGTTTGCATATTTTTATTTATGTAACCACAATAATTATGATAAAAAATTATTTAGTTGAAATACTTTTTATAAAAAGTTTAATTTAATTATAAAAATAATTAAAACCATAAAATTTATTTAATTTATAAAATTAAATAACTTTAATTATTGATTATATATACTTTAAAATGTTTTACATAACTTTAAAATAACTTTAATTATAAATAACTTTTAAGTATATTATTGAAAACTTATAAATCATTTTAAATAATAAATAATTAAAAAAACAAAAGTGTGAAGGGGTGCACGACTTTAACTAATGAAGTCGTCAACCCCTTAACGGTTTGAACTTTTAAAATTTTTATTATTTTAAATAGTTTATAATAAAAAAAAAATTTATGAATTAATTATAATTTAAAAAAAATATAATATAATAATTAAAATTCAAAAAATTAAATTATAATGAAATATAATTTTGAAATATCAATTATGTATGATTTATATTATTTTAAATATATTTAAAAATATTATTTCCTAATTATAAATCATTTTAATTAATAAAGAAATTAAAAAATAAAAAAGTAAAAACGTAAGGAGGGTGTACGACTTCAATAAGAGAAGTCATTAACCCCATACAACTTCAATTTTTTTTTAATTTTTTTTATAAACAATGGCTTGGTAATCGATTACAAGCCGTTGGTAATCGATTACCATGACCTAAAGTCGTTTTTGGGGTGCACGACTTCAACACTAGTCAAATGAACATTGTGAAGTCATGCAGGGGGCACGACTTCTTCATTAGAAGTCGTCTGGACCCCACGACTTGCCTATTTTCGTAATTAAATTTTTTTTTTGCCTATTCTCGTAATATCTCTCTCATTTTTGCCTATTATGGTGCAAAACCCGAAAATCGCCTTATGAAAATTGAGCAATCATTATTCAATCTGCGTGGACTTTATTAGGCTTGTAACGTGGCTAAGGGCTAAAAGGTATTGAGAAAAAGATATAAAGTCCCAAATGAATGTTTGTTAGTTATTTTTTGAACAAGGGTATCATCTAGGCATTACATCAACTATTTGATCTTTTGAGCACTCTGCTTTTTTCTTGAACTTTGATTTTCTTCCTTTTGTTCAACATCACTTTGTGATTTCTTTTTGTTCTTTTTGTTTTACTTTTGTTTGTTTTCTTTTTATTCACTCCTCTTGATGAATTTCCTTTGTTTGATCATTGAGTGCTCTTCGTTTGCATCACGAGTTGACTCCTACCTGATGACAACCCTTGCTTGGGGATGATTTTGAAAAAGAATTTATTTTTGGCTCAAACGGGGTGACAATGGATATATTCTTTTTTGCTTTTTAGATAAAGCCAAGAAGGCCACACATCATTTTGAACTCTGATTGCTTTATTTTCAAAATACTAACTCTGCAACTAGGTGACCTCAACATGAGTCGTTTTTCTTTTCTTTTGCTTTCATTATTCTAGAATGCCCTTTTGGGTTTTCAATTTAGTGGACTTATTCTCTTTTTGAAAGTTTCTTTTTTTTTTTGTTTTTTTTTGCTTTATATATTTTTTTTTGTCTCAACGGATTCGGGGATCACCCTACTAGCACAAGCGAGAAAACTTTTGGCCAAGCCAATCTGCCCCAGTGTAAAGGTTTACTTTGTTATTGAGGGCAGTGACAATGTTTGTTAGGGACTATCCTTTATTTTGGAAAAACTGAAGGGTGAAGGTTTTCAAGCAACACGTGCACAAACGTCTTGAGAAAAATGTCAAGTTGTTATTTTTATTAAACATTTGACCTCGAAAAAGTCTGACACTGCAACTTTTGTTTTTTATTTATCATCATTTTTTTTTCTTTTTGAAAAACAAGAGTTTGATGATTTGTAAGAAAGACAAATGACTCAAGGTTGCCATCATTTTTTTTCAAATTTTTTTTCTTTTTCCCGTAATACCCTTTCAGGACTCGATTTCCAGCACTGTTTGGAGAAACCCTGTAGTGATTGTTCACATTGAACTTCATGGATGAGGATGTGATATCAATGAGCATATTTCCTCGGCAAGACACTTCACAATGTTAAATGACTTATGCTTTCTTGTGTGGTCCCAAAGCCCACTTCAGTTCTTCATGGAGTCTGTAGAGGCATTCTCAAGGCTTGCCTCAGTGTTGGGTTGACTTCCTTTAAACTTTAATCATTATGAATCAATCAAAGTTTGTCTTTGTGCTTGAAGACCCAACACTTTTTGGTGAAACGACCGATGGCCTCTCCATGGTAATCAAATTTTGTATTTGCATCATAAGTCTTGGAGCATGGTGGTTTTACAGGCTTCATGTAACAAGTAGAGACAGGGACTTTTTGTAACAGACTTGAAAGAAACATTGCATTAGTCATAGTGATAGGAGTGAAACTCACAGGCCCTTTGTCTTGATCAACATTTTTCTACCCAGCAACTTTTTGGGAAGTTGAGTTTGGATCTGGTTTCCAATTTTATCTTGAAACCATTTCAGATAGAGGGTAAGGTTGATAACGGTTGAAAAACCATTATTTTCATGTGCTATTTTAGACCAAATTACTCCCTTTACTGCTTAGAATGAGCTTGAAATCAAACAAAACTCAATAAATGAGTCAGTCGAGAGTCAAAAGCTGTTTTTAGCGATATTATGCTTGTTTTGCAGCAATTTTGATGGAAGTGAAGAATGGAGGTGAAGATAAAGGCCTTAGACTCAAGATAGAGGAATAAAATCAAGAAAAGAAGAGTCTAGAAACCGCCCAGCGGCAGAATTGCACCGCTGGGCGGCCAAATGCGAGGAGTTGGCACCAAGGCAGCGACGCCTAACGGTTTCGCAATAAGAGGCAAACTGCCGGGCGGTGGACCCCTGACGCTGGGCGGTGGCACGATAAGAGGGAAACCGCCGGGCGGCATAAGTGTGACGTCGGGCGGTTGCTTGTTGGGCTCGGGCCTGTTTTCTGTTGCACTCCTCAGCTATAAATAGCCCTAGTGCGATTTTCAATTCATTCTTTTGACAGAGGAGGGCGGCCAGACCTACTTTTCACTCTCTGGAGAGGATCTCTTGAATGCTTAAGCTCCTTTTCATCTTTTCTAGGGTTTTCTTTCCATATCTTCCATTATTTTCATCTTGGTTCGCCATGACAACGTTGAATTAAACCCTTTTGTTGTTGGGGGAACAATGCAATCTTTTGATACTCTCTTTTATTCAAACTCTTGTTTGAATTATATGATTTGCATATGCGTTTATTATCAATTGTTGGATTCTCATACTGTGCTTAAAGCTTTTATCGTTTAACTCATTCGGTAACTGATTTTTTGCCTTCATTGATACAGGGACGTACAGTAATGTCACGAACTGATGAAAATTTCCTTGGTTAAGCAATACCTCCTAGGGATAGGGGGTAGTACGATCAATTGTATTTGCTTCTGTTTGTAATGCGTTGCTAGTTGCTAGGGGAGGCTAGGGATAGCAAGCCGGTAATTAGTAATAGGCCCTTTTCGCCAAGGGATCGGGTTAAGGGCAGGCCAAGAAAGTTTGCATGCAACTAGATAATAAAGCAATTTAAACAAGAGGAGTAAATAAGAGAGAGCGGATTAGATGAAATTGTAAACCCCCAACAACTCCATTTATTCATACTTTTTTCTCGTCAATTGAATCACTCATTGCATGTTTATTTTCTGTCATTGCATTCACCACAACAATTAATTTTTCTTTCACAAGTCTTACGATTTTAATTCATACGAACGATAAGGTCTTTCGAGTCTCATGGGAAGAACGATAATGGGTTTTTTCTTTGACACACACTCAACCATGGATACCCATGAGGGGGACATTAGGGTAATTTCCGCAACGACGTTCGATACATGATATTTGCTGCCAAGAGACACGCCATTTAAACTTTTCCTCTTCTGAGCCTGCATAGAGCTGCGTTCATTCATTTGCGCCTTTCATCTTTGGTTTACATTGCAGTAGTTCACCCAGGGGACATGTGGCATTCAAAGCGTCCTTACTCATGCGAGAAATGAAGCATACATACAACATCGGTAAATAACTAAGATCTTCCTTCTCCTTGGCTCACAACATCGACCGAGGGTCCCATAAGTTTCAGCTAGGCCAATAGTGATTGGATTCTCAGAGCGAACTTTGTACCTCGCAACTGCATTCATGTCGGCGTAGTCAACCAACTCCCTAGTATTAGGAAAAAGCATGACACCATATTGGGTAAGAGCTAGTACATTCATGAATATTTCCCATCTATGAATTTGCTCTTCAACTTCATATGGTGCACTTTCACGATTCTAATTAACTGCAAGATAGAGGTATACTGCCCAGGGTAGTTGTATGGAGCTTTGCCTTCGAGAAATGCATCTAAGATCAACTCAAATTCTTCTATTGTAGGCACCAATTGGAAATGGGTCATAATACTGAGCTAAAACAATAATTGTTATTGTTCAGACCCCCACCTCTGACAGGATCAACAAATTCCCATGCTCCTTCCTCAATGCATTTTTCAAGGTTATTTTTTTCCAGATCCCTCAGGTGACCGATACTGCCCCCCTTGGCTTCAATGCGTATGCTTTTCTTCAAAAAGTCTAAACTCAAATGCCCTTTGACTCAAAATCCCATGTTAACTTCCATTTTTACCGTAATCACGAATTTATAATTTCTTGACTAGAACCCACAAAATTTGACAAGACCATAAAAACATTAACGACAAAGAAAGAAAGAAAAACGAGGTGTTTGATTTTATTAAGCAACAATAAGGGTTATAAGACTGCACACATCTCCCTTTGTGCCCTAATGAAGGTTCAACATTTTAGGTTCAAGGTCAAGTATATGCAACCTCATGAGGATGGTTTCCTGAGCCTAAGCATTAATGGTCACTAGAGCTATGGCCCTCTCCACAGTATCTCCACAACAGTCGAGTAATCAACTAGGTGTGAAGACACATGTGGAGAGAACAGACTCTAGCTGGGGTTCTCATGATAGCCAAATAGGCAGTATGGCCCAAGTGGCACCGCTACACAACCCCTCTATTTCTAAGTTGCACTCAGACCCGGGTATAGGGTCTCACTAAATAGATGCATAATATGTCTGTGTGTAAAGGGAGAATGCAATGCACCCAAACCCTCACCTGCAAAACAACCAGAAAAATTCCCAGGTAGATATAAACATGTTTTCTACCCTAGGGTTCAATATCCAACAATTCACATGCAGTTATTCCAAATATCAAGCATAGATAAAGAAAAGGGGAAGAAAAACACAAAGCAAAACCACATCGAATTCGCGCATCTAATTAAATGGCCTGACTCTCACATATCCCCAGTGGAGTCGCCATCTGTTGCAACCGGAATCGCAACGGGATGACGGTCCAAAAAAGAAAACGATTTTTTGAAAAAGAGATTTGGAGTCGCCACCATAGTTTATTTTGGAAAACTATGGAAAAAACCATAAAGAAAAGACACGGTCCACGAAAACCAAAGATTGGGTTCGGGAGTCGGTTACGTGTAGGGAAGGTGTTAGCACCCTACAACGCCTGCCCGAAGGCAGTACCTATAATTAAATGCGCGAATGTGACGTGGTTTACAAAATGTTTAACTATCCCCAAAAACAACAATCTAAAGAAACAAGATATATTTTTTTAGTTTTTTTGGGCCCGACAAGGATTGACCTTGCTCCTACGTATTCTCATTCAAAATGAGAAATCAGGGTTACGTAGTTCTTTCTGAAAGATTGATTGTTTGTTTGTGAAGATGTTTTTTAGTTCTTTTTAAAGATTTTATATTTTTTTTGTATTTTTATAGAAAAAGGATAAGGTTTTAGCACAAGGCAGACATAATGGTCTCACGTGTGCTTAAACCTTTTAAAATAAATTTTTGAAAGGAGAAGAAAAAGGTTTTCGGCAGTAGGCAGACAGAATGGTCGCACGTGTGCTTTAACCTTTTAAAACATATTTTTATTGATTTTTTGAAAGAAGAAGAAAAAGGTTTTCAGCACAAGGCTGACAGAATGTTCGCACGTATGCTTTAACCTTTTAAAACATATTTTTATTATTTTATTTTTATATTTTTTTATTTTTATTAACAAATGAGTACAACAAACAAACGATAATAAAACAAATTCGAAAGCTAAAGAAATAAAAGCAAAAACAATTCAAATAAAAAAAACATTACAATCCAATAAGCCCAATAAGAATAGGGATGTAGAGATGAAACACCAGGGGTGCTGAACAAAATCTTAGTCTGAGCCCAAAGATAGGGGTGCAGCTATAAAGTTGGGGTGAAGCACAAACTTCTTTGACCCAAGTCCAAATGAATGAAGGGGTGCAACTATGAAGATTGGGGGGTGCCATTGGATATCAGCTGAAGGTGGCTTAGTTCCCAAATCCCTTTATTTGTTTGCAGAGACAAAAAGGGTTTAAGCACAAGTGGAATAGGGGTATGAATGGTGCGTGTGTGGTGGCAAGAAGAAAGAATGCAGCCCAGGCCCAAAGCTCTTTGTTCAGAAAACAGGGGTCCTGGCAGCTTACTCTCATTATACCATTTGTGCATTCAGCACCCAAGAGACCTGGAGTCTCCTTCGAGAAGAAAAACCATGGAGGCTCGTCTCTGCCATGGCTGCGTGCCACCGTCTCCACCATCAAAATCAAACGCTAGGAACTGCGGTCTAGGGAGCCGCCGACGACGTCGTTCGCCATTGGAGCCATCGTCTGCTGTGGAGAACGTTATCCCCCTTTTGCCGGCCATTGCAAGGGCTCTCTCCTCTGAACGAAAGAAACCAGAGACACATCTCCGTTGCTCCCAGCCAAGACTCAGCTTCCGGCCACCGTGAACTGTGGTCCATGATGTTGCCATTGACGACGCTCCCCTTCTCATTCCACTCTCCGCACGAAAGGTATAAGTAATCCAAAGCAACAAGATCATTATCAAATGATCGAAATGAGTCTCTCCGATGAGCCGCTTGAAGCTTCGAGTGAGAAACGCGAAGAATCCTTCCTCCTCCCCTTCGTGCGGACCGAAGATTGACTCGGCGACATGGTGGTTTGGCTGAGAACGAAGAGCAGAGGCGGATCTTGCGTCGTGTCGCCGCCACTGTATTCCTCTTTGCTGGAGTGTGTGGGGCCTCGTCTTCTCCCGTCGTTCAGCCATTGTCGACACCGCTGCCAGAGGTTCTACCATCACCTCCATCGTCATTCCTCTCATCTCCATGCGAGTCCAATCATCTTCTATGAATGCAGCGCCCAACCCTTACCTGGGTTTTTCTCTTTGCAGTGTCGCTGCCATTGGCGCCCTTGGTCATCACCCATGGCCACCACCGAGACTGCACTTGGAAACAAAACTCAGAACCACCTTTGATAGAGCCACTGAGTCTATTGCTTCATTTCCCCTTTCAATCTTGGTTTTCTTGTTAGTTGTTCTTCACTGATTTGAATTTTATTTTGCATGGAATTGGTTGACAGATCAGTGTGTGAGAGAATGGTGGGGATGGTATGTTTTGTAGTGTTGGGCGGATGGTGATAACAAACGTAATAGAGGTTGTGGTTGTTGATCTCTTTTTGGCTTGTTATGTTCTTCATTGAAAAACAGGGAAATAAGAGAAAATTATGATAAAGGGGTTAGCAATGGGGATTTGATGGGTATGAAGATGGTGGAAGGATGTTGGTAAGAGCTGTGTTTGTAAGGGGTGAATAATGAATGTTAATGGATATGAATGGAAAATAATTGGGCAGAGGCTCAAGTGAGTGAGTGGGTTCCCCCTGATGAGAGTTTGGTTTCGTGATTCCAAAATGGTGATAATGGGTGATCAAGGTATCCGAGAGTAGGGGAAGTGGTTAGGATGGGGTATTGGTGGTGGCTACCCCAATGGACGGTATGATGATGAAGGTTATGAGAGGAGCCGAGGGGGGGAGAACCAGAATCAGTGTTTCCTGAGGCATGATGTGGGTGGTAAGCAAAAGGGGTGTGTCCGTGTGATGGAGGATGGTGCCCTTTGTGCCTCCCCTGACTGATGGAGGACGAATTATGTTATGTCCCCCCTTGTGCCCTTTCCAAAACGTGCTCTTTTTTTACAACAAATTGTTTTCCTTTTTTCTTTTCTTTTTTTCTTTTTTTCTTTTTTTTTTGTTTTCTCTTTTTCCTTTCCTTTTTCTTTTCTTTTTTCTTTTCTTTTTTTTTATTATTTTGTTTATTTTTCTTTTTATTTTCGTTTTCTCTCTTTTTTTTCCAAAAAGAATATAGAAAGTAAACCCAAATCAGATAATAATAAAAAAAACTAAATCAAAATAAACTAACAATAATAAAACAAAATAAAAAAATGAAAATAAAATTAAATGAGATAAAAATTAAAAAAAAATCCTATTATTTAGTCGCGCGGACGAAATTGGATGTTGACAAGCACTTTTATGAACTTATATTTACTGTGACAAAGATCTGGTTCAGTCGAATACACTGGTATTGGATTTGACTAAGCTAAAATCTTAGTACAGATTTTGTGAACATGTGCTTGATGAGATTTTGAGTTGAAAAGAATTTCAAAGTGTTTTTCAAGTGTTAATCGACATGGTGGAACACCTATTCGACTGTGTTGTTGTTATTTTTGGAATTCTGTTATACCTACTTGCTCCAACAGCTAGTTTTTCAAAAGTTAGTTAAGATTGACTGACTAACTCAATTGTCATGAATATGCATTGAATTGGTTGACTGAGGAGCCTCTATGTTGACTGTTAGTTATAACTGTTTTAATACAGTCGATTGGATTAGTAGGGTATTCGACTAAGAATGAAAGGAAACCTATAAATAGAACAGAGCACGATCTGTTCTAAAAGAAGAAGAGAAATTTGGTGATCTAACATTTTCATTGTCCTGTTTCAGAGTTATTTTTCAGTTTTTGAAGCTCCAAGAATTCTCCAAGAAGACGGTGATGATCTTTCTTGAGAGAGATTCAGATTGAGGAGTCAATTGCGCATACTGTTTGATCAACATCTACACAGAGAAGGTGCTTCTATTTTGATCTTGAAGGCTTGGCATCCTGTAAAGACTGCTGCATTTGATTGAAGGCTTGACATCCTGGGAAGTGTGTTGTGATAGGCTTGGCAACCTGTGAAGCGTGTTGTGATAGGCTTGGCATCCTGTGAAGAGTGCTGGTCACACGTTGAGGATTGTTCAACGTGGGTGCAGATTGCAGAAGAGGGGATTCTTACTGCAATTCTGGTTTTGTGTGCAGCTATATTTGGTTTTGGGTTAGAGAGGAGATTTATATTTTTTTCGTTGCTTCTATAAATTCCTTGTTGTAAAAACCGCAACCATTATAATGCATTTGCTTCCAAGGTTGGAAGGACACTACACTCTTTATTTCAGTCGACTTTATATTTAGAGCAGTCAACTACCTTTTTCCGCTGCATTGAAATTTTCATTACTTGCATTTCAAGGAAAGATCAAAAGCTTTGAATTTTCATACCAAGATTTCGAAAAGCTTTGAATTCACCCCCCCTCTTGGTGTAAATTGAAGCCAATCTGTTTCCTAACACTTGTCATGGCAGTTGTGATAACGGTCTAAAAATTGTTATTTTCATGCATAAATTTGATATCAAAACACACCTTTTTGGCCTAGAATGAGCTTAGAATCAAGTAAAGCACTCAAGTTGTGTCATATGAGAGTCAAAAGCTGTTTTAAGAGATATTATGCTTGTTTTGCATTGTTTTATAGGGTCTTTGATGAAGAATTAAAGTTGGAAGTGAAGTAGGAAGATCATAGATTCAAGAAAGAAGAAGAAAAAGGAAGAAAAGAAGAGTCTATGGACCGCTCAACGCCAAATTCCAACGCTGAGCGGCCTATTCGAGGGAGAGCCACTGTCTGGCGCCCAGGCGGTGACACTGAGTGTCCATAACGATTAGAGGCAAACCGCTCAGCGGCAAAACTTACCGCTGAGCTGTTGATGGGCTGTCGCAACCCACACAAATTTAATGTGCAATTAGGAAATGCAGTATAGCTAGGAATTGACTCCTAGGTCGTCTCTCAAGGAACAATTTTGCGGTTAGAGAATTAAGTCAGACACGAAGTGGGGGGGTTTGTGGTGAATGCGGATAAACAAAATCACAAATGCAAATTGAAATGCAAACTCAGATCTAAGAAAACAGTTTCAAACACAGAATGAAAAGCAGTCGCTCATTAACTTAATTACAATGTTTCCAATCATAGATCATCAAAATAAAGTTGCGACTCAAACCTCTAATCCAACAAAGTTAACCAACTAAGCGAAGGTTATCCCTTTTTTCATAAAAGCGAACTAAGTGGACGCAGTGTTAATATCAATTCTAATTTACACCATAAAGTTACATCAACTAAGCGAAGATGTAACACCAACTGGGCAACTAAGCGTATACCCAATTGCAAGTGCAAATACAAAATTGATATTAACCAAGTCAGAGTGCAAATTCAGTTATAGTTCATAAATCTCAAGGAAACATCACAATATAGCTAATGACCAACTGAATTAATTTAAGCTACCATGGCAATTGAAGTAACAAGACCGAACATATTAAACAACATAAAATACTAGACCCCAACAAAGTGACAAACAAATATCTAACAAACTTAAATTAATTTAAATGCAAAACTAAATTAGAGAAACTAAAAAACAACAAATCCTACTATGCAAATTAATTCAAAACTAAGGAATAATTAAACGTACTTTTTCCTACACATTCATGTGACCAATATTCATCTACGAAATGAAATTAAAAGTGCAAATGGCTTAAGCAAACCCCATGGGCCGTGACCTATGTAGCCCTCGAAACTCCAACTTCAAATTTGATTTTCTTCCTTAAATAAACCATGCAAAATGTGTTGACTTGTTGTCCCATGTGCACCATTCTCCAAGACAATAAACATGTGCCTTCCACACACTTTAAAACCGTCCCCTCTCTCCTTCCATGCAGCAAAATTCCAACTCCCAAAAGCAAGGCACAAATTAACGTGAACTACCAAGTGTATGTTCCAAAAAATGCTTCAAAACAAAGGTTAAATGCAAGATACTTTGGGTGCTCCAACCAATGTGCCATGTAAGCAAAGTCAAACGAAAATAAACACCAAAGACCTCCCTTCTCATGTGCAATTCTCGGCAGAATTTGTAGCTAAAGACAAAACCAAAAGTGGAAACATTCTTTGAGTGAAAACAAGCATCTCTTGTGTTTGTCCAAAAGTGGTAAAAAATTAAATGCACCCTTTTCTCTCACTTCCAACCTCAATTTCGGTTTTCTTTCTTCTCAACCACATCCAAATCTTTCTTCTCTTCACATTACCGAGACTATGCCCCAAGAAACCAAAGTTCAAGTTGCAAATTAACACAAGAACAATAAACCCAAACTTCTACTCATTTGACCCAACCAAACCTTCCTATTTCTTCAAGCTTTTGGTAAAAATGAAAATCAAACTCCTAGCTTAAGGTCCAGCACCGTCCAGCCATGAGGAAATAGCACATAGTTCAACTCATACAATGCTTCCAATGAACAAAAACGAAACACAAGAAGAAAGGGTCCAAACCTCAACACCCATACACCAACTCAAGCTTCCTTCACCCCAAAACCTATCAAGAACTTCATTTTCATCATCCAATCCAAGAAACTCAAAGTAAATGTTAAAATATGGTAGCAAAGGAGAAGAAAAACGAAATAACTCTTCATTCAAACCAAAGACCCACCATGAAAATGCAAAGAAACAACCTCAAGCTTATACTTTCAACTTCAAAGAACAAGAAACAAAGTGGAATATGGGACGGTTTTCACCACCACCAAGCGAAGACAATCAAGATTCAAGCAAGAGAAGAAGAAAAATATGATCTTGGTCATTCCATAGCTCAAAGAAAACGAAACCCTACAAGCTCACAAGGAGAAAGTTCATGAAACCCATGCAAAGTGTGAAAAGTGAGAGCTTAGAAGTGTGTGTCAGCCTTTGCTCTCTAAATGACGAGAATTGCCCTAAAATTGTGGGGTCCACCCTCTAAAGAAACCCTAGGTCATGTGCCAAGTGTCCCACAACATTGGGCTTCTATAATTTTTGCCACAAAAAGGGCCCTATACACAAAAATCCTAATTAAAGTTTCTAGAAAACTAATATACAATTTATTTAAAATTGAAATGACTAAATGTTAAGTCTTAAATGTGCAAGCCACCATCCTAATGCTCCAAATTATATTTCCCAAAATTTCCCTGCAACCAAAAAATGCAATTAATTAGCTCAGAAAATTCAAATTAGTGAAAATACGAATTTCCGACCAAATTAAGCAAGATTAGGAAAAACGGGGAAATAACGGACAATTAAACATAATTCCCTGACTTATTTAAGTGCAATAAACCAAATATAGTCACTAAAATAACGAATCATCAAAATACACCACACTTAGTCTTTTGCACTCCTGGGCAAAATCAAGACGCAAATCAGGAAACAACTCAGAGGACATCAGGTAGGTGACAGACTCAACACACAGAAAACTAAGACTCAAAAGGACAACCACAGAGTTGCACAGTTCTCAAGAATTCTGGACAGTGAAAGGAAGTGGACAGTATCCCACATAGTGTCAACGAAAGCAGATACTCAAGAAATCATCCAAGTAGTTCAGAACATGGTAAAACAGTCAATCAGATCAAGAGGTGAATCAAAAGCAACAGAGCCTCACGGATGCACTATCAGCGTTTCTCTCAAGTGTCTAAGGTAAACAATTTCAACTCAATGCACTCAAGAAAGCAAACACAAACAGACTTGGCAAGCGTCTAATATCAACACTCAAACACATATGCATGTTCAAATCAAAAGGTCTTTTATGGGTGAAATGGGGCCAGGAATAAGGGAGGATAACATATGGATGAGAAGCTACGAACCAAAAAGAATAGAGCAGCAATAGGAAACAAGTGAAAATACAATCAAATCACACCCAAAACCCTCTAATTCCATCCTCTTCTTGACTCCTTTTTTCACGAATGTTTTTTGTAATTTTTCTCATTTTTCTGTATTTGTTTTTCTTTTTTCTTTTCTCATCTTGTCTCTTTTCATAACACAACTGTATGAGACAAGATGCAAACATATATAGAAAACAAAACAAGAAGAGGAGCCAACTAACCAATTCATCTAAATATCCCAAGAGACCACACTTATTCCCAAAACAATTCCAAAGCTCCAAAGCTCCCTAAGGTTAAGGTAATCATGGTTTTTTTCACTTAGGGCTAATGTATGAGCTTGAGAACAAAGAATAGGGAAAGTAAAGGCTCAAAGGGGCTATCAAAGGATCACAACAAGGTAGGCTCATTTGGCTAGAGAGGCTCAACAACAAAACTGCCTTTATCACTTTGAAACATGCATATCAATCAAGAATCATCAAAAAGAGTCAAACCAAGGCATAAGTGCAAGAATCAAGAGACATATCACACACAAGAAAGATCATCAAATGGTTCAAATCTCGCACAAGGTAATTCTGTCACAATCCATTCAACCTCTCAAACATCATACTCATCTTTCCAATAAGAGAAAAGCAAGGAATCTAACAAATCAGAGTATCAATGAAGTGAAGGAAAACTGACAACCTAATCACAGTCCAAAATTCACGAAAAGCATGCAAAACTGTACACAAGACACAACAAACTACATAAAAACTGAAAGATAAAGAAAGAAACAACCTCCCCTAATAGACCACACTTAAACAACACAATGTCCTCAGTGTGTCACAATCAGTAGATCAACAATCAGCACAGTCAGTAGATATAGACAAAGTGCAATAAAAGTGAGGAGGGAAGGAGAGAAGAAACTCCCTGAGTCAGGGGGAGGGTAGGTGTGGTCGACCAAAGACGTCTCCTCCACCACTGCATCCAACAAAGAAGGATTGTTGAGGAAATGCTTCAGTCTGTGCCCGTTCACCTTGAAGCTTTTAGCTGTGGAAGGACTTTAAATTTCAACTGCTCCATAAGGATAAACATTAGTCACAACAAAAGGTCCAATCCACTTTGATCTCAACTTACCACCCATGAGGCCAAGCCTAGAGTTATACAACAAACCTGTTGGCCAACCTCGAAGTCCTTTCTAACAATGGAACTATCATGGAATCTCTTTGTCCTCTCCTTGTAGAACTTCGAGTTCTCATAGGCCTCTAATCGGATCTCATCCAATTCATTTAGTTGCAACTTCCTTTCCTCTCCAGCTTGGTCAATGGAGAAGTTGCAAGTCTTCACAGCCCATTATGCCCGATGCTCAATCTCAACTGGTAGATGACATGCCTTTCCAAAGACAACCCGATAAGGAGACATCCCTATGGGTGCTTTGTAGGCAGTCCTGTGGGCCTAAAGAGCATCGTCTAATCTATCACTCCAATCTTTCTTGTTGGGTTGGACAATCTTCTCCAAGATCCTCTTTATCTCCCTGTTGGAGATCTCAGCTTGCCCATTTGTTTGAGGGTGGTATGGTGTAGAAACTCTGTGCGTCACCTCATATTTCTTTAGCAAAGCTTGCATGGATCTGTTGCAAAAATGGGTTCCCTGATCACTAACAATTGCTCTAGGCACTCCAAACCTGCAAAAGAGGTGAGATATAACAAAATCTACAACAACCCGAGCATCATTAGTCTTGGTGGCTCTAGCTTCCACCCATTATGAAACATAATCCACAACAAGGAGAATATAAAAGAAACCAAAAGAAACAGGAAAAGGACCCATAAAATCTATACCCTAGACGTCAAACACCTCACAGAACAACATAGGCTGTTGAGGCATCTCTTGTCTCTGTGAAATTGATCCTCCTGCTCTCTAACAAGGCTCATAGGTGCTACAAATCCTCTCCGCATCTTTGAAGATGGAAGGCCAATAAAAACCACAGTCAAGCACTCAGCGAGCTATTCTCTAAATCCCCAGATGACCACCAGGTGAGGAGGCATGGCAAAACTGCAGGACTGAGTCAATCTCATGGTCCGGAATGCATCTCCTAGTAACCTGGTCACTGCAAAGCTTCCACTGATATAGGTCATCCCAAACATAATACTTAGAATCACTCTTAATTTTAGTAATTTGAGCACGTGATGCTAAGGGAGGAAAAACAGAAGCAACAAAATAATTCACAATGTGTGCAAACCAAGGAGTAGGGTGAGAAAATGAAATCATCAACAAACTATCATCAGGAAAGTCATCCTGGATAGGCAACACATCAGCTTCATCCTCAGCTCTCTCAATCTTGCTGAGGTGGTCTGCAACCAAATTTTGTGCTCCACTCCGGTCTTTGATTTGCAAGTCAAACTCTTGATCAATCTTAGCTTTGACTCAGCCTTTTTCAAAAGAAACTTAAGAGTTGTATGGTCAGTGTACACAATAACAAGTGCTCCAAGCAAGTATGATCTAAACTTATCAAGCGCAAAAACAATTGCCAACAACTCTTTTTCAGTTGTGGTATAGTTTGCTTGGGCAGCATCTAAAGTCCTAGAAGCATAATATATCACCCTAGGCAATCTATCAAACTTTTGTGTCAAAACGGCCCCTAATGCATAGTTAGACGCATCACACATAAGCTCAAAAGGGGTCATCCAATCTGGTGTCTGCATGGTAGGAGTGGTGGTCAAAGCTTCCTTCAGGCAATCAAACGCCTGCTTGCATCTATCACCAAACTCAAATTCAACATCCTTCTGTAACAGTCTGGACAAGGGAAGTGCCTTCTTGCTGAAATCCTTGATGAAGCGCGTGTAGAAATCTGCATGTCCAAGAAAAGATCGAATCTCTCGCACGCAAGAGGGGTAAGGCAACTACGAAATCACAGATATCTTAGCAGGATCTACCTCTATTCCCTTTCTAGAAATGAGATGCTCTAGAACCAAACCTTGTTCAACCATGAAGTGATATTTCTCAAAATTGAGAACAAGGTTTGTTTCTATGCATCTTTTTAACACTTTTTCCAAACTATCTAAAAATGCATCAAAAGAGGATCCATACACAGTGAAATCATCCATAAACACCTCTATGCAACTCTCAAGAAAGGTTCTAAAAATGCTAAGCATGCACCGCTGGAAGGTACCAGGGGCGTTGCATAGGCCAAAGGGCATCCTCTTATAGGCAAAAGTGCCAAAGGGGCAGGTGAATGTGGTTTTCTCTTGGTGCTCAGGAGCAATATTGATTTGGAAATAACCAAAAAAACCATCAAGAAAGCAATAGTGAGATTTACCTGTCAGGCGCTCCAGTATCTAATCAATGAATGGCAGGGGGAAATGATATTTCCTGGTTGCTTGGTTGAGCCTCCTATAATCAATGCAGACTCTCCAGCTATTCTACACTCTAGTTGGGATAAGCTCATCCCTCTCATTCTTCACCACAGTGAGCCAGTCTTCTTGGGCACAACATGGATGGGGCTCACCCACTGACTGTCTGAAATTGGGTAGATGATCCCAGCTTACAAAAGCTTGGTCACCTCCTTCTTGATGACGTCCATGATCACGGGGTTTTACCTTCTCTGTGGCTGTCTCACTGGCCTTGCTCCATCTTCCAAAAGAATTCTATGCATGCATGTGGATGGGCTAATACCAGGTATGTCAGCCAAAGTCCAACCAATGGCCTTCTTGTGCTTCCTCAACACATCAAGCAACTTCTCCTCTTGAACGGGATCAAAGGAGGTAGAAATGATCACCGGTTTCTTCTCATCATCCTCCAAGTAAACGTACGTAAGGTTATCTGGGAGCTGTTTCAGCTCAAGAGTGGGTGCCTGCAACTCAAATTCAAGTGTACTTCCTACAATGTGGTTAATGCATTATGACTTTAAAGAATGTAAAGGTAAAGGCAAAACACCCATCTCATCACAATCCAAATCAATGTCCATCACAGATATGTCAACAACATCATCAATATCACGCATACAATCAATATCTTGGACATCACAATTTGCATCAAAATCAACATCAAATTCAACATCATTCTCAATTCTTGTCTCAATTCCAGATTCAATGCATGAATGTAAAGAAGATAAAAAAGAATGCTACTTCTCATGTAAAGAGTGAAAGTCGTGAACAACAAATTCATCAATAATGTCATCCAATGCATCAATCCTAAACACAGAATGGTCCTCAGCTGGAAATTTCATTGCATCAAGGATATTAAAATGAACAACAATATCAACAAATTCCATAGACAAAGTTCCAGCATACACATCAATCTTGGTTCAGACAGTTTTCAAGAATGGCCTACCTAGGATAATGAGAGCGGATCCATGAGAGAATCCCTCCTCCATCTCTAAAACATAGAAATCTGCAGGAATCAGTTCACCAACCCTAACCAAGACAGCCTCTATGTAACCTGTTGGGTGAGTAACACCCGTGGTTTGCAAAGGACCAAGAGACAAAGATGAATATATAGACAAAAGCATGACATTAACAGAAGCACCTAAATCAAGCATGGCATTCTCAAATTTACTATTTCCAATCACACAAGGAATGCAAAATATACCCGGGTCCTTGCACTTTTAAGGAATGTGCGGCACCGACTTACCAATAAGTGCAGATACATTCCTTCCCATGCTAATCCGTTCATTGCCCTTCATCTTCCTCTTGTGTGTGCACAGCTCCTTCAAGAATTTGGCATACTTCGATATCTGCTTGATGGCATCAAGTAGAGGTATGTTCACCTCTACTTTCTTGAAGGTCTCCAATATTTCCCTATCCACCTCTTCCGTCTTTTTGCTAGGAAGTGCCCTTGAAGGGAAAGGAAGAGGGATAGGCCGATCATACAAAGGAGAAGGTGCGCCAGTGGTAGTGGTGGAAGAAGAAGAAGGTCCACCTGAAGAAGAACCACTGGGAGAAGAAGAAGATCCACCCACCTCAAATGTCCTGCTTGGACCATGCTGGTCCTCTTTTCTGTGACAAGTAGCAGACACGTGTGTAGGTGTAGAAGTGGGCTTTGGAGGCACAACAATCTGCTTCCCTGATCTAAGGGTTATGGCACTCACATTCCTCGGATTCGGCACAGTCTGGGATGGTAACTTATCAGAATTTTGAGACTGCGCCTAGTTAAGTTGAGTAGCCATCTAACCCATCTGGTTAGTGAGACTCTGTATAGAAGCTCTAGTCTCCTGCTAAAACTGCAGGTTTTGCATAGTCATCTGTCTCACTAACTCTTCCAATGAAGGCTCAGAAGAAGTAGAGGGTTGGGTAGCTGGTTGGGCAAGTGCCTCTTACTATTGTTGTTGTTGCTGCCTCTGATTTTTTTGCATAGGTGGAGGCACATATCTGTTAGGACCTCCAGCATTCTGGAAAGGTGGCACCTGCTGCTGATGCTGTGGCGCATTGTTCCATCTAAGATTAGGGTGATTCCTCCACCCTGGGTTGTACCTGTTACTGGACAAATCATAATTCTACTTTTGTGGCAGCCTGTTATTGTAGATGATAGTAGCATAAGCTTGAGGCGCATCAGGAGCAGCAGGGTGCTGCAAAGTAGGACAGACATCTGTGTAGTGGTCACTAGAAGGACAAATAGCACATAGTCGTGCAACAAATGCAGATGAAGCTGCAGGTCTCTGGTTGGTTGTCAACTGTGTCACCAACTTCGCAAGAGAGTCAATCTTGCCTTCCAACTTGCTTCCAACAACTGATCAAGACTGGGCAACAACATCATCTACGCCCCTCACCACAATGGCATCACTCCTGACGCTAAACTGCTAGGAGTTGGCGACCATCTTCTCTATCAATTGCCTGGCCTCAGCAGGTGTGGTGTCTCCAAGTGCTCCACCACTGGCAGCATCAATCATACCCCTATCCATGTTGTTGAGGCCTTCATAGAAATACTGAAGAAGGAGTTGGTCGGGTATCTGATGGTGAGGACAGCTTGCACAGAGTGTCTTGAATCTCTCCCAATACTCATATAAGCTCTCTCCACCAAGCTACCTAATCCCAGATATGTCTTTTCTGATAGTTGTGGTCCGGGATGCTGGGAAAAATTTCTCCAAGAACAGCCTCTTCAGATCATCCCACCTAGTGACAAATCTAGGCGTCAAACCGTACAACCAATCCTTAGCGCACTTTTCAATGAATGAGGAAATGCCTTCAAGAAGATGTGATCTTCAGGAACATCATGCGGTTTCATAGTAGAACAGACAATATGGAATTCATTCTGATGCTTATGTGGACTCTCACCTGCAAGGCCATGAAACTTGGGCAAAAAAAGGATCAGTGCGGTCTTGAGAACAAATGGAACGTCCTCATCAGGATATTGGATGCACAAGCTTTCAATATCGAAATCAGGTGCAGCCATCTCCCTAAGAGTCCTCTCACGAGGTGGAGGTTGTGCCATATTGTTCTCAGTGTAAAAAATAACAGAATCAGAATCAGAATCAGAATCAGGTGCAGATGCAACAGATGCAGTATGCACAAAGTACTCAGCAGTGGATTCAGATTCAGTAGTAGGATAAACAGTATCTAATGGAACAGACTCAAAAACAGGCTCTAAAGACAAATTCCTAGAATGCCTAACTAACCTATGAAATGTCCTATCAATCTCAGGATCAAAGGGTGGTATGAATCCAAGATTTCCTCTAGTCATGCACTAAGTCACAACACCCTATAATCATGAAATAATAGAACAAAAATTTCAAACCACAGAAAACAACTCAAGAAAAAAAAACGACACTATCACAAACACAACATAGACCCAAGACTCAAAACTCAACCGTTGGTCCCCGGCAACGGCGCCAAAATTTGATGGATTGTCGCAACCCACACAAATTTAATGTGCAATTAGGAAATGCAGTATAGCTAGGAATTGACACCTAGGTCATCTCTCAAGGACCAATTTTGCAGTTAGAAAATTAAGTCAGACACGAAGTGGGGGTGGTTTGTGAAAAGTTTGTGGTGAATGCGGATAAACAAAATCACAGATGCAAACTGAAATGCAAATAGAGATCTAAGAAAACGGTTTCAAACACATAATGAAAAACAGTCGGTCATTAACTTAATTACAATGTTTCCAATCACAGATCATCAAAATAAAGTTGCGACTCAAACCTCTAATCCAACAAAGTTAACCAACTAAGTGAAGGTTAACCCTGTTTTCATAAAAACGAACTAAGCGGACGCAATGTTAATATAAATTCTAATTTACACCATACAGTTAGATCAACTAAGCAAAGATGTAACACCAACTGGGCAACTAAGCGTATACCCAATTGCAAGTGCAAATAATAAATTGATATTAACCAAGTTAGAGTGCAAATTCAGTTATAGTTCATAAATCTCAAGGAAACATCACAATATAGCTAATGACCAACTGAATTAATTTAAGCTACCATGGCAATTGAAGTAACAAGACCAAACATATTAAACAACATTAAAACAAAATAAAATACTAGACCCCAACAAAGTGACAAACAAATATCCAACAAAGTTAAATTAATTTAAATGCAAAACTAAATTAGAGAAACTAAAAAGCAACTAATCCTACAATGCAAATTAATTCAAAACTAAGGAATAATTAAACATGTTTTTTCCTACACATTCATGTGGCCAATATTCATCTACGAAATGAAATTAAAAGTGCAAATGGCTTAAGCAAACCCCATGGGCCGTGACCTATGTAGCTGATGAATCGATATTTTATTGATTTCACTTAGTTTATTGTGCTAAAATTAATCAGGGAATTGTGTTTAATTGTCCGTTATTTTCCCGTTTTCGCTAATAGTGCTTAATTTGACTGGAAATTCTAATTTTAATTAATTTGAATATTTTGAGCTAATTATTTGCATTATTATTTTCAGGGAAAATTTTGGAAATTCAATTTGGGACATTTGGAGTGCTATCAAATAAGTCAAGACTCTTCACATGGACATTTCAAATTTAATTATTTTGAAACTTAGTAGTCTAGATAGTTTTTTAATTAAATTTGTAAACATTGGGTCAAGTTTTGGCAAAATAGTTTAGGCCCAAAATGTTAGAATAGATGACACTTGGCACCTAGGGTTTTGGGTGGACCCCACCCCATTTTTTTGGAGGACATACGGTCCTAGAATTGGAACAGCAGCCGTCATTTTTTGGAACCTCATTCTCTCGGCAATTACTTGTAGGCCAGTTGACTGGAACTGTTTCTTTGTCTTTGGAACCATGCTTATGTTTTTGGATTTTGGCTGAATTGAAAGAGTCGCTCGGTAGGAATGAAAACACTTTCAGTTTGTTTTCTTTGCTTGCATTCAAGTAATTTATTTTAGGAAAACATTCAGCTCATGGCATTTGAGATTATAGCTATCAGCCGCCACTTACTCTGCACTTTTAATTTTCATTTTGGCTCTTTGAACGTTACCGAGAGCACTATGCTTGTGCTGCAATAATTTTTTTTTCTGCTTCCAGCCGCCAATCTTCATATTAGGATTTGATTTTTGAATGATTTTGAGCACCGCCACTTAGTTCTTGGGAGCATCTTCCTCCTCCTTCCCCTTTGGGGAGGTTTAGGTTTTTTCCTTCATTCCATTTTCATGTAGTGAACTCCATTTACATTGCAATTTAAGAGTTGAAATCATTGTTGCATCTACTTTTCAGTTTCATTTTAATGTTCATTGTCTTCGTCACTGTTGCATTTTACTGTTCTACGAGTTTACTGTTCCAACATTTTGTTTCTCCAATTTCGTTTCCGCTGCACTGTGTTTTGATTTCTGCAAGTTTACTGTTTTTGCATTTACTGATATTACCGTCCGGTTTTCCAATAGCACCGTTCGGTCTCTAACAAGCTTCACTATTATAGACCGTTCGACTTTCTTCTATATTGACTTGCCCAATTTTTACATTTTTATTTGCATTCGGTCTTGCTTTTAATCCGTTCGGCTTCTTTGTTTTAACTAGTTTCCTTTTCTGCTTCAATTGTCGTTCGGTTTCCTTACCAGGACCGTTCGGTCTTATGAACAGGACCGTTCGGTATCTGGCACACTCGTGTTAAAACCGTTCGGCCTTGTGAAGAACCGTTCGGTTTTCATGTTTTTCCACATTCAATTCAATACTTTAAATTCTGGTTACATCTTTATTTAATTTCCAGTTTTAATTAGGTTTAATTCTTCTTGCATTCACAAAACAATTTCAAACCCCCCCCCACTTCGTGTTAGACTTGACTCTGAACCGCATTTGGTCCTTGAGAGACGACCTAGGGGTCATTCCCTAGCTATACTGCACTTTAAGATGCACATTAAATTTGTATGGGCAGCGACACCCATCAGTAGCCCTCCAAAGTCCAACTTCAAATTTGATTTTCTTCCTTAAATAAACCATGCAAAATGTGTTGACTTGTTGTCCCATGTGCACCATTCTCCAAGACAATAAACATGTGCCTTCCACACACTTTAAAACCGTCCCTTCTCTCCTTCCATGCAGCAAAATTCCAACTCCCAAAAGCAAGGCACAAATTAACGTGAACTACCAAGTGTATGTTCCAAAAAATGCTTCAAAACAAAGGTTAAATGCAAGATACTTTGGGTGCTCCAACCAATGTGCCATGTAAGCAAAGTCAAACGAAAATAAACACCAAAGACCTCCCTTCTCATGTGCAATTCTCGGCAGAATTTGTAGCTAAAGACAAAACCAAAAGTGGAAACATTCTTTGAGTGAAAACAAGCATCTCTTGTGTTTGTCCAAAAGTGGTAAAAAATTAAATGCACCCTTTTCTCTCACTTCCAACCTCAATTTCGGTTTTCTTTCTTCTCAACCACATCCAAATCTTTCTTCTCTTCACATTACCGAGACTATGCCCCAAGAAACCAAAGTTCAAGTTGCAAATTAACACAAGAACAATAAACCCAAACTTCTACTCATTTGACCCAACCAAACCTTCCTATTTCTTCAAGCTTTTGGTAAAAATGAAAATCAAACTCCTAGCTTAAGGTCCAGCACCGTCCAGCCATGAGGAAGTAGCACAAATTTCAACTCATACAATGCTTCCAATCAACAAATATGAAACACAAGAAGAAAGGGTCCAAACCTCAACACTCATACACCAACTCAAGCTTCCTTCACTCCAAAACCCATCAAGAACTTCATTTTCATCATCCAATCCAAGAAACTCAAAGTAAATACGAAAATATGGTAGCAAAGGAGAAGAAAAACGAAATAACTCTTCATTCAAACCAAAGACTCACCATCAAAATGCAAAGAAACAACCTCAAGCTCATACTTTCAACTTCAAAGAACAAGAAACAAAGTGGAATATATGACAATTTTCACCACCACCAAGCAAAGACAATCAAGATTCAAGCAAGAGAAGAAGAAAAATATGATCTTGGTCATTCCATAGCTCAAAGAAAATGAAACCCTACAAGCTCCCAAGGAGAAAGTTCATAAAACCCATGCAAAGTGTGAAAAGTGAGAGCTTACAAGTGTGTGTCGGCCTTTGCTCTCTAAATGTTGAGAATTGCCCTAAAATTGTGGGGTCCACCCTCTAAAGAAACCCTAGGTCATGTGCCAAGTGTCCGACAACACTGGGCTTCTACAATTTTTTCCACAAAAAGGACCCAATACACAAAAATCCTATTTAAAGTTTCTAGAAAACTAATATACAATTTATTTAAAAATGAAATCACTAAATGTTGAGTCTTAAATGTGCAAGCCACCATCTTAATGCTCCAAATGATGTTTCCCAAAATTTCCCTGCAACCAAAAAATGCAATTAATTAGCTCACAAAATTCAAATTAGTGAAACTACAAATTTCCGACCAAATTAAGCATGATTAGGAAAAACGAGGAAATAACGGACAATTAATTGGTCGGAAATTTGTAGTTTCACTAATTTGAATTTTGTGAGCTAATTAATTGCATTTTTTGGTTGTAGGGAAATTTTGGGAAACATCATTTGGAGCATTAAGATTGTGGTGTGCACATTAAAGACTCAACATTTAGTCGTTTCAATTTTAATTAAGTTGTAACTTAGTTTTCTAGAAACTTTAATTAGGATTTTATGTATTGGGCCCATTTTAGTGGCAATTTTGTAGAAGCCCAATGTGTGGGACACATGGCACCAAACCCTAGGGTTTCTTTAGAGGTGGACCCCACCATTTTAGAGCTTGGACGGCATTTTAGCTAGAATTGCCGAGACACACATTTTCAAGCACACTTTACACTTCATTTGCTTAGGGTTGTGCATGAACACTCTCATGGAGAGCTTTGGTGTGCCACGGTTTTGGACCTTTGAATGAGTAAAGATGCATTTTTCTTCTTCTCTTGTTTGAATCTTGATTATCTTTGCTTGGTGGAAGTGAGAACCTTCATTCATTTCCTTTCATTTCTTCTTGAATGTTCACAGCTTGAGCTTGGAGGTGGTTTCTTCTTGCATTTTCATGGTGGGTCTTTGGTTTGAATGCTGAACTATTTGTGTTTTGCTTCTCCTTTGCTACCATATTTTCGTGTTTCCATTTAGTTTCCTTGGTTGGATGATGAAAATGAAGTTCTTGATGGGTTTTGGAGTGAAGAAAGTTTGAGTTGATGTATGGGTGTTTGAGGTTTGAATTATTTTTTTCTTGTGCTTTTGTTTTGATGGTTGGAAGTAAATTATGAGCTGGAACATTTTGTTTGTTGATGATGGTTGGACGGTGCAGCAAGGGCAGCTAGCGATTGCATTTTGTTTTCATTAAAAGTTTGAAGAAAAGTGAGTGTTGAAGTTGGATTGATGAAGGTAGGCTTTGGGTTTGTTGCTCTTGAATCATTTTGCAATTGAAACTTGGGATTCCTTGGTGTATTCTCGGTCTTGGAAGGTGAAAGGAAGCCATTTGCATGTTGGGGTTGGTGGAGAAAACCGAGAAATAGCATTGCAAGGGAGAGAGAATGGTGCATTTAATTTTTTACCTTATTTGGGCAAGCACATGAGAGGCTCATTTTCATAGAAAGAATGTTTCTATTTTGGTTTTGTCTTTAGCTACAAATTCTGCCGAGAAAAGAGATGTCTTGGGTGGTTTATTTCCTTTGACTTTGCTTACATGGCATCTTGGTTGGAGCACCCAAAGTATCTTACATTTAGCCTTTGGTTTGAAGCATATTTTGGAACATCCACTTGGTAGCTCACGGCATTTTTGTGCCTTGGTGTGTGCAATCCGAATTTGCTGTTTTGAAATAGTGTGTGCACGGTTTTATAGTGTGTGGAAGGCACATGTTTACGGTCTTGAAGATTGGAGCACATGAGACAAGAGGCCAACATATTTTATAGTTTATTGAAGGTTGAATTTGAAGTTTGACTTTGTGTTTATGGGGAACTCACGGCCATGAGGGTTTTTTGGCCACTCTAGAAATTGAATTTCTTTATTTGGTGCATGTATTGTTACATGGGATGTGTAGGAAAAAGCATGTTTGATTATTCCTTTGTTTTGAATTAGTTTAAATAGTAGGATTAGTTGCTTTTGATTTCTTTAATTTAGTTTTGCATTTAAATTAATTTAACTGTGTTAGGTAGTTGTTTGTAACAGTGTTGGTATCTAGTATTTTAATTTGTTTAAATGTTGTCTAATGTGTTTAGTCGTGTTAATTCAATTGGCATGGTAGCTTAAATTAATTTAGTTGGTCATTAGCTATATTGTGATGTTTTCTTGAGATTTCTGCATTGTAACTGTGGTTGCTACTCTGACTTTGGTTAATGTGAAACCTGTATTTGCACTTGCACTTGGGTATACACTTAGTTGCCGAGTTGGTGTTACATCTTCACTTAGTTGATGTAACTGCATGGTGTAAATTAGATTTGACATTAACACTGCGTCCGCTTAGTTCGCTTTTATGAAAACAGGGTTAACCTTCGCTTAGTTGGTTAACTTTGTTGGATTAGAGGTTTGAGTCGCAACTTTATTTTGTTGATCTGTGATTGGAAACTTTGTAATTAAGTTAATGACCGAATGTTTTTATTCTGTCTTTGAAACCGTTTTCAAATTTGTGTTTAATTATTAGTTGCGTCTGTGTTTTGATTTTGTTTATCCGCATTCACAAATTTTTCAACAAACCCCCCAACCTTCATGTTTGACTTGATTCTTGAACCACAAAATTGGTCCATGAGAGACGACCTAGGGTCATTCCCTAGCTATACTGCATTTATTTGCACATCAAATTTGTGTGGGTTGCAACGACACATCAAATTTTGGCGTCGTTGTCGGGGACCAACGGTTCAGTTTTAAGTCTTGTGTTGTTTTTGTGTTTGTCTGAGTTGTGTTGTTTTCTGTAGTTTGAAATTTTTGTGAGATTGTTGCATGATTACAAGGTGTTGTGATTTAGTGCATGACTAGAGGAAATCTTGGATTCATACCACCCTTTGATCCTGAGATTGATAGGACGTTTCATAGGTTAGTTAGGCATTCTAGGAATTTGTCTTTATAGTCTGTTTTTGAGTCTGTTTCATTAGATACTGTTTATCCTACTTTTGAATCTGAATTCACTGTTGAGTACTTTGTGCATACTGCATCTACTCCATCTGTTGCATCTGCACTTGATTCTGATTCTGTTATTTTTGACACTGAGAACAGTATGGCATAACCTCCTCCACCTCGTGAGAGGACTTTTAGGGAGATGGTTGCACCTGATTTCGATATTGAAAGCTTGTGCATCCAATATCCTGATTAGGACGTTCCATTTGTTCTCAAGACTGGACTGATCCATTTGTTGCCCAAGTTTCATGGCCTTGCAGGTGAGAGTCCACATAAGCATCTGAAGGAATTCCATATTGTCTGTTCTACTATGAAACCGCATGATGTTCCTGAAGATCACATATTCTTGAAGGCATTCCCTCATTCATTGGAAAGTGCTGCTAAGGATTGGTTGTACGGTTTGGCGCCTAGATTCGTCACTAGCTAGGATGATCTGAAGAGGCTGTTCTTGGAGAAAATTTTCCCAGCATCCCAGACCACAACTATTAGAAAAGACATATCTGGGATTAGGCAGCTTGGTGGAAAGAGCTTATATGAGTATTGGGAGAGATTCAAGAAACTTTGTGCTAGCTGTCCTCACCATCAGATACCTGACCAACTCCTTCTTCAGTATTTCTATGAAGGCCTCAACAACATGGATAGGGGTATGATTGATGCTGGCAGTGGTGGAGCACTTGGAGACACCACGCCTGCTGAAGCCAGGCAATTGATTGAGAAGATGGCCTCCAACTCCCAGTAGTTTAGCGCCAGGAGTGATGTCATTGTGCTAAGGGGCATACATGATGTTGATGCCCAGTCTTTAGCAGCTGTTGAAAGCAAATTTGAAGGCAAGCTTGACTCTCTTGTGAGGTTGGTGACACAGTTGACAACCAACCACAAAGCTACAGCTCCATCTGCATCTGTTGCACGACTATGTGCCATATGTCCTTCTAGTGACCACTATACAGATGTCTGTCGTTCTTTGCAGCACCCTGCTGCTCCTGATTCGCCTCAAGCTTATGCTCTAACATCTACAATAACAGGCAGCCACAGCAGCAGAATCATGACTTGTCCAGCAACAGGTACATCCCAGGGTGGAGGAATCACCCTAATCTTAGATGAACAACACACCACAACATCAGCAGCAGGCGCCACCTTTCCAGAATGCTGGAGGTCCTAACAGATATGTGCCTCCACCTATTCAACAAAATCAAAGGCAACAACAACAACAACAACAACAAGAGGTACCTGCCCAACCTTCCACTTCTTCTTCTGAGCCTTCATTGGAAGAGTTAGTGAGACAGATGACTATGCAGACCATGCAGTTTCAGAAAGAGACCATGCAGTTTCAGAAAGAGAACATGCAGTTTCAGCAGGAGACTAGAGCTTCCATACGGAGTCTCACTAACCAGAGGGTCAGATGGCTACTAAACTTAACCAGGTACAGTCTCGGAATTCTGATAAGTTACCATCCCAGACTGTGCAGAATCCGAGGAATGTGAGTGCCATAACCCTTAGATCAGGGAAGCATATTGTTGTGCCTCTAGAGCCCACTTCTACACCTACACCCGTGCCTACTACTTGTCACAGAAAAGAGGACCAGGATGGTCCAAGCAGGACATTTGAGGTGGGTGGATCTTCTTCTTCTCACACTGGTTCTTCTTCAAGTGGACCTTCTTCTTCTTCCACCACCACTACTGACGCGCCTTCTCCTTTGTCTCTTGGTCCTTTACAAACCACGGGTGTGGTCATTCAGTTGGCCAATAGGAGTGTTACCCACCCAACAGGTTACATAGAAGATGTCTTGGTTAGGGTTGGCGAACTGATTTTTCCTTTAGATTTTTATGTTTTGGAGATGGAAGAGGGATTCTCTCATGGATCCACTCCTATTATCTTAGGCAGGCCATTCTTAAAAACTGTCTGAACCAAGATTGATGTGTATGCTGGAACTTTGTCTATGGAATTTGCTGATATTGTTGTTCATTTTTTGTCGCAACCGGTGTCGCGACGGGATGATGATCCAAAAAAGAAAGCGTTTTGAAAAAAGAGATTTAGCGTCGCCACCATAGTTTATTCTAGAAAACTACGGAAAAACCATAAGAAGATAAGGCATGGTCTACGAGAACCGGATTCTAGGTTCAGGAGTCGATTACATGTAAGGAAGGTATTAGCACCCTACAACGCCTGCCCGAAGACAGTACCTTTAATTAGATACGCGAATTCGATGTGGTTTTCAAAATGTTTAGCTATCCCCAAAAATAAAACTCTCAAGAAACAAAATATATTTTTTATGTTTTTGTGCCTGACAAGGATTGACTTGCTTCTACGTATTCTCAAAGCGAGAAATCAGGGTTACGTAGTTTAGTAAAGATTGTTTGTTGTTTGGAAACGTTGATATTTTAGCATTTTTCTAAAAAAAAAGGTAAAAGGTTCTTAGCATGAGGACGATGCGTGCGATTACACACGTGCTTAAACCTTTAAAACATATTTGATAATTTTATGAAAGAGGAAAAGGTCTTAGCACGAGGACGATGGGTGCGATCACACACGTGCTTAAACCTTTAAAACATATTTTTTAATTTTTATAAGAGGAGAAAAGGTCTTAGCAAGAGGACGATGCGTGTGATCACACACGTGCTTAAACCTTTAAAACATTTTTGATAATTTTTATGAAAGGAAAAGAAGTATTAGCATAAGGACGATGCTTGCGATCACACACATGCTTAAACCTCTAACATTTTTATTTAAATATTTAAAAAGTAGGTAAATATCTAGATTGAAAAAAAAAAGAAAAATAAAGAAAAATAAAAATTAAATAAAATAGAGCATAATAAAATAAATAAAGATATAAGATAAAAAAAAAGAATGAAATAAAATCACGTAAAAAAATGATAATAATAAAAATAAAATAAAATAAAATAAAACAAAGGAAATAAGATAACAAACAAAAGGACAAATAAAAGACGTAAAAGAAATTGAAAATAAAAAAGAGAAAGGTCCCAAATATTGATGGGGAGGGAAAAACTAAAAAAGTGGTTGCACAAAAAAGGCAGATCCTGAATTGCCTTTGGGCTCGAGGCCCAACTAAGAACAGAAAATAGAAGAAGGAAAGGGGTGTGTCAGGATAAGAAAAAGGGGTGTTAAACTCTTTATTAGAGTTTACAGAAGTGCTAATGGGCTTAAGCCCAACCAGGAAAAACGAAAGGTTGCGCAGTTGAGAAATTGGGGGTACAGCGAGAAGAGTTTTTATTTTCTTACAAAAAAAGGACGGGCCCAATAACTGAGACCCAAGGTTTCCCAGCAGAAATTAGGGGTTCTGCTCACACCCCCCATTCACCTTCAACGAGACTAAAGTCTCTTTTCCTAACCAGAAACCCCAGGGAGGGTTTGCCTCCCCCCACTTGCGTGAACCACTGCCTCTCACCGATCCACCGCCGCGACTGGCCTAAGTCATCGCCGGATCCACTACTCACCACCGGGCCCTTCGCCGGCCGCCGCAGGTCAGGGCGCCATCAGAACCACCGATCGTCGCGGGTTATGGCGTCATCTGGGATGACGCCCATTGTCGGAGCTCGAGCCAGCGCCAGGCTCTTTCCCCTTTCCATTCTCACGCGCGAGAAGCTCTGTTTCTCCTTCGTCGAACACCGCTCGAGTGAGTCCAGACGTCTCGAACCAAGGCACCACCAGCGTCACAAATCAAGGCCAAGGTTGCCGCCGGACACCGCCTCCACTGCCAACAGAAACACCAACCTCTCGCCGGACCACCACCGTGAGCAACCACCGTGTCTCCGGAAGTCAATGCGAACTCCAGTCGCACAGCCGCGGCAATCACTACGCGAATCCCCTCTATTCTCAATTAGACTCTGCTCTATCACACGCTCATTCTGCATTGGAGTTGGAATCTCACATTCATGAGATTTTACATGTTTTCAAATTCAAACTGTTGTTTTCTTCCTTAAATTTGTTTCCTGGATTTATTCCAGCGTTGACAGGGAAAGGAGGAATCAGAAGAGCTTAAGTAGATTTGATTTGTTGGTTCCGTTTGGTACAGGGGAAAGATGGTTTCCGATTGAGGGTAGCTACAACGTATGGCACTACCCAGATTGAGGGGAACCTATGGTTTACTGGAGGAACATAAAAAGCTTCTATTCTTTCGGCTCCTTGCATATAAAAACTGATACGGAAATGTATCAGTTTTTGCTTTGCTTTTTGTTATGTGTTTTTTGGGTGATGGACATTGAAGTCATGCTAGGGTATATATACCTATCTCCTATGGTCATTTGTATCTGATGTTGCTTGAAATTACATGTTGGGTGCATTTTGATTAACAGGTGAAATCACAGAAAAGACAAATGTAACTATACTGATCATCATTTATTCATGTCCAAACATAAAACAGAGACATATAACAGAGGAGGAGAGCATGCGCATAAGCCAGTTCAAAGAGTTTACAAGCATGCATAAGGAAACAGAGAGCCTAAGTATGGGAAAGCATACGCATGAGCAAGATCGAAGAGTTTACAAGCATGCACAAGGAGGCAGAGAGCTTAAAAATAGGCATATGAGGACTTACCTCCGCAGCTTCAAGACTTGCAGTCTGAAGACTCCTCTGCAGCTTCAAGACTTGCACCCTCAAGACTCCTCCGCGGCTCCTTTTGGCTCTCCCTTCTTTGGTTCTCTTAGACCAGTGGTAATGATATCCTCAGTGACCTCTTGTCGTGATAATCTTGTGTTCTGTGTATTGTTGTGATGATCAAATGAATAAAATCCCTTTTTTTTTCATGATCATTGCTTTCTGTTCTGCAAGTTAAGGTCTTTCCCCACATTTCAGAATGATCAGGCATATCTCCCAGGATCTCATCTTTGTCTTTTTTTTCTCTTTTCATGTTTTCATCGTATCACTCGACCAAAAAATTCAAAATCTTCACTCTTTTAATGAATGGACGTAGTTCGCAGAACAACGTAAGAAAAATTAGGAATAAGGACCAGGTCCTTTCCCGCTGCTAATACATATATACATTTCCAACGTTCTCTGTGTCTATTGCTGCCTGAGAGCAACTTTGCAGAGAAGCTTGGTTGACCTTGGTTTTGCATTTTTTCTTTTTTCTTCTTTTTTTTCGCAAAGAGGGTCAGTGCAATCGATTAGTATTAGGAAGACACCGCTTTATTTTTTTAATTTAGAATATAAGAAACCAATTAAAAGGAAACAACAAAGTAATAAAATATAAAAATGTAATTTATAAAAATAAACGCAAAACGAGAGAAAATAAAATAAAGCGAAAATAAAATAAAATAAAGTAAACTGAAATAAAACAAAATGAAATACAATGAAAATAAATAATATAACAGGAACAAAACGAAAATCTCTTCTTTCTTTTTTCTTTTTTTTCTTTTTTTGTTACATGTTTTCTTTCTTTTTTTTTAATTTGAAATATAAAAAATAGAAAGGGACATTAGAACAAAATAAATAGAAAATAAAAACAAACAAAAGATAGAGAAAATAAAATAAGATAAAATACAATAAAATCAAAATAAAATAGTATAAAAATAAACAAGAGAAAACAAATAAGTAGGTAAATAAAACAAAAAAGGGTAAAAACAGATGATAAAAATAATCTAAAAAGGAAAAGAAAATGAAAACAAATTTTTATTTATTATTATTATTATTAATTTTTAAAAAAGAGATAAATAAATCTCTCTTTGATCTCTTTTTTTTTATTTTATATTTCTTAATACATTTTTTTCAATTATCTGGACGAAATTGGGTTTTGACAATTTTAATATCCTTGATGCAATGAAATTTCCAACTGAGGACCATTCTGTGTTTAGGATTGATGCATTGGATGACATTATTGATGAATTTGTTGTTCACGACCTTCACTCTTTGCATGAGAAAAAACATTCTTTTCTATCTTCTTTACATTCATGCATTGAATCTGGAATTGAGACAGGAATTGAGAATGATGTTGAATTTGATGTTGATTTTTATGCGAATTGTGATGTCTAGAATATTGATTGTATGCGTGATATTGATGATGTTGTTGACATATTTGTGGACATTGATTTGGATTGTGATGAGATGAGTGTTTTGCCTTTACCTGTACATTTTTTAGAGTAAGAATGCATTAACCACATTGCAGGAAGTACACTTGAATCTGACTTGCAAGCACCCACTCTTGAGCTGAAACAGCTCCCAGATAACCTCAAGTATGTGTACTTGGAGGATGATGAGAAGAAACCGGTGATCATTTCTACCTCACTTGATCCCGTTCAAGAGGAGAAGTTGCTTGATGTGCTAAGGAAGCACAAGAAGGCCATTGGTTGGAGTTTGGCTGACATACCTGGTATTAGCCTATCCACATGCATGCATAGAATTCTTTTGGAAGATGGGGCAAAGCCAGTTAGGCAGCCACAGAGAAGGCAAAACCCCGTGATCATGGACGTCCTTAAGAAGGAGGCGACAAAGATTTTGCAAGCTGGGATCATCTACCCTATTTCAAATAGTCAGTGGGTGAGTCCCATCCATGTTGTGCCCAAGAAGACTGGCCTCACTATGGTGAAGAATGAGAGGGATGAGCTTATCCCAACTAGAGTGCAGAACAGCTGGAGAGTCTGCATTGATTATAGGAGGCTCAATCAAGCAACCAGGAAAGATCACTTCCCCCTGCCATTCATTGATTAGATGCTGGAGGGCCTGGCAGGTAAATCTCATTATTGTTTTCTTGATGGTTTTTCTGGTTATTTCCAAATCAATATTGCTCCTGAGGACCAAGAGAAAACCACATTCACCTGCCCCTTTGGCACCTTTGCCTATAGGAGGATGCCCTTTGGCCTATGCAATGCCCCTGGTACCTTCTAGCGGTGCATGCTTAGCATTTTTAGCGACTTTCTTGAGAGTTGCATAGAGGAGTTTATGGATGATTTCACTGTGTATGGATCCTCTTTTGATGCATGTTTAGATAGTCTGGAGAAAGTGTTGAATAGATGCATAGAGACAAACCTTGTTTTCAATTTTGAGAAATGTCATTTCATGGTTGAACAAGGTTTGGTTCTAGGGCACATCATTTCTAGAAAGGGAATAGAGGTAGACCCTGCTAAGATATTTGTGATTTCGCCCTTGATGCCCTTGATAAGTTTAGATCATATTTGCTTGGATCGCCTGTTATTGTGTATATTGACCATGCAGCTCTGAAGTTTCTGTTGAAAAAGGCTGAGTCAAAGCCAAGATTGATTAGGTGGATGCTACTACTTCAAGAGTTTGACTTGCAAATCAAAGATCGGAGTGGACCAAAGAATTTGGTTACAGACCACCTCAGCAGGATTGAGAGAGCTGAGAAAGGAGTTGATGTTTTGCCTATCCAGGATGACTTTCCTGATGAGAGTTTGTTGATGATTTCATATTCTTACCCTACTCCTTGGTTTGCACACATTGTAAATTATTTGGTTGCTTATGGTTTTCCTCCCTTAGCATCCCGTGCTCAAATTGATAAAATTAAGAGTGATGCTAAGTATTATATTTTGGATGACCCATATCTGTGGAAGCTGTGCAGTGACCAGGTTACTAGGAGATGCATTCCAGACCATGAGATTGACTCGGTCCTGCAGTTTTGTCATGCCTCCTCACCTGGTGGTCATCTAGGGATTCAGAGAACAGCTCGTAGGGTGCTAGACTGTGGTTTCTATTGGCCTTCCATCTTCAATGATGTGGAGAGGATTTGGAGCACCTGTGAGCCTTGTTAGAGAGCACGAGGATCAATTTCACAAACACAAGAGATGCCCCAACAACCTATGCTTTTCTGTGAGGTGTTTGATGTCTGGGGTATAGACTTTATGGGTCCTTTTCCTGTTTCTTTTGGTTTCTCTTATATTCTCCTTGCTGTGGATTATGTTTCAAAATGGGTGGAAGCTAGAGCCACCAGGACTAATGATGCTCGGGTTGTTGTAGATTTTGTTAGATCTCACCTCTTTTGCAGGTTTGGAGTGCCTAGAGCGATTGTTAGTGATCAGGGAACCCACTTTTGCAATAGATCCATGCAAGCTTTGCTCAAGAAATATGGGGTGGCGCACAGAGTTTCTACACCATACCACCCCCAAACAAATGGGAAAGTTGAGATCTCTAACAGTGAGAATAAGAGAATTTTGGAGAAGATTGTCCAGCCCAACAGGAAAGATTGGAGTAATAGGTTGGACGACGCTCTTTGGGCCCACAGGACTGCCTGCAAAGCACCCATAGGGATGTCTCCTTATCGGGTTGTCTTTGGAAAGGCATGTCATCTACCAGTTGAGATTGAGCATCGGGCATACTGGGCTGTGAAGACTTGCAACTTCTCCATTGACCAAGCTGGAGAGGAAAGGAAGTTGCAACTAAATGAATTGGATGAGATCCGATTGGAGGCCTATGAGAACTCGAAGTTCTACAAAGAGAGGACAAAGAGGTTCCATGATAGTTCCATTGTTAGAAAGGACTTCGAGGTTGGCCAACAGGTTTTGTTGTATAACTCTAGGTTTGGCCTCATGGGTGGTAAGTTGAGATCAAAGTGGATTGGACCTTTTGTTGTGACTAATGTTTATCCTTATGGTGCAATTGAAATTCAAAGTCCTTCCACAGGTAAAAGCTTCAAGGTGAACGGCCACAGACTGAAGCCTTTTCTCAGCAATCCTTCTTTGTTGGATGCACTACTGGAGGAGACGTCTTTGGTCGACCCCACCTACCCTCCCCTCTGAATCAGGGAGTTTCTTCTCTCCTTCCCTCCTCACTTTTATTGCACTTTGTTTATATCTGCTGACTATGCTGATTGTTGATCTACTGATTGTGACACACTGAGGACATTGTGTCGTTTAAGTGTGGTCTATTAGCGGAGGTTGTTCTTTGTTTAGGTTTCTAGTTAATTTTGTTGTGTTTTGTGTACAGTTTTGCATATTTTTCGTGAATTCTGGACTTTGTTTAGGTTGTCAGTTTTTCCTTCACTTCATTGATACTCTGATTTGTTGGATTCCTTGCTTTTCTTTGCTTGGAAAGATGATTATGATGTTTGAGAAATTGAATTGATAGTGATAGAATTACCTTATGCGAGATTTGAGCCATTTGATGATCTTTCTTGTGTGCGATATGTCTCTTGATTTCCTGCACTTATGCCTTGGCTTAACTCTTTTTGATGATTCTTGATTGATATGCATGTTTGAAAGTGATAAAGGCAGTTTTGTTGTTCAGCCTTTCTAGCCAAATGAGTCTACCCTGTTTTGATCCATTGATGACCCCTTTTGAGCCTATGCTTTCCCCATCTCTTTGTTTTGAAGCTTATACACTAGCCCTAAGTGAAAAACCATGTTTACCTTAACCTTAGGGAATTTTTGAGCTTTGGAATTGCTTTGGGAATAAGTGTGGTCTCCTGGGAGATTATGATGAATTGGCTATTTGGTTCCTTTTCTTGTTTTGTTTTGTATATATCTGTGCATCTTGCTTCATACAGTGGTTATGAAAAGAGAAAAGAAAAAGAGACAAGATGAGAAAAGAAAAAATAGTGAAAAATGAGAAAATTAAAAATAAAAATGTTGTGTGAATAATGGAGTCAAGAAGATGATTGAATGAGAGGTTTTGGGTGTGTTTGAATGTGTTTACACTTGTTCCCCATTGCTCCTCTATTTCCCTTTAGTTCGTAACTTCTCATCCATATCATATCCCCCCTTGTCCTTGGCCCCATTGCATCCATAAAAGACCTTTTGATTTGAACATGCATATGTGTTTGAGTGTTGACATTAGAGGCTTGCCAAGTCTGTTTGTGTTTGCTTTCTTGAGTGCATTGAGTTGACATTGTTTACCCTAGACACTTGAGAGAAATACTGATAGTGCA
Source organism: Vigna mungo (assembly GCA_036885675.1). Taxonomy (NCBI): domain Eukaryota; kingdom Viridiplantae; phylum Streptophyta; class Magnoliopsida; order Fabales; family Fabaceae; genus Vigna; species Vigna mungo. The sequence continues at coordinate 33,660,231 of CP144700.1, forward strand.
TCTGTGAGGTTCTGTGCTTTTGATTCATCTCTTGAACTGATTGATCATTTTGTCATGCTTTGAACTGCTTGGATGATTTCATGAGTATCTGCTTTCCTTACTTCTGTGTTGGATACTGTCCACTTTCTTTCACTGCCCAGATTTCTTGAGAACTGTGCAACTCTATGGCTGTCCTTGTGAGTCTTAGTTTTTTGTATGTTGAGTCTGTCACCTCCCTGATGTCCTCTAATTTGTTCCCTGATTTGCGTCTTGATTTTGCCCAGGAGTGCAAAAGACTAAGTGTGGTCTATTTTGATGAGTCGTTATTTTAGTGACTATATTTGGTTTATTGCACTTAAATAAATCAGGGAATTGTGTTTAATTGTCAGTTATTTCCCTGTTTTTCCTAATCCTGCTTAATTTGGTCGAAAATTCGTATTTTCACTAATTTGAATTTTCTGAGCTAATTAATTGCATTTTTGGTTGCAGGGAAATTTTCGGAAACATCATTTGGAGCATTAGTATGGTGGTATGCACAGTAAAGACTCAACATTTAGTCATTTCAATTTTAATTAAGTTATAACTTAGTTTTCTAGAAACTTTAATTAGGATTTTATGTATTGGGCCCTTTTTAGTGGCAATTTTGTAGAAGCCCAATGTGTGGACACATGGCACCAAACCCTAGGGTTTCTTTAGAGGTGGACCCCACAATTTTAGAGCTTGGACGACATTTTAGCTAGAATTGCCGAGACACATTTTCAAGCACACTTTACACTTCATTTGCTTAGGGTTTTGCATGAACACTCTCATGGAGAGCTTTGGTGTGCCACGGTTTTCGACCTTCGAATGAGGAAGGATGCATTTTTCTTCTTCTCTTGTTTGAATCTTGATTATCTTTGCTTGGTGGAAGTGAGAACCTTCACTTATTTCCTTTCATTTCTTCTTGAATGTTCAAAGCTTGAGCTTGGAGGTGGTTTCTTCTTGCATTTTCAAGGTGGGTCTTTGGTTTGAATGAAGAACTATTTGTATTTTGCTTCTCCTTTGCTACCATATTTTCGTGTTTCCATTTAGTTTCCTTGGTTGGATGATGAAAATGAAGTTCTTGATGGGTTTTGGAGTGAAGAAAGTTTGAGTTTATGTATGGGTGTTTCAGGTTTGAACTATTTTCTTCTTGTGCTTTTGTTTTGATGGTTGGAAGTAAATTATGAGCTGGAACATTTCGTTTGTTAATGATGGCTGGACGGTGCAGCAAGGGGAGCTAGGGATTGCATTTTGTTTTCATTAAAAGTTTGAAGAAAAGTGAGTGTTGAAGTTGGATTGATGAAGGTAGACTTTGGGTTTGTTGCTCTTGAATTATTTTGCAATTGAAACTTGGGATTCCTTGGTGTATTCTCGGTCTTGGAAGGTGAAAGGAAGCTATTAGAATGTTGGGGTTGGTGGAGAAAACCGAGAAATAGCATTGCAAGGGAGAGATAATGGTGCCTTTAACTTTTTACCTTATTTGGGCAAGCACATGAGAGGCTCATTTTCATAGAAAGAATGTTTCCATTATTGTTTTATCTTTAGCTACAAATTCTGCCGAGAAAAGAGATGTCTTGGGTGGTTTATTTCCTTTGACTTTGCTTACATGGCATCTTGGTTGGAGCACCCAAAGTATCTTAGTTTGAAGCATTTTTTGGAACATCCACTTGGTAGCTTACAACATTTTTGTGCCTTGGTGTGTGCAATCAGAATTTTGCTTTTTGGAAAGAGTGTGTGCACGGTTTTATAGTGTGTGGAAGGTACATGTTTATTGTCTTGAAGATTGAAGCACATGGGACAAGAGGCCAACATATTGTATAGTTTATTGAAGGTTGAATTTAATGTTGGACTTTGTGTTCATGGGGAACTCACGGCCATGAGGTTTGTTTGGCCATTCTAGAAATTGAATTTGTTTATTTGGTGCATGTATTGTCACATGGGATGTGTAGGAAAAAGCATGTTTGATTATTCCTTTGTTTTGAATTAGTTTAAATAGTAGACTTAGTTGCTTTTGATTTCTTTAATTTAGTTTTGCATTTAAATTAATTTAACTGTGTTAGGTAGTTGTTTGTAACAGTGTGTTTAGTCGTGTTAAATGTTGTCTAATGTGTTAGGTCGTGTTAATTCAATTGGCATGGTAGCTTAAATTAATTTAGTTGGTCATTAGCTATATTGTGATGTTTCCTTGAGATTTCTGCACTGTAACTGCGGTTGCTACTCTAACTTTGGTTAATGTCAAACCTTTATTTGCACTTGCACTTGGGTATACGCTTAGTTACCCAGTTGGTGTTACATCTTCACTTAGTTGATGTTACTGCATGGTGTAAATTAGATTTGACATTAACATTGCGTCCACTTAGTTCGCTTTTATGAAAACAGGGTTAACCTCCGCTTAGTTGGTTAACTTTGTTGGATTAGAGGTTTGAGTCGCAACTTTATTTTGTTGATCTGTGATTGGAAACTTTGTAATTAAGTTAATGACCGAATGTTTTTATTCTGTCTTTGAAACCGTTTTCAAATCTGTGTTTAATTATTAGTTGCGTTTGTGTTTTGATTTTGTTTATCCGCATTCATAAATTTTTCAACAACCCCCCCAACCTTTGTGTTTGACTTGATTCTTGAACCGTAAAATTGGTCCTTGAGAGACGACCTAGGGTCATTCCCTAGCTATACTGCATTTATTTGCACATCAAATTCTTGTGGGTTGCGACGACACATCACTTTTGCATTCAAAAACTAATATTAATTTCTTTTCTCAACTCTTATGCGATTAGTTTACACGGAATATTTTTCCTTTGTGTCCTTTGGGAGAACGATATTGGGTTTACCAATTGTACGGTAGTATGCTTACAGCGGCCGGTTGCACCGAACGGCCTTAATGGGCTAACAACCCATCACAACGCCACATTCTTATTGGGCTCAAGGCCCAATGCCAGCGTAAATGATGTCTAGAAGAATATATCAACCAGATATATTTTAACGGGAATATATCAACCAGATATATCCAAACAGAAATATATCAACCAGATATATCGAGCGTATCAGATAATATCAAAACAGAGATATATCAAGTAAGATTGTTTATATTTATTCTGCTTATATTTTGTTTATCTTATATTAATCCAAAGCCTATAAATAAAAGCTGGAGGACTTCAAACAAGGTACGTTCCAAATACACTTCATTCATAATTCATTTAGCACACTCTTTGTTATCATACTTTATCAATCCTCTCCCATAGAGGGTTAAATTCTCTCCTACTGAGAATTTCACAATCACGCCTAACTTGAGCGTCGGAGTGCCTTTTCAGGTACCTCCCCCCTTGGTCAGAGCTCGAAGATTACCGGACGACTGAGACAAACACAAAACGTACGGTCCAGAATTAGAAGAAGCAGACAGAAAGACAGAAGACGACGTCATCAAGGTCAGTCCTTTCGGTCCCACAAAAATATTCACCGAAACACCAATTATATTACTTCATAACGGTCTGGTACACTTGCCAGGGGCTTAACAAATTGCATGTAAGGATTTTGGTTGTTTTAGATGAATGACAATATTGTTCTATGTGACATGTGAATAGTAGAAGTGGAGTGATTCCTTAAACACTTGAGTAATTGAGTGAAACACTTGCTTGGTAAGAATTGTTGAAATCCATGTTTATATCTATGCTTAGTGGATTGATCATTCATGAATAAAACATCTGTTGAGAAATAGTTGTGTATGTGAACTGAATTGGAATGAAAGCATGCATGCATCTTGATAGGATTCCACTGAAAATCTAAGTTTTGTTTTGTTTGCTTGAGGACAAGCAAAGTTCTAAGTTTGGGGTTGTTATAACGGTCTAAAAACCATTATTTTCATGCATAAATTTGATACCAAAACACACCCTTTGGGGCTTAGAATGACCTTAGAATCAAGTAAAACACTTAAGTTGTGTCACAGGAGAGTCAAAAGCTAATTTTAGATATATTATGCTTGTTTTGCATTGTTTTGCAGGGTTTTTGATGAGAATTGAAGATGGAAGTGAAGTAGGAAGGTCATAAACTCAAGGAAGAAGTAGAAAAAGGAAGAAAAGAAGAGTCTATGGACCGCTCAACGTCAAATTCCAACGCTGAGCGTCCTATTCGAGTGAGAGCCACTGTCTGGTGCCCAGGCGGTGACGCTGAGCATCCAAGACGATTAGAGGAAAACCGCTTAGCGGTGAGATGGACCGCTGAGCGGTGGCGCGACTTGAAGGCAAACCGCTTAGCGGTCAACTTAGGCGCCTAGGCGGTTGTCTGTTTTTATATTGCGGATTTTGAGATCTTTCTGTTATCTTTTTGGTCTATAAATAGACCCAGTGCGAATCAAAACTCATTCTTTTGGCAGAGAGAAACATCCACAACAACTCTACACACATTGGAGGAGATTTCTTGGATGCTTAGGCTCTACTTTATCAAATCTAGGGTTTGCTTTTCCATTCTTCCATTATATTTCATCTAGTTTCACCATGATTATGGTGAACTAAACCCCTTGTTGTTGGGGAACAATGTAATCTTTTGAAACTCTCATATATCCAAATTCTTATTTATTTTATATGCTTGTATATGCTTGATTTATCAATTGTTGGGTTCCTTACCTGTATTTAATGCTTTTATCGTCTAACTCATTCGGTAAATGTTGTTTATCTTTATTGATACGGGAACGTATAGTAATGTCATGAAATGGGGGGAATTCCTTGATTAAGCAATACCACCTAGGGATAGGGGTAGGACGATCAATTGTATTTTGCTTTCGTTTATCATGCATTATTAATTACTAGGGGAGGCTAGGGATAACAAGCCGGTAATTAGTAATAGGCTCTTTTCGCCAAGGGATTGGGTTAAGGGTAGACAATTATATTACTTGATAACGATCTGGTACACTTGCCAGGGTCTTAACAGTAAACCAGAAAAAGTCAACTGACACATGTAAAAACACTTTGAAATTCTTTTCATCTCAAAAAATCACTTAGCACTGATTCTCAAAATCTGTACAAAGGTTTTAGCATAGCCGAATCCATTATCAATGTAGTCGACTGTACTATAACTTTGTCACACAATTATAAGTTCATGAAAGTGCTTGTGGTTTTTCACTTTAGAAAATGTGCAGTAACACATATGTAATAAAGCATTTCACATAGCACATTAACATGTAAGAATGTTCCACAAATATATCAAGCAATCAACATAGGAACATACAACATAGTACATCAAACATGTTCAGCAAATATAACAATCAATACAGCATAAGAACATGTAATGTAGCAACATGTATGCTGTTATTAAGCAAAATGTTGTCATCATAAAAAAGTATAGTGTTATAGAGTTTGTGTTGTCAACAATCGCAACACGCCACACATTCGACTGTCTCTGTTATCTGGTTTGAAATTTTGTTATGCTCTTGCATCCCAACAACTATAATTTTAAAAGTTAGTTGAACATTGATGACTTGGTCAACTATATTAAATGTCTTTTGTTTTTGGTTGACTGTATGCTACCTGGTTGACTGTTTATTATAACTGTCATAATTCAGTCGACTGAATTAGTAGCATAATTGACTGAGAATCTGTCTGTCTAACAGAAATCTATAAATAGACCGATCTCAAATCAGTTGAGAGACTTTTAAAGAACTGACAATTTCATTTCTGTTTCAGATTAAATTCTCTGTTGTAAGAGCTCCAAGAATTCTCCAAGAAGACGATGGTGATCTTTCTTGAAAGAGATTCAAAGGGAGGTTCTTCTGTGCACACAAAGATCGATCAGTATCTACACAAAGAAGGTGTTTTTGTGTGATCGTGTTTCAGGCTTGGCATCCTTTGAAAACTGCTGCATTGTTTTTCTGACTTGCCATCCGTAAAGACTGCTGGTATTTGTACCTGTTGGATACATGAGATTGTTCACTTTGAGGATTGTTCAAAGTGGTGTTGTAGAAGAGGGGATTCTTGCCGCAAGTCTGGTTTTGTTCTACAGCTATATTTTGGTTTTGGGTTGGAGAGGAAATTTATATTTTTGATGTGGAGGTCTTCTATAAACTCCTTGTTGTAAAAACCGTAACCATTATAGTGCATTTGCTTCCTGGGTTGGAAGGACACTGGATGTAGGCATTATTGGTCAAACTAGTATAAAAATTCAATGTTTGAACTAGTATAAGTGTGAAAAGTTTAATACTTTGATTGCAAGATTGCGAAAAGATTTTGTATTTGTAAAAACACCAATTCACCCCCCCTTCTTGGTGTAAAAACGAAGCCTACCTGTTTCCCAACAATTGGCACTAAAGCTGGTTTTCATAAATATTTGAAAAATTAGTCGACTCTGTTTTTCTTTGATTCGACTATATAAACCTGGGGATGGCTTCCTGTTTTCAAACTTTTGGTGAAGGTGCTTCAACAAACAGACTACCTCTGTTTGCTGGCGAAATTTATCCTTTTTGGAAAATCAGAATGCAAATCTTTCTTGAATTGCAAGATAAAGGAATTTTGGATGCCACTTTAAATGGTCCTTTTGTGCGTACAAAAACTGTTGAAGAGAAAACTGTTTTGAAACCTTTTACTGAGTGGACTGCTGATGAAAATAGAAAAGCTCAGTATGATATTAAAGCTAGAAATATTATTGCCTCTACATTAACTATTGATGAATTTTTTAGGGTATCTCAATGCAAATTCGCAAAGGAAATGTGGGATGTTTTAGAGGTAACTCATGAAGGCGCAAATGAAGTAAAGAGAGCTAGAAAGAATTCACTGATACAAGAGTATGAATTATTCAGAATGAAGTCTGGAGAAAGCATTTATGATGTGCAGAAACGATTCACTCATATTATAAATCATCTTATTGCTCTCGAGAAGGTATTTGACAGAGAAGAGATCAATATCAAGATTTAGAAGAGTCTGAACAGAAACTGGCAACCGAAAGTCACAGTAATCTCTGAATCCAAAGACCTCACAACGATGAACATGGCTACCTTGTTTGGCAAGTTACATGAACATGAATTGGAACTTGATAGATTAAAGGATTAAGAGGAGATTGAAGAAAAGAAGTTCATTTCTTTGAAGGCTACAAGCAAGAACAACACAGAAACAGACATGGACGAGAAAGAATTGATGACCTTGATGGTAAGGAAATTTAGTCGACTGTTAAATAATGATAATGAACTGACTAACCATGCAGGTCAAGGCAAAAAGAAAAGCTTCAGTACAAATGTTGTCCAGTGCTATGAATGTGGAAAGAAAGGTCACATCAAGCATGATTGTCCTGATCTAAAGCTGAAGTAGAAAGGAAAGAAGAGACTTCCTCAAGGCAGAAAAATGAAAAGAAAAGGAGCATACATTGCTTAGGAGAATTCAGATTCTGAAAGCTCAAGTGATGAGGATGCTGATCAAGATTAGGAATCCAACATGTGCCACATGGCTGGAACATCAAGATATGAAAGTGATAGCGATCAAGAATTTGACAAGCTACCTATAGAGAAGAAGTATCAGCAACTTTTAGAGACATTCAGAGAACTGCATGCTTAAGCAGTGCGACTGAAATATAAGGTTAATCGACTAAACTCTGAAAGAAGAGACTATGAATATAGGATTAATAACCTTGTTGCTGAAAATGAAAAATTAGAAAAAGAGTTAAATGAAGCTTTGCTATCTGCTAAGAAGGTTGAAATTAAAACTATTACTGTTGAAAAAATTTGTGAAAATTGTCCTACTCATATTGAACTGATTACTTGACTAGTACTCTAGCTAAGTTTATTCAAGGAAGAGTTAATTTAAATGCAGTTTTAAAATCATCTAGCATAGCTATATACAGGCAAGGAATTGGTTACAAAGCTAAATCTAACAGAACCAATGCTAAGAAATTTATTGATTTAAGTAAACCTGCTAGAAATGCATGTTTCTATTGTAATTGTGTTGGCCATACTATTAGAAACTATTATTACACATGTTTGGATACCAAAGGAACAAGTAACAAAGACTGACAATCACGAACCCAAAGTTAAATGGGTACCAACAACCAAAACTTAAATTGTTTTGCAAGATAAATAGCAGATGCAGTTGATCTCAAGGATGAATCAATTATGGAATACATCAAAAATCTTGAGTATCTACAACTGGTAATACTGTATCAACTCACTGCATTATTGTTGAATTTGATTGGTTGTGATTATATGATTGTAATGAACATCTTTTTTGAATTGATTGTTTGGTTGATTGATTGTTTGAATTAAAACTCTATTTTTCATGTGTCTTAGTCGACTATCTGATTAATTCATCCGACTATGTTCTGTACATGTCATTAAAACTCTGTTTTTGAACGTTATAGTTTTGAATTTTTAAATCCAAAGGTTTTAATGCTACATCCTTAGCGCGTCTCTGTCTATATATATGTATGTATTACAAAAAGTAGGTACAACAAAACCCTTATTCTAACTCAAGAGTGCTCCTTATCTCTACAACATGGCATCTTCTTCCTCTAAACGTCAAAAGATCATTCCATCCTCTGAAAGAGAAGCAAATTCCTCTGGCTGGATCAGTGATGATAATACCAGATAAAGATTTCTTATATTGAGAACACTCAACGAAGTGGTCAGACATCAAATGGCTGAACTGGCCCTGTTCGAACAAGAAAAATTTATGTTTCTTGAAGATCTAAAATTTCAAGGTCTCGGCAAGTTCATTCAAATGAAGGGCGATTGCTATCATGAATTAGTGAAAGTTTTCTATCACAATGTTATAGAAGTTGATGGAAATATTCACTCACGAGTAAAAGGTGTGGACATTGTCATTGACAATGACATATGGTGGAATATCACTGGACTAAAAGAAGTTGGAGTGTTGTCTCATAAATTTGACTGTCCACTATACAAGAAGATATGAAAAACCAAAATGTTCAAGAGTTTCATGAGATATCGTGGGAGGTATAGAAAGGAAAAAGGATTATTGTTTAAATGGCTTGACAAAGAAGAAAAAGTTATTGCCTTCATTGTTGGACATATCCTCTTGCCTGGAAGATATAATATCACCAAGCTAACCCCTATGGATGTTTGTCTACTATATGCCATTGTACAAAGGATACAAACAAATTGGGTAGCTGTCTTTAAAGAACATATCCTAGAAGTAGGAACAGGTGGTTGGCACAAGCTTCCATATGGTGTGTTCATAAGAAAAGTATTGGAAACATGTGGTGTCATTCTCACTAGAGAAAATAAACGAACGTGTGGCAAAGAAAATGTGATTGGGAAGGCCACCCTGACTTGCATTGGAATGAAAAGAACACCTCTTGGATGGATATTCAGTGATGAATCAAATTCTTCAAAAACGGAGAAAACTACTGAAGAATGTGACAGTGATCAACAGTCAGCTCCATCTAACTCTGAATTCGAATATCGTGTGGAGGAAAGATTTAAGAAGGCTTCCAAAAGAGTAAATATCTTAAGCAAGTCGCTGAAGACTTTAAATGAGAAGATGGATGATATCTTTAAACACTTTATTGAGATCTCATCATCATCAGATGAACCTGAAAAGGAAGACGTGGATGACATTAGTGATGAAAGCACTTCTGGAACCTCTGAATCGGAATAAAGTTCTGTTTACCGTGTTTTGTCTAGAGTCATAGGCTGTCTTTTGGTTCTTTTGTGCATGGCTTATAATGCCATCTTTTGTTGTCTTTTCGGTTTTCCTTGTTTGTGTCCTCCATTGTAATATTGTTCTTTCAAGGAAATGAAATTAGTATTTTGAATCATTTACAAATTGCTTTAATATGATTGTTTAATATCTGATATATTGAATGAATTGATTCGACTATGATTTGAGTGAAGTCGAATATGCTTAATCTGTTTTACATCTTTACATTTTGACTTCTGTTACTATTGATTATATTTCTTGTTTAACTAAAATGCTTGATCTGGAAAAAATCTTTGAAAGGTTTTGCAGGAAGAACATTGCTTTTGGAACCACAAGTGAAATTCAACAACCTTGGAAAGCAATGCATTCGACTAAGGAAATAAGGCAATGGACTGATCTAAACATGATTATAAATTCCAATTCTGGAATTTGATTTTCTTTCGTTGATTGCTTATTCTGAATATCTTTTATTATCTCTGATATAAACTGTTTTTAAATATCTTGATTGTGATAATATTGTGAGATTGTTGATGATTGTATCATTGCATGACTAAGTTGTTTGATATCTTATCTTTGATACAAATTTGTACCATACTGCTTTGTGTACTCTGTGTTATACTGCATTGTGCATCTGATCTAGTTTTGATATTCATGCATAATGACAGGAGCAGTATCACATTTTACACATTTGTATTTCACATGCCTACATTTCAGGGGGAGTTATCATTTACATGTGATTAAAATGTGCTAATGAGAGCATCATTGCATCTTGATAATTGCATATTCTTTTTTATGCATCTCTGTTTGATATTTCAGCACAAATATCTAGAGCATACCTTTTTTGCTAATGCACAAAGGGGGAGAGATTGCATGAAAGCTTTATGAAAGGGGGAGAATGTTTATTCTATCTCATATTCTGCTTGATATTTTGCTGTTTAACTATGTTACATACAGAGTTACTTGAACTGTGATTTATCTGTTATTACTCTGTTTTGTATTAGATTGTGCAAACATTGTTGGTTATTAATCATGGTTCAACATCATAAAAAAGGGGGAGATTGCTGAGATTGTTGACAACACTATTTCTATATCAATCTAGTTTTTGATTATGACAACACATTGCTTAATAACATGCATATGTTGTTTGTTGCATTACATGTTCTTATGCAACTTAACTGTTATATATGTGAACATGATTATGTACTGTGTTACATGTTCCTATGTTGATTGATTGATATAAATGTGGAACGTGATCACATGCTTTATGTGCTATGTGCAATGCATCTTTACATATGTTTTTCTACACATGTTTTAAAGCTGAAAACCACAAGCACTTTCATGAACTTATAACTGTGTGACAAAGTTCTAGTGCAGTCGACTACATTATAAATGGATTCGACTATGCTAAAATCTTTGTGCAGACTTTGAGAATCAGTTTTCTGTGAATTTTTTAGAAGAAAAGAATTTCAAAATGTTTTACATGGTTGAAGTCGACTATATGAGCCACACATTCGACTGTCTCTGTTATCTGGTTTGAAATTCGACTATTTTCTTGCATCCCAACAACTATATTTTTAAAAGTTAGTTGAGCATTGATGACTTGGTCAACTGTATTAAATGTGTTTTATTTTTGGTTGATTGTATGCTACCTGGTTGATTGTTTATTATAACTGTCATAATTCAGTCGACTGAATTAGTAGCATAATCGACCGAGAATCTGTCTGTCTAACAGAAATCTATAAATAGACTGATCACTAATCAGTTGAGAGACTTTTAAAGAACTGACAATTTCATTTCTGTTTCAGATTAAATTCTCTGTTGTAAGAGCTCCAAGAATTCTCCAAGAATACGGTGGTGATCTTTCTTGAAAGAGATTCAAACGGAGGTTCTTCTGCGCACACAAAGATCGATCAGTATCTACACAAAGAAGGTGTTTCTGTGAGATCGTCTTTTAGGCTTGACATCCTTTGAAGACTACTGCATTGTTTTTCTGGCTTGGTGATGAGTCAATATTTTATTGGTTTCACTTAGTTTATTGTGCTAGAATTAATTAGGGAATTGTGCTTAATTGTCTGATATTTTCCCGTTTTTCTTAATTATGCTTAATTTGATCGGAAATTCTAATTTTAATTAATTTGAATATTTTAAGCTAATTATTTGCATTTTTAATTGTAGGGAAAATTTTGGAGTTATATTTTGGAGCATTGGGATGGAGACAAATTAATTCAAGACTCTCCAATTAGACATTTTAAAATTAATTGTATTGTAATTTAGTTGTTTATAACTTTTTAGACAAGTTTGTGCACATTTGGTCAAATTTTGACAAAAACATATTGAGCCCAAATAGGAAAAATGACATGGCACCTAGGGTTTTTCAATTGGGTGAACTCCACCCTAATTTTAGGACACATGGTCCTAGGGATCTAAACCAAGCAACCGTCACACACATTCACACATTCTTGGCTGAAACAATTTTTTTTGGAGGAACTTTGCTGGTAACGTTTTTCATGGAGCATTTAGTTGCAATTTTGGATTTTGGATGAATTAAGAGGAGGGTCGACACTTTGCTGGGACACACTTTGTTTTTCATATATGTTTTGACTGGAGAAAACGTAAGCTGCCACCACTTACTTGAGAGGATTCATTTCTCATTTGGCTGGAACGGAGAGAGCTTTTGGAGCTATCACTGACACGTATTTGGATTTTGATATTGAATGTTGAAGCTGATTTACTTTGCTGATGTGTGCATTTTTATATTAAAGAAAACATTGATTACTTTGTTGGCAGGATGAAGCCTTGGTTCATGATACTTATGCTTATTTTATTCTGCTTGTGGTGATATATTATTTACACGCTGATTTCATCTTTTCTTTTGGGAAAACGTGATTGATTTTTCTGGTGGTTCATATGGGGTCTGGTGCTTAATTCCTTTGAGCCATATACTTTTCATAATGTGAGGCACGGTGATTGATCTTAGAAGGTGCAGCAGTGATTCCAGTTGGGAGGTTTTCATTTATTTTTTTTATTTGGAAAGCGTGAACCGAGAAAAGGGGTTTCTTTCTTCTAGAAAAAAAAAGATGCGTTGAATTCATTCAATTAGAAATTAACATTTTCAATTGTAGAATGGTGCAGCAGCCATGAAGCATGCAGTGATTTTTTTTAGAAAAGAGGAGAGTACAATGTTTGGCACACAGCTGCTTTCGTTCAACATTGGAGATTTTATTTTTATTGGAATGTGCATTCGGCTGATTAGGTCCAACCCGAGGGAAGCAATTTACTCACTTTGTTTTATTTTACTGTCACTTGTTTTCTCTTAATGCTTGTCCCATGATGGATTTTTTGCTTTACCAATTTACTTTGATGCTCCAATTCCTTTGCTTGAATGTGTGCACAATGAATTGTAGTCCGGTTTTCCACTTTAGTGACTTGTGCCTTTTTTTATCTTAACTTTAATTAGTTGGTTTCATTTACTTTAATGTTGTTTGTTATGTTCGGTAGTGATAATTTAACTATTATGTTACCTTAGGTTAGTTGGTTGGTCGTTAATAAAATTACTTTGCTTCCCTAAGACTTTTGAACTTTAATTGCCATACTGCTGCTTTGATTCTGCTCAATATTTAATCTGTTGTGTGCTTGCGATTAAGTATACGCTTAGTTGATTAGACTGTATGGTGTATGACTGATTAAATTTATGCATTGCATTCGCTTAGTCTGCAATTTTGAAGACCGAATTAGCCTTCACTTAGTTGGTTGATTCGTGTCGGATTTGAATTAGAGTAGTCTGTACTTATCATTTATCTGGGATGGGAAGCATAGTAATTGAGTTAATGACCAACCGTTTTCATTTTGTATTTGATTTCGTTTTTACATTTCTGTTTCCATTTCTATTTACATCTGTGTTTGCATTTCTATTTGCATCTGTGATTTTGTTTATCTGCATTCACCACAAACTTTTCACAAACCCCTCCCCCACTTCGTGTCTGACTTAATTCTCGAGCCGCAAAATTAGTCCTTGAGAGACGACCTAGGAGTCACTTCCTAGTACTGCATTCTTTTATGCACATCAAATTTGCATGGGCTGCGACACCCATCACTTGGCATCCGTAAAGATTGTTGGTATTTGTACCTGTTGGATACATGGGATTATTCACTTTGAGGATTGTTCAAAGTGGTGTTGCAGATTGCAAAAGAAGGGATTCTTGCTGCAAGTCTGGTTTTGTTCTGCAGCTATATTTTGGTTTTGGGTTAGAGAGGAGATTTATATTTTTAATGTGGAGGTCTTCTATAAATTCTTTGTTGTAAAAATCGCAACCATTATAGTGCATTTGCTTCCTGGATTGGAAGGACACTGGATGTAGGCATTGTTGGCCAAACCAATATAAAAATTCAGTGTTTGATTTTCTCTGTCCCTACACTTTTACTTTGCAGTCGACTTTAATCTTTACGTAGTCAACTATATTTTTCCGCTGCATACAATTTTTCATTACTTGCATTTCAAGAAAGTATGAAAAGTTTAATACTTTGATTGCAAGATTGCGAAAAGATTTTGTATTTGTAAAAACACCAATTCATACCCCCTCTTGGTGTAAAAACGAAACCTACCTGTTTCCCAACATTTTCTTGCTTGTTACAAATGATCAAGGCCATATGTTCTTCTCCTTTCTAAGCCAATGCCAACATTGTAACCCAACAAAAAATTGTTTTATCCTTTGAACCTCGAGCTAAATGTGAAAAAACTTTTGAAATCCTTGCCTTGAGTCGAGTAGAGTATGCATGTATGGTACAGGAGAATGGTTCAAGTTTGGGGTTGTTGGAAAATTGAAAACAAAAAAATAAAAACAAAGAAAAAAATAAAAATAAAAAAGAAAAAGATCGTTGATAAAGCAAGAGAAGAAAGAAGAAGAAGAGAAGATGAGCTCAATGAATAACGGTTGAGATTAAGTTGAGAGGTGGTTTCTTAAGTGAAAAGTAGAAAGAGAGAATAATGCTAAATTATGAACTAAATTGTTCACTCTCTTAACTCAAGGAGTTTTGTTGTCCAGAAAAACTAATTTTTCTTCTTAGCCCAGCCACAATACAAGCTTTAAAAAGTCCTTGTGATGATAACTTGCTTGTGAATGTGTTTGATGTGTTTAAATAAAAGGCAAATTTGATTTGTGTGACATTGTGATGGTAGAGCAAAAGAGTCACCTCATTATACACCTTTGAGCTTGAGTGAAACACTTTCTCTAGTGAGGAATGGTTCCATATACTATAGGATAACATTTTGCTCTGGATTGTTCATCATTGATAAGGCTTTTGCATTTGTTGTGTACTCTTTGTTATGTGAGCATCATAGTTCAAGCTTGATTGGTTAAAACATCATTATATCCTGAATGATCTTTCTATGATGAGCAGACATGAGTGATTTACTTGAAAATAATTTCTAGTATGCTGGACCATTGTAGTATGGCTATTTTGTACAAGCCAGGTTACATTTTGCTTGAGGACAAGCAAAGTTTCAAGTTTGGGGTTGTGATAACGGTAAATTTTACCGTTATCTGTGGTCCAATTTTAATACTAAATCAACTCTCTTTGACCTTGACGTTTGCTTAAACTCTTGTTTTTAGTTGAAATTTGTGAATAAGTTAGTCGAGGTTATACTTAATGATTTTTATCACTAATTCCCTCTATTTTGTAGGTTATTAGTGTGTTTTCGAAGATGAGCAAAGTATCAAGGAGTTGAAACCCAGGAAGGAAAGCAAAAACATCATAATATAAGGTTGCAGAAAGCTCAAGGACGCCTGATTGCCCTTTTCTAGTGCCTTAGGTGCTGGTTGCCACCCAACCACGCCTGGTTGCCCTCTTTTGGGGTGTTGAGCGTTGGAGGTTTCGCAACCATGCATTGTTGCCCACTCAAGGGGCACTAAGCACCAGTTACACCGCAACAAGCCTGAGTGCCCCAAACAAGGCGTTGAGCGCCATTCTTCGCACACTTTCACGTGGTTGCCACCTTCAGGGGCGTTGAGCGCTAAACACAAGTCACTAAGCGTTAGCGATGTTGGCTTATGTGGCACTGCTTATCTATTTAAAGGCTTTTACGCACTAGGGTGGATATCTTTTGACGGCTGACGCACAAAAACCCTATTTTCGACCCTTTAAAGGAAGATTGGGCATGCGAAAGCCTTTTCTCTTTTTAGGGTTTTCATCTCATTTACATTCTTCCTTTGTAAGCCAAGGTTCTCTATGACAATGGAGAACTAAAGTCATTTGTTGTTGGGAAAGATGTAACCTCTGAATTTCATGTAATTGAACATGTTTTAAATATCTTATGCTTCTTTCATTGAACGTTAGTGATTTTCTCCTATTCTTAATGCTTGTTATGTTTTGGCCATTTATAGCTTGACAGTTGGATTCTATTATTGGGAAATAACTTAGGAACCATGATCTAGAGGGATGCACCTAAAAGAAAATATTATCTAGGGATAGAGATAGGACATGTGGTTGTCTTAAGCTTCTTTTCTTAATGTGGAATTGGTTATTAGGGTTTCAAGCGATTGATATCTAATAACAAAGGTTAGGCTTTTTACACCAAGGGATTGGGTTCTAAGTAATTTCGTAAGTGACATTAGCATTTCAATGAAGAAGATGAGTTCTAATATGCATGAAAGTGAAGTAGGTGAAATCTAACCCCAACATCATCATCATCTCATAGAATCGATTTCAACAATTCATTCTTGTTTTAGCATCAAAATATCAACTTTACTTTTAAAGCATGATAATTACTTTTATTGCATTTTAATTTCATCCAATGGAGTCGTTCTTTGGTCTTAATTAGTTAAGTAATTATTCAATTGTTTAGTGTCACACGAGTCTCTTAGGAAACAATATTCGGTCTTACCGTTTTATTACTTGATACGATTTGGTACACTTGCCAATATCTTAACATATATTCAATTAGTTGTTTTTCTTCTCTTCGTGTGATCTTCTTTATATAGGCAACTTCAAGAAAGATTCGTTACTCATAACCATTGAATTTCATGTAGATGTTGTAGCCTTTTTCTATTAGGTTAGATGCTACTTTGCTTTTGTAGAGGCAATTGTGCTGAATGCCTTCGTATCTCTTAATGTTCTTCTGAATTAGTGCAAAACTTTTGAAAAAAGCATTTATCCTTTTTTTATCTACACCGATAAAGAGAACCGGGAAAAAGAGTAGTACTCATACATTTGGATTTAAAACGTTAGACGTTCATTATAGCGTTTAGCAAGGTCCATGTACTATTGCATTTATACTAGACTCTTATCTTTAGCATTCAGGATAGACTTTGCGTTCATGATTTTGTTTAATCATATATAGCATTAAGCTTGTTATCCTAGACGGTCATTCTTATAGACACATTTGTTAACCTACAAAATAAAGGGCTCCTAGACGATCTTATCTCAACAATATCCCATTTTTTTATGTTTAACAAATACTTATGTTAACGTGAAATAGGCATTAAAGAAAGAAGAGAATTATTTGCCATATCAACTTTGTCATACTAGTAGTCTATCTAGTCTTTTATACATTTAGTATATCAGTTCATCATAATAGAACATTTAACTAGTCGTCTATATCTGCCTATGTGATATATATTCAATTTTGATCAGAAAGATTTCTATCATACTAGTCATTTATGCATATGTGATAAGTATGAAAAAAAGTTGTTTTTACACTTATAAATGAGCTCAATCTTGTAATTATTCATGTTGTTCCTCATTTAAAAGTTGTAATAGGGAGTACAACATTATGTAAAACATTGTATAGGAAAGGTTGTATTATTTGGACTACTGTCATCCAATTCTCGGTAAGCGCAAGCCATAATTCGCACAGCCAGAAGGAAGATATTCGCACAATGCACCAACACTATGCGCTGAGCGAATAACTGAATAATCTAAAAACCGTTATTTTTATACATTAATTTGATATCAAAACACAACCTTTATAACTTAGAATTAGCTTAGAATCATGCAAAACACTTTAGTTTGATTACAAGAGAGTCAAAAGTGGTTTTAGAGATATCATGTTTGGTTTTACATTGTTTTGGCAGGATTTGATGAGAATTGAATGATGAGAAGGAAGAAGGAAGGATTTGGAATAAAGAAAGGGCGAGAAAAGATGCAAAAGAGGAGTCACGACCACCGCTCAATGCCAATTCTAGCGCTAAGCACCAGCTTCATGAATCGCCCAACGCGAGCGTCAAATTTGACCGCTGAGTGTCCTGCAATACTTGAGCCCACCGCTGAGCGTTGAGCGCCTAAATTGCGGGCTTGGGCCAAAATTCTGTTATTTTTTCTGTATTATAAATAGACCTAGTGTGACCCTTAGGGTTATCTTTTGGCAAACAGAGACGTCATAGCACCTTCTTCACTCCTTAGAGGCGGCTTTTGGATGCGGGAGTTCCGAATTACCAATCCTAGGGTTTATTCTTTTGTTCTTTCCATTAATTCCATCTAGTTTGACCATGTCCATGGTGAACTAAACCCATTGTTGTTGGGGAACAATGTAATCTTTTTGAAACTCTCTTATATCGAAATTCTTATTTTATTCATATGTTTTTATTATCAATAGTTTGAGTTTTCTTTTCTGCGAATAGAGCTTGCATCGTTTAACTCATTCAGTGTCCTGATCATTGATTTTGTTGATACGAGGAAATCTAGAACTGATAAGAATTCTCTTGATTATGAAATACTACCTATGGATAGTAGTAGGACGGTCAATTGCTTTAAGCTCTTGTGATTAATGCATTAGTAATTACTAGGGAGACTAGGGATAGTAAACTAGTAATTATGGTAATAGGCTCTTTTTACCGAGGGATCGGGTTTAGAGTAATTTAGAAAGTTGCATAAACATTGATAATAAAGTGGAATTTAATAAGAAGAGTAGATATAAGATAGTGGATTAGGATGAAATTGTAAACCCCAACAACTCCATTCATTCATAGTTTTATTTGCCAATTGATCAAGCTTTGCATTTGCATGTTTGAATTTCGGTTTGCATCAACACTACAAATTTTTTTTTTCAAGTCTTATGCGATCAAATCACATGAATGTTTAGGCCACTGAGTCCCTTGGGAAACGATATCTGGACTTATTGTTCTATTACTACTTGATACGATCTGGTACACTTGCCAAGGTCTTAACAATAACATCAATTGAAGTGTAGCAGTTAAGAAATTCGCACAATGCATACACACCTGTGCGCTAAGCGAATTAATTAAGTTATGTTGGCTTAAAAGACGTGACAAAAAGACAAAAACTATCTTCTAACACAACCAAAGCACAAAAATTTCTAGAGAACTTCAAGAGACTCTCAGGAGAAACTTCAAGGCATCAAGACTTCGCTTTCTGCAAGGAATTGCTGTAAAGAGTACATTTTAGATGTCTAGGAGAGGCTAGTTTTTTTGTTCATTGGAATTGGTTGTATGACAATACATTAATGTAATTTTTCTGTGCAATATATGTTTATGTTCTTGTGTTTTCTTGACTTGCTTATAATTATGCAGAAGTATAATTATCTTTAAACGTTTTTTTGTATTGGGAAGTATTTTTTGAACAGAAACGTAAGAAAAGCAACTAAAAGTAACTACGCTAGGAATAACTTCTGTGCTTTTGGTCATTCTCAACATCTGAGATTAATGCAAAGTTATGTGTTAAATTAATTAAGGAATTAATAATTTAATAGATAATTTTAGAACTTGCTTTAAGGAATTAAATCAAGATACGCTTATGTGAATGTTTGAATAGAGAATGTATTTCTTTAAAGATGTTACTATAATGTTAGTCAAAGACCAATTCTAGTGATCTTCTATCCAATTTTACAATATTAAATTTTAACATTGTTAATTTTATGTTATTTTCCAAAGTTGAAATTAAAAGTTATTATCAGTAATTGATTTTGATAAATAAGCTTAATTGAATAACGTGACTCAAATTCCCTTAGGAGAACGATACTCTTAACTTATTTCACAGTATTACTTGAACGATTTGGTATACTTGCCAAAAAGATATCAAGGTTTTGGCGCCATTGTCAGGGACTTGTGTTCCAACACAAGGCAATTTGGGCATTTATGCCTCTTTTAAACTTTGTTGTTTGTTTTGTCTTTGAATGTTGAGTCTGCAATTGGATTTAGTTTTTAAGACTTTTCCATTTATTTAGTTTGAACTTAATGTCTGTCTCGAGGTACACCTTTGAGCTTGATGCAATTATTGAAAGTTCTTAGGGATGAGATTTCAGTAATGGAACTAATTAAATCAAACCAGATGTGCAAATCACCAGGGATGGGGTTGTGTGCTTGGATTCACTATTTAGGAACATAAGGCAAGTTTAATGGACTTCTTACACCAAGGGATTGGGTGAGGGTTTGTCATATTTAGGTAGGCACAAAAAGAGGGAGCTGAGTGTTCTAACTTTAGAAAACAGGGAAAGTGAAATTTTTGCCAATTGTATGTCTGTTTTGTTTGAGTTTCTTTTATGCAGTTTGTCTACAGATGTTTATACTTTCCACTGGTTTGGTTTGTGCTTAAAGCTTGTTTTGGGGTATGCCTTAGAGCATGATCTAGTTGTCAGAAGGTCCTTGGGATGGGATTTCAGCAGCTGAACTAGCTAAATCAACTCAAAAGTATTACTAATCACCCGAGTGACAGACGACATGATTGTGTATTTGGACCCCATTGTTCTGGTTCTTGATGCAAGTTTTGATACATTCTTAGGCTAAGGGATTAGGTGAGGTGTGTCAAGCTTAGATAGGCGCAACAAGAGGGATCTGAGTGTTTTTACCTTAGAGAATTGGGAAAGCAGTATTCATCACCTTAGGGGAGTACTAAGTGATCTTGCAACAAGAGGGATCTGAGTGAGGTTATTTAGGAAATCCATTTCAATCATTCTGCTTTGGAACTGTTGTTTGGTTGTTGTGCTCACGTTCTGCAATTTTTGTTCCTTTTGTTTCTTTTGTTTTCTTTTATTTTCATTTCTATCTTTATGTTTTTCAATTAATCTTGATTGTTACTGTTAATCGATTTGTTTTATTGTTTACCAATTTCAATTTTGTTTCATTATACGTATAAATCCATTGTCTTTTAGTTTTTGTAAGAAATTGTTGAAGTTTCTGTATTGGGAAGTACTTTTAGAACAGAAATGTAAGAAAAACAACTAAAAGTAACTATGCTAGGAATAACTTATGTGCTTTTGGTTATTCTCAACATCTGACATTAATGCAAAGTTATCTGTTAAATTAATTAAGGAATTAATAATTTAATAGATAATTTTAGAACTAGATTTAAGGAATTAAATCAAGATACGCTTATGTGAATGTTGAATAGAGAACGTATTGTATTCAGGATGTTATTCTAATGTTAGTCAAAGACCAATTTCAGTGATCTTTTATCCAATTTTACAATTTTAAATTTCTACGTTGTTAATTCTATGTTATTTTCCAAAGTTGAAATTAAAAGTTATCCTCAATAATTGATTTTGATAAATAAGCTTAATTGAATAAAGTGACTCAAATTCTCTTGGGAGAACGATACTCTCAACTTATAAAAACACATAATATGTATTCAATAAGAGAATGTAAGAATGATAAATGTCTTCCCATACCATAACAAATGTATAAATGAATGTATCGGAACATAAATGCAAAATTAATTTATCAAAGAGAAATATCACAGCAATGAAATAAACATATAAGCATCAAAGCATAAAAAAAATTATATGTATCAGAGTATATAAAAAATAACTATATCAAATCATATCAAATGATTATAAAAGAAAATCATATAAGTATCAAAGAAGAAAAAAGCAGTTATTAGAGCAAATACAGAATAACTAGCATAAGAAAATATATTTTCATAAAAAGAATGTACATGATTTAAAATATATATATATATATATATATAGCAGGTTTGGGTGTGAAAAGTTGGCTAGCTAAGGCATTGAGCGTATTGATGATGGGGCCAGCTTCACATCCTGTTTTTGCTCATTTGCTTCTATCATTATAACAAATATTTCTTCTTTTCACGCATTATTTTCAGCAATGAGTGAAGCTACTTGATACAGGATAAAGGAGGTGGATATGACATTGGATAGGGCAAGGGTGATTTCTAGAGGGAGCATAGCGAGTAGTTAAGTTTGTTAGGTGCTAGTATTGTCATGGGGATGTTTGGTTGAGGTGTGGAGGTTAAAGGCTTGTCGTCTGATGCTGCCAAAGTGTCGTCCATCGACACATGTGCTTCGTCTTCAAACAGATCTTCAGCAATAACAGGGGTTGTTGGATAAATACAACTTTCTTGATGAACTGCTTAATAACAAAACTCACCCACAACCATAATCTTAAAATCTTACCTCTTAAGACCCTCATTTTTATAACCAAAACTCACCCTTTTACTATTTTATTCCATACCCAAAAGTTCTATAAAAACATATTAACTCAAATTCACTGAATTTACATTTTGAAATTCATCAATAAACAAATTTTAACACAGCAACAAACCAAACTCACCAACATGCATCAATTTTATATCTAATATACCACCTTTCTTAAACACTCAATATATTAAATTTCACTATTTAATTAAAGTTCACAAATCAATCATCACACCATCATACAAATATCAAATTTTACATATATACCAAATCTAAATCAAATAAACTAACGTCCCTTGCTTAGTTGAAGATTAGCCGATTCTAAAAACTTTAAAATTTCTCCTGCACATAATCATTCTTGAAGGAGCTAATGACCTTTGGCAATGAGTCGCGGGAATCCAACATAGAGTAATTTCAAGTTCTATATAAATTCACTACATAAACATTAAAGCAAAAACAAACTTTAAGTGATAGTAATACTATCTTTTATTATAACTTATTGATATACTGTTGATGTAGTGGATACAAATATCGCCCTTAGAGGAAAACTTAAATACTATAAGTTGAAAGCTAACTTTAAGATAAACAGAGGGAAAGTTTGGTGTATGTAATCAAAGACAACTGGTAATAATTCAAGCATTGGCCAAAAGGTAAGCCTCGATGACCTTGAAAAGAGCATCACTCTTGGCCTTGCCCGCTTTGAGCTCATCTTCGTTGGGTGGAGCATCTCCTTTGATGTGGTATTTTATACTCAGCTTTACAACTGAACCTCTGTTGGGACCATCGCTAAGTTTGGACTCAATCGTGATCTTCTCTCCAGTGTCTGGCAAACCAGCACCTCCAACAATGTTGTAGCTGTATTCCAAATTGTCCTCATCTATTCCTTCTATTTTGTGCAACACAAACTTTGTCTCCCCATCTGTCCATTCATTCGTTCATTCACAATTTGCAATTAGATATATAATGGTATAATGTAGATAGAGAAAATATGTAGAAAATGAGTGAAGATGTATCTTACCTCAAGGAAAGAGATCTTTTTTATGGTTCCTGGGCCACCGTTGCCCTCAACAATTTCAACACTTTTAAAGGAATCAACAGCCTTAGGGACGATGTTGTCGGCGTATTTTACAAGAGCTTTGTAAAGGGTGGCTGGAGCCACGGGAGAAGTGGTTTGGTCCTCGAATGTGAAAACTGCCATGGTGAATGGAATGGAAGAATTGAAGGTGAAGATGTTTGTTGTTGTGTTGTGTTGTGTGTGGCTCTTTGGCAGTTTTCACATTCGAGGATCAAACCACTTCTCCCGTGGCTTCAGCCACCCTTTACAAAGCTCTTGTAAAAGACGCCGACAACATCGTCCCTAAGGCTGTTGATTCCTTTAAAAGTGTTGAAATCGTTGAGGGCAACGGTGGCCCAGGAACCATCAAAAAGATCTCTTTCCTTGAGGGTAAGATACATCTTCACTCATTTTCTACATATTTTCTCTATCTGCATTATACCATTATATATCTAATTGCAAATTGTGAATGAACGAATGAATGGACAGATGGGGAGACAAAGTTTGTGTTGCACAAAATAGAAGGAATAGATGAGGACAATTTGGAATACAGCTACAGCATTGTTGGAGGTGCTGCTTTGCCAGACACTGCAGAGAAGATCACAATTGAGTCCAAACTTAGCGGTGGTCCCAACGGAGGTTCAGTTGTAAAGCTGAGTATAAAATACCACAGCAAAGGAGATGCTCCACCCAACGAAGATGAGCTCAAAGCTGGCAAGGCCAAGAGTGATGCTCTTTTCAAGGTCATCGAGGCTTACCTTTTGGCCAATGCTTGAATTATTACCAACTCTCTTTGATTAATCCTTGTGTGTTTATCTTAAAACTTGGCTTCCAACTTAACACACTGTTTACTTTCTTATTTTTGTTTTGTCCTATTGGGAAAGACTTCTAGTATCTTTTGTATCTCAATTCATCAATAAATTATAATAAATCAAATCAAATTTTAAAACTTTTTTTGTTTACTGCCAGTTTAATTCAATATAGTGTAGGAACCCGTTATTTTGACAACGCTTTTAACAACAATTTGTCAACGCCACATGTCAACATTCTATAATATGTTGGGATTCCAAAAATATCCTTCCCTGTTTCATTAGCAACCAACGTGCTTGCTGCATATTCTCTCTCTTCCTCCTCGTTCTCCCTCTCCGTCGTCCTTCTCCATCCTGGCTCTCTTCATTTTTGGTGGACGTCTTCTTCGTTGACGGTATTGTGCGAAATGGCAACGACGGGTGAGCTTGGTCCTTCGAGGAAGGTAAATGTGTTCTTCTCTCCATTTTTGTCAATGAGTTTTGTTTTTGGGTTATGGGTTTCTTTTATTGAGTTTTTTTTTGTTTTGTTTTCGAGTTTGGGATTTGGCATTTGGGGATATTTTTTTTTTTTGTTTTTGCAGTTGATCGTTCGTCACTCTTTTCAACCAAATATATTTGTACTTTGAATGAACATTTGACAGAGGAGCAGCGGTCAGTCATTGTGAAGACTCCGTTTCGGTGGTTTTTAGATTTGAGTGGTATTCAGTAAGAAAATATTGAGGGAGTTATTGTTTAAATGGGTCGATTCCAGCAGTGGTTTTCTAATTGTCGATAAAATTATGAATATCAATGAAAAGGATTTTTGTTTAGGATTGGGGTTGAGTTCAGATGATCTCACTATAAACTTAAAGGATGACATAGGTAGTAGTACATTTGTGAAATACATAGGTAAAGGAACAAAGGATTTGAATTTCATTTACAAATTTTTGCTAGAAAAACATAAAAGAAAGGTACATTGTCCTCATTTCTGTAACTTGTACATATTGGTAGGGATATGTGAGATATTATTTCCAAATCGTAGTGGACGAGTGTTTCCTATAATGTTTAAAATTGTTGAGAACTTAAGTCGTCTGGGTAATTATTGTTGGGGTAGTCTAGTGTATCATTATTTGTTACAAAGTTTGAGCAAAGCTTCAGATGTTGTGATGAAAGGCAAAGCTACAACGAATGTTTATGTTGATGGTTGTGTTTACATGTTACAAGTAGTTTCGATTTATTTATTTGAGAACTAAATTTTCTAATGTTGTGGCTTGCATTTTGATTATGACTAATTTATGAGAAGAACATGTTTTTTAGGTATGGTTTTCTGAGCATTTCATTCCTCCCGAAGGTGGAATAGAGAAATTTCCAAGAATCTTGCATTGGATGAATAGAAATGTGGGAGACAAAATCGTCAAACGGGTTATGCAAACGGGTGTGGTATGTGCTTCATAAACGGGTTATGCTTGTGAAGAGGAACCGGATCCTGATGAGAGAGGCCGAGAGTAAGGTGTCGTCTTGGGACAGAGGTTGTTTCTGGAGAAGACAGGTCCTTTGGAGCTCTGTTGTTGCTTCTTACGCTGCTCGACGTCCATGAAGTTATTCTCCAGTACCCTGGCCCTCTCCACTAAGGCAGGAAATTTCTGAATGTAGTGGCTGGAAATCACTGGTTTTAAATCTTCTCTTAAACCGTTCTCAAATTTCTGGCACTGCCACTCTTCATCCATTCTCACACTATAGAATCTCATCAGGTGTTTAAACTTATTAGCATACTCGGTCACCGTCATTCCTTCTTGAACTAGCTGAAGGAACTCCACCTCTTTGGCGAACCGAACGCTATTGGAGAAATATTCTTCATAAAACTTCTTCTTGAATATTTCCCAGGTAATAAGGGTGTGCTCGTCCTCTAGCAACATCTTTGTGCTACCCCACCAGTGTCCTGCCTCACCCGTCATCAAGTATTCAGTAAATGCCAATCTATTTTCGTCTCCACACTTCTTAGCATCATATATTCTTTCCATATCATGAAGCCAGTGGTCAGCTTCGTATGCACTACACTTCCCGTCGAACTTGGCTGGACGGTGTTGGAGAAAGCTCTCCAAACTCCATTCGGTCTGGGTGTTTGAAGAAGAACCGAACGGTCTGCCAGACTGCATCCCGCTCGTCATTAACTCTACCATCTGCCTCTGTGTTGTTTCAGCCGAGACCCTAACGGCCTCTAGATGTTGCAGAGCGTTCGTATTATGCTGGGCAAGGGTGGCATTTTGCTGAGTTAGATTAACATTTTGTTGTTGAAGTGCTGATAGGATAGACTCCAATAAGTTGTTATTGTTGCTGGATGAATCCTGATCGGTAGGCTAAGGGGGAGGTCTTGGAGCCATCTTCTGTTTTCAACAGGAAGAAGAATCCATTAGTTATTATAAGATACCAGAATAGTGTGATCGAACGGTAGAGTACACGACATAAGCATGGCGTACTCATAACATACAGGCATTCTAAGGATGAACTGCTCTGATACCATTAATGTAACATCCCAATAAATATAGCTTGAAAACTATAATTTATTCTAGGAGTTAACATGAATAATAATAGAGAACAGTGGATAAAGATCAACACAGAATGAAAGAGAATATGAAATTTCATATGGAATTAAAACTGTACCGAGAACAAGATTTTGATACAATATACAGGCTAAGACCGAACGGTCAAGGTAACAGTTCAAGACCGAACGGTAATACAAAACGGTATCTAGAACGAATGGTTTTACAAAATAAGTAAAAAGTAAAAATCTAATCTAAGGACCGGACGGTCCTGCACAGCTCTCCGGCATGACGTCCCAGCGTTGCTCAGACTGTAGGGCATCTTCCAATGTATCTTCATGATCACCCTCTGCTCACACCCAAAAGGATGATCATTGCAGTGAAGAGAACAGAAATCGAACGGTTGAGACCGAACGACAACATAGACAAGACACGAAAATAAGGGTAAGCTTATGTAAATTTAATTAATCATTTTCACTATACTTAAAAAAATATATGTGCACATGAATCATATACATCAATATCTCAACCATAAATCATACGTCAAGTATATCCGATTAAAAATCGAACAGTAACATCATTATAACCAATTCCTCTAGACACTGTCCGGACGGTATGACTATGTATGCTCGCCGCTCTCTGCACCCGGGTGGACCTGGCTGGAATTCACTCATCAAACCGCCACTCGAGGTTAGTCCTACAACGGTCATCTGGTCTTATGACTGCGGACCTCCTGCCATTCCCACGCATGAGTTACCCTTCTCTACCTTAGAAGGTGTAATCACGCATGAGTTAGCCTTAGCCACGGTCATACTTTACCAATACAATTTCAATCATGAGCTATTCCTCCCTGGAATACTCTTAAATCATAATAAACTCATTCCATTTACTTCTTTTTCTTTCTTATAGACAATACGGATACAAAATGACCAAATGGTGATGAGGATACTGAGTATCAAAGGGGTTCAATAAGTGACCGGACGGTCAGAGACAGAATAAGAACTGAAATAAATAAGAAGTTCTAATAGGTGATCGAACGGTCTGACAAAGAAGAAAAAGAATCGATGAGCAACTCAACAATGAAAAACTAAACCAGACTAGCTAATGGAAACTGGACGGTTAAAAGCAAACCAAACGGAAAATCAATGAAAACTCTTTAATGAAGTTGAACAAGTTAAACCATGAAAACCGGA
Organism: Vigna mungo; assembly: GCA_036885675.1. NCBI lineage: Eukaryota > Viridiplantae > Streptophyta > Magnoliopsida > Fabales > Fabaceae > Vigna > Vigna mungo. Next base: position 33,687,817 of record CP144700.1, read on the forward strand.
CGGAAGAATCCAATAAGAAACTCTTTAATGGAGCTGAAGAAGTTAAACACAGAAAACCGGACGTTTTAAAATAAAATAGTTCTCTTCAATAAAGCGAGTGTTAGTACAAGACCGGACACTCTGTGAGGAATCAAGTGTCAGTGTAAGACCGAACACTTTTCAAATAAATAATATTATAAACCAGACGTTTTTCCCAAGAAGGATAATTAACATCAAACCGAGTACTTAGTTTATGACAAAATACTCAAACATAATATCATATGTGTAAAACCAAACGCTTGGTTTATGACCGAACGTTCTTAAAATTCAAGTACTGGTATAAGACTGAGCACTCACCTGATTGAAGGCTAGTCTATGACCGAGCACTTCTCAAGACGGAGCACTCTTCAAAACCGAGCACTCTTCCAGATCGAGCGTCAGTACAAACCGACCACTCTACGATATTTGTACTAACACAAGACCGAACGTTTCACCCAAGAAGGATAGTTAACTTCAAACCGAGTACTTAGTTTATGACCGAATACTCCAACATAAATATCATATGTGTAAGACCGAACGCTATTATAATAAAGACAATTAATATGAAACCGAGTACTCAGTTTATGACCGAGTACCTTCTCAGGCCGAGCACTCGATTTATGACCGAGTACTTTCAATAAACATTATCAATATAAAACCAAATGTTCAGTGTATGACCGAACATTCTTTAATGGGTAATTCAATCAAATCAAAGTATTTGAGTTCAACACAATTTGTACAAGACCAATCGGTCTTCAACTGAATCCTACAAGGGAATACAATCCAGACCGATCGTTTTAGGGGAAACCGAACGGTCCTAATGACCCTTCGATTACAAATTCAGAATTTTACTAAGTTATATACATATAGATAATTTCATACCAAAATCAAACATGCAGTACATCAAACAACATACCATACTTTCATATTTAATCCAAATCATACAACATCAATCATATGCTCAAACCATCATGCATTAATTCATAAAACATAATCATAATTAAATTTATTACAAGCTTCCCTTACCTTATAATCCCAGAGTTCCAAAGTTTTCAAGTGGTACTTGAGATAGAATCAGATTCTAACGTCCTACACGTCCAAATTGATGTAACAAGCTTCACCTATTGTTAAGGGTAAACATCGGATTTAGGATAAAGGTTGGAAGGTCACATGCAACCCAAAACAGTGATTGCATGCATCTTGGAAACGAAAAAGCTTAGAAGAAAGGAGGGCTTCGGAACTTACCAATTTCAAACCAAGAACCGATCGATGCAAAAGAAGGAGCTTAACAGCCGGAATGCTTAAGTGTTGCCTGGAAGATGATTGGAACAGGAAAAAGGGTAAGAATTCTAGAGAGAAGGAGGAGGATTTTAGAGAGAAGGAGGAGGAAATGGAGTTCTGGAAAATTTGGAAGAGAAGGTTGCATGCAGAGAAAAATGGCATTAGATTTAAAATCCAAACTTAAATACCTCTGCCAAAACTGATCGGTCCTCTCCTATGCCGCCACCTGCACTCCATTTTCTGAAGCCTTACACACCCTCTCGGTGCCACGTGTTTTCCACTCTTTGCACTCCCACATCCCCTCTCAGTGACACCTGGATCCCACTAAGTGGGGATTTAATTGGACGTGACACCACTCACGTATGAGTTTATGGGACGTGACAACAAGAACTATTAGATGAATCTAACAATACATAATAAATAAGTTTGTGTATACATTAATTAGATTATTATAGAAAAGAAATATTAAATGAGTATGTTCATACATTAATTAGATAAGTCAAGAATATATTGATTAGACGAGTATAATAAAATATTAAACAAGTGCATCATTAGACAAGTTTAACAATGCACATTAGACGAGTGTGTTTATACAATCATTATACAAGTATAGCCAAAATATTCAAAGAATCATTCCACACATTGATTAAACGAGTCTAGAAATATTCATTAAACAAGTTTGTCCATACATTAGTTAAACAAGTCTAGAAACAAAAAGTAGACAATTTTGACAATATTCACAGTATAAGTTTGTTCATATGCAAATTATACGAGTCTATTAATATATATATATATATATATATATATATATATATATATATATATATATTAGATGATCTTATTCATTCATTGATTAAAGGAATCTTGCAATAAACATTAAATGAGTCTACACATGCATGGATTATATGACTATGCACATACACTAATTAAATGAGTCTAGCAACAAACATTAGATGAGCATGTTTATACATTGATTAGACAAGTCTAGTAGTATACATTAGATAAGTTTGTTTATACATAAAGTAGACAAGTCTATTAATACACATTAGACGAGTCTTGCAATATACATTACACGAGTTTAAATATGCACATTAGAGAGTCATTCATATATTGATTAGATGACTCTAGCAATATATATTAGACAAATATTTTCACGCATAAGTTAGATGAGTGTATTAATACACGTTAGACAAGTTTGTTCATTTATTAATTAGATGAATCTTGCAATACACATTAGATGAGTTTGTTCATACATTAATTATATGAATATAGTGAAAAGTATTAGACAAGTCTAGTAATACAAATTATAGATGAGCTTATTCATATACTAATTAGATGAATATAACAAAAAAATATTAGATGAGTCATTCCATAGATTGATTAAATGAGTCTAAGAATACACATTAGAGAGATATTTGCATAAACTAACAAGACAAGTCTTGCAACACACTTTAAACAAGTTTGTCCATCCATTAATTATACTAGTCTCGCAATACACGTTACACAAGTTTGTTTATACACATATTAGATGAGTCTATTAATACACACATGAGTCTTGCTATATACATTAGATAAATATGTCCATATATTGATTATACGAGTTTAACAATATACGTTAAACGAATGTGTCCTTATAATGATATTAGTCTAACAATACATATTAAATGAGTTTGTCAATATAGTAATTGAACAAGGCTAACAATAAACATTAAACTAGTCTTTTCATAAACTAATTTATATTTTTAACAAGTCTATTATACGTATTCTTGCATAATATTTATATTTTTAGAAAATCTACTCTCTTTTCTTTTTACATGTTTTATCTTTTGTATGTTTACAAAGTCTACTTGTATATTTTTATAGACATATTGATTTCTAGACCAATAAATTATTTTTCAATTTAATTTTATTTAAAACTTAATTATAAACTTAAAAATATTTATTTTCTCCCTCAACATCTAAATTTTTTTAATAAACACACAAACAACCACCATTTGTAGGAACACAGTTTAAAAATAGTTTTACAATAAAATTAATAATGTTCACAATATAAAGAAAAACCGCTTTCGGAACATTTTTTATTGTCCATTTCTTTTCTTAATTTGTTTGTTTTCTCATCAAATTTTGGTTGAACTCCCATTTTACTAATATTTCTAAGTGGATCTGAGAATAGAAAAACAGATGAAAGAGAAATATACTCAAAATTGTTGTTTAGATTAAGGTATAAAAAGGAAACAATATTTTTCTTTCCTTTAAACTCTTGTTAAAATAAACAAAACATTGGTTTATTATTTTTTTTAATAATAAAAAATTTACATTCAGATTAGTCACTAAAAATATGTAATTAAAAAAATGCTTTTAAGAACAATTATATACTAGATATATAAAATAATTGGAACATCAAAATATCAGAATTCTTACCGATAAAAATATAACAAATTATCCATACTTATTTTCTAAATAGTTTAAAATGACTAACATTCTCACATTAGGCATTCATCAATCAATCTATTGTAGTAATTATAAGATGTACCCTAAGATACAGGGACACGACCTGGTATTTTCAGGATCCATTTTCCAACATTGAAATATGAAATGATACCTTTTGGAATTTTCACATTGAAATAATGAAATGGTACCTTTTGAGCTTAACTCTTGCTAAAATATCACTAATCCATTGCTTTATTGCTTTTCATCAATAACTCAGAAGCTAAATGATATTCATGAGGTTCTGCTACAAAAAAGCACACTTCTCAATCTATCTCAAGGTCCTTCCGTGAGTACCCGTCTCTCTTCCTCCTCCAACCTTGCAAGCCATTTGAATCCAAGCTCACACCCTGCTTTTGCCGCTATTTCAAACTTTTCTCTTGCCATCTCTACAGGATCAATTGCAACACTTCCCTTACTCTTCCCTCGTCTATGAGCTGCTGCACCTCTCTTCTTACTGAACTTCGTTAACGATTCTGGAACCTCAACACCTGAGGCACAATGTTTTCTTTCCTTAGTACCACTATACAGGATAATCATAAGTTGTGCGCAATAACCACCACATCCAACCAGAAGTTCACTGTGTAAATCCTATCTTCCTTTAGTAGAGCTAAAAGGGCCTACAGTTGCCAATCATGTACTTACTATGACCATAAAGTCGCCCGTAACGATGATATACCACATAATTGGGTGAACGGAAGTAGAGAGTAATATAGAATGACAAAGCTTACCTTTAAGAAGAAGAGATCCACATGCTATAGCTGCCCCAGCATGGCCCTACATGAGTAAAACCAGAAACCTAAGCAAACTCTTGAAACAGGCAAGTAGACATTTATCATGTTTACACGTGCAAATAGCATAGGCAATAATAGGGCCAAACAATTTTCAAGGAGCACATATTCAGGAGCAATTTTTCTCTTACAATAGTAAAACTTTTAAAGTGAAACATTAAGTGCTAAAATTGGCTAAACGAGGATGTATTGTCATTATAGATAATTCTGAAGTAATTAAATAAATTCACTAGCTAGGTAAAGCCTGATCATGAGAGATATATACATATACTAATGTACAGCTACGCATTCATATAGCTCCCAAGCATTTCTAACTAGATGGAGTTGGCTGCGTGGATTAAACAATGCCACAAAGGTGTCATGTCATGTCTACAGAAATTATTGACTGTAAATTTGATTTGACAATAGTTTTTCTCAGTCTCCAACTTCTAAAGATTTGGCTACTCTTAATCTACTGTCCGTATTTGGTCAAATCACATTGGTCACGTGCCCAAATCACATTGGTCATCTTTTGAATTATAGGAGCTATGCCAGCTTCTTCCCTAATGCATTCATTCCCAATCTTATTATGTCTAGTATGTCCAGCGCCTTGATGCGAAGATACGTTTAAAATACATATCAGTAGTGTCAAAATATGTGTCATATATTGATAGGGTGTGGAGAGTTCATGAAAGAGAGAAAAGGGAATAAAGAGGAGGAGAGGCGTTAAGCAGTTATAACTGTAATAATAGTCTAGGTGGGAAATAAAGCTCCTATAAAAGAGCTGAGGTATTTTGGTAATACTTACTTTGTGAATTGTATGCGTGTATAGACAGGATTATTTCCTATCCTGTGGAGAGAGAACTTGACTCTCTTGGTGGTTGTTTGGCTGTGCAGTTACCATACTGAATAGAGAATTATACAGATTATACTCCTTTTCTATTTTTTAATGTGCGATAGTGCAAATTAGATAGGTTTCCAATTCAAAAACCTATCATATATGATACTTGTTTGGTCAGAGCATCTTAGTCCAGCAACTACCAACTGCAACATTCTCATCTTTGCTACATTGACCATTGAGAAGTGCGGAAGGTTGTGTCTGGCTCTTCACCGGCATAGTTGTTGCTGAGTTGAGCGGGGGTAGATTTTTCATTTAGGTCTAATCAATGGCATCATTTTGTTGTGGACAGGGGAAAGTGTTGTTACCCAATCCACAACTAGAGGTGAATATAAATTTATGGCTTTGGCCACCTATGAACTTGTGTAGATTGAGCAACTACTACTAGAGTTGAAATTTTGTGAAGTTGAGCAAATTAAACTATGTTGTTGTTAGGAACCCAGAATTGAAAAGAGACAAAAGAGTAATATTCTTTATTGTATAGATTGTATAGAACAGAAAGAATAGGAGAGTACTCTCTCCTCTAAGGATTTCCCCTTCACAAAGAGCCAAAGCTCAATCTACAAGATTATCCAAAAGTCCCCTGACACTAGACCTCCCTGCCTTCTTTTCTTATAAAGGCCCCAAACCAACTAACCAACTAACAACTAATCTATTTCTTTATATTCCGCACACATTACCCATTATATCCTATCACCTTATATCCTATCAGTCGTGATAATAAAATCGTCTTTATATTGTCTCCAATCCAATGCTTAGAGAACCAAACACAGACTAGTTGTCATTTTGTTAGTGAGAAGTTGTTGTCCAAGGAACTTAGTATTGGATTCACCAAAACAATAATAACAAGTGTGAAAACATTCTAACTAAGCCTTAAAGACGACATAGAATTTAATTTCTATTTCTAAGCTTAGCACATACTAGTGAAGATCTCACACCGTCTAGAGATATGACCAAATAATAATGTTATGTAAGATGCAAAACTTACCTTACAAAACCAGTTTGTGAAGTTTGGTTAGACTTCATCTTTTAAGATGGTGTCAAAATCTATCCTAATGAAATTTGTTAGATGTATCACGTTAACCACTATAGGGTACCCCACTATTTCACACTCAAGATGTCCATTTCAATGTAAGAGGGTGTTTTAAATTAGAGATATGGTTAAATAATAATATGTAAGTGTGGTGCAAACCTCACTTAATGAAGGAAGCTTGTGAATTTAAGTTAGGCTTAAAGTATATATCCTAAAATGCACAATTTATATGCTAAGACGTACAATTTATATGCTCAAGCTCGAAAGAAGATGTTGAAATAGGTGTTATTATTTTGTTGAGCAAATTTTATAAAAGATGTTTTTGGGTGTACCTAGTTTCTAAGGAACATAGGTTGTAGCCTTCTTCCTCTTTGAGATCTTTCTTTATATATATAAATATACTTCAGCTGAGATGAAAGTCACTGATTTTTGGTCATCTCTAAATTCAAGTGTGTGAACCAAATTAACCATAACAGCATATATGATCAAATGATATCTGAATTCCAATGTATGTTGAACTCAGTCTAATTGACCAGACAGATGAGAAAAATAGCATAAAGAAATCAACAGTGAGTAAAAATATAGAACCAGATGCAAGCAATTTGTCGAAAACCAATGGCTTAAATTTGATTAATTGGTATATCGTGCTTCTTATCACCTTCTCAGACGCTCTGTGGAAACACCACAATGCAGAAGCAAAATCTTTCTTGACACAGTCGCCTGTCAAATATACAGCACCCAAAAGGTACAGAGCACCTGGATGCAACTACAAAATAGCACAGTCCAAGTAAGGTTTAAATGAACATTATTAAATCATGGTAAGAAGACATCTTCCATAAAGTGACGTACCTGGTCCACAGCTTTCTCCAAATAATAAAATGCTTGTTGATCAGAGTGGACATAATCATTCTGTCTCCAAAATTATTTTTTTGAGAAAACATTTTAGTTAAAAAAAAAATGGGGTTCTCTGGATCTTCATATTTCCAATGTATCGAATAATGTAAATATGGAAAAAATAAACTTAAGATGGAAGAAGAGTACATGGTAGAAATTTCCAATCATACTTCGTAAAAATCTAATAGATCATGCAAAACAAACTATGCAAACATACTCTGTATATACAAACATACACACATTATATATATATATATATATATATATATATATATATATATATATATATATATAGACACACACACATAGATATGTGTGTATGACAAATATCCGATATGATATATATTTGATACGGCTACAATTATTCCACAAATATATAGATATGTATAAAAAATCAAAAAACATTAGTATATAATTTCACTTCTGTATATCTGTTAGACCATTATTAGTATATTCTAGAAGGAAAACCGGTACACAGACCGGTTTAGCTTAACTGCCCTGGCAGTTAGAACAGGTTGTTAGGGGGAGTTGTATATAAGGACTGTATTGTTAGCTTTTTGGGAGTTAGCAAAGTAAATACCATTGTTTGACAGGAACTAGTTTTCCTGATCAGGGGGAGGTTAGGCTCTCATACATTGTATCTTGATTACTCTGTGAATAAAGAAGTGTTTCAGTGCTCTTGTGTGTGTTGGTTAAAGAGAAGTGTCTTTCTATTAGGTTCTCGATTAAAGAACCTAACATTTGGTCTGACCTGCCGGATCCAAAGAGAGGGGAATCAGCGATGGAAAGTCAAACGGAGGGGAGACTGAACAATTTGGAGATTACCGTGGAGGGAATTAAGGATGAGACAGCGGCGATAAGGCGTGATTTACAACAGTTGATAAGAGGGATGAACGGAGAGAACAATAATGGAGGCAACCATAATCAAGGGGGCGGCTCTGAAGGAAGTAGCAATTCGGTGAACGATAGTCAGGAAAGGCGCGATAATGGGGGAATTCCCCAAAATTGGAGGAAAAGGGTTGAATTACCGTCGTTTGAGGGAGCAGAACCACATAGTTGGATTAACCGAGCTGAACGGGTTCTTCGATATGCAGAAAGTGGCGGAGGAAGACAAGGTGGAATTGGCTTACATTAGCATGGAGGGGAGTGCCAGTTACTGGTTCAAGTATTGGAGGGAGAAGACCAAGAACTGTTCTTGGATGGGTCTGAAGGCCGGATTGATTAATCGCTTTGGAAGTGGGTTTAGGGGAACTGTTTACGAACAGTTGGCCACGTTGTGGCAAGAAGGCTCGGTGGAGGAGTATGTCCGTGGGTTTGAGATGTTATTGGGACAGACCCAGGGGTTGACAGAGGAGTTGATACTGGGGTTCTTTCTAGCTGGGTTACGTAAGGAGATAAAGGGGCAGGTGCGAATCCAAGATCCTCAAGATTTTATGATCGCGGTGAGGGTGGCAAGAGACGTGGAGGATGCGATGAATCGGGCACGTGGAGTGGTCTGGAACGGAGGGAGAGTGAACCCGACGAGTGTACGGGCAACAACGGCGATAGTTCGGGGAGACGGAGATCGCAACTCCGTAAATCGACCCAGTGGTACAGAAGGGGGAGGCGCAACCCGTCGTGAGGGGTCGACGATGACTGGAAACACCAATGCGAGGGGGGTCGCTACGGCGGGAGGCGATGGTGGAGGAAGAATGGTAAGGAACTTACCTTACCCCGAGTACTTGAGAAGGAGGGCCGAAGGGAGATGTTTCCAATGTGGGGGTCTTTTTGCTCCCGGTCATAGGTGTTCGGAAAAGAGCTTGAGGGTGTTACTGCTGGCGGAGGACGAGGTCAAGGAATCGAAGGAAGAGGTTGGCGAGGAGACGAAACCCATGGAGTTTCCGGCGTACTCTGCGGAGGGGTTGACGCCACCGAAGACGATGAAGATGATAGGGTTGATCGGAGAAAAACTGTGGTGGTTCTCATTGATAGTGGAGCGAGCCATAACTTCATTAGCCGGAGGGTGGTTGAGGAGTTGAAGCTGTTGGTGGTGGAGACGCCGACGTACACGGTTAGTCTCGGTGACGGGCATAAGAAGGTAACACAGGGGAGATGTGAGAGTGTCCGATTATGTTTAGGTGACGCCAACGTGGAGGAGGAGCTTTACGTATTTGAATTGGGGGGTGTGGACGTGGTTTTGGGCATTGCTTGGCTTGCCAAACTGGGAGAAGTAATGATCAATCGGAAGGAGATGACGATGAAATTTTGCGTGGGGGCGAGAAGATTATTATTCGAGGAGACCCAGCCTTGTCAAGACAGCTGGTGGAACCTAGGGAGTTGTGGAAGATAGCAGATGGTGACTCATGGGCTTTAGTGTGGGAGTTAGGTGGAGTGAAGCAGGAAACAGAGGGTTTAGTGTGGGAGTTAGGTGGAGTGGAGCAGAAAGTTGAGGGTGAGGTGGCGAGTGATTTGACAGCAACACAGCAAGTGGAATTAAGAGCTGTCTTGCATGCACACAGACGCATGTTCCAAGAGAGAGAGGGGCTGCCACCACATCGTGGTATGGACCATCGGATAATGCTGAAGGAAGGGACAAATCCTATAAATGTCCGGCCGTATAGGTATCCATATCTCATGAAAGAAGAGATTGAAAAACAAGTTGCAGATATGTTAAAAGCGGGTATTATTCGGCCCAGCCAGAGCCCTTACTCAAGTCCTGTAATTTTGGTGAAGAAGGACGGGAGCTGGAGATTTTGCGTCGATTATCGGACTCTAAACAAAGCCACGGTCCCGGATAAGTTTCCGATACCTGTCATTGAGGAGTTGTTGGATGAACTCAAGGGAGCAAGGAATTTTTCCAAACTGGATCTGAAGGCAGGCTATCATCAGATAAGGATGGGTGCTGCGGATATTTCGAAAACTACCTTCAGAACCCATCAAGGCCACTTTGAATTTTTGGTGATGCCATTTGGACTCACGAACGCACCGGCAACCTTCCAGCAAGCGATGAACGAATTAATGGCAGCATTTTTGAGGAAGTGAGTGCTCGTCTTCTTCGACGATATCCTCGTTTATAGTTCTACTTGGGAAGAACACATGAAACATTTGAAGATGGTGTTGCAGCTACTGGAACAGCAAGAGTGGGTTGCAAATCCAAAAAAATGTGAGTTTGGAAAGAAAAGGGTGCACTATCTCGGCCACCAGATTTCAGAGCAGGGAGTGGAGATGGATTATGATAAAATCAAAGCAGTGGTGGAATGGGGAGAACCGAAGAACTTGAAGGCCTTGCGAGGATTTCTGGGTTTGACCGGCTATTACAGAAGGTTTGTACAGAGGTATGGGGAGCTGGCCCGCCCCTTAACTGAGTTGTTAAAGAAGGGGAGATTTGAATGGACGAAGAAGGCCGGAGAAGACATGGCAGCCTTGAAGTCAGCCATTACATCAGCACCCGTGCTAGCCTTACCTAATTTTACCCAGGAGTTCCACCTAGAATGTGATGCTTCGGGGGGAGGGGTGGGTGCTGTTTTGATGCAGAATAAGAAGCCCATTGTTTTCTTTAGCAGGGCCCTGTCCGAGAGAGCTTTGAGTAAATCAATCTATGAGAAGGAGTTAATGGCTTTGGTGATGGCCATCCAGCACTGGAGGCTGTATCTGTTGGGGAGAAAGTTTGTGGTATACACCGACCAACGCAGTCTTAAATATCTGTTGGAACAGCGGATTACTACCTATAGCCAGCGGAATTGGATAGCCAAATTGATGGGCTATGACTTTGACATAGTGTACAAACCGGGAAGTACAAATAAGGTGGCAGATGCTTTATCTAGGAAAGGAGGAGATTTGGAGGAGCTGGATTTACAAACTATATCCAGACCTTATTGGCATGACTACCAAGATATTTTGAAGGAAGTAGAGGAGGATGCCACACTTCGAAAGATAATCGAGGATGTAAGGAGGGACCCGAATACACATGCAGCTTACACAATGGAGAAGGATCGACTGCATTATAAGGGTAGGTTGGTGTTGTCGGCAAATTCTAGCTGGATTCCAAGGTTATTGGCTGAATTCCATGTAACCAGCACCACCGGGAGTCATTCAGTGGTATTCCGCACTTATAGAAGAATCGCACAATCATTGTACTGGGTGGGAATGAAGAAGATTGTGACCGAGTTCGTGGCTTCCTGTGTGATTTGTCAGCAGCATAAGTATATGGCTGCATCACCCCAAGGTTTATTACAACCTCTGCCAATTCCACAGGCTATATGGGAGGAAGTGAGCCTCGATTTTATTGTCAAGCTGCCCAAGTCTCAGGGTTTTGACGCTATTTTGGTGGTGGTGGATAGATTGAGTGAGTATGGCCATTTCATCGCTTTGAAGCACCCTTATTCAGCTCGTACTGTGGCAGAAAGGTTCACTCAAGAGGTAGTACGATTACACGGTATTCCCACTTCCATAGTGAGTGATCGGGATCCTTTATTTCTCAGTGTGTTTTGGAGGGAGCTCTTTAAACTCCAGGGGACTCAGCTCAAAATGAGCACAGCATATCATCCAGAAACTGATGGTCAAACCGAGGTGGTAAATAGGATTTTGAAGGGATATTTGAGGTGTTTTTGCTCTGAGCAACCTAGGAGTTGGAAGACGGTATTACCTTGGCCAGAATACTGGTATAATACCAGTTACCAGGCTGCAGCGAGATGCTCCCCTTTTGAGGTCATTTATGGTCGTCCACCACCTACTTTGAGTCGGTTTATTCCTGGAGAAACAGCTGTTGAAACCGTGGCGCAGGATTTGATGACAACAGATGAAGCGCTGAGACAGTTACAGCAACATCTTAAAAAGGCGCAGGATGGTGGCTCAGGCAAATAAGAAGAGGAGGGAAGTAGATATCAAGGTGGGCGATTGGGTTTATCTGCGCATCAGGCCCCACAGGCAGACTTCCATGCCAACACGTCTTCATCCAAAATTATCTGCAAGATATTTTGGACCTTTCCAGGTGCTACGACAAGTGGGAAAAGTTGCTTTTCATCTCCAGTTGCCAGTAACATCTAGGATTCACCCAATCTTTCACGTCTCTCAATTGAAAAAAGCTGTGGGAGAAAAGAGGGTAGAAAAAGAATTACCGGAGGAGTTGCACGTAGAGGGTCCCATGTTTTGGCCGGTGAGGGTTCTAGAAAGGAGGCAAAGACAGTTGGGTGAAGTGGAAATACCACAAGTGCTGATAGAGTGGCAAGAAGGAGGCCGTGAGGGTGCGACTTGGGAAGACGAGGCTACCATCCAGGAACAATACCCTGAATTTAACCTTGGGGACAAGGTTGTTTCAGGAGAGGGGGGTATTGTTAGACCATTATTAGTATATTCTAGAAGGAAAACCGGTACACAGACCGGTTTAGCTTAACTGCCCTGGCAGTTAGAACAGGTTGTTAGGGGGAGTTGTATATAAGGACTGTATTGTTAGCTTTTTGGGAGTTAGCGAAGTAAATACCATTGTTTGACAGGAACTAGTTTTCCTGATCAGGGGGAGGTTAGGCTCTCATACATTGTATCTTGATTACTCTGTGAATAAAGAAGTGTTTCAGTGCTCTTGTGTGTGTTGGTTAAAGAGAAGTGTCTTTCTATTAGGTTCTCGATTAAAGAACCTAACAATATCCAAATTGAGAAATATTTCTTGAATATTATTGAAAACAAACAGGAATAGTATAAATCACATTCCTTTCTAGAAATTATCCAGAAAGAGGACAATTTCTATTTTTGGTTCATTAAGGGTTTTATCTCATTTTATACATGGTTTTGTCTTATGTATCAAGATCAGATCAATAAATTAAAGAAGTGGTGCCTGATAATCAAGCAAGAAAAGAAACAAGAAACTAATAGTACTTCACCAGTATGATTACATTATATTGCTGTCAGGCCATTTTTTCTGCACTTTAGCCTATCATCACTCTTCCCAAGCTAATATATCTCATTTATTAAGCACAAAAAACAAAATTCAAAATTCAAATCTTAACTCTGCAAATAGTATTGATAGTCGTTAAGTGAGTCAAGAAAGCATCAACAAATGGTTATAATCATAAACTCAAAGTTAGCAAAGCTTGCTACATATATCTTTATCAATTTCATCACAATATAAAGGTTAAGAGTGCCCTCACCTCAACTCTTAAATGACAACCCAGTGCATACTGTGCATCAGGATCACCCATTTCTGCTGCTTCTACCAACAATGCAGCACCTCTGTTTGCATGGGTAAATGGAAAATTCGATCATGAATTCATGGTAGATAGAACTGGAAATATTTTTTATTTAACTTCAATAAAACAATCAAAGACAAAACAATTGAAAATAGTCATCACTGATCAGTGGATAGGTCCACTATACAGTCAACAGAAACTGTTTAAAAAATGATAAAAAAAACACATTAAATAATAAAACTTCAAAACTGACAAAGGTCATTCAGCATTGATGAAAAAAAGGAAAAAATCAATAGAGAATTTCTTAAAATCTGTTTCGTTATACTATGAGAAATGAGATTTATAATGTATTGAGCCATTCCTTTCCAACTCTAATGTTTACTTGGCCTTTGTGGATAGTTACTCAGCTAGGTTCACATTGGAAAGTAGCCTGACTTGAACAATTTTCTAGAGAATCATAGGCTCCGTGCTTATTAATTTAAAATAAGTAATAGAAATTGAATTGTGGCATAGGAATTCTCACTTAATGGAGTATATCAAGAGCAGGAAGAGAAAAGACAAACTGAGGAGAGAGAATACACATACACAGCTTTATTAGCTCCTGGAACATGGTACTTCATATGCAATCTGGACAACCAATACCTAGCATGGGTATTGGTGTTATCAGCTTCCAAAGCAAGCTCAAAATTCTCCTTAGCTGTCTAACATTGTACCTCAAATAAGTAACTTATTTGTTTCTCTTGTATGAAATCTCAAATAAAGAAGCAAATAGCTACAGGTTGATAAAGCACTCATTACCCTGAGAAGAGGAATGAGGCGCTTATCATTGAGCTCGCAATAATCTATCACTCTATCAACCTCCTTCAAAGCATTCCAGCCTTTAGCAATGAATTCCAATGCTTTCTTATTCCTGCTATGTAATGCTCTCTGAAAAATTTCCAAACCCATGAGATAAGCATAGATTTTGAAACAGGACATTAGTACAATAAAAACACAATAATATGCCTGTTGATTGAATTGGAAAGGAGAAACGGTGGATGATTTTTGAATGAATCTAGCCAATAATGCCCTTGGCAGCATCTTCTCTCTCAAAAACAATGAAAGTGTCAACTGGGCTTTGGATGGAACATGCTGCTTCTGTCCCACAACTTACAAACTGCATAGACATAAACATGTTCACATGAGTCATGTTTGCCATAAATAGGTTAAACAAATAGAAATGAAGGGCCTTACATTGAAATTATAAAACACATTCATTAGTCAAATTACATGTTACACCTTATTGACAACACGCATAGCATTTTACTCTATATGCATTACTAGGTCTAACACAATGTGCAAAGTTCACACCTTTGATAATTATACCCTTCTTTGGTTTTGTTTGATCAAAGTATCAACACTGCTCATGCTCAAGTCTAAATCACGTCATAATAGCAGCCACCATTTTTACAAAGAAAAAAATCATTACACAACAATATATATCCTTTTCATGGGTTGAACCAAGAAAATCAACATTATTCTATTTCAAAAACAGAACCTCAAATAACATAATAGCACAAGGAAACATGTAGTTTCGCAAGCTATCTATCAAAGGAAAGTCTTGGTCACTAAATCCACAACTATGGCTATCATACGAGATTATGGGCTATCAAACTGCAATGACTTGATTCTTTAATTTGGCTCTCCTCCTAACAGCAAACTAAAATTCCGAGAAATAAGCTAGAGAAGCTTTCCCTGCAGTTTGGGTTGCACATAATAATATTTGCTAATTTTTTCCCTTGGGCTGAACCATGACCCAGTCCTAATCTTTGCTTCTCCTACTACTTTTGGTTGAAATAACATCCCGTTTGCAAAATCCATAATAAAGAGGTAAGATAATTACACTACTTATCACTTGAATCAATCCATGCTAATAAAAAAGATCTTGTGTTGCAGCCAGAATTATAACAACATTATCAACCAAAAAAGAAGCATGGCGGTACAGGATTCTAATGGTAATTGGCATGCTATGAACAAAAAAAAATAAAAAAATAAACTTTTATTCCTAACCAGTTATACAAATTTACACATACAGTGTATATATTAAACCTGGAACTTAAAAAATCCAGAAACCAATGACAATGTCGGCACAGTAACAGAGAAATTAGACAACAAGATGCAAGTGACTCCGGATCACAAGAGGCACCAATACCAAGCAATTGACTGATGTGGCGACATCAACATCAGAAATAGAAGGTATTTAAACAGTAAACCCTAATGGGTGTATGAAGTACTTTAATCGAATGACAGAAGTGTTGTATCGCCCCTAATTTGGATTTCACAAAAATGTGTAAAAATTTAAAATTTTCACCATCATGAATAGAATTATTTTATTTTAATCGATAGGAAATTTGTATTAAAATGCCTTCATACTCCACAACAAGTGTAATTTATCAATTACATAAGTTTAATAAACTTTTCTGAATAAATAACTTAATACACTTATTTTTGAAAGACAATCCAAAATAGTCTTCTTTATAACAAAATCCCATTGAATTTTATCCCATCTCTCTTTCGTATACAAAGTACCTGAAACACCTGCAGTAAAATCTGCTCCCATACAAAACATACAAGTTATACGATCATCACAATATACACACAAGCGCAAACAAAGTATGGGTGAGCTAAAGTTATTCGAAACAACAATGAAAATACAGAAATGTGGTCTCCTCGTCACACAATAACTATTGTCATAAAACACCCAGTTGTAAGATACAACACAACATACAAATATCATAACCGCCTTGTTTGCATACTAACATAGCATAATCATTATTTTGCCAAGTGTCCAACACATCTATAACTATTTATACCACAATACGACCCATTTGACTCCATTAACATCTCGTATCAAGTCTATCACAATGTGTATTACACACAACAGCAGAAAACTCCTCTACATCGCATTTCAACTGTATAAAACCATACTACCACGGCATATAATAACAATTAGAAACATATTCAAGAGGTTCACTACCAATCCCATTGCAGTTATCTCAATTTTAAAGCTGAACATTATCCAATTCTTTTCTAGATCTATAGCGCATTAGAATAACCACCAAACATCACATACACCAAAATACATTCCAACTATAATATACCTATGACAACACTATAATTGAGTAACTGTATCAATCAGTCTTTGTAACCCATTATGGATCATCTCAAGTGGTAGTTTCATGAAATATATTAAACTTTCTACTATTTAAAGGAAATGCCTGGGGCTTAGATCAATTTTCAGTTTTAGTCTTTTATTATTAAATGATAGGATAGTGGAGATTAGTGTGTGTGTGTGTGTGTGTGTGTATATATATATATATATATATATATATATATATATATATATATATATATATATATATATATATATATTTAATGGACATGATTGTCATTGTCAAAATACTATTTTAGATTAATCATCTTTGGTTAGAAAGTAAGTAAACTCGTTTAGTAATTGTTTTTCTCGATGACAGAATTTGTATTTATCCAAATGATTAGATTTTGGATTACGAAATTTATAGGCTATATAAAGTAAGCTTACATCTCTCATCTCTAACGTGCATCCCCTCGTGTTAAATTACCTTGATTTATTTCGGAATAATCCAATTACAAGAAAGTCTAAATTTAGCTCAAGAATATTAAGTAAAATTAAATTAAATTATATATATCACCTAATAAAAAAAATTATTATAGGTTCTTATTATTAGATGATAGTTACATGACCTTCTGTTACTTTTTAAAAGCATGGAATCATGTATTCCATACAAAATTGAAGATAATTCCAAATTTAAGTTCATCCCCTGCTACCTCTACTCCTACTCAACCAATTCCTACTCTTTCAATTTATTCAATCGCAATTAATTCATAGTTCATCAAATATAAATCATACCTAAAGTTCATTCACGGCTCATACTTATACAAACACCAATCAAACAATATAACATTCCAAACGTCCAAGTTTTTCCGTTGAATCATACTTTGCTCCTTGACTAATTATCCTAACACATAATAATTCATATATTATTATTGGCAGAACAACGCAATTCACCATAGTACTCATATTTACTTTCTATGCATACAAAAACTTGAATAATTATAAATTAAACATTCTTACAACAAAGAAGCACGTTGGAATACTTAAATCAAAAGAGGACCCTTCAATCAACTAAATAAACGAAATTGACATTACAGCCACTTACTTAAACTCCTAATCATCACAAAAATTAATTTAATTGAAACTGACCACAACAGAATCAACAAAACTAAGAGAATACATTGATACCTCATCACATTAACAAATGAAAAGAGATATTTAAATAATAATTTCATTAGAGAATATGTAGCTTAAAATGCTTTCCTGTGGTGATAGGTTCTTTATCCAAGAACCTATGAGAAACACCCTTCAATACTCACACACAACCCACAGGTATACTGAATAGCCTCTGTTATTCACTAGCAATCAATGGATACAGAATGTAGAGAGCTTAACCTCCCCCGATCAGGACCAACAAGTCCCTGACAAAACAAATGAATTCACTCACTACCCTCGAATTACAACTAATTTCCCTTTATATACATGATCCCCTCAACCGACCCTCCTAACTACCTTGGCAGTTAGGTTGTGTAACTGCTTTTCTCCTATTATATACCAGTAGAGGCCTAACATGTGGTGTATCCTGTCGATCACCTAAAATAAAAACTCCATATAAACAAAAGTAACGATACGCAAATAGCACACCATCGAAATTGATCTAGGTGATTTCCAGTTGTGATTATGTCTCTAATGCCTTGCACCCACTCATTTTCTTTCAATGGGTAGTCAGATTATTGCCCATATTAAAAGGCGAGGTTCAAATTATGAATTAACAATATAAACCACCAATATAGACCAAGAACAATGTTACTTCTAGAAAATGACATGGAAACTGCACAGAGAATAGTTTACGAAATTAACAATAAGATAATATTATCCATCCCTGATGAAAACCAGAATAAGGCACGTTCAACATGAAAGGGAACTACAATTGCCTAACAGATATTATAGTACTTTGAATTGTTCATTATACATAATATACCTAATATAATACATTCAATTAGAGTTAATTTTATTGATGAATAGTGAGTGAATATTATGTATCAAATACTTATTGTTGCGCTTCAGATTTATTATATGTAACTTCATCAAAGACACTGGAGCCTTTTCCCTTTGAACAAACATTTTACTTAAAAAGATTTCACTAAACTGCACCATCCTCCAGCCTCACGACATAAACTTGAGAAATTACGTACCGATACAGAGTGAATAAGGTGTTCCATACCTAAATATACCCCATCTTTTAACATTAATTTCCAGACCTTCAAACAGCATTAAAACAGATTCATGAACACATTTCTAATACCAAATTCATCGCATACGAACCCTTCTTGCTTTAATACTAATAACTACAATTATGCTCAGTTCATTATTTTAGCTTCATTCCAACACCCAACTTAATTCATCTTGTCACTGAACGACTCTAACACCATTCAAATTTAACTCCCATGGTATAGAACTTAATTATACTCATTTTAATTGTTCCAGGCAGTTCAAACACCAAATAACCAGTTCAGTCGTGATATTTCTTACTTCATACTCTAGCAGTAAAGCATAATCACACTTTCGTTTACAGCAGAATATTTATCAGAGAAACCTTATCTTTTCTCCAACCCTATCATAACCCAAACATCATTTTTCATATAGAACATAATCCATCCACCCATAACTTATTTTCAGTCATATAATAATATAACTTTTCCAGATTATAACATAACAACACAAAATCAATTACAGTTGGACCCCATCTAACGAAGTAAAAACCCCAAACAAAGATACCAATTTCATAAACAATACAACTTATCCAAACAACAACAGAATAGCTCCTCATACCTTGATCCGAAGTCCTTACGGCGACCTCTCAACTCACCAAATCGTGCAATAACTCTACCCTTGACAGCCCCCAATCTTCATTGCTCACGGTTCTAAGGTTTGGTCCGAGAAAGAGAAAAACAAAATTGAAGAAGAAGAAAAACTGGGTTAAAAAAGGGCTTTTGATTCTAAAGAGGAAAAGAGAGAAAAATAGAAGAAGAAGAAGAAGAATGAGGTTGGGTGAGTTTCGCTCCTCTGATCCTCTCTCTTTTCTCGAAAACGATTTCCCCGTCCCCATAGTAATAGCAGCCCTCTTTATTTATTTATTTTTTATTGACGCATCCAAAAGGAAATCTGGAAGAAAATATGAAAAAAAAAAAAAAAACGCAGTTTTGTTTCTCATCAGAATTCAGAGGTACGTAAATCAAGATCTGGATACACAATCAACACATATACAACTAAGCCCAGCTTAATTCACTGACATATTAGCCATATAATAAATATATAAAATATATAAATTCACACATTTCCAATTTTAACTTAATTATTTATTATTTTATTTATTTTTTACCAATATATTCACTAGATACTAAATTACCTCATGATACTTTTATTAATTTAATATAAACTATACAAACCTTCCAAAATTTTAACAATATCAACAACTAAGTCTAACACATGATACTAGAATTAAATATTATCTTAAAGAAATTTTGATAACTAATTCTTTTATGTCTTACAAGTCTTACCTCGGCTATTTGATGAAGAGTTAGGTTGTGGCCATGGGGTGGCAAAACGCACGGGTTGACGATGAACTTGACCGTAGTAATGATCCGAGAAAAATAGAAATTTAAAAAATAAAGTAATTTTGAGACTTTCAATTTTGTTTGAAGAATAATATTTTTAACTTTATATTTTTGTTAGAATATAATTTTTATGTTATTTTTTTATTTTTATATTTTTTTTTCTAAAAGGAAGGATCTTTTATTTTTATTTAAATAGTGTAAAAATTAATTAAGAGAGGGTATAGAAAAGAAAAGTATGAAAATTAAATAATTTGGATAATAAAATAATATTATGTAAATCTTTTAGAAGGTTTAGTTGTTATTTTAAAAATTAGTTAAATGAGAATAAGAGATATAATTTTGGTGAATTTAAAGATTAGAAGAAATATTATTATTAGATAAAATTATTATTAGATATTGTAGATTATAAAATGATTTGGTGGTTGATGATATTTTAAAAAATAGTTAAGATAGAATAAGAGAGAAAAATTTAGTGGTTTTGGATATAAATTGAGATATTTTATTAAAACTAAAAAGATAGAGATAGAATAGAAGAGGATAAAAAGGATAAGAGTAAAAAGGAGTTGGCATTTTGTTACCCTAAAAGCAAAAAACGAAAATTAGAAATATAAGGGAGAGAAAAGACGTTTTCTGGGAGAAAATAGAGCCAAGAACAGGCATAAAAAATAGGAGGATCATCGGTGACGTTGTGAAGCTTTCTTGGTGATTTTGGAAACAAAAATAGTACGACACCATGTAAAGAGATGAATCGGTTATATTGTAACACATGATTGGTTTAGGGTTTTGATAAGTGTTTTTATGTTATAGGGAAATATTTTGTGATGTGGTATGATATTTGTTCTTTGCTTATGCATCATTGTAAGAGGAGTAGCTAGATTTATCTCAAATGTATATGTGTATAAGGGTTTTTGGGTTGTTATGTTTTGTAGCATATTGTGTTTGATTTTGTTATTGTTAACCTACTTTGTATAAGAGGAAGAGTGTTGGTTGTGAATCGGTATAATATCCTTGGGGCTCTTTTTGAATGGAGAATGTCCTTGTGATGGTTATACTTCACGTTTGGATCATAGTATTATATTATTAAGAGACTTTTTATGTGTAAGTTTTAGAGAGAATAAATGAAGGAAAAAAAGTAGAAGAAAAGAAGGTGGCTCTGCGAGAGAGTAAGGAATTAATTGATTTATAATTTTAGATGTGTGAGTCACTGGGAAGAGAAAAGTAGGAATTGGTTATTGGTATGTTGTTTTGTTATAAAATATGATAATATGTTATATTAATATAATATAGTTATATAGATGTATATAATGCATAAAATATGAATGAATGTTGGTACGTTGGTGTAATATAATTATTAGGAATTTTTGATTCGCTTATTGATTTAATATAATCATTCTAAAATAATTATGGTTTAATATATAACTATATTATTGACGTGATTTCTCCTTCTGTAATATAAGGTTTATATATTATAATATATTATTGTTATAAAATAGTAATACATATAAAGTATATATATATATATATATATATATATATGTAATATTATATTAGTGTTTTTTTAGTTACGTATATAGATATATAATATTATATGGTGTTCATTTTATTTGAAGCGAATGGTTAGGTGCAGGGATGGTGATTGGTGGGTTGTACGTAAGAAAGAAAAGGTTAGAAGCTCTTTTTGTTTTAATTTTGGTTAGGAAAATTCAAAATGATCCTCATTTTTTTGTGTGTTCAATTTGGTCCTAAAAAATGTAATTGGTGTTCAATTAAGTTCTTTTCACTAACTCCGTTTAAATTGTTAACGACGATTTGTCCAGATGTGCAATCAGAGAGTGAACTGTCATTTATGCTCTGACGTGGACTAGATCAGTTATCATCATAGGGACCACATTTGGAAATAATTAACAGAAATGGGGACTAGATTGAACAACTTTCATTCATTACAAAACAAAGAGCCACATCACCATCTTCTTCAACCTTCAGCCCAACCAAAAATTGAAACCCTACTTTCTTTCTAGCCACCTAACCCTAGTCTCGCCACACCTAAACCCTCAGGCCGCCACCACAATTATAGCCCTAGAGACTCCAAAAACTTTCATACAAAGTGACCAAAATCACATTCACACACCCTTTTTATCAAAACTCTGTCAACAATTTCAATCACAGCATCAACAACTCTAACTTTACAATTGAAAAGAACCAACAAGGAAAAAGAGGAAACTTGGACATTGTTCAGGACTTGGGTTAGTAAAAACTTTAACTTGTTGGGAGAAATAAAGAAGAACCCATTTATTGCAACAAGAAGAAGAAGATTGGGAAGCACACATGACTCATTAACCACCAAGATTGGGAAGAAGATTGGTTAACCTACAACATCGTTGTGGCTTTCATAGAACAAAATAAAAACAATAATTTGAGAATCCACCCCCTTTTCACCTCAATCTCGCAAATATGATTTCGCAAATCTGATTTCACAAACTTGATTTCGCAAATCTGATTTCCCAAAGATGATTGCTTCTGATTGGAACAACACGTTACTGGTGTGAAATCCCAAAGTTGTTCTTCTCAATCTCGTAAGTATCACAAGTTTCCCTCCCAAATACGTAACTTTAATTTATTCCCAAAATAACAACCCTAATCAGAAATACAATTTAAAAAATCCTAATTCCAACTGAAAAGGACTTCAAGTCAGCAAAAAAATGACACCTCAGTTAGCAGTTGCACATCTGGATAGGTCGTCGTTAACAATTTAAACAGAGTTAGTGAAAAGGACTTAATTGAACACCAATTACGTTCTTTGGGACCAAATTGAACACAAAAAAAACATAGGGACCATTTCAAATTTTTCCCACCAAAACTGGGACCAAAAAGAGCTTTTAACCGAAAGAAAATGAAGGAAGTTTGAGAGAGTAAAAAAAATGTGTGTGATATTGTTAGGAACGTGTTGGTAAACGTTTATGAAAAGAAAAGAGTATGGAAAATAAATTATAAAAGTTGAATATTGTTGTATGTTGTGGTGATATTTTATCGCAGTAATTTTATATGTTTCTGTGGTGATTTATTTGATGTAGTAGTATTTTTAAGATGTTGTGGTGTTGTATATGAAGTCGTATCTTATATTGTGTAGTAAAATCTTGTGTTTGATGAGTTGATGTTTATTATTGAGGTGAAGTGTGGGACGTATTGAGATTGCGCTATAAACTTTGTGATTGTGAATAATGCACGTTATTGATGGGTTAACGACTATTATTGAGATTAAAGGTGGAATGTAATGAGATTGTGTTATGAACCTAGTGATTGGTGAGCAATGCATGTTATTTAGAATGTGTACGGATGTGTGATGTGAACATGAAACTGTGTTATTTCCTTATATTGTCGTCGGTCATGTGTGAGCTTTTCATACTGTGGTACGTGAAGAATGTGATGTTGTTGGACTCTCGTTTAAGAGATAGTAATTCGAGTGTCACTTCCCTCTACGATGGGAGGTGATGTCTCGCCCAAAAGACTTCAGATCGTGCTTAGTATAGTGCACTAGTGCGCGTAGTGCCAGTGTTTTTACTTGTTAGTCCTTGAGAAGTAGGGGAGATAGGTCGGAAGTTGCGATGGAAGACGACTCGAATTGCCCTGTTGAGGAACAAGTACCTGTTAGTGATAACAGATCATGACGACACAATAAAAGGAAACGACATTGGGTCATGAGTGGATTGGTTATGATATTAATGTTATGATGGAATATGTTGTATGCTTATATATACTCTATAGTTAATATGATTACTGTATATTGTGTGTTATGATATTTTTGGTTGCTCACCCTGAAAGTTGTGGTTGTGGTTTCTACCTACGATGATCGTACTTGTACGAGAGTAGATGACATTGCAGATAAGACTGGATCGAAGTAGCTGACGTGAGAGTTGGGATATTTGAGTTCGGGGATTTATTATTTATTTTTAATAGTTTTCTGATTCGATATTTTTATGTAAAAGTGAGATTTTAAGATTTTTCAAACGATGTTTATAGTTATGAGTTAATTCCGCCTTTGAATTGAATGTATTATATAAAGGATTTGAAAAAAAAAATTACACCGTGATATTCCGAAAAATCGTGGTGTTACAACCTTACTGATCACGATGAGCTTAGGAGTGGCGAGCTTGAATGCAACACAAGCATTGATTGGCTATGGAACTGATGAGACCGTTTGGCGCGATGAGTGCCACCAAAGTATGGGAACAAAGGGGATTGAGTTTGGAAATGAAAATTACACTAAAAAAGTTTCTAACTACACCTCCATTGTCATCATTGTTAAGACTCTGGTAAGCGTACCGAATCGTATCAAGTAATAATAAGTGGTAAGACCAAGTATCATTTTCCTAAAGACTCACAGGCCTAGACTTTTGTGTGATTTGTTGATTATAATAAGACTTGAGTAACGAAAATTGTTGTTTAAAATGCAAGAACTAAAATTAAACATGCACATGCAAAAGTTGATCAATTGACAATTGAACGATATGGATGAATGACGTTGTTGGAGTTTCCGACTTATCCTAATTCACTCTCATATATTTATGAATTCTACTTTTTCATTAATGTTAATGCCACTTTCTAATTTACCCTAATCCCAATGTCTTGGTGACAAGAGCCTACTCCTAATTACTAGTTTACAATGTCTTGTGTCCCTAGCAATCGTTCATGCATTACATTCGCACAGAAGCTTAAAGACAATCTATCCTCTTATCCCTATGTCTAGGTAATATTGCTCCCGAGAGAATTCCCTCATGTCCAGATTGATAACGGTCTAAAAACTGTTATTTTTATACTTAAATTTGATATCAAAACACACCCGTTATGGCTTCGAATGAGCTTAGGATCGTGCAAAACACTTTAGTTTGGGTTCAAGAGAGTCAAAAGTGGTTTTAGAGATATTATGCTTGTTTTTACATTGTTTTGGCAGGATTTGATGAGAATTGAAGGATGGAAGTGAAGAAAGGAGGACTTAGACTCAAGAAAGGATGAGAAAAGAAACAAAAGAAGAGTAAGGTCCACCGCTCAACGCCAATTCCAGCGTTGAGCGCCAGCTTCAAAGAGGAAGCCACTGTTTCACGCCTGAGCGGTGACGCTGAGCGGTGACGCTGAGCATCCTGCGATTCTGAAACCCAGCGCTGAGTGTGACGCCCAGGCATTGAGAGGACGGGGAGTGATCGTCGGTGCAAGAGGCACTGATAACGGTTGAAAAACCGTTATTTTCATATGCTAATTTGGACTAAATTATGCCCTTTATTGCTTAGAATGAGCTTGAAATCAAACAAAACTCAATAAATGAGTCAGCCGAGGGTCAAAAGCTGTTTTTAGCGATTTTATACTTGTTTTGCATTGTTTTGCAGCAAAATTGATAGAAGTGAAGATTGGGAATAAAGATGAAGGTCATAGACTCAAGAAAAGAGAGAAAATCAGAGAAAAGAAGAGTCTAGGCACAGCCCGGCGGTAAACCCCTGGCGCCGGGCGGTCAAACGGGAGGAGAAGACATCAGTTTTGGGCGCCTGGCGGCAGACCCCTGCCGCCGAGCGGTTTTGCGGCATGAGGGAAACCGCCGGGCAGTAGACCCCTACCGCCGGATGATGGTGCGTTTCAAGGTCCACCGCCGGGCAGCAAAGTGTGACGGCGGGCGGTGGTCAGCTGGGCTTGGGCCTATTTTTCTGCTGTGCTTCTCACCTATAAATAGTCTTGTTATGAAATTCAACTCATTCTTTTGACAGAGGAGGGCGGCCATACCTACTTTGCACTCTTTGGAGAGGATCTCTTGGATGCTTAGGCTCCTTTTCGTCTTTTCTAGGGTTTGCTTCCCATATCTTCCATTAATTTCATCTTGGTTCACCATGACTATGGTGAACTAAACCCTTTTTGTTGTTGGGGGAACAATGTAATCTTTTGATACTCTCGATTATTGAAACTCTTGTTTGAATTATATGTGTCTCATATGCGTTTATTATTAATTGTTGGAGTCTCATACTGTGCTTAGTGCTTTTATCGTTTAACTTATTCGGTAATCGTTGTTTGACTTTATTGATACGGGGACGTACAGTAATGACATGAACTGGTGAGATTTTTCCTTGGTTAAGCAATACTGCCTAGGGATAGGGGAGTAGGACGACCAATTGTATTTGCTTCTGTTTGTAATGTGTTGCTAGTTGTCGGGGCGTTACATTGAGCGCCATTCTGTTACTTTTCTGCATTATAAATAGACCCAGTGTGACCCTTAGGGTAATCTTTTGGCAGAAGAAGACTTCAGAGCACCTTCTACATTCCTTGGAGGTTTCTTGGATGCTAAGGCTCCAATTTATCAATTTTAGGGTTTACTCTTTCATCTTTTCCATTAATTACATCTAGTTTCACCATGTCTATGGTGAACTAAACCCTTTGTTGTTGGGGAACAATGTAATCTTTTTGAAACTCTTATATTTATTTTATTCATATGCTTGTATTATCAATTGTTTGGGTTTTCTTTTCTGATGTTAATGCTTACATTATTTAACTCATTCGGTGTCATGATATTTGATTTTGTCGATACGAGAACGTAGGGGGAAATCTAGAACTGATAAGAATTCTCTTGATTATGAAATACTGCCTAGGAATAGGAGTAGGACGGTCAATTGCTTTAAGCTTCTGTACTTAATGTGTTGGTAATTACTATGGAGACTAGGAATGGTAAACTAGTCATTGGTAATAGGCTCTTTTCGCCGAGGAATCGGGTTTAGAGTAATCTAGAAAGTTGCATGATATTGATAATAAAGTGAATTTAATAAAAATAGTAGATATAAGAGGGTGGATAAGGATGAAATTGTAAGCCCCAACAACTCCATTCATTCATCTCCTTTATTTGCCAATTGATTCAATTTGCATTTGTATGTCTAAATTTAGTTTTGCATTAACACTACAAAATTATTCTTCTTTCAAGTCTTATGCAATCAATTTACATGAAAGATAAGGCCTAAGAGTCTCTTGGGAAACGAACTGGACTTACTATCTATTATTACTTGATACGATCTGGGGCACTTGCCAAGGTGTTAACAAGATCTACCCACATGTGTCCATATAGATATAATCAAAGATCACGCTATTGAATAATGTCTTAAACAAAGCATGCAAAGATAATGGAGGAAAAACTCTAACAATTAATAAAAGAAAGCATAAGAATAAAGCATCAATTCAATATATGAGAGTTTCAATAAGATTACATCGTTTCCCCAACAACAATGGAGGTTTAGTTCACCATAGACATGGTGAATCTAGATGAAAAGAATGAAAAGATAAACCCTAGATTTGATAAGTTGGAGCTCCCGCATCCAAAATCCGCCTCCAAGGGGTGAAAAATGTGTTTCTGCGTCTCTTCTGCCAAAAGATAGACCATTTAGGTCGTCCAAATCTATTTATAATTCATTAAAACAAAGCAGAAACTAGCCCAAGCCTAGAGTAGCAACGCTTAACGTTGGACCACCGCTCAGCGGTGAGGACGATACTCAAGAAGGACGCTCAACTTTGACGCTCAGGCGTTTGGCACTGACTTCACTGCAGAAGCCAGCGCTCAGCGATAGGTTGGCGCTCAGCGGTGAGTGCGATACTCAAATTCTCCCCTCAGCGTTTGTGCTTAAGCATTTGACAGAAAATCCTCCTACGAAACTGGCGCTCAGCGCTAGGTCAGCATTGAGCGGTGACTGTGTTTCTTCATTTGTTCACTTTTCCACCTTATCTTGAGTCCAACTCCTTCCTACATCAACTTCCTTCATTCTATTCATGTTAAATCCTACCAAAACAAGAAAACCAAGCATAGTACCACTAAAATCACATTTGACTCTCTTATTTCCTAACTTAAGCAAAATGCAGGATTTCAAGTTAGTTTCTAAGTCAAAAGGGTGTGTTTTGCATCAAATTCAAGTATAAAAATAACGGTTTTTTGAGCCGTTATCAATCATCAATATTTACTTTTTCCAATCATATTTATGCTCTATGTTTTATATTTTTATATTGATGAAAAATGTTATATTATTGTTCCCCAAAATTTACTAATGTTATATATTATTATTCCCTAAAATTTACTAAATATCTTATGAATGTTGAATACTACAAAAGATAGACCGGTCAACATCTGCAACCCTTTGGTCTATTCGTTTTGTCAACAGTCAAGACAAATCAAAATTTGGGTCAGCGCTTAAGTTATTAATATTGGGTCAGTGCTAAAGTTATTATTGTTTAGTCAATGGTTTGATCAAATAAACAATTAATAAATTAATAACAAAATTATTAAAGATATTGATTACTGATTGCAGGATAAGGAAGTTGTTTACGAGTAATAGACCAGAATTAAAGGTCAGATCATTTTGTTGGACCTATGCTCGTTTAGGGTCCAAAAAATAACTTAAAAATAGAAGGCTAAGCCGCAAAGGTAAGCAAGCTTTCATTGAGTTCCAATAACCAATTCTGAGTACTTACTCCATATTGAATATTATCACTGTTATCGCTCAAAGTCACTAACTTGAGTGTCGGAGTGCCTTTTGTAGGTACCCTCCCACTCAGCTCGGACTGGAAGAATTTGAAATAGGAGGTTCAGAGGTCAAAGAATAAAAAAGGTGACAGCAAAAAAGGTGTGCCTCTTAGCCCTACACAATTATATGCAGAAACAAATGCGTTCCTTCAGGAGCAGGTAATTTTTTCAAAAAGAACATTTTATTCCATTACTATAAAATTTACTTATAGATGATGGCAAGCCATGACCTAGAACATTCATGAAGAGTTTGAGAAATCTATGCAAGATAGGCCTAGACTCTTTCTCTTGGGTCATCTTAAGCCATCATGAAGATTTAGCAGGGTAAGAATAATTTTGTGCCTTGTATTTTAGGCTAAGTAGTCTAGATTTTATTTGGGCTTTATATTATGGGCCTAGTAGTGTAGGATTTCAATTGGGCCTTGTATTTTGGGCCAAGTAGAATAGGATTTTGACCAAACAGTTCAACAAAGGGACAAGGCCCAAAGTAGACTATGCTTGGACATCCAAAATGGGTGTGTTGACCAAGGGGTCAACATTTTGGCTAAGCTTGGAGAACAAGGAGCAAGATTTCATCCTAGACATGTGGAGGCTTCCCATTAGAGAGTTTTCCTCCTAGTTAATGGCCATGTGTCATTCTAGGAATGGAGAGTTTTTCCATAGGTAGTGAAAACTTGTCACTTTCTCATTTGAGAGGATTTTTGCCACTTGTGTTTCTCCTATTGGAGAGGATTTCTCCTTGCTCTCCAAGCCAACTAAGGTGGCTCTTTTAGGTTAAATATTTTGCCCATTTTGAGACACCTTATCCTATAAATAAAGGTGTTTTCCATCATGTAATTACCTTTGATTTAGAGTGAAGTTATGCTGCCATTTTTGTCCCACACTACTCTTTTAAGGTCACCCTAGGCTAGAGCAACCCAAGTGGCCTCCTCTAGCCACCTTCCTCCAAGAGTTGGCCCAACCTCTCTTAGAGAACCACCAAACACACCTTCCATCACCATTCAAACACCCAAAACCGTGACAACCTCCACCATATACCACCACCTTTCCACACTCAAACTAAAACTGTGAGCATCTTGTTCTTGTTGGCTTGGTTTCTTCTAGATTTGGCTTGTCCTAGCTAGAGCATTGCCACCATTTGGTATCAGAGTCAGGTTCTTCAAAGAGCTAAGTTTCTTGATCTTGATCCTTTGTTATTTCCTTGTTGTTTAATTATTTCCTTTCTTGTCTTTTTTGTTAGTTTTTACTTGTTCATTTTTTTGTGTTTTATGGTTCTAGTTTCTACATCTTTTGGAACCATTCCATTTTCACCATTTTGTGTTTGGTTTATGTGTTTTTAAGCTTTTTTTGGATCTTTTATTGATTTATATTCGATGCATTTTATTGATTGAGTCATTTTAAGTTTTTAATCCATCCATATTTGTCCAGAGTCATGTGTAGTTCTTTTCTTGTCAATTTTCTCTAGTAACTTTGAAAAATCATCAAATATATATATATATATATATATATATATATATATATATATATATATATATAACTTAGTTTACAAAACTATATACAACCATTTGAGGGTCTTATCTTTGATGTTTTGGGTTCACACTTGCCATTACATCATTGGCAAGCTCTTAAAAAAAATTTATTTATTGATGTTTCTAATTTTTAACTTCATTTTGATTCTAATAGGATTATCTTCTATTTTGTGTTTCTTGTCTTTGTGGCTTTTAAAACCTATATATCACCTTTGTTCCAAGTGTGTGATGGTCTTTTGCGCCTTAAAAGATTAGAAAAAGAAATGCTAAAAGCTTTTAAGTAAAAGGCTTTAAAAGAGTACCAATAGAGAGCCTAAAAAGTGTTGAAAATTTGTGTGGTTAGACCACTACCACTATTTTTTTGTGCAACCTGTTTTGAACATTTTGCTCACTGTTTTTGGGCTTTTTCTCTTCACTTTCTAGTGGCTAAAAGTCTTTTCTATGATGTTAAAAGAGTGGCCTTAGTGCCCCATTTGCTCAAAGTTGCCAAAAGACAAGAACTATCCACTTTTCTTCTAGTAATTTTTGTTTTGTTAATCTATTCTAGCACCTTTCATTAGGATTTCTTTTGATTGTTAACCTTTATTTCTTAACCTTTAATTTCTTGGTTGTCTTCTAGGATTTCTTAGTTTTGTCATAATTAAATTCCTTTTACAAAACATTTCTTGTTTTTGGACCTTTTTATTGCTTTTATTCCTTGTTTCATCTTGTACAATTTTGGTTTTGGTTACTTTGTGTGGTGTAGGTTCTCTTTGTAAGGTGATCCAATATCTTAGAGGTAGCCTTCTAGGTGGTGGAGACCCAAAGGGAGCTTGAAGTCTAGAGTGGTAGCCAAAAAGAAAGGAGAGAAACACCTTGGGAGAAGCTTTGATTTGGTTGTAATATTTTGCGTTATAATCTTTCTCTCTATTTTTTTTTCATACTTGAAACCATTATTTTCATACTTAAATATGACATGAAACACACCCTTTATGACTTAAAATTAGCTTGAAATCATGCAATTTGCTTAAGTTAGAGAATAAGAGAGTCAAAGTTGGTTTTCGTGGTTTTATGCTTGATTTTCCCTTGTTTTGGCAGGATTAATCTGGAATTAAATGATGGAGGTTGAAGTAGAAAAGAGTTGAACTCAAGAGAAGGTGGAAAAGTGAAGATAAGAAGAGTCGCAGCCACCGTCGGGCGGTGAAACCACCGCTGAGCGGTGTACTCCCCAAAGAACTCTCTGCCAGATGCTCAAGCGACACCGTTGAAGGGTGAATTGGAGTGTCGACCTCATCGTCGGGCGGTGAAGCCACCGCTGAGCGGTGGAATCTTCAGGGAATTCTCTGGCCAACACTCAAGCGGCAGAGCTGAGGGTGATATCAAGTGTTGAACATACCACCAGGCGGTGAAGCCACCGTTAGGCGGTGTACTATTGGGCCTAGGCCAGTTTCTGCTTCAATTTAAGGAATTATAAATAGATTTGGACTACTTAGATGGTCTATCTTTTGGCAGAAAGGACACAGAAACACTTTCTTCACTCCTTGGAGGCGGATTTTGGATGCGGAAGCTCCAAATTATCAAATCTAGGGTTATCTTTTCATTCATTCCATTATTTTCATCTAGTTTCACCATGATTATGGTGAACTAAACTCCTTTGTTGTTGGGAAACAATGTAATCCTATTGAAACTCTCATATATTGAAATTTTTGCTTTATTCATATGCTTTCTTTTATCAATTGTTAGAGTTTTTCCTCCATTATATTTGCATGCTTTGTTTAAGACATTATTCAATAGCATAATCTTTTATTCTATTTATATGAACATGTGTGGGTAGGTCTAGACATGAGGGAATTCTTTTGGTAGCAATATTACCTAGGCATAGGGATAGGAGGACCGATTGTCATAATCTTCTGTGTGAATTATGTAATGCATGATTAGTTGCTAGGGAGACTAGACATAGTAAACTAGTAATTAGGAGTAGGCTCTCTTCACCAAGATATTGGGATTAGGAAAATTTATATAGTGGCATTAACATCGATAAAGAAGTAGAATTAAGTAGAATTTGGAAATATATGAGAGTGAATTAAGATGAAATCATAAACCCCAACAACATCATTCATCCATATAGTTCAATTGTCAATTGATCAATCTTTGCATGCATATTTAATTTTTTGTTTTCCATATAAACCCTATTTTTCGTTTTTCTCAAGTCTTAAGAAATCAAGATATCACATGAACGTTTAGGCCTAAGAGTCTTTAGGGAAACGATACTTGGACTTACTGTTTATTATTACTTGCTACGATTCAGTACATTTGTCGAACCCTTAACAAGGTAGCCTTCTAGGTGGTGGAGACCCAAAGGGAGCTTGAAGTCTAAAGTGGTAGCCAAAAAGAAAGGAGAGAAACACCTTGGGAGGAAGCTTTAATTTGGTCGTAATATTTAGCTTTGTAATCTTTCTCTTATTTTTTCCTTGTAACTCACGACCTTGTTAGGTGTCTTGGGGGAGTCTAATCTTCGGGAATGTTGTTAATCTGACCATCTATGATTTTCAAATCAGAAAGCAAACAAATGTTCTTGAAACAAAAACATTTCTTGACAGAAAGAACTCTCTGGTGTACATTTAATAACACAAATCCCTTAATCCCTGTCTTGAAACCAAGAAAAAAAATTGTGCTTTTGGATAAAGTTTTGTTCTATAATTAAGTGAGCTACTTGTAAAACACAAAGAAGCAAAAATCTTTAATTGAGAAAAATCAAGTTCAGTTTTATAAAGGATTTGTATTGAGAAGAATTGTTTAAAATAGGTATAGATAGCATGTTGGTGAATGTAACATGAATGATGACATAAGACCAATATATTTTTGGTAAATTAGATTGAAGAATTAGAGTTTTGGTTGAATTCAACAAGTGATCATGTTTCCTTTCAACTATCCAATTGTGTTTAAGAGTATACGCACTAGAGGTGCGATGAGCTGTTCCCTTAGAAACATAAAAATCAATGGTACAAAATTTAGTTTTATTGTCACTTCTTATGACTTTTATGGCGAAGTCAAATTGTGTTTTAACAAATGAAAAAAAGTTATGCAAAAATTTTAATGTTTCAAATTTTAGATTTAAATGAAAGATCCAAGTATATTGTGAATGATTATCAACAATTGTTAGGAAATATTTATGTCCATGAATAAGGGGAATGTAGTAAAGACCATATAAATCAACATGAATAAGATTAAAGCATTTATTTGAAAATGAGTTGTTAATAGGAAAAATAAGTTTTATTTGTTTAGTCAAATGACAAATGTCATAAACATAAGACTTGTCATACCACACGAGGAAAATTGTTTCTTATCACATTGACACTTATTTCAAACATGACCTGGATGAAAATGCCAAAGAGTAGAACTATTAAGAAGCAAAATTAACAACTAAGGTGGTATGATATGGATTCTTTGTGAGATGAAAATTGATGTGAAGGTACCCTGCATATTATGAAAGCTAGTTAAGTCAATAATCTTCAAGGTAATCTTGTATCGAACTTGACATTGAGTATAATCAAATGTGAGAATAAAAGAAAGGTTGGAAGTCAACATTGCAGCAGACAACAAATTAAAAGTAAAAGAATGAATGTACAAGACATCACAAAGAACATAGTTTAGGGTAAAAAAAAATACCGAAACAGAGCTAAGTTTTTAGTTCATAAAATTTGTCGTGAAATTGGATTCCGTACTTGATCAAAACCTTGATACATTTTGGTCCTCAAATTTTAAAAATGAATTAATATAGTCCTTTTACCCAATTACATTAGTTTTTTTTTACGTGTCAAATGTGAGTCATGCTAGCATTTGACTTGTTTATACCATTTGACATGTTTCCGCTTTAATGTCCATTGGGAAACACATTTGACAAGTAAAAAATATTTAATATAATTGGGTTGAAAGGACTATATTTATTTATTTTTAAAGTTTAAGACCGAAATGTGTCAAAGTTTAAGACAAAAACGAATTTCAAATGTCGTAGTTTAGAGTCCAAAAACATAGTTAACCCACAAGAATAATAAACCTTATTTCCATTTAGAAAA
This sequence comes from Vigna mungo, assembly GCA_036885675.1. Classification (NCBI taxonomy): domain Eukaryota; kingdom Viridiplantae; phylum Streptophyta; class Magnoliopsida; order Fabales; family Fabaceae; genus Vigna; species Vigna mungo. Next base: position 33,722,226 of record CP144700.1, read on the forward strand.
GAAACATAAATAGGTCTAATTTTATGATACAAAGTGAAATGTGACAAACAAAAATATATGTGGCCAATGGCACCACATCCAAAACTAAAGAACTAAAAGAAGAGATATTACCGATTTATGTAGGCACATTAGAAGACCTGAGTACGATTGAGATTTTATTGGATACATGGTTGTTATTGGAAATTTTTTACTGTTGCAAGAGTTTTATTAAACCTTGATGTTGTTCCTTAGTAAAACCAAGTTGTTGTTGTTATTGTCTCATATTTGCTTTTAGGAATTCATATTCCTTTTGACTTGTATTACCATCATCATTATGAATTGAAGCATTTACATGGAATTGTCTTTAATTATGGTTTTGTTTTGTAAACTTGACATGAGGTGGAAATTCACGCTTATAACATGTATCCATTGTAAGTCCATATTTTCCGCAATAGTTGCAAATTTTGTAGTTATTGCCTGAAACATAGGAAAAGTTCAAGAAAGGTTGGGTTTGAATAGAGTTTTTAAACTTTTTGCAAGTAAGTTTTTAAACTCTTTCATAGGGTTTAGACGATCTGCAATGAAGTTGCAAGGAGAACACTAGAGAAGGGGGATGAATAGTATTTTCAAAATATTTTCGTAAATTAGCATCGAGTAGTTTACAAAGACAGTGTGCAAGAGCTTTAAAATGATTAGACGCTAGATTTTAATGATATAAGTAAATGGGAAACGTTTGAATAGAGAAGCAGTACAATAAAGATTTTTATATTGGTTCACTTAAGCTAAGCTACGTCTAATTCTCACTTAAGAACTCTTAAGGGATTCTATTAATATTTTCTAAGATTACACGAGTTTTGCCTCTCTAGGATCTCACCGAGTATTCTCACCACTCCTACTTACAACGAGTATTAGTATCACTCTTAGTTTCCTAGTCAACCTGACTAGACTGAGTTTAGCCTCTCCAAAATCTAAGCCTAGACAATTGTCTAAATGTTCAACTCAACTTGAGTTGAACAACCAAGTATGTAAGTTCTCTCTAGAGCATACAAAAAATCCATAAATGGATTTTCTACAAGGTACCAATGAATGACTCTTAACGAGAGGATATGTGTTCAAATACAATATAATATGTAACAATTAAAAGTGTTTCTCTCTTTACAAATATTTCTCTCTCAAAAGATATTGAGCATCAGACAATGTAAGAAAACTTTAAGCTTTTTTCTTTTTTCTTGTTGATATGCTTCTTTTGTTAATATTCATTTTTCTCATCAACTACATCTGCTCTTCAAGCTTTCTTCTATATATAGCTTCTCTTGTAAGATTATCGTTGGACTAGCAAGTTGACTTCTGAAGAGTTGGTTGTTTTTCATTGTGAAGTTTGACTTTAGTCTACTTTGTCAGGTCCAAAGCTTTTTCTCATAGTCTTAAGTGAAATTTGAACTTGTATGATGTGACAGAGAAAGTGGCTTCAAGGAAACATTCCCAAAATGTTTTTCTTCTCTCACAACGTCTTTTTCTTAGGTGTCATGATTCTGATCATATCTTTCGGCTTTATTGATCTGTATGGATATCAAGAGACAGAGTACACAAGTATCGAAGTACTTTTTCATACACACATTAAATATTTTAAATGTTAAACAGTGTAGCGTGTTCAGGATATCATTTGTCATTTCACTAATAAATGCATCGTTTGGTGAGATAAGTGTGTATTCATCAGATGATATGAACATAAGATGTTTTCTTAAGGCTAAAGCTTTTTGGTAGTCACTTATCAGATGATATTTTCTATAAAATGTTTTGGTTGATATAACACTATATGAAATGAAAACATTTCTTTTAATCTCAATGTTTTATGAGAGATAAAGTTTTGTTTTAATAAGAAGCTAGCTTACTTTGCTCATAGAGTCTATTGAGAGATTTTAATGACAGACACTTGTTCTTAGATGTTGTTTATGATTTCTAATCCATTCAAATAATTTGGTCTAAAAGCATTACTTCATCTCTTGACTTCAAACGTTATAAGATGTTTCTTTACTAGACGCTACTTGTTTCAAATAGTTTTTCCTATATAGTAATATTTCGTTTAATGTTGTTTGTTAAACTTTGAAACTTGGGTTGCTTAAACAATTTTTTCTCTAGACGATTTTTATCTTAACATGCAGTAAGTGTTAAACACTTAAATAATTTGAAAAATGTTTAGGAAAACCTTTGAAAATGAAAGTAGTAAGGCAAAGTAGATTTTATATTGGTTCATTCGCAACTTGAGCTATGTCAAGTTCTTCCTTAAACTTTTTTAAGGGGTTCCACTAATATTTACACTCGAGTTTAATCACTCTTGGTATTACAACTAACCTAACTAGTTAGGACGAGTATCACTACTCCTTGTATACATTAGTCAAACTGACTAGACTATTTAATTCCAGTGAATTAAACTTACAAGTATTTGAATTCACTTCTGAATATGAAAATAAAAATGTTTTTTTCAAGATACAAGATTAGAAAGATAACTCTCATAGAGAGGATATGAAATTATACAAAGGGATTCTAAAAACTTGTAAAGAACATTTCTTTTTCAAAGAACAAGTGTTAGACGATGTAAGCTTAAAGAAAACAACATGAGAGAATGCAATGAATAATTCTTGATTTATTCTCTTCATGCAGTCCTCTTTATATAGGCTTCTTTGAAAAAAATTCGTTACTTAGGGCTTTGACTTTCACGTATGGATATAGCCTTTTGTATGAAGTCAGAAGCTATGTTACATCTTGGAGATGCAATTGTGTTGTCTGTACAGAGGAGACAGATAAAATGTATGAAGGAAACAATTCTAAAATATCATCATATAAACATTCTTTTGATTCTGATGCATGCTTTTGAATAAAGGTATTGTACTGAAATGATCTCCACAAAAAAAGAGATCACAACACAACAGACAAAAGAGTAATACTACGTACATGCATTAAAGTGTTAAATGATCCTAAGCATTTAGGCATTATTAGAGCAAGCATTTAGCTACTATTTGTTTGAGTAACACATAACGTTTAGGATAAGTTTTACATATAGCATTTAGCGCTTTGCGATTTTATCCTAGATAGTTTACGTTGTTAAACACTATTTCATTTAGACATTTTGTTAAACTTCAAAATAAAATTTGCTTAGATAGTCTTGTTTTAACATATATATAACGTTAGACGATCTTGTCTTAACATTGTCTCTATCCTAAAAAAAATAGGACTTTGATGGAACAAAATTTCCTCTTTTAGTACCATGAAAGATGTTGCCTCTAGCACTATCTTCATGACTTTCTTTATCAATCACTGCCATCACCTTGTATTACTCTATAACATCAACAAACATTTGGCTCTCTAGTTATTAAGAGGTGGGAGTGGTTCCATGAACATGACTTAAGATTTTGCAATGGAGTGGCTTTCATTTAGTCCTTTGAGAAATTTAATCATCGGGTCTTGAGCTTTATACTTGCTAACATTAACAAAAGTAGTGCAAGAACATTTGATTTCATAACAACAAACATGTGGTGGTCAAAAATTGTCTAACTCATTCCATAGGATTTTTAATTCTATGAAATAATCAATGATACTTAAGTGTCCTTGTTGAAGGGATGAGATAGTGTCTTGTAGGTTAGCAATCCGAAACAAGTCTCCTTGACAAAATCTCTTCTTCATATCTAACAAAAATGCTTGAAGTTGTATCTCTATATGATGGACTATGAAACCGAATGATCTAAGAAATAACCATCATGTTGGTTCTTTCCCAAGCTGGATATAAAGCATTGGTGTGAGCAGGAGCAGTAATGGTTCTATCAATGAAACAAAGTTGGTTTTTGAAAATAGGACTCATACGAAATAATTGATCATTGATGATAATTTAGTCCATGAAGAACATACGAGACAAGAACTAATAAGGGATTTTCTGATGGATGAAGGTAATATGGTGTGGTAGGATCTTGAGAAGGGTCAATATTCATATAATGTAGTATCTAGAGCTCTCAATTTCAGAGCTGATGCCATATTAGAAAAAAACCTGAACCCTGTACGATAAACATAATAGAAGAGAGGAAGAATCTTTACAATAGAATATTATACTCATAAATTTTGCTAGAAATAGCAATTGAACTTGGACTTTAGATTGCTCTGACGTTAGTCAAGGAGTGACACTATCTATGCTTTGTCAAAATGGCTAAGTCCATGTAAATTCATGGTAGTCATGTTTACTTTTATTTGTGTTAGGAAATTCAAATGCAAATTAAAGTTTAAATATAAGAAAGTTGATTATATAAATAAATAAAGATTCTTAAATTTATTGTAATGAAGTGTTAAATTAGATATAATATCAATCTTTAATGTACATTAAAATATATTTGATTGTTAATGTATCTTCTTATAAATTCTCTCTAAAGACTCATATATTGAAAACAATAAAAAGAAAAAGGTTCATACGTGAAAAAATCTTCCTAATAAACTAAGGAATTAAGATAATAACACGTGTTTTCTTTTTTCTTTTTTTTTAAAAAAAAACGATACTATTATTGTACGAGGAAAAAGATTTTTAAAATATTTTTTATAAATATTTTCGGACAAATTTTAAATTATGTATACACTTTAATATCTTGATATTTTTTTTTTTAAAAATTTGAGAGATAAAAAATATCTAGCATTACTTCAAGCATCTCTTTCAATTCCTGCATTTCTATTCCCTTAAGCATTTTCGTTCATTTCTTTCCTTCACTTCTATGTTTACTTCTCTTTAGTATGTATCAAATCTGTGTTGAAGCCTCATTAAATTTTGTCAAATATGGCTAACAATTACGGCTCCTGAAGACATAGGTAAACTGCCATAACTGCTTCCATATTTTAAGGAATATAATCAAGATGGTAAAAGAATTAATATCAGCATTCAGCATTCACCATAATTGACCGTTTAGAAAATACAATCACTTCTAATGATCGGTAGTAACATTAAAAGGGGTAGGTTCAACAATCATCTGTTCAGGAAATTTGGTATTTGAAGCCTTTATTACATATGTATCTATACATTTCAAGGAGATAATGATCAAGATTTTCTAGATTCACACTTACAAAGGCTTGACACTTTTTTAAAGCATATGTTGTCGTCCTCTACTACCACAAATCAGGAAAATTGATCATGTTGAATTGCTTTTCCAGTAAGACCATTGAATGACCTGTCACAATGCAAACTAACATCTGTTAGAGAACATCAGACACTGAATGTCCTAGATGAGAAAATTTAATTCTATAAATGTCAAATATTTGAAAACATTCCTGTCCCGGACAATACAAATGAGTAAAAAGAATCACTCATTTATATTAGTTTTTAAATTTATCAGAGATTAATGACAGCTATTGGCATCGCTTTGCTTTTCTTTTACTGTAAATTTTAGCTTTGAGTAGACTATGAAATGAAATGTTATTTGAATGAGACAATAACAAAGTTCATAGTGCACCACTTTTCAGATGTGTCCAACTACCTCTTGTGTTATATGATATCAACCAATAAACGAAAATGAATAAACTGATGAGAAAACGAGAAAAGAACAACAAATACCTAATGGAATTTTTTTTTCTCTCAATTCTTGTATTTCATGGTTGCTTTTTCAAAACCAATGGTTGGAAATTGTTTTGCATACTCCTCAACATCATGTCGGAGTTTTGCTATCTCTGATTGAATGGTAGAAGATGACTGAATAGTGGCCACGAAGTCCTTCAGTTTTGTTCCTGATTAGAATAGTTCAACAGCAACCACTTATTAGCTTACTATACACCTAACAAGCCAACAGAATGAGCTTAAAAACATTTATTTCAGTCCAGATAAAGAAACAAACGCAAATTAAGGAAGCATAATGAAGATCTAAGAACCTTGGCTCTCTGCTTTAACCTTCAAAGCCAACTTTACAGCTGCATCAAAAAACTCTGCTACCTTAACAAAATCCTCCTCAACAAATCCTCTAGAAGTAAGAGCAGGGGTTCCTGAATTCCACAAAAGAGATAATTTCAGTGACTTAAGAAATGAAAATTGTAATACAGAGAACAAAGAGCCTGTACCCATCCTGATGCCACCAGGAACCATAGCAGACACATCTCCAGGAACAGTGTTTTTGTTAGCTGCAATATGAACTGCTTCCAACACCTTCTCAACTCTGGAGCCATCGATACCCTGCAAATTTAAAAAAAAAATTGTCTATTAGATTGAAATAAATTACTGCTTAGTTTACCAAATTTCTCCATAATGAAACCACAAATGTGAGAAGCATATTCATAACTGAGGTCAGTTTTATGACTATTGCACAAAGAACGAGCAGTTGAAGTGATGATTTATCGTTCAGAGTCAGTGAAGCTTACACGAAATGCCAAAGCAGATTCCCATTACCTTAGTTTTCAGATTCACTAAAACTAGATGATTATCAGTTCCACCAGAAACAAGGTCATAGCCCCTCTCACTCAGAGCCTGAAACACATTAGGTTAATTTGTTGGATACGAAAGGGCAATTTGTAACCACTTTGCGGATTAAGATCCAAAATAATAAAGAAATGGAGGATCTCTTTTATAAGGTACTTGTGCAAATTTTGAGCTGTTGCTGAGAACTTGCTCTTGATATGCTCTATATTCTGGAGTTGTAGCCTGCATTCACAACCACAAAGAGAAAGAGATATACATTATCATTAGATAAAGCTACAAACTAATCTCCATTTTATGACTTATTCACCCCATCCATTTGCCATATCTTGTAGTTTCTATGGATTGCACAAAGTAACGAGAAAAATCTCACTACAAAAAAAATCATTGATAACTGTAAGTGGATACAAAAATATGAAGAAAAACAGACAGTGACACAGCCCTTCCATCTCCGTCTGTCACTATACTGGTAAGAGTAAAAATACATGTTCTCCGCTTATTTACCTGCTTCAATGCAACAGCTAAACCAGTAATAGTGTGGTTGTGAGGGCCACCTTGTAGTCCAGGGAAAACAGCTTGGTTGATTTTGTCCTCATAGTCGTAGAGAACCTTCAGATTAAAAGAAGAACTACTGTTATGAACTTACATCAGTTCAAGTTGGAAACAACACAAACTATCCTATAGATGGAATTGAAATTTAAGAGTATGGAAATCAAAATAAAAGAATGCCAAATTAAATTTGCCTAGGAATTTACCTCTTTTCCTTGTTTGTTAGTTTCTTTAACTCCTTTCCTGAAGAATATCATGGCTCCTCGTGGTCCCCGAAGTGACTTGTGAGTTGTGGTAGTAACTATATCTGCATAATCAAAAGGTGATTGGATAACACCAGCTGCAACCAATCCACTGATATGTGCCATATCTGCCAATAATATAGCTTTCTGTTTATCGCAAACCTGTAACATGTTTCAGGAATTTAACCTTGGGACTTCCATACAATCTTTCCAAGTAAAAGGTAAAAATAAAAAAAATTGATATCATACAATCTATTTATAAAATCATTAGTACAGAAAATTATGTATGCATGTTACCTTCCGTACACGTGCGTAATCATACAGACGTGCATAAGCACTGGCTCCAGCAACAATTAATTTTGGCCTGAAGAGCGTAGCCGTTTTCTCCAACTGAATTTCAAGATTTCACGTAACAAAATCCTTCAGATGACATAAAAGGTGACACGAATATATCTATGAAATGTGGCCAACGGTACCCCTACCATGACAAAATATACCCTGCAATGATACCTGGTCATAGTCGATGTATCCTGTACTTTCGTCTAGCCTATATGGCATTGTCTCAAAAAATATGGAGACTGCAGATATCTTTTTGGTATCAGTCTGCATAGTAGTAGCAGCAATATTAGATTAAAAAAACGGAAGACACTAAATGAATTTGGATTTGAGAGAACTTCTAGCATGAATTTAGAAAATAATTAAGAGAACTTATCTGGAAGACGTAAACAATATAAATTGATTGTTATACGAAAGGTTGCCACAAATTAACAGTTTACGCAATGACTCGAATAAAAATATCAATAGTCAAATATTTTAAAAAAGTAACGGTTTAAAAAAGAAAAAGAAAATAATGTTATACAGGTATGGCTAGTTAATAAATTATGATGAAAAGCATGGTGTAGGTTCAAACTTCAAAGTACCTGATATCCATGAGAAAGATGGCCACCGTGAGGAAGATCGAGTGCCATGATTCTCTCATGGGGTTTTAGCAATGCAGTGTAAACATGAAAATTTGCGGGAGACCCAGACAAAGGCTGCACGTTCACTGCAATTTAAATGGGTTCAGTGGCATCAGAAGACTTAAGCAAACACCTAATGCATTCAATAAATTTATTGAATATCAAGAGAGCTCCTGGGTGATCATTTCAAAATTTAACCACCAAAACCCATGTCAGACTGCATCCTCTGGAAACCTAGTTTGAATTCTACCTTAGCATGTATAAAGCAGTTCAGAGTTCCGTAGAAAAAGTATTGCCATGGCTCAAAAACAATAACAAGTCGTAAGTCATAGACACATTCCCTTGCATTCTATTAACCAGAGAAAAAAAATTGTACGTTCTGCTAAGGCCCAAAAAATAGACAACAGGATATTTCTTTATTGTGCTGCTATTTTTTCGTAGTATTTGTGTGTTTACCTCCCCATTTAGCGGGATCCAATCTAAACGCCTCAAGGGCACGATTCTGGCACAGTGTTTCAGCCATGTCAATATACCTGAAAAGGAAAGATCCACAAGTTTTCGAATTTGCATTCGGTATAGAATAAAGTCCCAATTGCCAACAACTATACATCCATCATTGTGTTGATCGATGAGTTTATGAAGCCGGGTTTAATTCTTTTAAAGCAAGTAAAGATAAAATAAATAATACTCTTGATAAGAAAATTAACTGTTAATCTTCTAAAAAAATCCTATTTGTATACCCACAAGTCATTTCTCAGAGTGGCACCGGTCTCATGATCAAATTTGTGAATTCGAGTAACGTGAATGAAGAAAACATGGTTAGAAACGGAAATCTCACTAATTAAAAAGTCAGTTCATTCAGATTGTTCAATAAAAATTAGTCATTTGGGAATAAAAAAATAATAAGATTGTAAATATATCAATAATAAGATTGTAAAAGAAAAAAAAAATCTATAAAGAAAAATATTTTTTAAGGATTATACAAGGTAATTCAAATTTATCAGAAATCACAAAAGCTATGGATTATGCTCAATTTCACCGTCTAATTTTAATAAATTTTAATGAAAATTTATAGTTGTTTGCTAACTCTTCTCCAGTGCAATAAATATAAATTATTGATTTGTCCTGAACTAAAATTTCTTGGTTTCCTCCCTAGTTAGTCACTTCACCTCAGAGGAACCTGATTATAAAAATATGTAGAAGCAAGAGTTGAGAGACAGACATACTCATTTCCACCATAATATCTTGCACCAGGATACCCCTCACTGTATTTGTTGGTCATGACAGACCCAACCGCTTGCATGACAGACACAGAAGTGAAATTTTCTGAGGGTATCAGTTCAAGCCCCTTCACAGTTCACCCAAAAAAAAATAAGAAGTTAAAATATACATAACTTATAACAAAAAAAAAAAAAAAGAGCTTCCATCCTAAATTAACGAGGAAACACCACATACACATACATGACCATAAAATAAAATATATATATATATATATATATATATATATATATATATATATATATATATATATATATATATATATATACCTTCCATTGCCTGGCTTTCTCAAGTTCAATAATATTAGCAATCTCAGGATCAACAGCCTCCAGTGGAGCATTCAACTGCTTGGGCCACTGCAAAGTCGCAATTTTTCTTTATGAATATGGATACTTTTAGAAAGTGAAATTGATTATATCATAAAGATGGACTCACAGTAACTCCGGGTCGCTCCTTGTCGTAGACAGCTTCGTCAGGCAAAGACGACTACAAAAGCAAAAAAAAAAGGGTTGAGATTACGAGAAGCGAATAAGAGCTAGAAGAAGAGACGCAGAGAGAGTGAACCTTGAAGTAGATGGAACCGGCATTGAAGAGAGGGCGCAGAGGCTTCTCAATTGAAGACGAAAGTCTGCGAAGCGCCATTGCCATCGCCATTTCTCGTACTCAGAGAGATACAGAGTGTGTTTATGAAGATGAACTCGTTCGATGCCTTGTTATCCCAATCCTAATCACTGCTCTCAATCGGTTTTTCGCTTGGCGCCAGGCGGGACCCACTTTCAGATTTTGGATTCCGTTGGACCTTTCGCTATTTTTTTAAAATAATAGTAATAATAATAATGCATAAATATATTGTATAAAAAAATATTATAAAATTGAAGGAGAAATGAAAGAGGCTGTCGCATTGATGGCTAACATCTGACCAAATACTATATGTAATGTAACAAGTATTATTCTATTAAGGTATTTAACAAACATATTTATGATGATTTATACCATGATTGTTAACTTAAATTTTAATAATAATTTTTTTTTATTAGTGTACGAGTTGACGAGCCTTCAATCTAATGATCTTAATTTTTTTACAATATGAAATGGTAGCTGCTAAATTTTGAAATTTAGTATTCGTCTATGATAAGGGTGGGTAAGAAAATTAGAGGTGACGAGCTAAGCTACGCTGAAATTTTTGTTCCTTTGTAAAGAAAAAGAAAATGATGGAAAGCATGAAAATTGGAAATAACGTAGGCCTTGAAAGTCCAATCCAGAAGTAGGGTTTCTTGGCCACAAACTAATTGATAGGGTAATTCAAATGCTTGAAACATATTTTGCCACTTGCCATCATTTGGTAATTCAACTATTTCTTTGAGTCACCATCATTTGGCTTCTTATGTTCCATTCCTTTATGGATATTAATGTAATACTTTGTTGGATTAAAAGAGAAGCATTTCATCAATAAATTTATAATTATTTTTCATATATTTCTAATAAGATACAATTAAAATATAATCTCACGGCTAAAAAAAAGTTTAAACACCGCTAGAAGGAGGGCTTGAACCTCCGACCTTGTGGTTAACAGCCACACGCTCTAACCAACTGAGCTATTCCAGCTTTTGTTAATTATAGTATCGTATCTGCATAATAAAATTTCACATCTTCATTATCATTGATGTATTCCGTAGGAGCTTTCAGATTCTTAACCAGGGTTGTATCTGTATCAACAACATTTATTAATTTAAAATTGGATTTAAGACATTATATATCAACAAGATTGACGCGTTGTTCAAATTGAATTAATAACTATAATAATAATAATAAAAATAATAATAATTAAATAATGCTAAATCAATATAATGTCATAAGATTATAACTTTAAAACTAAAATAAAGCATTATTTTTTTTACAGTTATACGGATACTTAATATTCAAAATATACAAACAAAATTATAAAATAAATAATCTCAATATTATATTTATGTTTTGATCAAATAAATAAATTTTATTAATAATAACAAGTTCACACTAAATAAAAAATTAAAATGTAATATTATATATATTATAAAATAATATATAAGATATAAAAACTGTAAATTAATATAAATGTATAAACTATATGTTTTATATGAAATAAATTATTATTATTATTATCGATAATAAATAAAAATAATTTATACAAATTTTCAATTTTTTATCTTCTTTTATCTTAAAATTATTTTAAATAAAATTAAAAATACTGATTTTCTCTGTTGCCACAAATTTTAGATTGTTTTGACACATTTTGACTTGTTCAATTTCTTAAAAAATAATAATAATTCATTTAGTGTTCATTTTTGTTTAGTGAAAAGTTTTAAATTAGTTTTTTATTTTAAAAAAATTTTAACAACGTTCCAATTTTTGAAAAATGTCTCTCTTAATAAAGATTATTAACGACTTTAATGATGTGTTACGTGTCAATTTATAATTTTAAAATTTTTTTTTCAAAAATTTTTATTATCAAATTGATGGGTATGTGATATTGTTAATGTTATGTGATAGAGCATTTTCACGTGTCAACAAGTATCATTATCTTTGTTTTAATTATCTTTATTTTAATTTAGTTTTTATATATATTTTTTTGAGTCAATTTAATTTCAATTTTTTTAAAATAGAACAATATTGTTTCTTCTAAATTAAGACAAATTTATATTTTTTTTATATGTTATACGGATATTTTTTTTATTAAAAGTGATCTTTTAATGGGTTAAATATGTTTTTAATCCCTATATTTTGGAACGATTTTGTTATTTATTCATATAATAATAAATTACTAAAGATTTAATATACTTCAATATTTTTATTAGGGTGATGATATTTGAACCCATCAAACTTTTACACCCACTTAACACTAGTAAAACTATACTTTTATTTTAAAATATATAATTTAAGAAGAGTTAAAGTAAAAATTATTTCTAATTACCGTAGGATAGAGATAGGAAAGGTGAAAAGTGTTCCTTTATATTTTGTCAGATTGAATTTGTTTTTACGAATTTTTATTATTATTTTATGAAAAACAACTCATGTACATAAAAAAAAAGTTCAACAACGCTTAATAGAGAAAATAAAAAAAATATATTTAAGCTAATAAAAAAAACAAGATATATATTTACCATTGACAGTGTTTACAATATAAAACTGACTACAATTCTGGTTGACATGAAAGAAAAGTTTCACTTAATAGTTACAATTACAAATTTACATTTATTTAACACGTATTATAAAGATAAAATTATCATTAAAAAATACATTTTGCATTTTAAAAATTAAAGAAAAAGAAATAGAGTTTAAATAATAATATTTTAATTATAATTATATTATTCTTTAATTTAAAAATCATAATTATATTATTATATTATTAAAAATGTATCAAATGAATGTTTTTTTAAGTTATCAAACTAACTTTTTCAAAAAAATAAAAGAGAAAACAATTATTGACACATTTCACACGAATTTTAATAATATAATAATATTATGATTTTAAATTAAAAAATAATATAATTATAATTATAATATTATTTTTTTTACCGTGTTAAATAGAAGTAGTTTGTCAATTTGTTGTGTCAATGATAAAAGAAATATAAATGTAAAAGAATTTGTGTGTGGGCTGGAAATGTTTAGGAAAGAGGAAAAACTATGATTATTAATTTTAATGACAGTCCAATATTGAAGGAAACACAGACTAGGGCATATAATCCATAAAACAATAAGACTGAACAATTGTAGAAATGAGTTGAGGACCCTCACGTACGCAACTATTATTATCTTCCTTGGAGGAACTAGGTCTCTCTAGATACGTGAAGCGAATGTCCAAGACAGAATGTCATGGGTCTCAACGCTGTCACCGGTCGCACCAGAACACCCAATTCTCACCCATTTCGGCAGAACTCCCCTCAGATCAATTGTTTTCGACAGCTCAACAACAGTGGGGGGTTGAGTACCGTAACCAACGACCACACTCAACTCTTTCGTCTCCGAATCGTATCTAATGCAAGCTTTTCCAATCGAACCTTCAGGAACCGAATTAATAGGCCAATCTATCGTCTCCACGCACTTAAGACTGTTGATTTCCACACCAATATGCGGAGCAATGGCAACAGGCTCGGGATCCCATTCATTTCCGAAGCTGTCAAATTCAATCGCCACAATCTGATTCTTGTCGGCGTTGAAAGCAGTTTCGGGAGTGAAGAGTCCAAGGTATCCCCCAGATGAACTGTTGGGAATGTTCGGGTCAGCATCGAATGGTAAGATGAAGAAGGAGAGGCCATCAGCGTGGATTTCTGACCCAGCGGAATCAACGACGAAGGAGAACACAGTTTCGAAGTCTGCTAGTTTCCCTGTGGTTTTGTCCCAGAGACGGACGGGTGGAATGTAAACAGCACGACCAACACTGTGTTTGCGAATGATCGGATTGCCGTATGATCCACCGTCTCTTCTAGTCAATTGCACCATCTACTACACGGGCATCGCCGAGGTAACCAATGTCGAACTGTATTCCTGGCTCGAATTTCGAGAAGCTGAATGAAAGTGAATCTGACTTCACGTTGTTTACAAGAAACACAAAACAGAAGGAAATCATGAGAAGGGGAAATGGAGTTCGTGTTTTAGCCATGGTTGACACCCCAGAGATTAATTTGAAACTTAATTGATTGATGGTGCATGGCAAAACCCAGAAATTTGAGTTATATATAGGCTCGCTGAGCTCTGTCGGCAAAATCAATAAAAGTATTGTTTCCGTAGATATTTTGTGGGACCGAGACACTAATCTTTTTTGATGTGGCTTTACTGCTTTTTAATCTGGGTTCTTCGCTTGTCTTCTTTCTTCCTTGGCCGCTTGATCGTCTGAAATCTTGGTCGTTCGGTGATCTTTTAACTTTGACCGTTCGGTCGCCTTCCCGGTAGAGAGGGGGAGGTACCTACAAAAGGCACTCTAATACCCAAGTCAGGCGTGTATTGAAGAGCCTCGGCTCGTGAAGGGTTTTCACTATTTGAGTATTTGAGAATACGAGTTGAATGTGAGTGAAATGTGGTTGGAAGATGATTCGAAGGTACCTGACTTGTGACCCTGGCTCTCTATTTATAATTTGTGTCATGGACCTTAAACGGATATAAGCCCAATAAAATATAAACATAATAAAATATAAACAGACTTACTTGAAAATCTTGTTAGTTGCTAAATATCTTTAATCAGATATTTTATACCGTACAAGTATCTTTAGTATATTCTCGTGTGTATCGAAATATAGATTTCTGTGAATATATATGTACCATAGGGTCGGTCACACCCAAGGACATACCGGGCGTCCAACGAGTAAGACCCCCCGACGGAAAACATACCCTTAACTAGGCATGGATAACCACGAGCGCCATATCGAACAGGACAGACGGCGTCCTAGCGAACGTTAAAGGGTTTTCACGAAGATTTGCATAATCTCTTAGGGTTGTCGCGTTACCCGCGAACCAAAAGTTGAACGAATGTTAACAGGCAACAACCGGCCGCTCCGCAGCAGCGGACGGCCAGACAAAACCAATCATGGCGGAAGGAGGTATTAAAATGGGATTAAGCTAAAACGCAATTAGGAAAGTTGGGCCACGGATTGGGCCGCGATTAAGGGGCAGTTAATCACGAGCCCATAACGAATACTATAAATACAAGTCAAAGGTGAAAGGTAGTTGGTTACATTCACATTTATTCTGCTTTCTCTTTCTATCTCTACCCCTTTTTTGTGAAGTACTGACTTGAGCGTCAGAGTGCCTTTAGCAGGTACCCGGCCAGACGCAAGAGAATAATCAAGGCTTGAGAGAAGTGACCAGGAGGGGGAGCAGCTGACCGGACGTTTGAGGACGAGAAATTGTGCAGGAAGATTTGGAGATACGTCCAACCGGAACATTTTGGCACCCACCGTGGGGCCGGAGGATTATAACCAACGGAGACCACGAGAAATACTAGCGAAGACCCAAGCGGAGTGATTCGAGCGTTGGAGACGAGAATGGAAGAGATACAAAGGCGACCTGAGGAGATGCAGAAGAAACACGAGGAAGAAATGACTGTTGTCCGGGCGGAGTGCTTGGCCCATTTGCGCAAGGGCAAAACAACGGAAATCAGAGACGAAAGGGAAGAAAGGGACAAGGAGGCCTATAGTAGTGCCCGGAGCAGAGAAGATCAACGACAAGAGAAAGGGAAGGAGGAGGAGGAGAAGGAGAAGGAAGAGGAGAAGGAAAAGGAGAGGGAAAAGGAGGAGGAAAGTTTAATACTAGTAAAGAGGGAGGGACCGTTGGACCCCGTGCCTTTTGTCCAGGCTATAATGGACGTCCACATCTCGGACCAGTTTGTTCCCCCGTAGTTCAAGATGTATGATGGGAGTACGGATCCCGAAGCGCACATCAAATCATTCACGAACGCCATGACATTCTGAACGGGGTGTGACGCGGTTTGGTGCCGAGCGTTCTCTCTCTCCTTGGAAGGGGAGGCGTCCCAACAAATCAGTTTGCCGCATGCCGCGCACAAGATGTTACCCTGGTAGATCTGATGAACCTGAAGCAGGGAAAGGACGAACCGCTTAAAGTCTTCATGGACCGATTCACGAAGACGGTTCGACGAGTTAGAGGCCTTAGCCTGGAATTATCTCTCTAGTATGTAATGTCGGCTCTAAAGTCAGGACCATTCAAAGAAAGCATCTGTCGTACCCCCCCTAAAACTTTGGCGGAATTGCGTCAACGCGCCGCGGACGAAACCCGAGTAGAGGAAATGAGACAAAATTATCGCAAGGAGGTACAGGAAGCCAAGGAAAGGGGCGAAGGGAAACGAGAGGGGCAAACCAACCGTTCAGGGCCCCCTAGGGGACGTGACGGGCCTCGAGGCCCTCGTTTCCAGCAATACGCGCAGTTAAATGCTCCACACACACGCATCTTGCAGGAAGCATTGAGCACGCAGATCATGCGGCCCCCTCAGAAACGTCCAACCCCGCCCGGGGCAGACAGTAGCAAGCACTGTCTGTACCATCAGAACATGGGGCACGATACTGAGGATTGCGTCACCCTTAAAGACCGAATTGAAGAGCTAATCCGAGCAGGACACCTGAAGAGCTACATTCGGGAATACCGGCCGGAGAGATCTCCGGCGAGACGCCCCAGTCAACCGAGAAATAGCCCAAAGAGGAGCTCGCGACGAGACGAGAGGAAGCCTCCCGGGCGGTATGAAGGCCGATCCAATCGGCGAAACGATTACCACCACGCCCATAACTATAGAAGGAAGAAATAGGGGGAGAAGTAAAAGCCGAGAACGGGAATACCACAACCACCCCCTGAGAGGTATGATCCACACCATTTCTGGAGGATTCCCGGGCGGCGGGGCGTCGTCGTCCGCTAGGAAAAAAGAGCATTCGGGCTTTACGGTCCATACACACGGTGGATGTACCTAGGAGGACAATGCCCCCATTACGTTCTCCAATGAAGATTTCCATGCCCCGGATCCGGAATATGATGACCCTATGGTCATCACGGTGGAGATCGCCCGTTACGGGGTGAGCAAGGTGCTGATGGATCAGGGGAGTTCCGTCAACATACTTTACTAGAAAACATTCAAACAAATGGATGTTTCAAAGGATCTCATAGTACCTTATGATGAGCAGTTGGTGGGCTTCGCGGGCGAACGGGTGGATACCAGGGGATATTTGGACTTATGGACACGGCTAGGAGCGGGGAGAGAAGCTGAAGAGAAGAGGGTAAGGTACTTGCTTGTGGAGGCTAATACTTCCTACAATGTCTTGCTGGGACGCCCCTGTCTAAACTCCTTTGGTGCTATCGTTTCCACCCCCCACCTGACGATGAAATACCCCACCAATCGGGGGACCATATACACCGTCCGGGCGGATCAGAAGCTGGCCCGCGAATGTTACGCAGCGGGTCTGAAAATTTATCCGAGGGTGGCCAGGAGGAAAACGAACGAAATCGAGGTCGCGATGACCGACCTAGACCCAAGAACTAATACAGAAGACCGGTTGAAGCCAATAGGAGAAACTCAGCCTGTGATCGTAGGGAAGAATGCTTCCCAAACCACTTTGATAGCCCAAGGGTTGGAACTAGAAATGGAGAAAAACCTGAGGGCCACGTTATGGCGAAATAGAGACCTATTCGCCTGGACCGCCTCTGACATGCCAGGAATTCATCCGTCCGTCATGTCTCATCGATTATCGTTGTTCAAAGAGGCCCGACCAGTGGCCCAAAAGAAGAGGAAGTAGGGAGAAGAAAAGAGGAAGGCTGTGGTGGAAGAGGTGAAGAAGATAAGGGAGACCGGCTTCGTACGGGAGGTGACATAAACCACTTGGCTAGCCAATGTGGTAATGGTAAAGAAACCCACCGGCAAGTGGCGCATGTGTATGGATTACACCAACCTCAATAAGGCCTGTTCAAAAGACTCATACCCTCTACCTAGTATTGACATGCTAGTGGACGGGGCATCGGGCCACCAAGTGCTGAGTTTCCTCGACGCTTATTCCGGATACAACCAGATACCTATGCACGGGCCGGACAGGGAAAAGACAGCCTTCATCACCGATCAGGCTAACTTCTGTTATGAGGTTATGCCCTTCGGTCTCAAGAGCGCGGGCGCTACTTCTCAACGGTTGATGGACCGCATATTCTCGGAGCAGTTGGGACGCTGCATGGATGTGTATGTGGACGATATGGTTGTCCGATCATCCGACGGAGATAAACATCTGCATGACCTGGAAGAGGTGTTCCGTCAGGTGCGCAGGTATGGCATGCGTCTCAGCCCGGCTAAATGTACGTTCAGCGTCGCCGTTGGCAAGTTCCTCGGATTCATGCTCACCTCGAGAGGAATCGAAGTAAATCATGACAAGTGTGAGGCGGTGCTGAAAATGAAAAGCCCAGGTACGTTGAAGGAGGTCCAGAGGTTAGTCGGACGACTTACGACCTTGTCCCGCTTCATACCCAAACTCCCTAAGCACCTCCGTCCGATTCTGAAGAAAATGAAGAAGAGTTCTAACAACGCATGGGATGATGACTGTGAATCAACGTTCGGTGACATTAAGGGCATCCTCGTTAGCCCCCCTATCATGAACCGGCCTACTCCGAGGGCGGAATTACAGGTGTACCTAGGGATTTCCGATGCGGCTGTTAGCGCCATTTTGCTACAGGAACAACCCACTCCCAAGTTGATATACTTTGTTAGTAGAACGCTAAACGACGCAGAGACACGTTATCAGCAGGTGGAGAAAGTCGCCCTAGCACTTCTCAACGCGGCAAGAAGACTTAGGCCATATTTCCAAAGTCATCAGGTGGTGGTACTTACCGATCACCCTGTCTCAAAGATACTAAGAAAGCCGGACTTGGCGGGTCGCATGGTAGGCTGGGCGGTAGAATTGTCCGAATTTGGTCTCCGGTACGAGCCGAGGGGCTCAGTAAAGGGGCAACACCTAGCTGACTTCGCAGTAGAAATACCCCTTACAAGTGAAGACGAATGGAACTGTATGTTGACGGGGCGTCCGGTCGGACGGCAAGTGGAGCCGGTGTGGTGCTTGAAGGCCCAAATGGTTTTTTGGTGGAGCATTCTTTGATCTTCAAGTTCAAAGCATCGAACAACCAAGCTGAATATGAAGCTTTACTGGCCGGTCTGCAATTAGCCAAGGATATGGGTGCATGCCGCTTAACTTGCCGGATGGACTCGTAGTTGGTCGTCGGACAAATGAACGGTGAGTTTTAGGTAAAGGAGGACCACCTCCTCAAGTACTTTCACCAGGCTTCCGCCTTGGTCAAGGAATTTGAAAAGATAACAATTATGCACATACCACGAGAGCAAAACGCTCGGGCAGATATGCTCTCTAAGCTTAGTTCGGGAAAGGAGAAAGGCCAGTTGACTACCATTATTCGGCAAGTCCTTCTGCAACCCACGATCGAGTGTCATGCAATAGGGATCGGTGAGGCCACCGATTGGCGTGCGGATATTCGGAGGCTGATGAAGAAGCAAGACAATGGGGACACGTTGCGGCAAGCCGAGACACGAAAGATCGTCCGATTTCTCCTGATAAGCGACGACATGTACAGAAGGGGTTTTTCTACACCTTTGCTCAAGTGTCTAGCCAGGGATGAGACTCGATACGTGATGGATGAGTTGCATAATGGCATCTGCGATTTCCATACAGGTGGACGAGCGCTGAAAGCACAAATATTGCGCGTCGGCTATTATTGGCCGACTATGGAAAGCGATGCTGTGGAATTCACTCGTCGCTGCATACAATGTCAGGCTCACGCTAATAACAAGCACTTGCCACCTCAAGCTTTACACAGCATTTCAGCTCCCTGGCCGTTCACTCAGTGGGGTATGGACATTGTAGGACCTTTTCCCCCCGGTACCGGCCAGAGGAAATTTCTGCTCGTAGCAGTTGACTACTTTACTAAATGGGTAGAAGCCGATCCCTTGCCACAATAACCGCAACACAAGTACAAAATTCTGCTGGAAACTGATTTGCAGGTTCGGTCTACCACGCAAGATCATCACCGACAACGGGCGGCAGTTCATCGACCGAAAGCTCGAAAAGTTCTTTGAAGACTTGGGGATAAGACACGCTACCAGCTCAGTTGAGCACCCATAGACAAATGGCCAGGTAGAGGCTATGAACAAAACCATCGTCGCCGAACTGAAACGACGATTAGGAGAGAAGAAAGGGGTCTGGGTGGAGGAGCTTCCGGAGGTTTTATGGGCATACCGATGCACTCCGCATGGCACCACTGGAGAAACCCCCTTCAATTTAACATATGGGACCGACGCGATGCTGTCGGTCGAACTCGGGGAACCGTCCCTACGCCGCAACATGGAAGACCTCTGGTTAAACGATCAAGAGTTAAGGGTGGAACTGGACACAATTGACGAGAGACACAATCAGGCAGTGTTGAGGGCAGAAGCCTGTTGCCGAGTGGTAGAAAGGAAGTACAATACCAAGGTACACCCTAGAAGCTTCCAAGAGGAGGACCTTGTCTGGAGGAAGACAGGAGACGCACGACGAATCGCAACACACGGAAAGCTCGCCGCCAAATGGGAGGGCCATTCAAAGTCATAGAATCGTTGGGCAATGGCGCGTATCGTCTCACCAAGCTGGACGGACGGCAAATCATCAACACTTGGAACGCGTCCCACCTGAAGTTGTATTTTAGTTGATATGTAATAACTTCTTTTGTAATCTCATCGATGTTTGAATGAATTCACCGGATGCTTCCACAACTTGACCAGATGTATCTTCGTCTTAAAATCCTAACAAAGAAGCCAAGTTGAAGAATGGAAATATCCTGTCAACTTGGCTGGGCGGCGAAGGGCAAAGCCTGCCGACCCCCGGTGAAAGAAGCCAAGTTGAAGAATAGAAGTATCCTGTCAACTTGGTTGGGCGGTAAAGGGCAAAGCCTACCGACCCCCGGCGAAAGAAGCCAAGTTGAAGAATGGAAATATCCTGTCAACTTGGCTGGGCGACGAAGGGCAAAGCCTACCGACCCCCGGCGAAAGAAGCCAAGTTGAAGAATAGAAATATCCCATCAACTTGGTAGGGCGGTAAAGGGCAAAGCCTGCCGACCCCCAGCGAAAGAAGCCATGTTAGAAAATGGAAATATCCTGTCAACTTAAGAATCAGATTCAAATCCCGAGCAATAACAACAACTTACCAATAGAAAAACAATATTAGGTAGCGTACAGATTTGTAAATCGCGAAAACGAAACTAAAATTCATTCTTAAGGGGAGGTACAAAAATGTCATACGGACGGACGGTAAGGTAAACAAACAAGTTATGTTGTTTACCATCCGGCCGACAAATGTCCACAAAAAAAAAGAGAAAAACCTCAACCCTAATAATAAAAAAGAACTAAAGCCCTATTTTTCAGCGTCGCCGACGGCAGCAATCATAAAACCTGCAATGGTTTCGGCACCGGCCTCAGCCCCACGGCCGCAGCGCCCAACGGCTCGATCTCCACCAGTACACCATCATACACATCTTTATACAGATCAAAGCCGAGTTCGAGGGGCTTATCTACATGGAGAAGCAGGACCGCCTGCCTTAAGGCCTTATAAAACCCATCTTCATGCTCTGCCACCAAGGTGTCATTAAGCTCGGATATCCTCTTCTGCGCGGCCTTCAGATCCGCCCGGACAACACTTAAATCAGTATGTAGCTCCACGGTTCTCCCCTGGAGCCTTCGTTCGATCTCTTTCTGTTCGGCAGTCGCCAGCTTCAGCTGATTGCACTCCTCCTCCAAGTTAGACTTGGCGGTCTCTTCTTCTTTGAGTTGCTTGGCCGCTTCCTCAAGTTTCGTGGAGCCGTTGGCCGCGCGTTGCTTTTCTTCTTCAAGAGACTTTCGTACGCCCTCCAGCTCCGCTTCCAGGGCCGCTGTTTTCTCTTGTTCTTTTAATAAAGCTTTCTTCACCTCCCCCGAACCTCTAAGATCGGCAAATTCTCGAACATACCCAACCATCGAGGCAGTCCTGCTGGCCATCTCAAAAATAGAGTCCACCATGGCGGGCCCGGGTAGAGATTCCAACAAAACTCGATAGGCGGGCCCCCTGTTGAAGTCAATAAATCGGCCCATGTTGTACTTGGGGATGAAAACACCACCTGGGAGAGGCGCGGCCGGCTCAATGCCTTCCCGCCGACATTTTTTGGAGGAAGACTTACTTCCTTTCTGAGACTTCCTTTTCCTCCGGGTTGATGCCGACGCAGGTATCAGGGCCTATTGAGAGGCCACTTCGGCGGCAGGATTGGCACCAGCCGCCGCGGACGACAGTCCAATAGAATGGACATTGGAAGGAGTAGATACACCTTCCCCCGCCGGCAGCTGACAAGCTTTTGGCAAATTTGCGCCACTAGCGGGAGTATCCTTGAGGGACCCGAATGACGCAATGGTCACTCGGGCGGCAGATGAAGGGGGACGCTTGGAGGGAGGAAGAGCTTGATCTTTGGCAAGGGTAGCAGCTCGAGCAGACTCCCTCTTGGAGGCCAGAAAGTTGGATTGGTGGGGTCCAGGGGCGGCCATGCAATCTGAAAGAAAATAGCAAATTCAGCTAAGTTACAATGTCATATGTGATGGAAAATGGAACGAATCACATACCGAGTGCTCTCTGAGTGCAATCCTTGAAGGGAATGCAGTCGACCAAGCAGCGGGCGGGGGTGCAGCGTGGCAAGGTTTTAATGATGTCCACCACGCAGAGATATTCTATTTCCAACTCACGCTTGGCATAATCCTTCACTTTGCGAGGGTTCTCCGTCCAATATAGAGGGAACAATGGAGAACCCTCCTGGTCAAAGAACTCCCGACGGCCGGCGTCGGTCACAACGACCTTAAAAAACTGATCTTTGAAGTTCTTGAAGGACTCATAATAGGGCTTGAACAAAGTCTGATCCGCCACAAAGATATGGGAAACCCAACCGCCCTTGGGAGAGGGACGGACGTCGAAATAGTGCAGAACGGAACGAACGGTTGGTGGAACGCCAGCCACCATACACTCGACAACGAATGCTTGGGCAGCGGCCCATGCGTTCGGATGAAGTTGTGTGGGCGCTACGTTCAATTCTCGTAATAACTCCATCTGGAAATCGATAAAGGGGACGCGGACATGCAACTGGGTAAAGAGGTTCGCGTACATGAAGAAATAGTCTTCAGAACTGGAACCTTTCCCATGACAGACCCGTTCGTCCTCCCGACTAACGACAATCCTTATTAGCTGGGCGTCCGCTGTATCTCTCACCACGTACGACCGGTCTATAAAATCTTGAAGACTGACGCGTGAAAGACAAGACACCTGAGTATTTACATCGAAGCCGACCCAATCGTAACCGTCAACCCTAGGAAAGCTACTGACAGGAGCGAGAGTGACCGGATCCACGGTCACACCCCCTTGCACTAAAAAGAGGGGGGCCCCATGAAAGATCCGCCCCTTCAGGACCACTGAAGTTGGCTCGCGAACTTCGCCATCGTTTCCACCTGCAACTGGTGGATTAGCCACCCTTTCCGCCTCCCCCAAGGAGGGTTGCTGGGGGGAGTTACTGCCGAAACCCGGCGACTCACTAGACGCAGACGAGCCACTGACATTGCCACCACCAACGCCCCCGCCGTCTCCGCCGCGGCCTAACGACTCCAGAGAGGACTCAACACAGACAATCGCCATTTTATTACCTGAGAAGAAGAAAGAATAGCGATAGAGAGTTGGAGGAAGTAACCTCATCGAATCATCGACCCCTATTTATAGAATTTTTTTTGAAAAACTGCCATAAATCCTCGCCGTCCAAGACTCCCACGACCAACGGCTCAGATCGAGGGGCGTTACGGCTTCCCAACAATCGTAAACCTCCTTAAGATGCCACGTGTCTTTTCCCGCCCAAAGCACGCGCAAAAATCGAAGTGACGATCCGCCACAGCGTTTTCGAAGCGTCATAACCGTCCTTTTCGGGAGTCACGTCACCTAGACCTTAGGCAGCACCCCTCTCGAGACATCGAAAACCGCTATACTAGCTTACCCGACGGCAGGCTACTCTCAAACCCTACGTCAACCAGTTGCCTCGGGCTTGGGGGACCTGTGTACCATAGGGCCGGTCACACCCAAGGACATACCGGGCGCCCAACGAGTAAGACCCACCTGACGGAAAACATACCCTTAACCAGCATGGGTTTTCACGGTAACAACGGCGAAACCTGTGCATCCCAGCCGTTCAGGCATTGATAACCACGAGGGCTATATCGAACAGGACGGACGGCGTCCTAGCAAACGTTAAAGGGTTTTCATGAAGATCTGCATAATCTCTTAGGGTCGCGGCGTCACCCGCGAACCAAAAGTTGAACAAATTTTAACAAGCAGCAACCGGCCACTCCGCAGCGGCGGACGACCAGACAAAACCAATCATGGCGGAATGAGGTATTAAAATGGGATTAAGCTAAAACGCAATTAGGAAAGTTGTGCCACGGATTGGGCCGTGATTAAGGGGCAGTTAATCACGACCCCATAACAAAGACTATAAATACAAGTCAAAGGTGAAAGTTAGTTGGTTACATTGAATGCACATTTATTCTGCTTTCTCTTTCTATCTCTACCCCTTTTTGTGAAATATTGACTTGCGCGTCGGAATGCTTTTAACAGGTACCTGACCGGACGTAAGAGAATAATCAAGGCTTGAGAGAAGTGACCGGGAAGGAGAGCAGCTGACTGGATGTTTGAGGACAAGAAATTGTGCAAGAAGATTTGGAAATACGTCCAACCGGAACAATATATATATATGTATGTACATACATATATATGTATGTACATACATATATATGTATGTACATACATATATATATATATATATATATATATATATATATATATATATATATAACTTGGTTAAGTAGTGTTTGTCTGAAATATATCTTTCTTGGACTGCAATTGAATATCCATTTCTCCTGGAAAGTTCGACGAAAGGATTGTGTTGGTTAACCATTAAAAGTGGCAATGGCAACGTCTTTACAGCTAAGTGAAAGGCATTCATCAACTATCAAAAACTCTTTAACTTATTATATTTAACGAGGATGTGTTTTGACAAGTTCTTTATATATGTTTTTTTAACAAATTAAAAAGAGTAAAAAGAACTTCTCCATATTTTATGCACAGATTAAAAATAAAATTTTAAAATATTTTTTATAAATTATTTTTATTTTATCAAGAAATGATTATTAAAATTTCTTCCTAATACTAGATACGAAAGAATACATTCATCTAATTACAGTAACATTTCTTTATATCTTTTTTTTTTAAATAAAAAAATAATAAAAAGAATTTCTCAAAATTGTATGCATATTAGAAATCAAAATTTGCAAATAATCGTTATTATTTTATTCATGTATAAATTAATTTTACTTTAAAAGTAATTATTAAATTTTTTATTCTAATATAGACTAGATAGAAAGAATATTAATTTAAATGTTACTAAAATAACATTATTCTGCCGCTCATGGCAGCAACTAATAATGGGGTGACTGATACTTCCAATGTTCGAGTGCGAGACAAGAGGTGAATGTCTCAAGTAATTATAGGATTCAAAGTTAACTCTATAAAGGTGAAAACAAATATTTCAAATTAAAATTACCATTATTTAGATTATTATTATTTAAGTCCATTTTAATGAATTAATTTTGAATTTGCATTTATATATTTTTTAAATGCATGATTTTGGATTTTAAATGAGTCTAATAATTAGATTTGGATTTGATATAAATTAGATATGGATTGAGTACAAATTAAATAATATTTTGAATGGTAAAAGTTTAAAATTAAGTGAAATTAAGTAAGTTTAAGTTATGCAAGGTTAAACAAGTTCAATGAGACTAATTCATGTTAGGTCGTTGAGTTGAGTTTAAGTTATATAAGATTAAAGATTATAATCTATGACAAGTTGAACCAAATCAAGTTGGGTTAAGTTAGACCTATATTAGGTTAGGTCAATCCACACCTATGTTGAGCTGGTATGGGCCTAGATAAATTAGGCTAAATGGAGTCAGGTCTATAAGTAAAGTTGGGTTAGATTAAATTCAAGTTAGTATAAGCTTTTTGAACCAAGTCTGTCTAGTTAAATCAAGTCAAGACCATGTCAATTTTGTCAAGTTGGGCTCAAGTGAAACCAAGACAACCTATATACATTTTAGGCTAAGTTAGTTCAAACCTACGTTAGGCCAAGTTAGATTAGGCTCATATCAAACTGAATTGGGTGGGTTCATGCCCACATAAGACCAAGTCAAGATGAAACAACTCCATGGTTAGACAAAATTAAGTCTGAGCCATATTGAACTAAATTAGTTCTGCCCAAACTAGGTTAAGTTGGGTTGGATCATGATTAGGCTAAGTTGAGTTAAGCTAAGTTAAGCTAAGTCAAGACAAGGTCGACTTCAGTCAAGCTCAAGTTATCAAGATTAAGTTGAGTTAGGTAAGACTTAACTTCGAAAAGGTACGAAGGGTTTTCTGGATCCAAGTTATGAAAGTCGAGTTAAGCCAAGTTGAGATCAATTTATGTTGAGTTGAGCTAGGCCACAATATGATAGGATTGAAATGGATCTAAGTTAGGTTCGGTGGGTCAAGCATGGCTAAGATCAAGTCAATCTAGTCAAGGTTAGGTCTAGTTAAGCTAGAAAAAAGTCAAGTCCAATCGAGTTGGGTCCAAACCATATTAAATACAGGTCAAGACATGTTGAGTTGAGTTGGACCTAAGTAATTAAAAATCAAGTCCGTAAAGATCGACACAAATTTAGGTTAACTCAAGCTAGGTTCAAGCAAGTTGGGTTGGACTAGACCTAAGTTAAACTAGGTTGGGTTTGGTTTGGGTGTCCCTAAGTTAAGTTGGAATTGATTTAGGTTGATCCTAAGTCAGGTTGGGACCTAGTAAAATTAAACTAAAGTTAAATTAAGTCAGAACTTGTCAAGCTTATGCTAACCTAAGTTAGAGCTAGGTCAAGTTAGGATTAGTCAAAGATTAGGTTAAGCTTCATCAAACTTAGTCAAACTAAATCAAGCTAAAGTAAAGATAGGTTAGACTAGACTCAACCTAAATAAGATTTGATTGAAGTAGACTGAATGTAAATTAAGTTGAGTTTATATGAGATTGAATTTAGTAGTGATAAATTGATTGATGTTGGATTGAATTTGACTAGACAAATCTTAAATCATGTCAATTCAAGTTTAAATTTAAATATAATTTAAATTTAACACAATTATAAAATTGAATTGAATTTGAATTGGGTTGGAAGAATCCAATTAAGTTTAATCTAACTAAAATGAATTTAGTTTATCAATTTTATTTATATGGATTTGATCTATATTAAATTTTAAAAAAATTAATTCATAATTAGGAAAGTAGTAAATATATATAGGGTTAAATAAAAAATAAAAAAATATATCATGGGGTTTGCTAACGCGTGTATGCTATTTTTTTTAGTTGGTACATTTTAGCAATGTATACTGGGGTTTAGTAGACAAAAATACCTTTATATATCATGGATTCTAAGTTTTAAGGTTAAGTTCATTTTAATAACTTTCATTCTCAAAAGTAAAAGAAAAAGAACCCCCAAACCCTTACTCACCTATCTCATTCCTTTCAATCCTTTCTCTTTCATCTCTCTCACTCCAACCTTTTCTCTCATTCTTAAAACTAAAAAAAAAGAAACCCCCCAACCCTTACCTCTCTCATTCCTCTCAACCCTTTCTCTTTCATCTCTCTTACTTCAACATTTTCTCTGTCATCCATAGTGTAGTCCTAATTGAAAAAATCAGAAACACTTGCTTAACCTTAATCCACCTTCCTCACTTACCTAATTTGTTTTTCTCTCATCTCCATACTCTCCCTCACCCACACACAACAACCCGCGACACCGCAATTTGTTGCTCTTGCTCTGTTTGTTCATTTTTATTCACTTTAGTAACAAAATAATAGATTATGTTAATGTTGATTTTTGATTGGAGGGTTGTGTTATATATTTTCCCTTCTTATTATTATTAAATTTCATTTTTAAATTAAGTCACGGTAAAAAAAACCTTTACAAATCACATGATTTCCATGCATCATTTGCACATCTACACCACATTTCATTATATTTTTATTACAGTATCCATTGAGTCTATTTATTGATGTTTATACATGACTTTTTTTTTTAATGATAAATATTAAAATTAAAAAAAAAATTGATATAAAGCTTATGCATAGTTAAACATATATAGCAAAATCTTCTTCTTATTAGAAGTAGCAAAACATGGTTGCCACTGGTGCCACTCCAGATGGATTATTCTGGTTGGTGTATGAAGGGTGCATTTCTGGCTATGATAATCGCGTTGAATTTTGTTTTGTATCATTTAGTGTGAATAGTTTACATCAAATGGAAATAAGTAATTTCATGTAATACAAAATTATTAATAATAAATAAACATATTAAGATACAATGAATAATCTTACAACACTCCTTTTTTGTAACACTATGCTAGAATCGAGGTACTTTAAAGAACCGTTTATGTATTTGTTATTTTTTTACATAAACTGTCCTTTGAAGTATGGATGACAGTAGCAATGTGGATTAGGGTTAGGCAAGTGTTTCTGATTTTTTCAATTGGGTTACAGTAGGGATGAGATGAAAGGTTGGGAGGAATGAGAGAGGTTACTAAGCGTTTGGGTTTTTTTTTTTTTTTTTTTTTTAGTTTCGAGAATGAGAGAAAATATTAGAGTGAGAGAGATGAAAGAGAAAGGCTTGAGAGGAATGAGAGAGGTGAATAAGGGTTTGAGAGTTTCTTTCTTTTTGTTCTTTTTTTAGTTTTGAGAATGAAAATTATTAAAATACCCTTAACCCTAAAACTTAGAATTGAAAAAATAGCATACGTGCTTTAACGAACCTATATATATATATATATATATATATATATATATATATATATATATATATATATATATATATATATATATATATATATATATATATATATGTTTAGGTAGATATTTTGTGAGACCGAGACACTAACCTTTTCTGACGTGGCTTTCCCGATTTCTGACACTTGGACTGGCCGGATTGCTCGCTTTTTCTGGATCTTGACCGCTCGCTTTCCTTCACCTCTGACCATTCGGTGATCTTCAAGCTTTGACCGGAGGGGGGAGGTACCTGCAATGGCACTCCGATGCCCAAGTCAGGCGTGTATTGAAGAGCCTCGGCTCTTGATTGAATATTTAGTGAAGGGTTTTCACTATTTGAGTATTTGAGAATATTAGTTGAATATGATTGGAAGGTGTGATCGGAAGATACCTGGCTTGTGGCCCTGACTCTCTATTTTTAATTTGTCTCATGGACCTTAAACTGATATAAGTCCAATAAAATATAAACAAAATAAAATATAAACAAAATATAATATAAACAGACTTACCTGGAAATCTGGTTAGGTGCTAAATATCTTTAAATAGATATTCTTGATTATCCTTTGATTATTTTATCTTCTGTTTATCAATATCTTTAATAAGATATTTTCGATTATTCTAAGATATATCGTAACCGCTCGGCCTTGATATCATACTGTACATTATGCCCGCCAAGTCCTAGTTAACCGTTCGGTTTTAGCCGAGGTTAACTATAGGACTTATGAGTTTGAAGGAGATTGTGTTGGGGAGCGTACTTCTAGGTGTTGCTCATTTGTGGACCTCCCAATAGGCATGAACGGTTGTCCGTGGCCCAGGAATTCTTGGAGAATCTCCCAGTAGACAAGAACGGTTGTCTGTGGCCCAGGAGTTCCTGGAGAATCTCTCAGTAGACAAGATTGGTCGTCTGTGGCCTAGGAGTTCCTGGAGAACTTCCCAGTAGACGAAATTGACCGTCCGTGGCCCATGAGTTCCTGGAGAACATCCCAGTAGACGTGATTGGTTGTCTGTGACCCAGGAGTTCCTGGAGAACTTCCCAGTAGACGTGATTGGTTGTCCGTGACCCAGGAGTTCCTGGAGAACTTCCCAGTAGACGTGATTGGTTGTCCGTGACCCAGGAGTTCCTGTAGAACTTCCCAGTAGGCGTGATTGGTTGCCCGTGACCCGGGAGTTCCTGGAGAACCTCCCAGTAGACGTGATTGGTTGTCCGTGACCCAGGAGTTCCTGGAGAACTTCCCAGTAGACAAAATTGACCGTCCGTGGCCCAGGAGTTCCTGGAGAACCTCCCAGTAGACGTGATTGGTTGTCTGTGACCCAGGAGTTCCTGGAGAACTTCCCAGTAGACGAAACTGACCGTCCGTGGCCCAGGAGTTCTTGGAGAACCTCCCAGTAGACGTGATTGGTTGTCCGTGACCCAAGAGTTCCTGGAGAACTTCCCAGTAGACAAAATTAACCGTTCGTGGCCCAGGAGTTCCTGAAGAACCTCCCAGTAGACGTGATTGGTTGTCCGTGACCCAGGAGTTCCTGGAGAACTTCCCAGTAGACAAAATCTATGAGGCCGAACGGTTGGATACCTGGAAGGCCGAATGGCCGAGTACCCTCGAGGCCGAATGGACGAATAACTGTGAGGCCTGATGGCCGAGTACCTGCAAAGCCGAATGGTTGAATACCTGTGAGGCCTGATGGCGGAGTTCCTCTGAGCCGAATACATGCCGGGATTGAAATTTATTTTCCACATAAGTCACAGATTATGTATCAGTTATATGTAATCCTTTTCACTTTTTCGGTGTAGTGAGACTGGGCCGCTTAGTATATATTATATTATATAACATGTATACAATGAATGTTTTGGTTAAAATATATTATGAATTACACCGAGTAAATAACACATAAACAAGGCCTTAAAGCCGCCTTGAGAACTTAAAAATGTTGCTATTGATAGTTATCTCAATAATTCTTCTGATTACTTTAATGACACCGAATATATTTCGGTTTCAACAATTAAATAATATATTTATGGTTATATATTACACTTGGTGCAGTATATATTTTATACAACTATATATAATATATATGGTAGGCCACATATGATAAATGAAAGCAGGGAAAATTAACATTCTTCCAGGTCACTCTCAAATAAGGATTGTCACAATAATCATCTTTCGAAATTTGAAAAGGAAACCCCTTTTAATTATGCGACGTGTATCAGTATTTATTATATTATAGATAAAACATTATATCTCTAATGTTTATATATAATAGATATTATAATATCTAATATTTAGATTTTATGGTGGTTTCAAATAATATGTAGGAAGATACTTTATTGTTTTACTTTCATATAAAATATTCAGATTTAAAAAATACTTATCTAGTTGATGGAAACTCCTATAGGGATGATAGTTCATATGGTGTAGCTTGTTGTTGATGATCCATGTTGTGTAGCTTTTGTTTTGTTGAAAATTTCTAGTGTCGATCCGAAGTAGTGATGTACCGAGCGCTTGTCTTGGTTCCTCGTGGCTTTCAATGGGATGCTCCCGGCC
This sequence comes from Vigna mungo, assembly GCA_036885675.1. Classification (NCBI taxonomy): domain Eukaryota; kingdom Viridiplantae; phylum Streptophyta; class Magnoliopsida; order Fabales; family Fabaceae; genus Vigna; species Vigna mungo. The sequence continues at coordinate 33,753,640 of CP144700.1, forward strand.
CCACGGTGGACGCCAAAATGTTTCGGTAGATATTTTGTGGGACCGAGACACTAACCTTTCATAACACTTGGACTGGTCGGATTGCTCGTTTTTCCTGGATCTTGACCGGTCGCTTTCCTTCACCTCTGACCGTTTGGTGATCTTCAAGCTTTGACCGGAGGGGGAGTTACCTGCAATGACACTCCGACACCCAAGTCAGGCGTGTATTGAAGAGCCTCGGCTCTTGATTGAATATTTAGTGAAGGGTTTTCACTATTTGAGTATTTGAGAATATGAGTTGAATATGATTGGAAGGTGTGATCGGAAGATAACTGGCTTGTGACCCTGGCTCTATATTTATAATTTGTCTCAAGGACCTTAAACTGATATAAGTCCAATAAAATATAAACAGAATAAAATATAAACAGAATATAATATAAACAGACTTACCTGGAAATCTGGTTAGTTGCTAAATATCTTTAAATATATATTCTTGATTATCCTTTGATTATTTTATCTTCTATTTATCAATATCTTTAATAAGATATTCTCGATTATTCTAAGATATATCGTAACCGCTCGACCTTGATATCATACTGTACAATATATATATATATATATATATATATATATATATATATATATATATATATATATATATATATATATATATATATATATATATATATATATATATATATCTATCTGTGTGTGTGTGTGTGTATTCTACCCGTACCTAGGTTTAACCATATAGACGATGTTATTTACAATTTAAAATGTATACGTTGGTAAATCATTAACATGCGAATTTTTTATTTACGGGTAAAGCGACCCGGCCCAGCCCACCACGGGTTGGTCACTTAGTGAGCCAAGCCAATCCGGCTCATTTATTAGCAAGCCAGAAAAATTTGAACCCGGCTCGACTCACCACAGGTTGGTGGGTAAACGGGTTGGCTCACTGGCCCACTTAATTACAATTTTTTAAAATAAAAAATTTACAAACTTTCTGTAATTCAAATCTAAACAAATTTCACTCCCAACATGGATGTTTAATTAAGGTTTAATACCTATTTTGGTCCCTCTTTTTGGGGGGTTTGTTCAAAGTGGTCCTCTCATTTTTAAAAAGTTCAATAAGGTCCTACTTTTTGCAAAAACTGTGCAAGTTAGTCCTTTTTGCTAACGGCGTTAATTCTGCTAACGGCAGAGCTGCCAGTTGGCAAATATTTGATGACTTATATAAATAAAATTCGTTTTAGTTCTCATATTGGTTTAAAAATGTTCATTGTGATCCTCGTATTGGTTTAAAAATGTTTATTATGATCCTCTTTTACTAAAAAGGAAAATCATCCTTAGAGACAGTAAGCAGCTTCACAAATTTGTCAATGGATGCTCTTGTGGAAAGTTTTGTGGTTTTCTAAGAAAACAACAGCTAAAATTTCACGTGTTACAATCCAATCTTTTTTCACATCTCCATACTTACTAATATAACACGTGAAACTACACTAATAAGCTTCAAATTATTGTGATTATACTTTCCCAAAAGGTTAGCGCATGAATTACTAGATCACGTGTGAAATCTTTAACATGTATTAAAACGGGACCACAATAAACATTTTTAAACCAATACGAGGACCACAATGAACATTTTTAAACCAATATGAGGACTAAAACGAATTTTATTTGTACAAGTCATCAAATATTTGCCAGCTGGCAGCTCTGCCATTAGCAGAATTAACGCCGTTAGCAAAAAGGACTAACTTGCACAGTTTTTGCAAAAAGTAGGACCTTATTGAACTTTTTAAAAAAAGGAGGACCACTTTGAACAAATCCCCCAAAAAGAGGGACCAAAATAGGTATTAAACCTTTAATTAATTTTGAAAATATGGAACTTAAATAATTTTTCAAGCAAAAAAATAATAATAAATATTTTTTAATAAAATTAAAATTAAAATTTAATAAAATTAGGTAAGCGGGTTGGTGGGCCAACCCGACCCACCACGAGTTCAATCCGCATGAGTCGGGTTTAAATGAGCCGGGTTGAAATCTGACCCGCATAAAAAAAATACAATTTTTTCAAACCTAACCCAGCCCAAACCCCGTGACTGGCCGGGTTGGCTCGCGGGTTGTGACCTATTTTGACAGCTCTAGTAAAAACTAACAGAAATTGGCCCAAGCCCACGTCATCAGCGCTCAACGCTAAAAAGGGCGCTCAGCGGTAAGTGCGACACTAAAATGACGCTCAACGGTGACGCCCAGGTGTGAAACAGGAGATTTTGATGCTCAACGGTGGCGCTAAGGCACGAGATAGTATAAATTGGCGCTCAACGCCCCAGAATGATGCTCAGCGCTGTCTGCGATTCTTCTATATGCTACTTTTCCAACTTTTCCTGACTCCAACTCCTTGTTACTTCAACTTCTTTATCCAATTCATCTTAATTCCTATCAAAACAAGGAGAACCAAGCATAAAACCAATAATACCACCTTCAACTCTCTTATTCTCTCGACTTAAAGAAAAATCTATAAACTATCATAATTCTAGAAAATAATAAACTAAAAGAAGCTAAAATTACCTTCTAAACACATAAAAAGTAGGTAACTTTAGAGAGTTATCAAAGAAATAAACTTTCTTTCTCATAAGATTCTAACTTGTTACTCATATCATCTATTGAATGATCTAAAAGAGAGATACACTAGTGCAGAAAGGGCTTTACACGTTTGTTATTTTGGGCTTTTAACATCTGATCCCGATCCGACGTCTTTATGGGTGATGTTAATGGGGCTTTCAACCCAAAACCGAACCTAGGTCTTTGCCTTGTTCCATTCCAAACGTCAATGAAAAAGAATACGGTGACATGAGAACTAGGCAAGGACCCAAGTTCGGTTTTGGGTTGAAATTCCATAAGAGATGCAAAAGACGCAACTTTTCTTACGAGGAAGCTAGCAAAGGGAGAAGGAGCTACTACGTTACCAAAAGACACGAGCAAAACTACACTAAAACACAACGAAAACTCATTTTAATCAGTTCAAATAGAAGATAATCCATCAAAGACTAATTTAATCGGAGTAAAAGTAAGTTTAAACGGTTCAAAGTGATAACATGCACCTGGAATGCAATGTCGTAGAGAGAAAAGGCGAGGAGGAAGATGATGATGTGCGCGTAACCGCGGGTTCGCGAATTTTGACTTAACGGGAATCTAGACGTTGGATCTCCCATTGCCTGACCTCTATTCTCGACTAGATGTCGGTGACCTCACTAATGTGACGTCCATTCGAATTAAAAATTAATATTTGCAGTGTATATAGACGTCAGATTTAGGGGGAGCTGACGTCCAAGACAAATTTTCACCTACCCTGTCAGGCCATTTAGACATCCGACGTATGGGGAGCCGACATCCAAAACAACTTTTTCACCTACCCTGTCAAGCCATTTAGAGTATAGACGTCGGTTACAAGGGGGCCCAACATCTATATACGATTATAGACGTCGGGGTGGCGGGAACAGACTTCTATATGGCGGAAAAAAAATGACTTTTCACCTACCTGTCAGTCCCGTAGATGACTGTTAGGAGGGACCCAACGTCTATAAAATTGTAGACGTCGGGGACCCTACTAACCGACGTCTATATTGCCAGTTATTTACGAAAATACCACCGATCAATAATTTACGTTGAATATTTTGTGGTTCGACATCTAAGGGTTGACGTTAAAGGCCAATTCTACACTAGTGACACTTTCTTCTCTTAGATGTTGTTCATAAAATAAGTTCATCCAGATAGTTCTTTTGGGAAAAGATTTTTCATAAGCTTGATTTCGTCTAAAAGAGATGTTGGAAAAATATTTTTCTTTAGACTTTATTATTTTTAAATAGTTTTTCATACACAATGATATTTTGTTTGATGCTTTTGTTAAACTTCAAAACCTGAGTTGCTCAGTGTTGAGACAAGACAAGGTCGTCTACAACATCTTTGGTTTTGAAGTTTAAACCAACAACATTAAACGAAATAGTCTTAGAGTATAAAATAGTCAAAACACTAAACGATATATAGGAAAATTAAAGTTTAAAATAGAAGGTGTCCACACAACAAGTCTAACACATCTATTTCACTAATAAATTCACAATAGATAAACAAGGATTAAGGAAAACTACTAGGAATTAAGGGTCCAGTAAGAAGCATCTATAAACAACTTCCATAAGAAATACAAACACTAGATGAGCCTCACCAAACAATGACCAAACTAATTCTAGGCATAAATGGAATAAAAGAGGATTGGAAAAGATATAAGAATTCTATATAACAATCTAAAAGCACTCAAAACAAGTGCATGCTCAAATATCATTGACCAACTCCTTTTCAATTTTTATTCATTTCGATCTGAATATGAATTCAACGGATTTTATTGCCTAACATAATAAGTCTACAACAAAATAAAGTATTTGCAAAAAGATTTTATACTTTATACATAAATATTCTTTTTCGTTAACATATAATTCAACAAAAAAGAAATGTGAGAAAATCTAACAAAATGTGATTTAGATTATTAGTTCGAAAACTTTCTTATTGGCGAGCCACAAAAATTGCACCTATTAAAGCAACTAAAAGAATTATTGAAATTAGTTCAAATGGGAGAAAAAAAATGACCTAGGAAACTTATAGAAAAACACTTAGGCTCAACCAAAACGCAACATTAAACGATTCCCAAAAAGTTTAAGTATATATAAGAGAAGTCCTACAAAAATAGAAACCTTACTATACCAAACAATAATTAATCAAAACTCTTAAATAAACAAAAGTGTCAAGACAACGTTTTGGTAAGCTATTTGAAAGTTATAATCAATGATCCAAAAACTTGTAAAGACAACACACTAAACACTTCTTCTGAAGAAAGCAGATTCCTAAAGCGTTTACAAGAGATTAGATGATAATATTCTCTCAGTATCCCACAACTTGATAAAAGTGTCAAACGATGAAAGCATGGCTAGAAAGTCTCAAACGATATAATGGAAAACATCGTGCCAAACGCGTCGGTTAGAGAAAGCTACATGATCTAACCAAACTAGACAAGCTCTCACCTTGAAATAATGAGTCTAGCACACATATCAAAAGAACAAAACTTGCTTCAAAACACATAATAAAATACATTCACACTAAATGCAATCTTAAAAATAACAAGTATCTACCAAACAAATACTATATAAGAAAAAAAAAGTCTCTTATAGGTTAAACGATACCACATGCCAAACATACTTTCATTCAACGATAAAATTCTCGTAAAGCATCTAGCATTCTCATTAGAAAACTCAAATATTCAAATCCTAATCAAATCAAAGAAAACATAAAAATCCTGAACAAACATTAAATGTCATTAAATGCTCAACATTTAAAAAGTAACAAAATAAATAAGAAAAAGCATATATCTACTATGCAAACATATATTCTACACTATGCAGATTATCTACTATAAACATTCTCCTGAAAGTCACAAATGACCGTTAGAAAAAGAAGAAGACACAAACGAAATGTTTTGTTCATCAAAAATTGTGTCACATGAATAATGTAATATGCTTTTGATAAAGTTCTGAAAATCAAGTTTGCTTTCATAATAAGACATCAACCTATGACTACCATCATCTTTGCTAAAAGCTACGAAAAGTCAAAACACAAGGACAAGCTTCATCCAACGGTCATATTGTCACCAAATCTCAAGACAAGCATCTTCTAATGGCTATATCATCAAAGAAGTATAAATAGAAGATCAGAAAAGAAGAAATGATGATGAAAAAGAAAAATCCATAGAGTGAAAAGAAAAATCATCATCAAGGAAGAGCCATGAAGTCTTTCTGAGCTACTAGAGTTAAATCATTCTATGCAAGAGAAGAGAGAAAAAGAGAAGATCTCAAGCAAAGGAAACACTCTCAGGCTTAAGTGTTATAAGCTTACTTTTGTAAGGAGAGAAAGAGAAAAGTGAGAGATAGAGATAAACACTAAGAAATACTCTCAAAGCTTCATTATAATATCAAGTTACTATTTGTAAATAAAGAGAAAAGAGAGAGAAACACTTAACGAGGCTATAAACACCATTGTATTGAATGCATATGCTCTCTGTTAGAGTAATCGTCTAACGACTTGTAAGCAATAAGGTTGATTGCACATCCTGAAGAGAATTAAAACACTTGTTGATTAACTCAAGAGAATTAAGGATTACTAGGAAACGTATCAAGTTGAAACTCAACTAATATAGGGTAACAAGAGTTATTCGCTCATTCAGGATACCAAGAGTTGTGAACAATATTGCATAACTAGGAATTGGTGAAACTTAGTCGAGGTAATAGTAACAAGTGGTTACTAGGTTGACAAGGACAACCAGGAGTTGGTGAAACTCAACTAGTCTAGGGTAACATGATTCGTTGACTAAGAATACCAGGAGTGGTGAAGAATACTGCACAACCAGCAGTGGATGAAACTTAGTCAAGGTCAGAGCAACAGATGATTACTAGGTTGACAAGGACAACTAGGAGTAGGTAAAACTCAACTAGGCAACGTATCAGGGGATATCAGGATTGTCTAGGGATACTAGGAGTGGTGAAGAATACTACATAACCCAGGAATGGATGAAACTAAGTCAAGGTCATAGTAACAAGTGGCTACTAGTGTACAAGGACAACCAAGAGTGGGATAAACTTAGTTAGATGGTGTTTCAAGTTGATACCAAGAGTGTCTAGGGATACTAGGAGTGGTGAAGAATATGCAAAAATCAGGAGCAGGTGAAACTCAACTAGACGATGTATCAGGTTGATACCAGGAGCATTTAGGGATACCAAGAGTTGGTTAGAATATTCAAATGCACTTTGTTGAATATCTAATGAAACTCTCTATGTTATCTTAGAGGAGAACTAAATGTAGCTTTGTTTGAGAGAACCAATATAAAATGTTTATGTGTTAGAATCTACATTACAATTAATCACATCATATGGAAAGCGATGTTTCATCACACACATTAATCTTACAAAAGATTCATTCCTCACCAAACCCAAGGGAAATGAATTAAAGCCAGTTCCATAAACATATGCGACATGATAGTGTTTATAACATTAAGTATAACCTACTCATGAAGACCTTCTATTTCATGATCAACTTATTGACCACGAAAAGAACTATGAAAATACTATTCAATCTCCCTTTAGTGCTTTCCCGTATGTTCACTTAAACGATTTATACTCTAGACGATCTTGTCTTAACATTTATTTTGTTTTATCCATTTTTATTTTGCTCAACACTATAAAATGTAAAATCTTTTAGTAATTTATTTTTCTATTTATATTTATTTTACTATCAGATGTATAAAAGTTATTTTAATTTTTATCCATTTATTTTATTTTAAACTTATTTGTCCTAAAACTAGAAATATAGTTTTTTACTATTTTTTTCATTCTTAATATTATCCTTTTATAATTACTTAATATTTTTAATTACTTAACCATTTAAAGTAATAAAGAATAATTTATATTTAAAGTATTATTTTCTAATACTATCTTTTTTTATTTTATTCTTTTATGATTTCTTATTTAAAATATATTTTACTTTTTTAAATAATATCATTTAAAAAATATATATTTATTAATAATACATATTGCTTGTACTGTCATATAAAAATCATCTATCCAACAATTATTTTACTATTTTATCTATTTGATATGTTTTTCAAACAAATTTACCGTAACAGTAAAAGTATATTTCAACTCTATCATTTAATGTCTAATAAATTATTATTTTAATTCTTAATAAAAACATGTCATATAATATTTTAAATATCATATAAATATTTTTATGGTGAAATTTGTAAGGGCCTGAAAAATATAAGATCATTGGGCCCTATGTAGAGGCAGTCAGACCCATTAAGCTAAGGGCAACATAGCCTTAGGGGAGCTTCTCAACAAGTCAGATTCATTTCACTAAAACCTCTCTCTCTCTAAAAACTCTTTTGTCCTAAATTTTCTCTGCCTTCTCTCTAACATTCCCTTTCATTGAACCGTTCAATAGGAGGTACTAAAACGTTCACCGCGCCAAGAGCTCCGTAACAGACCGAATAATTTCTTCATTCCGACGAGTAGTGTTGCACTCTTGCTGTGTGAGGCACCGTAGAAATGTTCTTGTGAGCGTGATAATCAACAAAAAGGTAAGAGTTGTCATTGCTTTGTTTTTATGTTTAGCTATGATTCTGTAAATTATGGGAATGAGTATATGTGTAAGGGGAGTTGTCATTATTGCTTTGTTGTTATGCTTAGCTATGATTCTGTAAATTATGGGAATAAGTATATGAGTAAGGGGAGTTGTCATTGTTTTGTTGTTATGTTTAGCTATGATTCTGTAAATTATGGGAATGTGTATATGTGTAATGGGAGTTGTCATTGCTTTGTTGTTATGTTTAGCTATGATTCTGTAAATTATGGGAATGGGTATATGTATAAAGGGAGTTAACATTGTATTATTGTTGTGCTTAGTTAAGAATCTGTAAATTATGGGAATGAGTATATGTGAAAGAGGAGAGATTTGTTTCCGTGTTGATACTTATGTATGCGGTACTATGTATATGGGATAGGCGGGGGTTATAGAGATTAAGGGAGTGAGGAAACTAACGGTAGAAAAGGATAGGTTAAATTTGAGTTAAATATAGAGAAGGTTTAGGTAGGATTACATGTTGATCTCGGGTCCGTAAATGTGTACAAAGAATTTTGTTACAAGGGTTGATATGTGCAAAGGTTTAGGAGAGTAAGGGTTCATGTTTATAGAATTAGAAAATGAGGTTAGGCATCTTTGCCTGAGAAAAACGTTCCAAGGCTTCTTTAATCTCTAGAAAGGAAAAAGGAAGAAATATTAGGGTTCATTTATAATAAGTTTAGTGTTTTTTTTTTCTTGTAAGGAATATGTATTGGGTCACCATTAATTGGTTGTGAAAAAAATGGAAAAATTGAATACAGAGGAGTTGGTGCTTCTCGGATTTAGTTGGGTGAGTGGAGAAGTAAAGAAAAAGTGGAAGAGGAAGTAAGAAGTGTGTAGTTAGTGAATGTGAAAAAGATTTGGTTTTGAATGTTTAAATGGTGTGGATCCGTGAGAGAAGTAATGAATAGAGAGTTTTATTTTTATTTAATGCTATCAAATCTGGTGCAGAGATATATTTTAAGTGTAGCATTTAGGTAGAGTTTGAGAAAAAAAAATTAAAATATATGTGTGTGTGGCTTGAATACATGAGTATAAAAATGGATGAACAAACAGTACTCGTGTGAAGAAAATTATATACAAAGAGCAATGTAATTAAGTTTAAATAATATAGCATCTATACATATAAATGATAGAGATAGTATATATCATAATATATTATATTATTATATATATATATATATATATATATATATATATATATATATATATATATATATATTATATAAATAAAATGGTGCATGTAGGGGATTTAAAGTATACATGGGAAAAAGAGTTTTGAGTGGATAGGTAGTGGGACCCATGGGTTAATAATAATTAGATAAGTACATATATAAGAAAATAAATATTGATGAAAAAGACTATTTTATTGATTGCAAGTGTAATATAGACCGGGGACATGGTTTGGGAGTGCATATTTAATAGAATCGGTAATTTGTGGGTTGATTTAATATAAATATTAAAATATTATTATAATTTAATATAATTATTATAATAGAATTAAAGGAAGCAACTTTTTATATTTTCGAATCTACATATATTTAGGCATTTGGAAATACATTATAAAGATTCTGGTATTGATAAATTTAGATTAAATTTTATGGAGCTGTTGCTTTTATAACTTATGATAAATGAGCTAATGTTTATTATTGATACTATGTTTGAAAAGTATATGATTACAAAGTGATGAAAGTACAATCCAAGTGGTAAATCAAGTTCCATCTGTGTAGAATCTCTTGGTGAGATTCTTAGTGTTTAGAATGAAAGTAGGAGCTCAGTCTTAGGGGTCTTTATGACGCTCCAATGGTCTTTCTTCTCACGTAGAGAGGATTGAACCATGTGGTGAGGAGTAGCAGGAGGTCTTAGTCTTGGAGGCTTCCAGTATGCTCCAAGGCGCGGAACAGGCTAACCTCGTGAGTGTGGCAGGGTGGGGAACCAAGTATCATAAGCCACCATGGGTGCATGACCCGCCATAGCTCGACTATCATTCTAAAGTCCGGACGGATCAAGTCTAGAATATAACATGTATAGGGTGTGTGATTTATTTTACTTGGTTGAAGTTAACTTATGTATGTTATATGCCTTTATATAGTATGCTTTTTATATAATTAGTTCACCCTTGCTTTGTGTGTTTGTATGTGATGTTTTCCTTTTGCAATGGTTATCCATTTGGATGTGAGCAGAGGAAAATGAGGTTCCTCCAGAGCAGGCCCTAGAGACGGACGATGCTGCTGTTTAGTCTTGATAGGGTTTCATTTGCCTTTATGTACTTTTGAAATACTCTCTCGTACTTAAGTATTAAATTCTAGTGCTAATTTGAGGATGAGTGTAATCTTAACATCTTAAGTATACATCTCTAACTACTTTGTCGTATTGTATTTGATGCATTCTACATTATATATTTTGCTATATATTTTTGGGATGTCAAAAATTAAAATATTGTACTTAATAATTCATTTTAAAGGTTTAAAATACGTATTTATAATAAAAATCAATTTTTTTAATATTATAAATTTATTCATTTAATTCATTGTTAATCATTTTTCATTTCAAGTTGTCCAGTTTGTGGTTTTAATAGTACCGTTAAAATATAACAAATAACAAACTTATTGTTTTGACATATATTTATATTATTCTTATATGAGTTTAGAAATACATATTATATATATATATATATATATATATATATATATATATATATATATATTAAACAAATTAACATTAAACAAAAATTAACTTTTATTTAAAGTATTATTTTTTATATTATTTTTTTTCATTTTTAAATTTATCCTTTTATGATTTTTATGTACTTGATCATTTAATAAAATTATATTTTAATTTTATTTCTTAAAATAATATTATTTAAAAAGTTTATATACATTTATTGATAATACAAATTATTTACCGTACCATATAAAAAGTTTTCATATGATAAAATTCTCTTAAAAAAATTGTCTAAAAAAAAATTACATTTATCTTTATTTTATTCATTTTAAATTATAATATAAATATTTTTATTATTAACACTTTCATATTTTAAGTATGTAAAACTTAAACTGATATTATTTAATAATGAAAACTAATATTAATCATTTCTACATAGAAATTGGTGTAAGATTTTAAATAATTTTATTTGTAATTAAATGAAATAAAATATTATATTTAATAATTCATTTTAAAGGTTTAAAATATATGTTCATAATAAAAAAGTCACACTCCTTAATATTATAAAGTTTGCTTTTATTTTTCAATTTGAAAATGTAGAGCTTAATATTTTAGTAAGATCAAAACAAAATGTAAATATTAAGAAACTAATTATTTTAAAATGTACTAATAATACATTTTAAAATATATATTAAGTTTACATTAATTATACGAGCCTAGCAACACATAAGACAAATTTAATAAAAAATTATGAGTTTAATAAATATAGATTAGATGTGTATTCATACATTGATTAAACAAGTATAACACAAGTTATCAGACGAGTATAACAATCACTAGTGGAAAAACGTTGTTTAACATTGGATATTTTGGGCTTTTAACGTCACCAACAGAACCGACGTCCATACGGGTGATGTTAATGGGACGTCGATTTTTTTGCAGGTGCGACGTCGATATAAACGTCGATTCAGCTAAAAGATCGACGTCTATAAAGACATCAGACATTGCACTAATCGAAGTCTAAGGTAACCTTAGACGTCGGTCCGTAACACATTGGACGTCTATAAAGCCGTCAAACATTGCATTAACCGACGTCTTTCCACCATATAGACGTCGGTTTGTACATTAACCGACGACTATGAAGTGATCGTTGTGTTTTGGTGCGGTTTTTTTGTTGTGTCTTTGTGTAACTAGTGCACCTTCTCCCTTTGCTAGTTTCTTCGTAAGAAAAAGTTGCGTCTTTTGAATTTCTCATGGCATTTCAACCTAAAGACTAACTTGGATCGTTGCCTAGGTCCATTCCGACTGCCAATGAAAAAGAATACAGTGAGAACGCGATGTATTCTCACTGTATACTTTTTCGTTGGCGATCGAAATGGACAAAAGCAACAACCGAATTTCGTCATTGGATTGAAATGCTGTGAGAAATAAAAAAAAAACGCAAGTTTTCCTTACGAGGAAACTAGCAAAGGGAGAAGGTGCACTATGCTACACAAAGACACAACAAAAAAACCGTACCAAAACACAACGAAAAGGCAGAGGAGAGGAAACTTACCTGGAAAATGCAGAGCAGCGGTGGGAAAAGGCAAGGACGATGTGTTGGTTCGTCAACCGCTGGTTTGAAGTGTTATTTAACAAGAAATTGGACGTCTGTTGTACACCTAACAGACCTTGGAGAGCATCTCTTGTTGAAGAAGCATTATCAAAGCAACCTCCATCACTAATTAAATGGTATAACAAAACATTAGACAAGTCATTTCATATTTTTGTTAGATGAGATTAAGAATACATTAATTAGACGAGTATAATAAGAAATATTAAATGAGTTTGTTGATGCACATTTTAAAAAAGTTTAATAATACCGATAACGGTTGAAAAACTGTTATTTTCATATGTTATTTTAGACCAAATTACTCCCTTTACTGCTTAGAATGAGCTTGAAATCAAATAAAACTCAATAAATGAGTCAGTCGAGAGTCAAAAGTTGTTTTTAGCGATATTATACTTGTTTTGCATTGTTTTGTAGCAATTTTGGTGGAAGAAAAGACGTCGGTGTATTTCTGCCGCTGGGCGGCCAAATGCGAGGATATGGCACCAAGGCAGCGACGCCTGACGGTTTTGCGATAAGAGGCAAACCCCCGGGCGGTGGACCACTGACGCCGGGCGGTAAAGCGATAAGAGGCAAACCGCCGGGCAACATAAGTGTGATGCCGGGCGGTTGCCTGTTGGGCTTGGGCCTGTTTTTCTGTTGCGCTCCTCAGCTATAAATAGCCCTATTGCGAATTCATTCTCATTCTTTTGACAGAAGAGGGCGGCCAGACCTACTTTTCACTCTCTAGAGAGGATCTCTTGGATGCTTAGGCTCCTTTTCATCTTTTCTAGGGTTTGTTTTCCATTTCTTCCATTATTTTCATCTTGGTTCACCATGACAGTGGTGAACTAAACCCTTTTGTTGTTGGGGGAACAATGTAATCTTTTGAAACTCTCTTTTATTGAAACTCTTGTTTAATTATATGATTGTCATATGCTTTGTTTATCGATTGTTGGGTTTCTCTTATGCCCTTAAAGTTTTTATCGTTTAATTCATTCGATAACTGTTGTTTGTCTCTACTGATATGGGAACGTATGGTACTGTCATGAACTGGGGGAAATTCCTTGATCAATGAAATACCACCTAGGGATAGGGAGGTAGGACGGTCAATTGTTTTTGCTTCTTTTCGGTAATGCGTTGCTAGTTGCTAGGGGAGGCTAGGGATAGCAAGCCGGTAATTAGTAATAGGCTCTTGTCGCCGAGGGATCGGGCTAAGGGTAGGCCAAGAAAGTTTGCATACCAATCAGATAATAAAGCAAATTAAACAAGAGGAGTAGATAAGAGAGGGCGAATAAGATGAAATTGTAAACCCCCAACAACTTCACTCATCCATACTCTTTTTCGTCAATTGAATCAACCTCATTCCATGTTTATTTTCTGCTCTTGCATCTACAACAATTAATTTTATTTCTTTACAAGTCTTATTATTTTAATTCACACGAACGATAAGGTCGTGAGTCCTTTGGGAGAGAACGATATCAGGTTCTATCGATTTTATTACTTGAAACGATCTGGTACGCTTGCCAGGGAGTCAACAAGTTTTTGGCGCTGTTGCCGGGAACTCGAGGTTTAACTTTTTCAAGTAGTGTGAATTGATTGAATTTGACTTGATTTTATGTTTGTTTTTATTTTTGTTCTAATAAATGTTTTCTAGGGTTTTGTGCCTAACGTTTGTAGAATGCAGTTTAAACAAGAATTTGATTATATGGGCACTCAATTCTACCAAAGCAATTTCAATCACTGGTGGGAACCTCACTCATACATGGATCAAAATAAAAAGGGGCAACAATTCTCTTTAAGAAAAGAAACGTTGTGGGAAATTGAACAACGTTTACAGGATGAACAAATCTCTTGTGCATTGATGTCTCTAGGCATTATTGGGGTTAATACTGAAATCAATCCTAGAGAAGAATGTCAAGCCACTATCTTGAGGATGATAAGGTTATTGATAAAGAGAAGATAGAGGAAGATGAGATAACAAAGGTATTGAAGTCTTTGGGTATTATTGGGAGTAATACTGAAGTTAACCCTAGAGAGGAGGCTATTGATGAAGAGAGGCTAGAGGAAGATGAGATAACAAAAGCAATGAAGTCTCTGGGTATTATTGGGGGTAACACTGAAGTTGACCCTAAAGAGGACGCTATTGATGAAGAGAAGATAGAGGAAGACGAGATAACAAAAGCATTGAAGTCTCTGGGTATTATCGGGGGTAACACTGAAGTTGACTATAAAGAGGAATATCAAGTAACTATCTTTGAAAATGATAAGTTGAGTGAGGGAGAGAAAAATGAGGAGAAAGAAGAAGAAGTGGTTGAAAGAAAAGAAAAAAAATAGAAAATGTGTGAAAATAAAAAAAAAAAGAAATCATGGAAAAAAAAAGAGAAAGTTGAAGGAGAAGATTGAGAAAAAAAGGAAGAGGGGAAAGAAGAAAAGATCAGATGAAAAACTTCTTCCTCATCGAAAGAAAAATCATAGGAAGGAAAAGAAAGTCAAGTGCTATATGATCTTCAAGAAATTGGAGATTAAAGCTCCTATGATTGAAACATGGAAGCAAGTGCTTGGTGTTCTTAATTTTCTGAAGAAATTCAGCAGAAAGAAGAAAAAGAAAAGAATACCAAGGGAATCAACACCTACTGATGGGTGTTTGTTGGGATTATCCCTATTATTGTATCTACTGAAGGATACCAGGAAGGCACACCTACTGAAGGGTGTTGGAAAGATTTGCACTTACTGACAAGTGATAAACAGGTTTAGGTCAGGCTCGTGACATTAAACAAGCGCTACTTGGGAGGCAGCCCAATTGATTGTTTGTTTGTTTTTCAAACTCTGTCTTAGTGCATTATAGGTTTACATGTGCATTTGAGTGAGGAAAGTTATGTAATTGAAAAATTGAAGGCAAAAATTAGGTGATACAGGGAGGAATCATGCAAAGGCAAGCAAAGAAAAGGGAGGAGAAATTAACGTTTACCGCCGGGCGGTGCACTTATACCGCCGGGCAGTAGAGGCGAGAATTCCAACCCAAGCCTTTAAAGCTGGGCGGTTTTGGGGGTTCTACACTTGATTCCTCTCCTTTGCATTCTGCCAAGTGATCTTCTCTAACCTTAGCACCCAATTTGCACCTTCACAAGGGTTCCCAAAGAGTTTTCCCACACTTTCTTATCACCCACTAACTAAAACCTAGTTTCTTGTTTAAAATTTGGGGGTTTTTGGTGAAGTTGAGCATTAGAAGTTGTTCATTATCATTTTGAAGAAATTCTTGCAAGCATTTAGCATATTCACTCAAGTAAGTTGTGCAATTTCATTTGTGGCTTCTAATTTTGGAATTTTATGATGAACATGCTTAGGAACATGACAAATTAGGGTTTTAGATTTCTTTGCATGAATTGTTGAATTAGAAACTGTTTTGACCGATTAAATTGTATGAATTTGGTCTGCATGAATGAAATTGGTGATTAGGTGAAGATTAGGGGCGTTTTAAGGTATTTTGTGAAAAACCCTTGTCATGCCGCCAGGCGGTCTCCTTGAACAGCTGGGCGGTGTTGCTGCTGAAGCATACCGCCGGGCGGCAGTGTTGGACGCCGGGCGGTCTGCTGTATTTTTGTTGTATGCACGATTTGGTTACAAAGAGAAAAGGGGGGGGACATATTTCACCCCCAGTATTGAACAATGTGTGTCTGACAGGGTTGGATGATATATTAACTCCTAATGATGAAATCTTGTGGTTTGTTTAAATTATAATTTATGCAGGAATGACATCAGCATCACGGAGGGGGAGAAGTACTGGTAGCAAGAGAAAGGAGCCTGAAAGGCCAAGAGGATTTGACTCTTAGAGGTTCCTCTCTAAACAGCATGAAGATCACTTTGCAACTGTGTAGGAGAGAAGATTGTTGATGGAAAGGAAGGCTTCCTTCATCTCTGACCTAGCTCCTGAATTTGGAGCAGAAATTCTGAGGAGAGACTGGGAGAAACTGACAACTTACCCTGCACCAACCAGTATTGAGTTGGTAAGGGAATTTTACACTAATGCCATATCCAGAGGAAGAGTTGCAGCTGGAAGGTATAGGAGCTTTGTGAGGGGGCATATTATTAAGTATGACCCTGATACCATAAACAACTTCTTGGGCACGGAATGACCAGGGGAGCAGTGCCAGTATGCGGCACAGGTTGGTATGTTTAATGAGATAGCTGAGGTTGAGCGGATTATGTGCCTCCCTGGAAGGCATTTTCAGACTAATCCCCATGGAGCATCGGTCAACTTTAGGAGGTTGGATTTGACACCTTTGGCACGATACTGGATGAGATTTACTCATGCCAACATCCAGCCATGCTCCCATATCTCTGATGTCACGATGCACAAGGTCATTCTCATTTTCTGCATGTTAAGACAGATGGATGTGAACGTCGGCCAGATCATCGCCGACGAGATACAGAGCTATGCCACTACGGTGAGCAGCAGGATGCCATTGGGGCATCCATCTTTGATCACTTTTCTTTGTCGGCAGGCTGGGATGGATACTGTAGTTCCCTCATATGAGAGACTCAGGAATGCTATTGATGCATCCTACTTCCATCAGTTCTGCGCTAAAAGCGGGAGCAGCACCCAGGAGACGTCCTAGAAGAACTACAGCACAACAGGAGCAGGTGCCTGACGATGCACCAGCATAGCATGCCGAGCCATTCCAGATGAGGGACATGTACATGTCCATGATGGAATCTAGGATGGAGGCCCTTCATAGGGGGCAGATTGCGACTGCTGAGATGATAATTGGGATGTATGATCAGCCACCAGTGCACATGTGGACTATGGATGAGTTTCATGCAGCTGTGGCGTGGCCTCAGGAGCAGGTGCAGAGCAGTGGGTTTGGTGCAGCTAGAGCACCAAACACTGATGAAGAAAACTTTGAGGATGCTGATGATGGGAGTCAGGAGGACTCAGATGACAGCATGGGATGAGTGAGGACATCTACTGATGGATGTCCATGTTATAGATATGGTTTTATTTTATTTCACTTTTGCATTTTAAATTTTTAGAATAGGTTGAATTTTATTTTCAGTGTGTCTGCTTGGCTTTAATACTCTTCTGAAGATGTTTGACTGACTAATTGCATGATCTGATGTGAATGATTCTTAAGTTGTGTTGCATGTTGATATCCTGTGAAACAGATGTGTGATAAATTATGATTGTGGTTATGATGCTAAGCAGGGTGTATGAATGAATGTGTGTGAGGAAGCATATTGTGTGAGGTATTGAGCTCCAGAGTTTTAATTGTTGTATCAAAATTATTCACAGGAAAACATGCATGATATTGCCCAAGTCTTGATGATTGATTGAATTGCATGTATATGTCATATGATAAAGGCCATTTTTGAAAGCCCTTACTTAGCCAAATCTTACCCAAAGTGCTTGAAACTTTATACCCTTTTTGAACCTTGGCCCTAAACAGAAAACTCGTGTGCTGAAACTATTTACCTTGAATTGGGTTAGTGATTGTAAGTACATTCAAGGTTCAAGTTTGGGGTTGTGGGGAAAGTTTGAATGGCAGGCATTGAGCTCAAATGTTGAAAATGAAAAATACATGAGAAAAAAAAATCATGAAGGATGAGCTCAAGGTAAAAATAAAGAAAAAGGGAAGAAGTTGGGGACAAGTGAGATTGGTTAAGAAAGAGAGTTAAAACTTGAACCTTGAATGATAAATGAGCTCTCTTGATTCAAAGATTTTGTGATCCAAAAAACCAATTTTTCTTGGCAACCCAGCCTCATTACAAGCCTTAGAAAAGTCCTTTTGATGACATTTGCATGTGATGATTTTGATTGTTTGTGATGAAAGACAATTTTATTTCATGTGACTTATGAGTAATTAAGGGTTGGAGTGACACCCTAAACACTTGAGTGATTGAGTGAAACACTTGCTTGGTGAGAATTTCTAAAGTTCATAATTGCATTTTTGCTTAGTGGATTGATCATTCATAATTTGAAACATCTGTTCAGGAAGGTGTAAGATAACTGAGTTGAAAGCATGCATGTATCTTGATTTGATCATCACTGACGATCTGGAATTGAGTAGTTCTCATCATGTACTTTAGGAATGTTGAATTATTGGATGAAATTGTAGAGAGCCAAGTTTTGTTTTGTCTATAGTTTTGTTTTGTTTTGCTTGAGGACAAGCAAATTTCTAAGTTTGGGGTTGTGATAACAATTGAAAAACCATTATTTTCATATCCTATTTTAGACCAAATTACTCCCTTTACTGCTTAGAATGAGCTTGAAATCAAACAAAACTCAATAAATGAGTCAGTCGAGAGTCAAAAGTTGTTTTTAGCGATATTATGCTTGTTTTGCATTGTTTTGCTTGTTTTTACCGATTTTATTACTTGAAACGATCTGGTACGCTTGCCAGGGAGTCAACCAATACACATTAGATGAGTTTGTCCGTAAAATCACTAGAAAAGTATAAAAAGAATTAAACAAATCATTCCGCACGTTGATTATAAAAGTTTAGGAGGACCTATTAGACAAATCTCTTCATATACTGATTAGACGAATTTAGCAACAAATATTAGACAAGTATGTCCATACATAGTTAACATAAGTATGACAATATACATTTAATAAGCATGTTCATACATAAATTATATGAGACTATTAATACACATTAGACAAGCCTGTCCATTCACATATTAAACAGATTTTTCAAAACACATTAATAGAATTTTCACATACATTGATTAGACAACTCTATCAACACACTAATTATATGAGTATAGCAATAAACATTAAATAAGTATGTTTATTGATTAAACATGTTTACCAGTACACATTACACAAATATGCTCATATATAAATGAAATGAGTTTATTAATACACATTATATAAACTTGTCCACTTATTAATTAAATGAGTCTTATTACTACACATTAGACAAGTATGCTCATATACAGACTAAACGAGTTTATTAATACACATTAGACAAGTTTGTCCACTAATGAGTCTTACAATACACATTATATGAGTATGAATATATATTGATTAAACAACTCTAGCAATACACATTATATGATGTATTATTAGAAGAGTTTGGTGATGAATTGACTGCACAAGTCTAGCAATACACATTAGACGAGTCATTCGTATATTGCTTAAACATGTCTTTCCATACATAAATTAGATGAGTCAATTAATATACATTACACAAGCCTGTTCATTACCTAATTAGGTGAAACTTGCAATATACATTAGACAAATCTATTCATACATTGATTAAATGGTATAGCAAAAAGCATAAGACGAGTTTAACAATACAAATTAAACGAGTGTGTCGATACATTGACTAAACGAGTATAATAAAAAATATTAGATGAGTCATTCCATACATTGATGAAAAATATACATTATATGAGTATCTCCATACATTGATCAAACGAGTCTTACAACACATTAAACAAGTTTATCCATTAATTAAACGAGTTTATTCATGTACATATTAGATGACTTTATTAATACACATTAGACAACTGTACCGAATATCTAACTGGACAAGTCTTGTAATATACATTAAACAAATTAGTCCATATGCTAATTAGACGAGTCTAACAATACATATAAGACGAGTGTATCCATATATCGATTAGACAAATATAACAATATATATTAGACGAGTTTGTCAATACACTGATTAGACTAATATGTTCATACACTAATTTGTATGTTTAGCGAGTTTACTCTACATGTAGCTGCATATCCTTTATACTTCACTCAATATTTTTTTGTATATGCTTTATCCTTTGTAATTTTACAAAATCTATTATTTATATTTGTACAAACATGCATATTTTATGTTGAAATATATTATATGTATTTTAAGTCTATATATTTCTACTATTTTATTTGATTAAAACACTCAAATAGTCCTCATGTTTGTAGAGGAATCTCAATTCGGTCCTCTCATTTTAAGTTGTCTCGGTGAGGTCCTTAATTTTGAAAATGTGATGCAATTTGACCATTTTCGTTAATACAGAACTGACGACGTTAACTTAATGTTACTGTGAGTCTATGTTTTTTTTTTTTTTTTTTTAAACTTTTATATAAGAGAAAGTTGTCAGGTGTGATGTGATAGTGACAGTATGATTGGGGAAGTGTCATGTGAAAAATCTCAATTTAGTCATTTTATTTGTATTTGATCTCACTTTAGTCTTAATTTTTTAAAAATTGGAGTAATTTTACCTCTCTTTAAATTAAGACCAAATTTAACTTTTGTATACAATAATATAATAATATTTTTATTAAAATTTAAATTTTAATTAAATATTTTTAAAAATATTTTAAAATTTATATTTTACATTGAGCTTTATTGCAATTTTGTAAAATTTTAATAAAAATACCATTATAATATTTATTTTAAGTTGTTATAAAAGTATTTTAAAATTTTATATTTGAATTTATAATATATTTATTTTTAAAACAACTCTAATATTTGTATAGAAATTATTAATATATAAATATGTGAAACCAAATTTAAATAAAGTTCAATGTAAAATCTAAATTTAAAATTGTTAAAGTTATTTAATAAAATTATCAATTTTAATGAAAATATCATTATACATTTATATAAAAGTTAAATTTAATCTTAATTTTTACATGATATTTTTTTACTAGTAACACATATGGCTGTCACATCACACTGTATTTTTCACGATTTACATGGAACAAAGTGTTACATGACATTGACTTAACCTGGTCCCTTATTAACCAAAAGGGCCAAATTACATCAAACTTTTAAAATTAGATTGAGACAATTTAAAATGAAAAAACCAAATTATAATTTATAATACAAATATAAGAACCATTCAAAGTTTTTAACGTTCTATATTTTTACAAAATTTAATATATATATATATATATATATTTATTTATTTACTTTCTAAACTTATAAATTATTTTTCAAACTAATTTTATTCAAAACTAAATTATAAACTTAAAAATATTTATTATTTATTTCTCCAACCTTTATACTCTTTAAATAACCCCGCTTACCGCATAACCACGAATTTAAAACTAGTTTAAAAAGAAAAAATTACACGTGCTTTTGCCCAAAGACATAAAAAAGGTAAGTGACCCTAAACATAAT
This sequence comes from Vigna mungo, assembly GCA_036885675.1. NCBI lineage: Eukaryota > Viridiplantae > Streptophyta > Magnoliopsida > Fabales > Fabaceae > Vigna > Vigna mungo. The sequence continues at coordinate 33,775,216 of CP144700.1, forward strand.
AAGAAATAAACAAGGTAACATCACCATGAGTCCACTGTCCTAATCGAAGCTGGAACTGAAAGTCCAAGATTGAATCTGGTGCACTTCAGTTAGCCGTCCGGTGGCGCCGGAGAAGCCAACCCTCACCCATTCTGGCAGCACCGTCTTCAAATCAATCATGAGGCTAATCGAAGGTCCGTTCTTGACAACCACGCTGAAACTTTCTGAAGCAGCTTGATAGGTTACGGTCACGAATGCTGTTATCAATCCAGGATCCATTTCCCATTGCGCCGATGCTACGGAAGAAATGGAGTTAACATCAATGCCTATGTGGGGAAAAGGAGGGTCCCATTGATTCTGGTGCATGTCAAATTCAACAGCAACTATTTGGTTCCGGTCGGTATTTGTAAAAGCAAACTTAGGATCGAAGAGTCCGAGGTAGCCGCCAAATGAATTTGGGGGCATGGTAGATTCGATTGCTCCCAAGAAGAAAGAGATTCCATCTCCATTGCTTCGACCAAAGGATATGTTGAAAGAGAAGGAAGTGGAGAAGCTTGCAACTTTACCAGTTTGTGCATCCCAAAGGCGAACAGGAAGAGCATAGGTGGCTCTGCCAACACTGTTGTGCACGACTCTACCATCATCTTGGACCTTTGTTAGCTGTATGACACCCTTTGATGAAGAGGCATCGCCTTCGAAGGCTAAAAGGCTGTTCTGGTATGGCGCTGAAAATTTGGGGAATATGAAAGAAGTGTCGAAATCACGATGAAGCAGTAGTAATGGAACGAGGAGCATGAAAAAGGGCCTTGTGTTGAGCAAAGCAGCCATGGCTCTAAGATCATATCATATGATACTGAGAATGGTCAAGTGTCAATCCACTACATATATATATAGAGAATTTGGTCAGCTGAGAAAATAAAATTGAATAAATTATGTACGTAGGGAAGAGGCCAAACTATTTGCATAGTTGGCACTTGACGACACATAGGAAGAATGGTGATTCAAACAAGGATGTGTAGGAAAACTTTATCATTCTCATTATATAAACCGTTTGATTGATGGTGAAAGAGATAAAAAGGAAGAAAAGAGATGGTAAAAAAGAAGAAATATATAGAAAATGTATAAAGCATTAAAATCAATGAAATCTTGCTCTGGGGTTTGAGGAATAAAAAAATCAATGTCTATATAAGTTAAATGGTGCATTTAAGATGCCAACTAATGGCTTGCTAACTTGTTCTTCTTGATGGGTTAATTTTGAGGTTTCCCAAAATGCATCTCTATGTCTTCTTCGTAGGTGTTGCATGCTTCAGTCCAATTCTCCAAAATGCTCTGTCTTTCTTTCCTAATATCTTTTCATTGTTCTTCAGTTCGAACGAAGTTTAATTATACTAGCAATTATGTTGACTTTTATCACAAATTTTATTACGTAACATACAAGGTATATCTGTAGTTTTGAAGGGAAAACAATACTTAATCAAATTTTTTCCCTCTATTCATTATTGTTATTTGTAGACAAATAATATAAAGTATTAATTATTTTAAACTAGTAGTTGTATAGTCCAGAATTGTGTCGACATTAGTCCGACCCCAGGTTGGATGACATTTTCGAGAGAAGAGGATAAAAAAGTGAAAATTAGAGGAGCAGGTTACTTAACTGAATTAAGGAGAATAACGTCCTAATACCAATGATTGAACTCAATCCAAAGATGGACGACGTGAAGGCTATCATTCTAAGTAAATTGGTTGTACTTCCAACACGTTGAAAATTGACCTATTTATGGATGAAGATTAAGTATAGGAGCAAGAGTTATCTAAACCGATGTCTATAGCCAAGACTGATTCGATCTCATAGCTGGTCATTAGCGGACGAGTTCACACTTGAATACGCACTAGACATGTAGAGAGCCACCTAAAAAATTGGATCATAATTTGGACCTAAAGTTCATTTAGGTAAGTTAAATTTTATTAATTGTACTCGGAGACAGGGCGGCCCCAGGGCGGTCGGCTCCCACTAAGGCTACAAATCCATTAGTGCAAAAACGCTGATTATCGTCGGTTAATTTGGACTTTTGACGTCGGTTTTGTATCTGACGACTAATTCAGTGACGTAACTTTGCATCAGTCACTTCATGAAAGACGTCTGTAGACGTCGGCTTCGTGCAATAGACGTCTGCAGACATCGGTCGAGATAACAATAGATGTTACCATAGACGTCAGTGGTGAACAAAATAGACGTATGAACGCGCTGGATCGTTTTATGCACTGTTACTTATTGGACGTCGCGTTTTGCACTGACTGATGTCTGTGGACGTCGCGTTTTGCCTTAACCGACGTCTACTAGGCAATTTTTTTTAATAAAATTTTATTTTTCGAATATAACCACACCTGAAAATCAGAAAAATTTGCCAGAACAATTGTTTATAATAAATTATTGTTTGTTTGAGCTATAAATGAAATATAATTCAATCCAAGATCAATAACAATAATTATAAACTTAAACTAAACCTAAGTAACTCAAAACAACAAAAAAGAAGTCTTGCTCTAGTTCCACTTTTGGATACAATAACTTGCCCACTCTTCCCTTATCTGCCTTATCATGCCTTCGGTTAGAGCAAATGAATTGTTGAAGTTATGCGCAATTAAAAAATATTGATTATGGTTTGATATATGTTGAAAAGAATGAATTGATTCTTTGATGTATTCAAAGTAAGGCTGATTATTACCTCTTTCCAGTTATATGTAATGTCAGCTCGAATGATGGTCTTAATCCAACACATCACATAGTACCCACATTCCCATGAATCAAGTTGTTTGTTACACTAAAATGACAAAGTACATTTAGTCAAGAATTAAGATCATTGAAAAATAGAGTAAACGAATTAAAACTATAAATGCAGTAAACCTTGGGATACAACACATGATTTAGCTGACAGCGAGATTTACCCATTACTCTATTTACATTAAAACAGAAAGTAATATTAATTTAAGTATGAAATCATTAAAAATTAAGGCCGACATGAAATTAAAAGTCATTTTTAGCGAAACACTTACCCTTGAAGCAGGACTTTGAAGTCATCTTTAATCTTCCTATGCAACGAACATAAGAAGATAACTGTATTTTTTTTGGGAATGAAGACTACCAGTTGTCAGTGAGCCCTATTTGGAACATAAAAAATGTTAGTAAACTAATTAAGTAAACTTTAATTACCTTTTACATAAAACAAGGCATACCCGTCAATGTATGACACAAGGTATATGTCTCTGTTTGACTCAGCCATCCATGTTGCCAAATAATTTTGTTTCACTTCATCTGTGTTACCACAACGTTGGATGGTCTGAGGTTCAACAAATCCGTAAACGGAAGACCGACCTTGGTCTACAATGATTGAGTCCATGTACCTATAACAACAAAGTTAACTTATTACAAAGTAGGCATCTTAATTAAAATAATATGGTACAAAAAATTAACTGTCTTACATGCACTAGAGTTGAATAATGGAAATATTCAACATCCTGTCTCCCGCAATGATCTCCGATACATCATTGAATGTGATAGGCAAGTGGGGGGGGAGACCAAATACTCTTAAATCCCAGTATATTTCTACTGATCCTTTGGTAAACCTGGGACATCTTGCCATTAGTTTTGAAATGGGATCATCCTTCGCTTCAGCCATGTCATCACCATCATGAGCATCATCATGTTCAGGTATTGGTACCTCATTCATCGGCTGCTTTTGAAGACGTGTGAACTGAAGATAACATTTTCATCGTTATTAACAATTATTTGGAAATTATAATATAAAATAGCCAATGATACAAATATTATACCTGTTGTGTCTCAATGTGTGTGACAATCAATGCTCTAAGCCAAGCTAAAAAATTGAACTTCTAGAGTGGATATAGGCACCTGAGCCTGGGGATCCCGAACCTCGTCAATCATGACACGCACGTGCTGGGGTGCTATGGGAACACCATGAATAGTTACTCCTCCCTCAACTACTCGTCCAACAGCCACAATGCGTGTGGGATCCCCTTCAACCAACATGTCATACTGACCATTGTAGTCAGTAGGTTCAATAGCAGAGCACGATCCTTTGGTGATGGCAGGAGGAGGTGTGGGAGTTTCAATTGGCACACCCAGGGTGCCCTGGGTCATGCATTGTAGCTTCTCCTCAAGCGCTCTTTGTATTTCTTTTTGTTCTTCTAGCTGCTCATTGAATCGCTCCTCCATTTGACGAAATCTTTCTTCCCACTGACGATCCATCTGCCTCAATGCCTCCTGATTCGTTGCTTGTGGTGTTTGAGTTGTTTTATGTAGAGGGCCAAAGTACTGACGAAGACCAATGGACCCAGGAACTGCACGTACACGTCCTGGGTGCTCCGGTTTTCCAATGGCCGTTGTTAATTTGTCCTCTCTACCCTGGGGAGTAAATGTTCCTTGCATCTGCTGCTCAACCAACTCATCCTGCACATTAAAAATGTTACGTTACTTAAATTGCAAGATATGAATGAAATACAATAAACTAATCTTTAAAATTTGTACTTACAATTCTCTGTGAGATCGCTACGGATGAGGCAGATGTCATGTTCCCATCAGATTTGGTACGAGCAGCCTTCCACATCTCGTACCTTGTAGGTGGAGGTGCTAGGTCCGGGGACTCAAGCCCCAACTCATCCGCTCGACTCTTCTTAAGTTTCTCCTCGAGTTTCACATAACCACCTCGTGATAACACGTGTGGTGCATCATTTAGCCTTTGCCTTTCTTGGGCGGCTAACCTTATACCCTGTTGATGGGTGTCGCAGCCCATACAAATTTAATTGCATATAGAATGCAGTATAGTGCTAGGAAGTGACTCCTAGGTCGTCTCTCAAGGACCAAACAATGGTTCAGGAATTAGATCTAACACGAAGTGGGGGGGGGGTTTGTGAAAGGTTTGTGGTGAATGCATATGAATTAAATCAAAATTTAAAAATTAAACACATTCGAACATGATAGAAAGCATTAAAGAGAGTGAAAATGCTAAACCCAATACTAGAGCAAACAAATATCTAACCAAAATTAAAGCTATTAATATGCAATGTTGAGCTAACAAACTAAATGCTTATTAAAATAAAGCTTGGAAATTGTAAAATGTTTCTAACCATTTCTTTTTCTTGAACTCAATGCATACTCCTTCATCAAAGCAAATAAATTGACAATGAAACTAAATCATTCTCGGTGCAAACATGATAATAAATGAAACCCATAAATTCTCCTTATCAAGTGATGTGGCAACCTAGCCTCTTCTCCAAAAGAAAATGAAAATGAAAACCATGTGGGTGGCAGCAAAGTATGTGACGGCTGCATTCTTTTTCAATTGCAATGAATTTGCCAAAACACAAGCAAGCAACCCGTGCACCTACTTCTACCTAGGCCAGCTATCATGCTATGAAAATGAATAAAAGGACACTCTCCTTCCAGCATCAAAACCGAAGCAGCTATGCTACATTCTCCAAGCAAGCTAAATGATAAAACCTTCTTCAAGTAAAATAAGAAAATAAATGCAACTTAATCTAAAAGAAAACTATCACTAACCGTACACTACTCAACCACTCCCATCTAATCTACTTCATTCTAAAAGAAAGTAAATAAATTGATGCAAAGCTCTTTGAATGTCCCATCACCATAAAATCTCACCAAATCCACTTTTCATTCATTTAAACAAAACAAAACACTACTACCATTTAAGAAACCAAGGGCTGTTGTCACCGTCCTCTTCCATTTAAAGAGAAGAACTTGAAATTGAAAAGCAATGTGGTGTCACAACGTCTGATGCAACATCTTCAACTTTCTAAAGTAAACTAAAATCAATCCCATCACCGTTTCTCCATTAATCACCTAATCTTGTTTCTCCTATTTTTTTTTAACGCTGCAGCCAATTAAAAGCAAGAAAAGAAATGCTATCTTAATTTAACCAATGGCAAGAACCGTAAACATACCTCTCCATACCCCTCATTTTTCATTCAATCATGTTTAAGAAATTGAAATGAAAAGAACGCTGCCTACACCTAGCCGTAACACACGTTGTGTATGTGTCAGCTGCACTCTTTCAAATAAAACAATTATGGCCGTAACAGCAGCTACTTTCAAAGCTTTGAAATCACCGATTCATTCTTCCATAATAAAATAAATTCCCTTCTCCTATGAATAATCACCGCTTGCATTCTAAATGATTTCAATTGCAAGAAATAAAATAACGAAGGCTAAATGTGAAAAATAGAATCCCATCCAGACCGTGTGCTCTTTCTCATTCATCCCATTGTCTAAAAAAAATTCAAGGAAAGCTAAAAAAAAAGGTGGCGCCTGGAAGCACACAGCACCGTTCCAGCCCCTAGCAAATGTTCTAGCCGAGAGAGCATCAATCCAAACCGTGGCTGCAGCTCCCTCCTTTTACTCAACCAAAGTCACCAAACATATGCATATTTCAAAGAAAAAAAATTCTTAAACCAAATGAGCCAAAAATCTGCAAAGAGAATTTCAAGACATCGTTCCAGCAAGCATTAAGCTCCTCCAATCTGCCGAGAGAGAGTGCTCTGTGATGGCTGTGTTAAGAAAATAAGGCCATGTGCCCTCCAAAATGGTGTGGGGTCCACCAAAAACCCTAGTGCCAAGTCATCACACAAAATTTGGGCCCATATATTTTTAGTGGCCCAATGTGCAAAGGTAGTCTAAAAAGAACTAGACTTTTAAATTACACAATGATTAATTCTAACTATTAAATTAAAATATAACTAATCAAGATTATCCATGTGGAGAGTCTTGAATTTATTTGTCTCCATCCCAATGCTCCAAAATATATCTCCAAAATTTTCCCTGCAATTAAAAATGCAAATAATTAGCTCAGAATATTCAAATTAATTAAAATTAGAATTTCCGGTCAAATTAAGCATAATTATGAAAAACGGGAAAATACCGGACATTCAAGCACAATTCCCTGATTAATTCTAGTACAATAAGCTAAGTGAAATCAATAAAATATCGACTCATCAAAATAGACCACACTTAGTCTTTTGCACTCCTGGGCAAAACCAAGACGAAAACCAGGGAACAACTCAGACATCAGGAAGATGACACAGACTCATCATACAGAAAACAAAGACTTACAAGGACAGACACAGAGTTGCACAGTTCTTAAGAAGTCTGGACAATGAAAAGGAGGTGGACAGAATCCCACACAGAGTCAGAGAAAGCAAATACTCATGAAATCATCCAAGCAGTTCAAAGCATGACAAAATGATCAGTCAGCTCAAGAGAAGAATCAAAAGTAACAGAACCTCACAGATGCACACTATCAGTGTTTCTCTCAAGTGTCTAGGGTAAACAGTGTCAACTCAATGCACTCAAGAAAGCAAGCAACAAACAGTCTTGGCAAGCCTCTAATATCAACACTCAAAACATATATGCATGTTCAAATCAAAAGGTCTTTTATGGATGTAACGGGGTCAAGGAAAAAGGAGGATAAATATGGATGAGAAGCTACAAACCAAAAGAAATAGAGGAGCAATGGGGAACAAGTGAAACACAATCAAATCACACCCAAACCTCTAATTCCATCCTCTTCCTGACTCCTTTATTCACAATTTTTTTTATTTTTTTCTCATTTTTCTGTATTTTTTTTTCTTTTATTTTTTTTCATCTTGTCTCTTTTCTTTTCTCTCTTTTCATAACACAACTCTAAGAGACAGATACATAACATATTTACAAAACGAAACAAGAAGAGGAGCCAACTAACCAATTCATCTGAATCTCCCAAGAGACCACACTTATTCCCAGAACCATTCCAAAGCTCCAAAATTCCCTAAGGTTAAGGTAATCATGGTTTTTCAGTTAGGGCAAGTGTATGAGCTTCAAAACAAAGAAATGGGGAAAATATAGGCTCAAAGGGGCTATCAAAGGATCACAACAAGGTAGGCTCATTTGGCTAGAGAGGCTCAACAACAAAACTGCCTTTATCACTTTCAAACATGTATATCAATCAAGAACTATCAACAAGAGTCAAGCCAAGGCATATGTGCAAGCAATCAAGAGACATATCACACACAAGAAAGATCATCAAGTGGCTCAAATCTCACAAAGGGTATTTCTGTCACAATCAAATCAACTCTCAAACATCATGATCATCTTTCAAGCAAAGAAAAGCAAGGATTTCAAGCCAATCAGAGTATCAATGGAGTGAAGGAAAAAACCGACAACCTAAACAAAGTCCAGAAATCAAGAGAAACACGTAAAACTGTACACAAGACACAACAAAAGCTACCTAGAAAACAAAAAATTTAACGCAGAAAACATAAACTAACAAAGAAAAATCCGAGTCTCCCCCAATAGACCACACTTAAACTACACAGTGTCCTCAATGTGTCACAAACATCATATCAGAAATCAGAACAGTTAACAGATCATGGACAAGTGTAATAAAAGTGGGAAAGAGAGGAGAAGGGAAAAGGAAACTCCCCTGATCATGGTGGCAGTTGCCAATTTTGGACTTTCAGGGAGATCTCTTCCACCACAGGATTCAGCAAAGAAGTCTTGAGGAGGAATTTCTTCATCCTCCAAATTTGATCAAGCAGGGAGATGTCCTCCACAGCTGGATCCAAGAAGCAGTGATTGTTGATGAGCAGGTTCAGCTGGTGCCTATTAATCTTCAAACTGTCGTGTATACTGGCACCCTTGTCTTCCACCATGGGTGTGTGTTCATCAAATCCATATGTACCTCCTGCAACATGGTTAGTGCAATGTGGTTCCAAAGATATAACATGCAGGGGTATAACACCCAATCCCAGTGTAAGAGGTTGAACCTCAAATATACCCTCAGAACATGAATCAATTTCAGAAATAGAAACAATATCAATCACAGGTTCAGATTCATGTTCAGTGCATGGAGAACAAACATTCAGATGTGATAACACAAAGTAGTTCTCATCATGCAAAGAGGGGGATTGAAAATCATGCTCATCAACAATACAATCACCAACATACCCATCATCAACATAATCATCAACAACAGAATCTATCTCAGGTATGTTTACCTCCACTTCCCTGAAGATTGGTAGAGATGTGGAAGGTGAAAGTGGTCTACCTATCTCAAAAGTGTTGCTCATATCTGCCTGGTCTTCCAATTCTTCATCAGTATCCTCAGGTGTAGGAGTGGGGACATAGGAGGGTGGGGAAGTAGATGGCGCAGTAGTAAACTCATGACTCTGCTCCTCATCTCCTATGTGGATGGCATCAACATCATCTGGAAGCTGAACAGCCTGAAATGGTGATTCCTCTGAAACATAAGACTGTTCCTCAGTGAGCTGAGTGGCCATCTGCCCCATATGATCAGTCAAACTCTGAATAGAAGCTCTGGTCTCTTGCTGGAACTGAATGTTCTGCATGGCTATATGCCTTAGTAACTCCTTCAATGTAGACTCAGAAGTAGTGGAAGGATGAGGAGTTGCTTGGGCAGGCTCATGAAACTGCGGCTGTTGTGGTTCCTTAACAGGTGGAGAAGGCATAGAAGGAGTCTGGAATGATGGTTCCTGATATTGATGCTCTGAAGTACCATACCATCCTAAGTTAAGATTTGTCCACCCAGGATCGTCGCTATAACCATACCGCATAGGGGAGAATGTATCAAGAAACTGATGCTCAAGATCTTCCCAACTGGTGACGGATCCTAGAATAAGACAACAACACCAATCCGTTGCCGCTCCATGTAATGAGTACTCAAATGCCCTAACGAACATATCCTCATCCGGGACATCTGGAGGTTTCATTGAAGAGCAGATGGTGTAAAAGTCCTCCAAATGTCTATGTGGGCATTCACCTGCAAAACCATGAAACCTAGGCAGCAAATTTATCAGTCCAGTGTTGAAAACACAACGAATATCCTCCTTATCAATTGGAAACGACTCCCTAGGAGCACTCTCATGAGATGGAGGAGGAACCGTTCTGTTCTCAACATAGAAATCAGTAGAGTATATATGAGAAGCAATATCAGAGTAACAAGCAGGAGGAGAATCATAGACACAAGCAGAATTAGAATTACTCACATAGCCAAAATAGGTAGACATAAGAAAGAAGGGGAAAGAAGAATGCAATGAAAATATGCAACTAAAGCTACCTAAATGCAACACACAATGACGAACACACAAAACAGAACATCACACCCACAACACAAGACAAAACACAACACACACTAACACAACAAAAGACCTAAAACCGAACCGTTGGTCCCCGGCAGCGGCGCCAAAATTTGATGGGTGTCGCAGCCCATACAAATTTAATTGCATATAGAATGCAGTATAGTGCTAGGAAGTGACTCCTAGGTCGTCTCTCAAGGACCAAACAATGGTTCAGGAATTAGATCTAACACGAAGTGGGGGGGGGGTTTGTGAAAGGTTTGTGGTGAATGCATATGAATTAAATCAAAATTTAAAAATTAAACACATTCGAACATGATAGAAAGCATTAAAGAGAGTGAAAATGCTAAACCCAATACTAGAGCAAACAAATATCTAACCAAAATTAAAGCTATTAATATGCAATGTTGAGCTAACAAACTAAATGCTTATTAAAATAAAGCTTGGAAATTGTAAAATGTTTCTAACCATTTCTTTTTCTTGAACTCAATGCATACTCCTTCATCAAAGCAAATAAATTGACAATGAAACTAAATCATTCTCGGTGCAAACATGATAATAAATGAAACCCATAAATTCTCCTTATCAAGTGATGTGGCAACCTAGCCTCTTCTCCAAAAGAAAATGAAAATGAAAACCATGTGGGTGGCAGCAAAGTATGTGACGGCTGCATTCTTTTTCAATTGCAATGAATTTGCCAAAACACAAGCAAGCAACCCGTGCACCTACTTCTACCTAGGCCAGCTATCATGCTATGAAAATGAATAAAAGGACACTCTCCTTCCAGCATCAAAACCGAAGCAGCTATGCTACATTCTCCAAGCAAGCTAAATGATAAAACCTTCTTCAAGTAAAATAAGAAAATAAATGCAACTTAATCTAAAAGAAAACTATCACTAACCGTACACTACTCAACCACTCCCATCTAATCTACTTCATTCTAAAAGAAAGTAAATAAATTGATGCAAAGCTCTTTGAATGTCCCATCACCATAAAATCTCACCAAATCCACTTTTCATTCATTTAAACAAAACAAAACACTACTACCATTTAAGAAACCAAGGGCTGTTGTCACCGTCCTCTTCCATTTAAAGAGAAGAACTTGAAATTGAAAAGCAATGTGGTGTCACAACGTCTGATGCAACATCTTCAACTTTCTAAAGTAAACTAAAATCAATCCCATCACCGTTTCTCCATTAATCACCTAATCTTGTTTCTCCTATTTTTTTTTAACGCTGCAGCCAATTAAAAGCAAGAAAAGAAATGCTATCTTAATTTAACCAATGGCAAGAACCGTAAACATACCTCTCCATACCCCTCATTTTTCATTCAATCATGTTTAAGAAATTGAAATGAAAAGAACGCTGCCTACACCTAGCCGTGACACACGTTGTGTATGTGGCAGCTGCACTCTTTCAAATAAAACAATTATGGCCGTAACAGCAGCTACTTTCAAAGCTTTGAAATCACCGATTCATTCTTCCATAATAAAATAAATTCCCTTCTCCTATGAATAATCACCGCTTGCATTCTAAATTATTTCAATTGCAAGAAATAAAATAACGAAGGTTAAATGTGATAAATAAAATCCCATGCAGACCGTGTGCTCTTTCTCAGTCATCCCATTGTCTAAAAAAAATTCAAGGAAAGCTAAAAAAAAAGGTGGCGCCTGGAAGCACACAGCACCGTTCCAGCCCCTAGCAAATGTTCTAGCCGAGAGAGCATCAATCCAAACCGTGGCTGCAGCTCCCTCCTTTTACTCAACCAAAGTCTCCAAGCATATGCATATTTCAAAGAAAAAAAATTCTTAAACCAAATGACCCAAAAATCTGCAAAGAGAATTTCAAGACACCGTTCCAGCAAGCATTAAGCTCCTCCAATCTACCGAGAGAGAGTGCTCTGTGACGGCTGTGTTAAGAAAACAAGGTCATGTGCCCTCCAAAATTGTGTGGGGTCCACCAAAAACCCTAGTGCCAAGTCATCACACAAAATTTGGGCCCATATATTTTTAGTGGCCCAATGTGAAAAGGTAGTCTAAAAAAAAACTAGACTTTTAAATTACACAATGATTAATTCTAACTATTAAATTAAAATATAACTAATTAAGATTATCCATGTGGAGAGTCTTGAATTTATTTGTCTCCATCCCAATGCTCCAAAATATATCTCCAAAATTTTCCCTGCAATTAAAAATGCAAATAATTAGCTCAGAATATTCAAATTAATTAAAATTAGAATTTCCGGTCAAATTAAGCATAATTATGAAAAACGGGAAAATACCGGACATTCAAGCACAATTCCCTGATTAATTCTAGTACAATAAGCTAAGTGAAATCAATAAAATATCGACTCATCAAAATAGACCACACTTAGTCTTTTGCACTCCTGGGCAAAACCAAGACGAAAACCAGGGAACAACTCAGACATCAGGAAGATGACACAGACTCATCATACAGAAAACAAAGACTCACAAGGACAGACACAGAGTTGCACAGTTCTTAAGAAGTCTGGACAATGAAAAGGAGGTGGACAGAATCCCACACAGAGTCAGAGAAAGCAAATACTCATGAAATCATCGACCCAGGAACCTGTCTGGATGCCACTTCTGTGAAACGTCTCGCTCCTCGTGTACGTCTGCTGTGAGCTGATGCTGAGTCTGAGGTCGACATACCTGAAAAATATATACAAGGTTAATATGAATTGAAATTGTAATATTCATCAAAATAAAAATTCATATAAAATCTAAACAAAAATAAACACGTTACTTATTAAGATATTGTTTTCTCCCAGAAACCTTCATTATGATCAGTACGAATTGCATGTATGTCGTCGACAACGTCATCAATAGAGTCTTGATTGGGTCTTGATGTGGTACATGTTGTCTCAAGAATATCAAGACATTCTTCATCATCAAAACCGTGCATGTTTTTCCCTTCCAAAACCACTGACCATTTTTCATCCGCTAGATCACTGACGTAGAATATTTGACTTGCTTGACTTGCCATAATAAATGGTTCATCGGTGAAACTCATCTTTGTCAGATCTACCAATGTGAAACCAGAGTCATCTGTAATGATTCCAGAATTTATATCAACCCATTTACACTTGAAAACAAGGACTCTAAACCTGACATAATCCACCTCCCATATTTCTTGTATTACTCCAAAATAACTAATTGATGCAGTGATGGGAATTTTGTCTTTAGAACTACAAAAGTTCACTGACTCAGCTTTTAGTGTAACCCCACTGTTTTGAACTCTACTTTTATCATCTTCTTCCTTTGTCTAAAAAGAGATATTGTTAATATAGTACCCACCATATTTAATGACATCTGTGTTCGGCCCCCGAGATAGCCTCAATAGAGTTTCAGAAACATTTGGAGTCGCATAAATCTTTTTCTTAAACCATGGTAAGAAGGTTTTGACATGTTCATTAAGCTGCCATTTTTCATTCATTCTTGGGTGTCGTACCTTTATTTCATGAACATGTTCAGAAATGTAAGGAATAACATCATCAGTGTTGTTTAAGATGTACAAATGAGCTTGATCAACTTCTTATCTACTTACACGTTGAATCCTCACACCACGACCTTTACCTTCACATCTTCCTTCATTTATGCTATTAGGTAGACCCACTGGTTCACAACTTGGCATGTAACTTAAACAAAATTCAATGGCTTCTTCTGCAATGTATCGCTGTATGATTGAAGCTTCTGGTCTATACTGATTCTTGACATATCCCTTTAAGATTTTCATGTATCTTTCAGCAGGATACATCCACCTTAGGTAAACCGGCCCACATATTTGAATTTCTCGGACTAGATGAACGATCAAATGAACCATGATATCAAAAAAAGAAGGTGGAAAATACATTTCCAATTCACATAGTAGTCTAATTCCTTCATTTTCCAATTGATCTAAACATCGAGGGTCAACAACTTTTTTGCAAATGGCATTAAAAAACAAACACAGACGTGTCAGAATACCCCTAACAGAACGAGGTAATATGCCTTGAATAACAACCGATAACAATTGTTGCATCAATATATGACAATCATGAGACTTTAATCCAACTAACTTAAGGTCTTGCATAGAAACAAGGTTACTAATATTAGAAGAATAACCTTGTGGAACCTTCACACTTCGTAAAGACTTACAAAAACTTTGTTTTTCTTTTTTAGAAAGAGTATGACAGGCTGTGGGCAAATAAGTGCGTCTACCTATTGTCTGTGGATGTAACTCTGTTCGAATTCCCATGTCAGCCAAATCTTGTCTTGATTTTATCCCATCTTTGGTCTTCCCTTTGACATTTAATAAAGTTCCAATGACACTGTCACAAACATTTTTTTCTACGTGCATCACATCAATACAATGTCGAACAACAAGTATAGACCAATATGGAAGATTAAAAAATATTGATCTCCAAACTTGTTTTGCAGATGTAATTTTACGATGTTTTCCGAATACAATGTCAATGTTTTTGACTTCGTTGTACACCTCTTCACCATTCCGAGGTCTGCACACAACCTCATCCTCGACACTTCCATTGAATGCTTTTTTCAATCTACGATAAGGGTGATTGCGAGGAAGGAATTTCCGATGTCTTGTATAAACCATCTTCTGACCATGCTTCAATTGAACGTAACCAGTGTTTTCTTCACAAATCGGACATGCAAAATGTCCTTTAACACTATAACCGCTCAAGTTTCCATAGGCTGGGAAATCATTTATAGTGCAAAACAACATTGCACGCAAACGGAAATTGTCTTCAACATCTGAATCAAACACTTCGACACCTTCTTCCCACAACAATTTCAAATCATCAATTAAAGGTTTCAAGTAAACATCAATGTCATTGCCAGGTTTTTTAGGACCAGATATCATCATTGACAACATGACATATTTTCTCTTCATGCACAACAATGGAGAAAGGTTGTATATCATTAACATAATTGGCCATGAACAGTGTTTGCTACTCAAATTCCCGTACGGATTCATACCATCAGTTGCAAGTGCAAGTCTTAAGTTTCTTGGATCAGCACCAAATTCGGGAAATGTTTCATCGATCTTCTTCCATTGAGGTGAGTCTGCTGGGTGTCTAAGAAGATTATCGCCCTTTCTTCCTAAAACGTGCCATTTAAGGTTCTTTGCATCCTCCTTAACAGAGAACATACGTTTGAACCTAGGTATTATAGATAAATACCACATGACCTTACCAGGTGCACCATCATTACCCTCTTCAGTATTTTTGTCACGTTTCTTCTTAAAACGGCTTAAACCACATGTTGGACAATGCTTTAGTGAAGCAAATTCCTTAATGTACAAAACACAATCATTGGGGCAAGCATGAATCTTCTGATATTCAAGACCCATTGGACATAAAACTTTTTTGGCCTCGTAGTTACGAATAGGAAGAGTATTATTTTCTGGAAGCATCTCCTTCAGCAACTCCAACAACTCCATGAAACTTTTATCCGTCCATCCGTTCCTTGCTTTTAAACTGAACAACTTCAAAGTTGCAGACAAACGTGTAAAGTTCGTGCAGCCTGGGTACAACGGTTGCTCAGAATCATTGGTAACAGAATCGTACAAATTAGCTCTTAAGAAGTTATTTTCACCAACATCACGTATCATGTCCTCTAAATGATCAGTCATCCATTCTTCCACATAATTTGTTCCTCGTGACATCATAGGCTGGTCCAGTATTTCTCCATGCCAAGTCCAAACGGTATACGATTTCATTATGCCGAACATGAATAGATGATAATGCAAATTGCCCAGGTCTTGTCGTATTTGATTAGCACTGTCACACCCCATTAAATACTTGTCTTTGGGGACGACCACGTGTCGACCGTCCGGTCTCCCCTGGTGAGTGGGAGACAAATTCTGCAAGCATTTAATTCCCGCCCTTCGTAATCCGTGCAGCGGCAGCAGAGCAGGGAAACCCTGAAAGTGGAAACCAGGTGGCACGCTAGGAGTAGCCGGGCGTTTTAGTGGAGACCAGGTGGCAGCCAGTGAATGGCCGACCGTTCGTTTTGGAGGCAGTATTTAAGGTAAGAAGAAAACGCCGAAGTTACGTTCTGCATGCAATCTTCTTCTTCTTCAGCAAACCTAACTTTCTGAACTTTGTTTTCTCCTCCTTCTCTCTAAGCCCTAAACCTTCTCTCTAGATCTCCGACCACCACTTCATCTCCGATCACCTTGCTCCTTTCAGATTTAACTCTCCCGGTGTCAAGCCCTTTCATCTTAACCGATCAGTTTTCAAATCGGAGCAGTTTGGACGTTCGGTCAAGCTTATCGTAGAACTTAGAAGTTAGCTGGAATAGAGGTAAGGGAAGCTTATAAAGTTAAATTTTGATTTTCTGTATGGTTTGAATGTATGTTTGATTAGTGCATGTTTGATACCTAAGTATGTTATTTGATTTTTATGAATGGAATATGATATGTGTAGTATGAATTGTATGATGTGTATAAACTTAGAGAAAATGTGAATCTGAGACCGAAGGTCATTAGGACCGTTCGGTTTTCCCCTAAACGATCGTTTTGTATCGTGGTATCGAAACTGTAATGTTTGCTTATTTAGTCGTAATAATCCATTCATTACAGAACGCTCGGTCTTATACTGAGTGTTCGGCTTTAACGTATTCAGTCATAAACTGATTACTTAGCCTTATGTTTACTATGTTTATTATCGTAGCTTTCGTTCCCTCTGAACGTTCGTTTTTATATTCATAAATGTTATTGAAAGTACTCGGTCATAAACTGAGAACTCGTTTTCATAATTAATTACCTTTGTTATTCGAAACGTACGGTCTTTCACTGAGCGTTCGACTTGTAAAAGGGATCTCTTATTCTATAAATATTAAGTTTTATACTCGTACTTGAATTCTTAAAACGTCCGTTTTATAATAATATTATCTATCTGAAAAGTGTTCGGTCTTACACTGATACTTGATTCCTCATGGAGTGTTCGGTTTTGTACTGACACTCACTTTATTGAAGAGAACTCTTTTATTTATTGATGTTCGGTCTCAAAAACGTTCGATCTGAATTGTATTGTAATCGGTTGTCCTCAGTTTCCGATCTTTGAGTCAATCACTAAAGTAGTCTTTGATAAACAAGTTCATCCTCGGTGTTAACCGTTCGGTTTGTTGTTTGTATAAGAGAATTCCAAGGAGGAATGTCTCGTGATTGATTTTATTTGGTATAGTATGACCGTGGCAAAAGGCTCAGGTCTGACTCTATCCTGATATTCCGTGATTACGCCTTCTCAAGTAGAGGAGGGTAACTCATGCGAGGGAATGACAGGAGGTCCTTTAGCCTCAGGGTATTTCTATACCGAGGTGGTTCCACTGGACTAACCTCGGGTGGCGGTCTGTTGAGTGTATCCCAGCCAGGTCCACCCGGGTGCAGAGAGCGGCGAGCATACAGGGTCATACCGTTCGAACACAGTTTAGAGTAATTAAATTTGATGATGTTATCGTTCGGTTTTTGAATGAAAATATTTGGACTTATAAATTATGATTGTGTTATTGGTGTTAAATGATTTTTATTGAAGTTTTATAAGCTTACCCTTGTCTACCTTTGTATTGTCTATGTTGTCGTTCGTATCCGATCGTACGATTATTCTCTTCACTGCAATGATCGTCCTTTTGGGTGTGAGCAGAGGGAACTCAAGACGAATCGTTGGAAGAAGCCTTGCAAGTTGAGCAACCCCTGGAAGTGCTGCCGGAGAGTTATGCTGGACCGTCCGGTCCTTAGTCTAAATTTTTGTATCTTTTGATTATTAGTAGATGACGTTCGGTTTATTTGTTTTGTAAAACCGTTCGTTCTAGTCTTTATCTTTTGGTTTCAGACTTGTATAGCTTTGAACTGTTAATTCCTATGTTATATGACATCTTTCGTTGTCTTCTTTGCTCGTTCTTTTCCACTGTTCTTTAATATTGTTCATGATAACTCCTAAAATAAATTATGGCTTTGATTGTATTTATTGGGATGTTACAAGCACAACGAACACAAGGACAAAAATATGTCCCGTTCAGACTTTGCATTTTCTTTAACATATTGTAAGAACACCGAAACACCCTTCTCATATTCTTCAAAAATGCGACGTGCATTCATCCAGTTTCGATCCATACTATGTTCGTAACATACTTCATCAGTATTAAATTGGACAATTGGACAATCGGACAATTCAAAATTTAATAAAAACGATTAAAAGATTAATCGTTTGTGTTAAATTTCAAACGGGAAATACATTTCACTAAGTGCTTCCATACTAATGCATGTAAATTATAATAACACAACTAAACTTAATCACGTGCATATACTAACAATCTGCAAACACATGCATATACTAACAATTTGCAAACACATGCATACCTAAACGCCAGTTTGAAATCATAAAAAAAAACCAATAAAATGCAAATTCAAAATGCCAACATCATACGTAAAAGCCAATAATATCCATACAAATTAAGTTTTCAAGAAACAACCTAACCTTTTTAGCAGATTATATATAACCAAATGAGATAGTTGTCGTAGTGCACGCCCAAATATAGGTCAGAAATGCAGTCCAAAAATAGTCCAAAATGCAACCCAACAAAGACGTTTGAAACTGTAACAAAACGCAACGAAATAAAATTATGATCGGTTCAAATGAAAGCTTTTTCATTAGAGATTAATTCAATCGGAGCAAAACTAAATTTAAACGGTCAAAAACACAGAAAACGAACCTCTAATGGCGCAACGGAGAAGAGCTCTTGACGAAGAAGACGATCAATAGTGGAAACTGCTCGCGGGTTCAAGTTCTGAAGTTTATGTCACTGTAGACGTCGGTTCCCAGTCGAGCCCGACGTCTGAAAGGTTATAGATGTCAGTCATCTCACTAATGCGACGTCTATATCATTTAAATATTAATATTGGCGCGGATTATAGACATCAGGTAGGTGCGCAACTGACGTCTAGTTGGACCGAGTCGTCGGTTGGATTGTAACCGACGTCTAGTCTGTAGCATAATCATTACAGTTTCACCTAACTGTCAGGTTATAGACGTCTCTTAGGCGGGGCGTGGACGTCTATGACTCAGACATTAATGGCACCAAACCACCTGTCAGGTTATAGACGTCTATTGGTGGGGCACTGACGTCTACCTCGCGACTTTTGACCATCTATGAGACCTATAGACGTCAGAGGTGTTCTTGGAGACGTCTACAGGTCGACTGTTCACCTTACATGGCAGCCTGTAGACGTCGCCTGACGTCTACTTGCCCTACTTAATTACGATGTTGCCACCGGTCATCATTTTACGTCCTTGCACATAACAACCGACGTCTAGGCGATGACGTTAATCAGCGTTTTTCCACTAGTGACCAGACGGCCAGAATAAGGAGACAAGCCGAAAACTAAAGCATGACAAACTAGATTAAGGTAAGTCGATATTAAAGGTTATTGGGCTGTGATTGGGTCTTGATTAAGGTTTCACTAATCTCAGACCCATAACCACCACTATATATAGAGGTCAAAGGAAGGAGGTAAGTAGATTCATTGATTGCACATTTAATACTGAGTTCTGATTACCGAACAGACTTAAAACTGACTTAAGCATCGAAGTGCTTTAGCAGGTATCCTCCCGGACGGACTTGGACGAAGGAGAAACGGATACATGCGGACGACAACAGTGGAAATTGTGGAAGGGGTTGGCGACTCAACCTCACATCGGAACATTAATAAATACGGTTGTATACCAGATCTGATGTGTTATTATTATCTTTGTAATTTTTATATTTTGTTATTATATCTTTAACTGAAATTCTCTCTTATCTTTTTAGAATAAAAAATTTATAATTATTTTACTTATGAATAAAAATATTAATTCTCATAAACGAAACTATTTTATCCTTAATTATTAACTTTAAATTAAAAGAGTTCATCGAATTTTTTTGTCTTCTGTTTAAGACTTCCAGTTTCTTACCAGAATAGTAGCTGTTATGACTTATCAATTATTTACATGCTAATGCTATCAATGATAAGAAAATAAATGTGTGTATCAATTATAATTATTATTATGAAATAGTTATATTTAAATAATAACCTAAATAAAAGTTGAATGGTAATTATAAATTAATTAATTTTAATAAGATGGGAATGAATATAAAAAATAATTAGAGAAATAACATTATATTTTTATTAAGGAACTATAAATCTCAACCAAAATATATACACACACATACATAAACGTGTGTGTTTTCTTTTATTAACCTCTCGTTTATGTTTTGTTCAGATATTGGATAAGATAAAATGAAGAAAAGCAAGAAAGAAAATAGAAAATCGAAAATAATATCATATAAGTTAGGAAAGAAAAAAGTAATTAGATTTTTTTTATTTGCTATTAATATTTTATTTTATTAAAAAATGTAAATATTAATAGTCTTTTAATTATATAATAATAATAAGAAGAAGAATTAATATAAAAATTGAAAATTTTTATTATTATAAAGTATTAATGAAACAGTTATTAAGTGATTATTACTTTATAAGATAAGTGCGAGTAAATCATGATTAATGACTCTTTCCTATGTAACATAATATCATAGCAGACGCCATTTTCCTAATTGAAGCTAGAGCTGAAAGTCCAAGATAGAATCTTGTGCAGCTCAATCAGCTGTCCCGTGGCACCGGAGAAACCAACGCTGACCCATTCCGGCAGAACGGTCGTCAAATCAATCACGTGCCCAATACTAGGTCCGTCGTTACTTACAACCGCGCTTAAATTTTGTGCCACAGGATCATAGGCAACGGTAGCAGATACTGTAGCAACCCCAAGCTGTTTATTTTCCCAGGCCACTGTTGTTACAGAAGAAATGGAGTTAATATCAATGCCTATGTGGGGAATAGGAGGGTCCCATTCATCTCGGTGCATGTCAAATTCAACGGCAACTATATGGTTTCGGCTGGTGTTTTTTAGAGCGGTGTGGGGACTGAAAAGTCCGAGGTATCCACCAACTGCATCACGGGGCATGTCAGAGCGGAACGGTGCAATGAAGAAAGAGATCCCCTCGCCAAAATCTAAAGTTGGAGTGTTCAGTATCTGAAAACTAAACCGAAGGTAGTGGTGAAGCTTGCCGTCTTACCAGTTTCTGCATCCCAAAGACGCACGGGTAGAGCATAGGTGGCTCTCCCAGCACTGTGGAGCACGATTGTGCCGTTATTCAGGACTTCTGTTAGTTGTATTACACCCGTTGATGCAAAGGCATCGCCTTGGAAGTTTAAAAGGGTGTTAGCGTATGGCCCTGAAAAATTAGGGAAATTGAAAGATGTGTCTGAAGTGCGATGCAGCATTAGGAGCGGGATGAGGAGCAGGAAAACGGGCTTTGTGTTGTACAAAGCAGCCATGGCTTGGAGAATGGTAAATGTTAATCCACTAGATATACACAAAGAGGTTTTTGCTGAGCTGAGAAAATGAAATTATCTGCAGGATAGAAATGGCCAAACGATTTACATAGTTTTTACTAGACAGAGAAGTTGATGAAGGGTGATTATAACAAGGTGAAGTCTTTTTCACATTCACAAGGGACCTATTCATTAATTCAGTACAGCTAACGGTAGACATTTTTTTACTCATTTAGGTAAATATTTATTCATGATAAATTAATAAATATGTATGACTTTTTGCTTTTGTTGTGATCAAAGAATGACATATATTTAGGACAAGCGCCGGTGATCCAAAGTAATATTGACTAAAATCTTTCGAGAGAGATATATGAAGCATTCCTAGGATTTTTCACCTTTTATGTTTTGACCACACATTACTATGTAAGGTGCATTGTTGGAAAATCATTTTTTATTGATTTTGCTGATTTAGAAAGGATCAGCGAGCCTATATATATCTCAAATTTCTGGGTTTTGCCATGCACCACCAATCAATTAAGTTTCAAAGTAATCTCTGGGGTGTCAACCATGGCTAAAACACGAACTCCATTTCCCCTTCTCATGATTTCCTTCTGTTTTGTGTTTCTTGTAAACAA
Source organism: Vigna mungo (assembly GCA_036885675.1). Taxonomy (NCBI): domain Eukaryota; kingdom Viridiplantae; phylum Streptophyta; class Magnoliopsida; order Fabales; family Fabaceae; genus Vigna; species Vigna mungo. The sequence goes on from CP144700.1 coordinate 33,797,384, forward strand.
CGTGAAGTCAGATTCGCTTTCATTCAGCTTCTCGAAATTCGAGCCAGGAATACAGTTCGACATTGGTTTCCTCGGCGATGCCCGTGCAGTAAACGGTGCAATACGATTGACTAGAAGAGACGGTGGATCATACGGCAATCCGATCATTCGCGAACACAGTGTTGGTCGTGCTGTTTACATTCCACCCGTCCGTCTCTGGGACAAAACCACAGGGAAACTTGCAGACTTCGAAACTGTGTTCTCCTTCGTCGTTGATTCCGCTGGGTCAGAAATTCACGCTGATGGCCTCTCCTTCTTCATCTCACCATTCGATGCTGACCCGAACATTCCCAAAAATTCATCCGGGGGATACCTCGGACTCTTCACTCCCGAAACTGCTTTCAACGCCGAGAAGAATCAGATTGTGGCCATTGAGTTCGACAGCTTCGGAAATGAATGGGATCCCGAGCCTGTTGCCATTGCTCCGCATATTGGTGTGGACATCAACACTCTTGAGTCCGTGGAGACGATAGGTTGGCCTATTAATTCGGTTCCTGAAGGTTCGATTGGAAAAGCTAGCATTAGATACGATTCGAAGACGAAAGAGCTGAGTGTGGCCGTTGGTTACGGTACTCAACCCCCCACTATTGTTGAGCTGTCGAAAACGATTGATCTGAGAGTAGTTCTGTCGGAATGGGTGAGAATTGGGTTCTCTGGTGCCACCGGTGACAGCGTTGAGACCCATGACATTTTGTCTTGGACTTTTGCTTCACGTATCTAGGGAGACCTAGCTCCTCTAAAGAGAATAATGATCTGTAATAAGTAAGATGGCCAAGTTTACATTCTGAATTGCCAATGTTTTATTCTGTACGAGTGTTTGTGTTTTCCTTATTATAAGCCCAAGCTTGGTGTTATTAAATTAATAGTCATGGTTTTCACTTCGTTAATTTTGGTGAACTTTTTTTCCTTCCAACTAAAACCTGTAATAGTTCATTTTCTGTAACAAAATCCATAAGAATATATATGTACATTGATATCTCACTCAAAAAATTTTATTCCTCGGTCAATATTCATTTTTTCTTTTTCTTTACATGTATAATTTTTTTATAATTATTTTATCCTAAGCTAGTGTCAAATTATTGTGAAATGGTATCAAACAATCTTTTTTTCTTTTAGTATTAGAGTATACTACCAAACACATCCTTAAAAATGACCAAATCATAATTAAGTTAGCAAAAGATAGACTCACGGATGCAGAAAAACACATTTTATTGCTCTAATTTATATCGATTAGAGTTAGAATTGATATAAAAAAAATTTGATGAAAATTTTGTTAATAATGTAATATTTTCTATACCAGTTAGAATTAAAACTGATATGAAAAAACACATTTTATATTTGTCGTTCCAATATATATATGAAAAACATACATAAAGTTAGACAAATACTTAGAGTATTAAACTTACAGTTATCTAACATGGTCATAAGTTTTAAAACTTTACGTACAAGAGAGTGTTAGGATTGGAGTCATCCTCAAAAGATTAGGAATTTAAAACTTGAACATAACAGAGTTCTTCAAAATGACATAAGTTCGAGGAATAAGGTCTAGGAAACTAAGTTGTGGCATCATCCACTCCTTCCAAAGCTGTCTCCAAGAGAATCTCCTCAACATCTGCTCACAAAGTGGATGATCATCGCAAAATGAAACATACACAAGCAACACAAACAAGCAAGGGTGAGCTAGGTATAAAAAGCATGTTACAATCACACACAACATACAAAGTTCACTCAAAACATATTAATTGACACTGCAAGACTTGTTACATTTCAAACCGACTTGTTCAGACTAGAATGATTGTCGGGCTATGGCGGGTTATGCACTCGTGGTGGCCTCTACTGCTTTGCAAAGCCATTGCCATTGGGTTCCACCCTAAAACACACGAGGTTAGTCTGTTCGACACCTTGGAGCATACTAGAAGCCTCCAAGACTAGGATCTCCTGCTATTACTCACCACATGATTCAATCCTCTCTACTTGAGAATGATTGATCATTGTAATTTCAGGAAAACCCCCAATGCTGAGGTGTCATGTAATCATTCTACACTACAAGGGCACCACCATGTTTCCTCTCCTGAGGATCATGGAATTACGTCCATAAACCATACTTGTTACACTTACACCAACCACAAATCACCAAATTTATAACATTAATCGCAATAAGATACATATTACTCAATAACATGCGTTATTCAGAATCACCAAGTTTATAGCACAATCTCAATATGTTCCACACTTAACCTCAATAATCAACACTAACTCATCAAACACATGATTTTACTACACCATATAAAACACAACTTCATATACAACACCACAACATCTTATAAACATACTACTACATCAAATAAATCACCACATAAACATGTAAAATTACTACGATAAAATATCACCACAACACATAAAAATATTAAGCTTTTATAATTTATTTTACATACATAATAATTTCCCAATCACTCATTAAATTATGAAAATCACTCGTGACATCTCTTAACTTTTTTTACTAACAAAAACTACAAATATACCAACTACAAATTAATCTCATGCCAAACTTAATAGTTTTAACACACAGACACACACATATATAATATAATAATAAATATAACTTAACCCTGTTAAGTTTTTATACAGTCATATAAGAGTTATATATATCATTTTATAATATACGTAATATAATAATTTGTATAAAAGTTTATATATATATATATATATATATATATATATATATATTATATAATATACAAACGTCCGTAAAAGATATATATTAATAGATCCTATAAAAATATCACAAAACAGAATGAATATATTATAATATATTATTTATATCAATCTTGATATTAAAAGGAAATCTAACAAATCTAAAAACTCATCATCCTATTTCTTCCTCAGCAACCTAATTTCTCGCACATCTTCCCAAACCCTAAAGACTAGGTTTTGCCTTCTCCCGAAGTGGGTCCCTCCAAGGAAAATCCCGTTTTAACTATTTTCATATTATAGTGGAAAGAAGTACCATGTAGCCCCTTAATGAATTCTCTCTGCACCGAAAACTTAATTTCATCAATGAATCATTGCATTTCCTTCATTACTTCTCTCGGAGTCCAACAGCCCATGCATACGACCCCTTCTATTTCTTTACTCTCTTTCTCTACCTCTCAATTTTCTCTTTCAACCAATACTACTCATACTAACTTCTTCTCATTCATTCCATTTTCCTCCTCTCAACTACACATCTATAAATACACATTCTCCTATATCTATTCTGCTACAACACAACCACTAACATTCTCACCTTATTACCATTTCACTCTTATAAACCTCACGTCCAACACTTACTACGCTACCCCATCTTCTTTTCTTTTATTTTCTACTTCTTCTTAAAACATGCACTTAAACTCATACATTTACTAGTAATCCAGCCCCAACCTCACCACCTTTGCGTCAACCTCTAACCATTCTCCTCACTCTCGCCTACCCTGATGCTCATATTTACACGGACATCATCTACTCTTCCAATTAATACTCAACCTAAATTTCTATCCACCATCTCGAGTTCCAACAGCTCCTACACCATTTACATAGACTAGCATTTTACTTCCCCATACTCAACGAAACCCAAGCAACACCACCGTGAACTACTCCATAAAACACTACCCCAAAAATTGATTCCCCTTATTAACAGTGCTAACACAGAATTTTCCACTCCCAACAACTCATAGCAGTCCAATCTACAACCATTAAATTCAATAAAATCACTACATGGCAAGCCATCATAGATTAAGCATACTCACTTTTCATCACATAACTCATTACATATCCCCCAATATTCATAAATCTTAACATGAAATTCCAAAACAACACACCAAAATAAAATTCACCATGCATACAGAGCATATAAACAATTCAAAGAAACAGAACTAACTCCCCTTACTTGGGTTCTCACAGTACAATTAATTGGAGATGCCCTAACAGTACTTCCCCACACAGAGTCGAGCTTACAGGACCTACAGAGCACCAAAGTAGTGATGACAAAAGCCCTTTGAGCTAGAGTGAACAGAGAAATCGAAAGGAAGATACACAGAGCACATGTAACCAACAAAATCGCATGCCCTAGGCTTAAGACAGTGGAAAGAAAGAGGGGAAAATGACTTACCAGTTGGAATGAAGAAGACGTTCGGTAGAAATGAAACCCTCTACGTGGTGAACGCTTAAGTACCTTTAGATTAAAGATTGTATGGTTCAATTGGCTGGAAATCTAGAGAGAAGGCATAACACAAGGTTAGGATATATAGTTTTTTTAGAGAGAGTGGGAAGCTAACAAATGAATTCTGATTTTTGAAAAATTTCTCTCTAAGGTCAGGTTGTCCCTAGCCTTATGGGTCTGACTGCCTCACATAAGGCCCAATGGCTTTAAAATTAACTGGTATAGAAAATGATGGAGAATAGGAATGAGTTAGACCCAAACCTTAAATCCTCCTTATTCTCCTTATTCAAAATAAGGAGACCCTAAAATCTGTGAACATCTTCTTTCTTGCGAGAGACACGCAAAGGGAGGAGCACCCAACACCATTGAGCATCACCTACTCGGCCATGATCACCATTGACAACATTGGTCACCACCAACGGTTTCGTTGATGATCATTTGCACTCGAAAAGGTGTAGATGCATTCAATTCATTTAGGTTGTGAGTTGGCGTTGTTGCAGTGAAGATGGTTCCCAATCTAGTTCATAATTTTAGTCTACAACTTTTTCTAGTATGGTTTTCGAGTTTTTCAGGTTATTGCGTTAAGAAGAAGCCTAACCTAGTTCGTCTTGTGCAGATGAGTTTTTATTTGAACTTCTTCTCTAATGAAGGTGCATATGCATTTGATTTGTTTGGGTCATGAGTTGGCGTTGTTGTAGTGAAGATGATCCCGATCTAGTTCATGATTTGCTATTTGTGGCAGAGATTCGATGGTTGCGATTTTCGACAAAACTTGAGGCGATTTGATTCAATTTAGGTTTCTTCGAAGCATGAAGAAGATAGAGATCTGATGAAGGTGGATCTGGTTGTGTTTCAAATGATTAGGGATGGCAATGAGTTGGATCGGACATGGATAATGCCTACCCTCAAGCCAATCCGTCGGATAAAATTGTACCTACTATTGGACTCACTACGCAGATACTCGTTTTAAAAATACCCACGAGTATTTTAAAACCTGCGGATACCCGTAAAAAAATATTGTATATATTTTTAAAATAAAATTTAAATAAAATTACAATATATATATATATATATAATATAAATTAAAATTTAATTTTAATTAAATTTAACCTAATAAAATATAATTTTATTTTATTTTTTGCGAGTAACAGGTACCCACGGGTCGGGTAGTATACTAACCGTATCCGACCCGTCTAGAAGCCCGCTACCCGTTATTCGTGGATAGTAAATATCCGCGAATAGTAACTAACCCCATGGATTATACCTGTGGATACTCGTGTCCACGAATATTTTTTTATCCCTAACTATGATTAGGGGTGACTGACAACATGGAGTTTTGACGGAGCAAATTCTAGTGAGGTGCAGGACCCTATGCGAGAAGAAGATACAGGTGTGTGGTGGTTGCAGATCTGTGCAGCAGTGGTTCTTTGCACGTTCTAATGAAACATTGAAATTATTCCGTTGTGGATTGAAGATGAAGGTGAGTACGATAGTTAACGGAGGTCTAGAGTGTTAACAAAAAGTTTTATATTGGTTAAGTAACATATCAATTTAAAAAGTAATCTTTTTATGAGGGTTCTAAACCAGTATAAAAAGACAAATTCTTTCTATATTCCTTTTTCTATATTTAGTTTCAAAATCAGTATAATTTTTATTTTTTTAGGGTAATGGTAGGTTGACACACTTACACTCATTTGACATCATTTTTATAATAAGAGTAAGAAATAATGTGTCAAATGAGTGTAGATGTGTAAAAAAAATTTCTCTTTTTTCTAATAGTATAAAAACGCTTTTATGGAATAGTCCTTACTGTAGATTAGTCCGAGTTCTTAAATTATCCCTAACATTAATTAATCCTTTTTTTTCAACCTTTATTTATTAATTTTTTACTTATTTTATTTTTACATTTAGATTAATGCAAATTATATACGTATTATTTCTCTCGAAAAATTTGTTTCTAATTATATATTTATTTTTATAAATATTTATAGACATTGAGTTGATGAAAGTTTAACCATAAGTAGATTGTAAATGGTTTTTCATATTCAATGGAATTCTTCCAAAGAAAACATGTTAAATAGTCAGAAATTAATTTGTTATAAGTTGATCATGAACACGTACATAATCTTACTCCTTAGGAACCTTTACACTTTGATTTTGGTGGATATACTGACTAATAGCAAAAGTGAAATGATATCTTGACATATTCTACCTTTTTTTTTTCTGTATCAAATAAACTTATATTAAATTGAAGTAAACTTATATTACTATTTAAAATAAAATAACAATATATTATATAAATAATCGCAGAATATTGTTGTATATATTACATATAAAAACTCATAAATTGCAAAATAAATGACATATCCTATTGTAGAAAACAAATGTGTAATATAGGGTTACCGTTCTTGGTTTTAACTTTTACTCCCACTCTGCTCGTAATATATGCCAACTTGATTGCCTTCAAAGTCAGAATAGCATTGTATTTATCAAACACCGTCTAATGTGTCCTATTCAAGTCATTTGGCTTCTTGATACGATAACACTTGCTGGCCGCGGGCCTGCCTCCATCATTTTCATCAACTTTTTGGCCTTTCTTATTCCCTTCATTTTCATTCCTAAAGCCTCTACCATCTCTATATAAACCCAAACAATGCCAATAACGCTTATCAATCTATCATCACATTAATTTACTTCTTCAAACTTCACTACCATGGCCATCAACAACTCAAGAACTCAAACTCAAAACCTCCTGTCTCTTTTTACTATCATCATTTCCTTCCTCGGACTGACCCATAACGTCAACTCAGCTTCTTTTTCATTCTCCAGTTTTGGGTCGTACACAAACGCCATTGCCCTCGAAGGTGATGCCTCTTTTTCAGAAGGGACCATAAAGCTTACACCTGTGACACAGAACAGCGCCGGCAGAGCGTCCTATGCTGCACCCGTGCACCTTTGGGATGCCAAAACTGGGAAGCTCGCAGGCTTCAGCACAAACTTCTCCTTTGTTGTGGCGCCAAACGGTCCTGGGCTCTTTGCAGACGGCATTGCCTTCTTCCTCGCTCCGTTCAACTCCATCATCCCACAAAATTCCAGTGGTGGATTCCTTGGACTTTTCAGTCCTGACACTGCCCTAAACGTTTACCAGAACCAAATAGTGGCTGTGGAATTTGACTCCTTCAGTGGGAACCCCTGGGATCCTCCCTCCGCCCATGTAGGTATTGATGTTAACTCCATTTCTTCGGCGACAACGGAGGCATGGGAAACTGACATTGCTGGGAAAGTGCATGTTGCATTCGCCAGTGTGAGCTATGATCCTGTGGGGAAAAGTTTAGACGTGTTTTTAACATACCCTGGAAGCAATGTGGCTGACACTAGTCTCTCGTTTGTGATTGATTTGAGGACTGTTCTGCCAGAATGGGTTAGGATTGGATTCTCGGGAGCCACAGGACAATTGGTTGAAATACACAACATTCTTTCTTGGACCTTCACTTCCAGCTACTACTAGAATTCGTCCCTTATGATCAGTGGTGGGAAAGAGAATAAGTATCGTTTGATTTCGTGCTTTTATTATTTTTATTTCTAAGAAGCTAGTTTGTTGTTGGTTATTATTAAGTTGCTAATAAGTGACCTTTCTCCACTTTATTCTTAACAATATTGATATTGAATTGCAATTTAATTTCATGAATAGTGCCTCTGTCCAATATTGAGTTCAAGGAATGCAGAGTTGGTATACAATTTGATGACTATTACGCATAAACCGTTACACATGGTTAATAATTACATTTAATTTATAAACAACTAAATATTTACTATACATCTATTCAAGAGATATTTGGAAGTATGAACAAATGATAGTGAGGTTTCAGTTATACATTTATGTAAATGAGGAGAAAGCACGTGTATAAGATTCATAGTTCCAAAGTCTCAGTACGAGATCAATAAGCATTTAGCTCGGCTTTGGTAATCATTGATAAAAAAAAAAAAAAGCTGACGCTAAATATTTCTTAGTAGGTTTTGCGTCAAACATGACACTAAACTCATAATGAATATGATAATGAATGAGTAATAGAATATTAAAGTGATTAACCATAAAAAGGAAAATCTTAAAATGGAATATACCTACAAGTTCTACGTCTACTATGCACAAGAGTCAATCCAAGTACCATAAATAGACATAATTAATGAGGTATGACATCTATCGAAACTCAATCTCTTAATCTCTTACGAAACTCTTGTCTTCATCTTTATCGAAACTCTCTCTCTTACGAAACTCTCTCTCTCTCTCAAGGTTTTCCATTCGAAACGCTGGTACCACCGAAGTTTCTTTTCTTCATCGTTGTTCGTTGGTACTTGGGTTTTCTATTCGAAACTCTCGTTCCACCATTCGAAACTCTCGTTCTGCCACTGAAGTCCTCTTTTTTCACCGTTGTTCGTTGGTGATTGGGTCCACCTATTCTGTGCAGGAAGTCCTTTGTCTCTGTCCGCCATTGAAGTCATGGGAGGAAGTCTCGCTTGGAGCCACCGTTGGTGTCTTTTCTCGAAAGGAGAGGTTTTTTCTCTGTCGTCGTTGTGTCTTCGGGGTTTGGGTGCGCTGGTGACTTTCTTTGCCGCGTGTTTTTCATTTTTAATCCAAAGGTATTTTGTATTCACACAATTTGTAGGTGGTTTTTTATTGACATTCTGCGTCAGTCACAATTACTTGAATGTGCTGGATGTGTTCATGATTTTAGGATTAGGAGTAGGAGGTTTGGATGTTCCTTTTGATGAATCACTTGTGGGAACAAAGAAGGCTAGGAGGAAACAAAGCTGCACTTTTTGCATACGGTAACAGCTTCAACCCTTTCATTTTTTCTGTGTAAACCAATATATCATTTAGTTTAGAACTAAAAACCAATTTCTTGTTTCATTTGTAGAGTTTGCATCTCCTAATAGATGTTCCTTTGTTATTGAAGTTCTTACCGAATACTCAAAGAACATGATTGTTGGTAAACCACACACAATTTGTTCTAATAAACATGAAATATTCCACTTTATCTGTATGGAGTTATGGAAGGGCTAGAGAGCATGGCTTTCTTTTCCAATGCTGTGAGCCTAGTAACTTACTTCTTTGGGTACATGAACTTCAGCATAACAAAATCTGCCACAACCCTGACCAACATTTTGGGAACTGCCTTCTTACTACCACTATTTGGTGGAATAATCACTAGTGCAGCGGGGGGCTTTTGTGTAAATGAATTATTTGGTGTAAATGAATTATTTTTCACTATAGGTCGCGGTTTACGAACCGCGGCATATCCAGCCGCGGTAGTAAGTCAGAGACTTTAGGCCGCGGTTATAACCGCGGTATATAAGTTCAGTAATATGCCACGGTTTTCCAAAGAACCGCTACCTATGTCCTTTTTTTTTAAAAAAAAAAACAATTTTCTACTATATGCCGCGGTTCAACCGCAGCAGAAAGTGCAACTATAGGCCGCGGTTAGTGCAAGAACCGCGGCCATATGTCTTTTTAAAAAAAAAAAATTAAAACGAAATAGAATATGCCGCGGTTAGTGCAAGAACCGCGACCATATGTCTATTATATGCCGCAGTTAAGGTCACAACCGCGGCATATTCCCCTGCAGTTTTTTAAAATTGCAGGTCTGTTTTTGTGATATCCACTACCACAAAAACAGACCTGCATATAAAAACATGTACAGAAATTCAATTTCAACATAACAAATACATGTTCAAATGCATTTCAACATCAAATAAAGTACAGAGTCTAAGAAAATATAATCTAATCGAATGCAATGTTTAAATCTAAGAGCTATTGTATAATCTAATTATAGACTTCGCAGCAGCCTTCTAATGAATAGTAGTGGCTTCTCAGGAACTGGTGTAGTAGTCTTGAATCTCTGCAAAAGACAATTCATATTAATTAGTGTATATGAATTCAACATTTGGGAAAAAATCAAAATTTGTTAAAGTTAAATATTACCGTTTCCCAGCTCCTTGTGATGTGAGAACGAACAATATGGGTCATCCAATACATTACATAGTATCCGCACTCATATGACCCATTTTGTCTGTTACACTACAATATATCATCACAGTTGATAATAGTTAGTGACTAACATTAAAATAAAACAAGTATAACAAAGTATGGCTTTAGCATATGTCAAACCTTAAGAGAAATCCAAGTAATCTTTCTACTGTTAGCAATTGATCTCCCACCCATCATCATAGTTGCTGGAATAGAATTGTTTATAAAAAAAGGTTTTAGCATTCATTTATATAACAAAGAAAGTCCAAACATTGATGTTCTTACCAATCAATTGCTTGTTTGAGTTGTGGGGGAGGAGGCCTGTGCAATGAACAGAACCACAAAGCAGTGTTGTCTTGCATAGACATAACAAGAAGTTGCCAATGGCGCCTGAAATTCATAATAACGTAATTATTAAATATTAAAATCACATATGGAACTTTATTATGTTAACAAAGTTCACTTACCCGGATATATAAGGCAACAAGTATATTTTCTTGCGGCTTGCAAAACTTCTTATCAGATTCATGTTGATCTGCTCAAAATCATTTGATTCATGAATTAATTGGGGATCAACGAATCCATAATCATCTGAACGCCCCAACTTGTTACTGCCCCAGACATATACCTGAAATTAAAAATTAACTTTGATATAAGGATACTTGATATATAAATCAATTTTATATATAAATAATTGCCCATAGACTTACATGATCCATAGTTGAATAATTGAAATATTCAACTCTTGTGTTCCCGACGCAAGCTCACGGACATCTTGGCTATGAAGGTATATTGGGACCTCAGAGCCTCTCCCAAATACATTAGCATCGTACTCAACCTCCAAAGGCTTATCATCAAGGATGTCAGCAAGTGGATGCAATGAAGCAAGAGGATCTTCCTCAGATAGAGGAATCTTCTCCTGTGCCTGCGTCTGCGTCTGTTGTTACATGAAAAGATACGATAAGTAATATAGAGCATTAAAAACCTTTAAAATTGAGAAGTGTAAAGAAGAATTTCATACCGAGGGGTCAGAAACTGGTTTAACCAAAAATTTAGGCCAACTGATAAACGACTTATATGCTTGTTCCACAGTGAAAATCTCTTCCGTGGACAGAGGAACCATGGCATCTGGTATGATCATTTCATCCACTGAGACCTTCACCTCATCCTCTAATAGTTGCATACCATGACATACAGTCGCTGTCCTAAACTCTGTTCCTCGAGCTACCAGCACCATCTCAATATCATCTAAAATGTATAGCAGACATGGACTACCATCGTCCATGTCATCCTCTGGGATGGCTGATGCGGAACAACTTCCTTTCCCGCTTCTTCCTGTTAGAGTAAATGTTAGATTATACAAAAGATAGAAATAATTGCACACACATGTTTATTAGGTTTACCTGTGGGGGGGGGGCAGGGATAACATGTTCCTCTATAGGAGATGGCACCGCGCGCATGTTCTGAAACTGCTCCTGGAACATGCTTTGGAATTCAGCCCTCATCTCTGATCTAACCTCGGCCCTGATCTCCTCTCTAAGGTCTTCTCGGACCTTTTTTGTGATCTCTTCTGTCATCCATTGTGTATCGCTGTATGAATATGAATGCTGACGAGAAGAGCTCCCAAAATAATCTTTAATTCTTACTCCAGAACCTGCAGCACGTACACGTCCAGGGTGCTCAGGTCGTCCAGTCGCAGCAGCAAGAATATCCTGGCGACCCTCTGGAGTGAATTGGCCTTGGGAGCTCTGCTCAACCAAGGCGTCCTGTAACATTACAAAACATCATTATTCTTAAAATAGTTTAATGTAGTATGTATAATGAGAATACTTATTATTTTAGGAAGAGTGATAACTTACAATTCTTTCAGAAATCTCTCGTGCAGTGTCGGAAGAGTAGGTGCCCGATGGTCGCATACGGGCCAACTTCCATTTCTCATGTCTAGACGGTGGAGAAGGAGGCTGAGGAGGGCTACCACCCTGAGTTGGTGGTCTAGCATCTGCCTTTTGCTTGAGGAGTTTCTCCTCAAGCTTCCTATACCCACCACGAGATAATAGGTGGGGGTTTTTGTTATGAGCACTTGTTCCTTGTGCTTTGCTTCTAATTGCCTGTCACACACACATGAATTAATTAGTTCATATGATATATATTTGTTAATGAGGAATTGAATAATATCAACTATACTAACCTGCCATTCCTTTGACAACCGACTCTCTTTAAAAAGCCGCCAAGTCTCCTCATCAATGGACTTATATGTACTACATGGAGTCTTATGTTTAAGGTGTCCATAGATGTATCTTGATGTCAACTTGCTTTTAAAGTTCCTGAAATTTTCTGCAACAGTTGACAAACACTTATTTCTAAGTGTTGCGACATTTGGAATGTCAAAAGTCACCTGAAATAAACATAATAAAGTTGTATTAGTTCAAAATTATCAATATAAAAAAATTTTAATTCAAATGCTATTAATTAACTTACCAATATATCGTTCCAAATAACGTTCCGATCAACCTCGGACACATGATCAAAAGATGGAACGAGAATGCTAATTTTATCACGTGCCACCACTCCAAGGTATGATCGGAAGTCATCTGCATAGCGGCCAGTTGCCACACCCGTGGTGACATTCACGTTCACCGGAGTTCTTTCACCACTTTGTTTCCTGAGCAATAGTTGTTTCATCCTAGTGGGTCCTCTAGTGGATCTGGTTGGGGGAGCCTCATCCCCTGAAGACTGTGAATGATCAGCCATATATCTGTCAACATAAATAACAACATTAAATATTAATAAAAGACTTATGTAATATCATATAAATTAACAAAACATGTAATAGTAATCATAGAAATTCATACATAAAGATATGGATTCATCATATGTATATTCCCTCATCATGATCTGACCGAATTGCATGTACATCGTCGTCAACTAGAGATTGGTCATCCAAATTTGTTGTACTTTGAAATGAATGGTTGTCAGGAATATGAATATTAATCAGATTGTCTTCGTTAACTTCAATAAGTTTTTTGCCTTGAAGAGCAACATACCAATGGTCAGACGCAGGATCTTTGACATAAAAAACCTGCGATGCTTGATGTACCATGATAAACGGTTCGTCTCGGTAACCCACCTTTCGAAAATCAACTAGTGTCATACCCGATTCATCTACTTTCACACCACTCTTATTGTCAAACCACTTACATTTAAACAATGGAACAAAAAACTTGGTGTAATCAACCTCCCATATCTCTTCTATTATACCATAATATCTCATTGATCCAAGTACAGGAGATTGATCTTTTGATGTGGAAAATTGAAGTGACTCAGCTTCTAAACTGACTCCACTATTTTGTACTGTGCTTTTATCATCCAATTTCTTCGTATAGAATGTGCAATTATTGACTTCATAACCTTGACAACACATGACATCAAACTTCAAACCATTTGCAAGCCACAATAAAGTTTCAGAAGGATGTGGCTCTTTGTCAATTTCAAATTTGAACCAAGACATAAATGTTTTGTTATGCTCCATCAATTGCCATTTCTATGATTGTCTTGGATTTTTATTCTTAACAATGGCTTTGTGTGCTTCCAAAAACGGGATCACCTCATCTGTGTTGTTCAATATATAAAGATGCGCTTGCAACAATTCATCGCGATCTTTTGTCACCACATTCACACCTCGGATGCTTTTACTTGTAGAAAATTTATTCAACCATGATGTGCGAGGAACTCCTATTGGATTCGTTGATGTCATGTAATCTGAACAAAACTCGATACTTTCTTCAGCAATATACCTTTCAATCATCGAACCTTCAGGACGATATGGATTTTTAACGTACCTTTTCAAAATCTTCATATAACGCTCAATAGGTACATCCATCTTAAGTATACCGGTCCGCACAACTTGATTTCTCTAACCAAATGAACAAGTAAATGTACCATGATGTCAAAAAAAGATGGAGGGAAAAACATCTCTAGTTGACACAAGATGATAACAATCTCGCCTTGAAGTTCATCCAACTTTGTAGGATCGATGGCTTTACTACATATTGACGAGAAAAATGAACACAACCTGTTTATGGTGTGCCTAACATTTTGGGGCAAAATTCCACGAATAGCCACCGGTAACAACTGTTGCATTAAGACGTGACAATCGTGAGACTTCATGCCAACAAGCTTTAAGTCCTGCATCGACACTAAACTCTTGATATTTGAAGAGTATCCTTGTGGTACTTTGATACTCTTTAAACAAACACAAAAACTTATCTTCTCTTGTCTACACATTGTGTAACATGCAGGGGGCAAATAAGTACGTTTACCAACCTCCTTGGGTGAAAACTCTTCTCGGATATTCATGTCAACCAAACCCAAACGAGCATTCACTCCATCTTTTGTCTTTCCCTGAATGTTGAGTAGTGTACCAATCAAGCTATCACACACATTCTTTTCTACATGCATCACATCTATGCAATGTCGAACATCTAACTTTGACCAATATGGAAGATCAAAGAATATTGATTTCTTCTTCCAAGGGGTCGTTACAGATGACTTCTTGGATGTTTTCCCAAATACATGATGTATTTTATTAACTTTTTCAAGAACTTGAAGGCCAGTAAGTGGATTTGGTGCTTCGTCCCTCTCTTGATCTCCATTGAATGCTCTTTTTAACCTTCGATATGGATGATTACGTTTTAGAAATCTCCGATGACGCAGATACACCGTCTTTCTTCCATGTTTCAATTGATGAGCTGCAGTGTTTTCTTCACATATAGGACACGCTTTATGACCCTTGACACTGTATCCTGACAAATTACCATAAGCAGGAAAGTCATTAATGGTGCAAAATAACATTGCACGCATCATAAAAGTCTCTGAAGCAAATGCATCAAATATTTCAACCCCATCAACCCACAAAACCTTCAAGTCTTCAACTAGTGGGCTTAGATAAACATCTATGTCATTCCCAGGCTGCTTTGGACCAGATATCATCATAGACAACATCATGTACTTCCTCTTCATGCACAATGCAGGAGATAAGTTGTAAATTATCAATATAACTGGCCAACAACTGTGATTGGTACTCAGATTACCAAATGGGTTCATTCCATCAGTGGCTAAACCAAGCCTAAGATTTCTACACTCTTTACCAAATTCGGGGAATTGTCGATCAACATTTTTCCATTGTTGTGAATCAGCTGGATGACGAAGCAGCCCGTCAATTTTTCTCTCATCTGCATGCCATCTAAGGTTTTTAGCATCTTTGGGATTCGCAAACAAACGCTTAAGTCTGGGAACTATTGGAAGGTACCAAACTACTTTCAATGCAGATCCATTTTTTTCAATCTGACCATCATCTTCACTATTGTTTTTTGACTTGTATCGTGATAAGCCACATTTTGGACACTTTGTCAAAAATTCAAACTCTTTCCTATATAAAATGCAGTCATTCGGACAAGCATGTATCCTTTTATACTCCATACCCATTGGACAAAGAATTTTCTTCGCATCATAATTACGAGTGGGCAGTGTATTTCCATCTGGCAGCATTTCATTCAACAACGTCAACAATTCTGTAAAGCTCTTATCAGTCCATCCATTGCTCGCCTTCAAATTCATGAGCCTTAACACGGCTGACAAACGTGTGAACTTAGTTGAACCGACATACAAAGGTGTTTCGGCATCAGTCGACATCGTCTCATACACATGAGCTTTGGCAAATTTTTCTGCGCCAACATCGCGGATCATGTCCTCTAATTTGTCTTCATCCGGTTGATCTTCTTCCATGGTGGAATTTGTAACATTTTCAGTTTGCGAGTCAATCGGAAAGTGTATTTCTTCGCCGTGCCATATCCATGTTGTATAGCATCTTAGGAAACCATCACAAATAAGATGTTCTCTAATTTGAGTTACGTTCAACTTTCTCCCATTCAAACAGTTTATACAAGGACATCTAAACTTCACTTCATCGTCACTTCTCCCCTCATTACGTTGCGCAAATTGTATAAATTCCTCTACACCTCTCTCGTACTCAGCACTAATACGTGGTAAATTAATCCAATTTCGATCCATATTCCTAAATTTGACGAAATTACAATTATACAATTTTGTGTATAAAATTATAAATTCATTCATACAATCAATTCGGTCATACAATCAATTCAGTCATACAATCATACAATCATACAATTAATAATAAGCATTCAAATGATCAATTCTTTATTATTCAAAATTTTAAAATTTTAAAAGATTCATTATTTGAAAAATTTTAAATAAAAACATATTATTATTACTTTTCAATTCCTATTATAAATGATATTTTTTACCATCAAAACTTTTTATCTCAAAAGAAATATAGTCACAATTAATATATTTTGTAAAAACCCATAAACCAAACTCAACATGCACAACATCATACCCATGAATTGCTATTGAAATGTAATCGCATAAATCAAAAGGAATTGCATAAAACCAAAAATCAATTGCAAGAACATTTCATCCACCAATCAATCAGGTTAAGCAAAACGGAAAAATCAATCGCATAAAACAAATATTGATATCAAACCTGGTTGGCGCGGCGGAGGAAGAGGAGACACGGCGGAGGTACGGCGGAGAAGCACGGGTGCGCGAGAAGATGGCTAGCGTTTTCAGGCGTGGAGGAACGGTGGAGGCACCACGGTGGAGGAACGGTGGAGGCAAAGACGAAGAGAGGCACCACGGTGGAGGAACGGTGGAGGCAAAGACGGCGCAAGGCAGAAGGAGGCACCACGGCGGAACGCGCAGCTTGCTGTTTTCGCGTGGAGGCAGAGTGAAAATTACAGAATCGCGTGGAAGAAGATGAAAATTGTTCACTGTTTTTTAACCTTCAGAAAAGAATCTGCCGCGGTTCTACACTTAACCGTGGCATAAAGGGGCCATAGGCCGCGGTTCTATACTTAACCGCGGCCTATTCATTTAAAAAAAAAAATCCATAATGGCAGTTTTGAAATTTTTTTTAACTGATATGCCGCGGTTCAGCGCCCAACCGCGGCATATACTCTGAAAATTTTAAAAGTTACTCAAATTAGGGAATATGCCGCGGTTGGGTGGGGAACCGCGGCCTATTCCCCAACGTTCAGAATTCCCCCAACTGCCTCCCAACTGCCTTTTGGGGAAAACAGCAGGTGGCAGGGGGAATATGTCGCGGTTGGTCAGAGAACCGCGGCATATGCCCCCTGCAAACTGCTGACATTCCCATCAGTCAGCACCTGCAATAAATTGACAAGGGCATATGCCGCGGTTGGGTGGGCAACCGCGGCATATTCCCCATCAATCAATTTATTTCAGGTGCTGACATTCCCCAAAAGGCAGTTGGGAGGCAGTTGGGGGAATTCTGAACGTTGGGGAATAGGTCGCGGTTCCCCACCCAACTGCGGCATATTCCCCCTGTCAATTTATTGCAGGTCTGACTGATGGGGAATGTCAGCAGTTTGCAAGGGGAATATGCCGCGGTTGGGTGGGGAACCGTGGCATATTCCCCCTGTCAATTTATTGCAGGGGTCCCGTCAGTAGGTGGCAGGGGGAATAGGCCGCGGTTCCCCACCCAACCGCGGCATATTCCCCTGTCATTAAATATTTTTTTCTGACGTGGATTCAAAGGGGTTGGTTGACTTGGATATATGTCGCGGTTCCCCACCCAACCGCGGCATATAAGTTCAATTTATTTACAAAACTGCCACCGCGCAGCATTATGCTGCGGTTTCTGGTGAACCGTGGCATAATGTGCGCTGTAAAAAGGCAATTTTTTACTAGTGAATCAGCGATACCTATCTCTCTAGATTCAAGACTTGTGTTCTGTTTGCGTGCATGGAATTGCTGGTAAGTTTAACCAATTTCTCTCACATGTGCATTGTTTTTCCAGCATCACGACATAAAGTGGTTTTGAGTTTTTGTTAGAACTATAATTTTGGAACAATCTTGTGAATAAACATCTCTTACTGAAAACTTTAGTCAACCATTATAACTGTAGTGTTGAATATTGAAGACTGGTTGTTTCTTGACTGGCATGACTGAACACGTCTCTAAATCTTCCATGAAAGGTAGGTCCTCTCTAAGCCCATTCATTCCCTCTGCCACCATTCTCTAAGCCCATTCATTCCCTCTGCTCTCATAATGAAGGTAGGTCCTCTCTCTCTTTCTCTCCCTCTCTCTCTCTTGAGAGACGAAATTATACTGTTATCTTACACTATTATCGTAATTCATCCGATCAGAATGGATGAATGAATGAATATCTTTTTTGTCATTTGCCTCAGTTCCTCAGCTGCATGCAAACTAAAATTGGCGGAAAACAAGATAACAGAAAATCAGACACTCATACAACTACTACTTGTAAGTTTTCTACTTCTTTCATTCTTCTTTTCTTTCTCCCTGCTTGATGCATGCTTTTTCTACAATAGCCTGTGTGATCCATGTAAGATTATTCATTGCCTGCTGAAACACACACCACACCAGCTTCTCTTCCTTCAACAAAATCACTGATGGCAGAAATAGAAGCAAAACTATAGAAAACCAGACAGACGAACGAATGTATGTGTCTTCGTGTGTTGAATATTTTACTTAATTGTACCAAAGCTAGATTCTTATTTTATTACATGTTTACACTTTCAGATGCATATTGAAAATGGTTTTTGAGTTAATTAACTTTTAAAGTGCCTGAAGAAAAAAAAAAAGGTTAATCATGTATTTCAGAATTCTAGCTCACACAAGTTTTTGTGAAACTTTTGACCTTTTATGAAGAAACTGATCATCTTTGGAAATGTGCGATCAGATCTATGAAAAAAAAAGCCATCCATGCACCCAGCAAGCATAGGATATCTTAATCATTTCTATTTCAATTTTTCCTATTAAATTTTTTAACCTTTCATCATACATCGATCATAAATCATTACGATCCAGAGGTGATATATGTATATATATTTCTGTCCAATGCTAATGTATGAAAAACAATTAACATCATATCTAATGTAACCTATTACTAATTTTATTTCTTAAATTTATTTTTTATTTTGTTTATATACATCTTAAATATATTTTTTCTGCAATTGAAGAAGGAGACAATAAAAATCGTATAATTCTAATTATAAAAAGTGTGATATTTCCATGGAAGGTTAAGGATCTAAGCTGCCATATACGATCAATTTTTCATATCCCTATACTTTTCTTAGATTATTACGAACTATTTTTCCCATAGTTTAGTAGGTTGGTAGACTAATGATATTTAAGTTGACATATCATAATTATTTTTTACATATGATAAAAGGAAAATGATATTTTAACACCAATTTTTGATACTGCACACGTGTTAAAATGTAGTTGGACGATTTCAAATTAAAAAAAGCTGATGCAAGAACATATTTAGAAAAGAAAAACCAAAGTTTTTTTTTTTTAATTTGAAATCGTCCAACCACATTTTGACACGTGTGCAGTGTCAAATGGTGTCAAAAAAATTGGTGTTAAAGTATCATTTTTCATGATAAAATTGTATAGTATTTTTTTCCTGATGACTCAAGAATATATCCTTTTTCTATTTTTTTCTTATACTAGTACCCGATACATACATGAATAAAGAGGAATTAAATTATTACAAGAATAATTGTAAAAGCAATAGTTTTCATTTTTTTTAATGTAATGGTTATATTGAGTTACAGTATTAGACTAAAAGAAATTTGTTTATGTAAATTCACATGGAAACCATTTGATATGATCTGGTACGTTTCTAGATTATATATATTTTCTTGATATGGACAATTTAATAGTATGTTATATATATAATATTAAGTCACTTTAATTCTTTAATTCTAATTTGTAGATATTAGTTAGAATCTATAAACTTGCTTGAGTTATGTTATATTTGGATGTAGTTTATATTTGATTTTCTTAAATATATACGTACGTAGCTTAAATATGATTTTTATAAAGAAAAATCTACCTTCACTTTGATATCAGATTTAATTTTACATTTTAGAAAATTGTGACACTTATATTGAATGAAAATCACTTGATTTATTCATAGCTTAAATATGATTTTTATAAAGAAAAATCTACCTTCACTTTGATATCAGATTTAATTTTACATTTTAGAAAATTGTGACACTTATATTGAATGAAAATCACTTGATTTATTGATGATAATTGGAGGATAATAGATATAACTTCCGTAAGTAGATAAGTGTGAATTAGTTGGATGATCTCTTTTCATTAATTTCCTGAAGTAAAATAGTGCACTATTTTATTTAGAAAGTATGCTTATGATCTCTTTACATTATTTTAGTGTAAAGAAAGAAAAACCAACGAAACTGTTTTTGTTTGAATATTCTTTTGGTTGCATTATTTTTGCTTTCGTTAAGCGAAATAATGAATTTTCTAGTGTTAATTAATTTTAGTTACTACTTATTTATAAGTTTCAACATCAGATTTGGAGTTAGCATGGTAAGTTTCTTAAGTTATCTGCTAATAAGTGCAGACAAAAGCATGCTTGATTATACAAATGTAAGTTAAATTATATTTCTAAATATTACATTATATATTTACATGGTTTCTAAAGTAACATGTATGTTCTTTTCAGGAGGAATTGGCTGCGTTTAGGAAGAAGTATATATGTGACTGGATCCTAGATGAGGACAACGACCAAAGATTTCAAACGCTGCAACATTCTGGATTACTATAACATTAGAAATGTGTTGTTGGTTTAGATTGTTATTTTAAAGCAAATGAATAGACATCGTACAGATTTATACTATTAAATTTTTTTACAGAATTGTACAAAATTATATCAAATGAATACAACTAAACTATTCTTGATTAAATATTCTTCTTATTCATTTCCTTTGTCTATTTTTTTGGTTGAGCGAGTTTATACATTACCTTGTTTGAGTCAAAATTGATGTGTCCCTGTACTGATGAGGAGTTGGACTGAAACAATAGGTTTAAAATTGGTTGTTGTTGATTGTCTGGAAGTTCTATTTTTGGAAGATAATTGTTCCCAGTAGTGTAATGGATTACAAGGAAGATGTAATCGCTTATCAATGAAAAGACACGAATTTGTACTGACCTCCCAACCTACAAACACCTTTACTTGGTCTTCCATGCACAAAGGATTGTCCTAACTTGAAACTTGTTGTTGTGGTCACCTTCAAAACATTGAAAACACACATGGAAGGATTACTCGGGAGTGCTTAAGACATAACTGGGTAGCACTCCTCAACTTTTGGTACAAATGGGGAATTTTTCACTATGCATCAGTGAGTGCCAATGGTATCAATGGTACAATTGATTAACAGTGTTGATAAACACGAATATGTATCGAAATATCATCGCTGCTCACATGTCCTGGAAACAGAGCTCCCCATTGAAGGGTTGGACCTCATTTGGAAAATTATTTGAAGGACCCTCACTTGGTTGTTTGATTTTGATGATGAAGGAGTTGTGGCTAAACTTAGTAGTGGTTGAAAGGTATAAGGCTGTCCACAGAATTGAGTTTCTATGAGCGCTTCCAAGTGGTGTTGTGAGGAAGAGTAAGATAGGCACTTAGGTCCTTGTGTAATCGATTACATGAAGGCTGTAATCGATTACAAGTGGATACACACGAATTTTGTACCGAAAGTTCATCGTTGCGCCCATGTCCTGGAAACAGAGCTCCCCATTGAGGGGTTGGACCTCATTTGGAGAAATTATTTGAAGGACCCTCACTTGGTTGTTCGATTTTGATGACGAAGGAATTTTGGCTGAACTTAGTAGTGGTTGGAAGGTATAAGGTATAAGGGTGTCCACAGAATTGGGTTTTCATGAGTGTTTCCAAGTGGTGTTGTGAGGAAGAGTAAGATAGGCACTTAGGTGCTCGTGTAATCGATTACATGAAGGCTGTAATTGATTACAAGTGGATAAACACTAATTTGTACCGAAAGTTCATCCCTGCTACCATTCCCTGGAAATAGAGCTCCCCATTGAGGGGTTGGACCTCATTCGGAGAAATTATTTGTAGGACCCTCACTTGATTGTTTGATTTTGATGACGAAGGAATTGTGGCTGAACTTAGTAGTGGTTGGAAGATATAGCGGTGTCCACAAAATTGGGTTTATATGAGTGCTTCCAAGTGGTGTTGTGATGAAGAGTAAGATAGGCACTTAGGTGCTTGTGTAATCGATTACATGAAGGTTGTAATCGATTACAGGTGGACAAAAACGAATTTGTACCGAAAGTTCATCCCTGCTCCCATGCTGGAAACAAAACCCCATTGAGGGGTTGGACCTCATTTGGAGAAATTATTTGAAGGACCCTCACTTGGTTGTTTGATTTTGATGACGAAGGAGTTGTTGCTGAACTTAGTTGTGGTTGGATAATATAGGGGTGTCCAAAGAATTGGGTTTTTATGAGTGCTTCCAAGTGGTGTTGTGATGAAGAGTAAGATAGGCACTTAGGTGCATGTATATTTGATTACATGAAGGCTGTAATCGATTACAAGTGGATAAACACGAATTTGTACCGAAAGTTCATCGCTGCTCCCATGTCCTGGAAACAGAGCTTCCCATTGAGGGGTTGGACCTCATTTTGAAAAATTATTTGAAGGACCCTCGCTTGGTTGTTTGATTTTGATGACGAAGGAGTTTTTGCTGAACTTAGTAGTTGTTGGAAGGTATAAAGGTGTCCACAGAATTGGGTTTTCATTAGTGCTTCCAAGTGGTGTTGTGAGGAAGAGTAAGATAGGCACTTAGGTGCTTGTGTAATCGATTACATGAAGGCTATAATCGATTACAAGTGGATAAACACTAATTTGTACCGAAAGTTCATCCCTCATCCCATGCCCTGGAAACAGAGCTCCCCAATGAGGCGTTGGACCTCATTCGGAGAAATTATTTGAAGGACCCTCACTTGGTTGTTTGATTTTGATGACGAAGGAATTTTGGCTCAACTTAGTAGTCGTTGGAAGGTATAAGGGTTGTCGCAACCGGAAAATCGCGACAGGATGATGATCCAAAAAAGAAAATGTTTTTTTAAAAGAGATTTTGGAGTCGCCACCATAGTTTATTCTGGAAAACTATGAAAAAAACCATAAAGAAAAAGACATGGTCCAAGAAAACCAAAGATTGGGTTCAGGAGTCGGTTACGTGTGGGGAAGGTGTTAGCACCCCACAACGCCTGCCCTAAGGCAGTACCTTTAATTAAATATGCGAATAAAATGTGGTTTTCAAAAGGTTTAATTTTCCCCAAAAAGTAAAAATCAAGAAAGACAAAATATATTTTTTTAATTTTTGTGCATGACAAGGATTGACCTTGCTCCTACGTATTCACATTCAGAATGAGAAATCAAGGTTACATAGTTCTTGCTGAAAAGCTGTTTATGTTTTGAAAAATGATGTTTTGTATTTTGGATATTTTTATGTAAAAAAGAAAAGGTTCTCAGCACGAGGACGATGCGTGCGATCACACACGTGCTTAAACCTTCAAAACAATTTTTATTAATTTTTATAAAAGGAAGAAAAGGTCTCAGCACGAGGACGACGCGTGAGATCACACACATGCTTAAACCTTCAAAACAATTTTTATTGATTTTTGTAAAAGGAAGAAAAGGTCTCAGCACGAGGACGATGCGTGCGATCACACACGTGCTTAAACCTTTAAAACATTTTTTATATTATTTTAAAAGGGGAAAAGGTCTTAGCGCGAGGCTGATGCGAATGATCGCACACACGCTTAAACCTTTAAAATATTTTTGTTATTATTTTTATGATTTTTATTTTTATTTAAAGTTTATTTTTAAACAAGTCCAAAAGGGATTATCTTACCAAGGGCTACACAAAATAAATTAATAATCAAGCAAATAAAAAAAAATCAAGAAGCAAAAGAACAAAAATAAAAGCCCAATAAGAATAGGGCTGTAGAAGTGAAAACCATAGGTGCCACACGAAATCCTGGTCTGGGCCCAAAGACAAGGATGTAGCTGTAAAGTTAGGGGGGTGCCACTAGATATTCGCTGGTCAAGCTTAAGGCCTCTTTTCTTGTTTGCAGGGAATGGTGGTGTGAATAGCAAACGAGGGGTGCAGGGAAGAAACTCCTGCCACAACAAGGCCCCTTGAGTTCAGAAACCTCATAGGGGTTCCCATTTTCCTTCCTCATTTCAACACTTCTCCCTCAGAAAAGAAACCTAAAGTCTCTCCCTCACTCTGCCGGCAAGCCTAGAGGTGTCCCTCTTCGCCATCAGCTCGCAAGCCGCCTAGCCACCGCCACCACAACTCTAGTCTCGTCGGCGCCGGCGACGCCACACCCCAACCGGAGTCACCGCCGACAGCAACGTCATTGCCCTTTCTCTCCTCTTCGCTCGAACACGATTCCAACCTTGAGACCTCACCGCTCCCGCCGTTTTCGCCGGAACTAGCCGCCGCGAACCTCGCTAGAGTCATTGTCTTCACGACTCTCTACTCCTCTCTCAAAAGCCAAATGCCCCAGTGACACCCACCGCCGGTGTCAAGGATGAAAGTGTTTTCCGAATGCCAATTATTGATGGGTTCTCTATTGTTTGGTGCTTTGTGTACTGAGATTGGGAATGATGAGTGTGTGTTAATTTTGGGTTTCCATTTGTGGGAGTTTGGGGTGATAAAAAACAGAAATGGTGAGAACAGGTGATGAAGGTTGGGGTCTGGAATGTCGAGTTGGTAAATCGTGTTATTGGGTGATGAAGACGGAAGATGAGGGTGAGGCGTGGTTGAGCTTTTCTGTTTTGGTTGAACGAGATACTTTGTGATTATATCATGGGCGTGGGGAGGGGATGGAAATTGATTCGTTGTTTCATTATGGTTGTTGTTTCGGGTGATAGTGGAGGAGGAAGATGAAGGCTATGGGTTGTCGGTGGCCATGGCCTCGTGTGCGTGTTTAGTGATGGAGAGAAAAATGTATGAGGTGAATTTGTTGGATCCCCTTGGCCTGAGAGTCGTGTGCGTGTATGATGATGGTTAAGGGTGGATGAAACAGAGAGGTGGTCTGCAAGAAGAATGTGTGTGAATGGTGATGAGGTGTGGGTGAGGTGTGTCCTGTTGGAGATAAGGAATTGGGGAAGAAAAATGAACGATGTGATTCGGTGGTTATGGGTTAAGGGTATGTGTAGTGTGAGTGATTTGGTGATAGAATAGGTAGTGAGTGAGTTGATGAATCTATTGGAGGTGATCAATTGGGTGTTGGAGGTGATCAATTGGGTGAGGATGAGAAAAAATGGTTGGTCTGTTAGAGGAAGGTCTGTTCTGGTCGTTGGGCGCAGAGTGGTGAAGGGGAATTGGTTTCTGTTGTGTGCTATAATGAGAAGGAGTGTGTGAGTGAATCTGTTGGGGTGGTTATGGGTGTGTGAGTTGTGCGTGATGAATTATGAAGGGTGATGATGATTTCATGATGATGGATTGATGAATGGAAGGCCTAGATGGTTATTGAAGGCTTCACGAAGAAGATGCTTTGTCTAGGAGAAAATGGTGTCGTGGATGATGGGTTGGGTGCCACGGTGAGAATCCTTTTAGCCATTTGGATGTATTGATATGATGATGATGGGAAACGTGGTGGAGGTTAGGAGCTTAGGAAGTCAGTGAGTGAATCCTTGTAAGAAAACTGTGTACACCTTCCAGCCAAGAAAAGAAACCCAACTTCCAAATTAATTCCTATGGACTTCACTGAATCAAAATGAAAATGTGCTCCCTCAAATTTCATTCATAACCCTGTACCATTTTTTTATATTTAAAATTCAATGTCAATACTTATGTGTGAACAACGTGCCTTTTTCCTGGACATACAATCTCCAAAATTAATTGTCTCATGGGCCGTGCTTCTTTTTTTATTTTATTACCTTTCTTCTTTTTATTTTTACCCTTTTTTTTTTCTCTTTTTTTTCTTTTCTTTCTTTTCTTTTTATCTTTTTTTATCTTTTTCTTTTCTTTTCTTTTTTGTTTTTTACAAAAGAATATAAAAAATAAAATCAAATCAGATATTAATAAAACTAAATCAAAGTAAACTAAAAATTAAAAAGAATAGAACAAAAATAAATAAAATCAAAAACAATAAAAATGAAAAAAAAAATAAAAACCAGTCCTATTATTTAGTCACCCGGACGAAATTGGGTGTTGACAAGGGTGTCCACCGAATTGCGTTTTCATGAGTGCTTCCAAGTGGTGTTGTGAGGAAGAGTAAGATAGGCACTTAGGTGCTTGTGTAGTCGATTAAATGAAGGCTGTAATTGATTACGAGTGGATAAACACGAATTTCTACTGAAAATTCATCGCTGCTCCTATGTCCTGGAAACAGAGCACCCCATTGTGGGGTTGGACCTCATATGGAGAAATTATTTGAGGGACCCTCACTTGGTTGTTTGATTTTGATGACGAAGGAGTTTTGGCTGAACTTAGTAGTGGTTGAAAGATATAGGGGTGTCCACAGAATCGGGTTTTTATGAGTGTTTCCAAGTGGTGTTCTGATGAAGAGTAAGATAGGCACTTAGGTGCTTGTGTAATCGATTACACGAAGGCTGTAATCGATTACCAGTGGATAAACACGAATTTATACCGAAAGTTCATCGCTGCTTCCATGTCCTGGAAACAGAGCTTCCCATTGAGGGGTTGGACCTCATTTTGAAAAATTATTTGGAGGACCCTCACTTCGTTGTTTGATTTTTATGATGAAGTAGTTGTTGCTGAACTTAGTAGTGGTTGGATGATATATGGGTGTTCACAGAATTGGGTTTTTATGAGTGCTTCCAAGTGGTGTTGGATGAAGTAAGATAGGCACTTAGGTGCTTGTGTAATCGATTACATGAAGGCTGTAATCGATTACAAGTGGATAAACACGAATTTATACTGAAAGTTCATCGCTGCTGCCATGTCCTGGAAACAGAGCTCCCCATTGAGGGGTTGGACCTCAGTTTGAAAAATTATTTGAAGGACCCTCACTTGGTTGTTTGAGTTTGATGACGAAGGAGTTTTTGCTGAACTTAGTACTGGGTGGAAGGTATAAGGGTGTCTGTAGAATTGGTTTTTATGAGTGCTTCCAAGTGGTGTAGTGATGAAGAGTAAGATAGGCACTTAAGTGCTTTTGTAATCGATTACATGAAGGTTGTAATCGATTACCAGTGGATAAACACGAATTTGTACCGAAATTTGTAGGACCTCCCCTCTCAACAAATGGAACACCTATACTTTGTGTTCCATCCACAGAGGGGTAAAATAACTTGAAATTTCTTGTTGTGGACACATTCAACCATGACCAACATGGTTAATCAATCCTCAAAACTTTGAAAACACAGTCTTCAACAACCTGGGGATCGCTTCATCCACGCCTGGGGAGCACTCCCTAACTTTCGGTACAAAAGTGGAATTTTCCACTTGTAAGCGATTACAGGACCTTTGTAATCGATTACAGGTGCATTAGACCTGTGTCAATGGTGTAGGACCTCCCCTCTAAACAAATGGAACACCTATAGTTGGTCTTCCACATAGGGGTAAAATAACTTGAAATTTCTTGTTGTGAACACATTCAACCATGGCCAATAGGGTTAATCAATCCTCAAAGCATTGAAAACACAGTCTTGAACAATCAAAATGGAATGAAAGTAACATTCAGAATTTGAATAACCACTTTCTTTATTTATTAGCAATCAAAATAGTTGTTCCAAATACAACTATCCATACTTCAACATGTACTAAATACTGCACTATTAACAAATTACATAGATCAATAAAGTCTTGGACTATATCCAGTGTAGGGAGTTCTACAAGCTTTTCTTTTATAACGCTTTCGGCATAGTCCTTCCTTCATAACGGTTTCATGGCTGTAAATTCCTCCCTCACATGCAAAGTCATTGTAATTGTCATGTTCTTTACATGGTGTACTGTAACCACCATCATTTTTATTCTTCTCTTCAAGCAGCTCAACCTGCAATACATATAACTCTTCTTCAAGTTCTTTAATTAGAGCATCTTGTTCCTCTAAAGCACCATCAATATGTTTTTGGTGTTTCCTATTGCTTGCTGACTTTCTTCGTTTCTTCAATAGCATCAAACCTTCAAAAGTCATAAAGTAAAAGCATTTCTCAATTATCTAACCTTCCTCTTAAGAAATACATGAGCACACAACCAAGAGATTCTATATCTTCCCTTCTGCTTTGTTCTACCAGTTAAATAAATATAATTAGCTTATTCAATACATTCACGTCTAATAATAATGTAATGATTTACAACTAATTGTTTTGTCGGTAGAAAAAATTAACACAAAATATTACTCACCAATTCCAAGTTGAAGTTACGATAAATAACTATATGAAAAAGTCTGAGTAAGTTATCTGTGTTATATTACAGTATCAAATGATATGATTGGTTAAGCTAAAACTTATTGCAAACAGTTTTGAACCAACATACAATCACTTACTAATAAAACCACATACAATTTTAGATGTGGTAATAAAATAAGACAAATGAATAGGAAAAACTTGTTTAAAGGACAAAGAAGTAAGAATATCCTTGATCAACCAAGGAAAAACATGGTAATCCGACTCCAAACGGTG
Organism: Vigna mungo; assembly: GCA_036885675.1. NCBI lineage: Eukaryota > Viridiplantae > Streptophyta > Magnoliopsida > Fabales > Fabaceae > Vigna > Vigna mungo. The sequence goes on from CP144700.1 coordinate 33,826,208, forward strand.
AAGGTGATTGACTTATCATCTCAAACAATCTATAAGCAGTTATTCGTCCCTAGTCAAATGAGTAGAAATTTGTAGTCGCTTGATTCAATCCCCTGAGTAAAATTAACAAATTTTAAGTAAAATAATTAACATATAATGAAATTATATGTGTTGGGTGGGATTGATACTTACAAGCCACTTAGAATTACAGCAAAAAGAGCTATTATAATTTCACCACCATGCGCTTTTCCATGAGTTGTAACGCACAAGAACATATTGCTAGACCATATGTAAATCCAAGACCAAGACCTTGAACAAGACTAATTAATATACCATATCTAAGAGTAGCTTGCGAAGATGTTGCATATGAATACTTAGCCAAAGTTTCATTTGTAAATGCATACAATGTCCTTAAATAGGAAACTGCCTACAACAGAAGAAATTATTTATATTGAGAGTTGGTGGCACTGAAACACTTCATCATTCTTAATGTACCACTTCATATTCAAATATTAAGAAAAATAAAGATAAAACTAAAGCATTTATGATGTTATTAACAAAACAAAGCAATCATTCATTTTTACAACTTGAAAACTGTTTCACATAGAATAATATGAGATGTAACATGTACATAGCTTTAAGTATGTATAATTTGAGACTCTTAGACAACATCTTCATAATCCTAAAGAAAAAATGGCTAGCAGAAATTTTGAAGCATTTGATTCAATGATCCCATTCCATGAATCTCCACATCAATTTCTCTTCCCATTAGATGAGGTAAAGATGATTTAGTCTCCATCGCAGTCAGAAATGACAGAGCAGTCATTTCAGTATCATAAGATATTAAAGGTGCCTCTTTGGTATTCTGCTCACAGGTATTTCATCAAAGTTTGCAATTTCAAAAAAGCAAATACTAGACAATAGTCCAAATTTAGCTAAAAAATATGAAGACCAAATATGATATACAATTAAAGAAGGGGCCAACAGAAACAAATGAATATGCAATACCATCAAAAGAAGTGAAAGCCCTAAGGTTGAACCATTCCACATGTTAGCTTTAAATTTCGGAAACTATAAAGTACAGGTGTTATTTTAAATAGATAAGGTGGTCTCTTTGGAAATTTGACAAAGAATACTATAGGAATATTAAACCATATATATGCCTCTCTCATGCATACACGTGGGAAAATAAAAGATGAAAGTGCTTAGGTCAATGTAATAAAATTAAAATTCCAACAATAAACAACCTGTTCAGCAATGCCAACTGCTTCAGCACATGCATCTTAGATGTTCTCTGCTAGCCTATGGAGGAATATGTTTGAAATTCCTCCAACAGCAACAATAAATGAACCCGTTCCTAACGTTAACAAAGCAATCTGCCAACAATTGGTAAGGCCAATGACAAGACCCCTGAAGAATGTGGTCATATTATGAATATAATGTCCAACCTGTGTCATCAAAAGCATGTAAATATATTATACAAGACATATGTCCAGAGATATTAATTGCAGAGAAGTTAATTTTTTACAAAGGAAGTAATTTATACACACGATTAGAACAAGACATACTTTTCCACTTAGAGCATACCGGATAAGCAACACATCACTTAATACTTGACTCACAATGTCTCCATTGTTCCCATAAGTATAAAAAAAACTCATATCTTGATTAAGCAGTACTTGAACATAATTTGACCTGATGACAGAAGTCTGTCGTTCTACCGTCAAGATCCAACACGAAACCTCTATTTAACAAGAGGGGGAGAGCATTAGAATAACACAAGACTTAAAATGCAACATCTCATAAAACACATCTCCCATGATCAAATTCATTAAACATTTAACTTTACCAAAAACCAGCAAAATCACCACCAAAGGCAAAAACCAAAACCTAGCCCCAAAAAACGATAACGGAAAAGGGAAAATATTCATATCTTGTTCGAAGAACCAATGTCACCGGATGAACAAAAGCAAATACCAGCAAAATGAGAAAAGGAAAAACCAAAAACCCAGCCCCCAAAAACGATAACAGAAAAGGGAAAAAGTTCATACCTTGTTCGAAGAACCAATATCACTGGATGAACCCATTGCACAATAATCCACCACTGTGAGGCCTTCACCAAACGGAGAGATAGAACTTGGTGAGAGAAAATGAAAAAGAGAGAACTTGATGAGAGGAAATGAAAACCTAAAATGGAGGAAAGAGGAAAGAGTGTGCTTCGAAAGAATGAGAGAGTGCTAAAAGAAGGAGGGTAGTTTCGGAATATGCAAATGTTCAAATTTCAGCCCTTCTAGAAATTAAATTTTCCTTTAAAAAATAATTTCAAATACAACCAATTACAACGACACGTGACGTTGTCAAAAGCGTTGTCAAAAACGCGTTGTTAAAATATCGCTACCTGGAAGATAGAGACGTGAAAGGCACAAGAATATATATATTGATTCTCATGAACATATCTTTGTTTTGTAGGAACAACTTGGGGGTAGGATGTCATCATCTTTTAGGTTGTTTGTATACTTATGATTATTGTTTACACGGGTAGATTTAAGGGAGAGACACTTATTTTCATATGTTGATTTAAAATGAAATGAAAACATGAAAATAAGAAGAATGAATGAATTGACCCCTCACGCATCTATGAAGAGATTGAAGGAAAGACAAGTAGTATAAAATGAAAAAAGTGAATTGTTTCCATTACTTTACAATATGTACATAGATATTCTATATTATACAAATAATCGATTATTGGCTAAGAGAATCAATTCGCTATATTTTACAAGACAGTTAATTATAGTAGAGTAAAAATCCATTATCATTATATTCTTATACTTTTTATGAGAAAAATAATCAATTATATATACTATAAGAGAATCAATTATGAACTTCTATATCACATTTTATAATTATTTCAGTTCTATTTATTTCATTTTATCAAATTTTCTATTCAGCATTTTCATTTAAATTATTTTCATTAATTAAAACGTAGTTTTTAAACAATTCGCTCACACTTTTATTTAAATTAACCAGTCACATTTTATTTTAACTTAATTTCTATCAATCACATTTTATTAAAATTAATTTCATCAATTAATTTTTTATTTATTTTGAATAACAATTCACATTTTATTTTAACTTAATTTAAAGTAATTATATTTTATTTTAAATTAATTTAAATCAAAAGAACAAAATTATAATCTTACCATTTTATTTATTAAAATATTATTTATTTATCAGACTTATTAAATCTATCCTAAAATCCAAACAGAGAATAAAATACTTTTATATAATAAATAAATTCTAATGTAAGAATCAGTAATAATTCTGAATTATATATCTAAAAAATAATGTGTTGTTATTGTCTTTAATAGAAAATAAGACAATAGAAAATTAAAAAAGAAAAACTATAATTCATTTGTAAACACTAATATCTTTTTAATTTATTTTGTATTAGAGAAAAAGACTATCAACAAAAATGTGAAAACCATAATTATATATACTTGTATAATTTTATTAAAATGGAATCATGGATTGATTTCAAAGGTCCATGGGATTGCCACAAGGAAGAAAAAAAAACTATCTAGATTTTGCCACATGTTAGTAGTTTACCACTTAATTAACTAATTATTCTTAAATTAAATTATAATTTAGTATATCAAGGCTTTGTGTAAATAAAATTTTAAGATATATGTTTTTGATTATCATTATAGAAATTATTGATCTATAGAAAGAGGTAAAAATATTTTCAATAAGTAATATTAATTATGTTTTATTTAATTTATGAACTATTTTTTTAAACTTGTAGTTTTTTCTTTACCATTTTTTTAAGTAAAATTATTATTTGATCAAATTGTTGGATTGGGATATTGGATGAATTATCTATCTATACCTATTAATAAAAAAAATTAGTGTTTTTCGCATAATTGTTTTTACGTATTTCATTATTAATTACACTTTTATTAATATAAATTATTTTATACTTTAAATTTTTTATAATATATTTTTTTAATTTATTCAACTACCTATAATAAAATTATAAAAGTTATTAGTTTTTATTGTTCTTAGTCGAATATATGAATTTTTCACGTATATTCTAAGTTACAACTTCATATTTTCACAACTTCATAGTGAGATATTCTATCCTCAAATCCAAACAAGGAATAAAATACTTTTATATAATAAATAAACTCCAATGTAAGAATCACTAATGATTCTGAATTATATATCGAAAAATGTGTTGTTATTGTCTTTAATGGAAAATAAGACAATATAGATTATTTTTAAAAATAAAAAAACTATAATTCATTTCTAAGCACTAATATCTTTTTAATTTATTTTATAGTGTTCATTAGAGAAAAAGACTATCAACAAAAGATGTGAAAACCATAATTATATATACTTGTATAATTTTATTAAAATAGAATGACGGATTGATTTCAAAGGTTGATGGGATTGCCACAATGACAAAAAAAATAAAATAAAATAGAACTATCTAGATTTTGCCACATTTTAGGACTTTACGACTTGTTTATCAAATTAACTCCCAATGCTTACTTTAATTTACTAAGTATTTTTAAATTACATTATAATTTAGTATCAAGGCTTTGTGTAAATAATATTTGATAAGATATATGTTTGATGATTATCATTGTAGACATTATTGATCTATAGAAAGAGGTAAAAATATTTTCAATAAGTAATATTAATTATGTTTTATTTAATTTATGAACTGTTTTTTTTTTAAAACTTGTAGTTTCTTCTTTACCATTTTTTTAAATATAATTATTATTGAGCACAGTGTTGGATTGGTATATTGGATGAATTATCTATCTATACCTATTAGGTATAAAAAAAATAGTGCTTTTCCAATAATTTTTTTTACGTATTTCATTATTAATTATATTTTTATTAATATAAATTATGCTATACTTTAAATTATGTAATTATATTTAGGGTTAAATACGATTTTAGTCCCTATATTTTGGGGCGATTTTGGGTTTAGTCCCTCTTTCAAAATATGGTATAATTTAGTCCTTCAACTTTAGAAAACTCTGGTTTTAGTCATTTTTATCCAATTTTTTTTAACTTTATTTGCTGTTTCAAGCACGATTCATTATAGTATTTGGATTGTTTACACTCTTTGACACATTTTTGCTTCAATGTTAACTAAGAAACGCGCTGTTTGACACATTTTTGCTTCAATGTTAACTGAGAAACCCGTTTGAAACAACAAATAAAATTAAAAAAATTTGGTAAAAATGACTAAAACCAGAGTTTTCTAAAGTTGAAGGACTAAATTGTACCATAGTTTGAAAGAGCGACTAAACCTAAACTCGCCCCAAAGTATAGGGACTAAAAACATATTTATCATTTTAATCAACTATCTATACTAAAATTATAAAAACTATTTATTTTATTGTTTTTACTGGATTGAATATATATCTCTTCGAACTTCTGATGAATGCTTCAAGTTATAACTTCACACTTTCATAACTCCACATTAATATATTGGTTTAATACTTATTTTGATCCCTCGATTTGTATGGTATGTTTAAAGTTGTCCTCCTTTTTTAAAAAAAGTTCACATACATCCTATATTTTGTAAAAATGGTTCACCTAAGTCCTTTTTGCTTACGGTGTTAAAAACGTTAAGGGTAGAGTTTCCCCGTTGCGAAAAGTGAATGAGTTGTCTATGTTGGAAAACAGGTAGGCTTCGTTTTTACATCAAGAGGGGGGGGTGAATTGGTGTTATATCAAAAACAAAATCTTTTCGCAATCTTGAAATCAAAGTATGAAACTTTTTGAACTTTCTTGAAATGCAAGTAATGAAACTTTGTGTGCAGCGGAAAAATGTAATTGACTACACTAAAGATAGATTCGACTGTAAAATAAAAGTGTAGGGATAGAGAAAATCAAACGCTGGTGTTTATACTGGTTCGACCAACAATGCCTACATCCAGTGTCCTTCCAACCCAGGAAGCAAATGCACTATAATGGTTGCGGTTTTTACAACAAGGAATTTATAAAAGACCTCCACGTCAAAAATATAAATCTCCTCTCTAACTCTTAACCAAAATATAGGCAAAACAACAACAAGACTTGCAGCAAGATATCCTCTGTTCTGCAATCTGCCAACACCACTTTGGAGAATCCTCAAAGTGAACAACCCATGTAATCACCAACAGGTCCGAACAACAGTCTTCTTGGATGCCAAGCCAGAAAATCAACGCAACACTCTTCAAGGATGCCAAGCCTCAGCGTGATCAAACCAGATGCACCTTCTTGTGCAGAATATGATCAACCAATGTGTGCGCAGAACAATCTCCCTTCGAATCTCTTTCAAGAAAGATCACTACCGTCTTCTTGGAGAATTCTTGGAGCTTCTTAAAAAAAAAATACAATCTGAAACAGAAATGAAAATGCCAATTCATCAAAAGTCTCTGAATAGAATCTTGTTTAGCCTATTTATAGATTTCTTTTAGACAGACAAATTCTCAATTGAATACTGATAACAGTTTAAAACACCGTTATTTGTGATATGATTTTGATATTAAAAACACCACTTTTCACTTAGAAACTTGCTTGGACTCATTTTTTTTTTGAATAAATTGTGCGAATAATTGAGTTGAGGTTGATTTCAATGATTTTATGACTAATTCCCCTTGTTTTGACAGAGATTGAAGAAATACTAGAAGAGGAGATGAAAAACCAAGAAAAAGGAGCTCAGAAGGAGTCAAAAAGGCACTAGAATGAGGGAAAACACGCAGCCCGGGCGTCTAGAAGAGTAGGCTAAGCGACCAGAATCGACGTCCGCCGCCCGAGCGGTGGCCCTCGACACCCGGGTGGCGCTGCTTTGTAGCCTAGGCGTCCAAATCTGACGCCCAAGCCCAACATGGCTCTTAATTCTCGCCTGGGCGACCTCTCTGCAACGCTTGAGTGTGAATTCACTTGGATCGGGCCCTGTTTCTGCTCTGTTTTGATTCTTTCGGACCGGGCTTCATTCTGGCATGCCTCTAACACTATTTAAAGGACCCTGGGGTTCTAGGTTTTGCATCCCTAGAATAGAAGATCATAGCCATACACTCTTAGCCAATTATTAGTCTTCCATTCTCTTTCTTTCTTCGATCGTTCATAGAGTTCCCTCATGTCTATAGGGAACTAATTTCTATTTGTTGTTGGGGAATGATGTAACCTTGTAAACTCTCATGTATTTGAATTGATTCTTAATTTCATATGCTTTTTCATTAATTGTTAGATTGATTCATCTGTTTTATTCTTGCTTATACAATAGCATTATCTATGAATTGCATGAGTGCCGAGAGATTCCTTTCAATTTAGGTTCTTGTTGGATTACTCCTAAGGGTTATATTTCTCAAGGATGAGAGTATGAGTCTTGTCGCAACCAGAATCGCGACGGGACGACGATCCAAAACGTGAAACGATTTTGGAAAAAGAGTTTGGAGTCGCCACGATAGTTTATTCTGGAAAACTACGGAAAAACCATAAAGAAAAGGCATGGTCTGTGAAAACCGAATTTTAGGTCCGGGAGTCGGTTACGTGTAGGGAAGGTATTAGCACCCTACACGCCTGCCCGAAGGCAGTACCTTTAATTAAACACACAAATAGGATGTAGTTTTCAAAATGTTTAAATTTCCCCTAAAAGGTAAAAATCTAAAGAGACAAAAAATATATATTTTTTATTTTTGTGCCCAACAAGGGTTGACCTTACTCCTACATATTCTCAGTTAGACTGAGAAATCAAGGCTACGTAGTTCTAGCGAAACTGTTTGAAAATTTTGTTTGAGAAATCGTTGAGAAAATTTGTTTGCAAAAGATTTGGATTTTTTTGGATTTTTGGAAAGTGAACCTAACAAGGACTAGCCTTGCTCCTACGTATCTCAATTCTTGATGGAGAATCAAGGATCACATAGTTCTAGGTTAAAAATTGTTTGTTGTTTGAATATATGATTGTTTTTGGTTTTTTAAGATTTTTTGTATAAGGAAAGGAAAGGTTTTTTAGCACAATGCCTACGCGAACGGTCGCATGTGTGCTTTAACCTTTTAAAACATATTTTTATTATTTTTTGTAAAAGAAGGAGAAAAGGGTTTTAGCACAAGGCCTACGCGAACAGTCGCACGTGTGCTTTAACCTTTTAAAACATATTTGTATTATTTTTGTAAAAAGAAGGAAAAAGGCTTTTAGCACAAGGCCTACGCGAATGGTTGCACGTGTGCTTTAACCTTTTGAAAACATATTTTATTATTTTTGTAAAAGAAGGAGAAAAAGGTTTTTAGCACAAGGCCTACGTGAACGGTCGCACGTGTGCTTTAACCTTTCAAAATATATTTGTGTTATTTTTGTAAAAAGAAGGAGAAAACGGTTTTTAGCACAAGGCCTACGCGAACGGTCGCACGTGTGCTTTAACCCTTAAAATATTTTTGATTATTTTTATAAAAACGAAGATAAAGTTTTATAGCACAAGGACGATGTGTGCGATCACACATGTGCTTAAACCTTTTAAATATTTTTGATTATTTTTAGAAAAAGAGAAGAAAAGGTTTTAGCACAAGGACGATGCGTGCGATCATGCATGTGCTTAAACCCTTAAAATATTTTTAAATATTTTTAATTATTTTAAAAAAAAGAAAAAAAGGTTTTAGCACAAGGACGATGCGTGCGATCACACATGTGCTTAAACCCTTAAAATATTTTTGATTTTTTAATTTTATACTTTTTTATATTTATGACAAAATGATAACTACATAAATATTTAAAATAAAATAAAAGTCTAAAACAAAATGAACGCATATTAGCATAAGAGTAAAATAATAACATAATAGTAAAATAAATTGTACAAATAAAATGCATGAGTGATGAACAAACAACATAGCATGAGTTAATATATGAGGGTTAAGTAAAGTAAAAAAAACAAATAAAAAGTAAATATAATGAAACCAAAGATTAAAACCAAATCGGTGAAGAAAAGTTCGAAACGCTATAACCAAATTCAAATATGATGAAATGTAATAAACATAAATGTGAAGATAAAAAAAATAAAAATCAAAATAGAAATGAAAGAATGAAGAAATAAACAAAATAAAACAAGATAACTAGGCAGAAAAAGAAAAGAAACAACGCAGCAAAGAAGGAAGGGTGTTGCTCCCTCCACCTCCCCAAGTGATCCTGCACCTCCCCACTATTTTAATTTATTTCAAAAATTTTCTACACCTTCCCACTATTTTCTTTTATTCCAAAAATACCCTACACCTCCCCATTATCCTTAACAATATTTCTCTTTCTCTCTCTACATTAATAGAGCATTTACATGGCTCATTAATGGAGCATTTACATGACTCAAATTTGAACTTGTGATATATTTTCTTAAATAAATTTGATTCAATCTTATTTTTGGAGTTGAATATATTTTTTTCTCTTCAAATTACTTAATAAATGGTAAAATTTTGTTCTAAATTTCTTGAAAAATGTTTATATATATGTGTTTTCTTTACATATCATATCTATAATTTTTAATATTATATTATGTTTTAACTTACGAACATGTTTGACTCAAATAACTTGAATAAAATATTTAATTTATTAGATAAATAATATAAAATATTATTAAATACTTAAAATATAAAAAAAAGTTTTTTGTTAAAGATTTAGAATTTATTTAGTTCTTTCGTCATTATAAAGTTAGTATATAATAATAATAATAATAATAATGTATCATTATTTACTATTGGGTTAAATATGTTTTTAGTCCCTATACTTTGGGGCGATTTTGGTTTTAGTCCCTCTTTCAAACTAAGGTACAATTTAGTCCTTCAACTTTAGAAAACTCTGGTTTTAGTCCTTTTTACCAAATTTTTTTAACTTTATTTGTTGTTTCAAACGCGTTTCTCAGTTAACATTGAAGCAAAAATGTGTCAAACAGTGCAAACAATCCAAATGCCCAAAGATCTTAATGCATATGAGATTTGTTCATCCTGTAAACATTGTTCAGCTTCTCACAACGTTTCTTTTCTTAAAGAGGATTGTTGCCCTTTTTTATTTTGATCCATGTATGAATGAGGTTCCCACCAGTGATTGAAATTATTTTGGTAGAATTGAGTGCCCATATAATCAAATTCTTGTCCAAACTGCATCCTGCAACTGTTAGGCACAAAACCCTAGAGAACATTTATTAGAACAAAAATAAAAACAAACATGAAAAATCAAGTCCAATTCAATCAATTCTACACTACTTGAAAAAGTTAAACCTCGAGTCACCGGCAACGGTGCCAAAAACTTGTTAACGGAATGGCAAACGTACCATATCGTTTCAAGTAATATAAATGGTATAACCCATTATCGTTCTTCCCATGAGACTCGAAAGGCCTTATCGTTCGTGTGAGTCAAAATCGTAAGACTTGTGAAAGAAAAATTAATAATTGTTTTGGATGCAAGAGCAGAAAATAAACATGCAATGAGGTTGATTCAGTTGACGAGAAAAGAGTATGAATGAATGAAGTTGTTTGGGGTTTACAATTTCATCTAATCCGCTCTCTCTTATTTACTCCTCTTGTTTAAATTGCTTTATTATCTAATTGTTATGCAAACTTTCTTGGCCTCCCCTTAACCCTATCCCTTGGCGAAAAGGGCCTATTACTAATTACCGACTTACTATCCCTAGCCTCCCCTAGTAACTAGCAACACATTACAAACAAAAGCAAAAACAATTGGTCGTCCTACCCCCCTAACCCTAGGTGGTATTGCTTAACCAAGGAATTACTCACCAGTTCATGACATTATTGTACGTCCCCGTATCAATAAAGGCAAATAACAGTTACCGAATAAGTTAAAGGATAAAAGCTTTAAGCACAGATGAGAACCCAACAACTGATAATAAACGCATATGAAAATCATATAATGGAAGAAATGGAAAACAAACCCTAGAAAAGATGAAAAGGAGCCTAAGCATCCAAGAGATCCTCTCCAGAGAGTGAAAATTAAGTATGGCCACCCTCTTCTGTCAAAAGAATGAATAGGAAATTGCAACAGGGCTATTTATAACTGAGGAGCGCAACAGAAAATAGGCCCAAGCCCATCTGACAACCGCCCGGTGTCACACTTTGCTACCCGGCGGTTCACCCTAAATCGCGCCACCGCCCGACGGTAGGGGTCTACCGCCCGATGGTTTCCTTTGTGCCGCAAAACCGCTCGGTGTCAGGGGTCTGCCACCCGGCGTCCTCTACTGATGTCTTCTCCTTCCGTCGGACCACCCGACGTCAGGGGTCTGCCGTCAGGCGGTTCCTAGACTCTTCTTTTCTTCAATTTTCTTCATTTTCCTTGAGTCTAAGACCTTCATTTTCATCCCCAATCTTCACTTTCCTGAGATTTGCTGCAAAATAATGCAAAACAAGCATAATATCGCTAAAAACAGCTTTTGACTCTCAACTGACTCATTTATTGAGTTTTACTTGATTCTAAGCTCATTTTACCATAGTGTAAAGGGTGTAATCTAGTCCAAAATAGCATATGAAAATAACGGTTTTTTAACCGTTATCAGTTAACAAGTTGTTTCTTCTTAATAAAGCATCTACCGTAGTGTTTAGATTTTCCTTTCTTGTATTTGATAACATAGGAAAATTGTTCAAGAAATTCCAACCATTTGACATGTCTCTTTTGCAACTTGTATTGACTCATCACATATTTTAATGATCCATGATCACTATCAATGATAAACTCCTTGGAAACAAGGTAATGTTTCGAAGTTTGAAGAGCCCTCACAAGAGCATAGAGTTATTTCTTCTAGGTGGGATAATTACAATTGGCCCCATGAAGTTTATCATTGAAATAAGCAATGGGGTGACCTTCTTGTAATAATACAACACCTATGCCAAGACCCGAAGCATCACATTCTAGTTGAAAAGTTTTAGCCAAATTTAGCAAGGCTATAATGGGTGCTTGAGTAAGCTTCTCTTTGAGAACGTCAAAAGATTTTTGTTGCTTTTTTCCCCAATGGAATGTAACATATTTTTTTACCAACTCATTGAGAGGTGAAGTAAGACTAAAGATGTTTGGAACAAATCTTCTATAAAATCTTGCCAAGCCATGAAAGCTACTAGCTTCTCCTACATTCTTGAGGATGGGTCAATCTTGGATGGCCTTTATTTTTTCAGGGTCAACATGAACCTCATTTTTATTGATAACAATGTTAGGAAACAGGTTGGCTTCGTTTTACACCAAGAGAGGGGTTAATTGGTGTTAGTTCAAAAATAAAATCTTTCCACAATCTTTATGGCAAAGTGTAAAGCTTTTTGATCTTTCTTGAAATGCAAGTAATTGAAAATTCAATGCAGCGGAAAAATGCAGTTGACTGCAGAACAGATAAAGTCGACTGGAAATAAAGAGTGCAAGGATAGAGAAAATCAAACACTGGTTTTTATACCGGTTCGGCCAACAATGCCTACATCCAGTGTCCTTCCAACCTAGGAAGCAAATGCACTATAATGGTTGCGGTTTTTGCAACAAGGAATTTATAGAAGCACCACGCAAAAATATAAATCTCCTCTCTAACCCAAAACCAAATATAGTTGCACACAAAAACAAAATTGTAGCATGAATCCCCTCTTCTGCAATCTGCACCCACGTTGAACAATCCTCAACGTATCACCGACACTCTTCGCAGGATGCCAAGCCTATAACAGCATGCTTCACAGGTTGCCAAGCCTATCACGACACACTTTCCAGGTTGCCAAGCCTTCAATCAAATGCAACAGTCTTTATAGGATGTCAAACCTTCAATCAAAACAGAAACACTTTCTCTGTGCAGATGTTGATCAAACAGTATGCGCAATTGGCTCCTCAATCTGAATATCTCTCAAGAAAGATCACCACCGTCTTCTTGAAGGATTCTTGGAGCTTCCAAAACTTAGAATTCACTCTGAAACAGGACAATGAAAATGTTAGATCACTAAAGTCTTACAGAACAGATCGTGTTCTGTCCTATTTATAGTTTTCCTATAATTCTCAGTCGAATACCCTACTAATCCAGTCGACTGTATTAAAACAGTTATAACTGACAGTCAACATAGAGGCTCCTCAGTCAACCAATTCAATGCACATTCATGACAGTTGACTTAGTCAATCAATCTTAACTAACTTTTGAAAAACTAGCCGTTGGAGCAAGTAGGTATAACAAAATTCCAAAAATAACAACATAGTCGAATAGGTGTTCCACCATGTTGACTGACACTTGAAAAACACTTTGAAATTCTTTTCAACTAAAAATCTCATCAAGCACATGTTCACAAAATCTGTACTAAGATTTTAGCTTAGTCGAATCCAATACCAGTGTATTCGATTAAACCAGATCTTTGTCACAGCAAATATAAGTTCATAAAAGTGCTTGTGAGCTTTTCTTTAGAAATGTGAAGAAGATAATCAAAATCATTTTATCACACATTTCAATACAAGCATGTTCCAAACATATAACACATAATCAATCAAGGGAACATACATGCAAAAACAACAAAACATGTTCTACAAAATCATTGTTCAAAACAGTATAGCATTTCAGCTGAACATGTAATACTGGAACTTATGTACTGTTATTAAGCAATGTGTTGTCATCATCAAAAACCAATTTAATATAGAGTTTTCTGTTGTCAACAATCTCCCCCTTTTTTTATGATGCACAACCATGATTAATAACTAAACCATGTTTATACAGTTCCACAATATAACAGAGTAAAAACAGATAACATACTCAATACAAACAGTTCATTTACTCGGCATACACAACAAAAATATCATGAAGCAGATAAAATATATGTAGCAATTCTCCCCATATAGACTTGCTTTCATACACTCATGAAAACTCTTCCCCTTTGTGCATTAACAAAAAAGGAATACTTAGATATTTATGAAATTTTGAAAAACAGAGAAGCATCAAACAAATATTCAGTTTCAGAATAGTAAGGATGCTCTCAAAATCACAAGTTCATCACAAAAACAACATATGTAAACTCCCCTTGAAATGTAGGTGTGTGATGAAACATTATGTAAAGAAGTGATACTCCCCCTGTCATTATGCATGAATTTCAAAAACAGTTTAAGCACAAATCAATTATGCACAATGTAGAATATCACAAATCAAATACCAATTTAAGCACATATTTGTATCATTGTTACTCAATTCAAACATATATATATGCAATGACACAGATATCAACAATCTCACGATATTATCTCAACTTGGATATAAAAAGAAGTAAATAACAGAGATAATATCATAGTGCTAATGATTAAAGCAGTTAGTAGGGATAAGAGATAATTACAAAATTGATATTTTTTAACCCAGTTTAGACGCAGTCGAATGCTTTAACTCATCAGTCGAATGCATTGCTTTCCAAAATGTTGAATTTCAAATGTATATGTCCAAAGCAATATTCTTCCTGTAAAACCTTTCAAAAACCTTCTCTAGATCAAGTACAGTGGTTATGCAAGAATAAAAACAAATCATAACAGAAGTCAATGTATAAAGATGCATGACAGTTATAGCACAGTTGACTTCATTCATAACATAGTTGAATCAACCAAACAGAGTATCATATTTTATTTGGCAGTTTAAGTGAATGGTTAAGCATATGGATTGACTCAAACTGCTAATATTATTTCCTTGATAGAAAAAGATATTACATTGATGGAGCAAAACAAGGAAATACAATCAAAACAAGACAAAACAAAACAAAATATGGCCTTATATGCCATTTTTCAAAATGAATTTAAGCTAGATGAAGATATGGAGACGCTACTCATGGAAAGACACACTGGTGTTTAAGTATCAAAAGGTTTCAAAAGAATCTTCATCATTTGATTCTTCAGACAGTGGTTGCAGATTATCCTTGTACATGTTTTCCAGTTTGTCACACTTGTTGTGGAGAATCCTAATTTGATTGACAACATATTTTTCAAAGTTTGTTTCTGGGAAAAATTGTGATCCACCAGCTGTCACAGTCTCTTTCTTCTCTTCTAGGTCTTCAATTAGATGTTCACCCATGAATTTCCAACCTTTTATTGTCTTTACTAGTCCAAGAGACATGAGGGAGTCTTTATCAAATGAATTTGAAGTTCCCCAAATGCATTTTCGTTCATCTTTTACATCAACTCCAAGAAGTATTAATGTTTTGCTTATCAGGTAGGCATATGGTAGGAACAAAGATCTTTTCAAAGCACAATACTCCATATGATCTTTTATCACCTGTATGCAATTTGCGGAGATATTGTTCTTGATAGCATGGAGTAAGAAAATGTCTTCTGTTGTCATTCGATCCTTCTTGATTCTTCCGGGTAGAATGATTTTGGCCAAGTTGTGGGCAAGAATTTTCTCTTCCTTCAGTAGTCCTTCATGAGCAAATATTCTTTCAATTGTATATACTCCTGGAAATCTTAACCATTCAAGATATACCTCTTTCTTGTTCAACAAGGAATTGACTTCCGATAAAGGTAAATATGAAAATATGCCAGTAGATGGAAGGTTTGTCAGAACATTCCACAGTGTATCATCAAAGTGAATCTTTACCCCTTTTACTGAAGAGAAGATGTCTCCATCTTGCATCCATAAATTGTCATAGAACACTTTGACCAGATCGGGGTACCATGTTCCTTTCAACTGTAAGAAATCAGATAGCCCTTGTGATTGAAGCCAAAACGGAAAAGTGAATCCTTCACTTTTGAACAATTCAAGGTTGATGTTCATTGGAGAAACTACTGCCTTTACGGACCCATTTGTGAACCTTAGTCTTTCTTCTTCGTTACTCAACCAGTTTGATGTGCAAGACTTGTTGATTGTTGATCCGCAGTCCTCATTCATAGATATACATGAAGAACCCATGACAAGATGATTCTTTGAAGCTTTCTTGAAGGATTTGAGGGAGGTAGAAATGTGACAAGACAAAATGGGTTTGGAATTTAAGTGTGTCCTAAATAAGGAGGGAAATATACGTGCCTCATTTAATGTTTGAATGGTTACAACAACTTTTCTGTTTATGAACCACGAAAAACAGGGGATATAGTCGAATGTATTATCGCTTGGAGTCGGCTATGACCAAATTTTTTTTTACACAGATTCAATCAATCAAACAATTAAGCACACAATGCAAACAATCATACAGCAACATTCAATTAATATATGCATGATGCAGTAGGTAGATACAGATTTACCAGTTGTTGACATTCAAGGTGTATGATATGATCCATTGTAATTTCATCCTTGAAAGCATTTTTGTATCAGCTGCATACCCTGTAAAACAATTAAGTTTTGGTTGCTGGTACCCATTTAACTTTGGGTCCTTGATTGTCAGTTCTTGTTACATGTTCCTTTGGTATCCATACACATAATCCTTGAGGAACAACAACATGTCTATAATAACAATTTCTAATAGTATGACCAACACATCTGGAGTAAAAACATGCATCTCTAGCAGTTTTTCTTAATTCATTAAGCTTCCTAGCATTGGTTCTGTTAGAGTATCCTTTAAATCCAATTCCCTGCCTAATATTGGTTCTGCTAGAAGAATTTAATACAACATCTAACTTGTCACTTGCTTGAGTAAACTTAGCTAGCTTGCTAGTCAAGTAATCAATCTTTTCAATATGCAAAGGACAATTTTCACAAGCTTTTTCAACGGTAACAGTTTTAATTTCCATATTCTTAGCAGATAGCAAGGCTTTATCCAACTCTTTTTTTAATCTTTCATTTTCAGTAACAAGGTCTTTAATTCTATTTTCAAAATCTCTTCTCACAGAGCACAGTTGATTTACCTTGTACTGCAGTCGCATAGCCTCACCATATAATTCTTTGAAAGCATCTTGAAGCAGATCATATTTGATTGTTACAGGCTCATTTGATATGCCTGCATCACTGTCATAGTCGTCCCATGTCACACCTGTCATATAGCACAAATTTGATTCCTCCATTTGATCAGAATCCTCATCACTTGAGCTTTCAAATTCAGAGTTCTCCCAAGCAATGTAAGCTCCTTTCTTTCTCATATTTATGCTTTGAGGAAATCTTTTCTTTCATTTCTGCTTTGGCTGTAATTCAGGACATTCAGGCTTGATGTGACCTTTTTTTCCACATTCATAGCACTGGACAGTGTTTGTGCTGAAGCTTTTCTTCTTGCTTTGACCGCGTGGTTAGACAGTTGACTATCATTTTGCATAAGTCGACTAAACGTTCTTACCATGAGAGTATCCAGCTCTTTGTCATCCATCACTGCTTCTGTGAGATTATTACTTGCAGCTTTCAGAGTAATGGAATTCTTTTCTTCAATCTCTTGTTCATCCTTCAGTCTACCAAGTTCTAATTCATGTTCACATAGTTTGCCAAACAAGGTAGCCATATTCATAGTTGTAAGATCTTTGGATTCAGAGATTGCAGTGACTTTAGGTTGCCAGTTCCTGTTCAGAATTTTCAAAATCTTGATGTTGATCTCTTCTTTCTCAAAGGCTTTGCTAAGAGCCATCAGGTGGTTTACAATATGAGTGAACTGTTTCTGGACATTATAGATGTTCTCACCAGCTTTCATTCTGAACAACTCATATTCTTGTATCAATGAATTCTTCCTGGCTCTCTTGACTTCATTAGTGCCTTCATGTGTTACCTCTAGAACATCCCACATTTCCTTTGCAGTCTTGCCTTGGGATATCCTGAAAAATTCTTCAATTGTTAGTGCAGAGGCAATAATATTTCTAGCTTTAACATCATACTGAGCTTTTCTATTTTCATCAGCAGTCCACTCAGTAAAAGGTTTTGTAGGCACATATGGACCATTTAAAGTGGCATCCAAAATTTCATTATCTTGCGATTCAAGAAAGATTTGCATGCGAATTTTCCAAAAAGGATCGTTTTCACCAACAACCAGAGGTGGTCTGTTTGTTGAAGCACCTTCACCAAAAGTTTGAAAATTTGAAGTCATCCCCAGGTTTTACAGTCGAATAGAATAAAAACAGAGTCGACTGGATTTTCAAATATCTTATGAAAACCAGCTCTAGTGCAAATTTGTTAGGAAACAGGATGCCAAGCCTATAACAACACGCTTCAGAGGTTGCCAAGCCTATCACAGCACACTTTCCAGGTTGCCAAGCCTTCAATCAAATGCAGCGGTCTTTACAGGATGCCAAGCCTTCAAGATCAAAACAGAAACACCTTCTCTATGCAGATGTTGATCAAACAATATGCGCAATTGGCTCCTCAATCTGAATCTCTCTCAAGAAAGATCACCACCGTCTTCTTGGAGAATTCTTGGAGCTTCCAAAACTGAGAATTCACTCTGAAACAGGACAATGAAAATGTTAGATCACTAAAGTCTTACAGAACAGATCGTGTTCTGTTCTATTTATAGTTTTCCTGTCATTCTCAGTCGAATACCCTACTAATCCAATCGACTGTATTAAAACAGTTATAACTAACAGTCCACATAGAGGACTCCTCAGTCAACCAATTCAATGCACATTCATGACAGTTGACTTAGTCAATCAATCTTAACTAACTTTTGAAAAACTACCCGTTGGAGCAAGTAGGTATAACAAAATTCCAAAAATAACAACAACACAGTCGAATAGGTGTTCCACCATGTTGACTGACACTTGAAAAACACTTTGAAATTCTTTTCAACTAAAAATCTCCTCAAGCACATGTTTAGAAAATCTGTACTAAGATTTTAGCTTAGTCGAATCCAATACCAGTGTATTCGATTAAACCAGATCTTTGTCACAGCAAATATAAGTTCATAAAAGTGCTTGTGAGCTTTTCTTTAGAAATGTGAAGAAGATAATCAAAATCATTTTATCACACATTTCAATACAAGCATGTTCTAAACATATAACACATAATCAATCAAGGGAACATATATGCAAGAACAACAAAACATGTTCTGCAAAATCATTGTTCAAAACAGTATAGCATTTCAGCTGAACATGTAATACTGGAACTTATGTAATGTTATTAAGCAATGTGTTGTCATCATCAAAAACCAGTTTGATATAAAGTTTTGTGTTGTCAACAATCTCAACAATATAGAGTTTGTGTTGTCAACAATCTCAACAATCTCCCTTTTTTTAATGATGCACAACCATGATTAATAACTCAACCATGTTGTACAGTTCCACATATGACAGAGTAAAAGCATATATCAGAAACAATTAAAACAGTTTAGATACTCTGCATATACAACAAAAATATCAAGCAAATAAAGTATGAGACAACAATTATCCCCATATAGACTTGCACTCATACACTCATGAATATCTCTCCTCCTTTGTGCATTAACAGAAAAAAGGAATGCTTTAGATATTTATGCAGCTTTGAAGAATAGAGAAGCAACATAAAGATATGCAGTTTGTAAAGTACAATGATGCTCTCAAAGTCACAAGTTTATCACAAAACAATATAAACTCCCCCTGAAATTTAGGTGTGTGATGTAATAATGTGTAAAACAGTGATACTCCCCCTGTCATTTTGCATGAGTTTGAAAATCAATTTAAGAGCACAATGCAGAATATCACAGATTTATCAACAGTTTAAGCACAGATTTGTATCATAGACAAAACATCAAATCACATATATATGTAATGATACAAATATCAACAATCTCACAATATTATCTCAATTCAGATATTGAAACGTGTAAAGAGCAGAGATAATAGCAGATTATAAATGATTTAAGCAGAAATTAAGGATAGAATCAAATTCCAGTATTGGAATTGTTTACCCATTTTGATGCAGTCGAATGCTTTAAATCATCAGTCGAATGCATTGCTTTTGCAAATGTTGAGTTCCAGTTGTAGATGTCTAAAGCAATGTCCTTCCTGCAAAACCTTTCAACAACCTTTTCTAGATCAAGCATAATGGTTAAGCAAGAATTAAATCATATCATAACAAAAGTCAATATTTAAATATGCATGACATATTAAGCATAGTTGACTTCAAACAGAGATAGTCGAATTGATCATCCAGTGTATCAGATATCATTCAAACAATTTAAGCAACTGGATTGATTCAAAAGACTAATTTCATTTCCTTGAATTAAATATATTACATTGATGGGATAGAAACAAGGAAATCAAAACTGAGACAAGAAAACAACAAAAGAAAAGATGACATTATATGCCATAATGAAAAGGTATTGCAAAGATAGAGCTAATGATGTGTATTATTTATTCCTCTCCTTCATCAAATGAACTCATGGATATGTTCACATCTTGGTTCGTATTCTTCAGATTCCTTAAGATGAAATTGATCTTGGATTCTAATGACTCAAGCTTATCACCGATCAGTTGGAGCAGATCAACAAAATAGGTTCCATGAAGACAATCAAGCATAAAATTGGATCTAAGTGTTTCTGTTTGAGAAGTCCTTCCAAGAACATTTGTTATGTCAATATCTTCATCATAATTCCATCCTTTGTTATTCCAGACAAGTCCCAGTGAGATAAGAATGTTGAAATTTATTATATCAGAAGATGTGTTTGAATACTTTCTTTCACCAGAGACATGTACTCCATGAAGTATTAGCATGTTACTAACCAGAACACCATATGGCAAATGTCGAACAAAGAATTGGGTGGCTTTTATCATTAGGTCCTTGAATACTTTTATCCAGTTGGTTGATATGTTGTTCTTGATGGCATGTAAGAGATATATTTCTTCAGTAGTCATTCCTGGAAGAATTACTTGTGCCAAAATGTATGCAAGTAACATCTCTTCAGTCTTAAGGTCCTTATGAAGTAACATGTTTTCCCTTGCTTCACTTACAGGAACTCTGAGCCAACTTCTAAACATATCCTTTTTATCAAACCAGAAATTTGTCTGAGACTCAGGTTTGTAGGAAAGAATTCCATTTGGTTTAAGACCAGTAGTCTGCTGCCAAATATCATAGTTGATAGTGATATCCATGCCTTTGACTTTTGAGCAGATATTTCCATCAACAATTCTCATATTTTCATAGAAAGTTCTAACCAGATCGGGAAACCATTCTCCATTCATTTGTAAAAATGTAGAGAAGCTTTGTTTCTCAATCCAAACAGGAAATTTAAAGTTCTCTTTTTTCAAATAACCTCAGATTTAGATATCTTTGTGGAGTAACTTCCTTTGGATATCCCTTATGAATTCTTACTTCGGGTTCTTCATCACAAACAATTTCTTTCGTATCCATACACATAATCCTTGAGGAACAACAACATTTCTATAATAACAATTTCTAACAGTATGACCAACACATCTGCAGTAAAAACATGCATTCCTAGTAGGTTTTCTTAATTCAGTAAATTTCCAAGTATTGGTTCTGTTACAGTGAGCTTTTTATCCAATGCCTTGCCTATTTGTAATTCTGCTAGATGAATTTAATACAGCATCTAAGTTGTCTCTACCTTGAGTAAACTTAGCTAGCGTGCTAGTCAAGTAATTTATCTTTTCAATGTGAGTAGAAGAATTTTCACAATCTTTTTGTACTGTAACAGTTTTAATTTCAACTTTCCTAGTAGATACCAAAGCTTCATTCAGTTGTTTCTCTAATTTTTCATTTTCTACTGTTAGCATAAAGCTAAAGAGAAGAAATTTTGATGATGTCTCAAAGTCAAGTCTCAAGTGCTCTTATTGCAGGAAGATCTTCATGAAGACTTATTTTTATATTAAAGCTTTTTTAATTTAGTAGATTGATGTATAGGATGTGGTTTATCTTTGATTCTATATATTGTTTGTCTTACGTTGTGTTAAAATTAATTTTTAAATTAGAAAACCTCATTTTATACTCAAGATAATCGATTATTATATTATAATAATCAATTATCAATAATTAATTATGACTTGCCATAATTGATTATCATGAGCAATTATGAGAATTTTTAAGCAAGTTTTTTACCGTTGTGCATTCATCAAATGCATAATCAATTACCATAAGTGGAAAATTGATTATCACAATTAATTAGTTGACAACGGATTTTTGGAGGTATCCTTGAGTGAGATCTCTATAAATTAGATTGGGACTCTCATTCTAAAATACGGAAAATACAAAGTGTATTTTTCTATATTCTTATCTGCAGTGTGCGGTGATAAGTGTTCTGGGGTTTGCTGAACCCCTGTGCTGTGGCTTTGAGAACTTGGCGTGTTGGCATAGAGCGAGAACTTTCACAGGTGGTGTGATTGAGTGCTGTTGCTGTTGGCATAGAGCGAGAACTTTCACAGGGAGTGTGATTGAGTGCTGTTGCTGTTGCTGAGTTGAAAGCCTATCATCCTTCGTGAAGCATTCGAAGGAGGTGTTCATCCTTTGTGAAGATTCAGAGGAGGTGTTCATCCCTTGTGGGTTACAGGGGAAGTGAGTTTCATCTCTTGGGGTAACAAGAGAGGTGTTCTAACCTTAAACTGTTTTATTTTCTTTGTGATTGTAACAGTTTGTTGGTTTGTGCTAGTGAAACGTTAATTCTCAGTTGAGATTAACAACTGGATGTAGGATCTCTATGATCTGAACCAGTATAAAAATTACTTGTGCAATTTTCTCTCTTCCTTACTCTTTTAATTTATTTAAATTGTTTTAAGGAAATTATTTTTATTGAGAAAATTATTAAAAGAAAGATTTACGATAAGAAACCAATTCACCCACTATTGGTTTGTTGAACGCGTTAACCATTCCGCTGCACCGCTCTAACAATTGGTATCAGAGCTTGCTTTGATAGTAATTCAAAATGACGGGGCAACATCAAACCTTTGCTGAGGGTGCCTCTATCAATAGACCTCCATTGTTTACTGGAGAAAACTATGCTTTTTGGAAAGTGAGAATGCAAATTTTCATGGAATCTATTGATAGTGAGATTTGGGAAACTGTCACAAATGGTCCTTTGCTTCTTATTGTGGTTAATAACAATTTGCAGGAATCCAAACCGCGAGAACAATGGAATGCTGATGATAGAAGAAGATCCCAACAAGATGTAAGGGCTCGTAACATAATATCATCTGCTTTAACTGTTGATGAATTTTACAGGATCTCAACCTGTAAGACTGCTCAAGAAATGTGGGAGACACTGAGAGTCACCCATGAAGGAACTGATGATGTTAGGAGAGCTAGAAGAAATACTCTAATCCAAGAGTATGAGATGTTCCGCATGAAGCAAGGAGAAACTATTGTAGATGTTCAAAAGCGCTTCACGCATATAGTGAATCATCTCATCGGGTTAGGTAAGTCCTTTGATAATGATGAATTAAATATAAAAATTCTTAAATCTTTAGACAGGACTTGGCAACCAAAGGTGACTGCCATCAGTGAGTCACAAAACCTCAATACCATGTCAATGGCTGCATTGTTTGGTAAGTTGAGAGAACATGAACTAGATCTCGGGAGATTGAACGAGGATGAAGAAAAAGCAAAGAAAAAGACTTTAGCGTTCAAATCTGAGATTGACAAAGGCAAAAATCTTAAAGAAAAAGATGACTCTGAAGAAGATGAAGAAAATATGAGTCTCTTATTTAAAAAGTTCAACAAGTTCATGAAGTCCAAAGGAAAAAGAAGATTTAATGAAATTAAGAAGGAGATCAAAGAATCATCATCAAATTATCGTTGCTATGATTGTGGTGAGAAAGGACACATGAAGGCAGATTGTCCAAATCCAAAGAAGGATGATGAAAGAGGTCAAAAGAAGTTCTTTAAGAAAAAGAAGGCATATATTGCTTGGGAGGAAGACAATGATTCTACAACAAGCTCAAGCAACTCTGATGAACAAGCCAACATATGTCTGATGGCTGATGATGACATCTCTGAAAGTCAAGTAAGTATCTCTAGTGATTCTGAAAATTCAGATTATAGTGAAAGTGAATTACTTGATACGTATAAAGACTTATTATGTGAATCAGAGAAATTAAATAATGCTCATAGAAAATTAAAAAAGGATTTCAAAAATTTAAAATTAGATTTTGAGAATATTTTTGAGGAAAATAAAAATTTAAAATCAAATTTTGAAACTATTCTTGAAGAGAATAAAAATTTGAAAAACAAAATTTTATTTTTTGAAAAAGGTAAATATACCAAAATTGAAGAATGTGCTTCTTGTTTAAAGAAAAAGATACCTCTTGACAAGACAACCAACGCTGAATGTAGTAATAATTCAAAAATAAAAAAGGTTGTTAATGATGTTCCCAAAAATAATTATAATCACTATCGTAATAAAATTGAAAATGTTCCTAAAAATAATTATAATGATTATAATTATAAAAATAAAATCAAATATTTTCCAAAATATAATCAAAATTATTATGATTATAATTATAGGAACCCAAATGTTGTTACTTGCTTTTATTGTATGAAAAATGGTCATACTTCAAATAAATGTAAAATTAAGCATTTCGGTGTTCCAAGTGGTAGATATATTTGGGTTGTAAAATGATCTCAATTTTTTTTTAAAGGACAAGGTTTAACTTTTAAGGTTTTTTTTTCAAATGTTTTAATTTTTTTTTAAAAAAAAATTAAAAAAAAATTATTCCAAGCATGTTTGTCTTTGATAAAATTGTGGACCTTGAGGCCAAACCTCTTGAGTCAAATGAATCTAATGCAGGTAATTTTGAAGATTTGACAAAGACAACAGATGAAGAGAAGAATGATGACAATCCTCAAGACGAAGATCTCAACAAAATATCTCAACGGAATTGGAGTCATATCTAAAGGGGTAAACATTAGAATAGATCTAGGAATTTTTAGAAATCTCTTAGGATTGCATTTTGATCCATTTTGTGCATTTTTGTGCATTTTTGAAAAATCAACCATATTTTTTTTCTTTAAAATTCCTATCTGGTATGATTAAATGTATGTTTAAAAAATAAAAAATGATTTTTTTAAAAAAGTTCTTTATCCCAAAATTACATATTTTAAATCTCTTATTATTTATGTTTGAATCTATCTTTAAATTTGAAATATATTTTATGCATACATGCTTTTATTAAGGGGGAGTATTATTTTAGGGGGAGAAATTTTTTCTTTTTCATACATAGCCCTTTTTAATAATGATAAAAAAGGGGGAGAAATATGTTTAAAGGCTTAATTATATTTATCTTTTGTCTACTAATCCCTCTCCTTTAAGTTATGTACGAGTTACAGATCAATACAGGTTACAAAAAGCTTTAAATCAAAATATTTTTGATCATCATAAAAAAAGGGGGAGATTGTTAGCATAAAGCTAAAGAGAAGAAATTTTGATGATGTCTCAAAGTCAAGTCTCAAGTGCTGTTATTGCAGGAAGATCTTCATGAAGACTTATTTTTATATTAAAGCTTTTTTAATTTAGTAGATTGATGTATAGGATGTGGTT
This sequence comes from Vigna mungo, assembly GCA_036885675.1. NCBI lineage: Eukaryota > Viridiplantae > Streptophyta > Magnoliopsida > Fabales > Fabaceae > Vigna > Vigna mungo. The sequence continues at coordinate 33,851,522 of CP144700.1, forward strand.
TATCTTTGATTCTATATATTGTTTGTCTTACGTTGTGTTAAAATTAATTTTTAAATTAGAAAACCTCATTTTATACTCAAGATAATCGATTATTATATTATAATAATCAATTATCAATAATTAATTATGACTTGCCATAATTGATTATCATGAGCAATTATGAGAATTTTTAAGCAAGTTTTTTACCGTTGTGCATTCATCAAATGCATAATCAATTACCATAAGTGGAAAATTGATTATCACAATTAATTAGTTGACAACGGATTTTTGGAGGTATCCTTGAGTGAGATCTCTATAAATTAGATTGGGACTCTCATTCTAAAATACGGAAAATACAAAGTGTATTTTTCTATATTCTTATCTGCAGTGTGCGGTGATAAGTGTTCTGGGGTTTGCTGAACCCCTGTGCTGTGGCTTTGAGAACTTGGCGTGTTGGCATAGAGCGAGAACTTTCACAGGTGGTGTGATTGAGTGTTGTTGCTGTTGGCATAGAGCGAGAACTTTCACAGGGAGTGTGATTGAGTGTTGTTGCTGTTGCTGAGTTGAAAGCCTATCATCCTTCGTGAAGCATTCGAAGGAGGTGTTCATCCTTTGTGAAGATTCAGAGGAGGTGTTCATCCCTTGTGGGTTACAGGGGAAGTGAGTTTCATCTCTTGGGGTAACAAGAGAGGTATTCTAACCTTAAACTGTTTTATTTTCTTTGTGATTGTAACAGTTTGTTGGTTTGTGCTAGTGAAACGTTAATTCTCAGTTGAGATTAACAACTGGATGTAGGATCTCTATGATCTGAACCAGTATAAAAATTACTTGTGCAATTTTCTCTCTTCCTTACTCTTTTAATTTATTTAAATTGTTTTAAGGAAATTATTTTTATTGAGAAAATTATTAAAAGAAAGATTTACGATAAGAAACCAATTCACCCACTATTGGTTTGTTGAACGCGTTAACCATTCCGCTGCACCGCTCTAACATCTACAACAAGGTCTTTAATTTTATTTTCAAAGTCTCTTCTTTCAGAGCACAGTCGATTTACCTTGTATTGCAGTCGCATGGCTTTAGCATGTAACTCTTTGAATGCATCTTGCAGCAGATCATATTTGACTTCCATTGGTTCATTTGATATGTCTGCATCACTGTCATAGTCGTCCCATGTTACACCTGTGATATAGCACAAATATGATTCCTCATCTTGATCAGAATCTTCATCACTTGATTTCTCATAACCTGAGTTCTCCTAAGCAATGTAGGCTCCTTTTCTTCTCATGTTTCTGCCTTAAGGGAATCTTTTCTTTTCTTTCTGCTTTGGCTGTAATTCAGGACAGTCAGGCTTGATGTGACCTTCTTTTCCATATTCATAGCACTGGACAACATTTGTGTTGAAGCTCTTGTTTTTGCTTTGACCTGCATGGTTAGACAGTTGACTATCATTTTGCATAAGTCGACTAAACTTTCTTACCATCAAGGTCATAAGCTCTTTGTCGTCCATCTCTATTTCTGTGATGTTCTTGCTTGCAGCCTTCAGAGTAATGGACTTCTTTTCTTCAATCTCCTCCTCATCCTTCAGTCTACCAAGTTCTAACTCATGTTCCCGTAACTTGCCAAACAAGGTAGCCATATTCATAGTTGTAAAATCTTTGGATTCAGAGATTGTAGTGACTTTTGGTTGCCAATTCCTGTTCAGGCTTTTTAGAATCTTGATGTTGATCTCTTCTTTGTCAAAGACTTTGCCGAGAGCCATCAGGTGATTTACAATATGAGTAAATCATTTCTGGGAATCATAGATGTTTTCACCAGCTTTCATTCTGAACAATTCATAGTCTTGTATCAATGAATTCTTCCTGGCTCTTTTGACTTCATTCGTGCCTTCATGTGTTACCTCTAGAACATCCCACATTTCCTTTGCAGATTTGCATTGAGATATCCTGAAAAATTCATCAATTGTTAGTGCAGAGGCAATAATGTTTCTAGCTTTAACATCATACTGAGCTTTTCTATTTTCATAAGCAATCCACTCAGTAAAAGATTTTAAAACAATTTCACTATCAACAGTTTTTGTAGGCACATATGGACCATTCAAAGTGGCATCCAAAATTCCTTTATCTTGCGATTCAAGAAAGATTTGCATGCAAATTTTCCAAAAAGGGTAATTTTAACCAGCAAACAGAGGTGGTCTGTTTGTTGAAGCACCTTCACCAAAAGTTTTAAAATATGAAGCCATCCCCAAGTTTTACAGTCAAATAGAATAAAAATAGAGTCGACTGAATTTTCAAATATCTTATGAAAACCAACTCTGGTGCCAATTGTTAGGAAACAGGTTGGTTCGTTTTACACCAAGAGGGGGGGGGGGTGAATTGGTGTTAGTTCAAAAACAAAATCTTTTCGCAATCTTTATGGCAAAGTGAAAAGTTTTTTGATCTTTCTTGAAATGCAAGTAATTGAAAATTCAATGCTGCGGAAAAACGCAGTTGACTGCAGAACAAATAAAATCGACTGGAAATAAAGAGTGCAGGGATAGAGAAAATCAAACACTGGTTTTTATACTGGTTCAGCCAACAATGCCTACATCCAGTGTCCTTCCCACCCAGGAAGCAAATGCACTATAATGGTTGTGGTTTTTACAACAAGGAATTTATAGAAGCACCACACAAAAATATAAATCTCCTTTCTAACCCAAAATAAAATATAGTTGCACACAAAAACCAGAATTGCAGCAAGAATCTCCTCTTTTGCAATCTGAACCCACGTCGAACAATCCTCAACGTGTAACCAACACTCTTCATAGGATGCCAAGCCTATCACAGCAGACTTCGCAGGTTGCCAAGCCTATCACAGCAGACTTCACAAGTTGCCCCTCATGATAATGGTTCTCTTTGTAGGGGGCATTGGGCAACTATGTGACCCCTCCCTAGACACTTAAAGCACTTAATATCACTAGTGCGAGCATGTAAATATGTTTCCTCTTTAGGCTTTTCCACAATCTTGGCTAGAGGTTTGAAGGGCGCTTTTTCTTTGAAAATTTTATTTTCAAAAGTGTGTTGAACTTGAACTCTTTTTGAAGAGGATTTTCTCAAGCTTTGTTGTTCTACCTTTATACACATTTGAACAAATCATTTAAATCTATATGAGGTAGTAGTTCAACCCTATCTCTTATATCATAATTTATCCCACTCAAAAATCTGGCCAAGGTGATTTCCTCTGTTTCTTCAATTCCTATCATTATCATGAATAACTCCATCTTTTGTCTATAGTCTTCCACAGTCATAAACTTTTGTTGTAATCTTTGGAGCTTATCCATAGTTCCTTATTGTAGTAGGAGGGAATGTGGCAATTTTTAGGTCATTCCAATACTTAATTGGATGGTTATTGTGGTGTGTCCTTTCTTCAACTATGTTAGTCCACCAATACATGGCATACCCTTGAAAGCTTAAGGTAGCCAACGAGACTTTTCTCTCTTCACTAACTTGGTGGCAAGAAAAATGAGGCAAAAAGTCTGGAAGAGTCCAATTTGAGCGCCCTGATGTCCAGCATAAGCAGAGAGCTCAATCCAATCAATGAAAGAGTCTAGAATTCAAACTCTAGGTGTAGTGAACAAATGCGGATAAGGTGTTTGGTGTTTGGTCCGTGAGGGAGAATTGATTAGAACCCAGCTTAGACGACTTTCCATATAAGGAAGGAAGCTGGAGATGGAGATGAAAATGGGTTTAGGAGGTGACTTTCAGAGCAAAAAGGTGTTGGAATTAAATCCTTCAGCATAACACTAATTGTCGTAAAAGTTTTTAATACAATCTGATGGGTGCAATTTTATAGCACATTCAGTCACCCATTCGGTGCTTTAGGTTGGGCTGATAGTCAGCCGTGTATAATGGATCATAAGCCATGTGTCCTAGTGTGCAACTCATGCTGAAATACAATTTAAGCTCCTAATACACGTGCTACAAAGTGAAGATGGGCCTACAGATGGTTGGGCACTCCTAGGCTTGCGTTGGCCATACCTTCATGGGCTGTTATAATGCTTTCCTTGGTTATCCTTGGGCCTCCTTTTTTATCCATGAGTTGCCATTGAAATTGAGAAAAGAGGTGTTGGGATGTTTTGGAGGTATCTTCAAGATCATGTTGTATTTTTTTAACCATTCCACGGGGTAACGGACCCTTGACTAACTAGTATTACCTTATGCTATCTAGTCTATACTATTTCATATTACTATTCACTGTCAATTAAACTAACTAATATTTAAACTAGAATACAAAGTTAGTAAACTAAAATCTAACGTAATCATAACTCTAAACCTGAACTTAAACTAGGAAACTAATATCAAGACAAAAATTATACTAACCTAAGACCAATTCTAAAACTAACATAAAAAAACATGTTAAAAATATCAAATTAAACTAAATTTGTAAAACTAATTGTACCATAAGGACCGGGCGACACGAGACAAGTCACCAAAGATGCCTAGTTAATACCCTCGGCGCGGACGCGGCATCCTCGCACCGGTAACATGCTAACCTTGTCTATACCGGTCCAATTTTATTTGATGTCCCCGAAAGGACGCCCGTCCAATGCGCTCGGCGCGAGCGCAATATCCTCCCATCAGTAACATGCTAACCTTGTCTGTACTGGTCCAATTTTATTGGATGTCCCCGAAAGGACGCCCGTCCAACGCGCTTGGCGCGGTCGCGACATCCTCCCACCGGTAACATACTAACCTTATCTGTATCATTCCAATATAATGTCCACAGTGAGCACGACCACCACAGGTAGACCGTCCGGCGATGGTCAGAGGTCAAAGCATTAGAACAAGATTAAGGTAAAACGGGATTAAGGATATTAGGCCAACATTGGGTCGTGATTAAGATTTTGGTAATCACAGGCCCATGGCAAAAACTATAAATAGAGGTCAAAGGTATGAGCTGGTTGGTTCACATTTACTGCATATTTACTACTGCTCTCCCTTTACTAAGTGAAAAGTACACTGACTTGAGCGTCAGAGCACCTTTGGCAGGTACCCAGCCGGACCATTATAGAGGAGGGATTGAAAGACTAAGCCGAACGAAGTATACAAGGGGACGGGATGTGGAAACGGACGTCCAAGAAGACAAATTGTGTAGGTGTCGGTGTAGCTCGACTCCTCACCGAAACATTTTGGTGCTCACCGTGGGGCCAAGCGAATTGATACCCAATGGTGACTACAAGGAACACGAGCGTTGATGATCAGGGAGAGATGATTAGAGCACTTCAGCAAAACTTAGAGGAGATGTAACAACGTCAAGAGGAGATGGCGGCCGTATGAGCGGAGTGCTTAGCTCAAATAACCAAAACGAAGGTCTTGAAGACCGGGGAAAGGGCTAAAGGGGAACACGACAAGACGGTTACGGGAGAAAAGGGCGAGCACAGCAGCACCCAGGGCCACGGAGGAGGAAGAACGACATTTGGGCGAGCGGCAAGCGGTGCAATGGTGCTGGAGGGACCGAAGGTTTCCTGTTGGAACATTCGTTGGTGTTCAAGTGTAAGGTCTCCAACAACCAAGTTGAGTACGAGGCCCTGGTGGCCGGCTTGGAATTGACAAAATACTTCCAGTTAGTGGTCGACCAAATGAACTGGGAGTTCCAGATTAAGGAAAACCATCTCCTTAAATACTTCTACAAGGCGTCGGCCTTAGCTAAAGGCTTCGACAAAATTGAGATCCAACACATCCCCCGGGAACAAAACGCCCAGGCGGATATGTTGTCTAAACTCAGCGCGGGAAAGAGAAGGGACAGCTAACCATGATTATCCACCAAGTGCTGATTCAACAATCAGTAGAATGTTACACCATCGCGGCCGGTGACAATAATGACTGGCGGGACGACATTCGGGAGTTGATGAAGAAGCAAGACGAGAGCTTACCCTTGCGCCCAACAGATACCAAGAAGATTGCACCATTCCTAGTGGTTGGTGACGACTTGTATTGGAAGGGATTCTCTACCCCTCTGCTCAAATGACTTGCCAAAGATGAAGCACGCTATGTAATGGACAAACTTCATAATGGTATTTGTGGCTTCCATACCGGACGGCGGACCTTAAAAGCTCGAGTACTCCGAGCTGGGTACTTTTGGTCGACGATGAAGGAGGATACCAGGCTATTCGTTCAAAATTGTCTCAAGTGCCAGGCCCACGCCAATGACACACATGTACCTTCGCATACTTTGCATACCATCGTTTCGCAATGTTCGTTTGCCCAGTAGGGTATGGACATCATCGGCTCATTCCCTCCTGGTAGAGCCCAAAAGAAATTTACGTTATTAACAATCGACTACTTCACCAAATGGGTTGATGCCGAGCCCTTGGCGACCATAACGGCGGCGCAAGTGCATAAATTCTGCTGGAAGTTGATTTGCAGGTTCGGGCTGCCAAAAATAATAACTATGGATAACACACAACAATTTGTGGATAGGAAGTTGAGACAGTTCTATGAGGGCCTGGGGATCAAGCACGCCACTAGCTCCATAGAACACCCCTAGGTGAACGGTCTAGTCGAGGCCATGAACAAAACCATAGTCGCCGAGTTGAAAAAGCGGTTGGGCGAGAAGAAAAAGGTGTGGGTGGATGAACTCCCTGAAGTTTGATGGGTGTACAGGTGCACCCCGCACGGGGCAACCGAGGAAACACCCTTTAACCTAACGTACGGGACTGACACTGATGGCATACCCCTTGCCATGACCTAGCACATTCATGAAGAGTTAGAGACATCTATGGAAGATGGACCTATACTCTTTCTCTTAGGCCATCTAAAGCCATCATGAAGATTTAGTAGAGTTAGAATAATTTTGAGCCTTGTATTTTGGGCCAAGTAGTCTAGATTTTATTTGGGCTTTGTATTATGGGCTAAGTAGTCTATATTTTATTTGGGCTATGTATTGTGGGTCTAGTAGTATAGGATTTCAATTGGGCCTTGTATTTTGGGCTAAGTAGAATAAGATTTTGACCAAACAAGTCAACAAAGGGTCAAGGCCCAAAGTTGACTATTCATGGATGTCCAAAATGGGTGTGTTGACCAAGGGGTCAACATTTTAGCTAAGCTTGGAGGACAAGGGAGCAAGATTTCGTCCTAGAGATGTGGAGGCTTCCCATTGGAGAGTTTTCCTCCTAGTTAGTGGCCATGTGTCACTCTTGGAATGGAGAGTTTTTCCATAGGTAGTGGTCACATGTCACTCTCTCATTTGAGAGGATTTTTGCCACTTGTCTCTCTCTTATTGGAGAGGATTTCACCTTGCTCTCCAAGACAACCAAGGTAGCTATTTTAGGTTAAAGTTTCAGCCCATTTTGAGACACCTTAGCCTATAAATAGAGGTGTTCTCCATCATGTAGTCACCTTTGATTTAGAGTAAAGTTATGCTGCCATTTTTGTGCCATACTACTCATCTTAGATCAAGACTAAAGCAACCCATAAGGCCCCTCTAGTCACATTCCTCCTTGAGTTGGCCTAACCTCTCTTAGAGAACCCTTAAACACATCTTCCCTCACCACACAACTCACCGAAACCATGAGCTCTCAACAACTGTCACCACCACCAAATTCTGCAATCTTCATCCATGAACTTATGACTTGATTTGCTTCTAGATTTGGCTTGTCCTAGCTAGAGCATTTTGCCATCATTTGGTATCAAGAGCCTTGGTTCTTCAAAGAGCTAAGTTTCTTGGTTTTGATCCTTTGTTATTTCCTTGTTGTTTATTGTTTCCTTACTTGTCTTGTTGTGTTTCTTTTTCCATCTATCATTTTGTTTTTCTGGCAGTAAACTGGGACGATGTTGAAACTTAAACTGCATCTAGCCCAGTTGTCCAAAAAATTCGTAAAAATACTCAAATGAAATTCCTTTGAGTCTAGTTTCAAACAAAAAAAAATCAATTCATTTGGACTTCTTTAGAGAAATTTATGAGTAAAACACTGAGCAAAGGTCAATGCTGCCAGAATGTTGTCATTAGCGTTTTCCAAGTTATCTTTTGTTAGTTTTGGTTACTTTTTTGTGTCTTTTCTTTTTTGAGTCATTCCTTACTGTTTTTTGGGGTCTTTTATTGATTTATATTTGGTGCATTTCATTGATTGAGTCATTTTAATTTTTTAATCCATCCATGTTTTTCTAGAGTCATGTGTAGTTCTTTTCTTGTCAATTTTCTCTAGTAACTTTGAAAAATCATCAAAAAAAATATATAACTTAGTTTGCAAAACTGCACCATATACAACCATTTGAGGGTCTTATCCTTGATTTTTTGGGTTCATACTTGCCATTAGATCATTGCCAAGCTCTTAAAAAAAAATTCCCTGTTGATGTTTCTAGTTTTCAACTCCATTTTTTATTCTAGTAGGATTCTCTTCTATTTTGTGTTTCTTGTCTTTGTGGCTTTTAAAACCCATAAATCACCTCTGTTCCAAGTGTGTGGTGGTCTTATTTTGTACCTTAAAAGAGTGGGAAAAAGTACTAAAAGCTTTTAAGCAAAAGGCCTCAAAAAGAGTACCAAAACAGAGCCTAAAATGTGCTGAAAAATATTGTGTGCTTAGACCACTACCATTGTTTTTGTGCAATCTGTTTTGGAACGTGTTTTGCTCACTGTTTTGGGTTTTTATCTTCACTTTCCAGTGGCCAAAAGTCTTGGCTATGATGTTAAAAGAGTGGCCTTAGTGCCCCATTTGCTCAAAGTTGCCAAAAGACAAGAACCACCCACTTTTCTTCTAGTAGTTTTTGTTTTGTGAATCTATTCTAGCACCTTTCATCTTAGAGGTAGCCTTCTAGGTGGTGGAGACCCAAAGGGAGCTTGAAGTCTAGAGTGGTAGCCAAAAGAAAAGAGAGAAACACCTTGGGAGGTAGCTTTGATTTGGTTGTAATTTTTGGCTTTGTAATCTTCTTCTTTTTTCTCTTGTAATTCACGGCCTTGTTAGGTGTCTTGGGAGAGTCTTTGGTACTCAATCCCATCTCCTAACAAGAACCTTTTATTTCATAGTAAAATTCGTTTTTAGTTGGTTGGTTGGAGGAACCAAAGTTCTTCTAACTTAATCATTAGGCCGCATAGCTAATTTATTTGCTTTCTTTAATTGTGATAGCTTAGTGTGTGTCAACTTTAATTTCAACTTTAGTTCCCTTTGAGAAATTTGGTTGAAGAGTGCCTAAGGTAAACTTTGGCTAGGAAAGACTTGGTATTTAAGCAATTCATTGTGATTCACCTCCCTTTCCTGGAAGTGAACTTGGGTGTCTTTTGCCTCCTTAAGTCTCTTAAGGAACTTTCTTTGAAATTTAAGTATTTTGTTTCTTGCATTGCATCTTTTTGAAAACCTTTAAGGATGTCTAAGACTAATTCCTTTGAAATTGGAAGTGACTCTAGTGAGGATGTAAAACCCACTTTGAAAAATTTAGCAAAAGAGCTAAAGTCACTTAGAATTTGACAAAGGCAAGAAACTCTTCTCAAAGAAAAAGAAAGAATTGAAAGAGAAGAGTATCTTGCTAAGTTGGAAGAAGAGCTTAGTATTCTGAATGAAAAACAAGAAAACGTACAAAAGGATTTAAGGAAGATAAAATGAAGAAGAGAGGAAGACAAAAGAAGGAAGAAAGAACAAAGGGAGAAAGAGGAGCATGAGAAAATAGAGAGAGAACAAAGAGAGAAAGAGGAGAAAGTAAGAAAAGAGAAGCAGGAGGAGGAAAGAAGAAGAGAGTATGAAGAGAAAAAGATAAAAGAAAGGAATGAGAAAGAAAAGAGAGAAAAAGAAGAGATTGAGATAAAAGAAGAAAAGGAAGAGTTACCTACCACTCCCACAATTAAGGTTGAGACTAAGATGATGAGGGGAGTTTTCCAATCCTTGAAATTTTCTCAATACATCCAACCATCTTTCATAACTCCATTTTTTACTTTTGAAACTTCAACTTATTTTTCACCTCCCACTATTTTTAACTCCACAATTTTTTCCAAATCAAACTTTGAGTTGGTGTTACCTTTTAGGATACAATTAACTCAAAGTAAACACAACAAATTTTGTGGAGTAGACCTTCAAAGTTTTCAAGTAAATTCTTTTAAAATTTGCATAAGCTCTTATTTAAATCATTCATCTAGATACATGTTGTTTGTGGCTCACAAGATTATTGGTTTTGAGTTTGATGATACTTGCATATGGATCTTTGATCCTGGTGTAAAGATACACAAATTAACCAATAATAAGAAAAAGGTTTTTGTCATAAAAGAACAAGAAGATTTGAGGGCAAATCTTTTTCAAGAGGGACGGAATGATGGCATACCCCTTGCCATGATCTAGCACATTCATGAAGACTTAGAGACATCTATGGATGATGGACCTATACTCTTTCTCTTAGGCCATCTAAAGCCATCATGAAGATTTAGTAGAGTTAGAATAATTTTGGGCCAAGTAGTCTAGATTTTATTTGGGCTTTGTATTATGGGCCAAGTAGTCTAGATTTTATTTGGGCTTTGTATTGTGGGCCTAGTAGTATAGGATTTCAATTGGGCCTTGTATTTTGCGCCAAGTAGAATAGGATTTTAACCAAACAAGACAACAAAGGGTCAAGGCCCAAAGTTGACTATGCTTTGATGTCCAAAATGGGTGTGTTGACCAAGGGGTCAACATTTTAGCTAAGCTTAGAGGACAAGGGAGCAAGATTTCGTCCTAGAGATGTGGAGGCTTCCCATTGGAGAGTTTTCCTCCTAGTTAGTGGCCATGTGTCACTCTAGGAATAAAGAGTTTTTCCATAGGTAGTGGTCACATGTCACTCTCTCATTTGAGAGGATTTTTGCCACTTATCTCTCTCTTATTGGAGAGGATTTCTCCTTGCTCTCCAAGACAACCAAGGTGGCTATTTTAGGTTAAAGTTTTAGCCCATTTTGAGACACCTTAGCCTATAAATAGAGGTGTTCTCCATCATGTAATCACCTTTGATTTAGAGTAAAGTTATGCTGCCATTTTTGTGCCGTACTACTCTTTTAAGGTCACCCTAGGCTAGAGCAACCCAAGTGGCCTCCTCTAGCCACCTTCCTCCAAGAGTTGTCCCAACCTCTCTTAGAGAACCACCAAACACACCTTCCATCACCATTCAAACACCCAAAACCATGACAACCTCCACCTTATACCACCACCATTATGCATTCTATCTAAAACCTTGAGCATCTTATTCTTGTTGGCTTGGCTGCTTCTAGATTTGGCTTGTCCTAGCTAGAGCATTTATTTTTTGCCATCAGACACGATGTTACCCGTCAAACTGGGGAGTCGTCCCTATGAAGAAAAATGAAGGACAGGTGGTGAATGACTCTGCCCTACCACTCCCCCAACACGAAAATTGCCAAGTTGATGAAAGGAAAAAATGTCCTGTCAACTTGGCATGGGCGGTGAACGGCTTTGTCCTGCTGCCCCCAACACGTTAAAAATAAACAAGAATAAGCAAAATAACAAAGTACAAGAAAACGATTGATAAAAAAGCATTGGGAAAATAAATGTTTATATAATGGACCAAGTATACAAAAAGTATACGAAAGATGGACGGTACGATAAACAATCGCACACCGGGTGTTTATTGTTCGACCATCGGTTAAAAAATTCTTAAACAAAAGAACGAAAATTTCTCACAGCTCATCCTTATCCTCTACAAGCAACCTATTTCAATTACCCCCCCCCCTTCATCCCCGTCCTCGACAACTTCCTCCACCACGATTTCTGCCCCACTATCCCCTTCGGCGGTCGGCGCTTCCTCCGGCTCCGGCTCAGGATAACCTGAGACGCCCGGGGGGCCAAGGTGGAATAGGACACCATCATACACGTCCTTTTCGATATCAAGGCCGACATCGAAAGGCTTATGTACCTGTAAGAGGATGGACGCCTGCCTTAGGGCCTTATAAAATCCTTCTTCATGCTCCATAACTATATTGGCATTCAACCCAACGATCTTCTCGGTCACCTCAGCCAACTCTTCCGTTAGAGCAACATTCTTCTCAGGAAGCCCCTCCTCCACCTCTTTCTGCTTGGTGGCTACTACTTTCAACTGACCGCATTCCTCGTCCAACCGGTCATTAGAGGCTCGGGCTTTCTTCAGGAGTTCAACTGTCTCCGCTAGCTTCGAGTCCGCCTCGGCCAGCTCCACCTGCATCTCGGTGGACTTCTTTCCCAACTCATCATGAGCCGCGCTCAAGGCCTCCAGTTCCTGCCGGAGATCAGCCGAAACCTTTGTTTGCAAAAGAGACGCCCGCAGACCCTCTCCTTGAAGCCATAAAGTTGGATTGGCGGGGAGTTGGAGCGGCCATGTTAACATAAACTTAGCTAAGTTAACATCACTTTATTAATGAAAGGCACAAACTGGAAAAACATCATACCAAACGCCCTTCGATCATAATCCTCAAAGCGAATGCAATTGACCAGGCCACTAGTAGGAAGACGAAGGGGGAAGGCATTGATGGTCTTTTCAGCCTCAAGGTCCGACGGATCCAACATACTTACCGAATAAGCTTTTATTTTCTTTGGCTCCCTCGTCCAGTAAAAAGGGAAGAGAGGGAGCCCGACCTTGTCATGAAACTCGCCTCGACCCGATTCGTTGATGATGATCTTAAAGAATTTATTTTTGAATTTCTTATAAGACTCAGAGTGTTGAGATTGTTGACAACACAAACTCTATATCAAACTAGTTTTTGATGATGACAACACAATGCTTAATAACTATACGCATGTTACAGTATTACATGTTCTTATTGTGAATTAATTGTCATATCTGCTGAACATGTTTTGATGTACTGTGATATATGTTCCTATGATTGATTGTGTGATATATTTGTGGAACATGCTGTATGAATATGTGGAATATGAACTGGTTGATTAAAAATATTTTATTTCACATTTATGGGTAAAAGATCACGAGCATCTTTGTGAACTTATATTTGTGTGACAAAGTTGTAATCCATTCGAATACACCTATAATGGATTCGATTATTATAAAACCTTTGTACAACTTTTGAGAATCAGTGTTGTGTGATATTTTGAGTTGAAAAGAATTTCAAAGAATTTTTACATGTGTCAGTCGACATTGTATATTGCATATTCGACTGTGTTATTGATCTATTTTGGAATTTTGTTATGCTTACACGCTCCAACGACTATATTTTTAAAAGTTAGTTAAGCATTGATGACTTGGTCAACTGTAATGAATGTGTGTTGATTTTTGTTGACTGAGAGTCTCTGTGTTGACTGTCTATTATAACTGTATTAATACATTCGACTGAATTAGTAGGCTATTCAACTGAGAAACAATCTGACTGACAAAAAACTATAAATAGACATAATGCGACTTGCTCTGAGACTTTTGATACTCTGACACTTTCATTTCTTGTTTCAGATTGAATTCTCTGTGTTAAGCTCCAAGAATTGATGTGATCATGGATGGGCCAAGTAATGAGGAGAATAAAAGGATGACAAGAAGCGTGGCTAAAGGAAATCATTTTACTTCTTGTCTTCTTTATACGTTTGTACAAAAAAAGTAGAATAGATTTCATAGGCGTGTATTTGCCTCTTTGATTTCTTTCTCTTAGTTCTTGTGAAAAAACGCTTATAAACTCTTCGCTCTCTTTAAGAATAAGCAATGTGGGACTTTCCATGGCTTGGTCTTAAAAAGAATAGGAGAGGAAATGGGCGTCCTAGGCGTTAGTGCAAGATAGCATAGCTAGTTTTCATGTTTTGAACTATAGGAGAACTAGTTGCCTCATAAACCCTTTGGAGTGGACAAAATTTAGCAATGTGGGACTCAAAAGTCCCTAGAAGACCTGCAGCAGCTGTTGGACGGACTACACTCTCAAAAGTCCCACGTCTCCTAGATCTTGCATCCTAGATCACTCCAAAGGTTATATAAGAAGGCTTAGGGGTCTCCTTTTTGTACCTTACTTTGAATTGAATTGAATTTGAGTTGATTTGCACCTTTGCAATCCCATTTTGATATAGTATTCTATCTCCATGTCCCTCTTTTGGGCAGACCTTATCTTGCTCAAGCAAGTGGCGGTCCTCCTTTGATGCTTATCTTGGAGCTTCCTTCAAGTGGCGCATTCACAAGTCATAAGTTTCCTCTTTCTCTAATCTTTTCCACTTTTAATTTCTCTCCATTTCTTTTATGCCATTTTAGTCTATTCATTCTAGGCATGCACTTCTCCATCATGTGGTATCATGAGCCTTAGGTTTTTGATCTCTTAGGAATTACATGCTAGAGTAGAATAGCTTACATATGTGTTCATTTTCGCTCAGCCAAAAGTTTTTTCGCCCAGCGTCAGCGTGAATTTTGTGTTAGATTGTGTGCTTTCGTTTGAGTTCAATTCTTATCCGTTTTCCATGCAATTTCTTTTCACAGTTTCGTCTGGATGTCTATTTTCACGTCTAGTTTTTACTTTGTTCAAATTCGTTCTGTGTTGTTCCCAGTAATTTTTTTTCTCCACTATGTCAGTCTAGTGCTTACTGTTTGAGTGACTTTTAATCTATTTGCATTGTTTGCTTGCTGTTTGGTACTTGTGCTAGGACACGACCCCCTCCCGTGGCATACTCGTTCGTTCTCACGACTGACGCCCGCCCATATTAATCGAGCATCTTCGATGTCCCGAACAATGTAGGACTGGCCAATCAGATCCTGCAAGCGCGTCCGTGAATGATAATATGACACTTGCGTGCATACGTCATGAGAACCCAATCATATCGCCTCACCTCCGGCAAACCACCGACCGGAACCAAGGGGACGACATCAACAATCACTCCCTCCTCAGTAGATGAATGAAGATGCCATTAAGAACCCTATCCCCCCACCCCAAACTTGGGGGACTGTAGACCTGAATCCTCTTCACCACCGTTCTTAAGAGATGAAGGCTGCCCATCCCCAACCTGGTCAGACCTTTCCAGGTACGACGAAGATACTGAATCTGGAGAAGAAGACTGACCACCGTTGCCAGTCCCTGCGCCGCCACCGCCCCGGCCTGATGACTCCAACTTAAATTCAACATCAACAATGGTCATTTTATTACCCGAGAGAAAAAGAATGTTGGGAAGCTTGAAGGAGAACAAATGAAGAGACGTGATAATGACAGTGCTCAACGGGGACGCGGTCGCGGCGTCGTCCCACCTGTAACATGCTAACCTTGTCTATACCGGTCCAATTTTATCGGATGTCCCCGAAAGGATGCCCGTCCAACGCGCTCGGCGCGGGCGCGACATCCTCCCATCGGTAACATGCTAACCTTGTTTGTACCGGTCCAATTTTACCGAATGTCCTCGAAAGCACGCCCGTCCAACGAGCTCGGCGCAGGCGCGACATCCTCCCACCGGTAACATGCTAGCCTTATCTGTATCGTTCCATATAATGTCCACGATGAGCACGACCACCACAGGTAGACCGTCCGGCGATGGTCGGAGGTCAAAGCATTAGAGCAAGATTAAGATAAAACGTGACTAAGGGTATTGGGCCAGCATTGGACCATGATTAAGATTATGCTAATCACGGACCCATGGCAAAAACTATAAATAGAGGTCAAAGGTGTGAGGTGGTTGGTTCACATTTACTGCATATTTACTACTATTCTCCCTTTACTGAGTGAAAAGTACACTTACTTGAATATCGAAGCACCTTTGATAGGTATCCGACCAGACACATTGCAGAGGAAAGATTGAAAGACTAAGTCGAAAGAAGTATACAAGAGGACGGGAGATGAAAACGGACATCCAAAAAAAACAAATTGTGTAAGTACCGATATAGCTTCAATCCACACCGAAAAACTAACCTTACTCAAAACAATCCAATTAGTCAAGAAAAATTTTAATAAAGAACTTATTAGCTTTTCTTTTTGTTGTCAACAGATATTTATTAATTAGTGATCAACATCAATCTATTTTATTCATGTGAAAAAAGTTTTAAAGATCATTCAAATAGTCTACAACATATAATATTTTGTAATTTTTCTCTTACATCAACCAAAACAAATACTTGTTTACTTGCGCACGTCTCTTATTATTACAATCTTTTTATTTGGATATTGCTTTGTTATCTTTTTTTAATTTTTTTTTTCAATTTTGTTTTATTTAATTTATTTAGATTCTCATTAAATTAAAATTTTAATCAAGCACAAAACTATAGAATCTCAATTCTTTAATCCTTTGTAATTTTTTCATATTATCAAGTCTTTAAAAGACTAAACAAATTTTTAATAACAAAAATTGTTTTTATACTATTTATTATGTGAGTTATGGCATTTTTTTTTTTAATTTCAACTTTATTTGTTTGGATAGGGATCGATTTAAGTATTTCTTTTTACTTTTCCTCATTATGGCATTTTTCTTCAATTATTTCATTTAATTCTATATAAATCTTTAGTATTATTAAAATTTTTAACCAAGCACAATTTCATAAACACTCGCCTGTTAATTTTTTATATTTCAGTTTTATTAAAATAATTACTTTTGTCTAATAACACAATTTTTTAATACGTATTGTATAAAGTATATTAAAATATTTATTTTCATTTTCCTTTTTTAAAATTGAAATACCATATTATAATGAGTTTCCGAAAAACTAAACATTAACTAAATAAATATAAAGTAATATTGGCAAATGAAAAAGATAAAAAATTCTATCTTTTTTAGGATCGAATTATTCCTTAGCATGGTGAAATATATTGTGTAACAATTTCAAAGATAGAGAAATTTTATCTGTCATACATTATAGATATTTGAGCAACGTCATAAGAATACAATAAACATAGTGATAATCATTAATATAAAAGTTTCTCAAAATAAGAACATTCTTAAGTTATAAATGTTAGGTTTCGAAAACAACTACACGTATTACATTAATACACATTAATCATCTCAACAACAAGACCTTAGCTACAAACACCATTTCTAAGGTCTTATTTCACCATTACATATGCATGCTCGTCTATTGACACTATTATAGTGATAATTGTAAAAAAAATACATAAGCAAACACACTAACAAAGGAAAAAGGTAAACTAATGTAATTTCAAACATACTTAGTAAAACATCTATCATAGTAACAAATCTTACTACTAAAAACCAACAAAATCAATTTACTCTAAAACAAACGAGCACTCGACGTGATATAAGATTTTGTACTTAATACATGTATTTATGCATTCACTTGGATACTAGAAATACTAGAAACCTTATACCCGTCGTCAAATAAAAAAATAAAGTACTAAGACCAATTATACCAAACTCCATGGTCTCAACAACCGCATGATTAAGGTAAATTAATTTATTATTTTGCCAAAAAAGGGATCAAACTCCTGATCATGCCATAAGAACCTTCTTCAACTCTCACCACCTAGGCTTTAATACTTTATGTGAGTTTCTAAACCTAGTAGAGTATAGCATGATTTCTTGACCAGCACATATCCATATCCACTACATAATCCTAATCTTAACAAAGATTGACACTTCTTCTTTAGAAGCCCAAAACTTACACACTCATACAATTTGAAATCTTTGCCTTTCATTCTATTGATTCACTTTCATACTTATAACCTTGTCACCTTTCCATAAAACATGATTTTCCATAAAGTTACTCATATCGAACAATCACACCTATCAATTCTCATAAATTTCCTTAGAATTTTCACTTAAACAATTCAGAAACAAAAAACACAGCAGGTTTGCACTCAACATCAAGCCTAGCGACCAATGTCCCTCTCATGTGCCCAGCGCAACTCCACTAATGCCCAACGTAATCTTCCTCTATAGTTCTTTTTTAAAGGAGTGCCCAACGATACTTACAACACCCATCCAACCATCGGAGCTCACTGTGAAATGAGCACCCAATTTGGAAGACACACAATGCCAAGACCTTTTCATGCTCTTTGACTTGGAGTGCACCAAAATGGACAGGAATGGTGCCCAACACCCAAAGTTGTGGATGTAGTGGCACCTGACGCTATTGCAAATATCACATTCACCATATTTTAGTGTTTTTGATGATCAAATGACTTATCTGAGTGTTGCATATTCTCTAAATTTTCATTACCCAGTATTTATAAATCTTTAAATGCCTAAAATATCATCATTCAAACAATTGAATTACTCGGAGAGCACAGTTCATAACACATGCATATATATATATATATATATATATTTCCAGTTGCACATCACCAACTCAATAACATTATACTACACATTCAATTTCATCCCACACAATTCACAATATTCATAATTCAATCCTTTTTATCAAATCAAAAGAGATTTAAATCAACACTTTTTTCTTCTCATAATCAATTTATACACAACACAGATTTCACATTAACTATTTTGAACATCAAATCGATCCAAACCAACATGATCTAATAGCTTGTAATAGAATTACCAGAGTACAAATGTGCCAAAACACAATTCAAAGCACAAGAAATTAAAACTAACTTCCGTTACCTTGGTTAAACAACCTTTATTCTCTAATGCTTCTCATAAGTCTATCTAACACAAAATAAACTTGAGAACAAAGATCCTAATTAAAGATCCAAGCATATGATGAAGATCATAGAGCAACAAAGATTAATCAAAAACACCTTTGAGTCACATGAATAACCTAAAACTCACATGCTCAAAAAGTGAAAATAACGCAAAAGGAACAAAAGAAAACTTGGCTCTCGTGAACTCTTTAATTGGATGAACATATAGAGCTATCCACTACGATCGATTCTACAGTATTTGATCTTCAAACAAATAAATGTGAGTTAAAAATGTAAATAAAGGACAAAAATAAAGTTTTAATTTTTTTTAAAAAAATATCATTTTATAAAAATGTACTTCAAATATTAAAAATTTATTTAATTAATTTCTTATTATTAAAATATTATAGTGTTCCTTCTTAAAAAAAACAACCTTTACTTTTTTAGATTCTCACACAAGATATAACACATCTTTATAGATTCTCACACAAGATAAGACATTATGAATAATTTGAATATAAGAAGAGTTGTTTTTTTTTTTGTTCCTTTTTTATTTATCTCGTTTAATTTAATAAATAATAGTGGAAGAAAAATAAGAAGAAATTAAATACACGGGTTTCAATTGTCCTCTCTCTAATTTCAATATCGTATTTAGAGTTTTTCAAAATGTAGTTTATAATAAATTATTTTGAAACTTTACTTTATTCTTACGTTTATGTAATAAAAATATTTATTACATATTTTTTTTGGTAAAATGGATTTATTAAAGAAACTTAGTCTCTACTTGGTATTTATTTCATTTGTTCAAATAAAACGTTTAATTCGTCTTGTGTAAACGGCTTATAAATAATGCATCTATTTTTATATTCAATACCTCGTAACTTCAAAAGTAAATAATAAAAAACTGATTACTAATCTCTCCTAAAGAGATATTTTGTTGAATGATATCAATCATAATTGAAATTAATCATAAAAGGAACTAATATAAATTTATTTCATTTTTATAAGTAATTACGAGTTTTGAATGTTCATTTCAGCTTAATGGCCTTGTAGTCTCAAATAAGTGGTCTGTATAAATAACATTAACGTAAGTAACTAGTGTGACATCCTAAATATTATATAGAACATATAATATAATAGAATTTAACATATATAATATACCAAGGCAATTAAGATTGTAAAATGAAATCATAAACTTTACAGTCATCC
Source organism: Vigna mungo (assembly GCA_036885675.1). Classification (NCBI taxonomy): domain Eukaryota; kingdom Viridiplantae; phylum Streptophyta; class Magnoliopsida; order Fabales; family Fabaceae; genus Vigna; species Vigna mungo. Next base: position 33,871,172 of record CP144700.1, read on the forward strand.
TAAAAGAGGCCAGGAATTTTAAACTTTACAAGCATAGAGTTTTTCAAAATAAAAAATATAACTAAGAAGGATCCTAAGTGTTAGGGGCTGTGCCATCATCCTCCAAAGCTTGTTCTACAGATACCTCTTCTCCTTCTGCTCACATCCAAATGGATGATGATTGTAAAGAGAAAGACATAGCACATGCAACACAAACAACAATAAGGGTAAGCTAGGTTACAAAAGCATAGAAGTTAATTCAGATTAAATGAACATATAATTGAACATACACACAAGTAAGCAAGTAAGGCATTCTATCAAGGCATAGACTAGACAAGACTCGTCCGAATTTAGAATGAATATCAAACTATGGTGGGTTGTGCACTTGTGATGGCCTCTACTGCTTTGCAAAGTCATTGCCAATGGGTTTCACCCTACCACACATAAGTGTTAGTCCGTTACCGCGCAATAGGCCTCCAAGAAGCGCCTACACTAGGACCTCCTACTACTCTCACCACATGCATCAATCTTCTCTAAGTGAGAATGAAAGATCATTAGAGTGTTAGGATAACCCCCAAGACTGAGTCCCTATATTCATTCTAAAATCTAAAATGATCTCACCGAGAGATCTTAATATCATACTCACTCTTACTACTTTGATCAAGTTATATTCCTCTTTGAATCCTCAACATACCATTCTCTAGTTATATAATCATATACAATATCATACAAATTCATATATGTATCATACATCATCAATCAATCAAGCAAAGAAGAACAAAGGAATGAATCATAGCGAAGGAATTCGCTCAGCGCACATGCTCGCTATGCGAGACCAAGTAGCATTCGCATAGCGGGTCCTCAAATAGAGACCAACCATTCCAACTAATTTGCATAGCGAGTGATCTAGCCTTGCGAATTAACTCATAGAGGCATCAGGCCCTTCACTCTCGCAGAGCGCATCTCTCACGCTATTCTAATTATTTAATTAATTTCCTAAACTCATACCAGTAGCAAAGCGATCAAGTTCGCAAAATGGCTCACCAAACAGAAAGAAATCCTCTACAGTGATTCGCATAGCGCATAAAGTCACTATGTGAATTGCCCCAGGCAAAGAACACCTCTCTAGGGTAGCTCGTTGTGCGAATGGATTCACACAGCGAGTCTGCATAATCTGCAACTCCCAAAATCTACATAATTATGCAACTCTAACACTCTTTACCAATTATAACCTCTTTGGTGAATTTCTAACACTCTTAAATCAAATTGTTAGAATGGCTGCAGCGGAATTGTTAGCGTGGAATAACAAACCAAGAGGATTTTTAATATTAATGTGTGCCTTTTAATTTCTACTCAATTTATCTTACTACGCAAATAATAAATATAAATAAAAGAGTAAGGTTGAGAGAAATTTGCACAGATGATTTTTATACTGGTTCGGATATTACCAATCCTACGTAAAGTCGCTTATCTCAAATCAAGATAAACAATTCACTAAGCACAAAACAATTACAAACTACATTCACAAAGAAACAATTTGTAAGAGTTTAGAAACCACCTCTCTTGATACCACAAGAGATGAACCTGCACCTCCTTTGAATCTTCACAAAGGATGAGACACCTCCTCCGAATACTTCACGAAGGATGATCCTCTTCCAAACACCTCCTTAGATGCACCAAGGATGAACCGGCTATTTCCTCTGTCACCATAGCAGCACTTCACCAACTCCACTGACAAGAGTTTCATAAGCCAAGCAATAGCACACACTTCTCAAAGAGTTCTGAGTGTTTTAGCACAAGGGAAGAGTTGTTGTTGATGGATAAAGAGAGCCTATTTATAGACTCAAGCAAAAACTCTTCCATTCTTCAAAATTGTCCATTTAACGCTTTTAATCGATTAATATTAGTGTTAATCGATTAAAATGAGTACAACGACTAGTTTTTCAAATCTGAAACCTCCAACGGTCATTTTTAATCGATTAAAATGAATTTTAATCGATTAGCTACTAGATTAAAAGAATTTTAATCTATTAAAAGAACAAAAGTTGAGTTTTCAGCTTTTACTTGTTTTAATCGATTAATACTAGTTTTAATCGATTAAAACAGTACGATTTTGACTCTTAACAGTAATTACAATGTATGAAAGTATATGGAATCAAAACCAATGAAAATCTAAGTCCTAAACAATTAAACTACAATTCTTACAAAAGCTTTTCATAACAAAAATAAGTCTTCAAAGGATCTTCATGAATCTTGATAAATCTTAACTTGATTTAGACATCATCAAAACTTCATCATCATTATTTTGCTAACATTCTCCCCCTTTTTGATGATGATCAAAAACTCCTTTGATTTAAAGCTTTTGATAATAATATGGATAAAAACACAACTCATGAAAGGCAAGGGCATTAGTGAATAACAATAAGCTTTAAGATATTTTCTCCCTTGTTTTGATCATAATTAAAAAGCTGTGTTTCATGTTCTCCCCCTAAGATAATACTCCCCCTTAATAAAAGGCATGTATGCATAAAATATATTTCAAATATAAAGATCCATTTAAACATACATAATAGGATATTTAAAACATATAATTTTGGGATAAAGAACTTGTAAAAAAATCATTTTTTTAAACATACATTGAATCATACCAGATAGGAATTTTAAAAAAAAATATGGTTGATTTTTCAAAATGCACAAAAAAATGCAATCGTAAGAGATTTTTAAAATTCCTAGATCTCTTCTAATGTTACCCCTTTAGAAATGTCTCCAATTTCATAATGATAATTTGTTGAGATCTTCATCTTGAGGATTTTCATCACTCTTCTCTTCATTTGTTGTCTTTCTCAAATCTTCAAAATTACCTGCATTAGATTCATCTTACTCAAGAGGTTTTGTCTCAAGGTCCACAATTTTATCAAAAGACAACATGCTTGGAATAATTTTTTTTTAAAAAAAATTATTTTCAAAAAAAAATTTATTAAATAAAATTCTTAAAAGTTAAACATTGTCCTTTTGGTTATAAAAAAAAATGATATCATTTTACAACCCAAATATATCTACCACTTGGAACACCAAAATGCTTAATTTTACATTTATTTAAGGTGTGACCCCATTTCATATAATAAAAGCATGATCTAAAGTTTGTGTTCCTATAAGTTGTTCCTTTTTCTACCCATGTTCTACGGGTTCTATTATTATGCTTATTTTTAATTTTAGGAACATACTTATTTTTAACAACCTTATTTTTATTATATTTACTGTATTCTCCTAAGGTTGTCTTGTTTAGTAGTTTCTTAAAATTTTCACAAGAAGCACATTTATCACTACTAATATATTTACCTTTTTCAAAAAATAAAACTTTACTTTTCAAATTTTTATTCTCTTCAAGAATATTTTCAAAATTTGATTTTAAATTTTTATTTTCTTTAGAAATATTTTCAAAATTTAAATTTAAATTTTTATATTCTTCAAAAATATTTTCAAAATTTAATTTTAAATTTTTGAAATCCTTTTTCAATTTCTTATGAGCTTTATCTAATTTTTCAGATTCTATTATTAAAGCAGCATAAGTTTCATGCAATTCACTTTCACTAAATTGACTATAATTATCAGAACCGCTAGATGTACTTACTTGGCTTCCAGCGTCGTCGTCTGCCACTAAACAAATGTTTGTCTCCTCATCAGATTCGCTCAAATTAGAAATTGTTTCGTTGTCATCGTCCCATGCGATGTAGGCTTTCTTTTTCTTGAAGGATTTCTTTTCTTTTATTTCTTCATTCTTCTTTTGATTTGGGCAGTCCGCTTTTAAGTGTCCCCTTTCTCCGCAACCATAACATTTATAGTATGAGGAAGATCCTTGATTTTCTTTCTTTTTGAATTTTAATCTTCTTTTGTCTTTTGATTTCATGAACCTGTTGAGCCTTTTTATCATGAGTCTCAAATTTTCTTCATCTTCTGAGTCTTCATCTTCTATTTTTTTCTTGCTCCTTTCTGCCTCAGATTTTAAGGCTAGACTTTTTTTTTTTATTTTTGTCATTGCTTCTTCTTCAACTAGTCTTTCAAGGTCAAGTTCATGCTCTCTCAACTTTCCATATAATGTCGCCATAGTCATTTTGTTGAGATTTTATGACTCAGAAATTGCAGTCACTTTCGGTTGCCATGACCTGTCTAAAGATTTTAAAATTTTTATATTAAGTTCATCATTTTCGAAAGACTTACCTAGTCCAATGAGATGATTAACGATGTTTGTGAAGCGTTTCTGAACGTCTGATATTGTTTCTCCTTGCTTCATCCTGAACATTTCATATTCTTGGATCAAGGTATTTTTTCTCGCTCTCTTCACATCATTTGTACCTTCGTGGGTTACTCTCAGTACTTCCCACATTTCTTGAGCAGACTTACAAATAGATATCCTGTAAAACTCATCAACGGTTAAGGCAGATGAAACAATATTACGAGCTTTTACATCGTTTTGAAACCTTTTCTTTTCTTTAGCAGTCCACTAAACACGAGGCTTTGGTTCCTGCAAATTGTTAGTAGGAACAGACAAACCAGATGCAATAACATCCCAAATCTCACAATCAATAGACTCGATAAAAATTTGCATTCTAACCTTCCAGAATGCATAGTTTTCACCTGTGAATAAAGGTGGTCTGTTGATAAAGGCACCCTCTGCAAAGGTTTGATATGATCCTGCCATTTGAATGACTATCAAAGCGAGCTCTGATACCAATTGTTAGAATGGATGCAGCGGAATGGTTAGCGTGGAATAACAAACGAAGAGGGTTTTTAATATTAATGTGTGCCTTTTAATTTCTACTCAATTTATCTTACTACGCAGATAATAAATATAAATAAAAGAGTAAGGTTGAGAGAAATTTGCACATATGATTTTTATACTGGTTCGGATATTACCAATCCTACATCCAATCGCTTATCTCAAAACGAGATAAACAGTTCACTAAGCACAGAACAATTACAAATTACAATCACAAAGAAACAATTTGTAAGAGTTTAGAAACCACCTCTCTTGATTCCACAAGAGATGAACCTGCACCTCCTTTGAGTCTTCATAAAGGATGAAACACCTCCTCTGAATACTTCACGAAGGATGATCCTTTTCCAAACACCTCCTTAGATGCACCAAGGATGAACCGACTATTTCCTCTGTCACAGTAGCAGCACTTCACCAGCTCCACAAGCAAGAGTTTCACAAGCCAAACAAGAACACACACTTCTCAAGAGTTCTGAGTGTTTTAGCATAAGGGAAGAGTTTGTGTTGATGGATAAAGAGAGTCTATTTATAGGCTCAAGCAAAAACTCTTCCATTCTTCGAAACTGACCATTTAACGCATTTAATCGATTAATTTTAGTGTTAATCGATTAAAATGAGTACAACGGCTAGTTTTTCAAATCTGAAACCTCCAACGGCTAGTATTAATCGATTATTTCCTATTTTAATCGATTAGCTAATCGATTAAAGCATGTATTAATCGATTATTCCAAAGCCACTTGGGTTTTCAGTTAAAAGCTCGTTTTAATCGATTATAACTTGGTTTAATCGATTAAAACCGTGCATTTATGATTCTGAACAAAAAATATAAAATATGAAGGTACAAGAATCAAAACCTATTACAAACCTAAGTCCTAAGCAAAAAACTACAATTATTACAAAAGTTTTTCATAACAAAAATAAGTCCTCAAAGGTTCTTCATGAATCTTGATAAATCTTGACTTGATTTGTGCATCATCAAAACTTCCTCTTCACCATTTTGCTAACATTATATGCTTAGTTAAACTATCCTAAGTATTTTAAACCATTCCTACCATCAATCTCTAACGTTCAAGAATCAAATCCTATTCTAAAACAACCCTTTCTTCAACTCATAGACCCAATTCCAGATTTACTACTTAGGAACTGTCTTTGGCCATTTAAACACTTCTAACAAGTCAGAATTGACTTAACTAACTTGTCCCAACTAAGCCCTTAACTTCTAAATCTAAAAATCACTACCTCACTTCTTCTAAACTAGCCTAATACCTCATAATTCCCTAAATTTCTATTTAAGAACCTGTACAACAGTTTTCACCCTAATCTCATAGCTCATTTACCAAACCAAATGCATTAATTCACATATTCATGATTTAACCATCCAGAAACACATGCTCTCATACACATAATCATCCAATTTCAACTCAAACAACATTAACGTATATTACACAATCTCAACATGCATTTTTTCACAATGATTCAACAGGAATTAACTAATGCACACCAAATTTCCACAGAACAGAAATAAAGTCCAGCTTCCCTTACCTCTAATTCAAACAACCAAGCTTAAGGAGACTCCAGTCACACACTTGTACTTCCAGAAATGATAGAATTACCTATAGATTATCATTTGATGATGGAATACAAATTTTAGAACCTAGTTGAAGCTAGAAATTGAAGGAACGCACAATGGGCTACATGCATCCAGATTTGTTACATGATCACAACCCTAAAATGAACGGAAAAGAAGAAAAACACTTACCAGGTGGAAAACACCAAATTGATCGGTGGAGATAGAGAATTCTAGACACTCAAACACTACCTACTTGAAGAACAGTAGAAGATTGAAGTGAGAACTTAAGGGAAGAAAAAGATTGAAGGATTGTAAAAAGATGGAAGAAGAAAGAAATTCGGAAAAAGTTAGAAAAAGGAGGTACATGCAGAAAAAGGTTCTAAGTCTAAAAGTTTTACTTATATATAACACCGTTAACATTTTAGTCCACCTTTTTGCAAATACCTGACTTTCTTTCTTTTTTTTAAAAAATTTAATGGTCCTTACAACTAGCCATATGGCTGCATACAAGAATTAGACTATATTTAAAGAAACTTTTAAGAAAAGAAAAAACGTTTGTTTTCATAAGCTAAGAAATAGTATAATAAAAAATTATAATGAAAAATTATATACTTAACTTATAAAATAAGAAAATTTTAACTCAAAAATATTGTTTGGTTTTTTCTCTTTTTTTAATTTGAAAAAATACTCATGAAAAACTGCTCAAACATATTCATTCACTTAAACAATGAGGGATTCAAGATTTTTTTTCCTACACACCATAAAAAAACATTTAATATTACGCATGTAGCATAATGTGTCTTATATTTACACAAATAGCACACTTCTATTTTAAGGGGAGAATTCGGTTTGCGGAAAACCGAATTCCAAATTATATATATTTTTTTTTCTAATCTTAGGTTAGAATTCGGTTTTTAGGAAACCGAATTCTGAGTTATATTTTTTTTATAATCTTAGATTGTTTAATTTATTTTTATGAAATTTAATAAATTTTATTATTCTTATAATAATTATTAAATCAATAATAAAAATAATAAAAGTAAAAGTAATAATAAAATAATAATAATAATAATATAAAATGTTATTTGATATATTATAAAATATTAAATCATATTAAAATAATAAAATAAATTAGATATTTATTAATTTTAATTTTTAAAAACATAATTTAAAGAAATGTTAAACGATTGTTGAAGTTGAATATATTTTTTAATTTTTTTATTTAAATTGTAATTAATAATTAACTTATTTTAATATTTTAATATTTTAATATTTTAATATAATATTTTTGAATTTAACAAATTTCTTAAATTAATTTTATTATAAAATTCAGAAAATATTTAATTTATTTTAATATAATTCAGTATATGTTATTATTTTAATAATTATTATGAAAATTATAATAATAATAATAAAAAAAAATTAAAAATAAAAAAAATTTAATAATAATGTAAAATTTAATTTAATATAGTATAACATATTAAATAAATAAATCATTTATTAATTTTAAATTAAAAAAAATTTTAAAAATGTGTTAAAAATTAATCTATCATTCAACTGGTTTTCAAAAACCGTTTAAGTTTTCAACGGTTTTCGAAAACCCTTTAAACTTTTAAAAAACTGTTTAAATGTTTTTCGAAAACCATTGAATATTTAAACGGTTTTCGAAAACTATTGAAGATTTAAACGGTTTTCGAAAACTGTTGAAAGATATATTAATTTTTACCACATTTTTAAAATTTTGCATTTAATTTAAAATTAATAAATAATTTATTTACTTAATATGTTATACTATATTAAATCAAATTTTATATTTTTATTATTAATATTATTATTTTTATTTTTATTTTTAGTTTTATTATTATAATTTTCATAATAATTATTAAAATAATACCATATACTAAATTATATTAAAATAAATTAAATAATTTCTAAATTTTATAATAAAATTAATTTAAGATATTTGTTAAATTCAAAAATATTATATGAAAATATTAAAATAAGTTAATTATTAACTAAAATTTAAATAAAAAAAATAAAAATATATTAAACTTCAAAAACTTTTAACATTTCTTTAAATTTTGTTTTTAAATAAAAATTAATAAATAACTAATTTATTTTATTATTTTAATATGATTTAATATTTTATAATATATCAAATAACATTTTATATTATTATTATTATTATTTTATTATTACTTTTACTTTTACTATTTTTATTATTGATTTAATAAATATTATAAAAATAATAAAATTTATTAAATTTCATAAAAATAAATTAAACAATCTAAGATTATAAAAAAATATAACTCAGAATTCGGTTTCCTAAGAACTGAATTCTAACCTAAGATTAGAAAAAAAAAAGAAAATATAATTTGGAATTCGGTTTTCCACAAACCGAATTCTCACCTTAAAAGAAAAGTGTGCTATCTATGTAAATATAAGACACAGTATGTTACATGCGTAATATTAAATGTTTTTTATGTTATGTGAGATTTTTTTTCATTAATAACACACATTAATTTTTTAATTATAGGTATAGCATACTGTTTGTAATATTTACCCACATAGCATGGTTTTAAAATAAGTTCAGAATTGGGTTTACTGGAATCCAAATTCTGAACATATTTCAAGATGATTTTATACAAATTGTTTTTTGAAATTCCTATAATAGGGAATCAAATTCTAAGAAAGCTTTTTTAAGTTATTTACCTTCAAAAGCAAATGGAATTCTGAAAAACACAATGGTTTTTGAAAACCATTTAATACTTTTGATATATTTTATAATTGCCCAATGGTTTTTGAAAACCATTTAATACTTTTAATATGTTTTATAATTGCACAATGGTTTTTGAAAACCATTTAATACTTTTAATATGTTTTATAATTGCACAATGGTTTTTGAAAACCATTTAATACTTTTAATCTGTTTTATAATTACACAATGGTTTTTTAAAACCATTTAATAGTTTTAATCTGTTTTATAATTGCATAATGGTTTTTGAAAACCATTTAATACTTTTAATATGTTTTATAATTGCACAATGGTTTTTTAAAACCATTTAATACTTTTGATATGTTTTATAATTGCACAATGGTTTTTGAAAACCATTTAATACTTTTAATATGTTTTATAATTGCACAGTGGTTTTTGAAAACCATAATCTGTTTTATAATTACACAATGGTTTTTGAAAACTATTTAATAGTTTTAATCTGTTTTATAATTGCACAATGGTTTTTGATAACCATTTAATATTTTTAATATGTTTTATAATTGCACAATATTTTTTTAAAACCATTTAATAATTTTAATATGTTTTATAATTGCACAATTGTTTTTTAAAACCATTTAATACTTTTCATCTGTTTTATTAATTTCTTTTATAAATGGTTTTTGAAACCCATTTAATTTTTTTTTTATAATTCTAAATGGTTTTTGAAACCCATTTAGAATTTTTTTTATAAAATAACATATTATACTTTGAGAATTCGGTTTATGGGAAACCGAATTTTGAATATGTTTCAAGAATGATTTTACACAAATTAAAATTTGAAATTCGTATACCAGCAAATCGAACTGTGAGAAGCTTTAAAATTATTTACCTTCCAGTTTGGTATTTAAGTTTGGAAAACCACAATGGGTTTTGAAACCCATTTAGCATTTTTAATTTGTTATAAATTTAGCACTTTAAATTTTTTTTATAATTTTCAATGGCTTTTGAAACCTATTTAGCACTTTTTTATAAAATAACATAGAATATGTTTCAGAATGATTTTTTACAAATTAAAATTTGAAATTTGTGTAGAACAAATCCAATTCTGAGAAGTTTTTAAGTTATTGTCCCTTCAGTTTTGCTTGTTAAGTTTGGAAAACCACAATGGTTTCTGAAACCCATTTACACTTTTAATTTCTTTTATAATTTTCAATGGTTTTTGAAATCTAATTTCAATTCTAAGGTATAATTTTTTTTTTATTTTTTTATAAATGATAGATTAAAATTCAATGATTTTTGAAGACAAATAAAAGTTTTATTCAATGAATTTAATGATGGGATGTGGATCCTCTCATGCCAGGATTGTGAGGACAACGATTTCTTGTGTGGCCTGGGGTTTGACAATATGAGCAATTTCGTGGGTATAATTGTTCCCTGATATCCATTTCAGTCCTGATTCTGGATGATTTTGGTCGACCCTTTCCATTCCTTTTAGTGGCTGGATGAGGCCAAATTTCTGTGCCTTGGTATGGTGGCCAATATTCTTCATGTCGTAGCTCCCCAAACAAATTATTATACACTTTCATGATGACATCCAACCTATAGTAGGGACTGATGTAAATGTTAAAGTCATGATGAGCATGTTTGCAAGCTACTAAGACATGTGAACACGGTAGATGAATCTTTTGAAACTTGCCACAATCACACCATCGTTCATATAATCTGACAACGAATTTTCCTGCAGGTCGTATTTCTCTTGGGTTTACCATCTCCTCGACTCTGAATCTTGTTGTATTTCTATCAAATTCAATAACCCTGTGGGTGTTTGATTTCAAATCACCATCCTGTAGGACCTTCGTGGCATTTTCAGAATAGATATGACCAACACTTATCATTGCAGTTATTTGTTTCCCTCTTTCTGTGAAAAAGGCGTTGCATCTTGTGTATGTGGCCAATACTATGGAGGAGATTGGTAAATTTCTTATTTTCTTCAGGACTGAGTTAATTGCTTTGGCTAGATTTGTTGTTAGATGACCCCATCTTCTGCCTTCATCATACGCAAGTGTGAATTGTTGTCTTGGAATTTGATCAATCCAAGCTGCTGCTTCGGGATTGTTTTCCCTAATGATATTGTAGTAATAGTTACATCGCGGCTCAGTCATTGCGTATGCTGGGAAAAATATTTAACAAAATAGTAATGATTACGGATAACAAGAATAATAAAGACGACATTTAATTGGTTAAAATTTTAAAGAATGAAGTAATTACCCATGTTGACAAGGTCCTTCTTCAAACTTGTATCCCTGAATCTTCTGGTGAAATTTTGAGCAATGTGTCGAATGCAATAGACATGCACACATTGTCCTTCTGTCCATCCACTGGTCGGTCTGTTGAATGCTGCACTTATAGAGTTGTGGCGATCCAAAATTAAGCACAAGTTTTGTTGAGGTGTGACATGTCTCCTAAGGTTTTTTAGGAAAAAAAACCAAGCGTCTGCTGTTTCACCCTCAACTATAGCAAAAGCAATGGGGAGTATGTTGTTTCTCCCATCTTGTGCCACTGCCACCAGAAGAGTCCCCTTATATCTTCCGTACAGGAATGTTCCGTTCACTTGCACCAACGGTTTGCAATATGGGAATCCATCAACACAAGGTTTGAAGGTCCAGAAAAGTCTTTTGAAATATTGTTGGTTTTTGCGGGCCTCCTGGCCATCAATAATTGGTTGTGTTTTCAATTTGTACAGAAAACCGGGAAGAAAAGTTTGCATGGCTTGCAGTAGGCATGGCAATTTGTTGAACGATTCTTCCCAATTTCCATACACATGTTCAATTGCATGTTGTTTAGCTAACCAAGCCTTTCTGTAGGATGTAGTATACCCCATAGAGGTCTTTATGGAAGCAATAATTGTTGCAATAGGTGTGGATGGTCAGATTCAATCATCTCACGTATGTGATGGGAAATGATTCGTGATCCTAGCCTATTGTGATCTTGTGTGATGAGTTGTGAAGCACATGTGTGGGCACCATCAATTTTTCTTATTTCCCAGACTTGATCTCGTGTACGAAGGATGGCTTGACAGTTCCGTGGACATTGTTGATGTACACATTGCACCCTCAACCTTGTTGTGTTAGAGTGTGTCATTTTGTATGTACAGTGGTTTTGTATGTGAAATGTGTTCAGAGCATCAATGACTTGTTCTTTAGTTTGGAATCTCATTCCTTGAGTAAATGTTCCAGGTTGATGGTCGATAGTTTCATGCAAAACCGAATGGTGATCATATGCATGAGGATATTTTTGTAGATGTGAGGGGAATTCTTCATAGGATTGGAAGTGTTGGGGTGGGTTATATGGTTTTCAATAATTGAAAATATATTAAAATTGTTTGATGGGTTTCAAAAACCATTCATAGCCATTGAAACCTATGGTTTTCCACACCCACCACAATGGCTAAGTTTCACCATTTTTCTCTTTTTTTTTTCAATCTATTTTCATTATTTTTCACAGATCACAAACCAAACCAATATTTATATATAACTATGCAAAATCTAAACTTGCAAATCAAATAAAATATGTAATAATACCTAGGGGATGCAATGATGGACTGTAGAGAAGAATAACTTGAACAAAAGGCAAAGAAGGAAAGAGCTGTGGCAAAGAAGGAAAGAGCTGCGGCTGCTAGGTTAAAAAAAGAGAAAAGAGTAAAGAGTAAAGCTGGGAAACTTTTTAACCTAAAAAGTAAAGTAACCTTTTTAACTTAAAAAAAAATTAAAGTGAATGTCAGAAACTTCAAAAAATTATAAAAATAAATTAAAAGTGTTAAATGGGTTTTAAAAACATTGAAAATTATAAAAAAAAATTAAACTGCTTTCAAAAAACATTTCGAAAAGCATTGAAAATTATAAAAGAAAATATAACTGCTAAATGAGTTTCAAAAACAATTAAAATTTATAAAAAAAAATTAAAATGCTAAATGGGTTTCATAAACCATTAAAAATTATAAAAAAAATTTAAAATTCTCAAAAACCATTAAAAATTATAAAAAAAATTAAAGTCCTAAATGAGTTTCAAAAACCTTATAAAAGAAATTAAAAATGCTAATTGGTTTCACTTAAAAACCATGGAAGGTAAATAATTTTAAAGCTTCTCACAATTCGATTTGCTGGTATACGAATTTCAAATTTTAATTTGTGTAAAATCATTCTTGAAACATATTCAAAATTCTTCCCATAAACCGAATTCTCAAAGTATAACATGTTATTTTATAAAAAAATTCTCAATGGGTTTCAAAAACCATTGAGAATTATAAAAAAAAAATTAAATGGGTTTCAAAAACCATTTATAAAAGAAATTAATAAAACAGATTAAAAGTATTAAATGGTTTTCAAAAACAATTGTGAAATTATAAAACATATTAAAAGTATTAAATGGTTTGCAATTATAAAACATATTAAAAATATTAAATGGTTTTCAAAAACCATTGTGCATTTATAAAAAAGATTAAAAGTATTAAATGGTTTTCAATATCCATTGTGCAATTATAAAACATATTAAAAGTATTAAATGATTTCAAAAATCATTGTGCAATTATAAAACAGATTAAAACTATTAAATGGTTTTCAAAAACCATTGTGCAATTATAAAACAGATTAAAAGTATTAAATGGTTTTCAAAAACCATTGTGCAATTATAAAACATATTAAAAGTATTAAATGGTAATGGTTTTCAAAAACCATTGTGTAATTATAAAACAGATTAAAAGTATTAAATGATTTTCAAAAACCATTGTGCAATTATAAAACATATTAAAAGTATTAAATGGTTTTCAAAAACCATTGTGCAATTATAAAACATATCAAAAGTATTAAATGGTTTTCAAAAACTATTATGCAATTATAAAAAAGATTGAAAGTATTAAATGGTTTTCAAAAATCGTGTTTTTTAGAATTCCACTTGCTTTTTGAACGTAAATAACTTAAAAAAGCTTTATCAGAATTCGATTCCCTGCTATACGAATTTCAAAAATCAATTTGTATAAAATCATCTTGAAATATGTTCAGAATTCGAATTCCGGTAAACGGAATTCTAAACGTATTTTAAAACCATGCTATGTGAGTAAATATTATAAACAGTATGCTATATGTGTAATTAAAAAATTCATGTGTGTTATTAATGAAAAACAAAATCTTTGCAAACCTGCTTCTACGAGAAAACAATTTCATTATATTTATTATTTTAATATATTCAGAAAAAATTGCCGGCACTAATTTGTTTGGTTATCGCCATCCTTAACATTTACAATTTGTTTCTTGATGTTGTCCCAGTGAATTTTTTCTTGAGTTGACAAAAGATATAAATTTGTCTTGTTACTCATGTCTCATTCAATTAATAATATATATATATATATATATATATATATATATATATACGGTTGACCTAATCCAAGACATCAATCAAACTTTCTGACCAACGGCCTGCATATATATATATATATATATATATATATATATATATATATATATATATATATATATATATATATATATATATATATATATATATATATATATATATATATATATTCGATAAAATGTTTGCCAAATGAAAAATGTGAAAAATATATTTTTTGTCTATAATATTTTTAACTATCATATGATTAGTTGACCAAGTGTAGCACTTTTATTCCAGAAAATAAATTGACATATAAAAACATAAAAAAACTGAGATTTTAGAAATTAAAATCTTGACAACTCAGTAAAAGATTATCTACTACAAAGAATTTTTTAATAATGATGGAATTTTACCAAGAAAAGTATATTTATAGGTAAAACTCAATTTATTATGAACAAATTTTAGAATTAAAATTATTGACAAAAATTTTTTTATAATGGATGTATCAGTAACATTTATCAATATATTATAATTTGTATTAGCTATAGATATTTCCATTTGGTAATTTATCAGTTGATAAATTTTGTCTGTAAATTATAATTTACATTATCAAATTAATTTATTTATCGATAAATTTCATTAATAAAAAGCGATAAATATTTTGTTTTGAATTTTGATCAACTTGTGTAAAATCAATTAATAATTTTTTTTAATAACTCCTAAAAAAGAGAAGAAGCTAGAGTTGGATGTCAAGGGAAGGTGGATGAGGAGGTGAGCGAAGAGAAAGAAAAAGAGAAAAAGAAAGAAAAAAAAGAGAAAGTAAAACAAAGGTAGTAGATATGCGTTAACAACGGTGATAGAAGAGAAGCCTAAGGAAAAAAAAGAAAGAATAAGTGATATTTATTAACCAATGTTATTAATAATTAAAATTTGTTGATAATTATCAATAAATATTTATTAATAAATTTAAATTCTCTTTAAAATATTGTCTAATAAATGTTTAATTCTTAATAATTTTCAATAGGTTTTTTTATTTATTAATAAAATTTATTGATAAATATTTTTTAACAAACTTTTTTCTTAATTAACTCGAATTATCAACAAATTTTTATTATTATGAATGAATATTGTCCATTAATAATTAATTATATTTTTTTAGTGTTCTTCTTTTAAACTTTCATATATACGTATTATATATTTTGCATATTAGTTTTTGAATTTGTGTAATGTAAAATTTCCTAAAAACAAAATTTGATAAGTTAAAATAAATTACTTTAACTAAACATAAATTATTTTTTTATGAAGTTCTTTTTATACATACTAACAATCTAAACATATTATGGATTGGTTGATGATTTTTTGGATATTCATATTAATTTGATCCACTTCAATTTTAATAGCACATTGATATTATCAGTATTTCCTAAAGTTTTATCATAATAGTTAAGTTTTCTTTGATGATTAATAGAAACTTTATATAATTGAGTTTAGTCAGATTCCTTAACACTTTCTAATTACGTCTTTCAAAATTATGCTTTCTTTATACTCTTTTCTTCCTAATTTTATTAGAGAATCTATGGAATACTCCTTTTCTTAGGGGTTGATATTTTTTTTTACCTACTAGTTAGATAGTACTTTTTCATAAGGGAGAAAGGTCCTAATGGATATTTGATTATGTTCAATTAACATTTGAACCTTTTCCATCCTTGAAATTATAGTTTTATAACTCATTATTCATTTTAGGAAAATTTCTTTAACAACTAAATTACCACAACTTTTTAACAATTACCACAACTTTTTAACAATGTCAGGTGTTAGCATTTGATTGGTGCACTTCAAATAAATTTTAAAAAACTGAAATGGTGACGTGAAGGGAAATTTGGGAAGGAAAGAACCTTTCGTGGTTTTCTCCAAAATCAATTTTCAGACTCTTCGTTTTCTCTTTGGGTACATTTCTCTTTGCTTTCTCTCACCATCTTTAGTTGTTCTCTCTCACTTCCTTTTGTTGAGATTGTTGACAACACAAACTCTATATCAAACTCGTTTTTTATGATGACAACACAATGCTTAATAACAGTCATATGTTCCAGTATTACATGTTTGTGTGTTTTATTGTTTGACATATCTGCTGAACATGTTTTGATGAATTGCAATGTATGTCTCTATGCTTGACTATGTAATATTATTGTGGAACATGCTTGTCTTGAAATGTGAGATAAAATGTTTTTGATTACTGCACATTTCAGAAAAGAAAAAGATCACAAGCACTTTTATGAACTTATATTTCTTGTGATAAAGCTCTAGTTCAATCGAATACACTCATAATGGATTCGTCTATGCTAAAACCTTTGTATAGACTTTGTGAAACTGTGTTGTGTGAGATTTTGAGTTGAAAAGAATTTCAAAGTATTTTCTTATGTGTCAGTCGACAGTGTGGATCACACATTCGACTGTATTACTGTTATATTTGGAATTTTGTTAAGCCTACAAGCTCCAACGGCTATATTTTTCAAAAGTTAGTTAAGATTGACTGACTTGGTCAACTGTCTTAAATGAGTATTGATTTGGTTGACTAAGGAGCCTTATGTTGACTGTCTGTTATAACTGTTTTAATACAGTCGACTTTATTAGTAGGCTATTCGACTGAGATGTAATCTGAAATAACAGAAAACTATAAATAGTCAGAACACGAATTGTTCTGAGACTTTTGTGATCTAACATTTTCATTGTCCTGTTTCAGATTGAATTCTCTGTCTTAGAAGCTCCAAGAATTCTCCAAGAAGACAGTGGTGATCTTTCTTGAGAGAGATTCAAAGGGAGGAGTCTTTTGTGCATACTGTTTGATCAACATCTGCACAAAGAAGGTGTTTCTGGTTTGATATTGATAGCCTTTGCATCCTGTGAAGACTGTTGCATTTGACTGAAGGCTTGACAACCTGTGAAGTCTACTATGATAGGCTTGGTAACCTGTGAAGCATGCTGTGATAGGCTTGACATCCTGTGAAGAGTGCTAGTTACACGTTGAGGATTGTTCAACGTGGGTGCAGATTGCAGAAGAGGGGATTCTTGTTGCAATTTTGGTTTTGTGTGTGCAGCTATATTTGGTTTTGGGTTAGAGAGGAGATTTATATTTTTGCGTGGTGCTTCTATAAATTCCTTGTTTTAAAAACCGCAACCATTATAGTGCATTTGCTTCCTAGATTGGAAGGACACTGGATGTAGGCATTGTTGGCCGAACCAGTATAAAAACCAGTGTTTGATTTTCTCTATCTCTGCACTCTTTATTTTCAGTCGACTATAATTCCTCAGCAGTCAACTACGTTTTTCTGCTACATTGAATTTTCATTACTTGCATTTCAAGGAAAGATCAAAAGCTTTGAATTTTCATACCAAGATTACGAAAAGATTTTGTTTTTGAACTAACACCAATTCACCCCCTTCTTGGTGTAAAGTGAAGCCAACCTGTTTCCTAACACCTTTGTCCTTCTTTCTCACCGGCGACAACCTCCACTATCAACTTCCATCGATTTTCTCTCTTCTATGTCTCGCCCTTTCTTCTTCTCCTATTGACAACTTTTGATTTTTGCCCTCTCCCCTTCTCGCCACTTGTCCTTCACTTCTCACCCTTTGTGACGTCGACGATCACCTCCACTGTCACCTACACTGTTTCTTGATCAGTGCATTCACATTCCCTCTCTCTTGTACTTTTGACCAAGGAGTAAAGATGATTCCTTTCCTTTTCCAAACGTGTTGGCATTTTTGGGTGAAAGAAGGGGTCTTCGTTAGTGTTGAGGTGCCTAGAACCATAAAGTCAAGGGTTATATTTTCTCTTTGTGTTATTGTTGTTGTTGATGATTGGTTTGTTGTTTGACTCTTTTTTATGTTGAAAATTGAGTTGTTGTAGAAGTAAACACACACTAAACTACCACAATTATGGAAAAAAATAAATCTAAATTATGCGACCTAATGATGAATTAGAAGGAACTTCGGTTCCCTCTTACACCACCAACTACAAATTTCGCTTAAATAATAAATGTCCAATGTTATTGTTAGGACAAACCCCTAACAAGCCAAAAATACAAGTCCAAAAGGAAAACAACTACAATTTTACAATTCAAAGAAATTACACACAAATCTTTCTTTCTCACCAAGTGTATACTCTCTTGTTTTATGTTTTAGATCAAGACTTTAAGCTTCCCTTCAAGGCCTCCTTCATCTTTGGATGTTACTCACTATTTTGGGTTGTCCTCCCAATGATCCTCACGTTTTTTAACCATCCAAAGACCTACACCACAAGTTAGCACTACTAAAGCCAAAAGGAGTCCAAGGAAAAAGCAAGAAAAGGTCTAATATGAATAAAGGCTCTTCAAAAGAAGTTTTACTTTGACAAAACCATTAATGTTTAGAAGACAATCAAGCAATTAAATGGTAAGAAAGAAAGGTTAGCACAACAAAAGGAGTTACCTAAAGAAAGACTCTAGAATACATGACCAAAACAAAACACTACTAGAAAATGATAAGTTGTTTTTGTCCTTTGGCAAGCTAGATCAAATGGTGCACTAAAGCAACCTTTTTTCTAGATCATATGGCTGCTGGAACAGCAACTTGGGGACATAAAAATCAACTCCAAATCAACATCAAAGTGTGCATACAAAAGTTGGTTAAAAATGGTACATGCATGTTTTTTTACTTATACCTTTTACCTTTTCTTGAAATTTTTAGCACAAACACACGCCAAATCAGACCTCAAATCTGGAATCTTACAAGGAGTTTCAAGTTCATACAAGCTTATAGCACCAAAATGAAGAAAACCTACTAGAATCAAATATAGCATGAAACACAAAAAGTGACATAATTGAAACCTAACTCTAAGAACTTGTTGATGATCTAACAACAAGTATGAACTCAAATATGCAAAGAAAAAGCACTCAAAGGTACCCAAATGAAACAATTTTGAAATTTACTCAAACATTTTTTTTTTGGTGATTTTTTTGAAGGTTAAACATGTAAGTAAAGGACTAAACATGACTCTAGACAGCATGGATGGATTCAAAAATATAAATGACACAAAATAAGCATATAAGACTGATGGAATCCTTCCTGACACAGTCACGTATCGATCATCTTCCTTGAAGCGTCTTCCATCAAAGATCAAACAAAACAGTAAGGAATGACTCAAAAGAAAGAAAAAAACATAAAGAAAGTAGCCAAAACTACCAAACAAGAACTTGAAAAATGCTAATGACAACATTATGGCAACTTTGACCTTTGCTGAGTGTTTTACTCATAAATTTCTCTACATAACTCCAAATGAAGTTATTCTTTTTTTGTTTGAAATAGACACAAAGGGCTTTCATTTGAATATTTTTACAAATTTTTTGGACAACTGAGCTAGATGCAATTTAAGTTTGAAAATAGTCACAGTTTGCTACCAAAACAAATGATGGAAAAAGAAAAAAAACATAACAAGACAAGTAAGGAAATAACATCAACAACACGGAACAATAAAGGATAGATAAGAAACAGAAGACTTAGCTCTTGAAGAACCAAAGCACTTGATACCAAATGATGGCAACCTCATTGGCTAGGTTGGGCGAAAGCTAGGAGATGTGCATGGAGGGGTGTTTCCTTAGATGAATGGTGCGGAAATGTGGTGGTCAATGGTCCAAGGATGATGAGTTAAGGTATGGATGGGGTAGAAGCTCAAAGCCTCTAGGAGATATGGTGGTGGTGGTGTGTTAGCAAAATGATGAAGATGAAGTTTTGATGATGCCCAAATCAACTTAAGATATATCAAGATTCAAGAAGATCCTTTGAAGACTTATTTTTTTGTTTTGTTATTAAAAGCTTTTGTAATAATTGTAGTTTATTGCTTGGGACTTAGATTTGTAATAGGTTTTGATTCTTGTACCTTCATATTTTATATTTGTTGTTCAGAATCATAAATGCACGGTTTTAATCGATTAACCAAGTATTAATCGATTAAAACGTTACAGGTGCTGAAAACTCAACTGGCAAGGGAATAATCGATTAATTCCTTTTTTAATCGATTAGTTAATCGATTAATTCTTAGAATAATCAATTAAAACTAGCCGTTGGAGTTTTCTGGTTTTTGAAAACTAGTTGTTGTACTCATTTAATCAATTAACAGTATATTAATCGATTAAAAGCATTAAATGGCCAGTTACGAAGAATGGAAGAGTTTTTGGCTGAGTATATAAATAGGCTTTCTTTATCCATCAATAGCAACTCTTCCCTTGTGCTAAAACACTCATAACTCTTTGAGAAGTGTGTGCTCTTGCTCGGCTTGTGATACTCTTGTCTGTGGAGCTAGTGAAGTGCTGCTACGGTGACAGAGGAAATAGTCGGTTCACCCTTGATGCTTCTAAGGAGGTGTTTGGAAGAGGATCATCCTTCGTGAGGTATTCGGAGGAGGTGTTTCATCCTTCATGAAGTATTCGGAGGAGGTGTCTCATCCTTTGTGAAGACTCAAAGGAGGTGCAGGTTCATCTCTTGTGGTATCAAGAGAGGTGGTTTCTAAACTCTTACAAATTGTTTCTTTGTGATTGTAATTTGTAATTGTTTTGTGCTTAGTGAAATGTTTATCTCGGTTTGAGATAAGCAACTGGACATAGGATTGGTAAGATCCGAACCAGTATAAAAATCATTTATGCAAATTTCTCTCAACCTTACTCTTTTATTTATATTTATTATTTGCGTAGTAAGATAAATTGAGTAGAAATTAAAAGGCACACGTTTGAATTAAAAACCCTCTTGGTTTGTTATTCCACGCTAACCATTCCGCTGCAGCCATTCTAACAATTGGCATCAGAGCTCGATTTGATAGTTATTCAAATGGCAGGATCATATCAAACTTTTGTAGAGGGTGAAAACTATGCATTCTGGAAGGTTAGAATGCAAATTTTTATTTAGTCTATTAATTGTGAGATTTGGGATGTTATTGCATCTGGTTCGTCTGTTCCTACTAACAATTTGCAGGAACCAAAGCCCTGTGTTCAGTGGACTGCTGAAGAAAAGAAAAGGTTTCAAAACGATGTAAAAGCTCGTAATATTATTGCATCTGCTCTAACTGTTGATGAGTTTTACAGGGTCTCTGTTTGTAAAACCGCTCAAGAAATGTGGGAAATACTGAGAGTGACTCACGAAGGAACATATGACGTAAAAAGGGCGAGAAAGAACACCTTGATCCAAGAGTATGAGATGTTCAGGATGAAGCAAGGAGAAACAATCTCTGATGTTCAAAAACGCTTCACCAACACTGTCAACCATCTCATTGGACTAGGTAAATCATTTGAAAATGATGAGCTTAACATTAAAATTTTGAAATCTTTAGACAGGTCGTGGCAACCGAAAGTGACCGCAATCACTAAGTCACAAAATCTCAATACTATGACTATGGCGACACTGTTTGGAAAATTGAGGGACATGAGCTTGACCTTGGAAGACTAGATGAAGAAGAAGTAATGGCAAAAACAAAGAAAAAGAGTCTAGCCTTAAAATCTGAGGTAGAAAGGAGCAATAGCAAAATAGAATATGAGGACTCAGAAGATGAAGAACATTTGAGACTCATGATAAAAAAAGCTCAATAGGTTCATGAAATCAAAAGACAAAGGAAGATTAAAATTCGAAAAGAAAGAAAATCAAGGATCTTCCTCACACTATAAATGTTATGGTTGCAGAGAAAGGGGACACTTAAAAGCGGACTGCACAAATCAAAAGAAGAGTGAAGAAATAAAAGAAAAGAAATTCTTGGAGAAAAAGAAAGCCTACATCGGATGGGACGATGACAATGAAACAATTTCTGATTTGAGTGAATCTGATGAAGAGGCAAACATCTGTTTAGTGGCAGACGACGACGCTGGAAGCCAAGTAAGTACATCTAGCGATTCTGATAATTATAGTCAATTTAGTGAAAGTGAATTGCATGAAACTTATGCTGCTTTAATAATTGAATCAGAAAAATTAGATAAAGCTCATAAGAAATTGAAAAAGGATTTCAAAAATTTAAAATTAAATTTTGAAAATATTTCTAAAGAATATAAAAATTTAAATTTGAATTTTGAAAATATTTCTGAAGAAAATAAAAATTTAAAATCAAATTTTGAAAATATTCTTGAAGAGAATAAAAATTTGAAAAATAAAATTTTATTTTTTGAAAAAGGTAAATATATTAGTAGTGATGAATGTGCTTCTTATGAAAATTTTAAGAAACTACTAAACAACACAACCTTAGGAGAATGCAGTAAAAATAATGAAAATATGGTTCTTAAAAATAAGTATGTTCCTAAAATTAAAAATAAACATAATAATAGAACCCGTAGAACATGGGTAGAAAAAGGGTCATACCTCAAGTAAATGTAAAATTAAGCATTATGGTGTTCCAAGTGGTAGATATATTTGGGTTGTAAAATGATCTCAATTTTTTTTATAACCCAAAGGACAATGTTTAACTTTTAAGATTTTTTTTTAATAATTTATTATTATTTTTTTAAAACAATTTTTTTTAAAAAAAATATATTCCAAGCATGTTGTCTTTGATAAAATTGTGGACCTTTAGGCAAAACCTCTTGAGTCAGATGAATCTAATGCAGATAATTTTGAAGATTTGACAAAGACAACAAATGAAGAGAAGAATTCTGACAATCCTCAAGACAAAGATCTCTAAAAAATATATGAATTTGGAGATATATCTAAAGGGTAAACATTAGAAGAGATCTAGGATTTTTTAGAAATCTCTTAGGATTGCATTTTTTTGTGCATTTTTGTGTATTTTGAAATATCAACCACATTTTTTTTTATTTAAAATTTCTATGTGGTATGATTCAATGTATGTTTTAAAAAATGATTTTTTTTTTTTAAAGTTCTTTATCCCAAAATTATATGCTTTAAATCTCCTATTATGTATATATGTTTAAATGAATCTTTAAATTTGAAATATATTTTAGCTCATATTCATACATGCTTTTATTAAGGGCGAGTATTATCTTAGGGGGAGAACATGAAACACAACTTTTTAATTATGATCAAAAAAGGGGGAGAAAATGTTTAAAGCTTAATATTATTCTCTAATGTTCTTTTCTTCTATAAGTTGTGTTTTTAACCAGATTATTACTAAAAGCTTTAATTCAAAGGAGTTTTTGATCATCATCAAAAAGGGGAAGAATGTTAGCAAAATGATGAAGATGAAGTTTTGATGATGCCCAAATCAAGTTAAGATATATCAAGATTCAAGAAGATCCTTTGAAGACATATTTTTTTGTTTTGTTATTAAAAGCTTTTGTAATAATTGTAGTTTATTGCTTGAGACTTAGATTTGTAATAGGTTTTGATTCTTGTATCTTCATATTTTATATTTGCTCTTCAGAATCATAAATGCACGGTTTTAATCGATTAAACCAAGTATTAATCGATTAAAACATTACAGGTGCTGAAAACTCAACTAGCAAGGGAATAATCGATTAATTCTCTTTTAATCGATTAATTCTTAGAATAATCGATTAAAACTAGCCGTTGGAGTTTTCTGGTTTTTGAAAACTAGCCGTTGGAGTTGTCTGGGTTTTGAAAACTAGCTGTTGTACTCATTTAATCGATTAACAGTAATATTAATCGATTAAAAGCGTTAAATGGCCAATTACGAAGAATGGAAGAGTCTTTGGCTGAGTCTATAAATAGGCTCTCTTTATCCATCAATAGCAACTCTTCCCTTGTGCTAAAACACTTAGAACTCTTTGAGAAGTGTGTGCTCTTGCTCGGCTTGTGAAACTCTTGTCTGTGGAGCTGGTGAAGTGCTGCTACGGTGACAGAGGAAATAGTCGGTTCATCCTTGGTGCGTCTAAGGAGGTGTTTAGAAGAGGATCATCCTTCGTGAAGTATTCGGAGGAGGTGTTTCATCCTTCATGAAGTATTCGGAGGAGGTGTCTCATCCTTTGTGAAGACTCAAAGGAGGTGCAGGGTTCGTCTCTTGTGGTATCAAGAGAGGTGGTTTCTAAACTCTTACAAATTGTTTCTTTGTGATTGTAATTTGTAATTGTTTTGTGCTTAGTGAACTGTTTATCTTAGT
Source organism: Vigna mungo (assembly GCA_036885675.1). Classification (NCBI taxonomy): domain Eukaryota; kingdom Viridiplantae; phylum Streptophyta; class Magnoliopsida; order Fabales; family Fabaceae; genus Vigna; species Vigna mungo. The sequence continues at coordinate 33,895,680 of CP144700.1, forward strand.
TGGAGATAAGTGACTGGACGTAGGATTGGTAAGATCCGAACCAATATAAAAATCATCTGTTTAAATTTCTCTCAACCTTACTCTTTTATTTATATTTATTATTTGCGTAGTAAGATAAATTGAGTAGAAATTAAAAGGCACGCGTTTGAATTAAAAACCCTCTTGGTTTGTTATTCCACGCTAACCATTCTGCTGTAGCCATTCATCGTAACTGGCCATTTAACGCTTTTAATCGATTAATATTATTTGGTGGCTCCAAGAGAGGTTAGGCCAACTCAAGGAGGAAGGTGACTAGAAGGGCCTCTAGGGTTGTTCTAGTCTTGATCAAGGAAGAGTATGGCCATATTTTGGCAGCATAACATTACTTAATTCCAAGATGAAATACAAGGGTGGAGACACCTCTATTATTAAGCCAATGATGTTTCCTTCTAACCCTAAAAGCATGATCTCCCACCTTTGCTCTCATTGGCCAAAAATGAGGCCTTGTAACCTCTCCAATGATGGGAGGACATATGGCCACTCACAAAACACAATCCTCTCCATTCCTAGAGTGCCATGTGGCCACTAGTAAAAGTAAATCCTCTCCACTCCTAGGGTGCCATGTGACTATTAAAAAACAAATCCTATCCAATGGAAGCATGACACATTGTACACACTTTCCACTTGGTTTGGATGGCTAACTTGGGGAAAATCCTATGCTACTTAGGCTTTAATACAAGCCTTAATCAAACCTACACTACATGGCCAAATACAAGGCCTAAACCTATACTACTCCTTCTTCTTCCATGAAGACTTAAGATGGCCCAAGAGAAAGAATCTAGGCCCATCTTCCATAGATGCCTCCAACTCTTCATAAATGTGCTAGGTCATGGCAAGGGGTATGCCATCAACACTAGATGACATCACTTGTGGTATAGAGTTCTATTTGGTTCATGAACATTCTAAGATGTTCATCAGGGTTAGTGGAGCCATCATACTTAGACATCCTCCAATTTTTTGTCAAAGGCGTCTCCATTATCCCTGTCATGAATGGAAACATCCCGATCGTGTTCACTATTGTGACAAATGAGTGATCCTTGCTAGCCCTTAACCTACCTTCCTAAATCGTTTGACAAGGATTTTCATGTTGCTTGGTTGATATTGGGTGACTTGGTCTAGGATGCACAGGGTTTCTAACGCTCTGTTCTTGGTGCATAGTTGCATTTTTAGCATATAGGGTCTTCAACTCCCTCATACTTTCGTTGCATTCATTCATTTGTCTCTGTAGATTCCTCATCATCTCCATAGGATTAGGCTTATTGCCGAACGCTTCTACAACGATGTTGCTCATCATGTTCCTTATAGCCATCATAGGATTTAGCACAAATACTTGTTTTGCCCCATGATGTATGCTAAAATATTTGAGGTATATGGGGTTGAGTCTTATCTTAGTGGGCAATTTTTCAATTTTAGTCTTCAAGCTCATTTCCTATGCATCAACATCAATCAATGGATACTTGTCAAGAATCCTCCTATGTCATAATCAATTCAATTAAGAGAATAAACACAATAAATGCATAACTAATATGTAACCTACCATATGGACTTTTAATTAGATCAATCTAATTAAGGTTCAAATATAACTAATCACAGTTAAGTTGTTAATCAAGATGATTTTATAATTAATATGTTTCAACTTTGACACTTCAACTTTCAATCTCATTGGAAAGAATTTCCTGAATAACTTACTGTCTAGCTCATAATTTACCGTACGGACATATTTACGCTAAAACATATCGCTCTAATAAAAACATTGATGTCTATTATATATATATTATTTATTGAAAAATCGTTTGGCGTAGTTTACAAGAAGACACATGCTAAGCAATTTGAACTCATGTCCGTTTCAACATGTCACCTTCCATTTTAACTAAGCAATTTTCACCGAATGTATAATCTCCATCTCTATATATTATTTCATTGTTCATTTCATAAACTTACCCTCAATCATTTAGTTTACTCTTTATATGTTTGGCTTAGGGAACCAATATATTTAATAATAAATTGATGAAAAAAAAAACTTTGATTTTTGTTTACTCGTAAATTGTCATTTTAATTCTGTAATATTATTGCTGCTATTTAGCAATAATATTAATGTTTTCTTATATAATTTTAAATTTAAAAAATAAATATTTTTAAATATATAAAATATATATTTTAATTAAAATTTATTGTAATAAAAAACCTAAGCATGCAAATTATATTATGTTTAGAAATTTATATTATGTTTTATATTATAACAAAATATTATTTTTAATCATTGCTATTTTAAAAAAAATTTAAAATTATAGAAAGTGTAGGGTAAATATATTGATTAAAAAAATTCATGGTGGGAAGCTATTTAAAAAGAAAAAACTCTTGTTATTAAAATAATTCCTAAAATGCTTTTATTTAGTATTATGATTTTTGTTTATATATAAAAGGATGGTAGGTTATCCCTAGACACCGGAAAAGACAAAGGCGTGAAATTTCTCATCACTGAACATGTTGTCTAGGGCTAGGACAATAGATGTTTAGAACGATTCCTCCGGAAAAAGTGTAAGAATATGTATGTTCATGATTAGTAATTAATTCGTGAAAGTAACATATTTTTAATTCACCAAATACCTACTTAGGAACAGTTCAAAACATGTTTTGTTATCATCATCATTCCATTAATTTAATCGACAAACTTTGAATTAGTGGATGCATATAGTTGCTATATTCTTTGTTCACTTCAACACCATCAAACTCATCTTCTGTCCCTCTCTACCATGGCTTTCTTCTCCTCTTCTTCATGCTCTAATCAAACCCAGAAACAAACATATTTCTTCATATGTATCATCTACTTCTTCACTTTGTTCCATAACACTGTAGATTCAGTTTCCTTCAACTTTTCCAGCTTCCAGCAGTCAAACTTAAACAACCAAATAAACTTCACGGGTGATGCTTTTCCCTCAAACGGTGTTCTTCAGCTCACGAAGAACCAACTCGATGGCCCCATCACAGATAGCGTTGGTCGAGCCTCGTATGAACAACCAGTGAGGATTTGGGATAAAAAAACAAAGAAGCTCACCGATTTCACAACCCACTTCTCTTTCGTCATGAGAGCTGTGGACCAGTCATTTGTTGGTGATGGCTTAGCCTTCTTCCTTGCACCCTTTGATTCTTCCATTCCCAACAATTCCTCTGGTGGGTTCCTTGGCCTGTTCAGCCCGGATTCCGCATTCGACACGAAGAAAAATCAGATGGTGGCAGTTGAGTTCGACAGTTTCAAGAATGAATGGGATCCGAGCTCAGACCACGTAGGGATCAATGTAAATTCCATTCAATCAGTTGCAAACGTCACTTGGAAGAGCAACATAAAGAACGGGTCTGTTGCTAATGCTTGGGTATGGTACAACTCCACATCCAAAACTCTATCTGTCTTCCTTAGCTATGCTGAAAATCCAACCTTCAATGGCAGTTCCAGTCTTTCTTACGTTATTGATTTGAGGGACGTGTTGCCAGAGTTTGTCAGAATAGGATTTTCTGCAGCAACGGGAACATGGGTTGAGATACACAACATTTTGCTTTGGTCATTCAGTTCAACCTTGGATGAACCTGGTAGGAAAAAGGTCAAGGTTGGCTTAGTGGTTGGTGTAAGTGTTGGTTTGGGTTGTTTAGCTTGTGCTGCTGGTCTAGTATGGTTTACCTTTTGGAGAAGGAGAAATAGACTAAGGGGTGTAAACGATGATGAAATTGGTGTTGATGCCATAGATGATGAGTTTGAGAGAGGAACTGGTCCAAAGAGGTTCACCTACCGGGAACTAAGCAACGCAACCAACAACTTCGCTGAAGAAGGGAAGCTAGGACAAGGAGGGTTTGGAGGAGTTTACAAAGGTTTGATTGTGAATTCAAACCTTGAAGTGGCAGTGAAGAGGGTTTCGAAAGGGTCAAAGCAAGGGAAAAAGGAGTACATATCAGAAGTGACAGTAATCAGCCGTCTGAGACACAGAAACCTGGTTCAACTCATAGGGTGGTGCCATGAACAAGGTGAGCTCCTTCTTGTATATGAATTCATGCCAAACGGAAGCCTTGATTCACATCTATTTGGAAATAGAGTAATGCTTTCGTGGATGGTGAGATACAAGGTGGCAATAGGTTTGGCATCTGCACTCCTTTATCTTCATGAAGAGTGGGAACAGTGTGTGGTCCATAGAGATATAAAGTCAAGCAACGTAATGTTGGATGGTAATTTCAATGCAAAGCTTGGTGACTTTGGCCTTGCAAGGATGGTAGACCACGAACTAGGTTCACAAACGACTGTTTTGGCCGGCACCATGGGGTATCTAGCGCCAGAGTGTGTGACGACAGGGAAATCAAGCAAGGAATCTGATGTGTACAGCTTTGGTGTTGTGGCACTTGAGATCACATGTGGTAGAAAACCAGTGGAGGTGAAAGAAGAGGCTGGTAAAGTTAGGCTAGTGGAGTGGGTGTGGAACCTCTACGGAAAAGGGAAAGTACTAGAAACAGCTGATGAGAAACTGAATCGGGAATTTGAAGAACAGCAAATGGAATGTTTGATGGTTGTGGGGTTGTGGTGCTGTCACCCTGATCATACCATGAGGCCCTCCATTAGGCAAGTGATAAGTGTGCTTAACTTTGAAGCCCCTTTGCCAAGTCTTCCATCGAAGTTGCCAGTGCCAATGTACTTTGCACCTCCCATGGAGATTTCCCAGTTCTCCTACTCTTCATCTTCCGTCACAAACACAACCAAAGATTCCTCCCCGTACTCCTCAATTTCTACTGGCTCCCGAAAGTCTCCCTTGTACCAATAAAACTATTTGACTTTTTGGTAGATATCATGTATTTCAAACCATCTCTATTATTGTCATACGCAAAACTGAGTCACAACAGTTGAAGATTTCGAACCTGTGTTTATTTGCCAAGCCCTGTCAACCCATCTAATTTGACAAAAGTGGTTGACTTTTTCGTTTATTGTCATTGGATCATATGTCACTTTGCAATACTCTTCTTCTTAAAGTAATGATAGTAAGTAATGATAGGTTACATACTTTTTATTTATTTAACATTTGTAATAAACATGAAATAATTATAAAGAAAATAAATGTTTATATTTTTTAAAAAATAAAAAAAAATGATAAAAGAAGAATGCCAAATGAATATAAAAATGGCTTGTATTAAAATGTTATTATTGTTCTTCTTATTATGCCTCACAATGGACTTGCTCTGTTTTATGGGACTTAGCACCAACTTTTGGGCCTTACATGAAGCACTTATTCTGTATGGAAGCTTCTATTCTCACTCTTGTTCTTGATAAGTTCACCCCACTTTTCGAAAAGTAACTTTTTGATGAAGATGTGTTTTCTTCGTTTTAATATTTATTGTAACACTCAACTCAACGCCATAGAAATTTGTTTCCTTGTGTAACTTTTGTAATAAAGTGAACTTTTATCGTACTTTTTTTTAATATAAAATATGAGACCTTAATAATGAGATTTTTAATCCCGCTTTTTCATTCATAAGACTTAAGCAAAATATTTTAGTTAAATGGACTAAATGTAATTTTACTTATATAACAACTTGTCGATTGATCATAATTAATTCGATTGTTATTAAAAGATTGTTTTTGTAAAATAAATAACTTTTATTATTGTTAATTATAAGAATATGCAAAATTGGGTTAAGGGTTGTTGGGCTTTGTGTGAGGTACTCAAGCCCTAAAGGTTAAGACCCTGACTTTAGAAGAGGCTTTTCAGAAATCTGATTTCATAAGTCAGCTTTCCTTTCTCTCTCTAGAAACTCTTTTTTTAAATTTTCTCTGTCTTCTTTCTAACATTCCCATTTACTGAACCGTTCGATTTTTTATTAGGCACCGCCTAAGCGTTCGCGGCGTCGAGGACTTCACTTTGAACCGATTAATTTCTCCATTTTCTTCCGGTAAATAGTTTTTTTTTCCTCTGCTATTTTTGAAACCTAGGGTTTGAGGTCCTATGAGTTTCATGAAATTAGAATTATCCCCCTTCTAATTTTGTTAAGTTCTAGCTCTAAGAGCTAATTCTAACCACACATTAGTGGTTTTAGGATTTTGTTCAGTATTGCGCTGTGAAAAGGCTGTGAGGTGACTCTATAAACTGTACTGTTCAACTTTCAACAACAAGGTAAGGGGAGCTTGCTTTAATTTGTTGTTTCGGTGATGTAATATTGTCATGAAATTCTAGATGTTCATAGAGATCTAGTTGTTGTTATGTTTCTGGTTTTGGTTTCTTGGGTATATATTGTTCTGCATTTTTGTTACTAATGATGAGTTCTAGGAGACTTGATGACTTGTAGTTTCTAAATATGAAGTGAGAACTTTTGTTATAGTTATGTCAAATGATCAAGTGGAATACACCTTACGGGTGCATTGGAATTAAGGTGGATAGAAGGATTTTTGTAATTGGTAGGGCAGCTCTCTAAGTGCAATTCTTCTCTGTGGCATAAAGGGTGAAGGTAGAAGTAGGTTTTGTTTTTAGTGATGTTGGGTGGGTTCCTAGATCCAGTGAAACTTAAGATGAAAAATATTAGAAAGAAGTGGAAATGTTATGGGTCCTTATGCAGTAGGAATGACGAGACTTTCCTTGGAGAAGATGGTGTCAGTGAGAGAGTTTGCAATGAGTAGGGTCACGTAAATCTTGTTTAAGAGAAAGTGTAAATGATTGGAAATTTATGGTATACGTAAACAAAAGTGTGGGACCGTGTGGTTGAAATGAGAGTTAGATAAATTTAAGAGTGTAGAGGTGAGAGAAAAGTGGTAACGTAAACAAGTAATGGTGGGACCATGAGGGATTAATTAAAATAAACAAATAAAAAGGGTATGGAGAATGAAAAGTGATTTACGAAAGGGATAAAGTTTGTGAGAGGGAGAGTTGTAAGTGGTGGGCCATGAGTGGTTAAAATAAGTAAGAAAATAAGATATATGTGCAAAGGTTTTCGGTTAGGGTGGATTGAAATTAAAAAGGAAAGGTGAGCAAATAAATTTGATTGGGACCCGCGACTTTGATAATGAAAATAAAATAAAACAAGTTTATTGTAGATGTATAAAGTTATTATGCGTTACTTTCTGGTCAGTTATAACTTTAGGAAGTTAGTCGCTCTGTGTTTGGAATTTAAAGTAAGGATACATAAAAAAAGTATGATATATAGTAGTTTAATATAATATAAATATATATATTTAAAAGGATACGGTACGTATGATATATATTAGTTTAATAATATATATATATATATATATATATATATATATATATATATATATATATATATAAAATAAAGTAAGGATAGTTGTTTCTTATATTGAAACGTGAGTGTTAATCAATAATTATATTACTTGTAGGTATGTATAAATTGATGCATTTTATGAGCTGTTACGGGTTAGTTGGAGGTGCTTGGTTCTTGGTATTGATTAACTTAGATTCAATTATGGAGATATTATTTTTATAACTAGTGATTGGTGAGTAATGTATATTGTTGAGATTATGTATATGTTGATTGAGGCAAAAAGTATATGATTACAAAGTGATGAAAGTACGATCCAAGTGGTAAACCAAGTTCCATTTGTGTAGAATCTCCTGGTGAGATTCTTAGTGTTTTAGAATGAAAGTAGGAGCTCAGTCTTGGGGTCTTCCTGACGCTCCAATTGCCTTTCTTCTCACATAGAGAGGATTGAACCATGTGGTGAGGAGTAGCAGGAGATCTTAGTCTTGGAGGTTTCCAGTATGCTCCAAGGCGTGGAACAGGCTAACCTCGTGAGTGTGGCAGGGTGTGGAACCCAAGTAAGCCACGACGGGTGCATGACCCACCATAACTCAACTATCATTCTAAAGTTAGGACGAGTCAAGTCTAGAATATAACATGTTAGGATGTGTGTGTTTTACCCTGCCTGAATGAACTTTATTCTTGTATATCTCATACTGTTAATTGTATGTTTTTTATATAATTAGCTCACCCTTGTTTGCTTGTGTTTGTGTCATGTTTGCGTATGTTTTCTTTTGTGATGATCATCCACTTGGATGGGAGCAGATAACAAGGAGGTTCCTTTGGAGACTGCTTTGAAAGGAGACGGTGATATCGCAACTTAGATCTACTAGGCTTTATTCCCTTGAACTTATGTCATTTTGAAAAACTTGGTTATGTTTAAAGTTTTAAATTCTAGCACTGTTTTAAGGATGATTGTAATCATAATTACCTTTATTACTTCTCTAACTGCTTTCCAATATTATGATAGATGATGTCTTTGTTATATATGTCTTTTCTAAATAATTGGGATCTATGAAAATGTATATCTCTAATATTTTGTCTTGCCACATAACCAAAAAGTTATTTTTGTTACAGTGTATAAAAACAAGATTTTGATATTTTCATTTGTATACCCGACAATGTTCCATTTGGACTTAGTTGGAAATTCCTATATTTTTTTCCAATGTTTCTCCGTTTGGATTGCAGATTAGTGCCACATGTCACGTAGCGCTCATCTTCCAATATTTTAGTTCCCATATAAGCATAAGGGATTTGTCACTTTCCCAAACAATTCTCACATTTTCGTTTCAGCCATTTGTGCTGTTCAACTGCCACCATCTTTCCATGTCAATTTACTATTTGTTTTCTTGCTTGACAATAGTTTACTTTCTCACTCCATATAATTTCTTGATATATGCAAGACAGCAAATGTAGACTCTGTATTTGGTATGGAAAAAAGAAGATGCAAAGTAACAACAAAGAATGCTCCAAAGCCTTTTCACACTACTTGTCCATTCTTATACAAAGTCTATTGTTTTCTTACACTATATATATCAATTGCGGTAATTTACTCTTTAAAAATGTTAATTGTTGTATTTTTAAAAAAACAAAAATCAAGGATGAAATAATAGATGTAAAATCTGTGTAAAAATTAGTTTGATATCAAAATAATAGTAACCAAAGTCATCTAGTTCCCACTTTTGCCCAAAGGACTCTTGTAATTTGTTTTGGTTACTTGCTGCAGTTTGAAAAATTCTGCTTCCAATTCGATAGCCTTTTGCAGTGGTTGTCTTCCCAAGAAGAAAACATTATAAGAATGGCTTCTGGAACCAATATAAATGTTTCCTTTCACTTACAACTTGGAATATAATTAAAGATGCTAACGTAGGAATTTGGTCACTCTACTCTTAAATTCTCTTAATAAGAGAAAATTAACAGTAATTATACATCAACTATGTCAGGTTGGACTCTATAAATGTACAAATTCCAGGTTTACATTACCCTTATGTCAGGACCCCCCTTAAATCAGAAAGGTATTTGGGCCTCTGGAAAGGCCCCAGGCCCATGAACCTAAGACACCTCAGCCTTAGAGGGGAGGGGTTTACTTTTCAGAAAACAAATTTCCCATTCTGCAAATTTTCTTCTCTCTCTAGAACTCCAAAACCCTAGCTCTGTGCTCTAACTTCTCTCTACCATTTCAGAAAAGTTAGCCGTTCAATCTTCAATTTCTTGCTGCCAAATCCTTCCTGGCGAGAAGAGCTTCAGTTAGCATCGAATACTTTCCTGTTTCGACTAGGTAAACCAATTTTCCTTTTTCCCTCCTTCTATTCTAGGTTTAGGGCACGTGATTTTACTATGTACATGTGCTTTATGTATTTTCTTTTCAATTCCAGTATGTTCTAGCTCTAAGAGCTATAATCCATCACCAATTTGGTGCTTTATAGGTTTTGCTCAATTTCTGCGAAGTGTGAGGGGTAATGTAGAGCACTTGTGAACTAGACTAAGCATCCCACCAGGTAAGGAGAGCTTTTATATAAAATATGTATTTTTTTGTATTTATTCTTAGACTGATGCAAGTGTGTATAAATTAGAACTTGATATTGCGGATGAGATTGAAACTGTTCTGTTAATTACATGCCAGATATATGTAATTGTGAAGTGCTGTTGAGATTGACTGAAAAAGAGGTTGTATATCGGAATTCTTATGTTTTATACTCTTTTCGTTTATTCTGTGTAATTGGTTTGATAAGAATTAATCTGTTTCCTTGCCACAGTCATATTGATTGATTAATTTTGAATGAGTATGGGGCTGAATTAGTTCTGTTTGATTTAATGGGTAGTGAAATTTTGATATATTGAGGTGGTCTGGAATTACTGGAATTTCTGTGCACTATTATCTTGATGAGGGACTTGGGCTGTGTAGAAAACTTAGGTCTGTGAGTGGAAGTGAGGCACTGGTAAGGGTAATTAAGGACTAGAACACAGTAGCTTAATCAGGATATGTCTAAGATGTACCAAAACCAGAAAAAATCAGGTTGCTGTCAAAAACTGATGAGAATAATCGATTATCTCACTTGATAATCGATTATTCTGGTCAGAACTTCATATTTTCTTCAAAGTTCTCGTGAATAATCGATTATCACATGTGATAATCGATTATCATATGTAATAATCGATTATCATGTGTAATAATCGATTATTGTGGTTGAAAAATCATACAGGACAATTTTGGGTGGTTTTCGGGGTTCCGGGTATAATTTTTGGACGTTCCTTAGGTCGTTCTGGGGGTTTTTTATCCTTCTGGAACTATTGGTATGGTTTCAAAATTGTTTCGCATGTCTAAGTATGAGTTTAAGGGGTATTGGGTTATTTAGTGGTTCTCTTTGAATTGTTATTGACTGTTAATGTATATGAAATGGTTGCTATTTGTGGGATATTATTTGAGGTTCTTGTTACTGTTATGTGGAGCTTGACTAAGTAATTGTATGGTGGTGCAAACATATAAGTTCTCAATATTTAAGTTATAATTCAAGTTGTATAACATGTTCGATAGGTTCAAGATCTCTTGGTGAGATCTTTAGTGTTTTAAAATGAAAGTAGGGGCTCAGCCTTGGGAGTCATTCTGACGCTTCAATGGTCAATCAAACTCACTTAGAGAGGTTGAACCATATGATGAGAAGTAGCAGGAGGTCCTTAGTCTTGGGGGCTCCCAGTATGCCTCAAGGCACAGAACGGACTAACCTCGTGAGTGTGGCAGGGTGGGGAACCCAAGTTTCATAAGTCACCACGGGTGCAAGACTCGCCATAGCCCGACTATCATTTTAAAGTCCGGACGAGTCACGTCTAGGAAATTCACATGCTTAGGTTGTGTTCTTCAACTGTTTGATAAGAATTATGATTGTATGTTATATGTTCCAATCTGAGTTGTATGATTTTATATAACTAGCTCACCCTTGCTTGTTTGATTGGTTGTTTTGTACATTGTGTGTTTTCCTGTTGCGATGATCATCCATTTATGGATGTGAGCAGAAGAGAATGAGGTCCCTGTGGAGGATGCTTTGGGGGAGAACAAAGACATTGTTGCTGCTTAGTTCCTTAGGATTCTGGGCTGTTAAAATCCCGTTTGAACTAAGATGTATTTTGAAAAACTTTAGAACTTTCCACGTGTTTAATTTTCTCTAATTCCCTGGATTACTGTAATTCCTAAACTAAATATCTGAATTACTCTAACTGCTTTCCATTATCATCTATGTTGACGTCTTAATTTTATATACACGTATGCTATATAATAGGGATGTCACACATTACCTCTTATATACACCCAATTTTCTTCAGTAAAAACTACTTGCATTCTATGAGCACTAAGATGCTTCACCATAATTTACTCTCATGGAGATATTTTAGCTCTCATAAAAGACTAGTCTTTGTTCATTTACAACTTGGCTACAGATTTCATCATTATAGGTTACAAACCTTTTCCATTCTTTAACAACGTTGTCTATAGAATTGCTAACACCTCAGACAATTTTTTTAAATAAGTAATAGTATAAATTATATTTTATATTATTTTTCTGTTTTTATTTTTTGTATTGTATAACTATATATAATTTCACAATTAAGAAAATATTAAAAAACTAAAAAATATATAATGATAAATCATTTATAAAATATTTTAAAAGTTCTCAAAAGTTTTAAAATTTATAGACACGACCGGTTAAAAATTACAAAAAAAAAATTGTTGTAATGTTTTCATATAAAAGAGTAGTAAAACAAGTATAATAAAATATAAATAAGAAAGTAACTTATAATAAACATTCATTCAATTTATAGACTAGTTTTCCTTTTAAAAATTTAGAGAACGAATTCTTTGTGAACTAAAATTTTATAGTTAATATTAGTAATTAATTTAGAAATTAATTCTTATAATGATAAATTTAAAAGTTATTTTAATTATTAATATTTTTTAATTTATAAATTGATATTTAAATTAGTAATTATAGTAATTAATTAGTTTTTATCATTAAAATTAGTCATTATTTAAGAAATTTTTTATAATGCAAACTTAATAACATTTTTAGGTTATAAAAGCTTAAATATGAAACATTAGAAAACAAGTGAGAAATGACATAGTTATAAAAATTCTTTGTACAAGATAATTAGAAAATACAAAATTTTTCTAAAATGTTTTTCTTAAAACTTAAGATGTGGTAACTTACATACTTGAACTAAGTTCATGTAGACCGAGAGGTATACAACAAATTAAACATCTACTTTTAAAGTTAATTCCAACTCCAATTTTCCCCATGACTATTACATATTTAACTTTGTGAACTAAAAGAAATGAAACATAAGTTCTGGTGAGTATTCTAAAGAATGTATAAGGTGACTCATTTATCCAAACTAAGTTTGAATTCTAATCATTTTACCTCTCACCAAACTCTTCACTCTTTAGCATGGAGGTCTTTAAAAGTGTTCCAATGTAGAATGGAGAACTTAGAGTTCTCAAGCTTAATATTAGAGTAACACTATTTAACAGGGAAAATCTCACTCATAAGTTCGAAAGGTTACAAGTACTTTCTTTAAACATATGTTTCCTTAATAAAGGAAAACATTTTATGTGTTACTATGGACTTATAGCTAGCCGATCGGATACGATGGTATACTGGCTTGAAAGGATCGAGTAGTCAACATGTAGGAAAGAGTCTCACAACCGCTCGGTCCCGGTCACAGTTGAGCAGAGTTAAAGCGCAATTAATATTACAACAGCTACTGATGAGTGGTTAAGGTTTGCATTAGTGATATTAAGAGGTAAATTAATTGGTCAAATTCTTATAAACTCTATAAATAAAGGTTTAATTTTGAGGTAAACTCACTTTATATTCATCATTGAATTACTTTAGACCTACAGAGAAAAATTATGACTTGAGCGTCGGAGTGTATTCTGCAGGTCACCCCCCATACACCGATCGGTCACACAAAGCAAGGAGTGGAGTGTAAGACTTGAAGTAAATAAGATTAAATGTTTCCATTTTTATGTTGTTATTTATATCTGTAAAATATACAAATTATCTTATTTATGTAATGATTGTATTTTATTAAAGTTATATATGATTATGGACATGGTATGGCTATTGGATAAAATTTTATAGAAGTTTAAAAAAAAATGATGAATAGTAAAAATGAATAGTAAATAAAAAAAAAGGATAAGAGATCCACGTAGTGTTGAGTCATAGTTTATTAAAATAAAATTTTTGAGTAGTGAAAATGAATAGTAACAATGAATAGTAAAATTGAATAAAAAAAATGAATAGTAAAATTTTTGGCTATAAATAGCCAAGGAGGGAGGAAGGAAATTTTGCACCAAGAAGTAGGAATTTTGAGAGATGAGAGAGTTTGGAACATATTCTAGTTGCAAGAGAGAAAATTCTGGAAGTTTTTGGGGAACAACTGAGCAGAAGATTTAAGTCTGGAATAGAGGTAAGGGGAGTTAATCTTGAGTTTTTTGTTTCTGTATGATATGAATTCTTGCATATGTTTGGAGTTTTGTTTCTTTTTGTTGATATGTTGTTTCTGTTACATTTATTTACTTTATGTTCATTTATCTTTCTTGCAATTTTGGAAGGATAAGAAGATGTCTAACCGGCTCTGCCAGATTCAACTTCTTATTTCCCCAATACTTTTATTTTATTTATTTACCTTATGTTCATTTATTTTCTTGCAATTTTGGAAGGATGAGAAGTGTTTACAACTTCTTATTTCCCCAATACTTTTATTTTTATTTATTTACTTTATGTTCATTTATTTTATTGGAATTTTTGGAAGGATGAGAAGTGTTTACAACTTCTTATTTCCCCAATATTTTTATTTTATTTTTTTACTTTACCTTCATTTATTTTCTTGCAATTTTGGAAGGATGAGAAGTGTTTACAACTTCTTATTTCCCCAATACTTTTATTTTTATTTTTATTTATTTACTTTATGTTCATTTATTTTCTTGCAATTTTTGGAAGAATGAGAAGTGTTTACAACTTCTTATTTCCCCAATATTTTTTTTTACTTTACGTTCATTTATTTTCTTGAAATTTTGGAAGGATGAGAAGTGTTTGTAACTTCTTATTTCCCCAATACTTTTATTTTATTTATTTTTAGACATTGTTGATATTAAATTTACTTATCTATGATTTTATTGATTTCTATTTTTCGGGTTATCTTAGTAAATCGTCAATTTTAACTTTGTGTACCATTAGATGTAGCCCAATTTTTGATATATGGCATACAAGGCATATTACTTTGTTTTGACCGTTCGGATTATTGTTGTGTGGTCTATACTTAGAGAATTAAATTTCACAAGTTGTATAAGTTAATTATAACTTTATTTCCTGTTACTAAGTTATCATCATTGAAACGTACATTCTGAACAAGTTAACCGTTAGATTGATTCGAAATTTTGATAAAGGGTTCCTGAGATATAAATATTAAATTTGACCGTTCCGATTATTAGAAATATATATAAATTTAGAGATATAGGTTTCGCATTTTAAGTATAGGATTTTTCAGCTTAATTCTATCCCAAAAACCATCTAAGGAAAAATCCAGATTTTTACTTTTCAACCGTTAGATCGATCTGAAAATTTTATTACAAGTTTTAGGCATACATTGGATTATATTGACCGATCGGATTTTCGAATAAGAGTCAGGAGTTGAATGAATGTGCATGTAGTATTCCAACAATATTATGTAACCTAAACTTTTGTTGACCATTACTTTTGAAATTTTACTGCAGATAGTATAGTGGTCTAAAAATTTCAAATCTAGTGTTTAAAGAAAGATAATTGAGTCTAGGTTTCAACAAAATAAGAACCATCTCATTTGGAGTTATGTAGAGAGAGTTATTAGTAAATTAGTCATCAAAGGTCATAGCTGGATAGGTAGAAAAACGTGATTAAGACATTTATCTTAATATTTTTACTACGACTAAGTCTGTAATTAAAAAAAATTACAATACAAATGTTCAATTTAAGATTTTAGAGTTTAGAATCCAATAAAACAAGAATCAATTCATTCGGAGTTCTCTAGGAAGAGTTATAAGGAAAACACTGAGCAAAGGTCAAAAATTTGATTGTAAATTGCTTTGAATGTGATGTTTGGAGCGGTGAGAGGATTGATAAAATAGTCTTGATGATACTCTAGATTATTCATGTATCTTATGGAAGGTTTGTGTTGTGTCTCGGTAGTTAAAAGGATAATTCCTTTTGCCTTTGGAAGGCGATTGGTGGATTCGAGTCTTGTTAGTTTCCTCTTTCGAGGGTATACAAATATCTCGCCTAAAGTTTTGGTCTGGTGTTGAGTATGGTGCATGGAAAAAAATGGATGTTAATCACCAGGGTGTTACTCATAAGACCTGGAAGAAGTGAGGGAGATATGTCCAAAACTGCACGTGGAGGACGACTCTTATCCGTAGTCCATATGAGGGACCGGTTTGGTATATGTTTATGATATGTATGAGAAGAATAAAACCAAGACAAGTCCATTAACTGTGATAAATTTAATATATAAATGAGAGGGATTGAAACAAAGAGGGACTCAAATTCATTTGTTTGGTTTAAGCTGAGGTTATATAAGTCGGTAAATAGAAATTGTTATGTATGAATAGTATAAGTAATTTTAATGTGTTTTGTTTCTTCCTTGTACTTGATTAGCTCACCCTACTTGTATGACTACGATGATCGTATAACTCGTGTTGTTATACGGGAGTAGATAATGTTTGAGGTAATACTGGAGAAGTGTAGAGAGAGGAGGCATTGGGAAAAACTCTATGGGATTTTTTTATATATGTAATTTTAAGTTGTGAAATGATTGGTTTGTAATTTTGAACAACTTTTAATATTCAATCTCTATTGTAATTATAACTCTTGAAAATTGTGATGGTATTATTATGATATATAATTAAATGTTGTGGTTTTAAATGTGAAGTATAAAAAAATTTATTAGAATTTTCTGTAACCCTCTAAGAATTGGGGTGTTACATGGAGCAAACGTTCGGCGGAGACAGGAACATCATACAGGCGTCATCCTCGTCCCATACAGCAACCATGGTAATAACCTCAACTTGCCACCATTAGAATTGCATAGCTTGGTGTCTCCCTAGTCATTTGCACAATGGGGAATGGATATTGTCGGACCTCTTCCGAACGGTCGATCGCAAAAGAAGTTCCTCTTAGTAGCCATCAATTACTTCACAAATTGGGTGGAGGCAGAACCTTTGGCTACAATAACAACTACACAAGTCCAAAAGTTTATTTTGACGATCATTTGTCGCTTTGGCTTGCCACACACAATTGTTACAAACGAGGATGACGTTGTATGATGTTCTTGTCTCCACCTTATGTTCACTCCACTCCTTGCTCTGTCTGACCGATTGGCGTAGGGAGAGTGACCTGCAGAATACACTCCGACGCTTAAGTCATAATTTTTCTTTGTAGGCTAAAGTAATTCAATGATGAATAAAGTAAGTTTACCTCGAAATTAAACCTTTATTTATAGAGTTTATAAGAATCTAACCAATTAATTTACCTCTTAATGATCACTAATGCAAACCTTAACCATTCATCAGTAGCCGTTGTAATATTAATTGCGCTTTAACTCCGCTTAACTGTTGTCGAGACCGAGCAACTGTGAGGCTCTTTCCTGCATGTCGACCGCTCGATCCTTTCAAGCATGTATACCATTGTACCCGATCGGCCGACGATAAGCCCATAGTAACAATATGCATGAAAACTAAGTAAACGATTTATTAAAGTTCTTAAAACTATTTCCTTTACTATCGAAAACATGCATATTCATCTTAGGAAAATTGAAGAACATATAGTATTTATTTGCACTCTTGATGCAAAAGCTACAACCTTTTACTATAAATAAGATACTTGAAAGAGTAAAAAAGAAAAGCAATAATAGTAGAGAAAGTCAACTAGTAGATTGAAAACTAATAGTGAATTCAACATTCATTGAAAGTGTAAAGAGCGATCTCAACATCTTTAATGAGGCCATCCAAAGAATGGGTAATTAGCTTAACACCCTCTTAAAAAAGAAAGAAATTTTTGTAATCCTACTTTCATAGTGGAATTAATATTGGCTATACTCCAAGGTTTCTCCTTCTCATATTGAGTAGGTTTTCCTTGTCAAAAAAGTAGTGTAATTCTCATTAGCATGTTTTAAGTTACACAAATGGTAACAAACTTTTTCACTTCTATATAAAATGTTCAATTTCTCAATTCTAGAGTTATCTTATTTAAAAGGACCAAGTCTATGTGATTTAAAATCGAAGGATTCATTTTGCATGACAAAGATGTGCTCAAGTTGACTATTAAGAGCTATTGGTATTAGAAGTCTATGATGGAAGATAATTTATACTACAAGAAGTTACATGATCATATAATGGGTAAAGTGAAGCTAATAGAAAAAACTAGCAAGAATGAGAACTTTTGAATAAAAAAATTATGGCTATAATTTGGAAGTATATTGATAAAAGTCCATTTGAGCATGTTTTAATGTACACTAACACTTATGAATTGTGGTCTAAGCAATGTTAATACAAGATCGTCTAGAAAACCTTTATTTTAAAGTTTAACAAAAGAGTTTAACAGAATAATATATATCAAAATGACCATCTAGGATAACGTGTTACACAATATATAAGTCTAAATAATATCTTAAACGCAAACAATATAAACTACTCTGAACGATTTGATAAATAGACTAGCATAAATGTTATAGTACAAGGACTATGTTAAACGCTACAATAAATGTCTAACGTTTTAAATCCAAATGTACAAATAATACTTTTTGTCTGTTGTGTTGTTTCTATTTATTTGTCCAAATCCATAAAAGATAAATGTTTTACTTAAATGTTCTGTGCGGATTCAAACGAATGTTAGGAGATACGAAGACATTCTAGGAATGCTTCTTCAATGCTTTATGTCTACCCAATTCGTACAAGCAACATAGTTACATCTCCAAAAGGAACATAGCATCTGAGCTCGTACACACACCTACATTAAAGTTAATGCTTCTAAGTAACAAATCTTTCTTAAAGTTGTCTATATAGAGAAGATCGTATGAAGAGAAGAAAATAAGAACTACATATACTCTTATGTTGACAATATTCTCTTGCTATTGCATCATCTATCTATATGAAAAAGAAAACTTCTTTGTAACAAGTATTCTAGATATACTTTGTATTGATCCAAATCCTCTCTAAGAGATCTTTTCAATTTGTACTTGTTTGAAAAACACTTTGTTGTTTTTGGATAATCAGAAATTATTTAAAACACTTGGTTGTTTAACTCAAGGGGAGTTAAACATTTTAGTTAATTAGACTATTATATACCAGGAGTGATTAAGCTCATAGTAAAACTAAGCGTGGTGAAACTCGTTATAACTTTTTAAAGTTAATGGAACACTTTAAGAGTTCTTAAAGGAGAACTGGGAGTAACTTAGTTGGAGTGAACTGGTATAGAAATGAGTTTTCCTCTTTGCTCCTTTTTGCTTTATTTCTAAATGCTTTTGAAAATCCTTAAGTACTCAACACTGTCTCCAAACCATCTAACCCTTGCAAAAAATGTCTAGCACTAATTATGAAAAGTTTTTTAAACTCTATTCAAACCTCTTATTTCTAGAGGTTGTCCATTCTTTTAAGGAAGAATATATGATTTAAAAGAAAGTTTTCATAAATGTAGTGTACCTTGTTAGCCAATTGGTGAAACTGGAATATAAAGATGATTGAAACATGATAGAGCATTTGAACAATTTCAAAGGCTTAACAAGATAACTAACTAAGATTTAATGAATATGAATGATGAATTACAAGCACTTCTACTCCTCAACTCATTACTTGAGAATTGGGACACCTTGCTAGTCATCTTAGTAATTTTGTGATTCATGAAAACGCCCTATTGGTTACTATTTCAAATACTATATTAAATGAAGAATCCAAATGAAAGGAACGAGATATCTGTTGGAAAACAGGTTGGCTTCTTTCTTCACCAAGAGGGGGCTGAATTGGTTTGTTTCAAAAATAGGTCCTTTTCGCAATCTAGTAATCAAAGTCTAAAGCTTTTTAAACTTTCATGAATGCAAGCAATCAGAATATGTATGCAGCGGAAAATACATAGTTGACCGCGTAAAGAATAAAGTCAACTGTAATGTAAAAGATAAGGGATAGAGAAATGCAAACACAGGTTTTTATACTGGTTCGGCCAACAATGCCTACATCCAGTGTCCTTCCAACCCAGGAAGCAAATGCACTATAATGGTTGCGGTTTTTACAACAAGGAATCTATAGAAGACCTCCACGTTAAAAATATAAATCTCCTCTCTAACCTAAAACCAAAATATAGGCAATAAACCAGCAAGATTTGCAACAAGAATCCCCTATTCTGCAATCTGCCAACACCACTTTGAACAATCCTCAAAGTGCGCTATCCCCTGCAATAAACAGGTCAGAAACTAGCAGTCTTCACGAATGCCAAGCCGCAAAATCAATTCCAGCAGTCTTCACAGGATGCCAAGCCTTCACAATCAATCAAAGAACACCTTCTTGTGCAGATATTGATCAAACAATGAATGCGAAGTATAATCTCCTCTTTGAATCTCTTTCAAGAAAGATCACCACCGTCTTCTTGGAGAATTCTTGGAACTAAGAGAAATCTGAAACAGAAATGAAATTGTGAGTTCATCAAAAGTCTTCTAAACAGACTTGTGTTCAGCCTATTTATAGATTTCTGTTAGTCAGATGATTTCTCAGTCGAATACACTACTAATTCAGTCGACTGGATTATGACAGTTATAACAGAACAATCAACATAGCAACTTTCAGTCAACCAAAAACAAACCATATTTAATATAGTTGACTAAGTCATCAATGCTCAACTAACTTTCAAAAATATACCCGTTAGAGTGCAAGAGCATAACAAAATTTCAAATCAGACAACAGATACAGTCGAATGTGTAGCACACATAGTCGACTATCAACATGTAAAACATTTTGAAATTCTTTTCTTCTCAAAATAACACATAGCATTGATTCTCAAAATCTATACAAAGATTTTAGCATAGTCGAATCCATTAGTAATGTAGTCAACTGTACTATCACTTTGTCGCACAAGAATAAGTTCACAAAAGTGCTCGTGATTTTCAGCTTTAAAACATGTGCAGTAAAACATATGAAATTATGCATAGCACATAGCACATTAAGCATGTAAACACGTTCCAGATATATATCAATCAATCAACATAGGAACATGTAACACAATACATAAACACGTTCAACAGATAATACAATTAATCAACATAAGAACATGTAATGCAGCAACAACATGTGCTTGTTATTAAACAATGTGTTGTCATCATCAAAAACTAGATTGATATAGAAATTGTGTTGTCAACAATCTCAACAATATCCCTTACTAATTTAAGGCTATTGAGGTTGATAAATAAAGTAGAATTAAGGCCTATGGAAGAAAAGAATATGGTGAAAAGGCAGGAGCAAAGAAAAAGAATAGTGCAAAAGTCTTGGTCAAGATTAATAGAGTTGGGTTTTCCATGCAGTTAAGTTAAAACCTAAGAAAGAAAATCAAAAGTCCATTGAAATTGTCATATCAGATGAAGGTATTTTCCTCATTTGAGAAGAAAGTTAACTTAATGCTAGTTATGGTGATTGTTCATTAATTGTACATTCTAGCACATAGTTCGATATGATTCCTCTTGAAGGTTTCTTCTTCAAATACAAAAGGAGAGGGTTTGACACCAATAAAATGGAAATCCATGTTACAAGCAAAACTTTTGGCATAGAAGATGTGATTATATCAACAAATGTAGGAAGCAAGCTCGTGTTATTTTGTTAATGATGTTATTCTTTCAAAGTTTAAAAATGATATTATTCTCATTTTAGGATCTTCTTTAAGAAACATTTCTTGTAAAAGGAACCTAAGTACCAAGCTCTCTTAAGACTTAGATAAAAAAAAAAAAAACTCAATTTTTTCTGAGTCTCGTAAGTGAATTTATACGTAGGTTCTTTTTCTAAGTAAGGTTTTCTAAAGAAAATTTGAATTTCATTTTAATACTTCAAAAGAACAAAAAGAACCAAATAAATTTAGGTTTAATTTCAAGATGAGTACTAGATATCTTTCTTTTTCATATCTTAAGAGATTTAGAACTTAAAATGTAAGAGATAAAAATCCCAGGCTAAATCTAGAACAATTTATTGATTCCATTTTTTTCATGAAATTCTTGTAAATCATTCAAACAATGGTGAGTTATTGTTTTATCTCCTTAAAAAGTACATATAATTTTGCAAGCATACTTTTATAGTAGATTGATCTTGTGATTTTTTTAAGTAGGTTTTTCACGCTAAAAAAATATGTTTCTATTTTTCTTATTATTTTTATCATAGACTTATTTTCACTTAGATGGAAATAATTAAAACACTCCTAATAAAAAAACACTCACTCAAGGTTGTTATGTGTGAACACCTAACTTTGTGCTTCTTGGACATGTAACATATAACATGAATAATATAAATAAAACAATCTCTTTTCTCTTTTCTTTTTCTTTTTTTTTTTCTTTACACCAACACTAATTCAAAGATTTTTTGTTTTTTTTTTTTAAATTAAAACAAATAAATAAGTTTGATAATTTAAACAAAAAAGTGTTATATTTTAGTTAATTTTATTACAAAAATAATTTAAATTTTTTAATTGAAAGTAATTGAAATTATTCTATAATTTAATTAAAAGGATTTTGTTAGGATGTTTGGTCAACATTGGATAAATACTTCGTTTCTGTTTATTTATCAAGCCTTATTTTGTGTTTCAAATAATTTATTTAAAAAAATACAAAAAAGAAAATTTTCGTACAGACATATTATTTTTTTCATTAGGAATTTTTTTTTTTCCTTTCTCTCCTCCTTTTATCTTCTTACTACTGATTTCAATCTTTCTTCTATGTATTAATTAGAGTCCGATCAAACACAGATAATGTGTGATTATTATCTATTCACAATTAAAAAAATCATCTATTATTTATTTTTTTATTTGTTGGATATCCGTTTAAGAAATACGTATTTTAAAACTCATATAATCTTTGAATATTTACAAATATTTAAAAAAATATTTTATTAATTTTTAAAATAAAATCTAAATAAAAATTAAAAAAATATAATTTAATATAAATTAAATTATAATTTAGTTTTAATTAAATTTAACTTAATAAATAAAATTAATTTTAATTTTAATTAAATTTAATTTAATAAATATAAATTAAGTTTTTATTATAATTCTTTTTCGATATTAAAAGATGATAAAATTCAGACTTTCTACAAATTATCCTATCAAATCTTCTTAATGTCACTCTCAATTATCCTTCTCTTTCCTAACTATGTTTTAAGACCAAAAGAAAATTATGAAAGTGAGAATTCCAAAAATAAAATATTATAAAGGAGACGGAGTCCAAAGCCAAACTCAGAATCACTATTTTGTTTTTTTTCATTTTCATTTTGATTTATGATTCTTAAAATTTGTATTTGCATTCTTAGTTCACAAGTTGTTAAGTTGTTATATGATGTATAAACTTAGGAAAGAGTAAAAAGCAATGTTCAAATATATTAAAACACATGCAAAGAATACGAAACTATTCTTATTATTGTCTATCATATGTGATTGCTAAAAAATTTATGATTATTAGAATTTTTTTTTGTCTCTCATATATTGTTCTCATTGTTCTTTTCTTTCTATGTGATCTCCCTGTAGTGGTGGATAAAGTTATTGTTCCCCTTGTATTAAATACCACTTAATATTATAGTTTCAAATGTCTCTTATACATATAACTATAGTAAATTATTTTCTTAAAACACTGAAGCATAATAGATTTGCTCCAATATGTTTTGTTCAATTTATTTAATTTAGTCACATAAGATAAAATTTTAATATAAGATTTGGTGGTATTATTATTATTATTATTATTATTATTATTATTATTCTATTTTGTTATAATTAATCTTAATAAGTTACTAACCAATAAATATTACTTATCAAAAATAATTTTAGATATTGTACCCCAGTCAATTTTATAAAATTGAATGTAAAAAAAATAAACTAATTAGAATAATATTAAAACAATAAATATTATAAAATGTTTCTTCCCTAAAAGAAATACTATTTAGGATAAAATTTTATTAAAAAAGTAAATTTTGAATAAACATTTTAAAGTGTACAGCTTTGAAGACATAAATTATGACATTCATGTGACCTTTTTTAAATTGAAACAATATATTTCAATTTTAATTAAAATTTATTAATAAAAATAATAATTTACTAGAAATAAAATATTCAAAACTCATATTCTTTTAATGACAATATTTAAAGACGCAGATACAAGTTGTTATTTTTTTTCCTTTGAACTTAAAGCAGTAAAATTATTATAATAAAATTATATTCATTATATTCAAAATATAATTTTAAATAATAATTAAAAAAGGAATAATGAATTAATTGAATATCACATTATTTTTACTAAAAGTAGAAGGATGTAGGTTGTGACAACTTATAATTCAAATCTTTTTCCTAAAATTGAAAAGGGGTGTTGTTCCCTCCACCATCATCCCTTCTTTCTCCACCTCTTCACAATTTGTAATGACAAAATTACCTTTTTAAATTTTAATCTTTTTATTTTTAATTTTATTTATTTACCAGACCTTACATTTATTCTCTCGCTGATAGTCACATCCTCCAAATTTCTTTTACTCTCTATTTTGAGATCTGTCGTCTTCTTTCGACCTCCATTTCACTCTTTTCTCTCTTTCGATGACTTTCTGCCTCTTTCTCTTCTATAAAGATTTTTCTTTTGCATTTTGTTAGAAGTGGGTTTTAGGCCTAACTCAATCCCACAAAACCGGCTTGTAAGGTGAGGTTTGCACCTCACTTATATATTATAAATTAGCCTTATCTCTAGTCGATGTAAGACTTCCAACACACCCCCTTCACGCCGAGGTATAGACATCTCGTGCGTGATAGTAGAAATTGGGTGGTCCAATAGCGGCCCGGCAATGGGTGGAAACAAAAATGCCCACTTAGAACTCACTAGGATGGTATCAGAGCCGGTTTTGTGGGGTTGAGTTAGGCCTAAACCCACATTCTAATATGGTATCAGAGCCATGATTAAAGCCTATCCTAGCAAGTTCTAAGTGGGCATTTTTGTTTCCACCCGTTGTTGGGCAGCTATTGGACCACCTAATTTCTACTATCACGCACGAGATGTCTATACCTCGGCGTGAAGGGGGGTTGTGTTGGAAGTCTGATATCGACTAGAGATAAGGCCAATTTATAATATATAAGTGAGGTGCAAACCTCACCTTACAAGCTGGTTTTGTGGGGTTGAGTTAGGCCTAAACCCACATTCTAATACATTCCATTCTCTTCACTTCTCCTTTCTGCTCACCATGGATCTCTACTCGCTCTCTTCCTAACCTTCTTTTCTAACCTGAACCCCTCCTTCTGATTCTCGTACTTCACTTCCTCTTCCTTCTCACTCTCAACGGGGGCTTCATTTCCCTCCTCACTCTCAACACGCCCATAGGCTCACCCAGGTTATCGTTTATCCATGCAATGCCTCTTCCTTCTCCTTTCATAACCATCTTTTTTCATTTTTTATGATTGCTGAATAAAAGGGTGTGTGTACGCGGTGTTATGTGTGTAGACGAAGAAAAGATCAAGTGGGCTTTATGCATCGATGTCAGAGAGTGGGGAGTATTATTCCCAAAGACTGTCAACTCCTCTTCTCAACACCATAAACTATCTAGTTCATATGAAAAATCTTTCTATCAAGGTACACTGGCTGAAAGTTGTATCTCAATTCTATATTGCGTGTTTTGTTATAAAAAGTTTGCAATTTTATTATTGTCGTAAACTGTAAATATATCATGGTATGAGAAAGAGGGGATGTTGATTGATGCAGGAACTGAAGCAATTAGTCAATGAACTGCGTTCTAATGTTATTTTCTTGTGTTTCTAGAACTGGTGGGCATTTGGGTTCAAGCCTTGGTTTGGTGGAATTCACTGTTGCCCTCCATAATTTATGCTTAAACGGATGTCAATGTCCATTCACGAAAGTTGACATCCGTTTAAGAATATCCATTTAAATATTATTGAAGGGTAAAATAGGAATGAGGAGGTGCAGGGAGTATTGTGTGGTGGTGGAGGGAGCAACACCTAATTAAAAATGTACAAAATTTAATCATAAATATATATTTAATATTTGTTAAAATTAATTTTATGTTTTAATAAAAAAGTATAATAATATTTAAAAATATCAAATGAGTTCATTTGAATATATGTTAATTATAAAACTTAAGCATGCTGTCCCAACTTATCTTAATATTAAAAAGTGAGATTGGAAGTACTTAGTAAAATGATAATAGTTATGAAAATAGAATCATAAATTGACTTGTACACCTCATGTTAATCTTTCTCATCATTTATAATTTATGAGCTAGTTCATACCTTTTTTTTTTAACAAAATAAATAACAAGAATTTACTATTATCAATACACAAATATATTTTTTACATAAGAACTATGTAATTCTAATTTTTTATGCATATGGAAATACATAAGGGCAGAAGTTCATTTAAATAAAAAAAAAACTACTTTTTCATATTAAACTTTACATAATAATAATAATAACTAATTACATTTTTTAAATAATAAAATATAAATTAATATTTTTAAGTAATGATTTAATTATTTTTAAGATTAGTTATAGATAATTATCATGTTAACAGTACAAAATTAGATTTTTAATTATCTAATTTGGGCAGACTAATTTTTTAAATAGCTATTTTTTTTTTCTTAGCTGGCCTACCGTGATCTCAACTCTATGGATTGAAGTTTGTGACACAAAAAGTCTAATTAATTTATCCTTTTTTTTTTCTAACATATGTTATTCCTTTTTTTTTTTCTTTTTCTCTCTTCTCTTCTTGTAAATTATATTGTAACTATCTCTCTTCATTTTTCAGTTTTGTCAATCCGACATCATTTTCAACCTAATTTTTCCATTCCCATTCTACTATTTACAAAACCTCAGTTTTGTGATTGTAATGGTTGTTTAAGAGAATTGCTAAATAGACACCTCTTTGTTCTTAAGACTCTAGATTATCATGACTTTTTCTTAGTTATTTATCTAAGAATATGGGAGAAGTCGTTCTTACTCTAAACCAACTTTCAACAATTCAACGTATATTCATCATTTATTCCTTCAACATATGATCATTCTTGACTTCAGCTTCATATTATCTTTACTTGATATAAGATCTAATAGTATTTTCGTTTACCTTATCTTAGTTGCTTACGTTTCTCCTTTCATTTCATTTTCGTTTTTCTTAATCACATTTATTTTATTATTGGACTTCTAGGCTAGTTGTGACTATGGGCACAAATCCATTTATTTATACTTCATCCATTTAATCAATTAACAAGTAAATCTATCCATTTTAATTTTATTTTCGACGATAAATGATTCATCCACTATTATTTTTAAAATTCAATAGATATCTGATTATAATACTATATGAATCTACTAATCCAGCCTATCTCATATATTTAAAATATTCTCTTTTTAAGTTCAAAATGTTTATTTTCAAAACTTGTTTACATTTTTTTAAGAATCAAACCTTTAATTTTTTTTTCCGGCTTAAAATGCAGCATCTTTTTTGTTTTATTCTTAAATTAATTATTGAATGCATTTTGATTACTTTATTTTCTACTTAAATTAGCTAAACAGATTCTTTTCATACAATTAATCAACTCTATTTCAATCCTTCTGTAGAAAAGTTGACCTCTTTTTTCTTTCGTACAATTTATTCTGTGTTGTCTTCTTTGAAATATCATTATTACCGTATTACAAGCAGTCAATTATTACGAATCAGGAAAGAGCAAATAGCTTATTGTCTAAACTGTCTTTTTATGGTCGATAATTTGACCTTGATTAATCTCATATTTCTGGTTACAAGAAACTATACTCTAAAACTTCAAAAACGTGTCAATGGAATTTTATGAAAGCAAAATAACTAAAAAAATTCACAAAGTCATTGTACACGACCCAGATCATCAAATTTATAATGCTTCCAAAGAATTTTGAAGACAAAGTTTAATTAATTATATATTTGGATAGTTTTTTTTATAGCGTCTTTCACAATAAAAATTTTCGTAATTACTAATAAATTATTACTAGTGATAATAAATTCATTGATAAACTCAAAGTTAATGACAAATTTTGCTGACAAACACAATTTAAGTTATGGACAAATACTTTAGTCAATAATAAATTCATCAATAAAATTCATCAAAAAGATTTGTTGATAATTTATAATTATAATAATCAATAGTAAAATTTGTTTTTGACAAAATTTGTTGGTAAATTTTGTATTACTTACAAATATTTTTTTTATAACTTATAATTAGAATTATCAAAGGTATTTCTTTTGTTAGTTGGATAGTAAATTTTGTGCTTAGTGTGATAAAATTTTTGCATATTAAGAAGAAGTGGGTAAGAAAAAGAAGAGCATAACAACAAAAGAAGAAAAGGAGGAGTTGGAGGTGGTGGAGATGGAGGAGGAGAAGAAAAAGAAGAAGAAAGAGATGGAGGCTTTACAGTGAGTGATAGAAAGTATGCCAATGATGTGGTGGTGGATCGATGTTGATACATAGGTGCGACAATGATGGTTGCCAGTTACAGAGGAAGGTAGAACAAGAGAAAGTGAAAGTATGACAACAACGGTCGTGTAGGAAGAAAAGGATGAGGAAGAAAGGAGGAAAAAGATGAAAAAAATAAAAATAGGGAGAGAAATAAGAACAAGACTCAATAGTGTATTTTATCGATAAATATTTTAGACGGTTAAAATCTATATATAATTACTAATAAATCTATATTAACAATTATGATAAATTTGTAGCCGCTAATAATTACCAACAAATTTTACTATTTATTAATAAAGTTTATTGATAATCAATTTATCAATGAAATTTTTATTATTAATAGTTTCTCAATAATCTTAGATTATAAATTTTTCTTTTATTATTCACATATTGTCAATAATATGTTTTCTACCCTAATTTTTCCAACTAAGAATCGAATATACTTTCTTTCTCCTTTAAGAAGTGGTTTTAATGGTGATGTAAATTTGAAACCTTCCTGAGTTTATAACTCTTTACATATATCTAAAGATAATTATCTAGGCCTAATAGCATTTGTACCTGTTAACATCTTGACAAGTGTACCAGATCGTATCAAATGATAATAAAACGGGTAAGTCTGAGTATCGTTTTCTCAAGACTATAAAAACAATATTTTAGGGTTTTTAAATATAAAGTGCAGAAAAATAAACATGAATCCAATTTGATCAATTGAGGTTAAACACAAAAGTGAATGAATGATGTTGATAATATGAGATGAATATGTTATTAGGGTTTATATTTCACCTAATCCCTCTCATGCATAATGAATTCATCTTCTTCATTATTGTTAATGCAACTTTCTAAAATTACTCTAAACCCAATCCATCGACGAAAAGAGCCGTTACCATAATTACTAGTTTACTATCCATAGTCTCCCTAGTAATTACTAATGCATTGATCACAAAAGCTTAAAGCAATTGACCGTCCTATTCCTATCCCTAGGCAATATTTAATAATCAAGAGAATTTCCCAGATCGTGATTTGTAAATATCTCATGATACCAATCTTAGGGAGAGAAGAGGAGAGTTGTCACCTTCCCCAATTCCACCTACCCTAAGAGTGCGATATCTCCTCATGATATTTACAAATCATAAGATTTATGCCAAGCATTTGAGTAAAGAAGAATATCTCTAACAATTAATAAAAGAAGCATATATATTCAAGAACAATTCAAATACAAGAGAGTTTAGAGGTTACATCTTTCCCCAACAACAAATAAGATTAGTTCTCCATCGCCATGGAGAAACTAGGCATACAATGGAATGGAAGAGATAGAAACCCTAGAAAGAGAAAAGGAGAGTTGTCAATTCCCCAGATCTGCCTTAAAAGGGTGAAAAGTGTGTTTATGTGCCTAAGCCATCAAAAGATACATTCTCTAGGGTGTCTAGGTCTTTAAATAGGACATAAAAATAACAGAAAACAGGTCCAAGCCCAAACAGATAATAAAAATCACAGAAAATATATCAAATCACGATCTAGTTGACTTTTTTTGGATTCTGATTGACTTTTCTGCACGTTCACTGGTTGACTTTTTTGGTTGACTGGTTGACTTTTCTGCATCCTGTTTGACTTTTCTGCACTCCAGCTCCTTGAACTTCAACCCTTCTTTTTCAAATCATTCCAAAAACCTATAAAATCAAAGGAATTTAGTAATAAAATCACAAAGTATAACCCCAACTCTCTTATTCACAAAACTAAAGCAAAATCATGAGTCCAAGCTAGCTAGTTTCTAAGTAAAAAAGAGTGCATTAAATATCAAAATTAAGTATCAAAATAACGGTTTTTCAACTGTTATCACTACTTAAATTCAATATTTGAATTTGAAAATTTATTTTTAGGAAAAACTTTTGAAAAGGATTTCTGAACTACAAATATTACGAAAATGTCGATAAGAAAACAATTAGCCCTTCGTTTATATTTAAAGGCATTAATCATTGATATTTATTTTATATATATATATATATATATATATATATATATATATATATATATATATATTATTATTATTATTTTTCTCAATTCTAATTTATGCAAAAGTTTTGAACGCAACGGAATATTTGTTTACATGAGATGTCTTGAATAGCAAGGAGCAGACAATAAAATATGATATTCAAAGAAACAAATGATAAACCTTTTTCAGCTAATGGTGACCCGTTCATTCATACTTCTGCCCTTTTTCTATTATAGTGTATGGCTTCGGGCTAGTCCAAAAACTCAACCTTTAATCCACCAAGGACAAATCTATTGGCCAATTTCTTAAGAAAAAAAAAAACAGACAAGTTTCATGTCGTGTGCTAACCGCTAAGTGGCTCAGCATTCTAGAGCACACCAAAAAGTTCCCTCTCCTCCCTTATTATATTTCTCTTGTAGTTGGTTCAATGTTCTGGTTCAATAACAAATTATATCTCAACTGTGTTTGCTCAGATTAATTAGTCCACTCCAACTCTGTTAATCACTATAATATAATATATACATACAGTAGGCTTTTAATTATTTCACTATATGTGCTCTAACAATGTTCACAATTCCTCGTTTAAAAATACTTAAATTTCAACTACCAATCATGAGCATATATCAACCGATATTTTCAAACATTAATCTTTTGAATGGAGTTTAGGATGATAGATTGATTCTATCAGTTGAAAAACATGAAAAATTAAAAAAAAAAAAAGGTTTATGATAATGGTGTTAGGAATTCAAATTAAATTTTAGAAAGTTGTGTGTCTTCGTGATAAATTATCTCTGAGTAGCCATGAAATAATGAGTGCAATATTTTGAGACGATGTATTTTACTTATAGAACCTCCTAGTCCTAGGTATCCCCGCAAACAAGAAAAATAGTTCAGAATTGAACAGTGGCATGAAGAAAAAGGCATCATGGGATGAACTTTTGCTGGTAAACCGTGCCCAACAGGGAATAGTGGGTGCCATTCACACATGTAAAAAGGGCACCATCCCTTGAAGGTGGATTTGGTTACCAACTTTGTTTGGAAGGGGTTCCAAGAACGATTTTTCTCAGTTTCAGAATGACTTTTGCTAACCTTTTTTTTTTTATATTTTCTGAAACTTTGAAGCCTCTCCCTTTTCCTTGTCAAGTATCAACTCTTCAAAAACAATTCCTAGTTTAATTAGACTTTACCATTCATCGTGTTGACCTCAGAAGAAATACATTGCAAGTTAGGCCTTTAATCTTTCTATCATTAAGGATTAGGTACACACCAAACACCCCCAATTTACCACAAGGATTATGATCAGAGTAAATGTTCTTCGGGGCATGTCTAATATCAATCACGTCTCTGTTTTTTTCAACATTTTGGTATAACGGCACAAACAACTTCCTTAACCGAAACATATTTTATTTACGACAAGTGAACATTATTTGGTCAATTTTGGCTAGTCATTAATTGTCAATGTTTTTGTTACTTGGAACGTGATTTCATTTCTTTTGGGATTCTTTTTGTGAGAAAAAAAGAGTGATGTTTTTACCTCTTATACCAACCATTGGACAACTTGCTATTTAAGGAAAATAGAACAATTAAATTTTTATAATTATATATAAAGGAAAGAGAGAGAAGAATATAGATATAAACTGATTGTATAGTTTTATTAAGACAACATATCATTACTTATCTTATTCAGCATAATATAGATAAGATACATGGATAAGGAAGGTAAATGTTGTAATACTTGATTACTATTTCAATGATCTCATGTGACACTTCGTTTCAATAATTTGCCCTTATGATAGGTTTTTGAAAGACTGTTATGCCCCCCAAAGGGACGACTTCCTTAACGTGAAATTGTGGAAACTGAGGGGCTGGGGTTTACCAAACCCATTTTAGCATTAAAAAATAGAAATGATTTTATTTTTAACATAAAAGAGAAGTTTAGAGTTGGGCATTGATTTTGAGATGTATATATAAGGCCATTCGCTTGTCATTAAGAAAATGATAGCACCTTTTTTCAGCCTCCAGGGAGAACATTAGAAACGGAACGAAGATTAGACAAAGTGTTCCGAAGGTAAAAGACGCTCGGGATATTGTTGTGCTGGCCGCCCTCATCTCCCATCATTTTGTATTTCACTACGAAATACATTTCTGATTCTGTAAGGTTGGTGCTCCCATTTCTTTCAAAATTCTCTTTCGGCTGAAAATTCCTTTCATTCACATGCATGGAATGATGAGAGCATAGTTTTCTGCAATTTTAACAGAGCAATGTACGACTTCGTTTTGGCATTTTTTTTTTTTAAAAAAAAATTTGTTCATACGTGGCCTCGCATGAAGTTGTTTAGAAATGAAGGTAATATGTGTTCTTGCAGGTTCACCTTATTGAGAGATGAAGGGGAGGAGCCAAAGGGTTTTCTTTCTTTTCTGGTTTGGAATGACCCTGCGCTTGTTTTTCTTACTCGGTGCCTGTTCCGAGAAGACAACAAGGTTCTAATCTACTCTTCTTTTTCTCCTCATTTTGGTGTATAGCAATTTTGCATTTTATCTCCTACCATCTTAACGTGTGTGTCAGAGAGAACAAAAAGGAAAGCAAGAGAGATAAAAGAAGCTTGAAACCAAAGTATTTAAAGGAAAACATTCTAAGTTTCATGTTGTTTTCATTCTTTCTTTGAAAAAGGGTACCCATATTCAACATCATCACACTCCTTTAATTCTATGTATTTACTCTCTCTTTTTTTTTTTCTTACAATAACGTTTTTTTCTGCTCCAACTTTTTAAATATATTGTCAACATTTTTTTATTTTTTATTTTTTATTGCATCACTAACTTTAACTCATGTTTTTTTTATTGTTAAAAAACAACATTACTACTTAAACTAAATAAATGCGGAGAGAGAGAGAGAGAGTTTCATAAGCAGAAAGAGTCACGGATTCTTTGTCTTTTGTGTCCCGTTTCTTATCACATGCAACTTTTAGAATTCTATGTCCTGAGAGCTTTTAAGTTAAATCTATTTGTCATTTTTTATGTTAACTTTTTCCCCTTCTGAGATGGCTGCATTACTTTATGGTTTGTGGTAACGAAAAGTTAGCCACTACTGTGGTGGTAATGAAAGGAATTGATTCTTGCACCCACGTCATCATCCCTGAACCGTCTGACTTTAATTTCACATGACTTTGGTAACAATGGTCTCCACAGTAATAATGAAATATTCTGTCTTGTATTCTGTTCAAAGCATACGAATAAATATTAAGGAATTTAACTAAATTGATACGTGACGTGAATCTCACACACATTAATTTATTTGTACATAGTTTTCATGTACCTTCTTCTTTTAATATTTCCCTGTTGCAAACGCAAACTATATATAGTTCATAGCAATGGTATCTCTTCACTTCATAAAGATTTTTCTTTCCATGCATGCCTTTCAACTCCAGAAAAGCTATGAGGCAAAACCACTCCACTCAACAGACAACTTCTAATCCTGGGATCATTTTGAATACAAAGAACAGTCAACAGGTGATTGCATGAATTAATTTGATTCCCTCACATGTTAATTAGATTTTCTCGTTTGGTCCGAAACGAGTGCATCGTTTTTGACTCCGACAATTGTCTTTGACTTTCACTTTTTCAGGTGGTGGTTGACAATGGCATTGTTTCCGTTAATTTTTCAAGACCTAAGGGTTACGTCCTTGGAATGTCATACAAAGGAATTGACAATATACTCGAAGACGATAACGAAGAACAAGATAGAGGGTATTTACCTACTTCACACGAAATTTTTGAAGTTGATAAATTTTAAATTATCAAGTATGGCATAAAGTCAGGGACTAATATATGGTTTAATTCTTAAACTGACCGAATAATACGAGTTCATATTTGTTTCTAGGTACCTTGATGTCGTTTGGAATACGCCACAATCAAAGAATAGTAGTTTTGAGAGGTATAATATGTTGTCTTCTTCATTATTATCATGTGTTAAATTATTGGTTCATATTTTGGTCCACTTAATTAATGACAAGCTAGTAGTAGTAACAATCTGAAGTGATACACGTGACTAATTGATAATTGGAATCATGTTACAGAATCTTCGGGACAAATTTTACGGTTATAGCATCTGACGACAATTTCGTTGAGCTCTCATTTTTAAGAACATGGACATCGTCCATGAATGGCTCGAGTGTCCCTATGAACATTGACATAAGGTGGATGATAACTTATAGTCATAGGTTTAGAACAGAACATACATGGACGCTAATGACAGTTATACTATGTTTATAAGCTAATTAACGTTACACCAAACGAACTTTTATACGCAGATACATTTTGCGAAGTGGTGATTCCGGATTTTATGCATATGCGATATTTGATCGTCCTGAAGGATGGCCTGCGGTGGAGATTGACCAAATTAGGATCGTTTTCAAACTCAAATCCAGGTAATAACTAATATATATATATATACACTTTAATATCACTTAGTTCTTTGGATATATTCTAATTTAATCCTTGTATGATTCTTTATACAAGTAAGATAAAAATATATTTAAAAAGTGAAGTGTTTTTTAGTGAATAAAAAGAGACAATCGTTTACTTTTCATTATAATACTAATAGTTGATTCAGTGATGTAAGAAAAATGGTTGGTGCAGATTCAACTATATGGCAATATCGGATGAAAGGCAAAGAAACATGCCAACGAAGAAAGATAGAGAAACTGGTCAAGAATTGGCATACCCTGAAGCAGTTCTGTTAACGAAACCAGTCAATCCAGAATTTAGAGGAGAGGTATTGTGTGGCACATAATTGTATGCTTCGTCGTATAAGGCAATGTTTGTTTGGTTGTTTTTTTCCTTTGTTGGTCAAAGTTGAAAATGCCCGTGAATTAAAGAAATGATGGTTTTTGTGTTGGGTTCAGGTGGATGACAAATACCAGTACGCATGTGAAAACAAGGATAACACTGTTCATGGATGGGTGACTGCTGATGCCGATGCACCCGTGGGTTTCTGGATAATAACCCCAAGCAACGAGTTCCGCAATGCTGGCCCCACCAAGCAAGACCTTACTTCACATGTTGGCCCCATTTCCCTCGCGGTATGCCCCACTAATTCCTGTCTTAATCACTCAAAACAATCATAGCATCATAGTATTAACACATGGCAATGGCAGTATCGAATATTCAAAGAACTTTACCTGTTACATTATTTATGTTTGTAATTAGATGAAAATGTAAAACTAATTTGATTTTGTCTAGATGTTTGTGAGCACTCACTATGCTGGCAAGGAGGTAACCATGTCCTTTCAAGAAGGGGAAGCTTACAAAAAAGTTTTCGGCCCTGTGTTCGTCTACGTTAACTCTGCTTCACGCGAGGATGGTACACTATCCCTCTGGTCAGACGCTGTGCAGCAGGTACTCCTTACCCCTAACACCACCCAACTCTAAAAAAGCTCTTTTGTTATCACGCATGATTTGATTTTGTTCTGTTACCAACCAGCAAGCCAAAGAAGTCAGAAGTTGGCCGTATGAATTTCCTAAATCAGTGGATTTCATTCCACCCAGTCAAAGGGGAATAGTTTTAGGAAGATTACTAGTGAAAGATAGGTAAATAATGCCAATGTTTTCTGCCCACTTTTTATTTCTTTGATTTTTTTTTACTACCTATTATTTCCTTGCTTCACCAGTTACTACAGAGGAGGTAAACATGTGTATGCTGACAATGCTTACGTTGGTCTAGCTTTACCTGGAGAAACAGGGTCATGGGAAAAAGAAAGCAAGGTATATTTGGAATTGTTGTAACCGAAACTTATTTTATCTTGGTAAGGCACTTAAAATGGGTTTGAATTTGATGCTATTGACAGGGCTATCAGTTCTGGACTCAAGCTGATACAAAGGGTTTTTTCCTGATAAATAATATTGTGCCCGGTGACTATAATTTGTATGCCTGGGTTCCTGGCTTCATTGGTGATTACAGATATAATGTTACAATCAACATCAAAATGGGTAGAATTTTCTTCCCCAATTTTCTTGTGGCTTCAGGGCAAAATTAGTTATGACTCGCCCAACTGAACAATTATTTGTTTGAACCTCTAGGAGGAGTCATCACATTGGATTCACTTGTGTTTGTTCCACCAAGAAGTGGACCAACCTTGTGGGAAATTGGGTTCCCAGATCGCACGGCTGCAGAATTCTATATACCGGACCCTTACCCTACGCTCATGAATAAATTATACAACAAAATTCCCAATCACAAGTAACCCAAAACCCATTATATCATTAATTAACAATTGCTTCTTCTCTTCAAATTTTTCACCTTTATTCATTAATGTTTTGGGGTCTCCACTTTTGACAGGTTTAGACATTATGGGTTGTGGGATCGTTACACTGATTTATATCCAAATAATGATCTTGTTTTCACTGTTGGTGTAAGCAACTATAACAGGGATTGGTTTTTCGCTCACGTTTCAAGGTTTTAAACACACTTGCTAGCACAAAATTATTAGATACATGAAATTTGATGATTTTACATCATATTTAACGAACCTAGATCCTAAATTTATTAATTGACAAGCTTTGTTGGGTTTTGAATCCAAATTGCAATGTATGCAGAAACGCAGGAAACAAGACATACCAGCCAACGACATGGCAGATTGTATTTGAACATCCAAATGAAGTAGTAAAAGGAAACTACACATTGCAACTGGCCTTGGCATGTACCAGTGATGCTAACCTGCAGGTACATGGTTTGAAATTTGACATAGTTAAGCAATTTTCTGGAAAGAGAATGAATTAATGATTTTTAATGAGATGTGTTACGTGGATGATGATGATCTTAGATTCGTTTCAATAACGCTGGAGCAAAAGACCCAGACTTTGGAACTGGGAAAATCGGAGCAGATAGTGCCATAGCAAGGCATGGTGTGCATGGATTGCATAGGCTATTCAGCATCGGTGTAAAAAGTGATCGAATTGTGAAAGGAAAGAACACGATCTATTTGAAGCAGGCAAGAGCCAAGAATGCTTATCAAGGAGTAATGTATGATTATATCCGTTTAGAAGGACCTCCATCGACAGGGAAATGATTTTTTTCCAACTGTCGTTCACCAAAGGGTGAAATTAGCACTGTACATAGAATTTAGCCATTTGGTTTTCTTCTTTCATCTTTACATCCACTTTTGGATCTGAGGACTCCTCCACCACATACCCCCAGAAGTATAAAACCAAAACTAAAATAACAGATGCTAAACCTCCTAGGATTAAACAAGAAGATTTCTCAAGTAAATACATATAATTCACTGTACCTTTAAGTAATTGGTTATACCCAAATAATAATGAAATATCACTTAACAAAGTGATATTAGTTATATTAATAAAAATGTTGTATTATTATTATTATTATTATTATATATTTTAAAGGTTCAATTATCGGTTTAATATAATTATAATTGATGTACTTCATTTTTACTACAATAAGGACAAAAAAATAACAGTCTTTTTGTTCTTTTAGTGATGTGCTTTTAAACATGTTCTTTTCTTATAAAAAACTAGTTAAGTTTTCAACAACTGGTTGAGTTTCATTGAACACACTACTGTTGTAACACTCCTACTCAGGTGTCGCACCAATTACAATTGATTCGCATTACTAACCCTTATAATTGCAACATACATTATCTGCATATAGTCTAATCTACAAGAAAGAAACTAATTGTCTATGTAAAACTTAAGCATATGATCTAACGGCTGAACATATACATCCACTTGTCTAACGCGTCATCTCTACACATCGGCTAGCAGATAGTCTATCCACACACTTCGTCACGTCAACACCATTCAACAATGTACATGCTTTTCATCATAATTTGAAATTCTCTTTTTGGAAGATATGCACTAGTGGAAAAATGTTGTTTAACGTCGATTATTTTGGACTTTTAACGTCTTTTCACAACTGACGTCAATATCGATGACGTTAACAGGACGTCGAACATCCGAATAACAGATGTCTATACAAACGTCAGTTAGTGTAATGTTCGACGCCACTAAACGTCAGTGCAGGCGTAAACTGACGGCTAAAAGAAATATATAGAGGTCAGAGCAAACAATAACCGACGTCTAAGAGCACATAAAGACTTCAAACATGTCACTAACCGTTGTCTAATGTCACTATAGACGTCGGTGTATGCATTAACCGACATCTAATATAGTCGTTGTGTTTTAGTGCAGTTTTGTTCCTGTCTTTGGATAGCCCAGTAGCACACTCTTTCTTTGCTAGTTTCCCCCGAAAAAAAGCTTGCGCCTTTTGAATTTCTCATGACATTTCAACCCAAAACCGAACCTGGTTTCTTGCTTAGTTCCATTTTCAACCGCAAGAGGGAAAAATTACAGTGAAACGATAACTAGATAACAACCCAAGGTCGTTTTTGGGTCGAAACATCACGAGAAATCCAAAAGACGCTGCTTTTTCTGGGAGGCAGCTAGCAAAGGAAGAATGTGGTACTGCGTTGCCCCAGGAGAGGAACAAAACTGCATTAAAACACAACACAAGGAAAACAAATTTTAATCAGTTGAACCAAAAGACTAATATAATCGGTCTAAACAAAGTTTAAATTATTAAAATAAGAAAAACGCACCTAGAATGCAATGCCGCAAGAGAGAAAAAGGAGAGGAAGAAGATGATGATGTTATCAGAAAGTGGAATGCAATGGCGCAAGAGAGAAAAAGGAGAGGAGGAAGACGATTAAATGATGCGAAACTGCGAGTCTATGAGGCGAAACTACAATGCCGTGAAACTCCTCCGAGTCTGCGGTTTATTTAACATTAAATCGGGCGTCGGTTGCTACAGACACCGACGTCTATAGTCAGCGAGACGTCGATTGTATTACTAAAATGACGTCGAAGAAAACTTTTAATCTGCCTATTAGACGTCGGACACAAGGGGCGCTGACGTCTACGGTGCTGATATCGGATTGATGTTTCATTTCCTGTCAGGGAAGTAGACGACGGTTGTCCAAGGGCGTCGACATCTATAACATTTTAGATGTCAGCGCCCCTTTACCGGACGTCGAATTGCCTGCGAGTTTGGTGAATAACATTAATTACAGTCACATAGACGTCGCACCCCCAGAAGTCTGACGTCTATGTTGTAGAAATTGACTGTCTTCCTGCCTTCCGGACATTATAGACGTCGGTTTTTGAGTACGTGACGTCTAAGCACCTGGGAATCAGGTGAAGAGCATTAATTGGAGCCAAGTAGACGTCAGCCCCCGTCACAATCGATGTCAATGGGGGCAGGAAAGACTGTCTTCTCGCCTACCTCAGGCCCTTGGACGTCGATTTAGGGCAGAACAGACGTCTAATATATCATAGACGTAGTTGGCTAAAAAAATCGACGTTGTGTTTACCAACTTATTTATGGTTATGCCACCGTCGTCTAATATACGTCGGACTACCCTCCAACCGACGTCTTACGGGTGACGTTAAATAACGTTTTTGCACTAGTGATGACATAATAACTCAAATTGTTAAAACTTTATTTTAGTTTATAATTTTTTTTCTATAAATTTAATTTCAAAATAAACTATTTAAAAATTGATTATCATATATTAAAACTGATATGTGTATCCTTCCAGAGTCTAACCCACGAAGTCCACCAATGATAAAATCTTTCTTTTTTAAAATAGTTAGAAAAGATTATATGCTTGCCAAGATATAAAAAGAGTAATTTTATTTCGGTTAGTGTGTTAAACTTTTAAGTGTGAGTTTTGAATTAAAAGTAGATTAAATAGAAATGAATAAGATTAATAACTTAATATTTTGGATAAAAGCGTAAAAAAAATGTACAGAGCATTTTAACAAAAATAATAATTATACATGTAAATCTAAGTTACTAAAACCTCTTAATTAGATGTTTTTGTTTTCCATATTATATAACCATTTTTTCTAATCTATGTTGAAATTCATAATTTTATTGTTGAATTTAAATAAATTTATGTCTAAGTGATGATTTTGCAACGAGATTTTATGCTTCTCATATGTTAAAAGATATATTTGTCCCGGGAGGTTTGAATGATCATAACATATTTGCATTCGAATATATAGAATTTTGTTAATTTATAATTTGGAAATTGCACACTGATTATTTGAATATTTGTATTGATAAGGATATGATTGTGATAAGTTTTGTATCCTCTTTTGAGTATGAGAAATATAAATACAGAAGAATTACGTTTTTTAAGTTGGAAGAAAATAGATACATTAAACTTATCTCTTGGGCCAAAGGAATATAATTATAGACGTATCACGCATTAGACACATTAGACTTATTTCCAACAAAATAGACATATTAGACTTATTTTCAAGAAGGTATTACGTAAAACGTATTATGCATGATGCATGCCATATGCAGTTTTTCTATATAAATTTTCTTGACCGCTCGATTATCGATATGTTATCAACTCAGACTAGCACATTCTCTTTTTGCATTATCTCCTATTGTTCAACAAGATTCTAAGTCAGATTGCATGTCCCACATTCTAAGATGCTGCTATTACATACTTGTTTCACATGTAGATAGCACAATATAAGTTGTTTCTTAGTAAAAGTTGTGTTTTTCATAAAAATGACATAATGATTCGTGCTCTTCTGGTCATCCATATCTTCACCAATCACTATTCGAGTATCAACTAAGCCAGTAATTGTCCGACTTGGTATAAAATAATCTGAAAGATATAATTCCCTTTACATACCTTAGCATCCGCTTTAATGCTTTCCAATGAGAGTATCTTGGTTTCTCATAAAGTTATTTGGACTCTCACACTTAGCATGACCTTGTGTTTCTTGAGTACTTAAGACTTCCAATTAAGTTTCGATATCTACTTGCATCAACTTGGTTCCCCTTCCATTTTTGGACATCTTTGTGTCGGGTTCCATGAGAGTAGAAACTAGGTTGCATTTCATCATCTTTCGCCTTTTTTAGTATATCCTCAACATACTTCTTTTGAGACACAAAGATCCTTATTCATGCTTTGGTCCACGTCTAAACCTAGAAAATATCTTATGATGCCCATTGGTCATTTCAAACTCCCTCTTCATCACTTCTTTAAACTCTTGAACCAGCCTGACTTTTCTTCCCATAAAGATTAGGTCAATGAACAACATATCTCCTTTGTGCTTCTTTAGGTATAAATTTGTACGGATATTGCTCATATTCATTCTTCTTGAAAAATATATTAATTTTTTTCATTCCAAGCTCGAGGAGCCTACTTCAAACCATACAATGTGATAAGCCTCTCCATTGCTATGTTGAAACTGGAAACCGAGAAGGAAGGGAGTCCAACAAGTGGCAGCAGAAATTGATGGAGTTTCAGTGAAATGCTAGTTACGGCAGAGAAGGAAATGAGGTGATCCTAGCATCAGGCAGCCTCCATTGTTGGAAGAAAGCTAAGAGGTGGGAAAGAGTTGATGGGAGAGATGACTTTGGCAAGCATTTTGCTATGCATAGACAAATTTCAGAATGCAGAAATCTCTCATATATTCCAAAGTGTTTTACAAGTGATGCTTTCATGAATTTATAGATGCATTCATGAAGCTAAGCAAGGAAAAAGTGTGATCCGTAAATGATGGATCAAATGAAACGTATTCACCCATGTGGAAAAGGTGATGGCCTTCTAGAAAGGCTTATTCAAGCACGTGAAAATGCTAAAATCTGAATGTGAAGGAGAAGTTTCTAATGAAACCCCATATCTTGATAAAAACACCTCTTCTTTTGTAGCAATGACCATTTTACCCTTCTCCATGTTTTGGCAATTTTGTAGCATCTCCTTGATCTCCAATTTCCCATCCAAAGATAGCAAAGAGTACTTGACCTTTTGGAGAATACTCTTCTTGAAGTCTTTTGGCCATTCCTCTTGTGATAGGTCCTATGTGTGTCATAATGTTAGACCCTTATGTATCATCCCCTCCCTCTTGAAAAGGATTTGTCCTAAAATCCAAAGGATCGTTATCTTCACTATCATAACTTGCAAAAGGTTTAAGGTCAGATACATTGAAAGTAGCATGGACACCATATTCTGGAGGAAGATCAATTTGATAAGCATTATTATTAATCCTCCTTAAGACTCTAAAAGGACCATCTCCTCTAGGATTGAGTTTGGATTTTCTTAGTTGAGGAAATCTTTCCTTTCTAAGATGAACCCAAACTAGATCACCTTCATTGAAGATCAATTCTTTTTTGCCTTTGTTATGTGTCTTGGCATATTTCTCATTTTGTTGTTGAATTTGAACTCTAACCCTTTGAGGTAATTCTTTGATAAACTTAGATTTAGATACCCCATCTTGATGAACAAAATCAATAGAATTCGGAAGAGGTATTAAATCCATAGGAGTCAAAGGGTTAAAGCCATAAACAACTTCAAAAGGAGACATTTTAGTAGTTCCATGAACTACTCTATTGTAGGCAAACTCTACATGAGGAAGGTACTCATCCCAAGATTTGTGATTACCCTTTAGAACTACCCTTAGTAATGTGGAAAGAGATCTATTGACTACTTCAGTTTGACCATTTGTTTGAGGATTGCAAGTAGTAGAAAAAGATAACTTAGTCCCTAATCTAGACCATAAGGTCCTCCAAAAGTGACTAAAAAATTTTGTATCTCTATCCGAAATGATTACCTTGGGTAGGCCATGAAGTTTAACCACATCTCTAAAGAATAACTTTGCAATGTTACTTGCATCATCTACTTTGTGGCAAGGTATAAAATGAGCCATTTTACTAAATCTATCCACCACCACAAAAATAGAATCAAAACCCCTAGAAGTTTTTGGGAAGTCCCAACACAAAATCCATACTTATTTCTTCCCAAGGGGTGAATGCAACATGCAAAGGAGTGTAAAGTCCATGAGGCATTGACTTAGATTTTGCTTCCAAACAAGTTATACACTTAAAGCAATGCCTTTGAACATCCCTTCTCATGTGAGGCCAAAAGAATTTTTCTTTTAACATGCCAAGAGTCTTTTCTACCCCAAAATGTCCCATTAAACCACCCTCATGTGTCTCTTTGACAAGGAGTTTTCTATGTGATCCTTGAGGAATGCAAATTTTTCCTTCTTTAAAGAGATACCCCTCTCTCACATAAAATCCTCCTTGAGACTTTTGAAGACATTCCTCATACATATGAGAAAATTCAGGATCTTGTGAATACAACTCAATGATGTTATTAAATCCAAGAATTTGAGCTCCCAATGTGGCTAAGAGATTAAGTTTTCTTGATAAAGCATCAGCCACCACATTGGATTTTCCTTTCTTGTATTTAATAACATAAGAGAATTGCTCAATGAATTCTAACCACTTAACATGCCTCTTTTGTAACTTGTGTTGACTCTTTAAATATTTAAGTGATTCATGGTCACTATGAATGATAAATTCCTTGGCAACAAGATAATGTTCCCAAGTTGGAAGAGCCCTCAGAAGTGCATAAAGTTATTTATCATAGGTGGGATAATTACAAGAAGCACCATGAAGTTTTTCACTAAAATAGGCAATGGGGTGTCCTTCTTGTAATAATACAGCACCTATGCCAAATCCTGAAGCATTACATTCTAGCTCAAAAGTTTTGGAAAAATTTGGTAAAGCTAGAATGGGTGCTTGTGTGAGCTTCTCTTTGAGTAGCTTAAAACCTTTTTGTTGTTTTTCTCCCCAATGGAATGTAACATCTTTTTTCACCGACTCATTAAGGGGTGAAGCAAGACTAGAGAAGTTAGGAACAAATCTTCTATAAAAACTTGCCAAGCCATGAAAGCTCCTTACTTCTGCTACATTCTTTGGGTTTGGCCAATCTTGTATGGCCTTTATTTTTTCTGGGTCCACATGAACCCCATTTTTGGTGACCACAAATCCAAGGAATATGACACTATCAACACAAAAGGTACACTTGTCAAAATTTGCAAACAATTTGTTGTTTCTAAGAATTGTTAAAACAACTCTCAAATGATTTTCATGAGTTTGCAAATTTTGACTATATACCAAGATATCATCAAAATAAACTACTACAAACTTCCCAATGCAATCCCTTAGAACATGATTCATAAGTCTCATGAATGTACTTGGAGCATTTGTAAGACCAAATGGCATAACTAGCCATTCATATAATCCAAACTTGGTTTTAAAGGCAGTTTTCCATTCATCACCCTCTTTGATTCTTATTTGGTGATATCCACCTTTAAGATCTACCTTTGAAAAGATTTGAGCTCCATGTAATTCATCCAAAATATCATCAAGTCTAGGGATGGAATGTCTATATTTTATTGTGATGTTGTTGATAGCCCTACAATCACAACACATGCGCCACTTTCCATCCTTCTTTGGTACCAACAACACTGGTACAGCACATGGGCTTAGACTCTTTTGAACTAGGCCTTTGTCTAGCAATTCTTGGACTTGTGACTCAATCTCCTTTGTTTCTTGGGGGTTTGTCCTATAGGCAGGTCTATTAGGAAGAGTTGCCCCTGGAATGAAATCAATTTGATGTTCTATTCCTCTTATAGGTGGAAGCCCTTTTGGAATTTCTTTAGGAAATAGATCATCAAATTCCTTCAAAAGTTTTTGAATTGAAGGAGAAAGAGTA
The DNA here is from genome assembly GCA_036885675.1 of Vigna mungo. Lineage (NCBI taxonomy): Eukaryota > Viridiplantae > Streptophyta > Magnoliopsida > Fabales > Fabaceae > Vigna > Vigna mungo. Next base: position 33,940,315 of record CP144700.1, read on the forward strand.
GAAGTCTTGGATTCACTAGAAGTGCATGTAAGTGTTCCTTGACAAAGAAGGTATGAAGGTTGCTCAACTTGAAGTGTATTGATTAAAGTCTTTTTGTTTAAAAGGACTTCATGTTGAGTAACCTTGGGTGGAACACTAGAATCACCACTCTCTTTTTTCTTTGGTTTTCTCTTTTGTGATTTTTCTTGTTTTCTTGTGGACTTCATTGTGCTTGATCCTGAGCCACTTGGGTAGGAGTCAAAGGATGAAGCACAAACTTCTTGTCCTTTTGATGGATGGTGATGGTATTGGTTAGACCATGATGAATAGTTTGATGATCAAATTGCCATGGTCTCCCCAATAACACATGACATGCTTCCATGGGAACTATATCACATAAAACTTCATCTTTAAAGTTCCCAATAAAAAATGCCAATTTCACTTGATTCTTGACTATTATATCCCCATCTTCATTTAGCCAATGAAGTTTGTAAGGTTTTGGATGATAATGTCAAGCTTCAACTTCTCAACCAACCTTGTGCTACAACAATTGCAGCAAGAACCGCTATCAACAATGAGAGAACAATGATTTTCTTGAATTTTACATCTTGTATGAAAGATGTTCTCTCTTTGTGATAGGTGTTCAAGACTTGGTTGACTACTAAGTATCCTTCTCACCATGAGAAGTTGTCCATCATCAGCATATACTTCCTCTTCTTTTTCTTCTTCCTCACTCTCACTTTCACTGGTTGGGGTGTCACTTTCACTACTATAAATGTCCTTGCCTTTCAAAATGATGTTTCTTTTTGTAGGACATTGAGTAGCTACATGACCCCTTCCTAGACACTTAAAACACTTGATTTCACTTGATCTAGTGTGTGAGGAAGACTCTTGCTTGGGTTTCTCAACAATCTTGGCTAGAGGTTTGAATGGATCCTTTTCTTTAAAACTTCTTCTTTCAAATGGTTGAACTTGAGCTCTCTTGAGAGAGGATTTTCTCAAATTTTGTTGTTCTACTTTTATACACATTTGGACAAGACTATCCAAATCTATATAAGGTAGTAGCTCAACCTTGTCTCTTATTTCAAAATTGAGACCACTAAAAAATCTAGCCATTGTGAGTTCATCTGTTTCTTCTATCCTTGCCCTTATCATGTACAACTCCATCTTTTGTCTATATTGTTCCACAGTCATAGATTTTTGTTGGAGTCTTTGGAGCTTATCCATAAGCTCCCTATGGTAGTAAGAAGGAATATGTCTCCTTCTAAGGGCACTAATCAAATCATTCCAATACTTGTTTGGAGGATTTTGGTGGCGCCTCCTTTCTTCCACTATGGCAGTCCACCAATACATAGCATACCCTTGAAAGCTAAGGGTAGCTAAAGGAACCTTTCTCTCTTCACTTATTTGGTGGCAAGCAAAGAGTTGTTCCACCTTCATTTCCCAATCTAGAAATGCCTCCACATAATCTTTTCCATAAAAATGAGGCAAACTTATATTGACTTCCTTGGGGGGAGGGGTTTCTTGAATTTCTCTCCTATACCTCCTAAAAGAAGGATAATCCCCATCATAATCCCCCATCCTAAAGTTCTGTACCTCTTGGGGAGAGTCTACACTCCTACTTCCCCTCCTTCTTCCTTGCTCATCTCTCATGATTCTTAATTCATCTTGAATTTTGGTGATTTGTCTTTCCCTATCTTGTTGAGCATAATCCATTTTTCTTTCAGTGTCAATTCTCCATTAAGTTAACTCTCTAAGTTGTTTTGAAATATCTTTGAGAGTAACTTGTTCCTCAGAATCACTAACTCTTGGAGATTGATGCTTTGACATTTTGTGGTGATAAAAGTTTTCTTGTGTTACAACTTTCTTAGACTTCACCCAAGAACAAATTCCATGTAAGGGTGGTGAACCACTAGGGTCACTTAATAACCAAGCCTTTTCCTTGCCAAAGATGTTCTAGGTTACTTACTTAGTAGTTGTTACTCCAAGATCACTTATAAGATCACAAAAGAAACTCAAAGGCAAAGCAAAAACAAAGAAAAAAAACAAGTTGGAACTCTAAAAATCGGACTCTAGGCGCGCTCCTAATCCGAAATTCAAAATCAAATGATAACTTGAATGGAAATTGGCAAAGTAAAGGTGAGGTCTCCTAGGTGAGGCTTAGACTTTGGATCTAAGACACACTCACCGTCTACCCAATTTTAGGTTGTGAGACTTCTTGAGTCTAGTTGACAAATGAGGGAAGAGCACTTGTGAACTCTACCACCTCACTTGCTTGAATTAGACCTTTACAAGCAAAAACCAATGAACAAAAAATTACACAATTTTCAGCAAGAAAAAGTAACAATGGAAGGAGATTGAAAGTGCAACTTTGGCCTCTCTTCAAAGGAAATTTGTTTGCACTAGGTGCAGCCACACAAAACTCACAGTTGCAAACAAAAGTGAGGCTGAAATTATAGTGTTTTGCACTCTGTCCAGTAGTTGTTGTTGCTGCAACAAGGACTGGAAAATTTTCTGGACTGCCGTGAAGAATTCTGCAATGCCAAGCCAACTTTCCACCAACTTTAACCTCACCAATCTTCTTTCTAATATGCTACCAACAACAGAAAAACTGCTTGATGCTTTTCTGCAGCCACAAAACACTCACAAAAGTCCACCAAGATCAATGTGAATTGCCACAGAAAAAAAATTATAGTTGCTGTAAGATCTAGAAAAAAATATGATTAAATGTTTCCATTTTTATTATTTTGTAATATATACGACTATCTGATTGTATTTTATTAAGTTAGATACGATTATGAACATGGTATGAGTATTGGAGAAAATTTTATAGTAGTTAAAAAAAATAATAATAATAATAAAAAATTTTAATGAATAGTAAAAAGTGAATAGCAAAAATAGTAAAAAAAAAGAAAGGATAAGAAGACACGTAACGTTGAGTCAAACTTTTATTAAAATAATATTTTTGAATAGTAAAAATGAATAGTAAAATTGAATAGTAAAAAATGAATAGTAAAATTTTTGGCTATAAATAGCCAAGAAGGGAGGAAGAAATTTTTGCACAAGAAGTAGAAAATTTTGAGAGAAGAGAGAGTTTGAAAGATATTCTAGTTGCGAAAGGGGAAATTCTGAAAGTTTTGAGGAACGACTGAGCAGAAGATTAAGTCTGGAATAGAGGTAGGGGAGTTAATTGAGTCTTTTGTTTCTGTATGATCTGAATTCTTGGATATGTTTGGAATTTTGTTTCTCTTTATGAATTTAGTGTGATATATTATATCTGTTATGTTTATTTTATTTATCCTACTTCCATTTATTTTCTTACAATTTTGGAAGGATGAGAAGTTGTCTAACGGGCTCTGCCGAATTCAACTTCTTATTTCCCCAAATCATTATTACTTCTTTACATTTTTCCTTACAATTATTTATTTACCTTGCAAATTTGGAAGGATGAGAAGTTGTCTAACGGGCTCTGCCGAATTTAACTTCTTATTTCCCCAATACGTTATTATTTCTTTACGCTTTTATTTATTTACATTTATTTATTTACTTTGCAATTTTGGAAGGATGAGAAGTTGTCTGACTGGCTCTGCCGATGCAACTTCTTATTTCCCCAATGCTTTTATTTTATTTATCTTATGTCAATGTTGAGATCTAATTTACCTATATGTGATTTATTGAATTCTATTTTTCAGATTATCTTAGTAAATTGTCAATTTTTACTTTGTGTACCGTTAGATGCAGTCAAATTTTTGATATATGATACATAAGACATATTACTTTGTTTTGACCGTTCGGAATATTGTGTAGTTTATACTTAGAGAATTAAATCTCCCAAGTTAGAATAAGTTGATAATAACTTTATTTCCTATTATTAAGTCCCCTCGGAAAAACGTAAATTCTGGACAAGTTAACCGTTAGATAAATTCAAAATTTTGATAAATGTTTCTTAAGACATAAATGTTGAATTTGACCGTTCAGATTATCATAATAATATATACATGTAGAGATATAAGTTTTACATTTTAAAGTATATGATTTTTCAGCTTAATTCTGTTCCAAAACCATCTAAGGAAAAATTTATAATTTTCTTAAGCAACCGTTAGATCGCACTGAAAATTTTATTACATGTTTTAGGAAAATATTCGGTTATATTGACCGGTTGGATTTTCAATTAAGAGTCAGGAGTTGAATTAATACACTTGTAGTATTCTAACGATATTAAGTAACCGAAACTTTTGTTGATCACTAATTTTACAATTTTACTGCAGTTATTATAGTGCTCTAAAAATTACAAATCTAGTGTTAAAAGAAAGATAATTGAGTCTAGATTTCAACAAAATAAGAACAACATCATTTGGAGTTATGTAGAGAGAAGTATTAGTAAATTAGTCATCAAAGGTCATAGTTGGATAGGCAAAAAACGTGATCAAAATACTTATCTTGATATTTTTACTGCAACTAACCTTGTAATTTAAAAATTATGAAATTAATTTTAAATTAAAGATTTTCAGGCTAGAATTCAATAAAACAAGAATCAACTCATTCGGAGTTCTTTAGGAAGAGTTATGAGGAAACCACTAAGCAAAGGTCAAAAATTGATTGCAAATTGTTTTTTGAATGTGATTTTTGGAGCAATGAGAGAATTGATAAAATTATCTTGATAATACTCTAGTTTTATCATGAAGAAGATTTATGTTGTGTCTCGGTAGTTAAAAGGATGATTTCTTTTGCCTTTGTAAGGCGATTGGTGGATTCGAGTCCTGTTAGTTTCCTCTCTCGAGAGTATACAGACATCTCGCCTAAGGTTTCGGTCTAGTGTGGAGTAAGGTGATTGGTAAATGGATTTTACTCACCAATGTTTTACTCATAAGACCTGGAAGAAATTAGGGAGATGTGTCTAAAGCTGCGTGTGGAAGACGACTCTTATCCGTAGTCTATATGAGGGACCGGTTTTGGATGTATATGAAGAATATAACCGAGACAAGCCCATAAATTGTGATAAACCTAATATCTAAATGCGAGGGAATGAAAATAAAGAGGGAATCAAATTCATTTGTTTTGATTACGTTGAGGTGATACAAGTTGATAGATAGAAAGTATTATTAATGAATGCATGAATGATATAAGTAAATTTAAAGTATCTTGTTTCTTCCTTGTACTTGATTAGCTCACCCTACTTGTATGACTACGATGATCGTATAATTCATGTTGTTATATGGGAGTAGATAATGTTTCAGGTAATGTTGGAGAAGTGTAGAGAGAGAGGATGTATTGAAAAAAAAAATATCTATGGGATTTTCAAATATGTAATTTTAAGTTGTGAAATAATTGGCTTGTAATTCTGAACAACTTTTTAGATGCAGTCTCTATTGTAATTATTACTTTTGCAAATTTGTGATGGCATTATTGTGAAATATAAATAAATGTTGTGGATTTAAATGTGAAGTATAAAAAAAAATTGAGAATTTCTGTAACCCTCTATTTAGGGGTGTTACACTATGACTGATCTATCATATCAAGAATGTAATAACTATATTGTAGTTTAATACTATAATTATTGGGATGTTATAGTTGCTGCTGGAAAGACCAAACAGATTTTGCACCAAGAACTTATATCAAACACTTGGTGACAGATTTTCAATCAAGACAATCAAGCAATTAATTCGGGTTGCAATGAAAGTTGGCACTCAAAAGGAACTTAGAATAGCTCTAGAACAGATTCAAAAAGGAATAAAAGACACACATGCTGCAGTATAACAATTTTCACATAAATTCTCCAAATTTGGCAAAGTGCTTGATGGAATGTCTGAAAGAAAATTGCATATATGTGTTTCTGCTGTTACTGACTTTAATCTCTTGGATTGTGGGAATTTTAAGCTTCTTTTAAGTGTTATTTTTCAAAGTTGTCTGCACTTTTTCGTAAGGGCTGGAACTTTCGAACTAAGGAATGAATGATATGAGATATGATGTATGATGGTTTCCAGCAATTTTATATGATTATAATGAATAGAGGAAGGCAGCTAAGTACTCACAAAACAAACTACAGCAAAAATGGGCTATGACACTTCCCAAAAAGTGACCAAAATGAGGTATCCAAGCAATGACTATAAGTCAATCCGAAAATTGACCATATGAACAGTAACCCCCCAGTTTTGATGCACTTTTAACAGATGTTTAGCTCATCAAATCAACATAAAACAACTGTTTAAGGAAATTGGCTATGCTACTAGATGAATTCAAGCCAAATGAGGAAGTGACATGGTGATTTTGTGCATTTGTGTAGATCTGACCATAAACTCAGTTTGGACACATTTCAAATGACCAAACAAAGTGGTTTTGAGGTTCTAAATGCACAAAATACAGCAAATATGCAATTTCACCATTCAAGTTGCCAAATTATGCAGAAAATGTATAAAAATCTGCAGCAGTTCAAAGGATCATACTAGAATAAATTCAAAACTAGTTTAGGTACAATGAATTCAAGAGATTTAGATCTAGATCTAGCTCTAGAAAGTTAAGCTAGCAGAGTTTGAATTGGCCTACTGAAATGCAAAGATAGAAAACAGGTGCAGAGTTTTCTCAAACCACAAAAAAAACAAACAAACATGACTGATTTTACTGCAGCAACTCAATTGCTCTCAACCCCAAACTTCAGATCTGAATTGATCAATTGTTGAAGTGGTAAACATCAATTCAAACCAACAAGACAACTTCCTAACACCTCTGAATCACAGATGTGAATTTTCACAGTAGAACCAGTCGGAACAGTGAAATGATGTTACTCAACTTCGTGAAATCTTGTAACTCAACTATAGTTTTTGTGATTCAATGATGCAAGTGGTTTGTATATACTTGAAACAAGTTTAAAATCATGAAGTAAACTTGCAGCAAACATCAAACATCACAGATCTGGACTGAACAGCGAAGCAAAATGATTCCAGATCAGAAAACAGAAATTCTGATGCAGACTTTTGAAAATCTTGTAAAATTGAGTGTTTACTTCAATGCTAAGCCCATGTGATCAAAGCTAGACAATGTCTTGATGCTTTTTAAGATCAATAAAGAGCTATCACTACACTGGATTAACTCAAACACGGAAACACAGTTGCTGAATGGAAAACCAAATAACAATTCAAAACTGCTGAAATCATAGCACAAGACTTGACAAAAATTGAAATATGAAATTTAAAGCTGAATAGAATGAAGAACACACAAGATGCACCCATTAAAATGTGGAAGAAACACTAAGGAACACGTGAATGAGCACCAAAGACTCACTCACATAAATGCAGCAAAGAAAACTCAATGAAACAGTGAATTTAGAAGTAGAACAGCACAACACGGATGAAAACAATGGAACAGTAACTTATCTGGAATGTGGATCAGCAAACCAAGGCTCTGAATACCACTTGATAAGCCTCTCCATTGCTATGTTGAAACTGGAAACCGAGAAGGAAGGGAGTCCAGCAAGTGGCAGCGGAAATTGATGGAGTTTCAGTGAAATGCTAGTTACGGCAGAGAAGGAAATGAGGTGATCCTAGCTTCAGGCAGCCTCCATTGTTGGAAGAAAGCTAAGAGGTGGGAAAGAGTTGATGGGAGAGATGACTTTGGCAAGCATTTTGCTATGCATATACAAATTTCAGAATGCAGAAATCTCTCATATATTCCAAAGTGTTTTACAAGTGATGCTTTCATGAATTTATAGATGCATTCATGAAGCTAAGCAAGGAAAAAGTGTGATCCGTAAATGATGGATCAAATGACACGTATTCACCCATGTGGAAAAGGTGATGGCCTTCTAGAAAGGCTTATTCAAGCACGTGAAAATGCCAAAATCTGAATGTGAAGGAGAAGTTTCTAATGAAGCCCCATATCTTGATAAGAACACCTCTCCTTTTGTAGCAATGACCATTTTACCCTTCTCCATGTTTTGGCAATTTTTGTAGCATCTCCTTGATCTCCAATTTCCCATCCAAAGATAGCAAAGAGTACTTGACCTTTTGGAGAATACTCTTCTTGAAGTCTTTTGGTCATTCCTCTTGTGATAGGTCCTATGTGTGTCATAATGTTAGACCCTTGTGTATCACAACGTCTTCCTCAGTTTCAACACCCTTCACTAGTTCAAAAACGATGTTTAACGTCACACGTTAGACGTCGGTTAAGGGTAAGCTCGACGTATATTTTAGCGGTTTTAATCGATTATCAAAAGATAATAATCAATTATTTTTGGCTTTACAAAAGCCTTTAATTGTAGATAATCGATTATCCTAATAGAATAATCAATTATTCTCATTCAAACCCAAAACTAGCTGACTATGCACAGATAATCGATTATTCTGCAATTTCTGGAAAAGTGACCTATGAGCTTATAATCGATTATCACTAACTATAATCAATTATCACGTGCAAAGTTTCAAAAATAGAGTCGTTGGAGTACTCTATAATGGCTATAAACAGCTAGTTTCCCTATTTTTCTTATAATAGCCCCCTATAATCGATTAATGGTCACTCTTTTGCACCCAAAAACACTATTGCACTCAAATCTGACCCAGATTTCTTCATCTCATTTCACTTTCTCAAAACTTATATACTTCCACATCCTTCAATGGTTGAACCCAGACGCAATCGTAGAAGGACTGCATGAGCTTCCTCTTCTTCCAGACCTCGTCCTGCCACCATTGATATATGGATTTCTGATGAAGAGAAGCATGCAGACTATGTAAATTTTTGGCAAGAACGACGTATCATGGAGGTAAAGTATATTCGCCTTGATTTCTATCGTTTATATGGTTTTCAATTTCCCGATCTGTTTGGTGCTCAAGGCCTTACTCAGTGGAGCAAAAGGGATGTATCTATCTCGATCTCATCCGAGTCTTCTACTTCAATTTGAGATATCGCGACCGGATCATAACAACCAAGGTGAAAGGCGTTCAAATTATTTTGGATGATGTTGTATGGACCAATGTTGCCCACCTCACCATATGCGATGATGCCGTGAAAGTTCATCTTGGTGTTCCAGATTTCAATCGTCTATTGGCCTTTCAATCTTTCTTGCGCCATCCTGAACAGCAGACCAACCATCGCCAGTTACTTGTTGGTGGTTTCAAAGTTGAGGAAAGGATGATCCAATATCTTATTGTGTGGATTCTATGTCCTAGGGCCACCAACCATGCTCAATGTTCTGAGCAAGATCTGCTTCTTCTGTATGGAATTCTGAATCACATACACACTGATTGGCCTGTACTCATTGCTGACACCATGCTGAAGGCCAAGAAGTATCACTCTTATCATTCCTTATGCTCTTCTCATTTCTAGAATTTTAGAGTATAAAGGTGTTAATGTGGAAGGAGAGCACATCCAAGCTATTCAGGCCATTGGGACAGAAATTGGTGAAACCACCTTTCGCCAAATGGGATTTGTTGCAAGAGGAAATGCAATCATTCATAAAGATGATGATCATCCAGATGCTGATGAAGATGAAGATATGGATGCTCACATGGCAGAACCAGTGCGAGCTGCTGCTCCTTTAGATGCTGGTCCTTCTCACACTACACTCACCATGGAGGAATATTTTGCTAATTTAACTAAGCAATTGGAGGATATGAGTCTTGCACAGAAAGCTCATTTTGATTAAATTTATGAGTGGCAGCAAGCTCATGAAGATTACGTGGTTGATCAATTTCATAAAACTGATGTTCGCTTAGGAAATATTGAAAATCACCTCAACCTTCAACCACTTGAGAGATCCTTAAGCCCTGAATTTTAGTCTTAGGATTTCTTATTAGTGTGCTTTGATTATTTGTTTGTTTTTAACTCTATGTTATGTTTTTGATATTTTATTCTCCTTTATGTTTGACCACTGTACTCCTTCATTTCATGAATAAAATGATCTCTTATTTTTAAATGCATCCATTGTTTAATTGAGGGGGAGATCATATTAAGGGGGAGCATTTTACATTAATCTTTTTGCTTATGATAAAAAAGGGGAAGAAGTAGTGCAGGTATTGCTAACATTTTTTTGTTTGTCAGCTTGTATGTGTTGCAGAGAAACCAAAGTTGCTTTTAAACATGTATTTTTTATCATCATCAAAAAGGAGGAAATTGTTACCAATGAGGAGCATTGGTAAAATTAAAGATAAATGATTTTGATGATGCTTCAAGAAGATTAACTTGAAGAAGATATTAGAATCTATTTTAAAAGCACTTTGTAGAATATAAATGTATTAGGAATATCTTTAAATATGTAAATCTTGTATTTTTTTTATATTGTTACGTATTTAATCGATTATGAGGAGCTATAATCGATTATCCTGAGCTTGTGAGAAAAACCATATTTCTCTGGAATAATCGATTATCACTCCAAATAATCGATTATCACTGGTCCAAATTTAGAACTGCTCAAGTTCCTGGAATAATCGATTATCCCTCAGAATAATCGATTATCACATTTTTTAAAACACCGTAACGAACTTGAATAATCGATTATAACTTACAATAATTGATTATTACTAGCAGTTGTAACATGATCTTTCATATTCTGACCAGTTGCTTATAAATAGGAGCTTTTAGAACTTCAGAAAATAACTTTGAGCATTTTAAGAATACAGTTTGTCTAAGGAAGTTCTAAAAAGCTAGGTCAAGTACTTTGCCTGGTCTCGTGAATAGGAGAAGCTCGCGTTTCATTTGTCGAAAGTCGGAGTGGTTCTCTTTGAGTTGACAAGGTCCTCTGCCTGGTCTCGTTAATAGGAGAAGCTCGTGTTTCGTTTGTCAAAAGTCGGAGCGGTTCTCTTCGAGTTGGCAGAGTGTTCACTTCCGGTTCATTTGTCGAAGGAAGCATCCTTCCGGTTTGTTCGTTGAAGGAAGCATCCTTCCGGTTTGTTCGTTGAAGGAAGCATCCTTCCGGTTCGTTCGTCGAAGGAAAGTTTTATCATTCTCTATATTCACTCTTATTGTAAATCTGTGAACTGATCTTTAGTGAAACTGTTAATTACTTTTTATAGTGATTAACAACTGTACGTAGATTCTTTTGAATCGAACCAGTATAAAAATCCAGTGTATTAATTTTCTATTCCCTACATTCTTTACTGTTTTATGCATATCAACTGCTCGATAAATTTTTTTACAGAAAATTTACTTTTAAAACTGACCATTTTATTTTAACTTGTGATCGAACAACATTCCGCTTTATAAATCTTATTCTGCTGCGCGACTCTATCACATATACCAATTTTATTTTCCAACACATAATATTAATATACAATATAATCAAATTATCAATATTTGACTATATATTTTGTTAATCTAAGATAACAAAGTCAACAAATATCTTCATTAATATTATTTAGTCAATTTGGACCATAATGCCGAGTGGCCCTTATTGAATCATGTTAATTAACATATTTGTTGGACTAAGTACAAAATTGATATTTTCTTTTCAAGAATATAACGTGGATCATCCTCCTATTTGATGAGAATATTAAAAGAAAAAAATGAGGACATAATAAAATAATAAATAAAGGTGTTTCATATATAACTTTTTAATTATCAAAACTATTTATAAGAGAATAATTTTAAATTTTATTATATTAATAATATTATTATTTTATAACAAAAATGTCATATATTTTTAAGGATATCAAAGTTATTTTCTTTTGGATATTTTTAATTTATTTTGTAATCTGTTGGTCTTGGTGATCAGTACAAAAGTGTATTGGTTAGTTTCTGAATCGATTTGACTGAACAGTCAATATGATTATCTATGGTGTCGACTTAAGAATGGTCGGTTCAAGAATAATCAACCCAAAAATATATTGATGAATTCATTACTTAGTCTAATTTATTCACCAAAAAGATATGTACCAACTCAACCATGATAAAAAAACTCAATCAACTTGTAAGATAAATACATTAAAAGAACAAATACACAAGTCCATGATAAAAATAATAAATGAAAGTGTTATATACATATAACTTTTTAAATACCAAAACTATTTATTTCAAAATATCAAAGTACCTATGATTTAGATAATAAATAAGGATCTTATAATAAATAAATTTAAATTTTATTATATTAATATTATTATTTTATAAAAAATATAATATATTTTTAAAAATATTAAAAGTTATTTTTTTTTGGATATCTTCTATTTATAGATATAGTACTAAGATATTTCTGTAAAAAAATGAATTCAATTTCAAAATATATATTAAAAGATATAATATATATATATATATATATATATATATATATATATATATATATATATATATATATAATATAAAGATAAAAGATGAATTATTTAAAATGAATCACATTTTGGATAGCTGATCAAATTATAACATATATTGGAATATTTGTAATACATAGAAAAAAGAAGGTATCAGAAATAGACAAATCAAATTAATAAATTCATATTAAGGCATTTAAAAGAACTTAATTAATTGTAATAAGAATGACAAGTTAGTTTAATAGTATTAGTATTCGATACAGTTGGCGTTATTAGTTATTTCTAGGTTGATCGCATCACTACCAGTATTTTAATTAACTATCCAATAATATCTTAAGTTTAAAAATTATCAAAGGTAGTTAATTATTTGTATCCTGTTGAATGCAACTAGTCATGAACAAATAAAACGCAAATTTGTTAAACGTATCTTAAAAAACCAAACCAAAGTTTGGCCCAGGGTGTGGTGAAGAGATAATATTATATAAATAAAATAATAATAGCCAGATTTGGATACTGGTTATAATGTTGTAAGTATTCAACCTATAGTGATATTTTAATGCTTATAAATTTGGAAGTACATTTTAAATTTTGTTTTTGATATGATATTTTTTGTTAAATTTAATAATAAACTAGGTAAAATTATAGTCTATTATAAAAGTAATTATTAATATCATAAGTGATTTTTATTTGTTGAAAATTCGATATATTTATTTTATTTATTAAAAAAATTAAATGGATCACCTATAATCTGAATAATAATCCAATCAATTTAATTCCGAACGGTTCGTCTAATCCGATAAATTAAATAATCAAATATAAATTATAAAATATTAAGTTTCAATTATATTAAATTACTTATATTAGATTCGAATATGATTCAACCAACCAATATTCAGGCCTAAATGCTATACAATTTGAATATATCTATTCGATTATCTTATTTCTATAAGATTATAATTTTTAATAAATTACCAAGTTATTATTGATGAAAATACATTACTGATAAAGATAATGGTTTAATTAATTATTATCTACAAATTCATATAATAAATATCTTTAGTGGGAAAGAAAATCTTAACTTATTTATACTACAGTATATATTTCCAACGCTAGTACAACTTTTTACATAGTTCTTTCTTTAACAAATTGGAGCATCTTACGAAATTTGAAGGTTTGCTTGAACATCCAGAGATTAAGATAAAAGTTATGGTTTTCACAAAGAAAACTGGTTTTCTCCTATTAGGGGGAATAATACACTTCTGCTTCTTACTCATTCGCTGTGCCTCAAGGTTTTTCTCTTACTGTAACATTTTTTTTTTTCTGAACCCAATAATCTCTATGTTTCTTTGTCTTTCAATAATTATTGGCATGTTTTTTCAATAAAAATTTACCATCTCTTTTTCAATATATTAAACAAAAATTTATATATAATTTTATATTAATCTCAATATATAAATTTTTATTCATATATATATATTTCTTCCTATCTCGTACAATAGTTTCACATAGCTTAAAAATTGATATTTAAAAATAATTTAAATACTCCTTCTATTTTCTAAAATATTTTTTAAAAATAAAATCATGACATAATAGATAACGGTTGATTATAATAATGTTACTTCATGATTTGAGATGGATAAAATATAAGTTGTAAATAATTATAAAAAAATTACTTTTATTTTGTATAATTTTGATATATCAATTGTTCATTGGATCGAGATAGCCTAACCTTACAGATACAAAAATAACTTATTGTTTACTCAACGTTATCTTTCCAATTGCAGGAGTTTAAGTGAGTTCAAAGGTTCCGACGTAGCATTTAATAATCCTGAAGTCAAATTGCATATAGAAAAGAAGCAGGTATTAAATTTCCAATTTTAACAGGAACTGTAACCAAATGAGGCAACTTTCATTAATTTATGTTCGATTGGGTATGTCCTCAGATCACAGTGCAAAATGGCATCATTCGTGCAACTTTCTCAAATCCGGAGGGCACCATCCTTGGAATATCATATAATGGAATAAACAATGTGCTTGAAGGTCGTAATAACTTCAAAAACAGAGGGTACGTAATATCATATAATGCAATAACTTCTTTTTTAGGTTATCCATTTTCAAAAACTAAAGAAAGAATCAAACCAAGTTATTATTTAACTCACAAATAATATTAAAATCCTCGTCTTTGCAGGTATTTTGACATTGTCTGGAATTCACCTGGAGCCCCTTCAAAACTTTGGGGGTAAGCCTTTCTCCATATTCATATTATAAAAAAAGAAGAAGATTATAAATGTATGGGTTCATGATATCATCATAGATTTGATAATAACATAATGAATCATGAGTATTTAAGCATATATGTTGGATCCGCAGAATTGAAGGGAGTAGGTTTTCAGTTATAGAGGCCAACAAGAATGAAGTAGAACTTTCGTTTTCCAGAACGTGGAACAAGGACAACTCAAGTCCCCCTTTAAACATAGACAAAAGGTAGTAATTTTGTTTAGGTCATGCTCAACTACATGTTTATTTTAAAAAGTAATTTAATACATGACCAACAATTTATGAAATGGTCGAATTTTGTAGATATATTTTACGAAGAGGTAGTTCAGGATTATACATATATGGTATATTTGAGCATCCTGAAGATTTTCCTGCAACTGAGATTGATCACATTAGGATTGTTTTCAAGCTGCAGAAGGAGAGGTAAGTTGAAAAGCAGTGCGACGAACATATAATTTTACGAGTGTTGTTTGTAATAATAATCTTAAAATGTCACCTGCACAGGTTCCAGTACATGGCTATAGCAGATGATAGGCAGAGACTCATGCCAACAGCAGAAGATAGATCTACAGGGCAACGCCTTGATTATGATGAAGCTGCTCTAATCACCAATCCTAGTAACCCTCAACTTCGAGGAGAGGTACTCCTCTCTACTTTTTTCAGAAAATCTTTTCATATATTTTTATAGAAAAAATAACTTTTTAAAGGTGACATTGTGTGTGATTATTTTGTTGTGGGATCAGGTTGATGACAAATATCAATACTCTTGTGAGAACAAAGACAACAAAGTTCATGGGTGGATTAACTTGGACTCCAAGACCAATAAGTCAGTGGGCTTTTGGATGATCACACCAAGTAATGAGTTTCGTAGTGGTGGCCCAATTAGGCAAGGCCTTACTTCTCATGTTGGTCCTGTCACCCTTAATGTAAGTTCATAACTTCTTTTCATCATCATCATCGTCATCATAGCTTCATATATAATTTTTGATGATTTTATTTATGTCTAGATACTCCATACCACTCACTACTCTGGGAAGGAAGTAACCATGACATTACACGAAGGGGAACCCTTCAAGAAAGTATATGGTCCCGTTTTTGCTTATCTTAACTCAGTTTCAAGGGTTCATCATTCAGAACAAGTCCTCTGGAGTGATGCTGTACAACATGTACCACAGCTAACAACCTTTAATACCGCATTAAAAATGTGCTTATATCAGACTTTAATTTGATTAATGATTCTATTTTTTCATTCACGTAGCTATCAGAGGAAATCAATAGATGGCCTTATGATTTCCCTAAATCAGAGGATTTTGTCCCTACAAATAAAAGGGGAAGAGTGGAAGGACAATTATTCGTTCAAGACATTAAAGGAGGGAATTTTTTATGTGGCGAAAATGCCCACATTGGTTTGGCACTTCCTGGAGATGTGGGATCATGGCAGAGACAAAGCAAGGTATTTATTTATAGTTTTTATTACGTTCCAATCACTGAACAGAAAATAAAAACTAGCCAATGAAACACTAAAAAGCTGCTCCTTTTACTTTACCACTTCTTTCAGGGTTACCAATTCTGGACTCAAGCTGATAAACTTGGCCACTTCACTATAGCAAATATTGTACCAGGGGACTACAATTTATATGCATGGATTCCTGGAATTTTTGGAGACTATAAATATAACGCTACCATAACCATAACACCAGGTACGTAATTTTTCCACGAATTTCACCTATATGATTATTGTGTGACAGATTATTTTCACTAACATGTTTGCTCTGTGTATTAGGATGTATCGTCCAATTGGGTTCACTCATATACAATCCTCCAAGAAATGGACCAACCTTATGGGAAATTGGCATCCCAGATCGCTCTGCTGCAGAGTTCCACGTTCCAAATCCTTATCCTAACCTGATAAACCGATTATACATAGCAAAACCATTGCACAAGTTAGTTCAAAGCTCAATCATGATATCTGCAACTGCTTAAGCTTTTTGCCTGCATACCATTTTCAGTTTCTCTTACATTAATTTTCCCACTACCAGGTTTAGACAATATGGATTATGGAAGCGTTACAACGAGTTATATCCAAATGAGGACCTCACTTACACTGTTGGCGTGAGTGATTATAGTAAAGATTGGTTTTATGCTCAAGTTCCCAGGTGACTAATTAATGTAATTAATTTTATTGATCTAATAACTATATATAGCTATTATTTTTGAGATTTGATTCATAATTTAAAATCTAAATGTAGGAACATAGGAAACAACTCATTTCATCCAACAGTATGGGAGATTAAATTTGATCTCCCATTTGTTATGAGAGGCATCTACACACTCCGACTTGCCTTGGCCTCAGCTACACGTTCTAACTTGATGGTAAGTTAAGATATATGAGTGTGTTTATATGTAGTTTTTGGGTTTTGTATGACCTATAATTTCTCTAACATTATCTTATGTGTTAATAGGTTAGGTTCAACAACCCTGTGGCTCGTCCTCCACACTTTTCTACGGGATTAATAGGTCAAGATAATGCAATAGCAAGACATGGCATCCATGGATTATATTGGCCTTATAGTATTGAAGTAGGAAGCAATGTATTGGTGGAAGGAAGCAACACCATCTATCTTAGGCAAACAAAAGGTACGAGTCCTTTTCAAGGCATTATGTATGACTACATCCGTTTGGAAAGACCAGAAGCATAAATGGAGCCCAAGATCTAGTTAAACTCAAGATAGCATCTGTATATTTATTTATTTATGAGTCTGTGTAAGCTTACTTAACAAAGGTTGTTTTAATATAATCAGCAAACTTTAGCTTTTCTTCATGTGTTTGTGTAATCTGTTCATTTTAAAATGTACATTTTTTTTTTTACTTATTTCAATGTGAAAATATAATCTACTCTTAAATATATGATTATTTTTAAAGCACTTATTTCAAGTTTAACCAAACTGTGATATCATCTTATTTTGAGTTCAACCAACCTAGATCAATGTCTTGTATATATTAGTTTTTCTTATAAATATATTATGGATTTTATTAGAAATCATTGATTTTATTTTCGTGACGAACAGACTTAAGGGCATTATAAAAAATAGTTTTATTAACATTTTGAATATGTTAAGATGAAAATTATGTTTTTATTATGAATATATAAAAAGTGTTTATATAAGTATTGTTAATAAAAGTTTTAGCGATTATATTGTTAAAAATATAGACCGACATTGTATAGGAACAAAATAAAATCTAAAATTCCCTTAATTTGAAAAAGATATAATTGTAATTCTAATAAAAGAAACTTTTCATAAAATAAATTTATATACTTTTATGATAATAAACTAATAAATTTTTATCACATCAACTTATAATATAAAACTTGAAATTATCAAAGTAAAAGATAATTTAAATTAATTCACAACGATGAGATAATACGCAACATAATCTGTCTAAAATAATTGGTATTATACATCGATTTTATTTATGTACAAGTTTATATAAAAAATATTAATATATTGAATATACTATTATAATAATGAATTAAAGAAATTAATCTCACCATATTAACATTTTTTATGGAGAATTTTCACCTCACTAACATTATTTTAAATAAATTGTCCATCGGTCAATCAAATGTAAATTATTGCACTTGTTTTCGATCAATGAAATGGAAATATTTTGGTTGGACAAAATCTTACATTTTTCTATTGAAAATTATTTCTCCCATGCATTTCACTGCATATGATAATGCTTTTATTGGATTTCTTCATCCCATCCTTATAACCATATCAAAACTTTAGATTTTTTTATTTGCGGAACCAACCTTCTGGTTTGGTCCTTCCTCCTTATAGTTTGAATAGGAGGAAATTCAAACTCTTTAGGTTTTCAAAATCTTATATTACTTGAAAAAGCAATTAATTTATATTTTCTTTTTCAAAAAGCATATGAAATTATTGGATTTGCAAATTTTATTAACAGCTGAATTTATTTAATTATAATTTTTTATTTTTTATATTAATTTTTTAAAATTAAAATATAAAAATTATAATTTTAATGAAAGATATAAGGTCAATTTAGACTATGGTGGTGTTTATAAGTAGGTTTTTTATACTTGAATTAAGTTAAAAATTCATTTTTAAATATAGATTAAAATTTATTGTATTTGTTGAATATATTATTTTATTTGTTATTAGGCATTTTGAATTAAATTAAACTTAAAATTTACGTTTTAATCGTTATACGGTTGTATGTATGTGTTGCTTTTATTATGATATTTTTAAATTTTTGTAAATGTTGAGGATTCATTTCTAGTTTATTTTTCATAATAACATGGAATACTGTAGCACGTCAGAATGTGTTTTTTGTTTATTGAAAACCAAATTTCATGTATTTGGCATATTTAGCGATGAACCCACAGTTGAAATTTGGTGCGGATTCAACAATTTCAAACGTCACACAAAAAGTTAGAATTTGACTCCTTAAGGATCCAATTTTGACCTGCAATCGTGAAATGTTTTGATCAAGCTCTATCAAAGATAAATGAAAAAAAGAAATATATCAAATCCTCCAAAAAAAATCGATTTTCGGAAAGTGAAATTCTGACACGTAGATGTTAATTTGAAAACTTTTTATTAAAGAAATATTACTGGTGGAAAAAATATCTGAATATGTGGCGGTCGCATTGCTTTTAGTGGGTGTTGTTGAATCTTTGAATGCCAGACAAAAGAAGGAAATCTTGAGTTGTATAATTTTTCTGGTTGATGATAATTGTGATTTTCTCTTTTGTTTGATAACTCTCACTGCGATTGAGCCAATTACTGATGTCATTTTCTCTATTTAAGGTTGCTTTCATGTCATATATTTTTAGACATTTCTTCCATTCCTTGGATGGAGATTATCGGGCAATAATAGGATCCCTTGAAAGTCATTGACAATTACATATACATATTGTAACTGATAATTTAGATGCAAATGCAAATAATAGATGGATGAACATGTAAAATCCATATATGTATTTTAGGAGTGGTGATAGTGTAAGACTCACTTATTTTAATATTAAATGATATTATTATAAATAGTTTTATTATAAAAAGTTTTAATATTTTAAAAGGTATTATTTTTTAAAAAATTACTTTTTAGAATTTTCTAATTTCTTTTTAAGAATTTTAATTCCTGAGTCATCTTTTTGGCGTTGAGGTCTACATTTCTAGCCGATCAATTTCTTTTATAAAGCAAGTAAGTTTTTACCATTTTTTCCCTTCTATTATCGGTTCTTCATCATATAAGGAAATCTGATTTTGTATGTGTCAAGAACTTCTCTTCCTTGATTCTTGGCTCAATCGAGGTTCTAAAGTTTGTCTCCAATCACCAATCGGTGATTTGTAGGCTTTTCTAGGAATTCCTTGCAATGAAAGCTACAATTGGAGTTTTTAGAGTTGTAGAAGTTTTATAAGGTAAGAGAAGCTAGAACTTTTGTTTTAGTTTGTGATTATATTATAAAAATGTTTATCTTTATGTATATAGTTAAATTTTGAGAAATTTCTATGTTTAGGTATATAAAGATTATGTGTAGTTGATGATTTGAACATGTTTTGTTGGTATCTTGGAATTGTATGTTTGTGATGTTTAAAACTGTATTGATTATGTGTAATGAAATTATTCTAATGCTTGGAACTGAATGCAAAGTGATTGGTTGAAAGAAGTGTTCTTTTGCTTAGGTTTTAATGATGGGTGAATTTTAAAAGTAGGTGTTGAAGTGATGAACGAACTATTTTAATGTTGTTATGAGGTTATTTTAGACTTGTTAGCATTGTTAAATTGAATGAAATCTGGTATAAAATGGGTAAGGGGATTATTGTTGAAGTTGAAGGTATATTTAGTGTAAAAAAAAGGTTTTGACTAATGAGAATTTGAGATAGACAATGGGGACTGTATTTGATAGTTGGGAGTGTATTAGGAGACTTATTAGGACTTGTCTAAGTTTTCAAATGAGAAAAGTTTAGTGTAGAATGGTTGATGTTGTTTTTAGGATGAGTGATTGTTAACACCCTAACAAGTGTACCAGATCGTATCAAGTAATAATAGACAGTAAGTCCGAATATCGTTTCCCAAGGGACTCTTAGGCCTAGACGTTCACGTGAATTGATTTCATAAAACTTGATAAAGATTGAATTTAGGGTTTGTAATGCAAAACGAAAATACACATGCAAATGCAAAGTTTGATCAATTGACAGATAAAGATATGGATTGATGGAGTTGCTGGGGTTTACGGTTTCATCCTAATCCAGCCTCCTATATCTACTATTCTTATTAAATTCAACTTTATTATTAATGTTCATGCAACTTTCTAATTTACTCTAAACCCGATTCCTCAGCGAAGAGAGCCTATTACCAATTACTAGTTTACTATTCCTAGTCTCCCTAGTAAATAGTAACGCATTAATGATATAAGCTTAAAGCAATTGACCATCCTATTCCTATTCCTAGGTAATATTTCATAATCAAAAGAATTCTTCTCAGTTCTAGATTTCCCTGTACGTTCCCATATCGACAAAATAAATGATCATGACACTGAATGAGTTAAACAATGCAAGCTTTAATCTCAGAGAAGAAAACCCAAACTATTGATAATAAAAGTATATGAATAAAATAAGAATTTCGATATAAGAGAGTTTCAAAAGGATTACATCGTTTCCCAACAACAAAGGGTTTAGTTCACCATTGTCATGGTGAAACTAGATGAATTGAATGGAAAGAATGAAAAGGTAAACCCTAGATTTGGTAGATTGGAGCTTCCGCATCCAAAAGCCACCTCCAAAGAGTGTAGAAAGTGTTCTGTTGTCTTTCTCTGCCAAAAGATTATCCTAGAATTCGTTTGGGGTCTATTTATAACTCAGAAAAATAACAGAATTTCTGGCCCAGGCCCATAAGTACACCGCTCAGTGGTGGGTTCACCGCTCAGTGGTAGGTGCGGCACTGAAGTGGACACTCAGCCGTTCACGCCCAAGCCTTAAACAATGCTATCTTTGAAAAGGCCACCGCTCAGTGGTGAATCTGCCGCTCAGCGGTAGGCGCAACTACAATTTTACCCCTCAGCGGTTAAGCGTTAAACAGTGGCTTCCTCTCCAAAGCTAGCGCTTAGCGCTGAAACTGGCGTTGAGCGGTAGCTGGGATTCTTCCTTTGCACCTATTTTCATCCTTTCTTGAGTCCAACTCCCTCCTACGTCACTTTCCATATCCAATTCTCATTAAATCCTGTCAAAACAATGTAAAACCAAGCATAATATCTCTAAAACCACCTTTGACTCTCTCGTAATCTAACTAAAGCAATTTGCATGATTTCAAGCTCATTCTAAGTCATAAAGGGTGTGTTTTAATATCAATTTCAAGTATAAAAATAACGGTGTTTAGAACGTTATCAGTGATTAAGTGATTTTAGTAAAAAAATGAGGTTTTATATGGTGAGATTTTGAAACAACAAGTTTGGGAGTAAACTGAGATGTTGAAGTGATTTGTTTAATATATTATGATTTGTCCATGATTTGAGTTTGCAAGGTTTTGAGTTAGAAAGTGTGGATTTGAGTTTGGATACTTTTGGAGTTGTCATATGGGTTTAATGCACCTAGTTCGGGTCTAATGATCAAAGAGGTATTTTGCTTTAGCGATAAACATGTTTTCATATCAATTCTAGTGTGTAATAAACCCTTTTGATCAATTGGATAAGTCTTAAATGCATCAAAGTCCATAAACCCAATGTGTTGTCAACTAAAATGATGTTGAGGCTTAGTTTTCTAGTGCTGAACGCTACCATTCCTGGGGCGCTAGCATTGAGAACCAATTTTATGGCGTTGAGTGCCACCATTCTAGTGGCTTTGGCCCTGAGGAGCAGCTTCTGGGCGTTAAGCGCTACCACACCAGTTTTGGTTTTTTTTTTTTTTCAGATTTTGGAAATATCAAATTCAAGGTTTTAGGTATAAGTTTTAGACATTCTTTAGGTCGTTTTGGGGGTTTTGGACACTTCTGGAGCTATTGGTGAGGGTTTCATAGATGTTTTTCTTATCTAAATATGCGTATCAAGATGCCTTTTGATGACTTCTGATGACTTGTAAGGGTGTTTCTAGTTGTTTATTGTTTAATCAGAGGTTTCATGTGATAGGATGAAATGTTTGTGTGAAGTATATTTATATATATGTGATTATGAGAAGGATATTATGATGATAAATATGTGATTGATTATGGGAATGGTATTGATGGACGTAATTTCATGATCCTCGCGGAGAGGTTATATGATGGTGCCCTGTGTTATTATTGTATGAATGTATGGAGCTTTGTACGAGGAGTTTATCTCGACGCTCATAGAGGTGGTTGGTTATGTCATGAAGAGCAGCAGGAGGTCCAGTCTAGGGGCTTTGCCTTGGTCAAAGACATTTACAGACTAACCTTGTATGGTAACTTGGGGGAGAGCAACTATATTACCACTACAAATGCATAAACTACCCTAGTCTGGCATTCATATTATATGTGGATAAGTCAAGTATAAGGTTGTGATATGATTTGTTATGTGTGTAATATAATGTATGATTGAATTTTATGATATTTATGATGAACTATTTTACCACTAGCTCACTGTTAATATTTCGACAGGTGTACCGAATCATATCAAGTAATATAAAATGGTAAGACCAAGTATCGTTTCCCTAAAGACTCACGGCCTAAACAATTATGTGATTTCTTGATTAAATAAGACTTGAGAATAATCATTTGGTTTAGAATGCAAAAAGTAAACATGAATGCAATTTCGATCAATTGACAAGAAAATGCGAAGGTGAATGGTTTGTAAATTATGGAATGAATATGTTGTTGGGGTTTTGATTTCTCCTATCCATTCTCATGTATATAAGAATTCTTCTTCTTCATTAATATTAATTCCACTTTCTAATTTACTTAAAACCTGATGTCTTGGCGAAGAAAGCCTATCCTTAATTACTAGTTTACAATGTCTTGTCCTCCTAGCAATTAATTCTGCATTACAGACGCACAAAAGCTTAAGGAAACCAAGCGTTTTGTCCCTATGTCTAGGCAATAGTTCCCTTGGGAGAGATTCCCCAGATCTAGATTTCCCCGTATGTCCATATGAACGAAATCAATAATCATGCTATGAATGAGTTAAACAAAGCATAGAGTATAGAGGAAAAAACCCTAACAATTAATGAAAGAAGCATTTGTAATATAAAGGTTTATATCCTTTTTTGGTCCCTAAGTTAAGTTCTAATGTTCAGTTTAGTCCCCCTTTTAAAAATGTCAACCTTTAGTCCCTGTGATATGAAAAATGTATCAAATCAGTCCTATCCGTTAACAAATCACAAGTTTTTCATTAAGTGATTTGTTGTTCATAACACCTTTCATTAACAAGTCACAAAATATTGGATACCTAGATATGAAAACTTGTAATTTGTTGTTCATTAAGTGCTGTCATGAGGATTGATTTGATACATTTTTCATATCATAGGGACTAAAGGTTGACATTTTTAAAAGAAGGGACTAAACTAAACATCATAACTTAACTTAGGGACCAAAAAAGGATTTAAACCTAATATAAATCAATTCAAATACATGAGAGTTTCAAAGGATTACATCTTCCCTTAACAGCAAGTGGAATTTAGTTCCCCATTATCATGGAGAAACTAGATGAACAATGGAAAGAATGAGATAGAAAAACCCTAAAAGTTGAAGATGAAGGCTATTGCATCCAAATTTGCCTTTAGAGAGTGAAAAAATGTGTTTTTACGCCTCTTCTATCAAAAGATATAAACCCTAGGATGTCTGAGTCCTTAAATAGATCGAAATAGAAAACAAAAACACAATCCAAGCCCGTATCACCAGCACTCAGCGCCCCACTTAGGGCGCTTAGGCGTAAGACAGCAAGTAGTGGCGCTTAACGCCCCTGAAAGGGTGCCCAGGCGGGGTGCGACTCGAGGAAGTGACGCTCAGCGTTCCAAAAAGGGCGCTCAAGCGCGAGCCCGAAGCTTTCTGTGCTGAGGGCCTCAGAAAAGGGCAGTCTGGCGTGAGAAAGTGAACTCTGGCACTGAGGGCCCCTAAAGAGGCCTTAGTAGAAAAAGTGTTTCACTCAATCACACAGGTGTATATTAAGGTGACTCATTGACCTTATTATCATAATGTCACATGATACATCCATCCTAGATGTGAAGCTTCAGATCCATGAGATTTGAGACTTAGAGATGCAATGCGGAAGCTAGGTGTTAAGTCCCTAGCAAGTGTACTAGATCGTTATCAAGTAATATAAAATGGGTAAGTCCAAGTATTGTTTCCCAAAGGACTCTTAGGCCTTAACTTTCGTGTAAACCAATCGCATAAGACTTTGAGAAGAAATTAATTTTAGGGTTTTGTATGCAAATAACAAAAGTAAACATGCAAATGTATTGATTCAATTGGCTAAAAGAAACTATGATGAATGGATTTGTTGGGGTTTACAATTTCATCTTATCCACCCTCTTATATCTACTCATCTGATCTAATTTGCTTATTTATCATATTGTCATGCAAACTTTCTTAGTCTACCCTTAACCCAATTCCTTGGCGAAAAGAGCCTATTACTAATTATCGGCTTGCTATCTCTAGCCTCCCCTAGTAACTAATAATGCATGATAAACGGAAGCAAAATACAATTGATCGTCCTACCCCTATCTCTAGGCGGTATTGCTTAATCAAGGAATTCCCCCTAGTTCATGACATTATTGTATGTTCCCGTATCAATAAAGACAAATAACATTTACCGAATGAGTTAAACGATAAAAGCATTAAGCAAAGGTAAGGAACCCAATAATTGATAAAGATAAGCATATGCAAGCATATAAAGAAGATAAGAATTTCAATATAAGAGAGTTTCAAAAGATTACATTGCCCCAATAACCTAGGGTTTAATTCACCATAATCATGGTGAATCTAGATGAAAAGTAATGAAAGAATGGAAGAAATAACCCTAAACTTGGTAGAATGGAGCCTAAGCATCCAAGGAACCTCCTCCAAGGTGTGTAGAGCTGCTGCGGATGTTTCTCTCTGCCAAAAGAATGAGTTTTGATTCGAACTGGGGCTATATATAAGCCACAAAGATAAAAGAATCTATCAGAATAAAAACACAATAAAAACTGACAACCGCTCAGCCCTTAATTTAACCGCTCAGCGGTTTGCCCTTTAGCCGCAAGACCGCTCAACGGTCCATTTTGATGCTTAGCGGTTTCTTCAACCCTTCTTTTCATCCTTTTTCTTTATCTTTCATGTGTCTAAGTCCACCTTACTTCACTTCCATCTTCAATTCATCTCAAAACCCTGCAAAACAATGTAAAAACAAGCATAATATCTCTAAAACCAACTTTTGACTCTCATATGACTCAACTAAGTGTTTTACTTGATTTTAAGCTCATTCTAAGCCATAAAGGGTGTGTTTTGATATCAAATTTAAGTTTGAAAATAACGGTTTTTAGACCGTTATCACTAGGACTCGATGAAACTGTGGCAGTGGAAGCTGCATCTGATGCAGAACATGATGCAGCTGCGGGAGTTCAAATTCAGTGGAGGAAATATGAAATCTGGCATCAGAGGAAGGTGTTATGTGTGGTCATTTGGAGTAGAGAAGGTGCTTAGATGCAGTGGCTACAACTCATAAAGCCTTCCACACAAGGAATGAAGTTGTAGAAGAGAAAGCAAGCATAAAGGGACTTTCGGGAAAGAGAAATAGGCAATGCATTTCAGCAGAGTTTTCTCTTATATCAACCAAAAGTGATGATACAAGTGCTGGTGTGTGTGATTTATAGGACCTGTAGCGGCCTCTAGAATAAGCTAGGCGGGGAAGATGCGTCCCAACGTTTACGGATCTGCCAACACGTGGCCACACCATGCTGAAGACGTTATACTATATTTGGCACTAAATACATGTGCTGAAATTGAAGTCTTCATGTGCTTTCATGATGCAACCCCTTCATTACTAAGCTCACCCCCTCCCTTTGTGGAAATGACTCTTTAATCCTTCTCCTTGGGTTGGGTTGTTGGACTTTATTTATTTGGCTTGGGCCCCGTGTATCATCACATAAAACAAATTTTCCTTTCATTTAACCACAATCAAACATACTCACAAGCAAGTATCGTCACAAGGTCTTTTTATGGCTTGTAACGTGGTCAGGCTAAGAAGAAAATTGGTTTTTCCAAACAATCTCTTTTTCCAAGAAACCATTCTCACTTATTCCCAACTTTCCCTTACATTGAGCTTTTCTTTCTTTTCATTCTCTTTTTCTCTTTTTTTTCTTTTTCTTTTCATTTGCTCAATGCTTTGTTCAATGTTAATTCCTTTTTATTTTCTTTTTCAAATTTCTGAACAACCCGAAACTTGAACCTTTATCAATACCACAAAAATATTCTCAACTTAACTCAAGGTAAAGATTTTCAAAACAGTTTTTTTTTTCATATTTAAGACTCAAGATTCCTTTAGAACATATTGTACTCTTTCTATTGGGCTAAAATAATGCATTGGCTAACAAAGGGATAATAACAGATGGCCGTGATCATATGACACAAGCAAGCAAATGATTCAATCATAGAAACTTGGGCAAAGTCTTTCATGTTTTCAAAGTAATAGTGATCATTCACAAAAACTCTGGAGTTCAACCCTCACGCAGACTAATTCAAATTCCAAAATCTAGATACACATCCTGCTCAATATCACAATCACAAGTTTACCTCATGCAGCTTTTTCACACATATTACGAGCAACCACATGTATAACAACATATCATGCATCATCTCAACATCAATCAATATAATCAGCATCATGAAGCAATACTCATCACAAAACATATCATAGTCAAACCATCACAGCACAATTAAGTTTTAAGCCAAGTACTTAATAACCTATACTAAAAAGAGAAACAAAATAAGTTTAACACAAAAAATAAAAGATAAGAAAAATCCTACTCTAGTGATAATAACATTCATGAGTAGATGCTATCGCAACTCCTCATCCTCTGTTGTCCTCTGATTCTTCATCCTCCTCCATAGTTGAAGCTTCAGTTGCTCCAGCTCCACCACCAACATGTGTTGGATCAGCAGGCCACCCAGTACGTGCCAAAAAATCCTCATGTGATATGAACTAACGATCAGGGAAAGCAGTTGTCAGAGTCCTCAGTAACTCTTGTTCGCCCTTGTAAATGGCCGCCATCTTATCTTCCATCAAGGATATGTACATGTCCCTCATCTGGAATGGAGCAGGATCATGAGGTTGTGGTAATGGTTCAAAAACCGTTATTTTTACACTTAAATTTGATATCAAATACACCCTTTATGAGTTAGAATTAGCTTGAAATCATGCATTTTGCTTAAGTTAGAAAATAAAAGAGTCAAAGGTGGTTTTCTTGGTTTTATGCTTGGTTTTCCCATGATTTGGCAGGTTTTATCAGGAATTGAATGAAGGAAGTTGAAGTAGAAAGGAGTTGGACTTAAGAGAATGTGAAAGAGTGCTTAAAAGGAGAAACGTAGGCAGCGCTTAGCGCTTACCTAGCACTGAGTGCCAGTTTCATTGAAGGATTCTCTGTCAAACGCTCAAGCACCAAAGCTGAGGGGAAAAATTGAGTATCGAACTCGGTGCTGAGCGCTACCCTGGCGTTGGGCGCTACCATGGCGCTAGGCACTACCCTGGCGCTGGGCTCTACCCTGGAGCTGGGCGCTACCCTGGCGCTGAGCGGTGGACTCTTCAGTGTCTTCTCTGCCAAACGCTTGGGCGTCAACGTTGAGCTTTCTTCTTAAGTGTCGTACCCACCGTTGAGCGGTACACCAATGCTGAGCGCCAGTCTCTTGGGCCTGGGCCAAATTTTTGTTATTTTTATGAGTTATAAATAGATTTGCCTGAACCAGAAGGGGTATCTTTTGGCAAAAGGAGAAGTAGAAACATTCTTTTCAGCCTTCGAAGGCAGATTTTGGATGCGGGAGCTCCAATCTATCAAATATAGGGTTTATCTTTTCATTCTTTCCATTATTTTCATCTAGTTTCACCATGTTTATGGGGAACTAAACCTCCATTGTTGTTGGGGAATTTATGTAATCCTTTGAAACTCTCATAGATTGAATTGATGCTTTATTCATATGATTTTATTCATTAATTGTTAGGGTTTTTCCTTTTTACTCTATGCATGCTTTGTTTAATTCATTCAATAGCATGATCTTTGATTTTATCTTTATGGACATATATAGATAGATCTAGACATGAGGGAATTCTCTCGGGAGCAATATTACCTAGACATAGGGATAGGAGGACCGATTGTCTTTAAGTTTTTGTGCGAATGTAATGCATGAACAATTGCTAGGGAGACAAGACATTGTAAACTAGTAATTAGGAGTAGGCTCTTTTCACCAAGACATTGGGATTAAGGTAAATTAGAAAGTGACATTGACATTAATGAAAAAGTAGAATTCTTAAATATATGAGAGTGGATAGGATGAAATCATAAACCCCAACAACATAATTCATTCATACATCATTCACCTGCGTTATCTTTTTGGTCAATTGATCAACCTTTGCATGTTTATTTTCTATCTTGCATATAAAACCATAATTTTCGTTTTCTCAAGTCTTAAATAATCAAGAAATCACATGAAAGTTGATAGCGGTTCAAAAGCCGTTATTTTCATACTTAAAATTGATACTAAATCACACCCTTTATCACTTAGAATTAGCTTGAAATCATGCAATTTGCTTAAGTTAGAGAATAAGAGAGTCAAAGTGGGTTTTCTTGGTTTTATGCTTGGTTTTCCCTTGTTTTGGCAGGATTTATCAGGAGTTTAATGAAGGAAGTGAAGGAAGAGAAGTGTTGGATGCAAAAGAAGGTGGAAAATTGAAGTAAAGAAGAATCCAAGCCACCGCCGGGCTGTGAAACCACTGCCGAGCGGTGAGACCTTCAATACATTCTCTGCCACACGCTTAAGGGGCACTGCCAAGGGGTGAGATAAGAATTGCACATACCGCCGGGCGGTGGACTCTTCAGTGGAATCTCTGGGGGACGCTCAAGCGGTAGCACTGAGTGGTGTACCAAGTGTCGTGCCTACCGCTGGGCGGTGTAACTCACCGTCGGGCGTGTACTAATGGGCCTGAGCCAAAATTCTGTTATCTTTCTGAGGTATAAATAGACCCCAGATGAACCAGAGGGGTCATCTTTTGGCAGAAAGGAGGCAGAAACACATTCTACACACCTTGGAGGCGGATTTTGGATGCGGAAGCTCCGATCTATCAATTCTAGGGTTATCTTTTCCATATTTTCCATTCAATTTATCTAGTTTCACCATGATTATGGTGAACTAAACTCCTTTGTTGTTGGGGAACGATGTAATCCTATTACTTCATTCATATGCTTTGTTTATCAATTGTTTGAGTTTTTCCTCCATTATATTTTGCATGCTTTATTTAAGACATTATTCAATAGCATAATCTTTTATTCTTTCTATATGGACACGTATAGTTAGGTCTAAACTTACCATTTTATTATTACTTGATACGATTCGGTAGACTTGTCGAAGTATTAAGAAAAGTCTAGGCCTATGAGTCTCTAAGGAAACGATAATTGGTCTTCGCACTTATTATTACTTGATACGATTGGTACACTTGTCGGAGTCTTAACAAATTTTTGGTGCCGTTGTCGGGGACTCGTGGTTTAACTATTTTAGTAGTGTGATTATTGATTAACTTTGACTTGATTCTTTTTATTTTGTTCGAACAAAAGCTTTTTACGGTTTTGTTTTCTTGTTTATGCAGGACACAATTCAAACTAGAAGCAAGAAAAATTGACAACCTTTTCTTGAATGTTTAAGTGAAACTCGAAGGAGAAGGAGGGATCGAACCTTTAGAGAATTGTTTCCTTCTCCTGA
This sequence comes from Vigna mungo, assembly GCA_036885675.1. Taxonomy (NCBI): domain Eukaryota; kingdom Viridiplantae; phylum Streptophyta; class Magnoliopsida; order Fabales; family Fabaceae; genus Vigna; species Vigna mungo. The sequence goes on from CP144700.1 coordinate 33,970,713, forward strand.
GACATTGTTACAACCCTCACCACAAGCATCTAACCAGAGCACAAAAGAGATGGATGAGGAGGAAGCTCCTAGAAGACGTACTCTGGCGGATGCTACTACTGTCGTTAGCCCTCAACATTTTAATAGCATTGCAAGGCCAAGGGTCAATGCATTGAGCATGGAGGTGAAACCGGCGTTGATTCAATTTGTCAAGAGCAACCAATTTAATGGACTATCACATGAAAGTCCATATGATCATCTCACCACATTCAATGAGATTTGCAACACGATGAAGATCAATGGTGTGTCGCACGAGGCTATTAAACTTAGCTTGTTTCAATTATCATTGGGAGGCAATGCTAAACTGTGGTTGAAATCTTTCCAAGAGGATAGCTTTACAACTTGTGAGGCAATGATGTCTAAATTTCTGAATAAATACTTCTCACAGTCAAAAATCAACAAAGGTAAACATGATACATCTATAGTCCTCTCATTCCTTGGAGGTCTTGGTGCCCAAACAAAGCTTATGCTAGATGCCTCAGCTGGAGGTAACATCAAATGCAAGACTATTGAGGAAGCCTATGAGTTGATAGAAAGCATGAATGATAATGAGACTCATAGTGAAAGGGGCGTCCTACTTCAACAAAAGGGAGTTCTTCAATTACCACCCCAAGATGCCTTGCTTGCATAAAACAAGATTATATCTCAACAATTGGAGAATCTTACAAGGACTCTTGCTCAACTACCTAAGGAGCTGAAGAATATTTCACAAGTGCAACAACAACTCTGTGATTGTTGTGGAGGTGACCATATCAATGGTCAATGTGCTTACCAGAGGAGGCCCAAGAAGAATTCAATTACATGGGCAATCAATTCCAATACCGCCAAGGTAATTACAACCAAGGGTAGAAACCTCACCCAAGTATGGGTCAAGGTCAAACTGGACAATCTGGACAAGTAGGAATAGACCACAATAGCAGCCATCACCACTATGGCAACAGGTATCTGGTTTGAATGATAGGACTAGTAGGTTGGAGTACATGTTTGAGAAATTTTTGCAAAAGTATGAATCCACCTCGAAGAGCAATGAAGCTAACTTCAGAAATTTGGAGATGTAGATTAGTCAATTAGCTAAAAGGCTTAAGGACAAAACAGAGAATCAATTTTGGGCTAATACTGAGGTTAACCCTAAAGAAGATTGTAAGGTAGTAGTGAGTGTTAAGGAAAGAGTAAAAGAAAAAAAAGAGAGTGTTGAGTTGATGAGGGAAGAAGAAAAAGGAGAGAAAATATGTGAGGAGGAGATATAAGAAGAAGAAGAAGAGAAGAGGGGAGAGAAAAAATTTAAAAAAGAAGAAAAAAAATGGAAAAGATGAGAGTGTTCTTCCTTATCCAAAAGGGCATAAGAGAGTGGAGAGAAGATGTGAGTGCTTTAGAGAAATCTTCAATCAATTGGAGATTAATATACCGTTGACTGAAGCACAGATTTCTGTCTATGCTAGGCGTATAAAGCATTACCTCGGTGAAGAGATAGATTTTGATGAGGAAGCTAATGATGAACAGGGAAGTTGCAGTGACTTGTTGGAGAAAGCACATCCTCCTAAAGTAAAAGATCCAGGAGGTTTCACAGTTCCTTGCACCATTGGGAGTGTGAAGATAGGGAAAACCCTACTTGATTTAGGGTCAGCATTAATATGATGCCCCTGTCTATGCTAAAAAAGATTGGTGGTGTAAGATTGAAGCCAACAAAGATATCCTTGATAATGGCGGATGGATCATCAAAGAAACCTTACGGTGTGGTGGAGGACGTTGTGATGTGCATAGGAAGACTCAAATTCCTAGTTGACTTTGTAGTCATGGAGATGAAGGTGGAAGACAATATCCCAATCATTCTTGGAAGGCCTTTCATGAAGGCGGCTAAAGTAGTCATTAGTGTAGATGATGGATTGATTATGCTTAAAGACCAAGAAGAGGAGGTGATCTATGATGTCTTTAAAGATAAAGAGATTCAAGTGAAAAAGTTAGGTAATAAAGCTGCAAGGAAGTTTGCACCAGTGGCTAAACCTAAATCTGCAAAATCAATCAACATTAATGCAAGTTAAGGAAGAAGAGAAAGTCGATAAAGGAGGGACGGTTCGTGATGACTCCAAAGATGCACAATTCAAGCTTGGAACTCCTGTAAGATTCAACAAGAAGTTGTGGGTTGTGAAAGGATTCAAAGAGAATGGAGTGATAAAGATTGAGGCTCCATATTCTAGGCGAGTCAAGAAGGTGGACCGGAAACAATTGATGAGTTGGTGTGATGAAAGCAAGGAACACACCAACATAAAAGATGGAACGTGAGCTTTACTAGGTCAAGCTAATGACCTTAAAAGAGCGCTTGCTAGGAGGCACCCCAGTGACTTATAAACACTATGTTTCTTTTATTTTTGTTATGTAATTTTGGATATAGTTGAACATTTTTTATTGGGTAGCATCTACTGAGGGATGCTAGATAATTATGTATTCATTGAAGGATACAGAAAGATACACCTACTGATGAGTGTTGGTAAGGTCTGCACTTACTGATGAGTGCTAGAAAGGTTTGAGTCAGGCTCGTGACGTTAAACAAGCGCTACCTGGGAGGAAACTGATAACGGTTGAAAAACCGTTATTTTTGTACTTAATTTTGATACTTAATGCACCCTTTTTGACTTAGAAACTTGCTTGGACTAATCATTTTCCTTTAGTTTTGTGAATAAGAGAGTTGAGGATATGCTTTATGATTTAATACAAAATTTCCTTGATTTTGTAGGTTTTTGGAATGATTTGAAAGAAGGGTTGAAATATCAAGGAGTTGAAGTGCAGAAAAGTCAATCAGTCAACCAGAGTGCAGCGCTGAGCGGTACCTGAGCGGCAGTTGAGCGCCAGTTTGTCTGTTTTGCGCTGAGCGCCACCGCTAAGCGCTAGATGAGTACCACGCCCACTGCCAGGCGATGAGCCACCGCCAGGTGGCGTACTATTGGGCCTGGGCCAAAATTGTACTATTTTTTTTGCTATATATAGACCCAGACGAACCAGAAGGGTCATCTTTTGACAGAAAGGACGCAAAAACACTCTCTTCACTCCTTGGAGGTGGATTTTAGATGCAGAAGCTCCAACTTATCAAATCTAGGGTTATCTTTTCATTCATTCCATTATTTTCATCTAGTTTCATCCTGATTATGGTGAACTAAACCCCTTTGTTATTGGGTAAATGATGTAATCCTATTGGAACTCTCATATATTGAAATTCTTACTTTATTCATATGCGTTCTTTTATCAATGGTTAGAGTTTTCCCTCCATTATATCTGCATGCTTTGTTTAAGACATTATTCAATAACATAATCTTTGATTCTATCTATATGGACACGTGTGGGTAGGTATAGACATGAGGGAATTCTCTTGGTAGCAATATTACCTAGACATAGGGATATGAGGACTAATGACCTTAAGCTTCTGTGTGAATTATGTAATGCATGATTATTTGATAGGGAGACTAGACATAGTAAACTAGTAATTAGGAGTAGACTCTATTCACCAAGATATTGGGATTGGGGGAATTTAGAAAGTGGCACTAACATTGATAAATAAGTAGAATTAAGCAGAATGTGTAAATATATGAGAGTGGATTAGGATGAAATCATAAACCTCAACAACACCGTCATCCATATAGTTCAACTGTCAATTGATCAATCTTTGCATGCATGTTTATTTTTTGTTTTGCATCTAAAACCCTAATTTGCATTCTCTCAAGTCGTAAAAGATCAAGATATCACATGAACGTTTAGGCCTAAGAGTCTCTAGGGAAACGATACACGGACTTACCGATTATTATTACTTGATACGATTCGTTACACTTGTCGGACTCTTAACCAGGGACTCATGGTTAAACTATTCTAGTAGTGTGATTATTGATTAATTTTGACTTGATTTTTGTTTTTGTTTTCTTTTATTTTTATTTTTATATAAAAGTGCTTTTTAGGGTTTTGTTTCGTACTAGAAGCAAGAAAACTGCATAACCTCTTCTTGAAGGTTTGAGTGGAACTCGAAGGAGAGGGAAAGTTCGAAGATCATCTAGAGAATTATTCTCCTCTCCTGAGAGACTGATGCAACCTTCACCAGAAGCATCTAACCAGAGTATAAAAGAGATGGTTGAGGAGGAAGCTCCTAGGAGACGCACTTTGGCAGATGCTACCACTATAGTTGGCCCTCAACATTTTTTTTATGAGACATCAATAGTCCTTTCATTCCTTGGAGGTCTTGGCATTCAAACAAAGCTCTTGCTAGATGATGCAGCAGCAGGAAGTAACATTAAGAACAAGACTACAGAGGAAGCATATGAATTGGTAGATAACATGGCTATTAATGATATGGCGCTGCAAAGTGGAAGTGGAGATTTTGTTCAACAGAGAGAGGTCTCACAGTTACAATCTCAGGCTGCCTTGCTCGCGCAGAATAAGATTATTTCTCAACAATTGGAGAATTTGACAAAGAAACTTTCTCAATTGCCACAAGAGATACAGAACGTTTCACAGGTTCAACAGTAGCAACCTTCACTATGGCAACAAATATCTTCTTTATCTGACAGAACCACGATGCTTGAAGAAACTCTTCAGCAATTTATGTAGGCAACTATCTCCAATCAGAAGAGCACCAAAATGATCATTATAAACTTGAAGATACAAGTTGGCTAATTGGCTAAAAAGTTGGAGGATATGCCTGACAGGAGTTTTGGGGTTAATACTAAGTGCTGGATTCATCACCATGTTGGTCGTTTGATCCATAGGCATGGCTATGCTGTTAAAATGGAAAGAGCCAACAACATTAGATTGGTCTGCAATAGTGCATCTTGAAGGAGGTTGTTCAGCCGTCTCCTCTGTTCTTCAATCTGGTGAAGGTGATAGTAATTCGTTTGAAGAAGGAAACAAATTCCTAGATGGGCGTCTGACTCTCCTTCTTCCCCTAGTCTCGCTTAAGCCTTCAAGAAGAGGTTGTGTAGTTTTCTTGCTTCTAATATGTCGAATCTCCTGCTGCATGCACAAGAAATACAAACCCTAGTAGCACTTGTATAAAAAAATAAAAAGATAAAAACATAAAAATGAAATATATACAAATATATACAATCAAGTCAAAATTAATGAGTTTACACTACTAGATAAGTTAAACCACGAGTCCCCAATAACGGCACCAAAAACTTGTTAAGTCCCTGACAAGTGTACCATATCGTTATCAAGTAATATAAAATGGGTAAGTCCAAGTATCGTTTCCCAAAGGACTCTTAGGCCTTAACTTTCGTATAAACCAATTGCATAAGACTTGAGAAAAGAATTAAATTTAGGTTTTATATGCAAGACAAAAGTAAACATGCAAAATGCAGTGAGTCAATCGGTTAAAAGAAACTATGAATGAATGGAGTTGTTGGGGTTTACAAATTCATCTTATCCACCCTCTTATATCTACTTTTCTTATCTAATTCGCTTTTTTATCATATTGTCATGCAAACTTTCTTGGTCTACCCTTAACCCAATCCCTTGGTGAAAAGAGCCTATTACTAATTACCGGCTTGCTATCCTAGCCTCCCCCAAAATACAATTGATCGTCCTACCCCTATCCCAAGGCGGTATTAGCATAATCAAGGAATTCCCCCCAGTTAATGACATTATTGTACGTTCCCGTATCAATAAAGACAAACAACATTTACCGAATGAGTTAAACGATAAAAGCATTAAGCAAAGGTAAGGTACCCAACAATTGATAAAGATAAGCATATGCAAGCATATAAAGAAGATAAGAATTTCAATATAAGAGAGTTTCAAAAGATTACATTGTTCCCCAACAACCTAGGGTTTAGTTCACCATAATCATGGTGAATCTAGATGTATAATGAAAGAATGGAAGAAATAACCCTAAACTTGGTAGATTGGAGCCTAAGCATCCAAGGAACCTCCTCCAAGGTGTGTGGAACAGCTCTGGACGTTTCTCTCTGCCAAAAGATTGTGTTTCAATCCGCACTGGGGCTATATATAAGCCAAAAAGATAAAGATTATAGAATCTGAGCTAATAAAAACAAACAATTTCCCAGGTGCCTAAATAAACCGCTCAGCGGTTTCCCCTCTAGCCGTGCCACAGCTCAGCGGTTAATTTTACCGCTGAGCGGTTTGCCACAAATCACACTGACCGCTCAGCGGTCCATTCTGATGCTCAGTGGTCCCTTTGACTCTTCTTTTCATCCTTTTTCTTCATACTTCACGAGTCTAAGTCCACCTTGATTCACTTCCATCTACAATTTACCTTAAAACCCTGCAAAACAATGTAAAAACAAGCATAATATCTCTAAAACCAACTTTTGACTCTCACATGAATCAACTAAGTGTTTTACTTGATTTTAAGCTCATTCTAAGCCATAAAGGGTGTGTTTTGATATCAAATTCAAGCATGAAAATAACGGTTTTTAGACCGTTATCAACTTGACAACTTCATCTGATAGACTAGTCACTAGTAGAACTTCATCTGATGTTTTAAGACTAGTATGCCTCTCTTGAATTGGATGCCCATCTTCAAAGACATTAAAAGTTACCTCTCTTTCTTGATCATTCAATATTAGTAATCCATCCTCTACATGAATGACAACCTTGGCTGTCTTCATGAATGGTCGTCCAATAATGACTGGTATCTCTTCATTTTCCTCCATCTCCATCACTACAAAGTCCATTGGAAATTTGAGTTTATCAATTTTCACCACCACGTCTTCTATCACACCATACAGATGCTTGATGGACATGTCTGCCATTTGCAAGATTGCTTTTGTAGGTTTGACCTCCAGACCACCAATCTTCTTAACCATAAGTAAGGGCATAAGATTGATTCTAGCTCCTAAGTCAACTAGAGCCTTCCCTATATCATAATTCTCAATGGTGCAAGGGATGGTGAAACTCCTTGGATCTTTAAATTTGAGAAGAAGCATCTTTTGTAATATGGCACTACAATTACCCTGCACCTCATTGTTTCCTCATTTAGATACTTTTTCTTTGTGAGGAATTGCTTCATGTGCTTCGCATAAGCAGGAACTTGCTGCAGTGCTCCAATCAAAGGTATATTAATCTCCAATTACTTGAAGATCTTATCAAAGCGCTCATATTACATCTCTTTTTCAATCTTTGAAAAGCTTTTCAGATAAGGAAGGGGTTTCTCCACTAATTTTCTTTTTTTATCTCTTCCCTCTTCTTTTCTTTCTCCTTTTTCTCTCCCTCTTCTCTCTCCTTTTCTTCTCTCTTAACCTCACCTCTTCTCTCTTTATCCTCTTCTTCTTTTTTACACAACTCAACTTTCTTTTTTCTCTCATCCAAAATATTGCCACTTCTAGTCATAATGGCATTTCACTCTTCCTAAGGGATAATGCTAAGACATGGCTTAATTCCTTTCCTGAAGGAATATTCACAACATGGGAGACTGTGGCTACAAAGTTTGTCACTAAATATTTTCCACAATCCAAAGTTACTCAGGGAAGATTGGAAATCTCATCATTCAAGCAAGGCATGGAAGAGACTCTAGGTCAAGCATGGGAAAGATTCAAAGGCTTGCTAAGAAAGACGCCAATCCATGGTTTTGACTAGACCACCTTAGTTCTTGCATACCTTGGAGGTTTGAACACTCAGTCTAAGATGATGTTGGACGCCTCAGCTGGAGGTGATATAAAAAAGAAGACTGAAGATGAAGCCTATGACTTGATAGAGAGTATGGCAGCTAATGAGCAAGAAACATATAGTGAAAGGGGCACACCTACATCAAAGAGAGGAGTCTTGCACTTGCCTGCAGATAATGCCATGCTAGCTCAGAATCATCTCCTGAATCAAAAGATAGATACACTAACAAAGATCCTCTCACAACTTCCTAAGGAGATTCGTAATGTCTCCCAAGCGCAACAACTATGTGATTTCTGTGGTGGTGACCATATCAATGGTCAATGTGCTGTACCAGAGGATATGCAACAGGAAGCTAATTACATGGGAAATAAGTTTCAGTACAGACAGGGGAATTTCAACCAAGGAAATCCTAGACAAGGTTTGAAGAACCATCCAAGTATTGATTAGGCACAGAACAACCCATTAGGGCTTATGATGAGATAAAGAGAATTTGCTCTTGCATACCTGCTCTAAAGAAAACAATGTTAGAGTGGAGAAAAGAGCCAAACATAGAAAGTCAAGAAGAGAAGCTGCATCAGATGATAGCACAACATGTATTGATTCTAACAGTTGTAATGTTTTGCAGGTACCTAAAGATGAAGAGGTTGATAAAGGAGGAACAATCCACTCAGAAGATACACCACTTCCACGAGGTTCACAGGTAAGATTCAAGAATAGGAAGTGGATTGTCAACAAGATTAAAAAAGATGGCAAGGTGGAGATCAGAAGACCGTATACTAAAGCCATCAGAAGAGTGGATAGAAGGCAATTGATTAGTTGGGTGGATGAAGACCCCAACCGGGATGGGAAGACTTAAAGACATTTTATTTAATCCCACCTTGTGTAAAACATTTGTAGTTTAGGTTTATTTGATTTTGGTTATGTAACTTCATGGATTTTAAACACTTTCGGTAGCATCTACCGAGGGATGCTAAAATTTTATGTATCTACTGAAGGAACAGATAGGCACACCTATTGAAGGGTGTTGGAAGGACAAACACTTAGTGATGAGTGCTAGGCAGGTTTCGGTCAAGCTCGTGACGTTAAACAAGCGCTACCTAGGAGGCAACCCAGTTGATTATGTTTGTTTTTAACTCTGTGCTAAGTGCATTGCATGTTTGAATGTTGCATCTAAGAGGGGAAAGGTATGAAATTGAAAAATTGAAGGTTGAAATCAAGTGCTACAGGGTTGGACTGCTCAAAAGCAAGCAAAGAAGAGAGGGAGAAAAACTACCGCAAACCGTTGAGCGGCCCATTTTTCCACTGAGCAGTTGCGGCGAAAACCTGTCTCGGCTTTGTTAAAAGCTGAGCGGTTTTTAGGTTTTTCATTCTAAAACCTCTTCTTTGAAGTTCGCCCAAGCGGTCTCCCTAAGCCCTGACACTCCTATTTCACTTTCAAGAGTTTTTTAGAAAGATTTCCCCACTTTCTCATCACCCACTCACCAAAAATTCAATTTTCTATTTGTGCTTTGTCAAAGTTTGGAGTTTTTGGTTGAGGGTTGTGATTGGAGATGACATACATCATCAATTAGACAATTTTTGCAAGCATTCAAAGCCTCCACTCAAGTAAGTTATGCAATTTCAATTTTTAGGGTTTCTATTTGGAAATTGATGATGAACATGCTTAGGAACATGATAAATTAGGGCTTTTGATTTCTATGCATGATTTGTTGAAATAGGAACTGTTTGGACCGATTGAATTGCATGAAATTGATCTGGAATGAGAGAATAGGTGTTAAGAGTGGAGATTAGGGTTTTAAAAGATAGTTTTTTAGAAAACTCAGTTGAGGACCACTGAGCGGTCTCCCTAACTACTGAGTAGAATTCAACAAGTTTTGGGATTTTTGATTTTAGAGATGCTTGGATGCTGAGGGACCCTGTTTTCCCTCAGTACTGGATTAGGTGTGATATGAGAATCAAACTGATGATGTCCTAACCTCTAATGATGTTTTTGTGATTGTTATTGGATTTATTTGAAATAGGGATGTCTACCTGAAGGAGAGTGAAGATTTTGGGCAACAAGAGGAAGGAGCCAAAAAGGCCAAGGAGATTCTATTATGCTAGGTTCCTTTCCAAGAAGCATGAGGAGCATTTTGCTACTGTTTAGGAGAGGCGTTTGCTGATGGAGAGGAAGGCCATGTACATCCCTGACTTAGCTCCAGAGTTTGGACTGGAGATTGAGAGGCGAGGCTGGGAGAGATTGACCACCTATCCTGCACCAGCTAGCATTGAGTTGGTGAAGGAATTTTATGCCAACGCTTTTCCCAGAGGAGGAGTATCAACAGGGAGGTACATGAGCTACGTGAGGGGGCAATTGATCAGATACGACCTTGACACCATCAACACCTTCATGGGGATTGAGTGGCCAGGAGAGCAGTGTAGGTATGCTGATATTCTAGGGGAGCACACGAATTACGAAGACATTGAGAGATTGATGTGTACCCCTGGGAGACACTTTCAGAGGAACCCTAATGGAGCGCCAATCAACATCCTTAGGGTAGATTTGGCTCCCTTAGCCAAGTACTGGATGGCATTTACTCATGCCAACATTCAACCATGCTCCCATGTCTCCGACATCACGATGCATCGGATTCTTGTCATCTACTACATGCTGAGGCAGATGGATGTTAATGTCAGCAAAATTATCGCAGACGAAATTCAGAGCTGCGTTACTACTGTGAGTAGCAGGACACCACTGGGAAATCCGTCCCTGATCACACACCTATGCCAGGAAGCTGGAGTGGACACTGTAGTTCCACCTTATGAGAAGCCGAGGAGGGCTATTAATGCCTCCTATTTTCGTCAGTACTGTAGAGAGGCAGAGCCAATCGGAGTAGTTCCTAGGAGACGTCCTAGGACGGCAGCAACATAGCAGGAGGACGCACCTGCAGATGCACCGGCACAACATGCTGAGCCTTTCCAGATGAGAGACATGTATATGTCCCTAATGGAGGCGAGGATGGAGTCTCTCCGCAGAGGGCAGATGGCCACTGCCGAGATGATTATAGCACTGTATGATACGCCACCAGTGCACAGGTGGACTATGGACGAGTTCCATAGTGTGATGGCTTGGCCTCAGGAGTAGGCATAGGGTAGTGCGTCTGGAGCAGCTGGAGCACCAGGCAGAGATGATAATGATGGTGATGACTTTGAGGACGCACATGATGAGGATGAGTATGACTCAGATAAGGACTTGCGTTGAGGGCATCTAGTGATGGATGCCAGCACTTGGACAGGGTTTTTCTTTTTCTTTTGTACTTTGGATTTGTAGTATAAGAGCATTTTATTTTCATGTCTATGCTTGGCTTGTACACTGGTCCTGATGGTGGTTTGATTTTATAATGCATGATGAGTTATTCAATGGTGATGATTGAATGTGGTTGATGATTGAGAATGTGTGTGTGTTCATATCCAGGTGAATGGTTCACTAACTGTGTAAACAGATGTATGGTGGTTTATGATTGTGATTGTGATGCTAAGCAAGATTCATGAATAATGTGTGAGAAAGCATGTTGTGTGAGGTATTGAGTTCCAGAGTCTTTATTGATGTATGTACTGTTCACAGGGAATCATGAATGATATTGCCTTAGTCTTGATAATTGATTAAATTGCATGTTTATGTTGTATGATCAAGGCCATGTTTGGAATCCCTTATTTAGCCAAATTTTCACCCAAAAAGTTTAAAATTTTGTACCCTTTTTGAACCTTGGCCTTAAACAGGATGAAAACCCTTGATTTGAAATTATTTACCTTAAGTTGGGTTGAGATTAATTGTATGTGTTGAAAAGGTTCAAGTTTGGGGTTGAAGGGGGAAAGTTGAAAGGCAAAAGAAAAGCATTGAGCTTAAAGGTTGTGAAAGAAAAATGCATGAGAAAAAGAAAGGAAAAGAAAAGAAATAACATGTAAAGAGAGCTCAATGTAAAAATAAAAGAAAAAGGAAGAAGTTGGGAATGAGTGAAGATTGGTTAAAAATAGAGTTGTGCTTGAACCTTGAATGATAATTTAAATTCTCTTAACTCAAGGATTTTGAATCCTAGAAAAACCAATTTTTCTTGATAACCCAGCCACATTACTGTTTAGATTGTTGACAACACAAACTCTATATCAAACTGGTTTTTGATGATGACAACACAATGCTTAATAACAGTACATAAGTTCCAATATTACATGTTCAGCTGATATTCCAAACTGTTCTGAATAATGCCTTTTTGTTGAACATCTCTTGTTACTTTGCAATGTGTGTTCCTATGAATGATTATGTGTTATATGCTTGGAACATGCTTGTATTGAAATGTGTGATAAAATGATTTTGAATATTTCTGCACATTTCTAAACAAAAGATCACAAACACTTTTATGAACTTATATTTGTTGTGACAAAGGTCTAGTTCAGTCGAATACACTGGTAATGGATTCGACTATGCTAAAATCTTTGCACAGATTTTCTGAGCACGTGCTCGATGAGATTTTGAGATGAAAAGAATTTGAAAGTGTTTTTCAAGTGTTAGTCGACAGTGTGGAACACCTATTCGACTGTACTGCTGTTATTTTTGGAATTTTGTTATGCCTACTTGCTCCAACGACTATATTTTTAAAAGTTAGTTAGGATTGACTGACTGGGTCAACTGTCATGAATGTGCATTGATTTGGTTGACTGAGGAGCCTTTGTGTTGACTGTTTGTTATAATTGTTTTAATACAGTCGACTGTATTAGTAGGTTATTCGACTGAGAATGACAGGAAAACTATAAATAGTCAGAGCACGAATTGCTCTGTAAGACTTTTGTGATATAATATTTTCATTATCCTATTTTAGAGAAAGTTCTCAGTTTTGGAAGCTCCAAGAATTCTCCAAAAGGACCGTAGTGAACTTTCTTGAGAGAGATTCAGATTGAGGAGTCTTTTGCGCATACTGTTTGATCAACATCTGTACAGAGAAGGTTCTTCTGGTTTGATCTTGATAGGCTTGGCATCCTGTGAAGACTGTTGTATTTGACTGAAGGCTTGGCAACCTGTGAAGTCTGCTGTGATAGGCTTGGCAACCTGTGAAGCGTGCTGTGATAGGCTTGGCATCCTGTGAAGAGTACTGGTTACACGTTGAGGAGATTACAAAAGAGGGGATTCTTGAAGTTCTAGTTTTGTGTGTGCAGCTATAGTTGGTTTTGGGTTAGAGAGGAGATTTATATTTTTGCGTGGTGCTTCTATAAATTCCTTGTTGTAAAAACTGCAACCATTATAGTTCATTTGCTTCCAAGGGTGGAAGGACACTGAATGTAGGCATTGTTGGCCGAACCAGTATAAAAACCAGTGTTTGATTTTCTCTATCCCTACACTCTTTATTTCAGTCGACTTTAATTGTGTTATAGTCAACTACGTTTTTTCGCTGCATTAAATTTTTCATTACTTGCATTTTAAGGAAAGATCAAAAGCTTTGAATTTTCATACCAAGATTGCGAAAAGATTTTCTTTTTGAACTAACAACAATTCACCCCCCTCTTGGTGTAAAACGAAGCCAACCTGATTCCTAACAATTGGCACCAGAGCTGGTTTTCATAAAATATTTGAAAATTCAGTCGACTCTGTTTTTATTCTATTCCACTGTAAAACCTGGGGATGGCTTCAAAATTTCAAACTTTTAGTTAAGGCGCTTCAACAAACAGACTACCTCTGTTTGCTGGTGAAAACTATCCTTTTTGGAAAAGTCGCATGCAGATCTTTCTTGAATCGCAAGATAAAGGAATTTTGGGTGCCACTTTAAATGGTCCATTTGTGCCTACAAAAACTGTTCATAATGAAACTGTTATGAAACCTTTTACTGAGTGGACTGCTGATGAAAATAGGAAAGCTCAGTATGATGTTAAAGCTAGAAACATTATTTCCTCTGCACTAACTATTGATGAATTTTTCAGGATATCCCAATGCAAGTCTGCAAAGGAAATGTGGGATGTTCTAGAGGTTACACATGAAGGCACAGATGAAGGCAAGAGAGCCAGGAAGAATTCACTGATACAAGAGTATGAGTTGTTCCGAATGAAAGCTGGTGAGAGCATCTTTGATGTCCAGAAACGATTCACTCATATTGTAAATCACCTAATGGCTCTCGGCAAAGTCTTTGACAAAGAAGAGATCAACATTAAGATTCTGAAAAGTCTAAACATGAATGCACAACCAAAAGTCACTGCAATCTCTGAATCCAAAGATCTTACCACTATGAATATGGCTACCTTGTTTGGCAAGTTGCGTAAACATGAGTTAGAACTTGGTAGACTGAAGGATGAAGAGGATATTGAAGAAAAGAAGTCTATTGCTCTGAAAGCTACAAACAAGAACATCACAGAAACACAGATGGATGACAAAGAGCTTATGACTCTGATGGTAAGAAAGTTTAGTCAACTTATGCAAAATGATAGTCAACTGTCTAACCATGCAGGTCAAAGTAATAAGAAAAGCTTCAGCACAAACACTGCCCAGTGCTATGATTGTGGTAAAGAAGGTCACATCAAGCCTCACTGTCCTGAAATACAGCCAAAGTAGAAAGGAAAGAAAAGATTTCCTCAAGGCAGAAATATGAAAAGAAAAGGAGCCTACATTGCTTAGGAGAATTCAGATTCTGAAAATTCAAGTGATGAGGATTCTGATCAAGAAGAGGAATCAAACTTGTGCTACATGACAGGTGTAACATGGGACGATTATGACAGTGATGTAGACATATCAAATGAACCTGTAGAAGTCAAATATGATCTGCTTCAAGATGCATTCAAAGAGCTACATGCTGAAGCCATGCGACTCCAATACAAGGTAAATTGACTGAGCTATGAGAGAAGAGATTTTGAACAAAGAATTGATAACCTTGTTGCTGAAAATGAAAGATTAGAAAGGGAGTTAAATGAAGCCTTACTATCTGCTAGGAATGTTGAAGTTAAAACTGTTACTGTTGAAAAAGCTTGTGAAAATTGTCCTATACATGTTGAAAAGATTGATTACTTGACTAGCAAGCTAGCCAAGTTTGCTCAAGCTAGTGACAATTTAGATGTAGTATTAAATTCCTCTAGCAGAATTAATAACAGGAAAGGAATTGGATTTAAAGGTCAATCTGACAGAACCAATACTAGGAAGCTTAATAAATTAGGAAAACCTACTAGATATGCATGATTTTACTGCAAATGTGTTGGTCATACTGTTAGAAATTGTTATTATAGACATGTTGTTGTTCCTCAAGGATTATGTGTTTGGATACCAAAGGAACATGTGACAAGAACTGACAATCAAGGACCCAAAGTCAAATGGGTACCAGCAACCAAAACTTAATTGTTTTGCAAGTTGTGCAACTGATACAGAACTGCTCTCAAGGATGAAATTACAATGATCATATCATACACCTTGAATGTCTACAACTGGTAAACCTGTATCTATCTGCTACATCATGCATATACTGATTGTTTGTTGTTGTATGATTGTTTGCATTGAGTGCTTAAATTGTTTGACTGATTGAACTTGTCTAAAAGTGAATTTCAACATGTCATAGTTGACTGGCATATTAATAGATTCGACTAGGTGCTGAAAATTTTTTACTTGTTTGAAAGTTAAAATTTATTTTGGTGCAAAACCGAAAATTAAGGGTTCCCTCCACTTTGGTATTCACTATAAACCTGCTGAAACTTTGATAACCAAAAGTCACTACATTTGCTCCTATTGATCAAGTTCTCCATTATTATCATCTCTTCTAAGAGGGTTATCAATAGTGCATTTGCTTCCAAGGGTGGAAGGACACTGGATGTATGCATTGTTGGTCGAACCAGTATAAAAACCAGTGTTTGATTTTCTCTATCCCTGCACTCTTTATTTCAGTCGAGTTTAATTGTAATGGCTATTTTAAAAATGATTAAACCTGGCCTTGAATGATAGAGAAGAAATACGTGTTTAGCATTAATAATAGTCAGTTGCAAAGGTCTACATATACTAAGGTCCTGTTTGACTCATGGCTGCTTGGTTTGACTCTACTGCAACTAAAATTTACTAAAAACTCCAAAAATGATAAATTAATATATATCAGCATTTTGATTCACCTTTTTCTGTTTTGTAATGAACAGAGAAGGAAATCTGATTTCAAGCTTTTAGTTTAGAATAAAACAAAAGCGTGAGATCCGGCATGGAAGTAAAAAAATAAAAGAGGATGGGTGTTCTTGCTTTCTCTTTTTCTCTGTTTTGAGTGCATAGAAAAAGTTAAAGGACTTTGTTAGCGAGTTTGGCGCAGAGACAGAAGGTGGGGGGCCTTAGGCATTAGTGTGGTTTATAAAGGCAAAGTGATACACAAGAGAAGAGAAGAGAGTGAACAGTGACAGAATGGCAGCAGCCAGCCATTGACATTTGAAATTCTAAGGCTTTTTTGAGATTGGTCATACTTGGCAACAGTATCACCCACCAACTTGTCAGGAACACTCACTCCCTTACTAAATTCCCCAAATCTAACTACATACCCTTCCATATCGCAACCGACCAGTCCCTTTCCCTTTCCTTTTCCCTCTCCCTCAATCCCTCTTCTTCACATTCTTCATTCAATTCCCTCTTTCCTTTTTCCATCAACCACCACACCACCACCAACATAACTCTCCTCTTTCTTTTTTCCACTAATTCTCTATGTGCTAAAGGGAACAAACTACCTACCTAGGCCCCCTTTTCTATCTCTTCACCACTCACTGCACTAATTTCTATATACCTTTTTTATCATAAGAAGAAATCTAGTAAAAAAGTTTTATCATAAGAAAACTTATCTCTGCATAGCAACCTCTTGTAAGTAAGTGACCCAAAAATATAGAGAATTTTATTCATCCGTTAGTTATCTTCAACACACGCAAACTACTTCACAAACTCAATCCAATATTAAATCATGTGTTTCGCACTTCCCCACCATGCAAACTAACTTCACAATCCCAATATTAAATCAAAGAATAAAGAAAACAGAAGCAGTTCACAAACCCAATATTAAATCATGTGTTTCCCACTTCCCCAACACGCAAACTAACTTCACAATCCCAATATTAAATCAAAGAATAAAGAATACAGAAGCAGCAATGAGAAATGGAACTACCAAAATCGTCAGACAAATGGAGGAGAGGCAGCAGCAAACCCAGAACCGAGAAGCGTCGAGATGACTATGGTGGCCCAATGCGTGAAATGAAGGCAACCAGAAAACCTTGCACAAGCAAGAGCAAGAAGAGCGCAATAGCAATGAAGGAGGAAGAGCAGTTCTGCGAGAGCAATGCGATGAGATGAGGTGCGACCAGAGGAGGCGCGCCTGCGATGCCGACGAGGACGCGCGATGAGGTCGATGAGACGCAACAACAGTGGCAGCGCAACAAGGAGGCGTGACGACGGCGACACTGAGTGAAGAAGGTGGCGTGACAACGCCGGCGACACAGAGTGAAGAAAGCTGCGACAGTGGCGAAGCTTTTGCAAGGAGGAAGAAATGTTCGTTGAGGGAGAAAGAAAACTAAGCGCTTGAAGAAAACTGTGTTGGCGCTCTTGGAGAAGAGTGGGAAAAACGATATTACCTCCGTTCAACCTTTTCACCGAAGCAATAAAGATATACTGACTCAGTTTCCTTTCCTAACCGATGCCTAACGATATTAGAATTCAAACTATGTGCATCGGTTCCTCCACTACCCGATGCAGAAGCCGCATACTACATCCGTTAAAACCAAACCGAGGTAGTACATTTAAAGTATCTGAACAAATTGGAGTGATGTCAGGTATATCATTAAATGCAGATGATTATATGCCTCGGTTAATTCTGCAAACCGAGGCAGTATTTGCTTTCGCATAAAGCTGTCAGTGGTGTGCAGTCACCTTTGTAGTTTTTGCATAGTAATATGTCTCGGTTCCACCTAGCACCCGTTGCAATAGACGTTTTTGTCATCGGTTCTTTGTGAACCGAGACCTATACGTTTATACGCTTCAGTTCCATAAAAACCGAAGCAAAATGGCTGATTTCAAAACTCCTTTTTTTACTAGTGATATTTCATCTAGATTCACCATGATTATGGTGAACTAAACCCTAGGTTATTAGGGAACAATGTAATCTTTTGAAACTCTCTTATATTGAAATTCTTATCTTCTTTATATGCTTGCATATGCTTATCTTTATCAATTGTTGAATTCCTTACCTTTGCTTAATGCTTTTATCGTTTAACTCATTCGGTAAATGTTGTTTTTCTTTATTGATACGGGAACGTACAATAATGTCATTAATTGGGGGGAATTCCTTGATTATGCTAACACCGCCTAGGGATAGGGGTAGGACGATCAATTGTATTTTGCTTCCGTTTATCATGCATTATTAATTACTAGGGGAGGCTAGGGATAGCAAGCCGGTAATTCGTAATAGGCTCTTTTCACCAAGGGATTGGGTTAAGGGTAGACCAAGAAAGTTTGCATGACAATATGATAAAGAAGTGCATTAGATAAGAAATGTAGATATAAGAGGGTGGATAAGATGAAATTGTAAACCCCAACAAGTCCATTCATTCATAGTTTCTTTTAGCCAATTGATTCACTGCATTTTGCATGTTTACTTTTGTCTTGCGTATAAAACCTAAATTTAATTCTTTTCTCAAATCTTATGCAATTGGTTTATACAAAAGTTGAGGCCTAAGAGTCCTTTGGGAAACGATACTTGGACTTACCCATTTTATATTACTTGATAACGATGTGGTACACTTGCCCAGGACTTAACACAAGTCGATCAAGAAGAGGATTAATTGTTTCTCTACAAAAGAGGAAGAAGAGAAGGAAGAAAAATTGGTTCACCAACACCTTGATGTGAAGAGTAATGAACCCAAACTTGGCAGGGTAATTGTAGTGCCATATTACAGAAGACGCTTCCTCTCAAATTTAAAGATCGAGGGAGTTTCACCATCCCTTGCACCATTGGGAATTATGATATAAGGAAGGCTCTAGTTGACTTAGGAGTTAGTATCAATCTTATGCCCTTATCTATGCTTAAGATGATTAGTGGTCTGGAGGTCAAACCTACAAAAGCAATCTTACAAATGGCAGACAGGTCCATCAAACATCTGTATGGTGTGATAGAAGACGTGGTGGTGAAAATTGATAAACTCAAATTTCCAATGGACTTTGTAGTGATGGAGATGGAGGAAAATGAAGAGATACCAGTCATTCTTGGACGACCATTCATGAAGACAACCAAGGTTGTCATTCATGTAGATGATGGATTACTGACATTGAAGGATCAAGAAAGAGAGGTAACTTTTAAAGTCTTTGAAGATGGGCAGCTAATTCAAGAGAAGTAGACTAGTCTTAAAACATCAGATGAAGTTCTACCAATGACTAGTCTATCAGATGAAGTTGTCAAGTCGGTGAAGAAGAGGATTAATTGTTTCTCTACAAAAGAGGAAGGAGAGGAAGAAGAGAAGGATGAAAAATTGGTTCACTAACACCTTGATGTGAAGAGTAGTGAACCCAAACCTGGCACACCGGTGAAAAAGTGAACCCATAATCTGAAAACAGGTTATGGGTTGTGTAGAATATTAAAGAAAAAAGGATTCTTGAGATTGAAGCTCCTTATTCTAGGAGAGTGAAGTTGGTGGCCAGGAAATTGCTAAGATTTTGTCGGTGTTATGAAGGAAGGAGAAGCATCAACATTAAAGATCTAGATTGAGCTTATTGGGTCAAGCTACTAACGTTAAAGAAGCACTTACTGGGAGGCAACCCAGTTTTCTAAACCTATCTTTTTAATTTATGCTTTATTTGCTTCTATTTTTAGAATAGGTGTTGATGTACTTGGTTTAAAACTTATATCTGATGCAATGGGTTGATGATGATTTGATGAGTGTGCTTAATGATGCTTTTATATTGATTGATGTTGAGATGATATATGAGATGCTATATACAGGTGGTGGTTCACAATATGTGTGAACAGATGCATGATGATATGATTGTGATTGTGATACTGGGCAAGATGTGTATCTATGAATTGGAACTTGAAATTAGTATATGTGAGGTTTTGAACTCCAGAGTGTTTGATTGAATAATTGTTGTTACATTGAAAGCATGAATGACTTTGCCCATGTTTCTATGATTAAATCTCTTGCTTGCTTGTGTCATATGATCAAGGCCATATTTGATTAGCCCTTTCTTAACCAATGCATAAAGTTTTGTCCCAATTAAAAAGAGCACAATATGTTCTACCCTTTTTGAACCTAAGCCTTAAACAGGATGTGAAAACCCTTTTTGAAAATCTTTACCATGAGTTAAGTTGAGAATCATTGTGTGGTATTGATAAAGGTTCAAGTTTGGGGCTGTTGGGAAAGTTGAGAAAGAAAAGATATGCATTGAGCTAATGTGTTGAGCAAAACATGAAAAAATGAAAAGGATAGAAAAAGATAGAAAAGATAAAATGAAAGAAAAAGATAAGCTCAATGCAAAAAGGGGAAAGTTGGGAATGAGTGAGATTGGTTATGAAAGAGAGTTTGTGCTTGAATTATAAATGTTTGAAATAGCTCTCTTAACTCAAGGATTTTGTGATCTAGAAAAACCAATTTTTCATGTTAGCTCAGATTCATTATAAGCCATGAAAATTACTCGTGATGATAACTTGCTTGTCAGTAAGTGTTGACTCACTAGCAAGCGTACCAGATCGTTCCAAGTAATAAAATCAGTAGAACCCGATATCGTTCTCTCCCAAAGGACTCATAACCTTATCGTTCGTGTGAATTAAAATAATAAGACTTGTAAAGAAACAAAATTAATTGTTGTGGATGCAAGAACACAAAATAAACATGCAATGCGTTGATTCAATTGACGAAAAGAGTATGGATGAGTGGAGTTGTTGGGGGTTTACAATTTTATCTTATCCGCCTTCCCTTATCTACTCCTCTTTTTTAATTTGCTTTATTATCTGATTGTTGTGCAAACTTTCTTGGCCTACCCCTAGCCTCCCCTAACACCTAGCAACGCATTACCGAACAAAAGCAAAAACAATTTACCATCCTACCTCCCTATCCCTAGGTGGTATTTCATTGATCAAGCAATTTCCCCCAGTTCATGACAGTACTGTACGTTCCCGTATCAGTAAAGACAAACAACAGTTATCGAATGAGTTAATAAAAGCTTTAAGCGCAGAAGAGAAACCCAACAACCGATAAACAAAGCATATGACAATCATATAATTAAACAAGAGTTTCAATAAAAAAGAGTTTCAAAAGATTACATTGTTCTCCCAACAACAAAAGGGTTTAGTTCACCATTGTCATGGTGAACCAAGATGAAAATAATGAAAGAATGGAAGAGCAAAACCTAGATAGGATGAAAAGGAGCCTAAGCATCCAAAAGATCTTCTCGAGGGAGTGAAAAGTAGGTCTGGCCGCCCTCTTCTGTCAAAAGAATGCATCTAAACTCGCGCTAGGGCTATTTATAACCAAGAAAAGTAACAAAATTCAAGCACAGGCCCATAAGAGAACCACCCGACGCCAAAAATGGCCGCCCGGCGCTTTGCCTCAAGCCACAGGACCGCCCGACGCCAAAATTGGCCGCCCGGTGGTTTGGTCAACTTTTCTGGTTGACTGGTTGACTTTTCTGGTTGACTGGTTGACTTTTCTGGTTGACTTTTCTGCATTCTGGTTGACTTTTCTACATTGTAACCGTTTGATCTTCAACCTTTCTTTCCATTCATCTCCAATTCTCATCAAAACCCTCCAAAATAATGCAAAACAAACATAATATCTCTAAAAACAACTTTTGACTCTCAAATGACTCAACTTAAGAGTTTTACTTGATTCTAAGCTCATTCTAAGCCAAAAGGGTGTGTTTTAATATCAAATTTATGCATGAAAATAACGGTTTTTCAACCGTTATCACAATCCCAAACTTAGAACTTTTCTTGTCCTCAAGCAACAAAACAAAACTTGGCCTTCCACTTTTTCATCAAATAGTTCAACATATTTCAAAATCCTTTTCTTTACAACAAGTTATTATTCAATTCAGATTTCAGTGGAATCCTACCAAAACGGATGCATGCTTTCAATCCAATCATACGCACATAATCAAATTTCTCCTAACAGATGTTTCATTCATGAATGATCAATCCACTAAGCATAGATGTAAAAATGGATTTCAACAATTCCCACCAAGCAAGTGTTTCACTCAATCACTCAAGTGTTTAAAGAATCACTTCACTCTTTACTATTCACATGTCACATAAACAATATTGCCATTCATCTTAAAACAATCAGAATCCTTACATGCAAATGCCATCACAAGGACTTTTCCAAGACTTGTAATGAGGCTGGGCTTACCAAGAAAAATTGGTTTTTCTAGATCACAAAATTCTTGAGTTAAAATAACTATTTCATCATTGAAAAGGTTCAAGTTTAAACTCTCTTTGTCACCAATTTCACTCATTCCCAACTTCTTCCCTTTTCATTGATTTTACATTGAGCTCATCTTTCATGCTTTTTCTTTTTACTTTTTCTTTTTCTTTACTCATGAAAGTTTCTTTTCAACACTTGAGCTCAATGTTTTTCTTTTGCCTTTCCATTTTCCCCATGCAACCCCAAACTTGAACCTTTTCATTCCATACAATTATTCTCAACCCAACTCAAGATAAATAATTTCAAATGAAGGGTTTTCATCCTGTTTAAGGCCAAGGTTCAAAAAGGGTATAAGATTAAACTTTTTCGGGTGAAAATTTGGCTAAATAAGGGCTTCCAAACATGGCCTTGATCATATAACATAAACATGCAAATCAATCAATTATCAAGACTAAGGCAATATCATTCATGATTCCCTGTGAATAGTACATGCATCAGTAAAGACTCTGGAGCTCAATACCTCACACAACATGCTTTCTCACACATCATTCATGAATCCTGCTTAGCATCATAATCACAATCATAAACCACTATACATTTGTTCATATAGTTAGTGAATCATTAACCTGGATATCAACACACACACATTCTCAGTCATCAACCACATTTAATCATCATTGAATAACTCGTCATGCATTTTATAAAATGAAACCACCATCAGAATCAGTGTACAAGCCAAGCACAGACACAAAAATAAAATGTTCCTATACTAAAATTCCAAAGTACAAAGGAAAAATAAAGATAAAACCTGGGTTGCCTCCCAATAGCGCTTGTTTAACGTCACGAGCCTGACCCAGTAAAGTTCAAACACCCATCAGTAGGTGTTAATATTATCCTTATCACCAACTTTAAAAGCTCTGTCTGCTTTAATAGTCTTGACAATCCATACCTTATTCTTGAATTTCACTTGGTGTGCCAAGTTTGGGTTTGTCACTTTTCACGTTAGGGTGTTGGTGAACCAATTCTCCTTCCTTATCTGCCTCCTGATGATCTTGTGCTCCTAGTACAAATTTTATCCTACACATACTAAAGAACACTGCACCAGAGCACAAAATTAGCCCCAAAAATAAAAAAAAGTAAAAATATTATTTTATTTTTAATTTTCGTTTTTTTTATAAAAACAGAAAAATAAAAACAGAAAGACAAAAACAGAAAAATAAAAAACAGAAAAATAAAAACAAAAAAATAAAAATCCCCCTCAAAAGGTGTTAATTATCTTTGCTTGATATTCTTTTCTTTTTCTTCTAGCTGCTAAATTTCTTCATAAAGTTCAGAATACCAAGCACATGCTTCCATTTTTCAACCATAGGAACTTTAATCTCCAATTTCTTGAAGATCTCCATGAAGCACTTGAACTTCTTTTCCTTCCTATGATTTTTCTTTTTATGAGGAAGGGGTTTTTTGTGTAATCTTTTCTTTTTCCCCTCTTCCTCTTTTTCTCAACCTTCTCCTACTTCCACTTTCTTTTTTTCTTTTCTTATTTTCTTCTTTTTTCTTTTTTTCTCAACCACTGCTTTTTCTTTCTTCTCATCTTTATCTCCCTCACTCAACCTTTCTGCTTCTTCTTTCTCTATTTTCTCCTCTTCTATCTTTTTCTCAGCAACAACCTTCTCTGTTTCTATCTCTTCTATCTCTTTCACTTCTCTCTCTACCTTCTCCTCATCAACAACCTCCTCAATTTGTGTCTTCAAATTCCTGAAGGTAACTTCATATATCCTGGAATCACACTTCTCCAGAAATTTGTCAAATTTTTTATTAAGGCTTTTGACATGTTCCGTCACACCAGCTATCTGTTGACAGAGTTGTTGATCATACTCCCATGTTTCTATTGGTGAAGAGTATTGTTGCTGCCACTGATATTGTTGCCTCTCCTCCATGCTTCTATGAGAAGAAAATCTTGTATACACGTCTTGTGGCAAGAATTCATAATTTTTTTCAGTTTCCTCTATACCTTTGACATGATACATTTCCAAATTCATAATCCTCTGAAGAAGTTCATCAGACTCTGTATTTTTCTTAATTGGTCTAATTTATGGCTCAGCAGCTTGCCCAAATTGACTTTGATCCATGTATGAGTGGGGTTCCCACCAGTGGTTGAAATTATTTTGGTAGGATTGAGTGCCCATATAATCAAACTCTTGTCTAAACTGCATTCTGCAAACGTTAGGCACAAAACCCTAGAAAACATTTATTAGAACAAAAATAAAAACAATCATAAAATCAAGTCAAATTCAATCAATTCACACTACTTGAAAAAGTTCAACCAAAAGTCCCCGACAACGGCGCCAAAAACTTGTTGACTCACTTGCAAGCGTACCAGATCGTTCCAGGTAATAAAATCGGTAGAACCCGATATCGTTTTCTCCCAAAGGACTCACGGCCTTATCGTTCGTGTGAATTAAAATAATAAGACTTGTAAAGAAACAAAATTAATTGTTCTGGATGCAAGAACACAAAATAAACATGCAATGCATTGATTCAATTGACGAAAAGAGTATGGATGAGTGGAGTTGTTGGGGGTTTACAATTTCATCTTATCCGCCCTACCTTATCTACTCCTCTTGTTTAATTTGCTTTATTATCTGATTGTTATGCAAACTTTCTTGACCTACCTGATAACAATTGGAAAACCGTTATTTTCATGTGCTATTTTAGACCAAATTACTCCCTTTACTACTTAAAATGAGCTTGAAATAAAAAAAACTCAATAAATGAGTCAGTCGAGAGTCAAAAGCTGTTTTTAGCGATATTATGCTTGTTTTCCATTGTTTTGCAGCAATTTTGATGGAACTGAAAAATGGAGGTGAAGATAAAGGCCTTAGACTCAAGATAGAGGAAGAAAATCAAGAAAAGAAGAGTCTGGAAACCGCCTAGTCGCAGAATTGCACCGCTGGGCGGCCAAATGCGAGGAGTTGGTACCACGGAAGCGACGCCTGGCGGTTGTGCGATAAGAGGCAAACCGCTGGGCGGTAGCGCGATAAGAGGCAAACCGTCGGGCGACATAAGTGTGACGCCGAGCGGTTGCCTGTTGGGCTTGGGCCTGTTTTCTATTGCGCTCCTCAGGTATAAATAGCCCTACTGCGATTTCATTCTCATTCTTTTGACAGAGAAGGGCGGCCAGACCTACTTTTCACTCTCTGGAGAGGATCTCTTGGATGCTTAGGCTCCTTTTCATCTTTTCTAGGGTTTGCTCTTCCATTCTTTCATTATTTTCATCTTGGTTCACCATGACAATGGTGAACTAAACCCTTTTTGTTCTTGGGGGAACAATGTAATCTTTTGAAACTCTCTTTTATTGAAACTCTTGTTTAATTATATGATTGTCATTTGCTTTGTTTATCGATTGTTGGGTTTCTCTTCTGCGCTTAAAGCTTTTGTCGTTTAACTCATTCGATAGCTGTTGTTTGTCTTTACTGATACGGGAACTACGGTACTGTCATGAACTGGAGAAATTCCTTGATCAATGAAATACCACCTAGGGATAAGGAGGTAGGACGATCAATTGTTTTTGCTTCTTTTCGGTAATGCATTGCTAATTGCTAGGGGAGGCTAGGGATAGCAAGCCGGTAATTAGTAATAGGCTCTTTTCCCCGAGGGATCGGGCTAAGGGGAGACCAAGAAAGTTTGCATAACAATCAGATAATAAACCTTTTTAAACAAGAGGAGTAGATAAGAGAGGGCAGATAGGATGAAATTGTAAACCCCCAACAACTCCACTCATGCATACTCTTTTCGTCAAATTGAATCAACCTCATTGCATGTTTATTTTCTGCTCTTGCATCCACAACAATTAATTTTATTCCTTTACAAGTCTTATTTTTTTGATTCACACGAAGGATAAGGCGATGAGTCCTTTGGGAGAGAACGATATCGGGTTCTACCGATTTTATTACTTGAAACGATATGGTACGCTTGCCAGGGAATCAACAAGTTTTTGGCGCCGCGGCCGGGGACTCTTGGTTGAACTTTTTCAAGTAGTGTGAATTGACTGAATTTGACTTGTTTGTAATTATTTGTTTTTGGTTTTGTTTATTTTGTTTTCTTTTGTTTTCTGTAAAAGTGCTTTCAGGGGTATTATTTCTTGTGTATGCCGGAAGGAGTACACACTAGAAGCAGAAAAGACCAGCAACCTCTTCTCGAGGGATTATCAGACAGGAGAAGGAGGAAAGTTAGACGTCCTGCAAGTGAAAACTTTCCTTCTCCTGAGGAACTTTTGCACCCTCTCCTTAGGCACAGGTTATAAAGGAGATGGCAGACCAACCTCCTCCAAGACGCACATTGGGGGACTCCGCAAACACTGTGGGTCCTTTGATTTCAACAGCATAACTATTCCAGCTGACAATACAACCAACATGGTGATGAGCCCTGCACTCATCCAGTTAGTTCAGAACAACCAGTTCCATGGGTTGTCAAATGAGAATCCATACAATCATTTGACGGTCTTTGGAGAAATTAACTATACTGTCAGAATAACTGGAGTCTCAGATGATAGAGTCAGACTCAGCCTGTTTCCTTTCTCTCTGGGAGGAAACGCGAAGGATTAGTTGCATTCTTTCCCCGAAGGAACTTTTAGAACTTAGGATGCTCTGGCAAGACAGTTTGTTACCAAATTCTTTCCGCAGACCAAGATCAATAAGGGGAAGCTGGAAATCTCCTCATTCAAGCAAGGGATGGAGGAAACTCTCGGACAGGCCTGGGGCAGATTTAAAGGCCTGTTGAGAAAAACTTCAGTCCACGGATTTGACAAGACTTCATATTTACTTGTTTTCCTTGGCGGATTGAATACTCAGTCTAAGATGATGTTGGATGCCTCAGCTGGAGGCAGTATCACTACAAAGACTGAAGATGAAGCTTATGAGTTGATTGAGGAGATGGCTCTGAACGAAGTATCTCAAAGCAATAGGGGAGTACAGAAAGGAGGACTCTTACATCTCCCTGCAGACGATGCGATGTCCGCACAAAATCATCTCCTTAACCAGAAATTGGACACGCTAACAAAGGTCCTTTCTGAACTTCCAACGGGGTTAAGGAATATTTCTCAGACTCAAAAACTTTGCAATCTATGCGGTGGTGACCACATTAATGGTCAATGTGCTTTTCCTGAAGAAATGCAGCAGGATGTCAACTACATGGGGAATCAATTCCCATTCATGCAGGGTAATTTTAACAAAGGCAGTTCTAGCCAAGGTTGGAAGAACCACCCCAACATTGGACAAAACCAGAATAATTCTTTTGGGCAAGTAAGAGGCTTCCGGCAGCAACAACCTTCACCTTTATGGCAGCAAGTAAGCAGCTTGACAGAGACAGTCAGAGAAATAATCGACAGATTTGACAAATTTTTGAAAGTCTATGAGTCTCAACAAGCAAGTGACCAGGCTAGCTTTAGAGCATTGGAAACACAAATTGGGCAGCTGTCAAAAAGGGTTGAAATCACCGAGAAGAATCAGTTCTGGGCTAACACTGAGGTTAACCCCAAAGATGAATGCAAAGTTGTTATGACAAGAAGCAAAAGGAAGCAAGCTGAGGAAATAATTGAAATTGGGAGCAGTGAAGATGAAGATGAGGTGATGATTCAGAATGATAAATTTAATGAGCAGAAGAGTTGTGAAGAGAAGAGAGAAGAAAAGGAACAGGAAAGCTACAGAGAGCCATACTGGGAAATCTTTAATCGTGTAACCGTTACTCCCGGAGCATTTTTGCAAATTCCTGAGTATGAAAAAAGGATCAAATATTATCTCGGAGAGGTGATTGATCTTGATTGTGAAGAAGAACAGGAACAATTGATCAAGCCCAGAAAGAAGGACCATCCGCCAAAATTAAAGGACTTAGGGAATTTGAATCTTCCGTGTGTTATTAATAATGTGGATATAGGGAGAGCCATGATCAATTCAGGATCAAGTATTAATTTGATGCCCTTCAATGATTTCAAGAAGATTGGAGGGCTAAAATTAAAACAAGCTAACACAACTCTGACAGTGGCAGATGGGTCTATTAAGAAGCCGATTGGTATGGTGGAGAATGTAATTGTTCGGATTGAGGAATTAGAGTTCTTGGTTGACTTTGTAGTTATGGATATGGTAAATGATGGAAGAATTCCTTTAATTCTGGAAAGACCTTTCATGAGGACTTCTCAGATGATGATACGTGTCTATGACGGGAGAATAGTGTTGAGAGATCAAGACCAAGTGTTAGTTTACAGCGGATCTGAAGACAACAAAATGAGAATAAGAAGAAGATCCAGATATAAAAAGGCCAGAAGAGAAGTTGCAAACGAGGAGAACACCATAGGTATTGATCATCTTAATAGTTGTACTGTTTTGCAGACACTTGAGGAAGAAAAGATAGATAAAGGAGGGTCTACCCACTCAGAAGACAAACCATTCCTGCGCGGCATGTTAGTAAGATATAAGAACAAGAAGTGGATTGTCAACAGGAAGCTAAAAGAGAAAGGAATGGTGGAGATTAGAAGGCCATATTCCACAACAATTAAAAGAGTGGATAGGAGAAAGCTAAGCAGATGACACGATAAAGCTCCCAGTGTGAAGAAGAAGAGTTGATTTGCTGAAGAACACTTTTGTATTTTAGAACATTTCATTTTATTTATTTTAATTTTTGTTGAACATGTAAATTTTAAATTTTTGAACAATTTTTGGGTAGCATTTACTGAGGGATGCTAATTTTGGTATCGGAAGGTACACCTACTGATGGCTGTTGAAAGGATCTGCACTTACTGACAAGTGCTAAACAGGTTTGGGTCAGGCTCGTGACGTTAAACAAGCGCTACTAGGAGGCAACCTAGATTTTCTTCTTTACTCTTGCATTTTAAATTCGTAGAATAGGTTGAATTTTATTTTCAGTGTGTATGCTTGGCTTAATACTTTTCTGAAGATGTTTGACTGAATAATTTGCATGAGAAGCCTGTTTGATGATTATCTGATGTGAATGATTCTCAAGCTGTGTTGCATGTTGATATCCTGTGAAACAGATGTGTGATGAATTATGATTGTGGTTATGATGCTGAGCAAGTTGTATGAATGAATATGTGTGAGAAAGCATGTTGTGTGAGGTTTTGAGCTCCAGAGTTTTATTGTTGTATGAAATTATTCACAGGAAAGCATGCATGATTTTGCCAAAATCTTGATGATTGATTGAATTGCATGTACATGTCATATGATCAAGGCCATTTTTGAAAGTCTTTACTTAGCCAAATTTTACCCAAAGTGCTTGAAATTTTATACCCTTTTTGAACCTTGACCCTAAACAGAATCAAAACCCTTGTGCTGAATTTATTTACTTTGAATTGGGTTGATGACTGTAAGTATATTCAAGGTTCAAGTTTGGGGTTGTGGGGAAAGTTTGAATGGCAAAAAGAAAGGCATTAAGCTCAAGTATTGAAAAAGAAAAATACATGAGAAAGAGGAAAAATCATGAAAGATGAGCTCAGTGTAAAAATAAAAGAAAAAGGGAAGAAGTTGGGGACAAATGAGATTGGTTGAAAAAGAGAGTTAAACTTGAACCTTGAATGATGAATGAGCTCTCTTGATTCAAAGATTTTGTGATCCAGAAAAACCAATTTTTCTTGATAGCCCAGCCTCATTACAAGCCTTGGAAAAGTCCTTTTGATGGCATTTGCATGTGATGATTTTGATTGTTTGAGATGAAAAACAATTTTATTTCATGTGACTTGTGAATGATTAAGACTTGGAGTGTCACCCTAAACACTTGAGTGATTGAGTGAAACACTTGCTTGGTGAGAAATTCTAGGTTTCATGATTGCATCTTTGCTTAGTGGATTGATCATTCATAATATGTAACATCTGTTGAGGAATATGTGAGATAACTGAATTGAAAGCATGCATGCATCTTGATTTAATCATCACTGAAGATCTGAAGTTGAGTAGTTCTCATCATGTACTTTAGGAATGTTGAATCATTGGATGAAAGTGTAGAGAGCCAAGTTTTGTTTTATCTATAGTTTTGTTTTGTTTTGCTTAAGGACAAGCAAATTTCTAAGTTTGGGGTTGTGATAACGGTTGAAAAACCGTTATTTTCATGTGTTATTTTAGACCAAATTACTCCCTTTATTGCTTAGAATGAGCTCGAAATCAAACAACACTCAATAAATGAGTCAGTCGAGAGTCAAAAGCTGTTTTTAGCGATATTATGCTTGCTTTGCATTGTTTTGCAGCAATTTTGGTGGAACTGAAAAATGGAGGTGAAGATAAAGGCCTTAGACTCAAGATAGAGGAAGAAAATCAAGAAAAGAAGAGTCTAGAAACCGCCCAGCGGCAGAATTGCACCGCTGGGCGGCCAAATGTGAGGATTTGGGACCAAGGAAGCGACGCCTGGCGGTTTTGCGATAAGAGGCAAACTGCCGGGCAGGGCACCCCTGACGGTGGCGCAATAAGAGGCAAAC
The DNA here is from genome assembly GCA_036885675.1 of Vigna mungo. NCBI lineage: Eukaryota > Viridiplantae > Streptophyta > Magnoliopsida > Fabales > Fabaceae > Vigna > Vigna mungo. The sequence goes on from CP144700.1 coordinate 34,001,194, forward strand.
CGCCGGGCGGCATAAGTGTGACGCCGGGCAGTTGCCTGTTGGGCTCGGGCCTGTTTTCTGTTGCGCTCCTCACCTATAAATAGCCCTAGTGCGATTTCATTCTCATTCTTTTGATAGAGAAGGGCGGCCAGACCTACTTTTCACTCTCTGGAGAGGATCTCTTGGATGCTTAGGCTCCTTTTAATCTTTTCTAGGGTTTGATCTTCCATTCTTTCATTATTTTCATCTTGGTTCACCATGACAATGGTGAACTAAACCCTTTTTGTTATTGGGGGAACAATGTAATCTTTTGAAACTCTCTTTTATTGAAACTCTTGTTTAATTATGTGATTGTCATATGTTTTGTTTATCGATTGTTGGGTTTCTCTTCTGCGCTTAAAGCTTTTGTTGTTTAACTCATTCGATAAGTGTTGTTTGTCTTTACTGATACGGGATGAACTGGGAGAAATTCCTTGATCAATGAAATACCACCTAGGGATAGGGAGGTAGGACGGTCAATTGTTTTTGCTTCTGTTCGGTAATGCGTTGCTAATTGCTAGGGGAGGCTAGGGATAGCAAGCCGGTAATTAGTAATAGGCTCTTTTCGCCGAGGGATCTATCAAAAGAATGCATTTAAACTTGCACTAGGGCTATTTATAACCAATAAAAGTAACAAAATTCAAGCCCAGACCCATCAGAGAACCGCCCGGCGCCAAAAATGGCCGCCCGACGGTTTGCCTCAAGCGGAGGACCGCCCGGTGGTTTGGTCAACTTTTCTGGTTGACTGGTCAACTTTTCTGTTGACTGGTTGACTTTTCTAGTTGAGTGGTTGACTTTTCTGGTTGACTGGTTGACTTTTCTAGTTGACTGGTTGACTTTTCTGCATTCTGGTTGACTTTTCTGCACTGTAACCGTTTGATCTTCAACCTTTCTTTCCATTCATCTCCAATTCTCATCAAAACCCTCCAAAACAATACAAAACAAGCATAATATCTGTAAAAACAACTTTTGACTCTCAAATGACTCAACTTAAGAGTTTCACTTTATTCTAAGCTCATTCTAAGACAAAAGGGTGTGTTGTGATATCAAATTTATGCATGAAAATAACGGTTTTTCAACCGTTTTCAGTATAATTGATTGTGGTTAAATGAAAGGCAAAGTTAATTTGTGTGACATTGTGAAAGTAGAGAGAATAAGTTACCTCAATATACACCTGTGTGCTTGAGTGAAAGACTTTCCTTGTGAGGAGTAGTTCTAGTTATACATGATTGCATCTGTGCTTGGTTAATTGGTCATTCATGATAATAACATCTGTTGGAAAGACTGTGATTATGTGAACACCATATTGAGTGTAATTGAAGTAATGCATCTATACATCTTGACTGATATTTTTATGATCAGTTGAGAGTGATTACTTGTCTTGGAAGAAAGAGTTTTGGAAAGTGTTAATCCATTGTATTGATTGTTTGAAAACTAAGTTACATTTTGTTTTGCTTGAGGACAAACAATATTCTAAGTTTGGGGCTGTGATAACAATTGAAAAACCGTTATTTTTATACTTAGTTTTGATACTTAATGCACCTTTTTTGACTTAGAAACTTGCTTGGACTCATGATTTTGCTTTAGTTTTGTGAATAAGAGAGTTGAGGATATGCTTTATGATTTATTACCAAATTCCCTTGATTTTGTAGGTTTTTGGAATGATTTTGAAAGAAGGGTTGAAGTACCAAGGAGCTGAAGTGTAGAAAAGTCAACCAGAATGCAAAAAAGTCAACCAGCCAACTAGAGTGCAGCATTGAGCGGTACCTGAGTGGCAGCTGAGCGCTAATTTATCTGTTTTGTGCTGACCGCCATCGTTGGGCGTTAGATGAGTGATGTGCCCACTGTCGAGCGGCGTACTATTGGGCCTAGGCCAAAATTCTGATATTTTTTTGTGCTACATATAGACCCAAACGAACCAGAAGAGCATCTTTTGATAGAAAGGACGCAAAAACACTCTCTTCACTCCTTGGAGGCAGATTTTGGATGCAGAAGCTCCAACTTATCAAATCTAGGGTTATATTTTCATTCATTCCATTATTTTCATCTAGTTTCATCATGATTATGGTGAATAAACCCCTTTGTTGTTGGGGAAACAATGTAATCCTATTGAAACTATCATATATTGAAATTCTTACTTTATTCATATGCTTTCTTTTATCAATGGTTAGAGTTTTTCCTCCATTATATTTGCATGCTTTGTTTAAGACATTATTCAATAGCATGATCCAAGCCATTCTCTTCACTTTTTTCTACACCCACCATCTAAAACATCCCTTTCCACCATTTTTGCACCTCTTCACCATCAAAGTTTGGGGTTTTTGTGAGAGCATAGCACTTGGTGATCCTTCATCATCATTTAAAGAGCATTTTGCATTCATGTGAAGTCTCTCCACCCAAGTAAGTCATACATTATACATTTTAGGTTTTCGAAAGCATGATTTTGATGAGAATGTTTATATAAGTATAAATTTTAGGGCTTTCGATATTTGTGCGTAATTAGTTAAAATAGAAACTGTTTAGACCGACTAAAATTTATGATTGCGTGTTGGAACGAAGTAATTTGCATGTGGGTGGAGATTAGAGGCACTTAGGGTTGAAATTGAAAAACCGTCGTCGCCACCGCTGAGCACTGGCCAGCGCTAAGCGCCAGCTCTGCAAACTGTGCATTTGATTGTTTTTGCTGTCCAGGTGACGCTGAGGGGTCCTTTTTAGCCCTAAGCGCTGATAGGCATTGTGTTTGGACGAGGATTTGTGTTTTGCTAACACTTAATGAGGTTTCTTTTGGTCTTGTGAATTGTGTTTTATGCAGGGATGCCATCATGATCTCGCAAGAGGACTAAGACCATTGGACACAAAAGGAGAGGACCAGAAATATTCTATAACAATAGGTTCCTCTCTAGAAGACATGAGTAGCATTACCTACTTGTTCAGGAGAGATGCCTATTGATGGAAAGGAAGGCAGGTTGGATACTGGACTTTGCTCCACAGTTTGGACAGGAGCTAGGGAGTAGGAATTGGGAAAAGCTGGCTACATACCGTACTCCTTCAAATATAGCAGTGGTAAAAGAGTTTTACACAAATGCCAAGCCACTAGGAGATCCTCACTTTATGGAGTACATGAGCTATGTGCGTGGAAAAGTCATCAAGTATGATCCTGAAACCATTAACAGGTTTCTTATCATAGAATGGACAGGTGTTCAGTGCCAATAAGCTTTAAACGTTGAGGAGGGCCTTGATTTTGAGGATATAGAGGGAGTGCTTTGTGTGCCTAGAGGGCACTTTCACAGGAACCCGAGTGGTGTTGCAATTCATATCAAGAGGGCTAATTTGACACCACTGACACAGTATTGGATGGCATTCACTCATGCCAATGTGAAACCCTGCTCACATGTCTCAGACACAGGGCCATGTTAATCTACTGTGTGCTTAGAGGAATGCATATCAACCTTGGCCAAGTGATTGCAAACGAGATTAAGTGTTGCGCAGCCACTACGAGCAACAAAGCACCTCTGGGACACCCCTCCTTGATTACACACCTATGCCATCTAGCTGGGGTGGACACCTCTACTCCACCATTTGAGTGACCCAGGAAGGCCATTAATGAGGCCTATTACAGGTAGTATTGTGGAGGAGTTGAGGCAGCTCAGCCAGTGCCTCAGAGACGCCTTAGAAGGAGAGCTCCACCACCACAAGCTCAGGGACCAACACATGATGCAGAACCCTTTTAGATGTGGGACATGTACATGTTTCATATGGAGTCCAAATTAGAGTCCATTCACCGAGGACAGGTGGCTACTGCCGAGATGATCATGGGCATGTACGACACACCTCCTACACATAGGTGGACTATGGACGAGTTCAACAACATGGTAGCTTGGACAGAGCATATGTAGGGCAATGGATCTGGAGCAGTTGAAGCTCTAGAGATGGAGGATGATGATGATGATGACGATTCTAAAGATGTTGAGGATGGAGATGAGGAGGACTTTGATGATAGTATGGGTTGGGGAGCTGACATAGCATCTACAGATGGATGCTATTTTCATTGGAATAAGATTTTTCTTTATCTTTTTGCTTTATAATTTGAACTTTATTTGCTTCTATTTAGTAGTGTAGGTTTTAATGTACTTGGTCTAATACTTTATCTGTTATGATGGTTTGATTGATGTTTGTGCATGATGGGTGTTGCTTAATGATGCTTGATATTGATTGATGTTGAGATTGCACCCACAGGTGGTGGCTCACAAGCTTTGTAAACAAATGCATGATGATATTGTGATTGTGATTATGATGCTAAGTAGGGTACTTATCTGAGATGTTTAGAATAATGATTGAGCTTTTATGTGAGGTTTTGAACTCCAGAGTTTTTGATTGAATGTTTGCTATCTACTTGAAAGAATGAATGATATTACCCAGGTTTCTATGATTGACTGAATTGCATGTATGTGTCATATGATCAAGGCTGTTTTTGAACAAGCCCTTTCTTAGCCAATGCATAAATTTTTGTCGCATGAAAAAGAACACCATTGTTCTACCTGTTTTTGAACCTAAGCCTTAAACAGTATGAGAAATCCCTTTTGAAAATCTTTACCTTGAGTTAAGTTGAGAATTATTGTGTGGTATTGATTAAGGCTCAAGTTTGGGGTTGTTGGGAAATCGAAAGAAAGATAAGCATTAAGCTAATGTGTTAAGCAAAGCATGAAAAGATGAAAAAGATAGAAAAGATGGAATGAAAAGAAAAGGTCAATGCAAGGAAAAAGGAAAGTTGGGAATGAGTGAGACTGGTAAAAAGAGAGTTTGTGCTTGAACTATGAATGCTTGAATGACTCTCTTAACTCAAGGATTTTGTGATCTAAAAAAGCCAATTTTTCTTGTTAGCCCAACCACATTATAAGTCCTTGCGATGACATGTGTAACACCCCAAATTAGGGTGCCATATGTAAGTAAAGTACTTCTTTAAACTAGAGAATATAAATAACTTTGATACCGTCACTCTACATAGAAAATTTAAGAGTTTGTTACCTTCAAATAAAATATGCAAAATAATAATTAATCCAATTACAACTTGAAGTATTCTACTGGAAACCTCAACATGTTTTATTTGAATAACAAGAAAAACGTTTTGAAATCCTACTAATAATTCCCCACTCGTTTATCGCTCTACACAACATCACCATCATCAACAAGGTCCTCTGCAACATCATCTGCTCCTGTATATATACGATCATCGTAGGTGAAAACCATCACCACAAATGCAAGGGTAAGCTAACAGAATCAACATCAAAATCATATATAACAATATAATTATAATGATAATATTTATCAAGAAACCTCTAAACTCATAACACCCATACATAAATAAAATTCACAACACAATAACACATTGTTAAACTAACTCCCACTCAAACAAACCATGCTAACGCTTCCCAAGCACTATCACCATATGTTTTCTTCCATACTCCAGCAAACACGGCCTGTTCACCTAAACAGGGCCTACGCACCAACGTAGGACTTTCCGATTCACCAGAATCGGGCCTACGCACCAATGCAGGACTTTCTGCTTCACCAAAACTGGGCCTACGCACCAATGTAGGACTTCCTCGCGTCATCAACCTTTGAGTACGTAAGGAAACAGATGATTCACAGTCGCCGACTAACATGACTTATCAAACAACCCTTATGAAGAGGATGGCGTTAAGGGTGCCCATGCGAGCTTGCAAGAGGATGGCTGATAACTGTTGAAAAACAGTTATTTTCATGCTTCCTTTGAGATCAAAATATACCCTTTAAGGCTTAGAATGAGCTTAGAATCAAGCAAAACACGTAAGTTGAGTCAGTTGAGAGTCAAAAGTTGTTTTTAGAGATATTATGCTTGTTATTGTTTTGCAACATTTTTTATGAAAATGAAGAATGGGATTGAAGAAGCAAGGTCTTAAACTCAAGAAAGAAGAAGAAACATGAAGAAAGGAAGAGTCTTAGAACCGCCCAGCGCCAAAATCCAACGCTGGGCGGCCAAATGCGAGGGGCAGCCACTGTCTGGCGCCCAGGCGGTGCATCCAAGCAGTTTTGCAATTAGAGGCAAACTGCCGGGTGGTGGCACGATTATGGGGAAACCGCCAGGCGCCAAAATGTGACGCCGGGCGGTTGTCTGTTGGGCTTGGGCCTAAATTCTGTGACGCTCCTCAGCTATAAATAGCCCTAGTGCGACTTCAGATGTATTATTTTGACAGAAAGGGGCAACCAGACCTAGTTTTCACTCCTTGAAGAAGATCTCTTGGATGCTTAGGCTCATTTTTATCCAATCTAGATTTTGTTTTTCCATTCTTCCATTATTTTTCATCTAGTTTCACCATGACAATGGTGAACTAAACCCTTTTGTTGTTGGGGAACAATGTAATCTTTTGAAACTCTCTTTTATTGAAACTCTTATTTATTCACATGTTGTCGTATGCTTTGATTATCTATTGTTGGTTTTCTCACCTGCGCTTAATGCTTTATTCGTTGATAATTGTTGTTTGTCTTTATTGATACGGGAACATATGGTACTGTCATGAACTGGTGGGAAATTCCTTGATTAAGCAATACCACCTAGGGATAGAGGGGGTAGGATGATCAATTGTTTTCGCTTCTGTTTATAATGCATTATTAATTACTAGGGGAGGCTAGGGATAGCAAGCCAGTAATTAGTAATAGGCTCTTTTCACCGACGGATAGGGTTAAGGGTAGACTAAGAAAGTTTTCATGATAATTAGATAACAAAGCGAATCAAATAAGAGGAGTAGATAAAAGAGAGTGGATAAGATGAAATTGTAAACCCCAACAACTTCATTCGTCCATAGTCTTTTTCTCGTCAATTGAATCCATCTCATTTGCATGTGTACTTGTTGTTTCTTGCATCCAAACCACTTAATTTTTCTTTACAAGTCTGACGATTTTAATTTGCACAAACGATAAGCCTGCAAGTCCTTTGGGAAGAACGATATTGGGTTTACCAATTATATTACTTGAAACGATCTGGTACACTTGCCAGTTGGTTAACAAGTTTTTGGCGCCGCTGCCGGGGACTCGAGGTTTAACTTTTTCAAGTAGTGTAAATTGCTTGAAATTTGACTTGCTTGTAATTATTGTTTATTGTTGACAAACTGGCAAGTGTACCAGATCGTATCAAGTAATAATAAATGGTAAGTCCAAGTATCGTTTTCCCAAGAGACTTACGGCACTAAACTGTTGTGCTTTTGCTTAACCAATCAAGACTATAAGAACAAAATATTTTTAGGGTTTTTGAATGTAAAGTGCGGAAAAATAAACATGAATGCAATTTGATCAATTGAGGTTAAACACAAAAAGTCGATGGATGATGTTGATAATATGAGATGGATTTGTTGCTAGGATTCAGATTTCACCCAATCACTCTCATAAATCTACTATTCTTATTAGATTCGCTTTATTATCATATTGTCATGCAAACTTTCTTAGTCTACCCTTAACCCGATCCCTCGGCGAAAAGAGCCTATTATTAATTACTGGCTTGCTATCCCTAGCCTCTCCTAGTAATTAATAATGCATTATAAACAGAAGCAAAAATAATTGATCGTCCCACCCCCTATCCCTAGGTGGTATTGCTTAATCAAGGAATTTCCCCCAGTTCATGACAGTATTGTATGTTTCCGTATCAATAAAGACAAACAACGATTATCGAATGAGTTAAATGATAAAAGCTTTAAGCGCAGAAGAGAAACCCAATAATTGATAATCAAAGCATATGACAAGCATATTAATAATTAAGAAATTCGATATATGAGAGTTTAGAGGTTACATCTTTCCCCAGCAACAAATAAGATTAGTTCTCCATCGTCATGGAGAAACTAGGTGAATAATGGAATGAAAGAGATACAAACCCTAAAAAGGAGAAAAGGAGAGTTGTCACCATCTCCAAATCTACCCCAAAGGGGGTGAAAAGTGGGTTTTTATGCCTAAGCCATCAAAAGATACAAACCCTAAGACGTTATGGCCTTTAAATATGGCATAAATATAACAGAAAACAAGTCCAAGCCCAAACAAATCATAAAAATCGCATAAAACAGGTCCAGGCCCATCTGAAAACCGCCCAACACCTAGTTTCACCGCCCGGCGGTTTCCCCCAAGCCGCGCCACCGCCCGGCGGTCAATTTCACCGCTGGGCGCTGGTCAACTGCCCTCTAGTCAACTTTTCAGCATTCTGGTTGACTTTTCTGGTTGACTTTTCTGCATTCTGTTTGACTTTTCTACACTCCAACCATTTGATAATTCAACCATTCTTTCAAAGTATTCCAAAAACCTACAAATTCAAGGGAATTTAATGATAAAATCATAAAACATGTCCTCAACTCTTTTATTCACAAAACTAAAGAAAAAATCATGATTCCAAGCAAGTTTCTAAGTAAAAAGGGTGCATTTGATATCATGAAAATAACGGTTTTTGAACCGTTATCACAAACCCAAACTTGAAACTTTGCTTGTCCTCAAGCAAACAAGATGAAACTTAGTCTTCCAAAAATCAACACAATGGTTCAATCACGTTCAAAAGCTCTTTCTTTCAATATAGGTATTCACTCAAATCAACTCATCAATAAAATTTAGTCAAGATGTGCACATGCTTTGATTCTAATTACTCATCCTGGTGTTCACATAATCATATAATCTTCCAACAAATGTTATTCTCATGAATGATCAATTAGCTAAGCATATATATAATCATGAATTCATGGAATCATTCCTCACCAGATAAAGTGTTTCACTCAATCACACAGGTGTTTCAAGAGGTCACTCCTTCCCTCTACTATCTATGTGTCACATAGAACAAAATTGCCTTTCATTTGCCACAATCAAACATCATCACATACACAGGTCTGTTGGTACCAGCGGGGTATGGTTTGAAGAGTATAACGCAGTGGAATAAAACTAAGAGTAGCGTATAAGCGTGTTCGGTCACATTTTACAAATAAATTGGTCCGTCTTAGAAAATCAATTTTATTTTAGAAAATTTATCGAACAGTTAATATGCACAAAATGAAATGAGTGTAGGGAATAGAAAAATCACACAAGTATTTTTATACTGGTTCGATTCAACAAAATCTACGTCCAGTCGTTAATCACTGTAAAGAGTGATTAACAATTCCACTAAAAACAATTTCACAGATTTACAATAAGTGAACAAAATATAAAAGAACCTTCCTTCGACGAACGAACCGGAAGAAGAATACTCAGCTAACTCGAAGAGAACCGCTCCGACAATCGACCAACGATTCGCGAGCCTCTCCTATTCACGAGACCAAGCAAGGGAACTTTGAACAAAGCTTCTGAGAACTTCCTCTGACAAACAGTATTCTACTTAGCTATCAGTTCAAAAATGTTGCCTCTGAAATTTACAGAAGCAAAATATATAGCCAATTGCACTGAATACCAAAGGTCAGGTCCCAACTGCCACGAATAATCGATTATTGTAAGTGATAATCGATTATTCAAGTCCGTTACAGGTTTTTCAAAAAGTGATAATCGATTATATGAAATGATAAGCGATTATTCCTGAATGACTTGTGATAATCGATTATTGCTTCATGATAATCGATTATTGCAGTTAAAAATGTAATTTTTTACAAAGTTTGAAAAGCTTTCTGGTGGGTGTCGCCGCCCAATCAAATTTGATGTGCATTTTAAAGTGCAGTATAAACTAGGGAATGACCCCTAGGTCGTCTCTCAAGGACCAACTGCGGTTCAGAGTCAAGTCTAACACAAAGTGGGGGGGGTTTTGAAATGTTGTTTGTGGATGCGGAAAAATTAAAATGAAATTAAAACAGTAAAAACGAAAATTCACGCGGGAACTAGGCAGCTCTGACCTTTGCTCAATGTTTTAACCATAACTTTTTCTACAAAGCTCTAAATGACATGAGGTTTTTTTTCCTGGAAAGTAGACTCAATTATCTTTCATTTGACATATAAAACATAGCATTTGGACATCTGCTGTGGTTGCAGTTATTGTTTTAAAATCGAGTCCAGAGAGTGAAAATGCTAAACCAAATACTAGACTAAACAAATATCTAAGCACAATTAAATTAAATTAAATGAAACACTAAATTAAAGAAATTAAAAAACAACTAATCCTAAAATTCAAATTAATGCAAAACAAAGGGGTAATTAAACAAGCTTTAGGACAAAACTTAAAGAGGAAATGTTTCCTTAGTCAAAAGTAGCATCAAATGTGCTTGGCCAAGTCGGGTAAAAAATTAATGCACCATTTTCTCTCTCCCTTTCAACCCATTTTCGGTTTTCCTCTACCAAAGAAAACATCCAAAGCTTCTCCATCTTCTAAAACCGAAAATGCTGCACCAAAAACCCAAAGTTCCATAGTTCAATTGCAAAATAATTCAAGAGCAAGAAACCTAAAGTCTACCTTCTTCAAACCAACTTCAAACTTACTTTTCTTTAAACTTTTGACCAAAACAAAACCAAACCCTTAACTTCCATTACTGCACTGTCCAGCCACCATCATTAAACATAAAATCCAGCTCCAAATATGTTTCCAAACATCAAGAACAAAATGCAAGAAGAAAATGGCTCAAGAACACAATACCCATGCACCAACTTAAGCCTTTTTCACTACCAAACTTGACAATAACTCCATTTTCATCCTCCAATCCAAGAAACACAAGATAAATTCGAAATCACTGCAGCAAAATGATGAGAAAATCGAAATGGACAATGGGTCTCCCTTCCACCAAAGACACCACCATGAAAAAGCAAAGAAGAAGCTTCAAACTCAAGCATTCAACCATCAAAACGAAAATCTAAAGAGAGAAATGGTAGAGCTTCATTCCATCAAGCAAGAACAAGCATTGTTGCACATAATAGAAGAAGAAAAACGTGATCTTGCTCATTCATAGTGAAGAAAACGAAAATAGCATACCAAGGCTCCCAAGAGAGTTCATACAAGGCCAAAAGCAAAAATGAAAGTGTAGTGTGAAGTGTCTTGGAGTGTCTCTAATGTGTGGTCAGCCAAGGCTCTCTAAAATGCCGAGAGTTGCCCTCCAAAAGGGGTCCACAAAAAAATAAAAACCCTAACCTAAAAGGCACATGACCTACACATGGGTGTTGTTTACAAAATTGCCCCCAAAAGGGTCCAAAACACCTAATTCTAATTAAGGTTTCTAAAAAAACGAAATTACAACTTTATTAAAATGGAAATGGGTAAATGTTGAGTCTTTAATGATCATGCCACCATCCCTAATGCTCCAAATGATGTTTCCCAAAATTTCCCTGCAACCAAAATACACTTAATCAGCTCAGAAAACCCAAATTAGCACAATTACGAATTTCCGACCAAATTAAGCAAAATTCGGAAAACGGGGAAATAACAAACAATTAAACACAATTCCCTGGTTTATTTAAGTGCAATAAACTAAATATAGTTCAAGAAATAACCACTCATCAAAATAGACCACACTTAGTCTTTTGCACTCCTGGGCAAAACCAAGACGAAAACCAGGGAACTACTCAAACATCAGGGAGGTGACACAGACTCGATAGATAGACTACAAAGACTCACAAAACAGAAACAGAGCTGCACAATTCTCACAAAATCTGGACAGTGAAAGGCATAGGCAGAATCCCACACAGAGTCAATGAAAACAGATACTCACAGAATCATCCAAGCAGTTCAGTACATGGAAAACAATCAATCAGTTCAAGAGATGAATCAAAAGTAACAGAGCCTCACAGATGCACACAATCAGTGTTTCTCTCAAGTGTTTAAGGTAAATCAATATCAACTCAATGCACTCAAGAAAACAAGCAACAAACAGACTTGGCAAGCCTCTAATATCAACACTCAAAAACATATGCATGTTCAAATCAAAAGGTCTTTTCATGGTTGTAATGGGGTCAAGGACAAGGGAGGATACATCTGGATAAGAAGCTACAAACCAAAAGGAACAGAGGAGCAATGGGGAACAAGTGTAAACACCTTCAAACACACCCACAACCTCTAATTCCATCCTCTTCTTGACTCCATTATTCACAAATTTTTTTCTTTTTCTTTTTTTTTTTTGTATTTTTCCTCTTTTTTTTTTATTTTGTCTCTTTTCTTTTTCTATTCAACATACAATTCAAAAGACAAGATACATGATATTTACAATGCAACCGCAAGAAGAGGGCTCACCAGCCAATTCATCTGCAACTCCTAAGAGACCACACTTATTCCAAAAACAATTCCAAAGCTCCAAAATTCCCTAAGGTTCAGGTAATCATGGTTTTTCACTTAGGGCTAGTGTATCAGCTTCAAAACAAAGAAATGGGGAAAGCATAGGCTCAAAGGGGCTATCAAAGGATCACAACAGGGTAGGCTCATCTGGCTAGAGAGGCTTAATCAACAAAATGCCTTTATCATTTTCAAACATGCTCATGAATCAAGAATTATCAACAGAGTCAAGCCAAGACAAATGTGCAAGCAATCTAGAGACATATCACACACAAGAAAGATCATCAAATGGCTCAAATCTCACACAGGTAATCGGTCACAATTAATCCAACTCTCAAACATCATGATTATCTTCCAAGCAAAGAAGAGCAAGGAGTCCAACAAAACAGAGTATCAATGCAGTGAAGGGAAACTAGCAACCTAATCACAGTCCAGAATTCACAAAAAACATGTAAAACAGTACACCAGACAAAACAACTACATAAAAATCGAAACATAAAACAAAGAAACAACCTCCCCTAATAGACCACACTTAAACTACACAATGTCCTCAGTGTGTCACAATCAACAGATCAACAATCAGCACATATAGACAAAATGCAATAAAAGTGAGGAGGGAAGGAGAAAAGAAGCTCCCTGAGTCAGATGGGAGGGTAGGTGGGGTGGTCCAAAGACGTCTCCTCCACCACGGCATCCAACAAAGAAGGATTGCTGAGGAAAGGCTTCAGTCTATGCCCATTCACCTTGAAGCTTGTAGCTGCAGATGGATCCTGTATCTCGACTGCACCATAAGGATAAACATTAGTCACAAGAAAAGGTCCAGTCCACTTTGATCTCAACTTACCACCCATGAGGCCGAGCCTAGAGTTATACAACAAAACCTGCTGGCCAACCTCGAAGTCCTTTCTAACAATGGAACTATCATGGAACCTCTTGGTCCTTTCTTTGTAGAACTTCGAATTCTCATAGGCCTCCAATCGGATCTCATCCAATTCATTCAGTTGCAACTTCCTTTCCTCTCCAGCTTGGTCAATGGAGAAGTTGCAAATCTTCACAGCCCAATATGCCCGATGCTCAATCTCAACTGGTAAATGACATGCCTTTCCAAAGACAACCCGATAGGGAGACATCCCAATGGGTGCTTTGTAGGCAGTCCTGTGGGCCCAAAGAGCATCGTCCAACCTATTGCTCCAATCCTTTCTGTTGGGCTGGACAATCTTCTCCAAAATCCTCTTAATCTCCCTGTTGGAGATCTCAGCCTGCCCATTTGTTTGGGGGTGGTAAGGTGTAGAAACTCTGTGCGTCACCCCATATTTCTTGAGCAAGGCTTGCATGGATCTGTTGCAAAAATGGGTTCCCTGATCGCTAACAATCGCTCTAGGCACTCCAAACCTGCAAAAGAGGTGAGATCTAACAAAATCTACAACAACCCGAGCATCATTAGTCCTGGTGGCTCTAGCTTCCACCCATTTTGAAACATAATCCACAGCAAGGAGAATATAAGAGAAACCAAAAGAAACAGGGAAAGGACCCATGAAATCTATACCCCAGACATCAAACACCTCACAGAACAGCATAGGCTGTTGAGGCATCTCTTGTCTCTGTGAAATAGGTCCTCCTGCTCTCTGACATGGCTCACAGGTGCTACAAGTCCTCTCTGCATCCTTGAAGATGGAAGGCCAGTAGAAACCGCAATCAAGCACCCTGCGAGCTGTTCTCTGTATCCCCAGATGACCACCAGGTGAGGAGGCATGGCAAAACTGCAGGACCGAGTCAATCTCATGGTCCGGAATGCATCTCCTAGTAACCTGGTCACTGCACAACTTCCACAGATATGGGTCATCCCAAACATAATACTTAGCATCACTCTTAATTTTGGCAATCTGAGCACGTGATGCTAAGGGAGGAAAAACAGAAGCAACCAAATAATTCACAATGTGTGCAAACCAAGGAGTAGGGTGAGAAGAAGAAATCAGTAACAAACTCTCATCAGGAAAGTCATCCTGGATAGGCAACACATCAGCTTCATCCCCAGCTCTCTCAATGCGGCTGAGGTGGTCTGCAACCAAGTTTTGTGCTCCACTCCGGTCTTTAATCTGCAAGTCAAACTCCTGGAGTAGTAGCATCCACCTGATCAATCTAGGCTTTGACTCAGCCTTTTTCAACAGAAACTTCAGAGCTGCATGGTCAGTATACACAATAACAGGAGATCCAAGCAAATACGACCTAAACTTATCAAGGGCAAAAACAATTGCCAACAACTCTTTCTCAGTCGTGGTGTAGTTTGCTTGGGCAGCATCCAAAGTGCGGGAAGCATAGTAGATCACCCTAGGCAGCTTGCCAATCTTCTGTGTCAGGACAGCTCCCAAGGCATGATTTGATGCGTCACACATGAGCTCAAATGGGGCTGTCCAATCTGGTGCCTGAATGATCGGAGTGGTGGTCAGAGCTTCCTTCAGGCAATCAAACGCCTGCTTGCACCGGTCATCAAACTCAAAGTCGATGTCCTTCTGCAGTAGTCTAGACAAGGGAAGCGCCTTCTTGCTGAAATCCTTGATGAAGCGCCTGTAGAAACCTGCATGTCCTAGAAAAGATCTAACCTCTCGCACGCAAGAGGGGTAAGGCAACTGCGAAATCACAGATATCTTGGCAGGATCTACCTCTATTCCCTTTTCAGAAATGATGTGCCCTAGAACCAAACCTTGTTCAACCATGAAGTGACATTTCTCAAAATTGAGAACAAGGTTTGTTTCTATGCATCTTTTCAAAACTTTTTCCAAACTATCTAAACATGCATCAAAAGAGGATCCATACACAGTAAAATCATCCATAAACACCTCTATGCAACTCTCAAGAAAGTCACTAAAAATGCTAAGCATGCACCGCTGGAAGGTACCAGGGGCGTTGCATAGGCCAAAGGGCATCCTCCTATAGGCAAAAGTGCCAAAGGGGCAGGTGAATGTGGTTTTCTCTTGGTCCTCAGGAGCAATATTGATTTGAAAATAACCAGAAAAACCATCAAGAAAGCAATAATGAGATTTACCTGCCAGGCGCTCCAGCATCTGATCAATGAATGGCAGGGGGAAGTGATCTTTCCTGGTTGCTTGATTGAGCCTCCTATAATCAATGCAGACTCTCCAGCTGTTCTGCACTCTTGTGGGAATCAGCTCATCCCTCTCATTTTTCACAACAGTGAGACCGGTCTTCTTGGGCACAACGTGGATGGGGCTCACCCACTGACTGTCTGAAATAGGGTAGATGATCCCAGCTTGCAAAAGCTTCATCACCTCCTTCTTAATCACGTCCAAGATCACAGGGTTTTGCCTTCTCTGCGGCTGTCTCACTGGTTTGGCCCCATCTTCCAACAGAATCCTATGCATGCATGTGGATGGGCTAATACCAGGGATGTCCGCCAAACTCCAACCTATGGCTCTCTTATGCGCCCTCAACACTCCAAGCAACCTCTCCTCTTGAACAGAATCAAGGGAGGTGGAAATTATGACCGGTTTCCTCTCATCATCCTCCAAGTACACGTACTTGAGGTTTTCTGGGAGCTGTTTCAGCTCAAGAGTGGGTTCCTGCAAGTCAGATTCAAGTGTACTTCCTGCAACGTGGTTAATGCATTCTGACTCTAAAGAATGAACAGGTAAAGGCAGAAAACCCATCTCATCACAATCCAGATCAACATCCATCACAGGTATATCACAAACATCATCAATATTATCCAAATCATCATAAACACGCATATCATCAATAACCTGGACATCATCAATACCCTGGACATCACAGTTCTCATCCAATTCAACATCATATTCAAATCCTGTCTCAATTCCAGATTCAATGCATGGATGTAAAGAAGATAGAAAAGAATGCTTCTTCTTATGCAAAGAGTGAAAGTCATAAACAACAAATTCATCAATAATGTCATCCAATGCATCAATCCTAAACACAGAATGATCCTCAGCTGGAAATTTCATTGCATCAAGGATATTAAAATGAACAACAATATCAGCAATTTCCATAGACAAAGTTCCAGCATACACATCAATCTTAGTTCGGGCAGTTTTCAAAAATGGCCTGCCTAAGATAATGGGGGCGGATCCATGAGAGAATCCCTCCTCCATCTCCAAAACATAAAAGTCAGCAGGAAAAATCAATTCACCAACCCTAACCAAGACATCCTCTATGAAACCTGTTGGGTGGGTAACACTCCTATTGGCCAACTGAATGACCACACCCGTGGTTTGCAAAGGACCAAGAGACAAAGAGGAATATATAGACAAAGGCATGACATTAACAGAAGCACCCAAATCAAGCATGACATTCTCAAATTTACTGTTTCCAATCACACAAGGAATGCAAAATATACCTGGGTCCTTGCACTTCTCAGGAATGTGCGGGACCGACTTACCAATGAGCGCAGATACATTCCTTCCCATGCTAATCCTTTCATCGCCCTTCATCTTCCTCTTGTGTGTGCACAACTCCTTCAAGAATTTGGCATATCTTGGAATCTGTTTAATGGCATCAAGTAGAGGTATGTTCACCTCTACTTTCCTGAAGGTCTCCAGAATTTCCCTATCCACCTCTTCAGTCTTTTTGCTAGGAAGTGCCCGTGAAGGGAATGGAAGAGGGATAGGTCGGTCAACAAATGGAGAAGGCACAACAGCGGTGGTGGTGGAAGAGGAAGAAGATCCACCTGAAGAAGAACCACCGGCTGAAGAAGAAGATCCACCCACCTCAAATGCCCTGCGTGGACCGTCATGGTCATCCTCTCTAGGACAAGTGGCAGGCACGGGTGTAGGTGTAGAAGCGGGCTCTGAAGGCACAACAGTCTGCTTCCCTGATCTGAGGGTAATGGCACTCACATTCTTCGGATTCTGCACAGTCTGGGATGGTAACTTATCAGAATTTTGAGACTGCGCCTGGTTCATTTGAGTAGCCATCTGACCCATCTGGTTAGTGAGACTCTGTATGGAAGCTCTAGTCTCCTGCTGAAACTGCAGGTTTTGCATAGTCATCTGTCTCACTAACTCTTCCAATGAAGGCTCAGAAGAAGTGGAAGGTTGGGCAGCTGGTTGGGCAGGTGCCTCTTGCTGCTGCTGTTGTTGTTGTTGCCTCTGGTGTTGTTGCATAGGTGGAGGAACATATCTGTTAGGTGCTCCAGCATTCTGGAAAGGTGGTGCCTGCTGCTGAAACTGCGGCTGCTGAAACTGCGGCGCATTGTTCCATCTAAGATTGGGGTGATTCCTCCACCCTGGGTTGTACCTGTTGCTGGACAAGTCATGACTTTGCTGTTGTGGCTGCCTGTTGTTATATATGTTGGTAGCATAAGCCTGAGGCGCATCAGAGGCAGTTGAGGACTGCAAAGTAGGACAAGCATCTGTATAGTGGTCACTGGAAGGACAAATAGCACATAGTCGTGCAACAGATGCAGATGGAGCTGCAGATCTCTGGTTGGTAGTCAACTGTGTCACCAACTTTGTAAGAGATTCAATCTTGCCTTCCAACTTGCTTTCAATGGCTGATAAAGACTGGGCAACCACATCATGTACGCCCCTCACTACAATGGCATCATTCCTGGCGCTAAACTGTTGGGAGTTGGAAGCCATCTTCTCAATCAAATGCCTGGCCTCAGCAGGTGTGGTGTCTCCAAGAGCTCCACCACTGGCAGCATCAATCATACCCCTATCCATGTTGTTCAAACCCTCATAGAAATACTGGATAAGGAGTTGTTCAGGTATCTGATAGTGGGGGCAACTTGCACAAAGTGTCTTGAATCTCTCCCAATACTCATACAAGCTCTCTCCACCAAGCTGCCTAATCCCAGTGATGTCCTTCCTAATAGCTGTGGTCCGGGATGCTGGGAAAAATTTCTCCAAGAACAACCTCTTCAGATCATCCCAGCTAGTGATGGATCTAGGCGCCAAAGCATATAGCCAATCCTTAGCAACACCTTCCAATGAGTGAGGAAATGCTTTCAAAAAGATGTGCTCTTCAGGAACATCATGAGGTTTCATAGTAGAACAGACAATGTGGAATTCCTTCAAATGCTTGTGTGGACTCTCACCTGCAAGACCATGAAACTTGGGCAACAAATGTATCAGTCCAGTCTTGAGAACAAATGGAACGTCCTCATCAGGATATTGGATGCACAAGCTTTCAATATCGAAATCAGGTGCAGCCATCTCCCTAAAAGTCCTCTCACGAGGTGGAGGTTGTGTCATATTGTTCTCAGTGTGAAAACCAACAGAATCAGAATCAGAATCAAGTGCAGATGCAACAGATGCAGTAGATGCAGTATGCACAAAATACTCAGCAGTTGGATGAACAGTATCTAATGGGACAGACTCAAAAACAGACTCTAAAGACAAATTCCTAGAATGCCTAACTAACCTATGAAAGGTCCTATCAATTTCAGGGTCAAAAGGTGGTATGAATCCAGGATTTCCTCTAGTCATGCACTAAATCACAACACCCTCTAATCATGAAACAATAGAACAAAAATCTCAAATCACAGAAAACAATCACAAGACACAACAAAGACTATCACAACACTTCAAAAAAAAAAAAACAGTCACAAGACACACAAACACAAACAAAAGACTCAATACTGAACCGTTGGTCCCCGGCAACGGCGCCAAAATTTGGTGGGTGTCGCCGCCCAATCAAATTTGATGTGCATTTTAAAGTGCAGTATAAACTAGGGAATGAGCCCTAGGTCGTCTCTCAAGGACCAACTGCGGTTCAGAGTCAAGTCTAACACAAAGTGGGGGGGGGGTTTTGAAATGTTGTTTGTGGATGCGGAAAAATTAAAATGAAATTAAAACAGTAAAAACGAAAATTCACGCGGGAACTAGGCAGCTCTGACCTTTGCTCAATGTTTTAACCATAACTTTTTCTACAAAGCTCTAAATGACATGAGGTTTTTTTTCCTGGAAAGTAGACTCAATTATCTTTCATTTGACATATAAAACATAGCATTTGGACATCTGCTGTGGTTGCAGTTATTGTTTTAAAATCGAGTCCAGAGAGTGAAAATGCTAAACCAAATACTAGACTAAACAAATATCTAAGCACAATTAAATTAAATTAAATGCAACACTAAATTAAAGAAATTAAAAAACAACTAATCCTAAAATTCAAATTAATGCAAAACAAAGGGGTAATTAAACAAGCTTTAGGACAAAACTTAAAGAGGAAATGTTTCCTTAGTCAAAAGTAGCATCAAATGTGCTTGGCCAAGTCGGGTAAAAAATTAATGCACCATTTTCTCTCTCCCTTTCAACCCATTTTCGGTTTTCCTCTACCAAAGAAAACATCCAAAGCTTCTCCATCTTCTAAAACCGAAAATGCTGCACCAAAAACCCAAAGTTCCATAGTTCAATTGCAAAATAATTCAAGAGCAAGAAACCTAAAGTCTACCTTCTTCAAACCAACTTCAAACTTACTTTTCTTTAAACTTTTGACCAAAACAAAACCAAACCCTTAACTTCCATTACTGCACTGTCCAGCCACCATCATTAAACATAAAATCCAGCTCCAAATATGTTTCCAAACATCAAGAACAAAATGCAAGAAGAAAATGGCTCAAGAACACAATACCCATGCACCAACTTAAGCCTTTTTCACTACCAAACTTGACAATAACTCCATTTTCATCCTCCAATCCAAGAAACACAAGATAAATTCGAAATCACTGCAGCAAAATGATGAGAAAATCGAAATGGACAATGGGTCTCCCTTCCACCAAAGACACCACCATGAAAAAGCAAAGAAGAAGCTTCAAACTCAAGCATTCAACCATCAAAACGAAAATCTAAAGAGAGAAATGGTAGAGCTTCATTCCATCAAGCAAGAACAAGCATTGTTGCACATAATAGAAGAAGAAAAACGTGATCTTGCTCATTCATAGTGAAGAAAACGAAAATAGCATACCAAGGCTCCCAAGAGAGTTCATACAAGGCCAAAAGCAAAAATGAAAGTGTAGTGTGAAGTGTCTTGGAGTGTCTCTAATGTGTGGTCAGCCAAGGCTCTCTAAAATGCCGAGAGTTGCCCTCCAAAAGGGGTCCACAAAAAAATAAAAACCCTAACCTAAAAGGCACATGACCTACACATGGGTGTTGTTTACAAAATTGCCCCCAAAAGGGTCCAAAACACCTAATTCTAATTAAGGTTTCTAAAAAAATGAAATTACAACTTTATTAAAATGGAAATGGCTAAATGTTGAGTCTTTAATGATCATGCCACCATCCCTAATGCTCCAAATGATGTTTCCCAAAATTTCCCTGCAACCAAAATACACTTAATCAGCTCAGAAAACCCAAATTAGCACAATTACGAATTTCCGACCAAATTAAGCAAAATTCGGAAAACGGGGAAATAACAAACAATTAAACACAATTCCCTGGTTTATTTAAGTGCAATAAACTAAATATAGTTCAAGAAATAACCACTCATCACTTTCCTACTACATTTAAGTTCTACAAATTTCTTTTAAATAAACTTAAACTCTTCTTCAACTAAATCTTCTTGCAGCACCATCAAAACAAAAGTCTTCAAGATTTACCAATACTCCTTATTGGTAACAATCTCCCCCTTTTTGATGATGATCAAAAATACTATTTAAAAAGCCACTTTGGCTATCCTGCAAAAACATACAATCTAACAAATAACAACAGAGTTAAGCAATACCTGTATTTAATTTATGCTTCTCCCCCTTAAATTATTTTTCTCCCCGTTTTTTATCATAAACAAAAAGATTAATGTAAAGAGCTCCCCCTAAATATGATCTCCCCCTCAATTAAACAAATTATGCATATAATTAAGAGATCATTTTATTTAAGAAAAGAAAGATTACATCATAAAAAGAAACAAGCATAAAAGAACAAACAGAATTATAACATAGAGGAAATAGCAAGCAAACAACAAAATATGCTCTCATAGAAACCTATCTCTAAAACTCAGGGCTGGGGGATCTCTCAGGTGGTTGAAGGTTGAGATGAGACTCTATGTTGGATATGCGAACATCAAGATCAAGAAATTGATCAACCAAGTATTCATCAATAGATTTCTGCCACTCATAAACCCCTTCAAAGTGTGTTTTCTGTGCTAGACTTAAATTTTCTATTTGCGTAGATAATCTAGCAAAATGTTCTTCCATGGAGAATGAGGAAGATGAGGGCATGGTTGATGGACCGACATCAGAAGGAGCAGCAGCACTAACTGGTTCAGCCATATATGAGTATCCATGTCATCATCTTCATCTTCATCAGGATGGTCATCATCTTTGTGGATGAGAACTCTTCCTTTGGTAATGAATCCCATCTGACGAAATGTAGTATCTCCAATTTCTGAACCAACTGCTTCAATGACTTGGACGAGTTCTCCTTCAACATTTACACCTTTATACTCTAAAATCCTAGAAATAAGAAGAGCATAGGGAAATTGATATGAATGGGATTTCTTGGCTTTTACCATCGTGTCAGCAATGAGAGCAGGCCAATCGATGTGTATGTGATTTAAAATCCCATACAGAAGAAGTAGATTATGCTCAGATCATTAAGCATGGTTGGTTGCTCTAGGACATAAAATCCAGACAATCAAGTAGTGAATCATCCTTTCTTCAACTTTGAAACCACCAACAAGCAATTGTCTTCGGTTGGTCTGCTGGTCAGGATGACGTAGAAAGTATTGGAAAAACAACAACCGATTGAAATCTTGAAGTCTTAGATGAACTTTTACAGCATCATTCCAGATGGTAAGTTGGGCAACATTTGTCCATATATCATCATCTAATATTATACGGACGCCCTTCACCTTAGTGGATATGATCCCATCTCGATATTTCAAATTGAAGTAGAAAACTCTTATAAGATCGGGATAAATGCATCCTTTTTGCTCTACCAGATGCGTTAGTCCTTGCTCAGCAAAAATATCTGGAAATTGAAAACTATAGAAACGGAAAAAATCAAGACGAATATACTTTAGCGCCATGATTCTCCTTTCTTGCCAAGAATTTACAAAGTCCGCATGTTTCTCTTGATCTGAAATCCATCCATTAATGTTTGCAAGACGTGGTTGAGAAGAAGAGGATGCCCCAGCATTTCTGCGGTGATGTCTTCTTGATTCCGCCATGGAGAAGATTTGAGGTACAAAAACTTTGAAAAATAGAAGAGAAATGGAGAGAATTTTGGCTCTAGATTTGATTTCAGCAGCTTCTGGGTGCAAAGAAGTGTTTAACAATCAATTATAGAGGGCTATTTATAAGAAAAATGGAAAAACTAGTGGTTTATGGCCGTTTATAGCCGTTATGGGATGCTCCAACGGCTCTATTTTTTGAATCTGTCAGCGTGATAATCGATTATGGCTCGTGATAATCAATTATCTACTCAAAAATCACTGCCCAGAAATTGCATGATAATCAATTATGCATGATGATAATTGATTATCTGTTGAAAATTTTCCAGATTTAAGTTTTGAGATTGAATAATCGATTATTACCTTGTGATAATCGATTATGAAGTGTTAAGTCTACAAAAATACTAAAATTTTCATAAGTTGTGATCCTAAGACATGTCTAAGACTCCTAGCTCTCTTCTAAGCTCAAAAAATCAATCCTTAGGTAGTGCTTTGGTGAAAATATCAGCTAATTGATGTAAGGTATCAACATATTCAATTTGACAATCCCCCTTTTGAATATGGTCTCTTAAGAAATGATGTCTAATTTCAATGTGCTTAACTCTTGAATGCATTATGGGGTTCTTTGTCAGATTTATAGCACTAGTATTATCACATTTCAAAGGAATATTATCAAGGAAGATATCAAAGTCTTCCAGTTGCTGTTTCATCCACAAAATTTGGGCACAATAGTTGCCAGCTGCAATATATTCAGCTTCAATATATTCAGCTTCAGTGGTAGACAAAGCTACACACGCTCGTTTCTTTGAGTGCCAGGACACTAAAGAACAGCCCAGAAAATGACATGTTCCACTAGTACTTTTCCTATCAATTTTACAACCATCATAATTTGCATCAGAATAACCTATTAAACTCGGTGAAGCTTCAGAGGGATACCAAAGTCCAAAGGAAGTGGTTCCCTTAAGGTATTTTAAGATTCTTTTGACAGCAGTCAAATGAGATTCTTTAGGATTTGCTTGGTACCTAGCATACACACATATACTTTGCATAATATCCAGTCTACTAGCAGTTAAGTACAACAAAGATCCTATCATACCTCTAAACATGGTTTCATTTACTCCTTTTCCAGATTCATCCTTATCTAAGTAGCATGAAGTTCCCATAGGTGTACTTGCTTCTTTGCAAGTATCCATATTAAATTTCTTAAGAATTTCTCTACAATATTTTGTTTGGGAGATAAGAGTACCTCCATTCATTTGTTTTATCTGAAGTCCTAAAAAGAAATTTAGCTCACCCATCATAGACATCTCAAACTCACCTTGCATTATTTTTGCAAATTTTTCACACAAAGAGTCATCAGTTGACCCAAAAATAATATCATCTACATAAACTTGCACAATTAAAATGTGTTTTCCTACTTTCTTAATGAATAAGGTTGAATCAACCTTTCCTCTAGAAAACTCATTGTCAATTAAGAAGGTACTAAGTCTTTCATACCAAGACCTAAGTGCCTGTTTAAGACCATAAAGGGCCTTTCTCAACTTGTAAACATGATCAGGAAATCTGCAATCTTCAAAGCCAGGAGGTTGACTAAGATACACTTCTTCTTTTATAAAGCCATTTAAGAAAGCATTTTTCACATCCATTTGATACAGTTTAAATTTCATCAAAGATGCGTATGCAAGTAATAATCTAATTGCTTCCAACCTGGCTACTAGTGCATACGTTTCATCATAATCTATACCTTCCTCTTGACAGTAGCCCTTGGCAACTAGCCTTGCTTTATTCTTTGTGATGTTCCCATCCTCATCAAGCTTGTTCCTGAATACCCATTTGGTTCCTATGACTTGATAATGATCTTGTTTCGGAATCAGTTCCCAAACTTCATTCCTTTCAAATTGATTTAGCTCTTCTTGCATAGCAATGCACCACTTATCATCTTGAGGAGCTTCCTTTATGTTCTTGGGTTCTATCTGAGACGCAAAAGCTACAGTTAGACAAAAATTATTAATATTGTGTCTAGTAGTTACCCCTTTTAAAATATCTCCAATGATGTTGTCCAAAGATAATCCTCTTGGTTGTTGATAGCTTTTAGAATCAAGAGCTTGAGGTCTTTCTTGGAATTCTGGAGGATAATTCTCATTTAGATACATCACTTCAAGAGCTTCTCTCAAATAGTCCTCATCACCTGCAATGGGTTTATTTGACTGAAGAGGGTTTACCTCAAGGTCCACAATCTCATTAAAGACAACATCCATTGATTCTTCAATTATCAAAGTTCTTCTATTAAACACTCTATATGCTTTACTAGTAAAAGAGTATCCTAGAAAAATTGCTTCATCAGATTTTGCACCAAATTTTCCTAGATTATCTTTTCCATTATTTAATACAAAGCATTTGCATCCAAATATTTTCAAATGAGATATATTTGGTTTTCTACCATTTAACAGTTCATAAGGAGTTAATTTCGGAATTGGCCTAATAAGCATCCTATTCAACACATAACAAGCAGTACTAACTGCTTCAGCCCAAAAATATTTTGATACACTAGATTCATTCATAAGTGTTCTAGCTAATTCTTCTAATGATATATTCTTCCTTTCAACAACACCATTTTGTTGGGGGGTTCTAGGTGTAGAAGAGTTATGTGCAATGCCATATTCTTCACAAAAATTTTCAAAAGATTCATTTTCAAATTCACCACCATGATCACTCCTCAAAGTTTTAATTTTCAAATCTTTCTCATTTTGAATACGTTTAGCAAAAGTTCTAAATGCTTTGAAAGCTTCACTTTTCAAAGTTAAAAAGAAAGTCAAAGTAAATCTAGAATAATCATCAACAATTACAAGAGCATAATAATTTCCACCAAAACTTTTAATTCTAGATGGACCAAATAAATCCATATGTAATAATTCTAAGGGCTTTGAAGTCGACATTATGTTTTTGGATGAAAATGAAGATTTGGTTTGTTTACCTTTTTGACATGCAGAGCATAATTTGTCTTTTTCAAATTTTAATTTAGGCAAACCAATCACAAGATCTTTTGAAATTAATTTATTTAAGTGTTGCATGTGAATATGTGCAGCTATTTTATGCCATAGCCAAGGATTTTATTCTCTAGCAACTAAGCATGTTATATTATGACTAGATGCACTTTCAATATCAATCAGATATATGTTGTTATGTCTAACACCTTGTAAAGCAATATCAGCAGAATTTTTAAAATAAACAGTACATTTATCACTTTCAAAGGTTACCTTGAGACCTTTGTCGCATAATTGGCTTATGCTTAGAAGGTTATCCTTGAGGCCTTCAACATATAAGACGTCTCTTATTGTCAAAGTGTTTCCTCCTCCCATATCTTCGGTACCCATGATTCTACCTTTGTTATTGTCTCCATAAGTTACAAATCCTTGGTTTTTCTTCTCAAAAGAGATGAACCTTTTCTTGTCACCAGTCATGTGTCTTGGCAACCACTGTCAAGATACCACAACGACTTATTGGACTTATTAGGTTCCTACAAAACAAATTAACAAGAATTTTAGGTCCCCAATCTCATTATGGGTCCTTGGGGTTAGTTTATACAGGTATATATTATTTTACAACTTTAATCCATGCATATTTACCATTAGGAATACCAAAATGTTTAATATTGCACTTGTTTGATGTGTGACCATGCTTCATACAATAAAAACAACATACATTACTTACTTTATTTTTAATAACAGTTCCTTTAACAACCTAAATTTTTTGAGTTCTTCTTACCTTGGATTTATAATTTTGATGCATGTTTCTATTTTTAACATTGATTTTATTAAAGATTGTTTTAGCATGTGAATTAGTCTCAGTTGCCTTAGCAAGTAAATTTTCAAGTATATCAATATCAAACATATGACTTTTACATGACAAACATTCAACAGGTTCAACAATAACATGTGCATCAGACAATTTTATTTCTAAAGTACTAACTTTATTTCTTAAAACAACTTCATCATCAAGCAATTTATCATAATTCAATTTCAATTCATTGTGTTTCTTTTTTAGCTTTTTATGAGCAGCATCAAGTTTTTCAGATTCATTCATTAAATCAAAGAAGGCCTTTTGTAAATCTAATTCACTAGATTCAAAGCTGGAATCACTTACTTGGCTTCCAGTATCTTCTGAGTCTGCCATTAGACAAATGTTGGCTTCTTCATCTGAATCACTTGAGCTTGTTGAGCTAGAAGCATTGTCCTCCCAAGCTATGTAAGCTTTCTTTTTCTTTTGAAATTTTCTTTCCTTCTTGTCTTCACTTTTCTTGTTCTTTGGACACTCAGTTTTCATGTGTCCTCTTTCTCCACATCCATAACATTTTATACTAGAAGGAGATTCTTGACCCTCTCTCCTATCTTTACGAGTTTTGTCCTTTCCATTTGCCTTCATAAACTTGGCAAATTTCTTTATCATGAGGCTCATGTTCTCCTTATCAATGTCTGAATCATTTTCTTCAATCCTCTTAGAACTTTTTCCTTTAGGGATCTCGGACTTGAAGGCTAATGTTTTTCTCTTGCCTTAATCCTCTTCAGCAGTTAATCTCCTCAACTCAAGCTCATGCTCACGGAGCTTCCCAAACAAAATTGGCATCGACATCTAAGTGAGGTTTTGAGACTCTGATATGGCAGTCACCTTTGGTTGCCAAGACCTGTCCAATGATTTTAAAATTTTCACATTTAATTCATCAGTGTCAAAAGTCTTACCCAACCCTGTTAAGTGGTTCACAATGTGAGTGAAATGCTTTTGAACGTCAAAAATTGTTTCTCCAGGTTGCATTCGGAACATCTTATATTCCTAAATGAGAGTGTTCTTC
Source organism: Vigna mungo (assembly GCA_036885675.1). Taxonomy (NCBI): domain Eukaryota; kingdom Viridiplantae; phylum Streptophyta; class Magnoliopsida; order Fabales; family Fabaceae; genus Vigna; species Vigna mungo. The sequence goes on from CP144700.1 coordinate 34,028,433, forward strand.
CTTGCGCATTTCACGTCCTCTGTTCCTTCGTGAGTAACTCTGAGAACTTCCCACATTTCTTGTGTTGTCTTACACACTGAAATTCTATAAAATTCATCAAGTACAACAGCAGATGAAATAATATTGCGAGCTTTAATATCAAACTGAGCTCGTCTATTTTCTTCAGCATTCCAAATAAAATATGATTTTTCTACCTCTACACCATCAACAATGCTTTTAGGAAAAAAAGGAGCATTTTATACAGCTTCCCAAATTCCTCTATCAATAGACCCCATAACAATTTCCATTCTGACTTTCTAGAACGCATAGTTATCACCAGTAAAAAGTGGAGGTCTGTTAATAGAAGCACCCTCAGCATATACAAGTTTTTGATTGTGACCGGCCATTTTCGCAAATATTTTGAAAAACTATCAAAGCAAGCTCTGATACCAATTGTGGGTACCAGCGGGGTATGGTTCGAAGAGTATAACGCAGCGGAATAAAACTAAGAGTAGCGTATAAGCGTGTTCGGTCACTTTTTACAAATAAATTGGTCCGTCTTAGAAAATCAGTTTTATTTCAGAAAATTTATCGAACAGTTAATATGTGTAAAATGAAATGAGTGTAGGGAATAGAAAAATCACACAAGTATTTTTATACTAGTTCGATTCGACAGAATCTACGTCCAGTCGTTAATCACTATAAAGAGTGATTAACAGTTCCACTAAAAACAATTTCACAGATTTAATATAAGTGAACAAAATATTAAAGAACCTTCCTTCGACGAACGAACCGGAAGAAGAATACTTAGCCAACTCGAAGAGAACCGCTCCGGCCATCGACCAACAATTCGCGAGCTTCTCCTGTTCACGAGACCAGGCAGAGCACCTTGCTAACTCGAAGAGAGCTTGCTCCAGCAATCGACCAACGATTCGCGAGCCTCTCCTACTCACGAAACCAAGCAAGGGAACTTTGAACAAAGCTTCTGAGAACTTCCTCTGCCAAATAGTATTCTACTTAGCTATCAGTTCAAAAATGTTGCCTCTGAAATTTACAGAAGCAAAATATATAGCCAATTACACTGAATGCCAAAGGTCAGGTCCCAACTGCCACGAATAATCGATTATTGTAAGTGATAATCGATTATTCAAGTCCGTTACAGGTTTTTCAAAAAGTGATAATCGATTATATGAAGTGATAATCGATTATTCCTGAATGACTTGTGATAATCGATTATTGCTTCATGATAATCGATTATTGCAGTTAAAAATGTAATTTTTTACAAAGTTTGAAAAGCTTTCCTACTACATTTAAGTTCTACAAATTGCTTTTAAATAAACTTAAACTCTTCTTCAACTAAATCTTCTTGCAGCATCATCAAAACAAAAGTCTTCAAGATTTACCAATACTCCTTATTGGTAACAAGGTCATCACAAGGACTTTTCAAGGTTTATAATGTGGTTGGGCTAACAAGGAAAATTGGTTTTTCTAGATCACAAAACCCTTGAGTTAAGAGAGTTATTATACATTCATAGTTAAAGCACAAACTCTCTTTTTACCAATCTCACTCATTCCCAACTTTCCCTTTTCTTCACATTGAGCTTTTCTTTTCATGCTTTTTCTTTTTCTATCTTTTTCATGTTTTCTCATGCATTTTCTTTTCAACTCATAAGCTCAATGCCTAACTTTTCTTTTTCTTGTTCAATTCTACCAACAACCCCAAACTTGAACCTTTAACAATATCCCAAAAAATTTCTCAACCTAACTCAAGGCAAAGATTTTCATAGCAAGGGTTTTCATCCTGTTTAAGGCTTAGGTTAAAGAAAAAAGGTAGAACATAAGATGTTCTTTTTCATGTGGGACGAAATTTTTGGCTTAGAAAAGGGCTTATCAAAAATGGCCTTGATCATGTGACACATATACGTAATTCAATCAATCACAGAAACTCAGGCAAAATCATTTATACTTCCAGTAGATAGAAAATATATCAATAAGAACTCTGGAGCTCAAAAACCTCACACAAGCTTATTTTAATCATTCAATCAAATACCCTCCTTAACCTCATAATCACAATCACAAAACCACAATGCATTTGTTCACACAGCTTGTGAACCATCACCTGTATATCAGCATATTGTGCAATCTCAACTTGAATATCAAAGCATTATCAAGCAATACCCATCATGCAAAATATCAATATCAAACCACTGCATCAGATATAATGTCCAACCAGTACATCAATACCTATTCTAAAAACAAAAGCAAATAGAACATAATTTAAAAAGATAAGTTTAGAAAACCGGGTTGCCTCTCAGGTAGCGCTTGTTTAACGTCACGAGCCTAACCCAAACCTTTCTAGCACCCATCAGTAGGTGCAAAACTTACCGTCACCCATCAGTAGGTGTACCTTCCTGTATCCTTCAGTAGATATCTAAATCTTCTAGCATCCCATGCTATCCCAGTAACATTCATCAGTAAACGTCGTTAGTGACATCCATCAGTAAATGTCTAGCCATATAGCATCCATTAGTAGATCGTAATCTTTCTTATCTACATTGGCATCCATAAGTAGATGCCAAATCACCTAACATCCATCAGTAGATGTTGTAAAAGCATCCATCAGTAAATGCTATCATCACTGCCATCTGAAGCAACATTTAACCTAAAAAAATAAAATCAAATAAAAGAAAATAAACAAAAAAAATTCAAAAACGGGGTTAGAAACTGGGTTGCCTCCCAGCAAACGCTTCTTTAACGTCATTAGCTTGACCCGGTAAAGCCCAAACACCCATCAGTAGGTGTTGAAATTCTATGTTGGCGTTCTTCCTTCCTTCATGACACCAACAAAATTTCGAAAATTTCCTTGTCACAAACTCTAAGGATTCTCAAACTCAAGAGTGCGCTCTATTTGCTTTGATAGTTGTTAGCGGATTGGCAAGTGTACCAAATCGTATCAGGTAATAAAAATGGTAAATCCCATTATCGTTCTTCCCATGAGACTCGAAAGGCCTTATTGTTCGCGTGAACTAAAATCGTAAGACTTACAAAGAAAAATTTAATAATTGTGGTGGATGCAATGACAGAAAATAAATATGCAATGTCATTCAATTGACGATATTTGGGCAATGGATGAATGGAGTTGTTAGGGGTTTACAATTTCATTTAATCCTCTCTCTTTTATTTACTCCTCTTGTTTAAACAGCGTTATTATCTAATTGCATGCAAACTTTCTTGGCCTCCCCTTAACCCGATCCCTCGGCGAAAAAGGCCTATTACTAATTACCGGCTTGCTATCCCTAGCCTCCCCTAGTAACGAGCAACGCATTACAAAAAAAATTGGTTGTCCTACTCCCCTATCCCTAGGCGGTATTGCTTAACCAAGGAAAAATCTCACCAGTTCATGTCATTATTGTACGTCCCCGTATCAATAAAGTCAAACAACGATTACCAAATGAGTTAAACGATAAAAGCATTAAGCACAATATGAGACTCCAACAATTAATAATAAACGCATATGAGACACATATAGTTCAAACAAGAGTTTCAATAATCTAGAGTATCAAAAGATTACATTATTCCCCCAACAACAAAAAGGGTTTAGTTCACCATAGTCATGGTGAACAAAGATGAAAATAATGGAAGATATGGAAAGCAAACCCTAGAAAAGACGAAAAGGAGCCTAAGCATCCAAGAGATCATCTCCAAAGAGTGCAAAGTAAGTCTGGCCGCCCTCCTCTGTCAAAAGAATGAAATGGAATACGTAACAGGGCTATTTATAGGTGAGAAGCGTAGCAGAAAAATAGGCCCAAGCCCAGCTGACCACCGCCCGGCGGTTTCCCTCGTGCCACAAAACCGCCCGGCGGTAGGGTCTGTCGCCCGACGCCCAAAACTAGTGTCTTCTCCTCCCGTCTGACCGCCCGAAACCAGGGGTCTACCGCCGGGCGGTCCCTAGACTTTTCTTTTCTTCTATTTTCTTGCTTTTTCTTAAGTCTATGACCTTCACCTTCATTCCCAATCTTCACTCCTCTCAAATTTGCTGCAAAACAAGCATAATATCGCTAAAAACAGCTTTTGACTCTCGTCTGACTCATTTATTGAGTTTTGTTTGATTTCAAGCTCATTCTAAGCAGTAAAGGGAGTAATTTGGTCTAAAATAGCACATGAAAATAACGGTTTTTCAACCGTTATCACAACCCCAAACTTAGAAATTTGCTTGTCCTCAAGCAAAACAAAACAAAACTAGAGATAAAACAAAACTTGGCTCTCTACACTTTCATCCAATGATTCAACATTCTTATAGTACATGATTAGAACTACTCAATTTCAGATCTTCAGTGATGATCAAATCAAGATGCATGCTTTCAATTCATTTATCTCACACATTCCTCAACAGATGTTTCATATTATGAATGATCGATCCACTAAGCAAAGATGCAATTATGAAACTGAGAATTTCTCACCAAGCAAGTGTTTCACTCAATCACTCAAGTGTCTAGGGTAACACTCCAACTCCAAATCATTCACAAGTCACATGAAATAAAATTGCCTTTCATCTCAAACAATCAAAATCATCACATGCAAATGCCATCAAAAGGACTTTTCCAAGGCTTGTAATGAGGCTGCGCTATCAAGAAAAATTGGTTTTTCTGGATCACAAAAGCTTTGGATCAAGAGAGCTTATTCATCATTCAAGGTTGAAGTTTAACTCTCTTTCTCAACCAATCTCATTTGTTCCCAACTTCTTCCCTTTTTCTTTTATTTTTACATTGAGCTCATCTTTCATGATTTTTCCTCTTTCTCATATATATTTTTCTTTTTCAACACTTTCATTGCCTTTCTTTTTGTCATTCAAACTTTCCCCACAACCCCAAACTTGAACCTTGAATATAATTACAGTTATTAACCCAATTCAAAGTAAATAATTTCAGCACAAGGGTTTTCATTCTGTTTAGGGCCAAGGTTCAAAAAGGGTGTAAAATTTCAAGCACTTTGGGTAAAATTTGGCTAAGTAAGGGCTTTAAAAAAATGGCCTTTATCATATGACATGTACATGCAATTCAATCAATCATCAACATAGGCAATATCATGCATGCTTTCCTGTGAATAATTTCATACAACAATAAAAACTCTGGAGCTCAATACCTCACACAACATGCTTTCTCACACACATTCATTCACACACCCTGCTTAGCATCAAGACCACAGTCATAATTCATCACACATCTGTTTCACAGGATATCATCATGCAACAATCTCAATTCTTAATCACATCAGATCATCATCAAATAGACTCATCACACAATTTATTCCGTCAAAACATCATCAGAAAGGTCTTCAAGCCAAGCAGACACACTGAAAATAAAATTCAAAAATTTAAAGTGCAAGAGTAAAGAAGAAAATCTAGATTACCTCCTAGTAGCGCTTGTTTAACGTCTCGAGCCTGACCCAAACCTGTTTAGCACTTGTCAGTAAGTGCAGATCCTTCTAACACCCTTCACTAGGTGTACTTCCCTGCATCCTTTAGTAGATACCGAAATCCTCTAGCATCCTTCAGTAGATGCTATCCTAGTAGCATTCATCAGTAAATGTTGTCAGTGACATCCATCAGTAAATGTGTAACCATAGTAGATGTTAATCTTTCTTATCTTCATTGGCATTCATCAGTAGACACCAAATCATCTAACATCCATCAGTAGATGTTATCATTACTGCCATCAGAAGCAGTGCATAACCCAAAAAAAAATCAAATCAAATCAAATCAAATCAAATCAAATCAAATCAAATCAAATCAAATAAACTCAAATCAAATAAAATAAAATCAAATAAAATCAAATCAAATAAAATAAAATCAAATAAAATAAAATCAAATCAAATAAAATCAATTCAAATCAAATTAAATAAAATCAAATCAAATCAAATAAAAAAAAATCAAAACGAAATAAAAGATAAAAAAAATTCAAAAACTGGGTTGCCTCCTAGCAAGCGCTCTTTTAAAGTCATTAGCTTGACCCGGTAAAGCTCAAACACCCATCAGTAGGTGTTAATATTCCCCTTGTCACCAACTTAAAAAGCTCTGTCTGCTTTAATAGTCTTGACAACCCATAACCTATTCTTGAATTTCACTTGGTGTGCCAGATTTGGGTTTGCACTTTTTCACATCAGGGTGTTGGTGAACCAATTCTCCTTCTTTATCCTACTCCTGATGATCTTGTGCTCCTAGTACAATTTTATCCTGCACATACTAAAGAACACTGCACTAGAGCAAAGAATTAGTCCAAAAAATAAAAACAGTAAAATATTATTTTATTTTTAGTTTTTGTTTTTTTTTTTGAGAACATAAAAATAAAAACAAGAAAATAAAAACAGAAAGACAAAAACAGAAAATAAAAACACCCCTCAGTAGGTGTTAATTCTCTTTTCTTGATATTCTTTTCTTTTTCTTCTTCCTGGTGAATTTCTTCATAAAGTTGAGAATACCAAGCACATGCTTCCATGTTTCAACCATAGGAACTTTAATCTCCAATTTCTTGAAGATTGCCAGCTTGAACTTCTTTCCCTTCCTATGATTTTTCTTTTTATGAGGAAGAGGTTTTTCATGTGATCTTTTCTTCTGTCCTCTCTTCCTCTTTTTCTCACTTTCCCCTCTCAACTTTCTCTTTTCTCTTTTCTTCTTTTCTTTTCTATTTTTGCATATTTTTTTTTATTTTTTCTCAACTACTTCATTCCCTTCCTCACTCAACCTTTTCTCCTCTATCATTTCCTTTTTTATCTCTTCATCTCTTTCTATCTTTTCCTCATCAACAACATTATCAACTTCAAAACTAGGGTCTTGACATTCCTCCCTAAGGTTAACCTCAGTATTAACCCTAGAATTCAATATCTCATTGGAGTGACGAATCTGAATCTCCGACCTTTTACTTCTTGCTTCACTCTCTTCTTTATAGGATAGAGAATTTTGGATAATTTGTTCCAATGTCTTGTCAATTCTGTTGATTTGCTCATTCAATGCAGATACCTTTTGCCCTAATAGTTATTGTTGATGTGGTTCTCCTGCTTGTTCATTCCAACCTTGATCCATGCTTGAGTGAGGTTCCCACCAGTAGTTGAAATTATTTTGATAGAATTGAGTGCCCATATAATCAACTTCTTGTCCAAACTGCATCCTGCAAATCTTAGGCACAAAACTCTAGAGAACATTTATTAGAACAAAAATAAAAACAAACATGAAAAATTAAATAATTACAAACAAGTCAAATCCAATCAATTCACACTACTTGATAAGTCAAACCTCGAGTCCCCGGCAATGGCGCCAAAAACTTGTTAGCAGATTGGCAAGTGTACCAAATTCTATCAAGTAATAAAAATGGTAAATCCCATTATCGTTCTTCCCATGAGACTCGAAAGGCCTTATTGTTCGTGTGAATTAAAATCGTAAGACTTGCAGAGAAAAATTTAATAATCGTGGTGGACGCAATGACAGAAAATAAATATGCAATGTGATTCAATTGACGAGATTTGGGCAATGGATGAATGGAGTTGTTGGGGGTTTACAATTTCATCTAATCCTCTCTCTTTTATTTACTCCTCTTGTTTAAATAGCGTTATTATCTAATTGCATGCAAACTTTCTTGGCCTCCCCTTAACCCGATCCCCGGCGAAAAGGGCCTATTACTAATTATCGGCTTGCTATCCCTAGCTTCTCCTAATAACCAGCAACGCATTACAAATAGAAGCAAAAACAATTGGTCGTCCTACTCCCCTATCCCTAGGCGGTATTGCTTAACCAAGGAAAAATCTCACCAGTTCATGTCATTACTGTATGTCCCCGTATCAATAAAGTCAAACAACGATTACCGAATGAGTTAAACGATAAAAGCATTAAGCACAGTATGAGACTCCAACAATTAATAATAAACCCATATGAGACACATATAGTTCAAACAAGAGTTTCAATAATCGAGAGTATCAAAAGATTACATTGTTCACAAAAAGGGTTTAGTTCACCATAGTCATGGTGAACTAAGATGAAAATAATGGAAGATATGGAAAGTAAACCCTAGAAAAGACGAAAAGGAGCCTAAGCATCCAAGAGATCCTCTCCAAAGAGTGCAAAGTAAGTTCGGCCGCCCTCCTCTGTCAAAAGAATGAATTAAAATTCGTAACAGGGCTATTTATAGGTGAGAAGCGCAGCAGAAAAATAGGCCCAAGCCCAGCTAACCACCGTCCAGCGTCACACTTTCCCGCCCGGTGGTGGGCCTTGAATCGCACCACCGCCCGGCAGTAGGGGTCTACCGCCCGGCGGTTTCCCTCATGCCGCAAAACCGCCCGGCGGCAGGGGTTTACCGCCGGGCGCCAGGGGTTTACCGCCGGGCGGTGTCTAGACTCTTCTTTTCTCAGATTTTCTCTCTTTTCTTGAGTCTATGACCTTCATCTTTATTCCCAATCTTCACTTCTATCAATTTTGCTGCAAAACAATGCAAAACAAGCATAAAATCGCTAAAAACAGCTTTTGACCCTCGGCTGACTCATTTATTGAGTTTTGTTTTATTTCAAGCTCATTCTAAGAATTAAAGGGCGTAATTTAGTCCAAATTAGCATATGAAAATAATGGTTTTTCAACCGTTATCAATAGTCTTGACAATCCATAACCTATTATGAAATTTCATTGGTGTGCCAGGTGTGGGTTTGTCACTTTTCATATCAGGGTGTTGGTGAACCAATTCTCCTTCCTTATCTGCCTCCTGATGATCTTGTGTTCCTAATACAAATTTCTATCATGCACACACTAAAGAACACTGCACTAGAGCATAGAATTAGCCCACAAAAAAAAAATAGTAAGATATGTTTTTATTTTAATTTTCGTTTTCTTTTAGCAAAGATAAAGATAGAATGATAAAAAAAATAAAAAGATAAAAAGAAAAATAAATAGAAAGATAAAAAGATAGAAAGATGCAAAGATAAGGAGAAGAATGAAGAGGAAAATAAGGAGAAAGATAGAAAGATGGAAAGATGAGGCGCATTATTCCATCTAAGATTGGGGTGATTCCTTCACCCTGGGTTGTACCTGTTGCTGGACAAGTCATAATTCTGCTGTTGTGGCTGCTTGTTGTTGTATATGTTAGTAGCATAAGCTTGAGGCACATCAGGTGCAACAGAGTGCTGCAAAGTAGGACAGGCATCTGTGTAGTGGTCACTGGAAGAACAAATAGCACATAGTCGTGTAATAGATGCAGATGAAGGTGCACGTCTTTGGTTGGTTGTCAACTATGTCACCAACTTCGCAAGAGAGTCAATCTTGCCTTCCAACTTGCTTTCAACAGCTGATAAAGACTGAGCAACAACATCATGTACGCCCTTCACCACAATGGCATCACTCCTGGCGCTAAACTGCTGGGAGTTGGCAGTCATCTTCTCAATCAATTGCCTGGCCTCAGCAGGCGTGGTGTCTTCAAGAGCTCCACCACTGGCAGCATCAATCATGCCCCGATCCATGTTGTTCAGGCCTTCATAGGAATAATGAAGAAGGAGTTGGTCAGGTATCTGATGGTGAGGACAACTAGTACAAAGTGTCTTGAATCTCTCCCAATACTCATATAAGCTCTCTCCACCAAGTTGCCTAATCCCTGATATGTCTTTTCTGATAGTTGTGGTCCGGGATGTTGGGAAAATTTTCTCCAAGAACAACCTCTTCAGATCATCCCAGCTAGTGACAGATCTAGGTGCCAAACCGTACAACCAATCCTTAGCAGCACTTTCCAATGAATGAGGGAATGCCTTCAAGAAGATGTGATCTTCAGGAACATCATGTGGTTTCATGGTGGAACAGACAATGTGGAATTCCTTCAAATGCTTATGTGGACTCTCACCTGCAAGGCCATGAAACTTGGGCAACAAATGGATCAGTCCAGTCTTGAGAACAAATGGAACGTCCTCATCAGGATATTGGATGCACAAGCTTTCAACATCGAAATCAGGTGTTGCCATCTCCCTAAAAGTCCTCTCACGAGGTGGAGGTTGTGCCATATTGTTCTGAGTGTGAAAAATAACATAATCAGAATCAGAATCAGGTGCAGATGCAACAAATGCAGTAGATACAGTATGCACAAAGTACTCAGCGGTGGATTCAGATTCAGCAGTAGGATAAACAGTATCTAATGGAATAGACTCTAAAGACAAATTCCTAGAATGCCTAACTAACCTATGAAACGTCCTATCAATCTCAGGATCAAAGGGTGGTATGAATCCAGGATTTCCTCTAGTCATGCACTAAATCAGAACACCCTGTAATCATGAAACAATAGCATAAAAATTTCAAACCACAGAAAACAACACAAGACAACACAACTCAGACAAACACAAACACAACACAAGACTTAAAACTGAACTGTTGGTCCCCGGCAACGGCGCCAAAAATTTGATGGGTGTCGCAACCCACACAAATTTGATTGCATATGAGAAATGCAGTATAGCTAGGGAATGACCCCTAGGTCGTCTCTCAAGGACCAAATGTGGTTCGAGTCTTAGGTCTAACACGTAGTGGGGGGTTTGTGAAAAGGTTGTGGTGAATACAGATGAATAAAATCAAAAAACTAACACAACTGATAATTAAACAGAGATTTAAAAATGGTTTCAAAGACAAAATAAAAACAGTCGGTCATTAACTTAATTACAATGTTTCCAATCAAAGATCAACAAAATAAAGTTGCGCCTCAAACCTCTAATCCAACAAAGTTAACCAACTAAGCGAAGGTTAACCCTATTTTCATAAAAGCGAACTAAGCAAAAGTGTTAATGTCAAATCCAATTTACACCATGCAGTTTCATCAACTAAGCGAAGACTAAACACCAACTGGGAAACTAAGCGTATACCCACTTGCAAGTGCAAATACAGATTTCACATTAACCAAGTCAGAGTTGCAAACATAATTACAGTCCAGAAATCTCAAGGAAACGTTATAATATCGCTAATGACCAACCCAATTAACCTAAGCTAACATGAAAGTTAAATTATCACTACCAAAAATACTAGACAACATTAAAGTAAAAGACGATGCTAAACCTAACAATACAAGAGACAAATATCCAAACATAATTAAAACGATTAACATGCAACACTAATTTAAGAAGATGAAAAACAATGCAACTTATAAATTAAAATATTCTAAGCAAGAGAAATAACAAAACGCAAACTTTGTCTACCATTAACGTGACTCAAGATTAATTCCAATTGAACTAAATTGTTCTCCATGTGGTGATGGCCCTTGGGTGTGACAGCTTGGCCGTGGGCTCCAATCTTCCAAGAAAAGTGTTTCTTCAATTAAAATTCCAAGCAACAAAGACTAGTTTTCTTTTTCTTCCAGCCGTAATTCATCATGGCATCATGGCAACGGTGTAAACAAAAGGTGCGTGAATAGTAAACAATTGTTGGATGCTTACCCTTTTCTCCAAGAAAAATTAAATTCCAGCCGTGCACACCTCCTTGCTCACCAAAATCCAATTAAACATTAATATGAGACATAATTTCTTTCCAACGTGCTGCTTCTTCAAAGATTGGGAACAACTTTTCCTAAATTAAATCAAAGCTACTTTCTCTTCCTCCAAGCAAAGATAAAAACTTAACCACTGTAAAGTCTACTACTTCCATATAAAATTGACGCCTCCTTTCTCTCCTAAAAATTAAAATAAAATTTATTCCTTCATTGCCTAAAGCTAATGGAAACCCAACGGTGTGCATCTCCAATCCCCATTGAATGAAAATGTGCGCGCCCAAATTAAAGAAGAAAAGAAAAGATGTTCAAAACAAAGATCCCGTGAGGGTTTTTCTAAAGCTGGACAATTTCTATTCTATTAAAAGAGAATTAAATTGAAAGCAGCGTGTGTGTGAACTTCATCTATACCCAGACAGCTGTGTGCTTCAATTGAAATGGAAAATGAAGATGAAATCAGCCCTCCAACAAAGAAAAGAAAACTCCAGGCCGTGAGTCCCCTGATTCAAACAAAGAAAGTAAATGCAATAAAGATAAAAAAAAAGGTTGAATGCACCGTGAGAAATATATGCTAAGAAGAGGCAACGTTAATTCATCCAAAATCCAGTAAGATTAACATGGTTCCCAAGGAAAAAAAAAAAGAAATGTTCCAACTATAAAAAAAAAATGTTCCAGCCGAGAGTCTCAAATTAAATGACGCTGCCCCCTCCAAGTGTGTGACGACTGTAAGGGTTTTAGATCCCTAGGACCATGTGTCCTAAAATTAGGGTGGGGTCCACCCAACCCTAGGTGCCATGTGTCCCATTCCTACAATTGGGCCCAACATCTAATTCCAAAAATTGGCCTACAATATAAAACTTTGTCTAAAAAGTTTAAAGAATTAAATTACAATATAACTAAAATTTAAAATGTCTAATTGGAGAGTCTTGAATTTATTTTGTCTCCTTCCCAATGCTCCAAAATATATCTCCAAAATTTTCCCTATAATTAATAATGCAAATAATTAGCTCAGAAAATTCAAATTAATTAAAATAAGAATTTCTGATCAAATTAAGCATAATTAACAAAAACGGGAAAATACAAGACACTTAAACACAATTACCTGATTAATTCTAGCACAATAAACTAAGTGAAATCAATTAAATATTGACTCATCAGCTTCCAAAATGCAATGACTGTGTGTGCTAGCAATTTAAATGGGTGCGTGGCTGCACAAAGTTAAATCAACGTGTGCCCCTTTTTTTTCATTCAAAGAAGAATTTTACAAAAGTAAGGTCTGCATCAAGAGATGTGACAGTGTGTAGTTGCTTCTCAAATCAAATCACCATGCATTTTCTACTTAAAAAAAAATAAAGTGTCTTCAGCAAGGATGAAAATCATGTGTGCTCCAAACTAAAAAAAATAAATCACCGCTTTCTTTTCTTCAACAAACGTAACCAGCTGAACTTCAAAATGCTCATTCCATTTAATAAAAAGAAAAGCTCAAAGCAAGGCAAAGTGAAAGAAGCAAGTGCACCGTGTACTACATTTTCAAAAAGAAATTCAATGAAAAATATGATTGTGGAGGTGGTTGGCTGCTTCCGTAAACCACCATACTTGCAGCCAACGTTCAAAAGAAAGCATCAAGCCATTGAAATAAAAAAATAAAGTGGTGAATGCAGCACTTTCTCATTTATAACTCCCTAAATTTGCATTCTTTTAGGTGCTTAGAAGTCTAAGTTCGTGTATTTTAGTCTTTAATTTTCTAGAATTAGGATAAATTTAGATTTTTCTTTAAATTCTCTAGTTTTGTAAAATTTTAGTTAAAAATAGATTTTTAAGTGCATTTTTAGTATTTTTGTAAATAATAGGAAATTGATATTTTCTGAAAATTCTTTTGAAAAAAAAAATGTTTTGTTTTAGTTAGATTTTAATTGTATAATTTTCTTCTTTTTCTTATTTGCAATTTAACCCTTTAATTCAATAATTTTTGGGTTGTTTTGCTAAGATGAAAAATATTGATTAGGCTGATTTGGTTGTGTCTATTTTCTGTGCAGGGAGGTGTTTTTAACTAGTGCTGATTTTTAACGTTGCACTTGATTTTAAATTGCCCTGAAATGTTGCGCTGCTGCTATCATACTTGGTGTGCTTTTGATTGGAAACAAATTTGGACCGGCACTGATGCTATTTCCTTGACCAATTTGGGCCGCATATGAGATTGGAAGAGATGCCCTGTCAACCCTTTTTCTGGTCAACCAAAGTGAGGGTTGATTGCCTAATTCAACACTGCCGTTTTGGACCATCGGCTTTTAATTGAAGCGCACCGTTTCAGTGAGGCAAAGGCTGATGCCTTCTTTGGGGTTCCTTACCTCACGACTCATTTGGAGCAATCACCCAAAGCTAGGGCCTTGCGTAAGTGAGAAAGAGAGGAGAAGACGGATTTGTCCAAAGAGGTGACCGGAGCTGAACCAGCAAAGAGGGAAGCTGATCGAAGGGCTGAGATGAGTGCAGCGTGAGGAAGAAATAGAGACCGTTGGATCAAGAGGAAGCATGAAGAGTTGAAGGTTCTCGACTCATTTTTCTTCTTCCCTTTTCTTTCCTTTTGATAATTTTTCTGTTTTTGGACCCTATAAAAGGGATTGTAATAGTTTTAGACGGTGTGAATCGCGAGAGGGGGACAGACTCCGCGAGAGAGAGAGCTTTTACATTCATTAGTTTCATAGAGTAGAAAGTGGCGGGAGACAGACGTTGTGTTCTAGGTTTATCGCTTTCATAGGCTAGGGTTTATCGCGCTTTTCTTCGATTCTGGATTTCGCCGAGTTGCGAGGGTGACAGGCCGTGATTTTCGGTGATTTCTGGTATAGTGTACTTTTGTCTTCACAGTTAAATAAAATTCTGAGTTCCTTTATTGTTCTTGTTCTGGATTTTTATTTTGATTTTGTTCTTGAATTCAATTATGTTTCTGTGCTTTCTTGAATTTGATTGTGAGTTTTAGATTGATGAATAGGATAATGAATATTGGTTGAACAAATTAGTGGAAAAGAATCAAATTAAGGTCTGAAATATGACCTAGAATACCCTGGATTGGGATTCACATTATCAGGATGTCTTCCTGAGAATTCGTAACACTCTTTTATTCACACCACTATGCATTTCACCTATGATTCAATTCTGCTTTTGTGATTGTTATCTTGCTCTTGATTGTACTAGATTTTGATTATGTTTTACTTTCTTAAAATTCTAATTAGCTTATTTGTGCTTGTTACATTTTCTGATTTGATGTTATTCTGTTTCAGTCTTGGATTCTAGTTAAATTGCGTATTCGTACATGCTGGTTCTAGGCTTTCTATTGCATTTTTGTTCACTTTTAGGTATAAGTTCTAAGTCTGTGAGATGTTGAATTTTGATTAATAGTTGCCGTTAGGATTTTATTTTTTTAATTGGTTAATAATAGTCTAGGTCTTATTACTTGATTTCATTTGTTGTTCATGATGAGTTGGTTTTGGCCGTGTGTTTTCATTGAAATTTTTATAGGTTTTTAGAGTTAGATAGCTTTTCATATAGGTTATTGTTCATTAGAATAGTTCAGTTTAGACAATTTCTCTTTTGATTAATTCCATTCTTTCTTTTAAACAGTTTATAGATTTTAAATTCTCTTTTTCATTCATTCATTTTTATTTCCCCACCTTGCATTAGTTAATAGGTAGTAAATAAGTAAATAAAATACAAGACAAAACTCTACACTTTAAGCTTAATTTTAGTCGAGTCTGTGGATTGATACCTAGGTTGTCCTTTTACTACATTAGTGGGGAAACTTAGTTTGTTCTGATTTTGTGCGACCAATCTGAGTTTAACAAATGGCGCCGTTGCCGGGGACTTTGGCGACTTAAGTTTAGTTTGTAGAGTTAGCCTTGTGGGTTTTAATCTTTCTTTTTGTTTAGCATTAGTTTCTGAAAATTTTAAAATCTGTAAATAGTGGTTCCTCTTCCTATTATTCTTCTTTGTTTTGGTATAATCTCTGCTTGTAGTTGAAGCCCAGGTCTGAGATAGGTTCTGCAGTATAATAGAGGAGATGGCAATCTCTCAAGACTGGCTATACAAGCTGATCAAAAGGTTGCCCAAGTTCCATGGGCTGACACATGAAGATCCATCTAAGCACATCAAGGAGTTTAGCTGGGTCTGTTCGTCAATGAAGCCTGCTGGGGTCTCAGAGGAATCAGTGCTGATAAGAGCTTTTCCAATGTCCTTACAAGATGCAGCAAGAGACTAGTTCATATATCAGCAATTCCCTATTGGTGGCTGGCAGGAGATGCAGCAGAAATTCCTCCACAGGTTCTTCCCAGTAGCAAAAGCAGTCAACATCAAAAGGGAGATCAGTGCCATAACACAGTTTGAAGGGGAAAGTTTAGCTGAGTGCTGGGAGAGATTCAACAGGCTTTGCACAACATGCCCCAACCACCAGATTTCAGAGCCCAAACTTCTAGTCTACTTTTATGAGGGCCTGCTTTACAAAGAAAAGATGTTGGTTGATGCAGCAGCCGGAGGTTCTCTACTAGACAAGACTTCAACTGAGGCAAAGAAGCTACTGTGCAAAATGGTTGGGAGTGATTTTGAGGAGGTAGCCAGTGAACAAAGAACTCAGGTTTATTCTGAATTGTGCCTTCCAATTGAGTTCTCAGAGGTTCAAGTGAATTTTAGTGCTTTTGAATTGTTAAGAACTGAACCAATAAAGCCTGCTTTGGACTCTGTTACTGTTATGCCTGCACACAATCACATTTTAGATTCAATATTTACTGTATAGCACGTGGAGATTCTTGATATTGTTAATGATGTGTGCACTGAGTTTGATAACAGTTTTTGTGATAGTTTCATGGACTGTACTGACTTGGTAGAGGTTGGTGAGGTCATTTTTGAGGAGCCAGTACAGGTGTATTCTAAACTTGAACTCCCTTTATATTTGGCTGAGATGCTGACTAATCCTGACGACCTTTATCATGTGAAAAATGTTGAACCTCTAACTGATCCTTGTGCTATTATATCTAGCCATTCTGCGATTTTAGAAGAAGATTTTCTTTTGGACCAGATTGAATCAAATGAATTAGGATGCTGTAATTTTAATGCAGATTTTTTTGATGACATGTTTGATGTTGATCTGATGGTCAATAATACTGCTCCTTTGGATGAAAAAGTTGACTTTGATTTTGATTTTGCAGTTAACACAATTAGTGCAGAGTTGAATGACATTTCTGATTTGAACGATGCAGCACTGGTTGTGCAAGGGAGGATGACTGCTAATGGTGACAAAGTTACATGTCCAATGTCATGCAACCACCAATTACAAGCCCTGAAGGGAGAGCTGCAGTTGCTGCAAAAGATGGTTGAGCAGGAGGACTTCAAAGCAGCCATGGATACACTGTTGAAGAGAGGGGTTGAGCACAATAGATTAAAACCAATAAGCCAATTCTCTTCCTTTTTCTCCAATTATAGTTATAGATTTTTTCTGATAGTTAGAGTAGTCCTAGTAAGTATAGTAAATAGTAGAGTACAAAATATGTTATTTTTCATAAAAATTAAAAAGATCAACTTTGACTTGTGGCCTATTTGAAAAAATTTTCTTCTAAGTATAGCTTGTAGTTTTAGTTTTCTTTTTCCAGCTTTGTTTTTGTACATGTTGTGTTCAGTTTTCTTGATTCTGCTGTACATATTTTTTTTTTCTTGTTAAATTCTAGTTCTACTTGTATAATTCTGCATGTTTGATCTGTACATATCTGTGGTTTGTCTGTGTTGTTATTAGGAAGCCTTACCCACTCACACATTGAGGGCAATGTGCCTCTTAAGTGTGGGGGTGGGAAGGTATAGGTTAATTTTTTTTCTGATGTAAATAACCTTGTTTAGTATCTGTTAGAGATATTATATTTAGTTTATATTTATCTCTTATCTTTAGTTAGTTTGTTTATATCTCTTATTTAATTTGTTTATATTTCTTATTTGTATTTTGGGCTTAGCCCATATTTCTTCTATTATAAATAAAGGACCCTATGTGTATATTCAACACAAGGGAGATTTCCCCTCATCTCTTTCACTATTTCATATGGTATCTAGAGCTTAGGTTCAGATCCAGCCTCTTCCATGGTCGCAGCCTCCGCATCTCTCGCCGGAGTCCCGTTGGAGTCTCGCCGGAGCCGTCGCCGGAATCGTCGCCGGAGTTCCAGAATTGACCGGCGACCACTCCATCCGAATCGCCTCCTCGCCCTCTTTCTGGATCTGTGGTAGTTGCGTCAATCGGAGCACGTTGAATTTTTTAGGGTTTCTCCCTTTCCATGGCTTCTTCCTCCTCTACAACCACCTCTGCTAGTGCCTCATCTTCTTCTATTGGTGTCTCATCAATATACACCAATTATGTGAATGTACACTTGTCCATTGACAAGTTAGATGGCACGAATTATGCAACATGGGCATCCGATATCAAACTTTGGTTGAAGAGTCAAGGGTATGTAGATCACCTTACTAAAAATGTGACTAGTACTACTATAGAGGACACTTCCCGCTGGATGAAAATTGATGCCCAGCTATGCATCGTCATAAAGTCCACCATTCACTCTTCTTTGAAACAAATGTTTCGATCATATGAAACATGTTCAGAAGTATGGGCACAAGCAAAGTTATTATACACGAATGACACCCAGCGTCTTTATGGTGTTTGTCAGCATCTATTTACTGTTATTGGTCCGCACAATCCTAGTCCCATGACAGAATATTTGGGTAAAGTTCATGCCCTCCTTCATGATTTTAATGAGCTATTACCTCCTGCTTCCACTGCTGCTGAAGAACTGGAACAACGATCAAAGTTCTTCATGTTGTTGGCATTATACGGACTCTCTGATGATTCCTCCCATGTCCGTGATCAGATTTTGGGTTCTCCAGTCATACCCAACTTTACTTCTACTTGTTCTGCTCTTTTGCGTATTCCGAGCAAATCAGTCATTGAGACATCTCCTCATAGAGATGACTCCTCTGTTATGGCTACCCAACGTGATGATAAAAGTCAGTCTCGCAAGCCAGGTAAAGGACGACCAAAATGTGACCATTGTGGCAAGCCAGGCCACAGAATTGATAGATGTTATGCGCTTCATGGACGTCCTCCTCGATCTGTAGCAATGGCTAATTCTAATCCACCTCCTCGGCCTGCAGACCATCCTACTTCATCTAATACTGTAGATAACCCTGCAGTCTTCAACGAATTTCTCAGATGGTATGAGGATCATCAGTAATCTAGTTCCACTACATCTGCATCTGTTGCCCGCACAGGTACACCTTTTGTTGGTCTGACTCACTCCCTTGGATCTTGGGTCCTTGACTCAGGCGCCACCGATCATATAACTGGTAACAAGTCCTTGTTTTCTTCCTTGTCATGTCCGGATAATTTACCCTCGGTAACAATGGTTGATGGGTCTAGAGTCTCGTCTCATGGTATTGGTACTGTTCATATTTTTCCGTCCATATCCATTGATCATGTACTCTATGTCCCTGGGTCTCCTTTCAATTTATTGTATGTCAGCCGTCTAACTCATTCCCTTAATTGTGTTATTTCATTTACTAAAGATTCTGTTTGTTTGCAGTACCGGAGTTCGAAACACATGATTGGCACAGGATGTGAGTCTCATGGCCTATATCTTCTCTGCCCTTCTCCACATGTTGGCGTCATCATGGAGTCACCATCCCTTCTTCATGCTCAATTAGGTCATCCCAGCCTTGCCAAACTGTAGCAGCTTGTTCCGAGTTTGTCGAAGTTATCCAACTTGTCGTGTGAGTCTTGTCAGTTAGGAAAGCGTACTCGTAGTTCCTTTCCTCGTAGTGTTTCCAAACGAGTGTCGTCCCCTTTTTCATTAGTTCATTCTGATATTTGGGGACCAAGTCGTGTTAAGTCCACTTTAGGATTTCAGTATTTTGTTACTTTTATTGATGATTACTCCAAATGTACTTGGTTGTTTTTAATGAAGAATCGTTCTGAGTTGTTTTCTATTTTCCAATCATTTTTTACTGAAATAAAAACACAGTTTGGGGTTTCTATTCGAACTTTACGAAGTGATAATGGC
This sequence comes from Vigna mungo, assembly GCA_036885675.1. NCBI lineage: Eukaryota > Viridiplantae > Streptophyta > Magnoliopsida > Fabales > Fabaceae > Vigna > Vigna mungo. Next base: position 34,047,973 of record CP144700.1, read on the forward strand.
CGTGAATACCTTTCTCAACAGTTTCAACATTTTATGGCTTCTCATGGCATTCTTCACCAGACCTCCTGTGCTTATACTCCTCAACAAAATGGGGTGGTTGAGCGCAAGAATAGACACATCATTGAAACAACTCGTACACTTCTAATTCATGGCCAAGTACCATCGCGTTTTTGGGGTGATGCAGTTCTCACTGCATGTTATCTCATTAACCGCATGCCGTCTTCTGTCCTAGATAACAAAATCCCTCACTCTGTCTTATTTCCTCAAGACCCTTTACATTCATTACCTCTTAAAGTTTTCGGGTCTACGTGTTTTGTTCATGATTTTAGTCCTGGTCTTGATAAGTTATCTCCTAGATCTCACAAATGTGTCTTCTTAGGATTTCCACGGTCACAAAAGGGCTATAAGTGTTTTTCTCCTTCTCTCAATCGTCATTTTATCTCTGCTGATGTCACTTTTGATGAATCTTCGTTTTATTTTTCACAACTATCTTCTAGTTATGTACCTCCACCTACCACTGTTGATATTCCTATTGTTTGTGATCCTTTAGACTCTCATTCCCCACAGGATCGTCCTTCCACTCCACCCCTCCAGGTTTATAGTCGCCACAATCGTCTCCCTCATGACTCACCTCCTGTGTCGCCTCCTGTGCCGCCTCCTGTGTCTCCTCCGGCTCCAGCAAATGAGTCTGACCTGCCTATTGCCCTCCGTAAAAGTATACGCTCTACTCGTAACCCTTCCCCTCATTATATTGTTCTTAGTTACCACAGGTTATCTCCATCTTTTTACACATGTCTTTCATCCATTTCTTTTGTGTCAATTCCCAAGTTTGTGGCTGATGCCTTAAGTCATCCTGGTTGGCGTCAAGCCATGCTGGATGAATTAAGTGCTTTACAGAAAAGTGGAACTTGGGAGCTTGTCCAATTACCATCTGGAAAGTCTGTTGTTGGTTGTAGGTGGGTGTATGCTATCAAAGTTCGCCCTGATGGTACAATTGATCGTTTGAAGGCTCGACTGGTTGCCAAAGGCTACACACAGATTTTTGGTTTGGATTATGGTGATACTTTTTCTCCAGTGGCGAAAATGACTTCGGTTCGCCTATTCATTGCCATGGCCGCCCTTCGACAATGGCCTCTTTATCAACTTGATGTCAAAAATGCTTTCCTTAATGGTGATTTGCATGAAGAAATTTATATGGAGCAACCTCCCGGCTTTGTTGCTCAGGGGGAGTCATCTGGATTGGTATGTCGTCTTCGCAAATCCCTATATGGCCTAAAACAGTCTCCTCGGGCCTGGTTTGGTAAATTCAGTGGTGTTGTTCAACAATTTGGTATGACTCGCAGTGAAGCAGATCATTCAGTGTTCTATCGCCACTCAAGTGCTGGATGTATCTACTTAATAGTGTATGTTGATGACATTGTTCTCACAGGAAGCGACTACCTTGGCATCTCTCAGATGAAACAACACATTTGTCACCATTTTCAAACCAAAGATCTTGGCAAACTCCGGTACTTTTTGGGTATTGAAGTAGCACAATCCAATGATGGTATTGTCATATCTCAGAGGAAGTATGCGTTAGACATCTTGGAGGAAACAGGGTTAATGAACTGTAAGTCTGTTGAGACACCTATGGATCCTAACATCAAGCTCCTACCAAATCAGGGGGAGCCTTTCTCAAATCCTGAACGTTACAAAAGATTAGTTGGTAAATTAAACTATCTTACTGTTACGCGTCCTGACATTTCCTTCGCAGTTAGTGTGGTGAGTCAATTTCTTAACTCCCCATGTGAAGACCATTGGGATGCAGTTGTTCGCATACTGAAGTATATTAAAAGATCACCTGTAAAAGGTTTGCTATATGGTCCTAACAACGATACAAAAATCGTTTGTTATTCAGATGCTGATTGGGCTGGTTCCCCTTCTGATAGGAGGTCTACTTCTGGATATTGTGTCTCTATTGGTGGCAACCTGATATCTTGGAAAAGTAAGAAGCAAAGTGTTGTGGCTAGGTCCAGCGCAGAAGAAGAATATAGAGCTATGGCATCAGCTACTTGTGAGCTTGTATGGCTTAAACAATTACTCAGTGAATTGAAATTTGGAGATATCACTCACATGACACTTATATGTGATAATCAAGCTGCTCTTCATATTAGCGCTAACCCTGTCTTCCATGAGAGAACCAAGCACATTGAAGTTGATTGCCATTTTATTAGAGAAAAAATCATATCCGGAGATATCAAGACTGAGTTCGTTAACTCAAGCAACCAGTTGGCAGACATATTCACTAAGTCCTTGCGAGGACCTAGAATTGACTATCTCTGTAACAAGCTTGGAACATATGATTTGTATGCTCCAGCTTGAGGGGGAGTGTTAGAGATATTATATTTAGTTTATATTTATCTCTTATCTTTAGTTAGTTTGTTTATATCTCTTATTTAATTTGTTTATATTTCTTATTTGTATTTTGGACTTAGCCCATATTTCTTCTATTATAAATAAAGGACCCTATGTGTATATTCAACACAAGGGAGATTTCCCCTCATCTCTTTTACTATTTCATAGTATCTGTTTTAGTAAAAAATAGGGGTAATTTTTTTTTTCTTTCTGAACTGCTTTTCCCTTTAGCTGTAGGTCTGTTTTAGTTTAGTGTAGTTGATATCTTTGTTATAATGTGTAAATACCTTTCATAATTTGTTTTAGTTTGTAAATAGGAATTAGTTTAGCTTTTAGTTTTGTTGTTAACAGTTCTGAGGTCTTTAAAATTCATTCAATTTCTGGTATAGGTTGTTTTAGCCTAGTCTCTTTCATTTTCATTAAATCTGTTTGTAAAATTTTTTTAGGATTCAAATCTTTTCTTATTTCTATTTTCTTTTCCTCAGTTTAGTTTTCGTTCTGATTTAGTTCTGGAGTAGTTTCTATTTTTTATTTTAGTTTCATGATTTGTTTGTAGTCTTGTTTTTAGAATCTTTTCATTTTTTTTTAGGTTCTGTTAATAGCTTTTAAATAGAAATTGCTTTAGTTTTTTTTTAGGTCCTTTTCCTTATATTGCCCCTGTTTTCGTTTTTTTTTAATCTTCTTAGGTTATCTTTTTCTAGTTTCCTTCTTATATTTTTTTTTGAATCTGTCTTAGTTTGGTTTAGGTTTTATTTTTAGTATTACTCGTTTCTTTGTTTCATTTTAATTCTTTTGTACATAATTGCTTAGTTTTTAGGATCAGTTTCTATTGTTTTTAGGCTCTGTTTCGTTTAGTTTTTTAAATCTTTTTTGCAAGCTGAATAGCCTAGGTTAATTTTACTGTTTTACTGAATTTCTTTGAAAGTTGTGAGTTGCATGCATAGTTTAGATCATCTAGCTTAATTAGGATGAGTTAAAGTAAGGTAGAAGTGCTTAAAGTTTTGAGAAACCAACTCTGGAATCAACTTGGCAGATATTACCTAGTGAGTTTTGAACCTTAATTCTTTGTAGTGTGTTTACACTAGGTTAGTGACATTCTAGAACTTGTGCACTCTCTCTTTGATATAGCTCAACTGTGATGCGTTTGTGATGTGATTCAGGCCTTCTTTTGTTTTTAGCTTCCTAGCCATATAGCCTATCCACCCATTTCTTTTTCCATTGCACCCTAATTTTGAGCTTTTAGCCTTTTCTTTGTGTTAACCCACTGTTCAAGCCATGTTAACCAGAAAAACCAAAAAGACACCCAATTAGAGAGTTGTGGGAAGTTGTTTTAGAATAGGGAAATCCAGAAATTGTAGGGCAGGGGATGTTTGGTCAAAAAGGTGAAAAGGAAAAGGAAGTAAAAAAAATAGAAAAAAGTATGGGTTGAAAAAGAAAAAAAAATGAAAAGTTGAAGTCTGTTTGGTTGGTGGCAGAAAAAGAAATTAAAAATTTGCACAAGAAAGTTGAGAAATGAGAAAATAAAAGGAAGTGGTTTAGTTTGGAATAACCCCTGCACTACAGATCCAAAGTTTTCCTAATATTCCCACAATTTTCTAATCTGTTACAGCCTTGTTTTCCATTTCATTCAACCTACCCTCCACCTTAGCCTCATTACAAGCCTGCATAAAGACCAGATGATCTTGAGTGTGCATATGTTCAGCAGTTGAAATTAGATTGTGTACAAGCCTATGGCAATGTTGCTTAACTTAGAGTGTTGAGAGTGATACACCAATCCTGAAAACACATGAGAGTAGAGTGCAAACAGTAATAATCTGTGAGGTCAAGTTGAGTCTAGAAGTTGGTTCTTTCAAATTTTGCTGCATAGTTACCTTATTTTAGCAATTCCTAACATGCTTGGTTGTCTTAATTATGTCTGATCAGCTTTAAATTTTTAAAATTTTCAGTTCTGCAGTAGAATTAATCTAAGTGTTGTTTGGACCGCATATGAGATTGGAAGAGATGCCCTGTCAACCCTTTTTCTAGTCAACCAAAGTGAGGAAATAAACACATTTCATCTCTTAATAATATTCATTTTGATTGCATTCCTTGTAAGCTTGGTAAAAGTAAAATTCTACCTTTTCCAACACATCAGTCGATTGAAACACAATCATTTGATATCATCCATAGTGATGTTTGGGGAGTGGCACCAGTCACGTCTCATGCTAATTACAAATATTTTGGAACTTTAATTGATGATTATAGTCGTTTCACTTGGGTCTATTTTTTGTGCTCAAAAGATGAAGTCTTTTCCACTTTCAAATTCTTTAATGCTTATGTCCAGGCCCAATTCTCCTCCAAAATCAAGATTCTTCGCTCTGATAATGAGGGGGAATACACATCACACTTATTTCAAGAATTCTTACAATCCAATGGTATTTTATCTCAAAGATCATGTCCATCAACCCCTCAACAAAACGGGGTGGCTGAACGGAAAAATCGTCATTGGTTAGATGTTGTCCGCACTCTTTTAGTGGAGTCACATGTGCCATCACGATTTTGGTGTGAAGCCCTTTCCACTGATGTTAATCTTATAAACAGATTGTCATCTCCTTCCATAAGTAATAAATCTCCTTTCACTCGATTATTTGGTCACCCACCCGATTACAACACTCTTCGTATCTTCGGTTGTGCATGTTATGTCCATCTTCTTCCACATGAACGCACCAAGCTCACTGCACAATCTGTTGAATGTGCTTTTCTTGGCTATTTTCCTCATCAAAAGGGCTTTCTATGTTATGATCCTAATCTTCATCGAATTCGGGTCTCTAGAAATGTCATTTTTCTAGAAAGTGTATATTTTTTTGCAAACCATCATGACTCGTTCTCTTCCCCAATTTCTATTTTGCCATTTTTTTCTAATTCTTCTACAGGTCAATTCCTTGGGCCCCTTCAAGATACTTCCTTGGATGCTGATCCAGTACAGACTCCAGAACCGAACCAGCTCCTTTACGACGCAGTTCACGCATTGGTAAGCCCCCAAAAAGGTATATTTGTTCCATAACAGCAACATTATCATCTATTCCTATTCCTTCTTCTTATAAATAGGCAATGCAGAATGAATGTTGGAAAAAAGCTATTGAAAGTGAACTTCTCGCCTTGGAAGAAAATCAGACATGGGATATAATGCCATGTCCTCCATCTATTAAACCTTTAGGCAGCAAGTTTGTGTTCTCCATGAAGCTGTGTTGGGATGGCTCCATAGACCGGTACAAGGCGCGACTGGTTGTGCTTGGAAATAAGCAAGAGTATGGCCTTGACTATGACGAGACTTTTGCTCTAGTTGCCAAGATGACCACTGTGCGAACTATCCTTGCTCTTGCTGCATCCAAATCTTGGCCATTACATCAAATGGATGTCAAAAATGCATTCCTTCATGGTGACCTTAAGGAGGAAGTTTACATCACACTTCCTGGTGGTAATTCGACTCTCTCCCCGAATACTTTTTGCAAATTGAAACGATCTTTATATGGCTTGAAACAGGCCCCAAGAGTATGGTTTGAAAAGTTTCGCTCCACTCTTCTTGTTTTTTCTTTCAATCAAAGTCAGTATGATCCATCACTCTTCCTTCAACGGACTCCTAAAGGGATCGTCGTACTTCTTGTTTATGTGGATGACATTGTGGTCACTGGTTCTGATCAAGATGTTATTTCTAGAATCAAACAAATGTTGAATTCAACTTTTCACATGAAAGAGTTAGGACATCTCAATTATTTCTTAGGTTTATAGGTACATTACCATCCTGAAGGTATTTTTGTAAATCAGCATAAATATATTCAACATTTGGTCTAGCTAGCGGGACTCACCAATGCTACCCCTGTTGACACTCCAATGGAAGTTAATGTTAAATATAGGCGACATGAAGGAGAACTTCTTGACGATCCCACTCAATATTGGAAACTAGTTGGTAGTCTCATTTGTGTGACTATCACTCGCCCTGATATTTCTTATGTTGTACACACTGTTAGTAAGTTCATGCAATCTACAAGGCACTTCCATTTTTCAACAGTACAGTGTATCCTTAAATATCTCCTTGGCACCTCAAGTCGTGGTTTATGCTTTCCTGGTAATTCATCTCTTCAACTCCAAGCTTATAGTGATGCTGATTGGACTGGTTGTCCAGACACTAGGAGATCCACTATTGGTTGGTGTATTTCCTAGGGAATGCTCCTATTTCATGGAAATGTAAGAAACAAGACTCAGTCTCCAAGTCGTCCACTGAAGCAGAATATCACGCAATGTCTGCTGCTTGTTCTGAAATAACATGGCTACGTGGTCTTCTTACAGAGCTTGGAGTTTCTCAAGCACAACCCACTCCACTACATGCTGATACCACCAGTGCCATACAGATTGCAGCAAATCCAGTTTACCATGAACGGACGAAACACATCGAGGTCGACTGTCATTCTATCCGAGAAGCTTATGATCGTAGGGTCATCACTCTACCACACAATTTTCTACTTGGCAAATTGATGCTTGTAGATTCACCAACATCAATTTGAGGGGGGATGTCAATAGAATGAATGGAAAAGATATGCAATTATACATTTATTTGTAACGGTTATTCTCTTAATTAGGATAATTAAATGTAATAAATATATATGATATTTTAGCTTATTTAGTGGAATGGTTATTCTCGTAATTAGGATAATTAAATGTAATAAATGTATATGATATTTTAACTTATTTAGTTGGCTAAAGATCAACTTGACATTATATATATATATATATATATATATATATATATGAAAGTTCTCGAACAAAAGGAAACACAGTTTTCTGGCTCAATTTTTTTAAATTTAACATTCGGTTCCTCCATTATGCAAAGTTGGTGTAACGAAAAATATACTCAATATAGAGTTTTCTCACAATCATTAAAAAGCTTTCCTACCTTTTGATGAACCAGACAACACTATCGGTGCTTCTCCTTTCTTTTTCCAGACATTGCGCTTTGCTATTGCCATGGAACCTTCACGCATGTGCTCTGATAAGCTAAGTGTGCCTCTGGTCTTTTGATTCTGGAAGACTCCAGCGCATGTTTTGTCTTTGAGCAGTGGGTCTCCTCACTTTCTGTCTGGCCACTTTCCTCCATCAATTACCATTTCTGGCCCAAGAATCCCTCTTCCTCCACCAATTTTTAATTTTGAGTTAAATATAAAAATACCTAAATCACTAAATTTAAATTTTTTTCATACACAAAAAATGCTCTTGACAAGATATGGAAATTGGCATTAATAAGAGATGCGGTATATTGAATTCTTGTTTTTTTTTCTTCCATTAGAAAAATAACATTGAAGTCAAATACTAGAGAAAAAAAGTTGGTTTTTTTTAAAAATAATTGTAATTATATGTAATTTTTTTATTATAGAGAAAAAATAAAAATAACACGTATTCAAATAAAGAATTTTAGTAAATAATTCTTATCAAGTTTTAGGATTAAATTAAATTTTATCATAATAGTTATTGTTGGAACCACTAATTTTATTATATATTTTGTTTGAAAATAGTTTCTCACATATCAAGAGCATAATTTGTAGTCTATATAATGTTTTATATTATTAAGTAAAAAAATTTAATAATATTATTTTAAAATAGTTATTATTTTTAATTTTTTTACTCTTAATAAACATTTTTACAATTAAATATAACAATAACAAATATCATTTTCTATTACTTTAATATTTAGGGACATTTTGGTAATCTTCAATTTTTACCAATTAAATAAATTTTTTAAAACTGTCACATCAAGTAAATCTTACACTAATTCTCATAAACTTTACTTCTAAATTCACTCTCAATTTTAAATCCACTCAAGTAAATACAAAAAAAAAAATCACCCTTAAATTCCTTCAAATTCAGTCAATCACTTTCTCTCAAATCATATCCCTTAATTACATCTAAGTAAACACATCCTTAAAGATTGTCTGACAAGGGCACAAATGAAAAAAAAAATTAAATAAGAAAATACGGGATGAAATGGATAGGTGCGGGGAGAATACCTCGTTTGTACATTAATACTTTATTTTCATTGACAAGATGGAAGAGAGAAAAAAAGAATTTTATATTTAGGAAAAGACAATGAAAATGAAAATATAGAAAAGGTTTTAACTAATTTAATTATTGTAATAGAATATGTTTCATAATATATTGATAAAATATATTTTAAATTAATTTTGGGTTAAATATATTTTTACTCTCTATATTTTGGGGTGATTTTGGTTTTAGTCTCCCTTTCAAACTAAAATATAATTTAGTCCTTCAACTTTAGAAAACTCTGGTTTTAGTTCTTTTTACCAAATTTTTTTAACTTTATTTGCTGTTTCAAGCACGTTTCATTCTAGTATTTGGATTGTTTATACTGTTTGACACATTTTTGCTTCAATGTTAACTGAGAAACGCGTTTGAAACAATAAATAAAATTAAAAAAATTTGGTAAAAATGACTAAAACCAGAATTTTCTAAAGTTGAAAGACTAAATTGAACCTTAGTTTGAAAGATGGACTAAAACCAAAATCGCCCCAAAGTATAGAGACTAAAAACATATTTAACCCATTAATCTTTTGAAAATTATTTAAAATTTAAAAGATTATTTAAAAAAATAGAATTATAATAAAATTTAATTTTTTAAATGAAAAGCTATTATAAAATTTTAATAGATAAAAATTATATTTTAAAATGAAAAATTATTAAAATTAGTTAATAACATAAATAATAAAGTTTAAATAAATTTAATATATTTAATTTATTATTTCATTATAACAAATATAAATTTTAATAAAGTGTTAAAATAATAATAATAATACGTTATATTAAAAATCATTAATTATTATAATAAAATATTATTATATTTATTTCTGTCAAAGAACTGATTTATAAAGAAAAGCTGAAACAAATAAACAAAGAGAAAAAATAGAAATCCAATGAAGAAAAAAATTTAAAAAGTGGAAAATGAAGTAAAAAGTTTTTTAATCACCTTTTTCCTATAATTGTGAAAATTTACGAAGAAACAAGATTTCTCAATTATTACAAATTTTGTAATCGATAATTGATTATGAATCGACTATATTAATTTCGTGTAATTAAAACTAATCTATGATATTATTTATAATGTTTTTAAAGCACGTCATATTATTTAAATGATTCTTAAAATTTTACAAACTTATGTGATTTTTCATTTTTTTAGTAGAAAAATACATATATTTATTATCCCTATAAAGTTAGAAAATCAATTCTTAATATAAACTTCTTTAATGTGATAGAATATTTATGAGAATAATTGAAAATAATTGATTATATTTTAATAAAATTAATTATTTTTAATATATTTATATTTAAATAAATAAGTTAAAATATTAGATTAATTAATACAATAATATTAGTTAATATAAGTTTTGACACTTTAATATTTTTTATTTTAAAAAGTAATTTTTTATATTAAAAATTTAGGATAAACCATTTTCAAAAATTATTTTTTAAATATATTAATATATAGATAAATTTATTTTATCACATTATCAATCAAAATTTATTACAATTCTTTTATATTCTTTAGTTTTTTCTCAATTCCAATAATTTTATTTTATTATATTTTCATTCTTTAATACGAGCATATCTCGACATCCGAGCAAAGTATTAATGACCTGTTGCTTTTCAGCTTTTGCCGTTTTGTCGTATTGTCTTTAGAATCAAATTTGATTTTTAAATGTTTTTTAAACAACTTGATCTAAAATTTTGAAACAGAAACATGTTAAGCAGAGATAAAATTCAACAACCGTCTTTTCTTAATGCAGAGTGTTTCGGATGTAGGTTTCGAATAGACTTCGAACCAATCGTCTAAATTGATCGATCTTCCTTTACGTCTGAACATGTGTGATTTGTACATTAGCACTCCGATGATCAAGTCAGCGAGTCATTATATTATTCAAGGTGAAAGTAATCAGATCAAAAGTGAAGTACCTGGACTATTACTCCTGTATTTATAAGCTTAAATCATAATCATGGACTGCGAAATATCCGGAACCGTCGGCCCATAATCTCGGATATTTCGCCCACTAAATGTAACTGCCCTACATGCCTCCAAGATTATCGCCACCTAACCAACCTCGATCTCTATCCTACCAGTCATTCTTTATACCCGACCAGTTTCTCTCTCTACCCGATCAGTCCCTCTCTCTGCCCGACCAGTTTCTCTCTCCACCTGATCAGTCCCTCTCTCTACCCGATCAGTCTCTCTCTCTACCCGATCAGTCTCTCTCTCTACCCGATCATCCCCTCTGCCCTACCGATTCCCATACACTACATAAGCCCCCCAAGCCGTAAGCCATAAAAATGGCGAAAGGGTTTAAGGAAAAATGAGAAAAGACACCTGGCCTCTCGTAAGCCTTACGATCAACTGTATATGCGACGGTTAGGATGTGTTTAATATAAAATCTGAAGAGACCTTTAACACCAGCCCTCAGATGGGGAGAGAAGTGACGGTGGAGATTGCCCCTTGAAACCGTTTTCTGCGACTATAAATAGGAGTGAGCCCCCTGCTCATTCGCAACTGTTGGGCAATTAGGGCATTCAGTAACCGATCATCCACTCTTGCAACCCGATCTTCACTTACCAGGTAATGTCTCATTCTCCTAACTCCTCTGTTGGGTCTAGGGAAGAGGGTGGAGGGTACGATGACGATGGGGCAGCATCGCCATCCTCGTCTCGCACCCCACCTGCTAGTTCGTTGTCCTCTTCCGGCATAACGTTTAACTATGATAACTCGCGTGCCTGGTCGGCTATGGCTCCTCCCTCCGTTGTGCAGGGATATAATTGGGCTCCTCACGAGGTTAAAAATTATAGTCCTTACTTTACTTCTACTGCCACCATTAGGCATCTACTAGAAAAATTGAGAATTTTGGCTGACCTTGATGAAGTTGATGATTACACATTTGTAGTATGTTGTCCCAATGAACGGGCCTGTCATGGTCGGGAGGGATATGAAGCGGATTTCTTTTATGTATATACTACCTTGTTTCATGATTTAGGTGTTAGACTTCCCTTCTCTGAATTCCAAATGGGGGTCCTTAGAAAGCTGAATATTTGTCCAGCCCAATTACACCCGAACAGGTGGGCGTACATGCAAGCTTTTAACGTGCTCTGTATGGGCTTACAGCTGACCGCTACTCCCGCGGCCTTTCTGTACTTCTTTCATGCCTTGCCCCATCCTAACCGGTCCTGGATTTCTCTAATCCCCGTGAAAGACAAACAATTGTTTACATCCTTCAACTCCTCCTATAAGGACTTTAAATCTAACTTTTGCAAAGTAGCTATAAGACCTCCCGAACGGCCAAAATATTTTTTTGATGATGGTCGTCAAAAATTTCCATTATACTGGACCGAACACCCGAACCAAGTGGACTCGTGGCCCGAAGCTGAAATGACCAACAATGAGTTAGATGTAGTGGCTCAGATTGAGCAATTGCCTCAAAAGACATCGTCCCGCCAGTTGATTGACCTGCTTGGGACTGACACTCTTAAGGAAAGAGTGTTGGGTAAGTACCACTTTTCTTGAGACGTTGTTTGATTAATATTGACCCTGCTAAATTTTCTCTTGTATTGCAGAATATTTCGGAGGTATGGAAAAGCATCAGGCTTTCCTAAAAATGATGGCACGGAAGAAAAGTCTTAACAAAGGCGATGGGGTTGGGTCATCTGCTGCCCATCAGACCGGTGGATCGAGTGGAACTCCGGCTCACACTGTAAATCCTGCCTTGAAATTGACTGACACAACCGTTCCTACCACTGACACTAAAGCTAAAGGGGTTGATACGGTGAATGGGAAAACGAAAAGAAAATCTGCCTAGGAAAAAACCCCTTCACCGCCCAAGAAGAGAAAAAAGAACTCTCCGGTGCTGACTAGCATGCTATATCCGAACGTCCAAGTTTCTGAACGTCTACAATTCCATCTGAACGTTGAAGAGAAAAAACCTTTCAAAGGGATGACTCCCGTTGAACCGGTGAATATGGCTTATGAGCTGATTGCTCGGGCGAGCGTTTGCCTGAACTATACTGCTAGCACCACGATGCCTTTGGTGTACGTCGAGCTGGAGAATGCTCATAAAGAACTTGAAGAAACGAAGGAGAAGAACACCACCCTGACCACCCGTGTTGAAGAACTTACCAAGACGGCGGAGGATGATCGGGTGGAAGCTGCCAACCAACTAAAGGAAGCCCGGAGCAAGATATCTTCCCTTCAGCAATCAATAGACAATTTGCACCTTGACCTGCTGAAGATGACATTGGAACGTGACAAAGTGACTAAAGAAAGCGATACGTTGGAGACCGAACGGGATAAGTTGGCTGCCGAGAATGCCTCGCTGGGAGATGAGATCTTCTTAGAGCGTCAGCTAGGCTTTAAACAGGGAATTGCTCAATGTCACCACTTCTTCAAAACACCCCTCGCCCATCCTGACTTCGATATTATGAAAGTTTTTCTGGATGAGAAGCTGGTGGATCTCTCCAGTCAACTGGCTCATGCTGCCAACACTCCGGAAAATGCCATCGGTGTTGAAAAAAGTTTGATTGATGCGTCAACCCAACCCCGTCCTGCTTCCAAGGATCCTTCCCCTGGCCACCCTCCGGCATGAAGTGTTAAATTGTGTCATTTTGAATTGTACAAACTCTGGTTTTATTTTCTGCATTCCTTTCATTTCTGGCAATGTAAAAACTTTTAAGTTTCCTGTGCCTTTTCTAGCTAGACGTTTGTGTTTGTCTACCGAACGGTTGAGTTGTGGTTAATGATATGACCATACTTTTATGATCCTCGTCTGCTTCTCGACTGTATATCTATGATTAACTGTACAATCGCTCTCTGATGATCTTTAACTGCATTGCTTGGTGGTTAATAGGGTTTCACTCTTATGCGTCGTTCGGTAATCAGTCAACGGACTGTTACCTTTGTGTCAATTATATGACTTATATCACCCTTATGCACCGTTCGGTAATCAGTCAACGGACTGTTACCTTTGAGTCAATTATATGACTTATACCACCCTTATGCACCGATCGGTAATCAGTCATAACGAACTGTTACCTTTGAGTCAATTATATGACTTATATCACCCTTATGCACCGATCGGTAATCAGTCATAATGGACTGTTACCTTTGAATCAATTATATGACTTTTACCACCCTTATGCACCGACTGATAATCAGTCAACGGACTGTTACCTTTGAGTCAATTATATGACTTATACCACCCTTATGCACCGATCGGTAATTAGTCATAATGGATTGTTACCTTTGAATCAATTATATGACTTATACCACCCTTATGCACCGATCGGTAATCAGTCATAACGGACTGTTACCTTTGAGTCAATTATATGACTTATACCATCCTTATGCATCGATCGATAATCAATCAACGGACTGTTACCTTTGAGTCAATTATATGACTTATACCACCCTTATGCACCGATCGGTAATCAGTCATAACGGACTGTTACCTTTGAGTCAATTATATGACTTATATCACCCTTATGCACCGATCGGTAATCAATCATAACGGACTGTTACCTTTGAATCAATTATATGACTTATACCACCCTTATGCACCGATCGGTAATCAGTCAACAAACTGTTACCTTTGAGTCAATTATATGACTTATACCACCCTTATGCATCGATCGGTAATCAGTCAACGGACTGTTACCTTTGAGTCAATTATATGACTTATACCACCCGTATGCACCGGTCGATGGAAATGTAATTTACATAAACCGAAAGGATTTATTCATGAATCATGTAAATATATAAAAAATTTATACAACGTTCAACTAAAATAAAACTTTAAATGTGAGATGTTCCAAGTGTTGGGAATGATCTTCCCGTCTAGAGATTCAAGACGATAGGCTCCGTTGTGTAAACTTTCCTTGATTTTGAACGGTCCCTCCGAGTTAGCGGCAAACTTTCCATGAGTAGTGTTCTTGCGTGCCTCTGCCATTCGTCGCCACACCAAGTCTCCTTCTAGAAATTGTTTTGGTTTAACCTTAGTGTTGTGTCGCCTGGCTATTAACCTTTTCTGTGCTTCTACCCGGACGACAACCATTTCCCTTCTTTCAGACAAAACATCCAGGTCACTTCTTAATGACTCCTCATTCTGGTACATGTCGTCAATCTGTCTCCTTAGTGCGTCGCCACCTATTTCCACAGGTAACATGGCATCTATTCTATATGTGAGATTGAATGGTGATTCCCCTGTTGCGCTATGAGGAGAACATCGGTACCCCTACAACACCTGCTGAAGTTCGTCAACCCACGCTCCCTTTGCTTCACCTAACTTTTTCTTGAGTTCCTGAAGTATGATCTTGTTCATGGCTTCAGCCTGCCCGTTCGTCTGAGGGTGCTCGACTGAACTTGTCAATGGGGTGATTCCTAACTCTTTGTAAAACGCGACGAGTTTCTTATCTATGAACTTCCGTCCATTGTCTGTGATGATGAACTTAGGAATTCCAAACCTACAAATTAACTTCCATACGAACTTCTGAACTTGTGCTGCAGTTATTCGAGCTAAAGGTTCGACTTCCACCCACTTGGTGAAATAGTCAACGGCCACCAAAAGGAACTTCAGCTGTGCGCGGCCGATCGGGAATGGTCCTACAATGTTCATTCCCCACTGAGCGAACGGCCAAGGGGACACTATGCCAGATAGCTCCGTGGTCGGTTCGTGAATGATGTTGCCAAACTTCTGACAGGCCAGGAATTTCTGAACAAAATTCTGACAGTCCTTCTCCATTGTCATCCAATAGAACCCAGCCCTTAGCGCTTGGGCTCTAAGCGACCGACCGCCCCCATGTCTACCACATATTCCTTCATGCAGTTCTCTCATAACATACTCTGATTCCTCCTTTGACAAGCACTTTAACATTGGTGTTACATATCCTCTACGGTACAATTTTTTCCCTATCATGACATACCAAGCTATTTGTTTGGCTTCGTCAGGACGGAGAGCGGTGGCTTCATCTTGCTTTTCAATAAGGAGCATAATCTCCCTTCTCGAGTCATCCCGTTCGGCCATGCAGCTAACATGTAGGCATTCAATGGCTGGCTTAAATAAAACCTGTCGAATTATTCAAGTCAACTGCCCCTTCTCCTTGCTGGTCGCCAGTTTGGACAATCGGTCCGCCTTGACATTTTCTCCTCTCGGGATGTACTTCAGCTCCGAAAACTTAAACCGAGCCATTAACTGCGCCACCTTGTGATAATACAGCAGTAACTGGTCATCCTTAACTTGAAATGTTCCATTTATGTGTCCCTCTACCAGTTGTGAATCCGTTCTACACTTTAGGGATTCTATGCCCAAGTCTATTGCCAACTCCAGCCCGGCTATCAGAGCATCATATTCTGCTTGGTTGTTGCTAACTTTGCACCGTAAAATCAAAGCTTGCTCCACCATTACGCCGTTCGGTCCTTCCAAGACGACCCCTGCTCCTCCACCCTGTCGTCCAGATGATCCGTCCACAAATAACGTCCACTGTTGATGCTCCTGATCCTCTTGGGGTAATTCTGCAACGAAGTCTGCCAGGTGTTGGCCCTTGACCGATCCTCTGGGTTCGTATTTCAATCCAAATTCAGAAAGCTCAACTGACCACCCGATCATTCTTCCCGCTAGGTCGGGCTTCCTCAGTATCTTTGAGATGGGAAAATCCGTTCGGACTGTTACCTGGTGTCCTTGTAAATAGGGTCTTAGTCTTCGTGTGGCGTTGAGTAAAGCCAATACTACTTTCTCCAAACGTTGATACCTTGTTTCTGCCCCCTTCAGACTTCGGGGGCCTCCTGCACTAGAGCCGCGCTAATGGCTTCTTCACCGACCGCCAAGAACAGTTGCAATTCATATCCATAATCTGGTCGTCTCATTATCGGCGGGTTTGACAAGATACCCTTTACTTCCGTAAATGCTGCCTCGCACTGTTCGTTCCAACCGCTCTGAACTCCTTTTCTCATACTTGCCAAGATCGGCTTGATGCGTTCGGCTAACTTGGGTATGAACTGGACAAAGATGTTAATCGCCCTACCAGCCTCTGTACCCCTTAGGACCTCAACTTGGTCCTTAGACAAATGGCTGCCCATCATGGTGGACTGACCGTCTTCTTTTCCAAGGCCGAATGCCTGCACCCCTCCCATCGGTTCTACTCGTTCCTCCAAAGGGGACCTTGGGTCCAATTCCATCATAGCCACCTCAGATTCATTACGCAACGACTGTGATGCCCTTGGCTTGAGTCTTAATCCTGCTGCGTAACATTCTCGAGCCATCTTTTGGTCTGCCCGAACGGTATGCACCTTACCATCATCCGTTGGGTATTTCAACGTTAAGTGAGGAGTGGAGACAATGGCTCCAAAGGCATTTAAGCATGGTCTTCCTAAAAGAACGTGTAGGAGGTTTCCGCTTCTACCAACAAAAAACGAACTTTAATCTCCCTGGCCCCTCTGTCCGTTCCTAGGCTTGTCCTTAGATCCACATACCCCCTAGTGTCCACCCTTTCGCCGACAAATCCCACAATCTGCTTGTTAAAAGGCATGATGGCGTCCTCTGAAATCTCCATGCGCTTAAATGTCTTCCAATATAATATGTTAGCCGAACTTCCCTGATCTATTAGGACTTTTCCTACCTGGTACCGAGCGATCATAGTCGTTATGACCATTGGATCGTCTTGGTCTAAATCTGGTGCATGGAAGTCTTTATCAGAAAAAGTAATTGTGGGCATAGTCCTTTTTGGCTCTCCCGTTTGGCTAACACTGTGTAAACTTCTCAGATTTCTCTTCCAGGCGGTCGAGGTTGAGCCACCCCCGGCAAATCCTCCCGAAATAGTGTTGATAACGCCTCTTACCGTTCGATCTGGACTTCTGCTCCTGCTCCGGTCACGCCTTTGACGATGATTTCCCCTAGGCGGGTCGTTACTTGAGCTGGGCTGTCCTCTCTTGCTCGAAGAAGGTTCTCTTTGTCGCTGTACGAATCTCAGTAAATGTCCCGCCTGGACGAGGGTTTCCAGCTTGTCCCTCAGCGTGACACAGTCTTCTGTTGTATGCCCTCTGTTTTGGTGGTATCTACAGTACTTATTTTCATCGGCACTTGGCGAGGTCGATGCTTGGGCTACAGTTATCAGGTGGGTTTTTAAAGCTTCCTCCAAAACTTGAGCTCGAGGGGCGTTTAAAGGTGTGTGATGTACATATTGTTGTACCCTGTGTTGATCTCCCCGCCTTCGTTCCATCTTCCGATCACCCCTCCCGAACGTCTGTCGGGTACCCCTATCTCTACTAGTTCTCATCTGCGATTCTCCCTCCTCGCGTCCTCTCTGGTGAGCTCGCCCTTCTTCAACCCGAATAAAGCTTGCCAGCCTGTCTTGTAGTTCCTCCATACTTTGAGGCTCTTCAGCATGTAGGTAATCAAAGAACGGTCCCGGTCGTAATGCTGCTGTCAATGCTCCCACTATCAATCTCTGATCAACATTTCTCACTTGCCTGGCGGTTCGGTTAAACCGATCCATAAACGTTCTAAGTGATTCATCTCTTCCTTGCCTTAGTCTCACCAGAGCAGTGTACGTCACCCCCGGGGTCTTGTTTGAGGCATATTGCTGACTAAACATCTGCCACAACGTAGTAAAACTGTCAATGGTTGCCGGCTGTAGTGAATGGAACCAGTCTAAGGCTTCATCTTTTAGTGATAAAGAAAAGACCCGACACCACACTAACTCATCCGCCGAATACACAGCCATGGCGTCCACGAACAAGCGAAGATTCTTAATTGGGTCAGACGAACCCCCATACTTATCCAATGGGGGTAAAATCTTATGTTCTGGCATAACTGCCCTCATAACTTGGGGTGTAAAGGGATGAAGTCCCTCGGCTTGGTCGTAATTTTGCCCTTCCTGCTCGTTCTCTCTCTCTCCTTCGTTATGAACCACCTCTCGCTCGTTTCGTCTTTCCCCGTCATTATGCTTCCTCGATGTTTTCCAACTCCCCCCGCCTTCCTCATCCTCTACCGCGACCTCTTCCTGTCTCCCCTCGCCCTCTTCCTCTACCGTTCGCTCTACCCCCTCTTCTATCGGCTAAAGGATTCCGATCTCCTTCCCCCACCCCATGTATGGGTGGGGTATCCCCTGCATCGCTTTCCGAGTTTATCGTCTCCACATTCACTGATTGAATGGAAGGCCCAGCCTCCACATTAGCTCGTGCTACTCGTTCGGCTCTCATGGCCGCCATCTCTGCCCGCATCTCTTGTATCTGTCGCTGCATTTCCTGTATCAGCTGCAAAGGTACCTCTCCTGCCATTGTGATCGTGTTCGGGTTATGATTGTCTTTTCGGGCCCCACGGTGGGCGCCAAAAATGTTTCGGATGTAGGTCCCGAATAGACTTCGAACCAACCGTCCAAACCAATCGATCTTCCTTCACGCCTGAACGGGTGCGACCTGCACGTTAGCACTCCGACGATCAAGTCAGCGAGGTCACTATATTATTCAAGGTGAAAGTAATCAGATCAAAAGTGAAGTACCTGAGCTATTACTCCTGTATTTATAGGCTTAAATCATAACCATGGACCGTGAAATATCCGGAACCGTCGGCCCATAATCCCGGATATTTCGCCCACTAAATGTAACTGCCCTACGTGCCTCCGAGATTATCGCCACTTAACCAACCTCGATCTCCATCCTACCAGTCTTTCTTTATACCCGACCG
This sequence comes from Vigna mungo, assembly GCA_036885675.1. NCBI lineage: Eukaryota > Viridiplantae > Streptophyta > Magnoliopsida > Fabales > Fabaceae > Vigna > Vigna mungo. Next base: position 34,067,121 of record CP144700.1, read on the forward strand.
GTTTCTCTCTCTACCCGATCAGTCCCTCTCTCTGCCCGACCAGTTTCTTTCTCCACCTGATCAGTCCCTCTATCTGCCCGATCAGTCTCTCTCTCTACCTGATCAGCCTCTCTCTCTACCCGATCAGTCTCTCTCTCTACCCGATCATCCCCTCTGCCCTACCGATTCCCATACACTACACAGAGATAAAAGCAACCGTGTGAAAAGAGAAAGTAATCTGTATTGAAAACTCTGAAACAAAAAGTGTACAGGTGTGTAGTTATATAGGATGAAAGTGGAAGCTGTCAAACCCTATTAACTACAGTTGTCTAACCAGAAACAAAAATTATATCTGACTTATAATATCTAATACTCCCCCGTAGTCAGATAATAAGAGGTAACCCCCCAATTTACAAAAGAGGTTGTAAATTTCCCAATTCTAAAAACCACAATGGCAGAATCAAGAAATCCGACTCGAACTCCTTCTTAGAGCAACCGAGCGGTGTATGACCGAACAGTGACATGCAGACTTGCCAGTCCTTTGAGAGGTGGATACCAATTTGCGCGAGCTGTGCGACAAAGACCTAACAGTTCGAAAAACATGATCGAACGATGTTCTCCAAGTCTCAGTTCACTAATAACTCCCCTTGCTTCTTTGACAGTGTTCCCTTCAATATTTATCTTCTTCCCCGTTGGAATGTCAGCTAACTTCCAGATTTCTTTCCTCTCAACAGGATCAACTTCTTCTTTCATTGCATCCCTCCACACGGTTTTCTTCAAGGCCTCTGTTTGACCGATCAGTCCTGTTTCTGCCATATTCAAGGCTTCAGCCTGACCGAGCGGTTCTGCAGTTGCAAACATAGCTCCGTGCACCGGACCTTCCTCACCATCGGTCTGTATCTCATAATTCATCTTCCCTTCTGTAACGCCAGATTCTTCACACCTTGTGGATTTCACTAGGCTGATACGAAACGTATTATCCTTCCAGATCTTGCTCCTCAAGATCAAATTTTTCTTTTATCAAACACTTCAACCTTATTGAAGTTTCCCATTACTACCGTACAACCCTTTTGAATTATTTGGCCAATAATCAGAAGATTGTACCTTATTGTAGGCACAAACAACACACCAGTTAGAATGACACATGAACCATTCTTCCTTCTGATAAGGACATCACCAACTCCTTCTACCTTTGAAGTGCTGTCATCTGTAAATCTCACTATGCTTCTCTCAGTCTCTGCAAAATTTATCAACCAATCTCTGTGGCAGGTCACATGATTTGAACACCCCGAATCCAAATACCACAGTTTATCTTGAGAGTGTGAGCTTACTGCAGATGTAGTTGTCATCAATATGATGGGTTCTGAATCAGATTCTACTTTAGCTGCATAGGCCTCCTTTCCTTGACCATTATTCTGTTCCTCCTTTTCAGGATAGCATTCACTTGCATAATGCCCATACCTATGGCAATTAAAACACTCAATATTTCTCTTATCCTTCTTGCGGTAATTCCTCTCAGATTTGCCTTCCTCCTCTGTTGAAGATTCATTCTGGCCATCTTTATTCTTATCTTTCCTCCACTTCCCTTTACCATGTTTCCCTTTCCATTTCTTGGTTGTCTTTTCCCTTTCATTCTTAACATGGTGAACCTTCAACACCTGCTCCTCACATCTAATGGGATTTCGGTTTAGCAAACTTATTTCGTGTGCCTCCAAGGAACTTTGTAGTTCCTCAATCTTCATCTTCCCTGTATCTTTGGATTCTTGAATAGCCACGACAATATAATCAAAGCGTCGGGGTAGAGACCGCATAACCTTCTCCACTACCATAACGTCACTAATGGATTCACCACATCTTTTCATCTGATTAGTAATACTCAGGACTTTATTGAAGTAATCACTAACCTTGTCACTGTCCTCCATTTGCAGCAGTTCGTATTGTCTCCGCAACGTCTGCAGTTTCACCTTTCTGATTTTCTCGCTTCCATAATGAAAACGTACCAAGATCTCCCACGCTTCTCGAGCCGTAGACGCATTTTGTATCTTTTCAAAATGCACATCATCCACACATTGGTGGATGATCAGCAGTGCCTTGTCATCTTGTTTCCTGAACTCCTCCTTCTTCTGATCTTCCTTCGCAAACTCTGGTCCTTCTACCACACCACTCACACCTTGTACGCGAAACACAATCCGCATTTGAGTGCTCCACCTGCTCCAGTTCTTGTCCGTTAGAACTGGGAAGTTTATCGTAGAAAGATTAACCATCAACCCTTCTTTCTCTGCTCAAGAACTGCCTTCTTTGCTTTCTTGATCGTTCCACTCCACTCACAGCCAACCGCACTGTACTCGGAAACGATACCCCTTAGGTCCTCTCTCAACCTAGGCACTGGATACCACTGTTAGAACGGTGGAGAGTGAGAAGTTGAAACAGAGATAAAAATCAACAACCGCCTTTCCTTAATGCAAAGATAAAAGCAACAGAGAGAAAAGAGAAAGTAATATGTATTGAAAACTCTAAAACATAAAGTGTTCAGGTGTGTAGTTATATAGGATGAAAGTGGAAGCTGTCAAACCCTATTAACTACAGCTGTCTAACCAGAAACAAAAATTATATCTGACTTATAATATCTAATAAATCAGTATCACCAATATGTACAATTTTTCGAAAATCAAAACTAGTTTTAAATTTTGGATACCTTCTTCTTTAGATATTTAAATATTTATATTCAATCATATTTAAACTCCAATGTAAAAATACTTTAATAATTGTTTAAATGATCAAATTATAATATATTTGTATTGTATCATATCGAATAAATTATTTACAAGCTTTAATTCATTTCTCTTTTTTCTTGATATAAACAACTGTTTTGTTTTACTTTATTAGTTTATCCAGTGAGTTTTGACATCTCAAGGAATCACGTGAACAGTGTGGATAACTAAAACACACGGGAAAGGTCTAGAGTTTTTATTTGATAATATTTTATTGTAAATTTAATAAATATTTTTAATTGAAAATTATCTATATGTACATACGTGTAAGAGAAACACCAATAGTTGTTTAGTTCCAGACTCTTCTAATTGGATTCTCAGTTAAATAAGGTACTTAACAGTGAAGTCCAACTTGGTTGACACATTCAATGTGACCGACCAAATACGACAAAATAACATATTTTATAGCCATATATATACCGGACTATTTCTTTTGTCTTCCTTTGTTCCTACTCTTTTGGTTGATTAAGACCAACGTGTATAATCTTCACAATCTCAACCCTACACATATTTCGTGATGAATTTGATTATTTGTTGTTCTTCTTATACATTATTGTTGCTACGTGTGTAAATACAGTAAAAAAAAGAAAGAAAAAGCGTGAAAGGAAAGAAAGCACTGTCCCCACCCACGTGGGCCTCATAGTTACATCATTGCATACGTGTATCACTATATCTCTGGGCATGGGTGCCTTTAATTAAACCCATGCTGCTTCACATTCTTCACAATTCTTGAGTCAGAGACATTCAGATGGCTGCAACACCAGGACTTGAGCATTCTAGGAAGGCTTTTGGATGGGCCGCTAGAGACAAATCTGGGGTTCTCTCCCCCTTCGACTTCACAAGAAGGTATTCATTCCAAGCTCTCCAATTCCTCAACTTTACAAGTAGTTCATGCTTCTGATGTTCTGTTTTCTAATGGTGCAGGGAAACAGGAGAGAAAGATGTGGCAATCAAAGTGTTATACTGTGGTATATGCCACACTGATCTTCACGTTATTAAGAGTGAATGGGGTCAGTCCTCTTATCCACTGATACCCGGGTAAGCCTCTGTTTTTCATGTATATGTTTGAAACACAAGATGCTGTCTTAACTTTTACCTTCGATTTCTGAAACAATAAAGAGTTCTGGAAATTTGTTGATATAATCAATTTCTCGTATGGTTTTCAAAATATGAAATAAAATGCTAAGCTTTAACTCAAATTTTGAGGGTGCACACACAGAAAGAAGAAACAAGATTTTTTTAAGTCACTGCAAGATAACCATGCAAAGTAAGTTATATAAATATATAACACCGAAGACAATATCTGCTGATTAGATGAATCCGTAGATATGCTAAACGGTAAGTTGGAAAATAAAGAGAGGGTCAGGTACCGTCATATGCAAGGAACATATTTTATCTTAGTGGACAGACACCTTCCATGCAGACAATTTATTTGATAAATTGTTAGCTACCTTTTCAATGAAAGATGTTATTTATTGTTTATCATTGACAAGTTATTAGTGTTAATGATAGATTGAATTCTAATTTAATCACCAAAACGTAGGCACGAGATTGCCGGTGAAGTGATAGAGGTTGGAAGCAAGGTACAGAAGTACAAGGTGGGAGATAGGGTGGGTGTGGGGTGCATGGTTAATTCCTGTAGGTCGTGTAAAAGCTGCGATGAGGATCTTGAGAATTACTGTTCAAAAACGATTCAGACATATGGAGCGAAGGATATTGATGGGAGCTTCACACAAGGAGGCTACTCTGATCTGGTGGTTGTAGATGAACACTTTGTGATCAGCATTCCTGATAACCTACCTCTTGAGGCTGCTGGTCCTCTCTTATGTGCTGGGATTACAGTTTATAGCCCTCTCCGATATTTTGGAATTGACAAACCAGGCCTGCATTTGGGTGTGGTTGGTCTTGGTGGCCTTGGTCATATGGCTGTTAAGTTTGCCAAAGCTTTTGGGGCTAAGGTCACTGTAATCAGCACATCTCCAAACAAAAAGAAGGAAGCTATTGAGCATCTTGGAGCTGATTCATTTTTGGTCAGTCGTAATCAAGAGGAGTTGGAGGTACTTCAACTTTCCCTTTCTGATCTTTTCTACAATTATTTTATGAAAGTAGTATGTTGTAAAATCTCCTTTGTATTATTTTGAGTTTTTTAATAGGGTTTATAGTGAGAAAAAGTTAATGTTAAACTTCTAATTGCCATTTTTTCTGTTCAGGCTGCAAAGGGCACCTTGGATGGTATAATAGATACAGTGTCTGCAGTTCACTCTCTGGTCCCTCTTGTTGATTTGTTGAAGACTGGTGGGAAACATGTCATTGTTGGTCTACCTGATAAGCCTTTGGAGTTACCCATCTTTCCTTTACTTGGTATGCATGCACATGAGAAATGATTACACTTGTATAAAGAACCTTTACGGCTGTATAAATTAGATGTAAAATTAACTTGTATATAGTTGATGAAAAAATATATTTTATTTTTCTTAAAGACGTACAATTGTGTTTGGTTTGCAGCGAGAAAGAGTGTAGCTGCCAGTAACATTGGAGGAATAAAGGAGACTCAAGAGATGATTAATTATTGTGCTAAACACGATATACAGCCTGACATTGAGATTATTCCTGTTGATTATGTAAACACGGCAATGCAGCGTCTCGTCAAAGCAGATGTCAAATATCGATTTGTTATTGACATTGGCAACACACTGAAGCGCAGTTCTTAAATTTTCATAGTCTATGTTGCAGAAGAGGAATAATGTGGAGGAGGATATGGTTATTACTTTAAAAAAGGAATTTGTCCATGTTGTCGAGTGACTGTGTTGTTTGATTGGAAGTTCCTGTGTGCTTTTGGAGGCAGTGAGATGTAGTTGCTATGTTTAATATTACGTGATTAATAAACATCTCTTTACTAATATTATGGATTAATATTTCTTTATACTGCTAAGGAAAAAATTAGACAAATTTTATTTTACTAAATTTTTTTTTTATAAACGGCCTAGGAAACTAATACAAGCGTACATTAAAAGTTAAAAATATTGTTAGCTTTTCCTCTTTTTTTTTTCTCTTTATATCAATTAATCTAATATATTAGTTTTTTTTGCTATTTTTTATAAACTATATAAGAGTTTTGATGTCCTAGAGGGTATATCTTTTGACAGAAAGAGGTATAAAAATACTCTTTTCACTCTTTCGAGATGAATTTTGAACGTGGAAACTTCGATCTTCAACTTTTAGAGTTTTACCTTTCATTTTTTTCCATATTTTCATCTAGGTTCACTATGTCTATGGTGAACTAAACTTTTATTGCTGTTAGGGAAACGATGAAATTCTTTGAAACTCTCGTGTATTGGATTGATTTATATTAAGCTTAATACCATTTTTTGTCCTAATTTTGATTGGGAATATTCGAAATGGTCCCCATTTTATTTTTCTGTTCAATGTAGTCTTAAAGAACGAAATTTGTGTTCAGTTTAGTCTTTTTTACAAACTCTGTTTAAATCGTTAACGGCGAGAGGTCCATATGTGCAATACCATTATGAAATGTCATTTATTGGCTGATGTGGAGTCCTTTGTGACGTTGTCAGTTGGATTTATTATTTTTTAAATTGTATTTTATAAAATCATCAAATGGCGATATCCCCCAAATCTCATGAAGCTCTCTTAGGCTGCCGCACTACCTAGATCACCTCCACGCCTCCACCGTCACAGCGATCTCTAGAATTAGGGTTTCGTCATTTCCCTCTTACTGGTTTGTTCCCATTTTTCATTTTCTTTTGCTTCTTGTGCAATTCGAATCATAACTTTATTAGTTACCATTTGTTGCTGATGAAAAGGGTAAATGATCAAATTGTCTTTTGGTGGTATTAGGTTTCAATCAGTACTTTAGATTGATGTGTTGCTGCAAATTTCATGACCGTAAAATTCTTTCAAAATTTGATTGAAGTTTTAGTTTACCTTGATTTTGTTGGTGTTTGAAAAGGGATCACTGAAAAGTGAAATTTTAAAGTTTTTGTTAGCTTTTGGGTTTAGATTGATTTATCCAGTGCCTCATTTTTATTCTTTCAATTAATTAATTGACAACATTTTTCTGTCTTCGTTATGTAAGAGTAGTCAAATATTAGCTTCTATTCATGCTATGTAAATGTTGAGTCTGGTAATACGTCGTGATAACTAACTGGAAATTTGGGTTAAATTCTTAATTAAGTGATGATGAAATAATAAATTGGTTCCCTTATTTACATTCCTAATAAATTCCTAATAATATGCCGTGATAATATTTTTGAGTTTTATTTAGAATTGATTTGCTTCTGTTTTCTTCCCAAATGTATAAATAATTTAAGGAATTTCATACATTGTGCTTAGATTTCAAGCCACTCCCGCACCCGCTTTCTCGTTTTGTTTTGTTTTAGGGAGTAGGATCACTGAACTATTATATATTACTAGCAGATATGGATGTTATACTGTGCCAATTGATGTTAGTTTAACAGTTTCTAGTATTATGAATTTATAGAATTATCATAATTTAATTATGTAAAGGCAATTCATTAGGTGGAGATACTTTTAGTACTCAGATCAAGTATTAATGGATAACTTTCGAAACCCATTAAGTAGAAAATTAATTTTGAGGCTTTTCTTTTTCGTGTTACACAGTTAGAGGGAGATGAATCTTCTGGAACTCTTCCAGAGACACTTGATATTGGTGATGTTTCAGAATCTGGATTACCGGCTGATTCTACTTCCTTAAAGCAGAAGAATGTAGCAGAGGAAACCATCATTTCGTCTAGTCACATGGCATCAGGCGATGTCTTATGAATTGGCGGAGGCGCGGAGGTAATTTGGGTAGCACGGAGGCCTGAGGAGAGTTTCGTGAGGTTTGGGAGAGATCGCGACTTTGATGGTGGTGGCCATGAAGGTTGCGCGTGATAGCTGCCATGTTTTTCTGCAGGCGCAGCTTTACGGTGGTATTGTGACTTTGGACGATCTCTGCAACGACGGTGGCATTAGGGTTCGGTTGAAGGTTGAAGAAGATGATGACGTAGCAGTAGTTAACTGCCATCTCATTTGGGGTTCGCACAACTGGACCTCTTGCCATTAACAATTTAAACGGAGTTTGTAAAATGGAATAAATTGAACACAAATTACGTTCTTTAGGAGTATATTGAACAGAAAAATAAAATAGGGACCATTTCGAATATTCCCAACCAAAACTGAGACCAAAAATGGTATTAAGCCTTTATATTGTATATGCTTTACTTCATTAATTGTTAGGATTTTTTCTCTATACTCAATGCTTGCTTTGTTTAACTCATTCAATTGCATCATTATTGATTTTGTCGATATGGACACATACGGGGAAATCTAGAACTGGGAAAATTCTCCCAAAGGTAGTATTACCCAGACATAGGAATATGAGGGTTGGTTGCATATACACTCCTGTGCTTCAGAATTAATTATTAGGAATGCTAGGAATTGTATGAACTCGTAATTAAGGATAGACTTACTTCACCGAGACATCGGGTTTAAGTGTTTTAGAGAGTGACATTAACATTAATGAAGAAGATGAATTCGTAAATACATGAGAGTGGATAGGATAAGTCGGAAACCCCAAGAACATAATCATTCCATATTTTATCAACCATTCACATGTGCATTCTTTAGTCAATTGATCAACACTTGCATTCATGTTTATTTTTTGCATTCTATACCAAATATTTTCATTCTCAAGTTTTAAATAATCAACAAATCAGATGACTGTTTAGGTCGTAGTCTTTAGGGAAAATGATACTTGGATTTACCATTTATATTACTTGATACGATTCGGTACACTTGTCGGAGTCTTAACAAGTTTTTGGCGCCGTTGCCAGGGACTCGTGGTTTAACTATTCTATTCGTGTGATTATTGATTAACTTTGAATTGATTTATTTATTTTATTTTTGTTCTAATAATTGCTTTCTAGGGTTTTGTTTTCTTGTTTATGCAGGATACAATTCGTACTAGGAGTAAGAAAAATTCAGAACCTCTTCTTGAAGGGCTAGACGAAAGTAGAAGAAAGAGGAGGATCCGAACATCTAGAAAATTATTCCCTCCTCTAGAGACACTTTTACTATCTTCACCACAGGAATCTGACCAGAGTACTTAAGAGATGGCTGGAGAGAACAATGGAAGATGCACTTTGGTGGATTACACCACTATTGTTGGCCCTCATCACTTTAATAGCATTGCTAGGCCGAGGGTAAATGCTGCAAATATGGACGTGAAACCGACGTTGATACAATTAGTGAAGAGCAACCAATTCAATGGACTGTCTCATGAAAGTCCATATGAGCATTATTGACTCACTAGCAACGTACCAGATCGTTCCAAGTAATAAAATCGGTAGAACCCGATATCGTTCTCTCCCAAAGGACTCACGGCCTTATCATTCGTGTGAATTAAAATAATAAGACCTGTAAAGAATAAAATTAATTGTTGTTGATGCAAGAACACAAAATAAATATGCAATGCGTTGATTTAATTGACGAAAAGAATATGGATGAGTCGACTTGTTGGGGGTTTATAATTTCATCTTATCTGCCCTCTCTTATCTACTCCTCTTGTTTAATTTGCTTTATTATCTGATTGTTATGCAAACTTTCTTGGCCTACCCTTAGCCCGATCCCTCGGCAAAAAAAGCGTATTACTAATTACCGGCTTGCTATCCCTAGCCTCCCCTAGCAACTAGTAATGCATTACCGAACAGAAGCAAAAACAATTGACTGTCCTACCACCCTATCCCTAGGTGGTATTTCATTGATCAAGGAATTTCCCCCAGTTCATGACAGTACCGTACGTTCCCGTATCAGTAAAGACAAACAACAATTATCGAATGAGTTAAACGATAAAAGCTTTAAGCGCAGAAGAGAAACCCAAAATCGATAAACAAATCATATGACGATCATATAATTAAACAAAAGTTTCAATAAAAGAGAGTTTCAAAAGATTACATTGTTCCCCCAACAACAAAAGGGTTTAGTTCACCATTGTCATGGTGAACCAAGATGAAAATAATGGAAGAATGGAAGAGCAAACCCTAGAAAAGATGAAAAGGAGCCTAAGCATCCAAGAGATCCTCTCCAGAGAGTGAAAAGTAGGTTTGGCCGCCTTCTTCTGTCAAAAGAATGAGAATGAAGTCGCAACAAGGCTATTTATAGTTGAGGAGCGCATCAGAAAACAGGCCTAAGCCCAACAGACCACCGCCCGGCGCCACACTTATGCCACCCGACGGTTTGCCTCTTGCCGCAAAACCGCCCGGCGACAGGGGTCCACCGCCCGGCGGTTTGCCTCGTACCGCAAATCCGTCAGGCGTCATCGCCAGGGTGCCACTCCTCGCATCAGGCCGCCTGGCGGTGCATTTTTGCCACCGGACGGTTCCTAGACTCTCCTTTTCTTGATTTTCTTCCTCTGTCCTGAGTCTAAGACCTTCATCTCTGCCTCCATTCTTCACTTCCATCAAAATTGCTGCAAAACAATGCAAAATAAGTATAATATCGCTAAAAACAGCTTTTGACTCTCGACTGACTTATTTATTAAGTTTTGCTTGATTCTAAGCTCATTTTAAGCAGTAAAGGGAGTAATTTGGTCTAAATTAGCATATGAAAATAACGGTTTTTCAACCGTTATCAAGCACCTGACCACATTCAACGAGGTTTGCAACAGTGTGAAGATTAATGGGGTGCTGGATGACGCAATAAAGCTTAGTTTGTTTCCTTTCTCATTGGGAGACAATGCTAAGTTATGGTTGAATTCTTTCCCGGAGGATAACTTTACTGATTGGGAAGCTGTGGTTTCAAAGTTTCTGAACAAGTACTTCCCACAGTCTAAAATCAACAAGGGTAAGCAAGAAATTTCTTATTTCAGGCGAGGCATGGAAGAAACTCTAGGTCAACCGTCGGATAGATACAAAGGATTGTTGAGGAAGACGCCCACACATGGCTTTGATGAAGCAACAATAGTCCTTCTATTCCTTGGAGGTCTTGGCTCTCAAACGAAACTAATGATAAATTCCTCAGCTAGAGGTAATATAAAGTGCAAGACTCCAGAGGAAGCTTTTGAATTTATTGACAACATGGCTACTAATGATAACAAGACGCATAGTGAAAGAGGAGCTCCACCTCAACAAGAGGGAGTTCTACAAATTCAATCTCAGGATGCCTTGTTCGAATAACATAAAATTATCACTCAACAGTTGGAAGAAGTGACAAGAAAATTTGATGAAATCCTGCATGATGTTGTCCTCTTTTTCGTATTTTTACATTTTATTGTACACATAGCTTAGCTTGTAAGGAGCATGGGTTACTATAAATACCCAACTCTTCTCTTGTAACGCAACTTATCAAACTTTCTCTATTGCCACAAGAAATACAGAATTTTTCACTGGTTCAGTGGCAACAACAACCTACTCCATCTAAGAAGACCACGAAGCTTGAGGATACCTTCCAACAATTCATGAAAATGAGCTTATCTTATGGCAAGAGCATGGAGGTTGCGTTCAAAAGTATGGAGATGAATATGGGGCAATTGGTCAACAAGATGGAGGAATGTGAGAGGAATGCAAGAGGTGATTTTAGGGAAGAGTGTAAGACCATTGTTACTAGAAGTAGCAAAGTGCTAGATGAGAAAAAAATAGAGAGAAAAATAAAGAGAAATGAGAAAGAAAATGTGAGTGAGAAAGAAGAGAGTGAGCAGAAAAAGAGAAGGGAAGAAGAAGAAAGTGAGAGAAAAAACAAAGAGAAAAGTGAAGGAGAAAAAATGAAAGAAAAGGAAGATGAGAGGAAAAAAGAAAAAGATGTTGAAAAACCCCTTCCTTATCCAAAGACATATTTAAGGAAGGAGAAAGAAAAACAGCTTGAGCGGTTTATGGAAATTTTTAAGAAACTAGAGATCACCATACCTTTTTCTGAAGCATTGCAACGAATGCCTTCATATGCAAAGTTCTTGAAGAAGCTCCTTACGAAGAAAAGAAAGTACATTGAAAAGGAGACCATTGTGTTGAGATTGTTGACAACACAATATGTATATCACTCTGGTTTTTTATGATGACAACACATTGCTTAATAACATGTTGTTGTTGTGTTACATGTTCTTATGCTGAATGTTTGATATATCTGTTGAACATGTTTATGTGTTATATTGCTATGTGAATGCATACATATTAAGCTTGTACTTGTTACATCATTTCTGGATGCATTGCACGTGTTTTAATTTATAAAAATCATAAGCACTTTTGTGAACTTATAACTGTATGACAAAGCTGCAGTAAAGTCGACTCCATCATTAATTGATTCGACTATACTAAAGCCTTTATACAGATTTTGAGAATCAGTGCTTTGTGAGATTTTGAGAAGAAAAGAATTTCAAAATGTTCTTACATGTCGAAGTTGACTGTGTGTGCCACATACTCGACTGCATTATTTGTTTGATTTGAAATTTTGTTATGCTCTTGTACAGTAACAACTATATTTTCAAAAGTTAGTTGAGCATTGAATAGTAGGTCAACTGTATTAAATGAATTTTTAATTTTGACTGAATGCTACCAGTTTGACTGAACTGTTATAACTGTCATAACATAGTCGACTGTATTAGTAGCTTATTCGACTCAGAGAATGTCTGTTAAACAGAAATCTACAAATTGACTGAACACGAAGTTGTTTAGAGACTTTTGATGATCTAACATTTTCATATTTTGTTTCAGATTGATATCTCTGGTTTATAGAGCTCCAAGAATTCTCCAAGAAGATGGTGGTGATCTTTCTTGAAAGAGATTCAAAGGGAAACTGACAGCGCACACATTGCTTGATCATATTCTGCACATTGAAGGTGTTTCTGCTTTGATCAAGAATCTGTTTAGCATCCGTGGAGTTGTTGTATTGGACCTGTTGTGATTACAGGGGATAGACTTGTGGATTCTGGTTCACTTTGAGGATTGTTCAAAGTGGTGTTTGGCAGATTGCAGGAGAGGGGACATCTTGTTGCAAGTCTTACTGTGTTTTCTCCCTATATTTTGGTTAAAGGGTTAGAGAGGAGATTTATATTTTTGACTTGGAGATCTTCTATAAATTCCTTGTTGTAAGAACCGCAACCATTATAATGCATTTGCTTTCTGGGTTGGAAGGACACTGGATGTAGGCATTGTTGGCCGAACCAGTATAAAAACCAGTGTTTGATTTTTCTATCCCTACACTTTTACTTACAATTGATTTTAGTATTTGCGCAGTAAACTACGTTTTTCCGCTGCACATGAATTTTCATTACTTGCATTTCAAGAAAGTTTGTAAAGTTTCATACTTTGATTTAAAGATTGCAAAAAGATTCTGATTTTGATAAACCACCAATTCACCCCCCTCTTGGTGTAAAAAGAAGCCTACCTGTTTTCTAACACATTGAAGTGCAAGGACATTGCAGTGCAATCATACGATATTACCTCTTAAGTTTAAAGATCCAGGAAGCTTCACCATTATGTGTACCATAGGAGATTTCAAAGTTGGAAGAGCTTTGATTGATTTGGGAGCTAGCATTAATCTAATGCCACTTTCTATGTTCAAAAGGATTGAAGGCTTGGAACTCAAGCCTACTAGAATGACGCTTCAATTGGCGGACAAGTCTCTTAAATATCCTTATGGGGTGGTTGAAGATGTGTTGGTGAAAGTGGACAAATTTTTATTTCTGGTGGATTTTTTCATAATGGAGATGTGCCTTTCATTTTGGGGAGACCATTCATGAAGATTGTTAGAGTTTTAATTGATGTGGAGAATGACAAGCTTAAAGTAAGAGTGCAAGATGAAGAAGTGAATTTTGACGTGTTAAAAGCCATGTCACACCCTAAGGATGATAAAGCATGTTTTCAATTTGATATACTTGATGACGTTTGTATGGTGCAAGAAAGAAAGTGCGTGATGCTTCTCCATTAGAAAAAACTCTCATTGATGCATTTGAAGATTTGAATGAAGAAGAAGAGAAATTAATTGATGAATGTTTGACGGATTTGGAGGTGTTAAAGGAAATCACAATGGATGAGGCGAATTTTGAGAAGATTGATGCTAAGGAGGAAGTCAAAGAGAAGAAGCTAGAGTTAAAGGCGTTACCATCACATTTAAAGTATGTTTTCTTAGAAGAAGATGGAGGAAAGTCAGTCATCATGAGTAATTCTTTGTCTTCGGAAGAAGAGAAGTTGGTAGAAGTATTGAAAGCCAGTAAAAGGGCTATTGGGTGGTCAATTTCGGATCTCAAAGGTATAAGCCCAACTTACTGCATGCATAAAATATTTGTGGAGGATGACTATAGACCTGTTGCTCAACCACAGAGAAGGCTAAATCCTGTGATGAAGGAGGTGGTTAGAAAAGAAGTGTTGAAGCTTCTAGAAGTTGACATTATATATATCCAATCTTTGAGAGTGAATGGGTAAGTCCAGTACAGGTAGTGCCAAAGAAAGGTGGGATGACGGTAATTCATAATGAGAAGAATGAGCTCATTCCTACTAGGACAATTACTGGGTGGTGGATGTGCATTGATTATAGGAAAATGAATACGGATACTAGGAAGGATCATTTTCCCCTTCGTTGTATGGATCAGATGCTGGAATGATTGACAAGTCAGGCTTTTTATTGCTTTTTGGACGGATACTCGGGATACAATCAAATTGTGGTAGATCCAAAAGACTACGACAAGACGACATTCACGTGTCCATTTGGTGTATTCGCGTACAAAAAAATGTCATTTGGGTTATGTAATGCTTCAACCACGTTTCAGAGGTGCATGTAGGCAATCTTTGCAGATCTCATAGAAAAGTGTATAGAAGTCATCATGGATGATTTTTTAGTGTTTGGAGATTCCTTCCAAAAGTGTTTGGCGAACCTGGATATTGTGCTGAAGAGATGCGTTCAAACAAACCTTGTGCTTAATTGGGAGAAATGTCATTTTATGGTAACCGAGGGAATTGTGTTGGGCCATAAGATATCTGCCACCTTGAAGTGGATAAAGCCAAAGTGGAGGTCATTGAGAAACTTCCACCACTGACAAATGTGAAAGGAATCAGAAGATTTTTGGGCCATGCTGGATTTTATAGAAGATTTATTAAAGACTTCTTGAAGATTGCTAAACCTTTGAGTAACTTGCTTGTTAAAGACGTACCCTTTGTGATGGATGACGAATGTTTAAAAGCTTTTGACATCTTGAAAAGATAATTGGTTTTAGCCCCAGTGATCGTAGCTCCGGATCGGAGTCAAAGTTTTGAGCTGATGTGTGATGCTAGCGATTCTTGCCATAGGTGTTGGGCTTGGCCAGAGAAGAGAGAAAGTATTTCACACTATATATTATGCTAACAAAGTGTGAATGAAGCCCAGTTAAATTATGCCACTACTGAGAAGGAATTTCTGGCTATAGTTTATGCCTTGGAGAAATTTAAACCTTACCTTATTGGGTCTAAGGTGATCATCTACACAAATCATGCAGCTATAAAGTATTTATTGACAAAGCCAGATTCAAAGCCACGGTTGATTAGATGGGTACTTTTGCTACAAGAGTTTGATGTGGAAATCCGTAACAAAAAAGGGTATTGAAAATTTGATTGTTGATCACTTATCTCAGTTAGTTAATGGTGAGATCACAAATAAGGAAAAAGAAATCTGGGAGTATTTTTCAGATGAGACACTCTTGTATATTCAACAAAGGCCATGGTTTGCTGATATGACTAATTTTAAAGCTGCAGGAATAATCTCGGAAGATTTGAATTGGCAACAAAAGAAGAAGTTTTTACATGATGCAAAAAAAAATTATTTGGGATGATCCTTACTTGATCAAAATTAGAGTAGATAATCATTTGAGGCGGTGTGTGACAAAGGAAGAAGCAGAAGGAATTCTCTGGCACTGTCATGATTCACCTTATGGGGGTCATTTTAATGGAGAAAGAACAACTGCAAATATTCTTCAGTCAGGGTTTTATTGGCCTACCTTTTTTAAAGATGCTCATAATCATGATAGAAATTGCGACAAATGTCAAAGGACTGAGGCTATTTCAAGATGCCATGAGATTCCATTAAAGGGTATTTTAGAGGTTGAAGTCTTTGATTGTTGGGGTATTGATTTTGTTGGTCCTTTTCCACCATCTTTCAACAATGAGTATATATTGGTGGTTGTGGATTATGTGAGTAAATGGGTGGAAGCTCTGGCTTGTCCCAAGAATGATGCTAGCACTGTGATTAAATTCCTGAAGAGGAAAATTTTCTCACGTTTTGGAACGTCCAGGGTACTTATGATAACGGTTCAAAAACCGTTATTTTGATACTTAATTTTGATATTTATGCACCCTTTTTGACTTAGAAACTTGCTTGAACTCATGATTTTTCTTTAGTTTTGTGAATAAGAGAGTTGAGGATATGCTTTATGATTTTATCACTAAATTTCCCTTGATTTTGTAGGTTTTTGGAATGATTTGAAAGAGGTGCTGAAGTATTAAGGAGTTGTTGTGCAGAAAAGTCCTACAGAATGCAGAAAAACGAAGTGCTGAAAAATCCGCTAGCGCTGAGTGGTGGCGCTGCTAATGAAGTTCATTGTTTCTCGCCTAAGCGGTGTTGCTAGGGGGCCATTCTGAGTGTCGCAGCTACCGCCAGGCGATGTACTATTGGACATGAGCCAATTTTCTATTATTTTTATGATCTGTTTTGGACCTGAACCTCTTTTTTGTTATTTTTCTGCCCTATTTAAAGACCAGAACGTCTTAGAGAATGTATCTTTTGATGGCTTAAGCACAAAAACACATTTTTCACCCCTTTGGGGGTAGATTTAGGGATTTGACAACTCTCATTTTCTCTTTCTAGGGTTTCTATCTCTTTCATTCCATTGTACATCTAGTTTCACCATGATTATGGTGAACTAAGCCTTTTGTTGTTGGGGAACGATGTAATTCTTTGAAACTCTCTTATATCTAATTTCTTATTTTATTCATATACTTGTGTTTATCAATAATTTGAGTTTTTCTTCCGTTCTTGCTAATGCTTTGTTTAAGATGTTATTCAAACGCATCATCTTTGATTCTTTCTATATGAAGATGTATAGTTAGGTCTAGACATGAAGAATTATTCTTGATAATGAATATTACCTAGAGATAGGAATATGAACATCAATTGTCTTAACCTTCTATGTGTATTGCATGAATAATTACTAGGGAGACTAGAGATAGTAAACTAGTAATTGTGATTAGGCTCTTTTCACTGAGAGATCGAGTTTAAAATAAAATAGAAAGTGGCATAAACATTGATAACAAAGTTGAATCTAATAAGAATAGTAGATATTTGAGAGTGGATTAGGATTAAACCGTAAACCCCAACAATACCATTCATCCATTCACTTTTGTGTTCAGTCTCAACTGATCAAATTGCATGCATATTTACTTTTATTGTTTTGCATTCAAAAACCCCAAAATATGATTCTTATAGTCTTAATTAGTTAAGCAAAAGCACAATTGTTTAGTTTCGTGAGTCTCTTGGGAAAACGATACTCGGACTTACCGTTTATTTATTACTTGATACGATCTGGTACACTTGTCAGGGTGTTAATTACTTATTAGTGATGGAGGATCCCATTTTTGTAACTTTCAGCTTGCAAAGGTACTCAAACACTATGGTGTGATACATAAGGTGGTTGCACCTTATCATCCACAAACAAATGGGCAAGCTGAAGTGTCTAACAAGGAGATAAAGAGGATCTTGGAGAAAACAGTTGCTTCATCAAGGAAGGATTGGTCACAAAAGCTGAATTATGCTCTCTGGGCATATAGAACGACAATGAAGACATCTATGGGTTTATCACCTTTTCAGTTAGTCTATGGGAAAGCATGTCATCTGCCTGTGGAGATGGAGCATAAAGCTCTACGGGCTCTAAAATTTTTTAATTTTGATCCCTATGATACTCAAAGTAAACCCAGGAGGCAGATGCTAGAGCTTGAAGAGATGCGGTTACATGCAATGATTCATCCAGGAGTTATAAAGAAAAGGTAAAATTCTATCATGATAAGAAGCTGATAAAGAAGGTTTTTAATCCAGGGCAGCATGTGTTATTGTTCAATTCATATTTGAAGTTGTTTCCTGGAAAGTTGAAGTCAAAATGGTCAGGGTCATTCATAGTAAAGAACGTGCATCCTCATGGAGAAATTGAATTGGTAGATCCAATTGCTAGTGATCCACAAAGAAGTTGGGTGGTGAATGGTCAACGTCTCAAGCACTATTTGGGAGGAGAAGTTGAATACCTTTCCATAGTGATGATGTTGGTGGATCCATGAGCTTATTTGGTCAACCTAGTGACATTAAAGAAGCGCTTGCTGGGAGGCAACCCAGTTTTCTAAACCTATCTTTTCAATTTATACTTATTTTCTTCGGTTTTTAGAATAGGTGTTGATGTACTCAGTTTGGGACCTATATCTGATGTGATGGTTTGATATTGATTTACGTGTGATGAGTATTGCTTGATGATGCTTTGATATTGATTGACGTTGAGATTGTGGACTATATGCTGATATACAAGTGGTTGTTCACAATATGTGTGAACAGATGCATGATGTTGTGATTGTGATTACGATGCTAAGCAAGATGTGTATCTGGAGTATGTGGAATGTTGAATTAGCCTATATGTGAGGTTTTGAACTCTAGAGTTTTTGTGGTGAATGATTGCAATTCTGTTGAAAGCATGAACAATTTTGCCCAGGTTTCTATGATTGAATGACTTGCTTGCTTGTATCATATGATCAAGGCCATTTTTTATTATCCCTTTCTTAGCCAATGCACGATTTTAACGCAAAAGAAGAGAGCATAAAGTGTTCTACCCTTTTTGAACCTTGAGCCTTATACATGATATGAAAACCCTTTTGAAAAACTCTACCTTGAGTTAAGTTGAGAATCATTGTGTGGTATTGATAAAGGTTCAAGTTTGGGGTTGTTGGGAAAGTTGAAAGCTTGAAAAGAAAGATAAGCATTAAGCTAAGTGTTGAGCAAGCAAAAGAGAAAGAAAAGAAAATAGAATGCAAAGAAAGAAAAGCTCAATGAAAAAAGGGGAAAGTTGGGAATGAGTGAGATTGGTTCGATTAAAGAGAGATTGTGCTTGAATGATAAATTTATGAACGACTCTCTTAACTCAAGGATTTTGTGATCTGGAAAAACCAAATTTTCTTCTTAGCCCAGCCACGGTACAAGCCATGAAAATTCCTTGTGATGACATGTGTGTGTGAGTATGTTTGATTGTGGTAAATGAAAGGCAATTTTATTCTATGTGACATTGGGATAGTAGAGGGAAGGAATGACCTCTAGAAACACCTGTGTGATTGAGTGAAACACTTTATCTGGTGAGGAATGGTTCCATGAATACATGATTACATCTATGCTTAGTTAATTGATCATTCATGAGAATAGCATCTGTTGGATATTATGTGATTATGTGAACACCATGATGAGTTATTTTGATTCAAGGCATGTGCACATCTTGACTGAATTCTGTTTGATGAGCTGATTTGAGTAATTACTTGTCTTGAAAGAAAGAGTTTTGGAATGTGTTGAACCATTGTATTGATTGGTGGAAGACTGAGTTACATCTTGTTTGCCTGAGGAATGATTTGTAAATTATGGAATGAATATGTTGTTAGGATTCGGATTTCACCTATCCACTCTCATGCATATACAAATTCTACTTCTTTCATTAATGTTAATGGCACTTTCTAATTTACTTAAAACTCGATGTCTCGGTGAAGAAAGCCTATCCTCAATTATTAGTTTACAATGACTTGTCTCCCTAACAATTGATTATGCATTACACACAAAAGCTTAAGGCAACCAAGCGTTCTATCCCTATGTCTAGGCAATAGTTCCCTTGGGAGAGATTCCCCAAATCTAGATTCCCTATATGTGTCCATATCAATGAAATCAATGATCATGCTATGAATGAGTTAAACACGACAATGCTTAAAGTATAGAGGAAAAACCCTAACAATTAATGAAAGAAGCATTTATATATAAGAATGAATTCAAATACATGAGAGTTTCAAAGGTTTACATATTCCTCAACAACAAATAGAATTTGGTTCCCCATTAACATGGAGAAACTAGATGAACAATGGAGAAGAATGAGATAGAAAAACCCTAAAAGTTGAAGATGGAAGCTCCCACATCCAAATCCGCCACTAGAGAGTGAAAATGTGTGTTTCTGCGCTCTTTTGTCAAAAGATACAATGCTTAGGACGTCCAAGTCCTTAAATAGATTGAAATAAAAACAGAAACACAGCCAAGGCCCGTGTCGCCAGCGCTCAGTGTAACGCCCCCGCAACTTACAAGGATTGTTGACTGCCCCCACACATCACCACGAGACTTTCCAGTGTGTTTTGTCATCACTCGCACACTTTCCGGGAAAACTTCCCGGAAGGTCACCCATCCCAGAATTTCTCCAGGCTAAGCACGCTTAACCATGGAGTTCTAATGGGTTAGGCTACCGAAAAGTAAATGCATTTTGGTGATATGAGTAGCCAAATTAATTCCTTTAAGTTATCCTTCAACTGTATAGTCCCATACCTATACAGTCTCCAGATCCCTCTCATTCCGGTGTATGTTCGATTCATCCATGTGCCCCTTCCACTCGAAGCCTGCCAGGAGCCGCTCCTTGTCTGTGCCCCCTGCACCATGCTTCTTGCACCGGCGATCACTCCCCGCCCTCGTCAGTGCCCGGGTGTCACATGCCCACCAGCTTCCGCTTGGTTCGTCCTCGAACCACACCGTACTGGGAGAGGCTAGGCTCTGATACCATTTGTAATGCCCCCGCAACTTACAAGGATTGTTGGCTGCCCCCACACATCACCACGAGACTTTCCAGTGTGTTTTGTCATCACTCGCACACTTTCCGGGACCGGAAAGTGTGCGAGTGATGACAAAACACACTGGAAAGTCTCGTGGTGATGTGTGGGGGCAGTCAACAATCCTTGTAAGTTGCGGGGGCGTTACACTCAGAGCCACACTTAGGGCGCCTAGGCGTGATCCAGTGGAGAATGGCGCTCAACGCCCCTAAAAGGGCGCTCAGGCATGAAACGACTCGAAGAACTGGTGCTCAGTGCCCCTAAAAGGGTGCCCAGACACCAAAAGCTTTTTGTGCTAAGGGCCTCAGAAAAGGGCAGTCAGACATGAGACTGTGAATTCTGGCGTTGAGGGCCCCTGAAAAGGGCGCTTAGGTGTCCCGCGATCCTCCTTTCTGATGCTTTTCCAGTTCTTTCTAAGTTTCAACTCCTTAGTACTTCAACTCTTCTTCCAAATCATCTCAATTCCTGTTAAAAACAAGGGAATCTATCCATAAAATCATTAAGTTCACCATCAACTCTCATATTCATACAACTTAAGCAAAATCATGATTTCAAACAGGTTTCTAAGTTAAAAAGGATGTTTTTAGTATCAAAATTAAGTATCAGATGACGGTAAATTCAACCGTTATCAATTAGTCTTAACACGTTAGTGATAAAAGATATTGAATAGATTCTTCTCATAAAATATTCATGATGAAACATGCTTAGGAACTGATTTTTGGATAATACTATCAAATAAATGTAAAATTTTTATTTTATCTTTAACGAACTCATCTCAATTCATGAAAAAATAGAATGTGGAAGTGTACTAAATTTGCCTTTAAGAATTATATAAATCACCATATTAGTAATGAGTATATGATCCTCTAATAAAGGGCCTTAGGTACTTCTACCTCGATTGGTAGAGATTTATACTTTTACCTTGATTGGTAAGGATATATACTTCTATCTTAGTTGGTAGGGATTTATATTGGTTGGTAGGGATTTAGAGATGAAGAAAATATATTTATTGTATAATTTTGTAGGTAATATAAAAACCTCGAAGAGTTTGCAAAATGTTTAATCGAACCTCTCTATAAATGTTAAATATTTTTATTGGGATCCAAACTATTGACATTTAAACACATGACAAAATTGAATGATTTGATACTTCTAATAAATATTTTAGAGAACTCAAATAAATCTATATGCAAGACTTTCTAACATTTAAGTCAATAAGAAAGTTTAAATCTATATAAGTGTATTAGTTAATATGAGAAAATACATTATATTGTATAACATGTATTTATAAAATTTTTATACCCTTAAAAAATTAATTATAAAATTTAAAATATCAATAATAATAGGTTTAATAATTCTGATAGTCCCTATTTTCGGTGACTTGTTTCAATTAGGTCCCTCATTTTTTCTTTTTCTCAATTGGGTCCCTATTTTTGAAAAATTAAAGCAATTAAGTCACTGTCGTTAGTTCCGTACTAACACCGTTAAAAAGGGTGACACGTGTCAGCTTGTGATTTTTTTGAATTTTTTAAATATATTTTTAATTATTTTTATTTTTATTTTTATTTTTTTTAAAGAAAAAATAAAATTTGCCACGTGTCAAGTTGACATTGTGCCACGTAGCAATGACAGTGTGAGGTGGCACTGACAGTGCCATGTGTCACTGTCAAACCACGTGTCATTGCGTTTGTTTCAATTTGGTCCCTATATTTTTATTTTGTTCCAATTTGGTCCTTGTATTTTTATTTTGTCTCAATTTAGTCCTAATTTTATCAAAAATTTAAATAAATGTGTTCCTTCCCAAATAAAATACGGTATGTACATTTTCCAAATTTTTGTCTTTAAATTTGTTTCTGTTAAGCAAATTATTAGTGATGATGTATTTCAAATCGAAATATTTAACTCTAGAAACTTTTTATGAATTGTTGAGGAAGTATTGAGACTATACTTGTGTAGATTGCCTTCAGAAAAATATTTATTATTGAGATGTTAACTTTTATAGGTTACTCATTCATATTATTTAGGTTAAATGATTTCTTTACTACTATATAAATAAAAATGTGTCATATGTTAGTTTGTAATTTTTTTATTTTTCTAATAAAAAAATTAATTTGTATAAATTTCTTTGTAAAGATTTATATACAAATAAAATTTTGTTTGAACTTGGAGAGAAACAAAATTGTTTAGTTTTTAAAAAAAATTGGACTACATTAAGACAAAATAAGAATACAGGGACCAAATTGAGACAAATTAAAAATATAGGGACCAAATTGAGACAAATCTAATGACACGTGGTCTGATAGTGACACGTGGCACTACCAGTGTCACCTCACATTGTCATTGTCACGTGGCTCAATGTCAACTTGACACGTGGCAATTTTTTTAAAAAATAAATAAAAAAATTAAAATAAAATTAAAAATAATTAAAAATATATTTAAAAAATTCAAAAAATTCACGAGCTGACACGTGTCATCCTTTTTAACGGTGTTAGTACGGAACTAACGACAGTGACCTAATTGCTTCAATTTTTCAAAGATAGGGACCCAATTGAGAAAAAGAAAAAATGAGGGATCTAATTGAAAAAAATCACCGAAGATGGGGACCATAAAAATGATTAAACCATAATAATAAATATTTATCACTATGATATTTAATATAACAAAAATAATATAAATAATTAAATATATAATGTATTTTGTTAGTCGATACATGATATTAAGAAATTTATAAAATATAATCAAACATAACCATATATTATATTAAAATGTAATAATTGGTCTAACAAATATAAATATATTTGTGAACATTATTTAAATACTTTATAATATATTTATTTGAGAATAATTTAAAAGAACAATCTCGCTTACTCCAAAGAAGGTTTTTCTCCATACACACCTTAGAACAATCTCGTTTCTACTGAAATATTTTATCAATGATTCATCAGAGACATTTGCGTTAAAATTAATCATATTTGTCATGTCGTTCCTACATCTTTTGGTTGATTAAGACCAACGTGTATATCTTCACGATCTCAACCGTACACATATTTCACAATCAATTTGATTATTTGTGCTTTTTTCTTTTTTATACATTGCAACACTTCTATATACAGTAAAAGAAATGCGTGAAAAGAAAAGAAAGCTGTGCCCACCCACGTGGGCCTCATAATTACATAATTGCCTACGTGATGCACTATGAACCACATATATCTGGGCGTTGGTGCCTTTAATTACACCCATGGTGCTACACATTCTTCACAATTCTTGAGTCCAACACACTGAGATGGCTGCTACACCAGGACTGGAGCATTCAAGGAAGGCTTTTGGATGGGCTGCTAGAGATAAATCTGGGGTTCTCTCCCCCTTCGACTTCACCAGAAGGTATATATTTCAAGCTCTTCAATTCCTCAACTTTAGAAGTAGTTCATGCTTCTGATTATTTTCTAATGGTGCAGGGAAACAGGAGAGAAAGATGTGGCAATCAAAGTGTTATTCTGTGGTATATGCCACAGTGACCTCCACAATATTAAGAGTGAATGGGGTCAGTCCGTTTATCCACTGGTACCCGGGTAAGCTTCCTACTCTCTTTCATCCTATCTTTCAAACACAAAATGTTGTCTTAACTTCTACCTATGATTTCTGAAACAAGAAAGAGTTCTGATAAGTTATTGATACTTAATTTGTAATATGATTTTCAAAGTACGAGAGAAAATGGCTAAGCTTCAACTCAAATTTGCAGTGTGCACACACAAAATATGACTTTCATTGGATGGTCCCCCCAGAAAGAAGCAAGAATTTTTGTTATCCCTGCATGATAACCATTTGAAATAAACTAAACACACACACACATATATATATATATATATATATATATATATATATATATATATATATATAATATATATATATATATATATATATATATATATATATATATATATATATATATATACACACACATATATATAAATGAAAAAGAAAAATCAAGCAATAAGATCTGCTGCATAGATGAAGTTGCAGATCTGCCAGTAAGTTGGAAAATAAAGAGAGCAGAAATTTAGACCGGTTTACTTACTGTACATGTTACACTGGGTAACGTAACCATATGTTAGTAGACAAACACTTTGATGTAGAGAATGTGTTTAATAAATTATTTAGCTAGCTTTTCAATAAAATATGTTATTTACTGTTTATCAACGACAAGTTATTAAGTGTTAATGATAGAATACCATATTCTAATTTAAGCACCAAAATGTAGGCACGAGATTGCAGGTGAAGTGGTAGAGGTTGGAAGCAAGGTAGAGAAGTACAAAGTGGGAGATAGGGTGGGTGTGGGGTGCATGGTTAATTCCTGCAGGTCGTGCAATAGCTGCGATGAAAATCTTGAGAATTACTGTTCAAAAATGGTTCTGACGTATGGAGGGAAGGATATTGATGGGAGCATAACACAAGGAGGCTACTCTGATCTGGTGGTTGTAGATGAACACTTTGTGATCAGCATTCCTGATGGTCTACCTCTTGAGGCTGCTGCACCTCTCTTATGTGCTGGGATCACAGTGTACAGCCCTCTCCAATATTTTGGAATTGGCAAACCAGGCCTACATGTGGGTGTGGTTGGTCTTGGTGGCCTTGGCCACATGGCTGTTAAGTTTGCCAAAGCTTTTGGGTCTAAAGTTACTGTAATCAGCACATCTCCAAACAAAAAGAAGGAAGCTATTGAACATCTTGGAGCTGACACATTTTTGGTCAGTCGTAATCAAGAGGAGTTGGAGGTACTTCAATTTTCCCTTTCTGAACCTTTCTACAATTATTTACGATAGTATGGTGTAAACTCTTCTTTGTATTATTTCGAGTTTTTTAATATGGTTCAGTTTGTGTGCCTTAGGATATGTTATTGTTTAACTTCTAATGGCCATTTTTTCTGTTCAGGCTGCAAAGGGCAGCCTGGATGGTATAATAGACACAGTGTCTGCAGTTCACTCTCTGGTCCCTCTGATTGATTTGTTGAAGACTGGTGGGAAACTTGTGATTGTTGGTCTACCCGATCATCCTTTGGAGCTTCCAATCTTTCCTATACTAGGTATGCATGTACATGAAAAAATATATTTTATTTTTCTTAAAGACGTACAATTTCTTTCGTAACGTTGATGATAAATATTGTGTTTGGTTTGCAGCAAGAAAGAGTGTAGCTGGTAGTTGCATTGGAGGAATAAAAGAGACTCAAGAGATGATTAATTATGCTGCCAAATACGATATACAGCCTGACATCGAGATTATTCCAGTTGATTATGTAAACACGGCAATGGAGCGTCTTCTCAAAGCAGATGTCAAATATCGATTTGTTATTGACATTGGGAAGACACTGAAGCCCAGCTCTTAAATTTCATAATCCATGTTGCAGAGGAGAATTATGTAGGAGGATATGGTTATTGCTTTAAATAAGGAATTTGTCTATGTTGTCGAGTGAATTTGGCTATCTTTAATATTATGTGATTAATACTTTACTAGTATTATGGGATTAATAATTACCTTTTATTTTATTATTTTATACTTCTATGGAAAGAAATTAGGAGAATTTTATTTTACTAAATTTTGTATAAATCGACAATAAAATATTAATAACTTTTTTTAATAAATTTTTAACAATAGATTATATTTATTATTTTATGAGTTTGAATATTTCAGAAACTATTATACAAGGGGTTGTAATAATATTATTAAAAAAATTATTAAAAAAGTATTTTAGTAAAAATTACAGCGACTATGCTTACAATATGATGATTGGTATTTACTTTTATTGTAATATCTAGTGTCTGTTTATTATAAGCTTCGCCTTATTTTATTTTTTTTCTTTATATCAATGAACCTATTCGTTTGATGATGTTCGAACTAATAAAAAGCTTTGATACAATAAATTGATAGCTCAGAGATCGTAAGACATCATTAGAGTTTTAGGTATACAACAATGAGGAGTTTTCTAATAAGACTAGTTAATGTCTATTCTAGCACTTATTCTTGGGCCGGAGACTTTGTAAGTACTAAATTTGAAAGAAATAAATTTGATTTAAGATTCAATTAAAGATTAGGCGTTAATCCCTGTAGCTCTCCACTTCCAACCTCTATTCACACAATTTTTTTGATTTTTTTTAAAAATATGAAAATAACATTTCTTTATTTATTGTTTTTACCTTTTTAATCCTATTTACTAAAGTTAACCTAACCTATTCTCTCATTTCAATCACTTCAGTCAAACACACATTCCCAGATTCCCACTCCCCACCAAGTTAACTCTTCAACTTTTCAAAAACTTTTCATTTTCAAAAACTCTTCATTCTCCCGGTTCTCTTCGTTGGCGTGGTGGTGGTTTTGGCTTTTGGTGTGTGCGGCGAGTGTGTGGTGGTGCGGCGAGGTGCAACGGTGTGTGCGGCAGTGCGGCACGGCGCGGCGGTGTGTGCGGCGGTGCGGCGCGGTGGTTCTTGAGAGGTTAGTTTTCCTTTCGTTCTTTTTTTTAAATGTATGCAATATAATATTTAGGATTTGGTTGATTTCTACGAAGACGTCCACACCCTGAAACGGATGTCGACATCCGATGAATGTCGATATCCGTCTCGCCTCGCCTAGCCGCTTTTTAACAAGTTAAAGGTCTGAGCACCAGGACTTGATATTTCACTTGTATCACAATCACCAATTGAACGACAGTGAGGAGAGAAAAAATTTCTGAAAGAATAGGAGAAAGAATTTTGAGGGGGGTGAAAGATGAAAGCATGAAAATAAAGAGTAAATTTTTACTAAAGGATAAAATTGGAATAAAAAAAATAGAGTAAAGGATAAAAATGTAAGGGGAAGGTAGAGGGAGTAACTCCCTTAAAGATTTTGTTGATACCAATTCAAGTTGCGTATTGGATCTCACAAATTTAGTATAGATATTCTTAGACAACTTTTTTCAAATGAAAAATTACCCATTTTAGTTCTCTTTTCAAACATTCAACTGAATTGAAAGTAACGAAAAACATATATATTTTTAAATAATATACTTTTACTATAATTTATTTTGAAGAAATTTTTTTATCCATACAAATTCATTATTAAGAAATATTATAATTCTATATTTATTTTTAATTAATATTTTATTTTATACTTTTTTAAAAAATAATATTTTTTAAGAAAAATATAATATATTGTTATTGAGTGTATCTTAATAAGAGATTTTGTTCTCTCAACATCGTATTATTAAGGAATTTAAGTGTATATTTTAGGCTTAATACAATCTACTTTTTCTTAAAGTCTTTTTAGGTATCATAAGATATGGGTGATAAAGTCAAACTAGGTTCACGTTTTAACTATACAGTGTTTATATCATACCTCAATTTTTGAGATGTCACGAATTCTTACAAAATCGATAAAACTTAAAATTTATCATAGTGAGAAAAGATACTTTTCAAAAATCTTCATTTTTAAACGTTTATAATTTATTTAAAACATAATAGTTTCAAAAACTTTATCCAATTATATTATTTTGAATAATAAAATAATGAAGACAATAACTCCAATTATATTGTCTTAACTTATAAAATAAAATAGTTTTAATTGAAATCCCAAGTTTGTTCCCCATCCTCTCTTGAGTCTATCACTCCTCTAGAACATTTGTAACATTATCTGCTCATGTATAACGCATTATACGATCATCGCCAATAATTTCATTCACAAACACAAATATAAACACGTATAGGGTAAGCTACTGATAAAATCATCATAACAACATTATGCATATATACTGATTATATCAATCATAATTAAACGCATAACAAGATACATCCTTATTGATTATATCAATCATAATCAACCACCACATACAAAAAGAACAGGAAATACCAACGGCCTAATTATGTAGATAATAGACACATTCCGTCGGTATTTCTTATTTACCGACGGATTACAGACAACCAAAATTTCGTCGGAAAATTCATTGTCGGTAACAAATACCGACGGATAATGACTGTCGCTAATTGATAACGGTAATTCTTACCATTATCTGAGGTTCATTTTAGGACAAAATCAGCTCCCCTATAGCTTACTACTTGCTTAAATCCTCTCTTTTATTTAGTTTTATTGTTTATCTTTATTTTGAGCTACATTACATAAATAATACTTTAATCCCCTGTTTTTGATGCATTTTGATGTTAGGAAGATCCTCCATTACATTGAAGAATCTCAGTGACCCAGAGAAGCAAAGAAGATCAGCAAAATGTGAAGGTTTTGGAAGTTGCGCTGGCGCTGAGCGGTACTTTCCCAGCGTTGAGCGCCAGAGTTGCAGAGAGCTTCCAGTGATTTTAGCGCTGAGTGCTAGGAATCCACTGCTAAGCAGTGACGTTGCTGATGTGTCAAAATGCCTATTTATTCAAGTTGTCTCGAAGCATTTGGGGTCTTTGGTACTTTGGAGGTGCGATTTCACGGCTGGAGCTCACGGAGAGCGCGATGAGCTTGTGGGAACATCTCCTCCTCTTCCTTTGGGTCTCCTTCTTCTTCCATCTTCCATGTTTGTAAGCTTTAGGGTTCTCCATGGAAATGGAGAACCGGATTCATCTTGTTAGGGTTAGATGTAGCCCATGAACTCTTGTGTAATGAATGATTGTTTTGTATTTATATATACCTTTTCTATCTATTACTAGTATTCTTGTTTCCGATCTTAAAGCTTGCATGTAATGGGGACATTCATGATTTGATTTTGGGGTTTCATTGAGCCAGGGATAGGATATGAAATCTTGAACTGAAACAAGAGTCCTTATGGGTCATTGAGCTAGGGATGTGATATGATTCGCATGTTGTCTTAGATCCTAGTTCTTAATGCGGGTTTGCTTGTTAGATTTTCCAAGGGATTGGAGTTTGATAGGGAAAACCTATGCTTTTTCATCTAAGGGATTAGGGTTAGAGTGTTTTAGTGGATTGACTTTAGTTAATTGATAGAAAGGAGATGAAATTGGTTATACACAAGAGTGAATTGGTGAAATATAATCTTGTAGTTTCCATTTCATTCCATTTCTAGTCTTTTCCATTTCTAAGTTCCTTCAAGACCAAAGTCCAACCTTGTAATTATTTGTGAATTTATCTTTTTGCACATATTCTTATGTGAATTTATCTTTTTGCACACATTTGGTACACTTGCCAATGAGTCAACAAGTTTTTGGCGCCGTTGCCGAGGACTCGTGTCAATACTAGACTTTTGTGAGGTTTCTAATTTGTTTAGACTTGATTTTGTATATAGAACTAAGTCTTTGGTTGTACATAGATTTTCACTTTTACTTGGGCTAATTTGTGGCTTTAGCCTAGTTGTGTCTAAGTGTATGCAGGGAGATGTTCACACAAGGAGGACTGCAGCCTCCAAAACATCATGTAAACCCTGAGATTGAAGGTACTATAGGACACAAGGATACAACTAGCTTGAGCACCGCAAGTTGCCCCAAATTCTCCCTTCTTTGGTGATGCTCCAAGTGTTATGTGAAAGAAGAAGAAGAAAGGGAGAAGCAAAAGAGAAAGCCTAGTCACCAGCACCCTTTGATGAGAGACAAAGAACTCAAGCCTTGCAAGCTTAAGTTGATGAAGAAGAGTGAGTATTTAAAGATGTCAAGGGAGTGGAAGGGCAAAGATGAAGATTCTTATGCTATGAGAGTTGATTTGGTGACTAGAAAGTGAGTCAAGAAGAGTTGGTGAAAGGAGCACACCAACTACAACATCTGCACTTCATTGGTTTCATACGTCAAGCTAATGACGTTAAACAAGCGCTTTTGGGAGGCAACCCAATTTTCTTACCCTTGTCCTTGTGTTTGTGTGATTTTTGAATTCTAGTGTTATGTTTGTGTTTTTGAATTATAGAAGGTGTTTTTATTTTAATTATAGTTGAGTGAATGATTTTAACTTGTGTTTGTTAAGTGGTGACTAGTTGCTTGTGTGAGTAATTAGTGTGATTCCAATTGTTTTGATTACTTTGATGTTTTTCAATGTGTTATAATTTATTCTGGTATGCTTAGTTATATTCTACAGATTTTTATTGTGTTTTGTGTGTATGAATGCAGTGTTGTGAAAAAGAATTAAGATACTCAAATTTTGCGTTCAATTTTCAATTAAAATTTTTCATTTGTTGATTGAGCAATTGTTATGTTTTGTGAGTAGAATCATTAGGTTTTTAAGTGGATTGGATGAGATCAAGTGTTAAGTTACTCAATTTATTGAGTGAGGAAGCAAATCTCGAAAAAATTTTGAAACCTGCACTCTATCGCCATACCAGTAGAAGCTGATAGAGTTCATTGTTACGCGCACCGCTTAGCGCTGGCTGCCTACCGCTCAGCGCAGTGTTTGGGCTCTTTCCTTGAGGCCACGTAGACAGATTAAAGGGTTTGAAACCTTATTTTTCCCACTCCCTTTGCGCCGCTCAGTCCCATCTTCTGCAGAAACCCTTTATTCCCCATGTTCTTCTCCAAAAGTTTCCCCCTTTCACTCACTCTTCCATAAAAAATTCCACTTTCTTCACCAAATCACTTCACCTTCACCTCCATTGCAAAACCCATTAACCTATTCACCAATTTTGGGTGAGTGATGAGTCGTTATTTCTTGAACTATATTTAGTTTATTGCACTTAAATAAACCAGGGAATTGTGTTTAATTGTCTGTTATTTCCCTGTTTTCCGAATTCTACTTAATTTGGTCAGAAATTCGTAATTGTGCTAATTAGGATTTTCTGAGTTGATTAAGTGCATTTCTGGTTGCAGGGAAGTTGTGGAAACATCATCTGGAGCATTAGGATATGGCATGACACATTCAAAGGCTCAACATGTAGTCATTTAGATTCTAATTAAAGTTGTAATTTCGTTTTCTAGAAGTCCTTAATTAGAATTAGGTGTTTTGGACCCTTTTAGGGGCAATTTTGTAAAAAACCCATGTGTAGGACATGTGGCTTTTAGCTATGGTTTCATTAGAAGGTGGTTCCCACCAATTTTAGAGTCTTGGACGGTCTTTAGAGGGGAGAATGCGGAGACACACTCTTACACACTTC
This sequence comes from Vigna mungo, assembly GCA_036885675.1. Lineage (NCBI taxonomy): Eukaryota > Viridiplantae > Streptophyta > Magnoliopsida > Fabales > Fabaceae > Vigna > Vigna mungo. Next base: position 34,098,767 of record CP144700.1, read on the forward strand.
ATTTTTCATGTTTTGAACTTTTCTCCCCTAGGGTTTCATGTATGAACACTCTCATGGAGAGCTTGACCTGGGTGTCTCGGTTTTGGCCATTTCAATGAGCAAGATGCAGATTTTCTTCTTCTCTTAACTTACTCTTGGTTGTCTTAGCTTTTTGGTGGTAAAAACCATTCATTTCCACTTACATTTGCTTGTTCTTGATGCTTGAAGCTTGAGCTTTGGAGCTTGTCTTTGCATTTCCATGGTGGATGTTGGCTTTGAGTAACTTTATATTTCGTTTTCCTCTCCTTTTGCTGCTGTTTCTCTCGGTTTTCATCTCATTTTAATTGGTTGGATGATAAAAATGGAGTTCTATGTGAGTTTTGGGTTGAAAAGAGCTTAAGTTGATGTGTGAATGTTGCGGTTTGGACTCTTTCATCTTGATTTTCGGTTTTGATGTTTGAAACAAGGATGGGACTAGATTTTGGTGTTGTTATTGTGGCTAGACAGAGCTGGAATTGATTGCTTGGTTATCATTTTCGTTTTTGCAAGGGAACTTGAAGAAATGGAAGATTTGGTTAGGTTGAAGTAGTATATGTTTGGGTTTATTGTTCATGACTTGTTTTGAATTGGATTCCTTGAGTTTTATGGTGTATGTTTCAGTAAAATGGAGGAAGAAAACATGAATGGTGTGTTAGTAGAGAAAGAAAAACGAAAATGGAGATAGGAAGGAGGAGAGAAAGTGCATTTAATTTTTACCACTTTTGGACCAACACAAAAATATGCTTGTTTTGACCCAAGGAATGTTTCCTGTAAGACCCGTATAAATAAAGTGATTACTTACTTTAAGTATTTTATTTTTGTGATATTAGATAATAATTGTGATGTGAAACGTTGTTGAGAAATATTTAAGGAAGGGAAGAAAATTAAATTAATATTGATTTTTTTTATTAATTTTTGAAAAACTTGAAAAGGTATGTAAATATAATTGTTTGCGCTATTTTATCAGCACATGGAGTCTTGTCTAGTGGTGATTGTTGTGTGCATGGGAGGGTTGTGTGCTTGGTTTCAAGTTCAAACCCTTCCAAGATCAAAGAGCCTCCTAGCTCTTTTTAGTTTCCACCTTGGGATGTGGGTCCCACCATGACATAAGAAAGAGGAAATCAAAAGCTTGGAACATGAAGTGGGGTGTGAGAGAGAATGTAGTAGGGTAAAATTATTTTTAATACGTTGTGTGCATGTAAATTGGTATGAGAAAGTTGAGAAGGAGAGCCTTTTCGCGTCCTTTTTTTTGTGTGTTGCAACATGTGTTGTTTTTATTGGTTGCTTTTATTATAAGTTCCTTTTGCATGGTTGAAAAAAAAAATATAAAATAAAAATGAATGAATGAAGTAACGTTCAATGGAGGGGCTTTTGCTTCCCATTTTGTACTTCCATACGTTACTTGCAGGCTTGCTAGTAGGTTTCATTTTTTTTTTCATGGGTTGGAACACATGTTTTCTAGACTTTGGAAATATTAAGTGACCTTTGATTTCCTTGTGGGAGGTTACCATTCTATTAGTAATTGTAGGTTACATAAATGAGATTTAAGGGGCACTTTAACACCTTTTAAAAACTACCATTTACACACATTCAAGAGAGGTTTTATTGGTGTTAATGTGGAGTTAGGAATGAGAAAAATCTGAAATGGCTTAAGGGTGCCCCTTGGGAGTGACCTAGAATAAAGTGGTTAAGGGTTAGTAGGGTTGAGAGTTAGTCTCTACTTAAATGTGTAAGTTTAAGTTAGAAAAATAAAATAAAATAAACACTTGGAGAGAAAAATAGAGAGAGAGAGAGCCATGAGAGTGAGTGGAGAAACACTACATTGTTCTAGACCAATCAAGTTGGTGAGAGAAAGAAGAACATCCTAGTGTTTGGGTGGTGGCCGTGACTTGAGAGAGTCTTAGAGGAGTGAAGACTTGGAGTCTAGTGAAGGGAGGAAACCTAAGAGCCTTTGGAAACTTGCTTGGAACTAGAGGTAAGGGGTTTAACTTGATATAACATGGTGTATGATGAGTAAAAGGTTCACATTAAAATATTGTTGCATGCATATTGTTTTTGTGTTGAGATTAATGTTAACATGGTGATGCATGCACTCTCTTTTGTACTTAGTTTCATGTATTGTTGTATGGAGAATATTTATTTTCATGCATCTTCGAATTTGGGTTGTGAAGGGATATGCTTTGGGGTGTATATGTTAGTATTTTCGTTTTTGGTTATTAGAATGGGTATACATGTTCATACCTTATGAAATATGTTGTTGTGGTAATGGATATATATGTTGGGTTCTTGGAATGTTGCATGTGTATGAAAAAGTGTCATGGGTACACTTAAAATCTTGTTATATTATATGCATCTTGTTTCCTTTTTACATAGTATGAATTATAAACCATTGTAGATTCTTATCTACACTTTTTGACCAAGAGTATGGGTAGGTTGGGAGTGAGTTTTCTCTTCTATTGTTGGAAGAGAAAGGCATAGGCTTTGAGAGTGAGAATTAATATTAGCAGAGGTGGAGATAAAAGAACATAAAAAGTAAATGAGTGGAATGAATGGGTTGTGGGGCATGTGAAATTGGATCATGAAAAGTGAAGAAAGAAGTTGGTAGTTTTCTTACGTTGGTAAAATAGAGATAAAGGTAAAAGGCTTTATGTTTTGGTCTTTGGGTGAAGAAAATAAAAGGGGAAGAAGAGGGAAGGAGTGAAGTAAGTGACGAAAAAAATGGATGTGTGTGGAATGGGCATGCATGGTTACGTAATTTTGGAGGATGAGAGAATGAGTTACTGAGTTTTGATAATTAAAGAGAAAAGTTAATGATTCTGGAAAGTAGGAGAATAAAATGATTTAATTAGTGGAAGAAAGTAAGAAAGATAAAAAGTGAGATGCAAAAGAAATTAGAAATGGTTATTTATTGGAGTTAAAAAAAAAAGGGGTGAAGCAGTGAGTGTGTGCGGGTGTGTTACGTAAGTGGGAGAGAGAATGGGATGGAATTTAGATTAAAAATAAAATAAGTGAGATAAAGTAATGAGTGAATTAGCTTTATGAAAAAAAATGAGGGGAAGAGGAGAGAGTGTTATGTAACAGAGAATGTTGAAAAAAGAGGGAGAAGTAGTTTTGGTTTTATTTTTGTTTCAAAAAGAAATAAATAAATAAATAATGAGAAAAAAGGGTGGATGTTATGTAAAAGAGGAAGTTTTGCAAATAAGAGAGAGAAAATGAGAGAGTGAAGATGAGTTTGGAGGTGGACCCGCGTGGGGCCCACCTGGGTGAGAGAAAATATGTTTTTTTTTATTAAAATGGTACAATGGGTCCCACTTGGACAAGTGGTTGGAAAGGGAGTGTGTTTAGAGGAAAAAGGGGGTATATTGGAAATAAGTGTTTTTCTTCGTGTTGTGTTATTAGTAAAAAGTCGGGGTGCACTAGAAATGTTGTTCTAGTTGATGGAAATGTGAAATTAGTAATTTCATGGGCGTGAAAAAAATAATAATAATTAAATTAAGTTATTTAATTATTTGTGATATTTTTGTTGGTCAATGAATTTGGTTGACTTTATATATGATGGTGATCTGTGTATGGTTGTGATGGTGAAGTTGTGAGAGCAAGCGTTCTGTCATTTCCTTAGAATTTTTGTCGAACTGATGATGTTCATATTGCGATACGATAGTGTGTTGAGTTCTCTGTGGAGACTGAGATTCGAGTGTCACCCTATCCTCGTGCGCGAGGACTAGAGAGGGTTGGATGTCTCGCCCAATGACTTCGGCTCGTGTGAGTATAGTGCTCGGTGGGTGCGCCTAACCGAAGTTTTTACTCATAATTCCTTGAGGAGTCGAGGAGATAGGCCTGAAGTTGCGATGGAAGGCGGCTCGAATCGCCTTGTTTTGCGAAACAGGTTTGGTACGACAAAATTCAAGGAAACAACAGAAGCTTGTGTAAATGACTTGAGTTGTGAGTTTAATATTGTGATGTATTGTAATGTTATGACTATGATAGTCTGGGTGGTGATGATTTAAGTTATGAGTTGAATACTGAGAAGTGTTGTGATGTGATGACTATTTTAGTCTATGTTATGATGTTGTCTTTGAAATTATATGCTATGTTATGTCCTTAGTTACTCACCCTTTACTTTTGTGGTTGTGGTTCCACCTACGATCGTACTTGTACGGGAGTAGATGGTGTTGCAGATAATGCAAGGCTGAAGTAGCATGATGAGAGACTTGGGAATTTGCTATGGGGAATTTATCATGTTTTAAAGTTATTTCTTGTTTTTGAATAATGGATTTGATATTGTAAGGTTGAACTTTATGTTCTAAGACTCTTGAACCATTGAGTTTTATTTCTGCGATGTTAATTTTTTTTTTTTAAAAAAAAAATTGGCGTAAAATTTCGGATTCTATTATTTTCTAGTGGCACTCCCTTAGGGGTGTTACATTTCCACTTTGAGATTTGGCCTTTGCTTGTTCCAGCCGTGAATTGCAATGAGGAATGGAGTTTTTTTGAGTTTGTTTTCATTTGGTTTAGCTTACTTGACACATTGGTAGGAGCACCCAAGGTATCTTCCATTTGCACATTGGTCTTTGAAACATTTTTTGTAGAATTCACTTGGTAGGTTCGTTATTTTGTGGTCTTGGAGTGTGGATTCCGAAATTGCTGCATGGAGAAGTGATGGGAAGGTTTTCAATTGGTTGTTTAAAGCATATTTTAATTTCTTTTGAGACATGGTGCACATGGGGACAAAAGGACAACAAATTTGGTGGCTCATTGAAGGTTAAAAATTGATTTGGTCTTGGTGGAGAGTAGTGCATGGCCATGAGGTTCTTTTTGGCCAATTGGACTTTTAGAATTAATTGCTAATTGTAATTTAGTCAAGTTAATTGCTAGGATTAAATTAGGCTTGTTGGTTTCTTTGGTTTTCAATTAATTTAGTTAATAGGTTGAGTTTATGTGTTTGAGTTAGTCTTGCATTTAATTATTTTTAACTGTTTTACATCATTTGTTTGTAACAATGTTGATGTCTAGTAATTGTGATATGATTGTTATGGTAGCTTAATTTAATTCAGTTGGTCATTAGCTATATTGCGATGTTTCCCTGAGATTTTTGAACTATAACTTTGGTTGCTACTCTGACTTGGTTAATATCAATTCTGTATTTGCACCTGCAATTGGGTATACGCTTAGTTGCCCAGTTGGTGTTACATCTTCGCTTAGTTGATGTAACTGCATGGTGTAAATTAGATTTGATATTAACACTGCGTCCGCTTAGTTCGTTTTTATGAAAACAGGGTTAACCTTCGCTTAGTTGGTTAACTTTGTTGGATTAGAGGTTTGAGTCGCAATTTTATTTTGGTGATGTGTGATTGGAACATTGTAATTAAGTTAATGAACAACTGTTTTTCATTCTGTGTTTGAAAGCGTTTTCTTAGATCTGTGTTTGCATTTCAGTTTGCATCTTTGATTTTGTTTATCCACATTCACCACAAACTTTTCACAAACCACCCCACTACGTGTCTGACTTAATTCTCGAACCGCAAAATTGGTCCTTGAGAGACGACCTAGGAGTCAATTCCTAGTTATACTGCATTTCTTACATGCAATTAAATTTGTGTGGGTTGCGACAGCCCATTAGTGAGTTTCGAAACACCAAAGGGGTCAAGGTTGCTTCCTCTCTCTCGGTCCAACCAAGTCAAATCTTTCCACTTCATTTTCTTCATTCAAGTATGTTTTTCCTTGATTCTACTCACATTTTAGTTTTTGATTTTGAAAAATTTGTGTTTTGGGTGCTGTTAGAATAGGAATTTGATGTTCCATGCTGCTGCACCGCTACTGCATTTTTGGTCAATTTCTTATGCATAGGTGCTATGAAACTGTTGTGGCTTTGTGCATTTGGATTTTGTGTAGTTTAATTTTTCGTTTTTGGGTAATTTTGGGGCTGTTCCGTATCTGTGTAGACCTAGGTTCTATTCTGGATTGTTTCTGAGCGTTGCACACCACTGGTTGATCATGGGGCACCTCTATTTTGCAAATTTTCTCGCTGTTGTTCTGTGCCGCTGTTATAAACCAAATTTTTTATCACTGTCACGACATCACTAAGGGGTGAGAAGTTGACGCTCAGCACCAGTACCCCTCGGAGCCACTGTTTTGACGCTGCTCAGAGGCAGTTTTTCACCGCTTAGCGCCAGAGGCCAAGGCAGTTTGCAGCTTAATTTTTGGAAGTTTTTATGCACTGCTATGTTGTATATATATCCTTGTGCAGTAGTGTTTTTAACCTATTTCCATTATTGCTAACCATGACACTGTCTTTGCCTTGTTTTTTTGTAGATGGCATCTTCCTCCGGCCCAAAAAGATTAAAGAACCCTGCTGGCCAACCCTCTAAGGGGTATAAAAGGAAGGAAAAATTCTACTTAAACTGTTTCCTCTCTAGGCAACATGAGAAATACTTTGTTACTGTGGAAAATAGACGCCTTTTGATGGAAAGAACGATCACTGTGAAGCCAGAGGAGATTCCAAACTTTATATCAGAATACCTCAGAAGAGGGTGGCAAAGCTTGGGTACCTATCCTGCCCCCGCCAACATAGCAGTGGTTAAGGAGTTCTACGCTAATGCTAGGACTTTCACTGAGAAAGACGCACCATTTTTGAGTTATGTGCGGGGAAGTCGAGTCCCCTTTGATGCAGAGACCATCAACTCCTTCTTGGGAACAAAGTGGCAGATGGGCGAAAATCTATGCTAGTACACCCAATATGTAAAAGATGGAGCTGATATTGGAGAAGTTGAGAGAGTAGTTTGTTGTCCTGGGGGAACTTTTCAAAGGAACAGACAACAACACCCTGTATACATTAAAATATCTGATCTGACCCCGGTGAGCTAGCTTTGGTCCACCTTGATTCATGCCAACCTCTCTCCATGCTCTCACGTCTCCGACATCAACATGGGGTGGTCCCTTATGCTGTACAACATCCTTTCGGGGAAATCTTTGAATTTGGGTCGTCTCATTGCTGAGGAAATCCGCCATTGCGCTCACAACCTGGTAGTAAAGATCCCCTTGGGCACCCTTCCTTAATCACTCACTTATGCCAGTTAGCCGAGGTTGACATTTCTTCACCTCCTTTTGAGCGGACCCGTCGGACCATTGACCTTGCATTCTACAATCAGTATTGTTTGGACGACGAGGAAGGCCTAGTAGCAGCACCACCACCCCTACCACGCCGTTGCCGTCAGCAGCAGGACCCTCCTCAACCTGATCAATTTGATTTGATTAACAGTCAGCTGTAGATGGTGGTAGCACAACTAGCTGCTATCCGTAGAAGTGAGTTGGCTACAACAGAGATGTTGAGGAACATTACCATGGCCATGCCAGAGTTGGACATTATGTCCGAAGCTGAATATAATGCTCGAGTAGCATGGCCTGGGGATCAGGCCCAATCTTCTGCTGAAGGTGGAGCACAGGCTGCTGCAGATGCAGAAGAAGAAGAGGATGAGGATGATGAGAATGACACAGACTCAGACAGGAGCGAGGACAGTGTCTCTTGAGTTGCAACTGGAGATCTTTTGCAGGATTCTTTTTTGTGGATGATCCTGATTTCATTTTGATGCTTTACTTACTTTTAGTTTTTAAATTCTAGTCTTAGTTATTGCTTTAATTTTGAACTTGGCTAGTTGGATGAGTTTTCTGCAATGGTTTGGTCTTAAGGAATTATAATTTTTGCTTGGTTTGAGTAAAAAAATCTCTTGTGTTTGTTCTTATTCTTTATGATTGATTCTGAAAATTTCTTGAGATGATGTTGGTTGAGCTATGAAGCATAGATGGTGGTTGCTCATATCTGTTTTGGATAGATGATTGGTTTTGATTGTGGTCAATATTCTTGGCATTTTGTTGATAGAATTTGGAACCTTGAGTTAACCTGTGAGATGTTGTGCCTCAGATTTATTGTTGAATGCTATCACTTTGGAGTCACAGTTGATTTTGCCTGAATTTCTTCTATTTGAACTATTTGCTTGCTTGTTACAAATGATCAAGGCCATCTTGTTCTTCAACCTCCTCTACATTTTTTAGCCTAAAAGCCAATGCAAAACTTTCTCACCCCTGGAACCTTAAGCTTATTGAAAAATCCTTAACCTCCTTACCTTGAGTTGAAATGAACATATATGTTAATATGAGAAGAATGATTTAAGTTTGGGGGAGTTTTTGAAATAAGGGAGCATTGAGAAAATAGAAAAATGAGTCAAAAAGAAAGAAAAAGAAGAAAGAAGAAGAAGAGAAAGAAAAATGAATTCATTGAATGAGAGTTGGGAAATAAGTTGAGAAGTGGTTTACCCAATTGTGAAGCAAAAAGAGAGACTATATCATGAAGTAAATTTTTTTCTCTCTCAGCTCAAGGTGCTTTGTATCTAGAAAAACCAATTTTTCTTCTTAGCCCAACCACAATACAAGCCTCAAAAAGTCCTGGTGATGATAACTTGCTTGTGAATGTGTTTAATTGGTTGAAATGAAAGACAAAGTTGATTTGTGTGACATTGTGATGGTAGAGTGAAAGACACACCTCATTATACACCATTGAGCTTGAGTGAAACACTTTATTTTGTGAGGAAAGGTTCCATACATTTCAGGAAAACATTTTGCCATGTTTGTTGATCCCTTATAAAGCCATTTATCTTATAATCTTTGTCCTGTGAGCACCATAGTCGAAGCTTGATGTGCTACAACTTCATTATCTCTTGATTGGTCTTTCCATGATGAGCAAACACGTTTGATTTACTTGCTTGATTGAAACTGCTTTCTTGAGTTGCTACACCATTGTAGTTAACCTGTTTTGAATATGCAAAGTTTCTTTTTGCTTGAGAACAAGCAAAGTTCTAAGTTTGGGGTAGTTTGATAACGGTAATTCTTACGATTATCTGAGGTTCATTTTAGGAAAAAATCAGCTCCCCTTTAGCTTACTACTTGCTTAAATCCACTCTTTTATTTAGTTTTATTGTTTATCTTTATTTTGAGCTACATTACATAAATAATACTTTAATCCCCTGTTTTTGATGCATTTTGATGTTGGGAAGATCCTCCATTACATTGAAGAATCCCAGTGACCCAGAGAAAAGTGAAGGTTTTGGAAGCTGCGTTGGCGCTGAGCGGTACTTTCCCAGCATTGAGCGCCAGAGTTGCAGAGAGCTTCCAGTGATTTTAGCGTTGAGTGCCAGGAATCCACCGCTGAGCGCTGACGTTGGTGATGTGTCAAAATGCCTATTTATTCAAGTTGTCTCGAAGTATTTGGGGTCTTTGGTTCTTTGGAGGTGCGATTTCACGGTTGGAGCTCATGGAGAGCGCGAGGAGCTTGTGGGAACATCTCCTCTTCCTTTGGGTGTCCTTCTTCTTCCATCTTCCATGTTTGTAAGCTTTAGGGTTCTCCATGGAAATGGAGAACCAGATTCATCTTGTTAGGGTTAGATGTAGCCCATGAACTCTTGTGCAATGAATGATTGTTTTGTATTTACATATGCCTTTTCTATCTATTACTAGTATTCTTGTTTCCGATCTTAAAGCTTGCATGTAATGCGGACGTTCAGGACTTGATTTTGGGGTTTCATTGAGCCAGGGATGGGATATGAAATCTTGAACTGAAATAAGAGTCCTTGTGGGTCATTGAGCCAGGGATGTGATATGATTCACATGTTGTCTTAGATCCTAGTTCTTAATGCGGGTTTGCTTGTTAGATTTTCCAAGGGATTGGAGTTTGATAGGGAAAACCTAGGCTTTTTCATTTAAGGGATTAGGGTTAGAGTGTTTTAGTGGATTGACTTTAGTAAATTGATAGAAAGGAGATGAAATTGGTTATACACAATAGTGAATTGGTGAAATCTAATCTTAACATTGACATTTCATTCCATTTCAAGTCTTTTCCATTTCTAAGTTCCTTCAAGACCAAAGTCCAACCTTGTAATTATTTGTGAATTTATCTTTTTGCACATATTCTTATATGAATGTTATGTTCTTGAGTCTAGATGAGTTGTTAATCACACAATTTTCTAGTATTATGAGTCTCTTGGGAAAACAATACCTGGTCTTACCGGTTTTATTACTTGAACGATTTGGTACACTTGCCAATGAGTTAACAAGTTTTTGGCGCCGCTGCCGGGGACTCGTGTCAATATTAGACTTTTGTGAGGTTTCTAATTTTTTTAGACTTGATTTTGTACATAGAACTAACTCTTTGGTTGTACATAGATTTTCACTTTTACTTGGGCTAATTTGTGGCTTTAGCCTAGTTGTGTCTAAGTGTATGTAGGGAGATGTTCACACAAGGAGGACTGCAGCCTCCAAAACATCATGTAAACCCTGAGATTGAAGGTACTATAGGACACAAGGATACAACTAGCTTGAGCACCGCAAGTTGCCCCAAATTCTCCCTTCTTTGGTGATGCTCCAAGTGTTATGTGAAAGAAGAAGAAGAAAGGGAGAAGCAAAAGAGAAAGCCTAGTCACCACTACCCTTTGTTGAGAGACAAAGAACTCAAGCCTTGCAAGCTTAAGTTGATCAAGAGGAGTGAGTATTTAAAGATGTCAAGGTAGTGGAAGGGCAAAGATGAAGATTCTTATGCTATGAGAGTTATTTGGTGACTAGAAAGTGAGTCAAAAAGAGTTGGTGAAAGGAGCACACCAACAAAAACATCTGCACTTCATTCGTTTCATACGTCAAGCTAATGACATTAAAGAAGCGTTTTTGGGAGGCAACCCAATTTTCTTACCCTTGTCCTTGTGTTTGTGTGATTTTTGAATTCTAGTGTTATGTTTGTGTTTTTGAATTATAGAAGGTGTTTTTATTTTAATTATAGTTGAGTGAATGATTTTAACTTGTGTTTGTTAAGTGGTGACTAGTTGCTTGTGTGAGTAATTAGTGTGATTCCAATTGTTTTGATTGCTTTGATGTTTTTCAATGTGTTATAATTTATTTTGGTTTGCTTAGTTATATTCTGTACATTTTTATTGTGTTTTGTGTGCATCCAATCAACAATCTGCATCCAATATAACTAAATATTTAAGAACCTGCAACACACACTATCAACATTCTCCAAACAACACAATCATCTCCATCCAAACAATCAATGGAACTTCCACAGAATACAACGTCCATCCAAACAAGCAATCCACAAAATACAAAGTCAAAAGAAGTATATATAAGTTCCCCAACTTGTAATTGAAAATACAAATATATATATATATATATATATATATATATATATATATATATATAAAACGTAATGCTACCAATCAAGTTCATAAGACTAATAATGTGATCATCAATTCTAATAATGTTCCGTGAAGCTAAACAAGTCAATGATCCACATAAGACTAATGATATAAGAAATACTAATAATGTTCATAGCCCATCAAATCTAATAATCCATATAATGTTCATCATTATTTTGGTTTTCTTCCTCTTGATTATTTTGAGCGTCTGAAGTTGGATGGACTAGTGTGGGCTGGCTTTGGGTGGACTGAACTCGTGGTGTGGGCTGAACTGAATTGGGTTGGATTGGGACCGGCTGTGACTGAGAGGGGTGATGCACTATAGACTCGGGAAGAAATCTCATGACCATTTCTTTGAAACCGGTAAACTCTTGTCTCAATTCATTATATTCTCGGTCACGTGTTTCAAGCTTCTGTGTTAGGACATTAACGGTGTCATCAGGACGCTAGGAGGAAGAAGGAGGTTGGTGCTTTAGACCACCACGTTCTGCAGTGTAATTTGAAGCCAGTTGCCTTGCCCCATAAATTCTTCCTTTTTTCTTGCCACCAACAACATCAATCTAACACTGTGACCTAATAAGATCATCATCATCATCTGGTTGTTGGTTGACTGAGGACATGATGAATGTGAGGATCTGGCCCGTGAAAGCTTTGTGGAAAATTCTTCCTGTTAAAAATGATCATAAAGTATCAGATACAATAGAAGACACAAAGTTATGAATCGACTACAAATTCAAGTGTTTTCTTACATGCGTCTTTCAAGACCTTTCATCAACAAATTGATTTTATTTTATTTTCCTTTATTTGATTTGATTTGATTTGATTTGATTTTTCTATTTTATTTTATTATTTGTGTGGTTTGGATTTGATTTTGTTTTGTGTGTTTGAGTTCTTTTTTTAGGTTATGCGCTGCTTCTGATGGCAGTACTGAAAACATCTACTGATGGATGCTAATAAAGAAGAGAAAGATTAACATCTACTGAAGGATGTTGATGAGAAAGATTTACATCTACTGATGGATGCTGGAAGAGTTTGAGAGAGCATCTACTGATGAATGCTGCTATGGAAGAGGATGGTGACTAGACATCTACTGATGGATGCTAGGTGATTAGGCATCTACTGATGGATGCCAATGAAGAAAAGAAAGATTGATGTCTACTGAGGGATACCAATGAAGACAAGAAAAATTAGCATCTACTGATGGATGCTATGTGATTAGACATCTACTGATGGATGTTAGTAACAACATCTACTGATGGATGCTATGATGATAAACTTATTGGGTCAAGCTAGTGACGTTAAAGAAGCACTTGTTGGGAGGCAACCCAGTTCTCTGACCTTTTAATTTTTTTTTTTAATTTTTGTTTTTGTCTATTTCATTTTAATTTATTTTTATTATGCTCTGCTTGAATGAACTGAACTGTTTTGATTCAACTGTGCCTGTTTTGTGTAATAAGTTTTGCTTTATGAGATTCTAGTGTTTGATTGAAGTTGAGATGGTGCATGATGATATATTTGTAAGACAAGTGTCTGAGATAAAGTTTGATTAAAATACTGAGCAGGAAGTTTTTCTGAATTTGAGAACTTGTGAGTTACCTGTGTGAGTTTTGAGCTTCAAAGTATTTTTGTAATTGTTATTACTTTGGAAGCATGAATGATTTTCCCAAATTTTCTGTGATTGAACGGCTTGCTTGCAGGTTCCATATGATCAAGGCCATCTTTTGTTGTCCCTTATTCTTTTAGCCTTCATAAAAGTTTTGCCCACTAAAAAGAGAACAATTTGTTTTAACCTTTGAACCTTAAGCCTTATGCATGTCTTGAAAAACCTTTTTGAAAAATCTTTACCTTGAGTTAAGTTGAGAACATTTGATGAGGTACTGATAAAGTTTCAAGTTTGGGGTTACCAAGAAACAACTCACTTCTCTAGGCAGTGAGCAATTGAAAATCAAAAGCAAGAAAAAGGCAAAAGAAAAGAAAAAGTGAGAAAAGAAAATTCAAAAGAAAAGAAAGAGCTCACTACAAGGGAAAGCTGGGAAAAAGAAAGAGAGTTGTTCTTGAATGACAAATTCATAAATGTCTCTCTTAACTCAAGGAACTTTGGTGACCAGAAAAACCAATTTCCTTCTTAACCCAGCCAAGTTACAAGCCATGAAAAGCCTTGTGAGGATAACCTGCTTGTAAGTATGTTTGATTGTGGCTAAATGAAAGGCAAAATCAATTTGTGTGACATTGTGATAGCATAGAGAAACACCACAACGTGCACCTGTGAGCTGGGTGAGACACTTTTGAATGCTTGAGTGATATACTTTTGAGTGCCTGAGTGAAACACTTCCCTGGTGAGGAATAGTTCTCTAAATGTTTGATTGCATCCCTGCTTGGTTGATTGATCACTCTTAAGGATAACACCTGTTAAAATTGCATCACATTGAGGATGATTGAATTAAAGCATCTGCAGATCTTGACTGAAATCTTATGCTGAAATTGATAAAAGTAATCCTTTGTCTTGAAAAAGTTTTGGAAAAAGGTTGAGTCATTGTAGTGATTGTTCTGAAAAGCCGAGTTACAGTTTGTTTGCTTGCGGACAAGCAAAGTTCTAAGTTTGGGGTTGTGATAACAGTTTAAAACACTGTTATTTGCTATGTGATTTTGATACTAAAAGCACCCTTTTTCACTTAGAAACTTGCTTGGATTCATGTGTTTTCAATAAAATGTGTGAATGAGAGAGTTGAGGTCGATTTCAATGGTTTTCTAATAAATTCCCCTTGTTTTGACAGAGATTGAAGTAATACTGGAAGAAAAAGTGAAAAGCCAAGAAGGTGGAGCTAAAAAGGGGTCAAAAAGACACCAAGAGGAGGGAAAATGCGAAGCCCGAGCGACAAAGAACGAAAAACAGCGAGATCACATCACTGCTGGTCGCTCGTGCGGTGGCCCCGACGCCCGGCCTACGTACGCTCGACACCTTGGCATCCAATTCTGACACCCAGGCGTTACAGAAGCCTCAAATCTCGTCCAGGTGAGCTCCCTGCGACGCTTGGGCGATACTTCAGCTAGATCGGGCCACAATTTGGGACGCGTCTAACACTATTTAAAGGACCCTAAGGCTCTAGGTTTTGCACCCTTGACAGAGAATAACATAGCAATACACCTTTAGCCAATTCTTAGTCTTCCATTCTCTTCTTTTCTTCCATTGTTCATACAATTCCCCCATGTCTATGGGGAACTAATTTCTATTTGTTGTTGGGGAATGATGTAACCTTGTAAACTCTCATGTATTTGAATTGATTCTTAATTTCATATTCTTTTTCATTAATTGTTAGAGTAATTTATCTATTCTTATTGCTTGCTTATACAATAACATGATCTGTGAATTGCATGAGTGCCGACAGGTTCCTTTCAATTCAGGTCCTTGTTAAATTACTCCTAAGGGTTATATTGCCCAGACATGAGGGTATGAGTCTTAGTCGTCTTAACCTCTTGATCTTCAGTTGTTTTTACTAGGAATGCTAGGAATTGTAGGAACTGGTAATTAGGGAGAGACTTATTTACCGAGATATCGGGTTTAAGTGTTTTAGTGAGGAATGTTAGCATTGATGAATAAAGAAGAATTCTTATATACACGAGAGGGAACTCGGTGAAGTCTAACCCCAACAACATATCCATCTCATATTAATCAACCTCCTCTCATCTCTGTGCTCTTTTGCCACTAATCAATTTTACTTTGCTTTATTTTATTATTTTTGCAATACAACCCATGATCTCTTTTATTCTAAGTCTTAATTAATCTTGTTTTCACATAACTGTTCAGCGCCTAGAGTCCTCTGGGATACAATACTTGGTCTTACCATTTTATATTACTTGTGCGACTCGGTACACTTGTCGATTTGCCCCAACACCTACCACTCGTAGCCAGACATTGTTATCAATGTAAATATTTACACCCTTCACTCGAAAATGAATGACTCCATTTATGTTTTTCAGATTGTTGTAAAAGACTTACACTAAGTCAGGGTACCAGTCACCCTTCATCTGGACAAACGTAGAAAGAACTTGAGTTTCAATCTATTCCTGGAAGTGAAAGCCCTCTTTTACAAATAAGTCAAGGTTCAGATACTTGTGCGGAACAACAGTTTTGATGCTCTTCCATATCAGAAACTCTTCATGAATCTCCTCACGATAATTTCCACAATCAGAAAAAGAAACCTAAGCTTCCCTTACATGCATTCCAAGCATAGCTTGAATGGAGAACCTTAAATAGTGCCTTAAATAGCGAAGAGCTCAACAAATCTACAGATCACCATTTCGGCAATGGAGAACATTTCTTAAAATCAAGTTTGAGCTAGAAAGTGAAGGAAAACAGGACTATTAATCACATGCAAAGCAAAATCTTTGCATGGTCAAAACCCTAGGTCCCAAAATAGCGGAGACAAAGCAGAATCACTTACCCGCTGAAAACACGAAACCAATCGGTGCAAGTCGAAGCTCTCGACTCCGAAAACGCAAAGACACCACATAAACGACAATGCATCGGGTGATTCAGTGAGAATGATAGATAGAAGACAGAGAGAACGGGAAGTAACTTTCTAGAGAGAGGAACGTCCTTTTGGAAATGAACTTAGCTTTTTAGAATACCCATTATCAAAAAGACCCATACCTTTATCAAAAATTCAGGTTTTCAACCGTTCCTTTTAAGTAGGGATATATATATATATATTTATTTATTTATTTATTTATTTATTTAAATTTAGACTCTTAAAAAAGTAAAAATATATTTTTATATAAAATACCCTTAAATCACCGCAATTAAAGAGATTAAAAAAATTTGCTAAATCTCGGAAATTCCCGTTTTCTCCTTAATTTTAAATACGTGAAAATAAACATAATTTTATCCACATAAATAATAATTCACCTTGCAAATAAAATCATTATCAAAAAATTTATTTATAAAAGTTATCAATGATTATCTAAACCTTAGAAATCACCTTAACAAAAAACTTTGATTAAATTAAAAACCAAACATATTATTTTTTATTATGAATAAGTTTTTGAAATATTAAGGTGTGAATAAGTTAAAATTATTCTCAGCCTTAACTGAGTTTTCTTAATATTATACAGATTATTAATTTTTGTGGACTAATTATAATGTTGCTATCACGGGACCGGGTTGGATCATCTTCAATTAAATAAACTGATTTGGAAAGTTGAATATCGAAAAACAGAGAGAATACATGCACCACACAAAATAATTTATTTCCTGAGCAATCGGATTCTGTTGTGGTCCACCTCGCTGTCAAAACTCTTATCTACAGTATGACATTTCAGATAAAACTTATCAATAGATAAAGCTACTGCATTAAATTCATGATTTAAGACAATAAGTAGTTAAAGAAATTCACCCTGTTGTTTCCTTTTTTTTCACCCTTGTTTACTTGTACTTTAAGATTAACTTTTTCTACAATTTATATTTAAATTTTTTAAATAATTTATTTAAAATTCGAAAAGAATATTTAAAAATCATTAACAAGTTTCAAATAATCCACAATTATATTTTAAATGTGACATCCAATAATATACAGCATGCATATATAGTCTAGACATCCTCGATTATGATAAAGGAAAGCAGTCAAGAATAATTTAAAATATAATGTTGCTATCACCACCCATCACCACCCATTTTCTGAAAAGCCCTCTTCGAAGTCAGGTTATCCTAACTTTATGGGTCTGACTTCCCTTAAGGTCCAATATCTTTTATATTATTATTACTTTCTTTTTTTCTCTCAAAACAAATATCAAATTGATAATTAAATATACTTTTAATTATTTAAGTATATGTTTATATTTATTCAACTTTTAATATAAAATAATTTATTTTTATATTTTTATTTTATCATATAAATATTCTTAGATACAAACTCTTTATACGCTTTTATTATATTTATACTTTTTTCCTAATACAAACAATAGACACGTTTTACTCTATTTTCTTTCCTGTTCTTGTTGTACCTACTTTCCCCTTATTATATATGTATATATGTGGGAATAGATAACGTGTTAAGTATGCTTAACCGAACAGCATTATAATCATATAGATGTTTACAGATATTTTGCTATGATCTTATAAACACGTATTTATATAATTTAAAAGATCGGTTATATAAACAATAATCTTATCAAACAATTATTATATATCAATAACTCTTAAAATATCTGTACATAGAATTATTTTCATTTTTTTATTTTTTTCTTAAAATATCGGTTATATAACAATTATTTTCAATCATCTTGTTTGTTTTTTAATATATTCAAACAAATTGATTCAATTATTTTTCTTTTCACCAAATGGACGTAATGTTTATTCGGATTAATCAAAATAAATATATTATAAAAAATTACATAAATAAATAAGTTGAGTAGGAAAAATTTGATTCCAAAATATATTGATTTTGTTTCATAGCATGAATTTTTATAGAAAGTCGGATAAATATGTGTATTTTTTTCAGTTTTTTAAGGATAAAAACTTGTATTTCAATTATGTTAAGTTTATGGAATCATTTATATTTTGAAATGTATTTCATGCGGAAAAGAAATACGATAACAAATATTTTTTATAATGAATATTAGTTTCACAATCAAAACATATTAAGATGATATAAAAAAAAAATAAGGGTTAAATATGTTTTTGGTCCCTTAATTTTCAGTGAACTTTCAGTGAAAATTAGAATTAGTCTCTCTTCAAAATTTTGGCCTAATTTAGTCCCCCAACTTTAGAGATGTATGAATTTAGTCCTTTTAACCAAATTTTGTTAACTTTATTTCATGTTTCAGACGCATTTCTCAGTTAACATTGAAGCAAAAATGTGTCATACAGTGTAAACAACCCAACATGAAATGTGCTTGAAACATCAAATAAACCAAACAAAATTTAATTAAAAGTACTAAATTCATACATTTCTAAAGTTGAGAGACTAAATTAAGCCAAAGTTTTGAAGAGGGACTACTTCCAAAAGTTTAAGGATAAAAAACATATTTAACCCAAAAAATAATTTTGATTTCAATTATGAACCGAAGAAAAAAAAAATTTACTTTGCTTCAGTTATAAAGACTCTGAAATACTAAACCAAAAATAATAAATAATAAATATAAAAATTTAGGTTTTTTTCTTAGTATTACAAATAATCAAGATCATATACATCTTTTGATTTAAAATTATTGTTTAATTTTAAGCACAGTCCAGCTCAGAAATAGAAATAGTAACAAAATATGATTTCTAAATAGAAATATAATTATAGCTAAAATGTAGATTGTTATACAAATTATGATATCTATAATAATTGCATACTATTGTACATTTTTATTCCATATTTTACATAAGCTTTTCCTAAGCAAATGAATGGACTTATTGGAAACTAGTGTAAAACTCTTGAATTTCTACACAAAAGACAATGATTTCAATTAGTGTATAAAAAGACAATAGGAAAAAATATTTAATTCAATGCAATTATTACTGTTTCCTAAGTACTTTTAATACGAGCATGAATAATGATTGTCATATGATGCATTACATAATAACCACGCTTATATGATCTAGTTTATCTATTACACTACAATATATCATCATAATTATAAATAATTGAGGAAGATCGTTCAATAAAACAATTATAAATGTATAAAGCAAAATACCAAACGTTGAGGGTCAACCATACAAGCTTTTTAGTCTTAGTAGTTGATTTCTTTAACAACATCATATGTGCTGCAATTGAACTATGAAAAATGGAATGTTTTAGGATATACTTATATAACAAAGTAACTTCATAACATTAAGGTTTTTACCAATCTATTAATTGTCTAAGATGGTTGGGGGAGACTTGTACAAAGAGAAAAACTATACAACAATGATGTCCGATAGGAAAACCACAAATAACTACCAATGACGCCTATATTGATAATAACTTAATTGTTATACCTTAAAATCACAGATGGAGTTTACAAGTGAACAAACTACACTTATGTAACAATATAAGGGACAAAATATGTTTGGATGTCGTCAATATAAATCATTCACCTCATATTGTTACTTACACCAACCATATACTTGAAAACATAATAGTTATTTGATATAAGTAACTAGATAAATCAATTTTATATAAAGAATGGTTTAGAGGATGATAACGCTGTCGTTGACGTGATCAAATTAATATTACACGAAATAGATTTTTAACAAATTAGTTCTTATAAAAACTATACAAAAGTGTAAGAAATGAAATGCCTTGTTTCTTAAGAGTAAGACAGGGGTGAATTGATGATCAATAAAAACAAATGCTTTTAAAATATTTTCACAAACTTAGAATGATCTTTAATCTTTCTTGTAATCTAAGCAATACGCGTAATGAAAGTAAAAGAGATAAGGAAAGAAATACAAATAGAGGATTTATACTGGTTCGACCTCAATGCCTACATCCAGTTTCCCTTCTAATCAACCTTAGATTGAAGGCTCTTTCACTATAATGATTTGAGTTTTACATCAAAGGTTTTACAGAGAACTCTCTCAAAATGACCTTTCTCACTCAACAATCAAATATAGAAAGATAACACCTACACAAAGAACCACATGTCTTTATTGCCAAACCCTTTGAGAACACCTCTCAAGGTACCAAGAACTCCTCACTCTTCTTCCTGGCTGCACACACAGGGAAACACAATCCACGATTGAAGAAAACAAAGTCTGATAAGTTAAGAATACACCTCACGTGTGCAGTAGTTGATCAACAATGTACATCCATGTCTGTTCTTCAAGAAGCCTTCAAGATTTATCAACTTCTATGAACTTGTTTCTTGGAGCGTCTCAACACACCTTTAAAATTTTTCTCAAACCAAAGATATCATATATGAAAGTTTATAATGATCAATTCATTGAAGAGTTGAGTGCAGTGCATCAATTTATAGTTTTTCTCATGACAGACGCAAAACAATCAATTACGTTAGTAATGTAATCGGTTACATTAGTAACAAATGTAACAAAATTACAACTAACACAATTCTAATTGAATGCATAATTAATGTAATCGATTTACAATAAAAGCTAGTCAACATATTTAAAAATATGACTGTGAACATTGTTATGACTTAGATTGAAAACAAATTTCAAATAATAATAGACTTAATTAATTACATAAATAGTGTAATCAATTAAGCTCTTCACTTAAACAGATTTTGAAAACTTTTTCTCTTCAAAACTCATCACAGCACATTTCAAATGTTTGCAAAGACACGAGTCTTGTTATTTTGCCACAGTTTTAAACATAAGCTATCTGATGAACTTAATTGATTACAACATCATTATAATCGATTATTTCATATAGAGTTTCTTTGTGCTAGTGGCTTTATTGTAACGTCCCGACAACTTACAGGGACTGTTGACTGCCCCCACAGATCACCACGACGCTTTCCAGTGTGCTTTGTCCTCACTCACACTTTCCGAGAAAACTTCCCGGAAGGTCACCCATCCCAGAATTACTCTAGGATAAGCACGCTTAACCATGGAGTTCTTATTGGCTAGGCTACCGAAAAGCAAATGCATTTGGTGATATGAGTAGCCAAATCAATTCCTTTAAGCTATCCTTCAACCGTATAGTCCCGGGCGTCACATGCCCACCAGCTTCCGCTTGGTTCGTCCTCGAACCACACCGTACTGGGAGAGGCTAGGCTCTGATACCATTTGTAACGTCCCAGCAACTTACAGGGACTGTTGACTGCCCCCACAGATTACCACGACGCTTTCCAGTGTGCTTTGTCCTCACTCACACACTTTCCGAGAAAACTTCCCGGAAGGTCACCCATCCCAGAATTACTCCAGGCTAAGCACGCTTAACCATGGAGTTCTTATGGGCTAGGCTACCGAAAAGCAAATGCATTTGGTGATATGAGTAGCCAAATCAATTCCTTTAAGCTATCCTTCAACCGTATAGTCTCATACTTATACAGTCTCTAGATCCCTCTCATTCCGGTGTATGTTCGATTCATCCATGTGCCCCTTCCACTCGAAGCCTGCCAGGAGCCGCTCACTCCCCGCCCTCGTCAGTGCCCGGGCGTCACATTTATCACACAAAACATTTAGTATGCATATAATAGATATAAACACAATCATGATCACAGTAGTATGCAGACCAAACAACATGTCAACATATGTATTAATCATCTATAAACATTTACATAGCAACATATGTATCAATCACAAATACACATTTCTATTGTGCCATGAAAAAATATGTGTTGTTACAATCAATGTGTTGTCATTATCAAAACCAAAACACATCAGGATTGGGTTCAGCACTCATATTGCTCACCCTATCAACAATAAGGGTTACTAAAACAAAAAAAAAAGAGTAAAGAAGATAAAGGTTAATAAAAGATTAAAGGAAAAAATAACAAAAGATATAACGAAATAAATTTATAAAAAGATTTGAAAAGATAAAAACAAATATAAAGAAAATAGGTTGATTTCACTATTTTTTCAACATAGGATTCATCATTGGTTATCTAAAGATTAATATTATTGTTCAATTAATTATTGTTTTAGATGTTCAAATTAATCAATGTAAGTTTTCAATTAATTTGTTGGCATTCTCACTCTTAACCAAAATACATTTTCAATTAAAAATAAGAACTTTGTAGATTAATCATAGTAAATTTAACTAAAGTACATTTGCAATTAAATATTACTATGCCTAATCATGTCTATTCTTTTACCTCTTATATCAAGTAAAAAGCTAATTAACCAAAATACAATATTGATTAATTATTGTTAAAGTTTTTACCACTAATCAAAGTACATTCTCAATTATTTGTAAAAACCCATTCAATCACATGAAAGTTTCTAACTTTAATCAATGCAAATTTTCAATTAAAAATAAAAACCCTTCGACTCATATGATTGATATGTTATGTAGATTTAACACTATGATAACTTCCTATATTGAAAAAATCATTACTTTTACTTGATTAAGAAGCATAAGACATAGATTAAAATAAATCACAACAAGAATAAAAACAACAAACAAATTTATTCATGAAACCTTAGAATCCAATTAAGAAATTGCAGTAAAATCAACCCCAAAGGTTTAACACTCCATGGAATGTTCAAATAACATGAAAATGTAAGAGAGGGTGGAGAACATAAGATAAGAGAGGGAGGACGAAATTTGAACCCCTTACAGGATTCCTAAGCTTTTCCTAATGTGTTTCCCTGAGTCTCTTTGTATAGAAATTGGATTGGGCTTTGTTTGACGCTTTTTTGTTGTTGTAATCTTCTTTATAATAATGTAATCTCCTCAATTATCTTCTAAATTGTTGATAGGGGGAGCACAGTGTTAGCTAAACCCAATCCCCGTGATGTTTGTTTTTTATGATGACAACACATTGTTAAAAACACATGTATGTGTACCATGTTATGTGTTATATGTGTTATATGCTTATTGTGAAATACGCACATATTGTGATTGTCACATTTGTTGATGATCAAGGTCGTACCCAAATCAAATTTAATATGGAATTAAAGTGCAATATAGACTAGGAAATGACTCCTAGGTCGTCTCTCAAGGACCAAACTGTGGTTCAGGAATTAAGTCGAACACTTGGTGGGGGGGGGGTGCTTTTGGACAGTTTTGTGTAGTGGAAATGAAACAACTAAAACTCAAATTTAACAAAGATTAAAACAACGTTGATCACTAGCTCAATTACATGCTTCCAATCACAGATTTATCAACAAAATGCTATTCTAACCCCTGATCCAACACAAGTAAACCAACTAAGTGAAGATTAACCATGTTTTCATAAAAGCGAATTAAGCAGACACAATGGTCATACCTAATCAGTTCTGCACCATATAGTTTCATCAACTAAGCGAAGATTAAACACCAATTAGGCAACTAAGCGTATACCCAATTGTATACCAAATTGTATCAAGTAATAATAAATGGTAAGACCAAGTATTGTATCCCAGAAGACTCACGACACTAAATAGTTGCGTAATCACTTAACTAATTAAGACTGAAAAACTATTTTGTTGATTTTTAATTGCAATAAAATTAAACATAATAACAAAATGTAAAATTTGATCAATTGAGGCTTAACACAAGAATGAATGGATGATGTTGATAATATGAGATGATAATCTTGTTGGGGTTTAGATTTCACCTTCTTTACTTTCATGCATATAAGAATTCATCTTTCTCATTTAATTATTAACGTCACTCTCTAAATTACTTAGAACCCGATCCCTCAGCATAAAAAGCCTATCCTTAATTATTAGACCACAATCCCGTGAATCCCTAATAATCAATTCTGCATTACAACCAAAAACTTAAGACAACCAAACATTCATGATGGGGAAGTGCATACCTAGAGAGAATATACTAATGACATACAAGAAATGGAGAGAAATTAAATAGTGGAAAAGAGTAGAGAAAAGGAAACTTAGGACTTGAAGTGCGCCACTTGAAGGAAGCTCCGAGATAAGCATCAAAGGAGTTCCCCTTAGGCTTCTTATATAGCTTTTGGAGTAAGTTTGGATGATAGTTTCAAGGGTTTATAAGCTTCTTAGCACTCCTAGAGTTCAAAAACGAAACTAGCTAAGATTACTTGCACTACAAGCTACGGAAATGTATTTACTCTTCTTTTCTTTAAAGTTCAAGCCATGTGAAGTCCCACATTGCTTGAACTAAAAGAAATGGAAGAGTTTATAAATGTTTCTTCACTAGAAATGAAACGAAAGAAAAAGAGGCAAAATACAAGCCCATGAAACCTACACTTTTCTTTTTGTACTTTTTGTCAATTTGAAAACTCTTCATTGTTGCCCCATCTATGATCATATCATCCCCCAGGTTGGAGAGGATTCGACCTCGAATCTTGAAAAACCTGCAACAAAGAGAGATTAATGACTTATTTTGTTTATAATCCAAAGGTTCACACACTTAAATCCAATGATGATCAAGCTCAATTCAGCACACAAACATGGAGATGTAAAAATACTTTTAGCTATGTAATTTCAGATAATAGCTCTAGAAAACATCTAAAGAGGAACAAACATATGACTCAAAGCGAAGCTAACAAGAAATAAAAGACATATAAAATCCAGCCAAGACAAGAAATACAAGCTAGAACAGCAAGCAAAGTGGAATAAGGACACCTACTTGTTGAAGACCTCCAATAGCATTGTCGCTGTTTGAAGAAAAGTGTGCTAGCACAAGCCTCTGGACAGCCATGGTTTAGCACCTCCAAGCCTTGATTTAAAGCTTTGATTACTTGCTTAAGAGTGTGGTGACGTTCTAGCACCATTCAGTGATCAATTCCAGCAGCCAAAACAACCAAACAGCAAGCAACAATGCAAAAAGAGGAGTATTATATCAACAACAGAATACTAGATGAACACAGTGGAGAAACAAATTTATTGCAAACAGTATAGAAAGAATTGGCACAAAGTAAAAACTGGGCATGAAAGTAGACATGTAGACGAAATTTTTAAAAAATGTTTCATGCAAAACGGATAAGAATTGAAGTTAAATTGGAACAAACAAGATTGAAGTAGCAACAACGTTTTTTTGGATGCAGAAAATGAGTACTGAACGAAAAAAATTAAATGCACATAGTAAATGATGGAATTAACTCAAAGTAATGATTGGACATTATTCTTAACATGTAGAAGAAACCAGGAAAAAAATTGCACTCAATTTGGATGAGAAATGAATGCAAAATGAATCAAACAAGACAGCACTAAAATAGACGAACATGCAAGGCGGAACAGAAAAATCTGGGTGAAAAAAGCTTAATTAAAAGCATTACTTCTACTCTAGCATGCAATTCCTAAGAAGATCAAAACCTAAGGCTCATGATACCATATGATGGGGAAGTGCATACGTAGAGAGAATATACTAAATGGCATACAAGAAATGGAGAGAAATTAAAAAGTGGAAAAGAGTAGAGAAAAGGAAACTTAGGACTTGAAGATGCGCCACTTGAAGGAAGCTCCAAGATAAGCATCAATGGAGGACCCCCTAGGCTTTTGGATGAATGTTTCAAGAGATGTGGGACTTGAATGCCTAAGGTCTGACCAACAACGTCCCTAGGTGTTTCTTAGTCCCACATTGCTTAACTCTCTCATTCCAAAATGGTTTATAAGCTTCATAGCACTCCTAGGGTTCAAAAACGAAACTAGCTAAGATTACTTGCACTACAAGCTACGAAAATGTATTTACTCTCTTTTTCTTTTAAGTTTAAGCCATGTGAAGTCCCGCATTGCTTGAACTAAAAGAAACGGAAGAGTTTATAAACGTTTCTTCACTAGAAATGAAACGAAAGCAAAAGAGGCAAAATACAAGCCCATGAAACCTACACTATTCTTTTTGTACTTTTTGTCACTCTATAAACTCTTCATTGTTGCCCCATCTATGATCATATCACCTATCCCTAGGCAATATTTCTTTTGGGTGAAATTCTCCAGGTCATGGTTTCTAGGTATTTCTCGATAACAAAGAAATCCAAACATCATGCTATGAGTGACCAAAACATAACAAACATTAAGTAAAGGAGAATATCACTAACAATTAATGAAAGAAGCATAAAATAATTCAAATCATATTTAAATACATGAAAGTTTAGAGGCTACATCATTCCCAACAACAAATGAATTTAGTTCTCCATTGTCATGGAGAACCTAAGTGTACAATGGAATGAAAGTGAGATAAAAACCCTAGAAAACTAAGAGGAAAGCTCCCGCATCCAATTCTGCCTCCAAAGAGTCGAATAGAGTGTTTTTGCACTGTAGCCATCAAAAGATACAAACCGTAGGGCGAGCAAGTCCTTAAAGAGATCAGAAACAAGTCCAAAGGCCCAACACACTGGCGCTTAGTGCCCCCAGTTAGGCCAAGCAGGCGTCCCTATGAGAGAAGTGGCGCTGAGGGCCCTGAAAGGGGCAAGCACGCATTTTGCGGTACATGGAGTCTGGCGCTAAGCGCCCCCTAGATGGCAATGATAACGGTTGAAATACCATTATTTTTATACTTAAATTTGACACTAAACACACAATTTATGACTTAAAAACTAGTTTGAAATCATGTTTTTTGCTTAAGTTAGAGAATAAGACAGTTGAAGGCAATATTATTGGTATTATGCTTGGTTTTCCTTGTTTTGGCAGGAATTAACATGAATTGGATGAAAGAAGCTGAAGTAATAAGGAGTTAGACTCCAGAGAAGAAGGAAAACTACTTAAAAGAGGAATCGCAGATGCCGCTGAGCACCAATTCCACCGCTGAGCGCTAGCCTTGTGGTGGAGTTCTCTGGACAACGTTTAAGCGGCAACACTGAGGGGAAAAACAAGTGTCGCAGTCACCGCTGAGCGGCACTTTTACCGCTGAGTGCCAGCCTCTTCAGTGAGTTCACTGCCAGGTGCTTGGGCGTGAATGTTGAGCGATATTTCTGAGTGTCGTGCCTACCGTTGAGCGGCAATTCCACTGCTAAGCGTCAGTCTCGTGGGCATGGGTCAATTTCTGCTATTTTTTATGAACTATATATTGATTTGCATGACCCAGAAAAGGGTATATTTGACAGAAAGAGTCATAGAATCACTCTCTTCACCCCCTCGAAGGTGGATTTTGGATGCGAAAGCTCCAATCTACAACTTTTAGGGTTCTATTTTTCATTCTTTTCATTATATTCATCTAGTTTCACCATGTCTATGGTAAACTAAACCTCCATTGTTGTTGGGGAAACGATGTAATCCTTTGAGACTCTCATGTATTGAATTGATCTTGATTATATATGCTTACTTTATTAATTGTTAGGGGTTTTCCTCTATACTCTATGCATGCTTTGTTTCACTCATTTAATTGCCTGATCATTGATTTTGTCGATATGGACACATATGGGGAAATCTAGACTTGGGGAAATTCTCTCGGGAGCAATATTACCGAGACATAGGGATAGGAGGACCAATTGCCTTTAAGCTTCTATGCGAATGTAATGAATGATTAATTGCTAGGCAGACAAGACATTGTAAACTAGTAATTAAGAGTAGGCTCTCTTCACCGAGACATCGGGTTTAGGATAAATTAGAAAGTGACATTGACATTAATGAAGGAGTTGAATTCATAAATACATGAGAGTGGATAGGATAAAGTTGGAAACCCCAACAACATAATTCATCCATATATCATTCACCTGCATATTCTTTTGGCCAATTGATAAACAATTGCATTCATGTTTATTTTCTGTTTTGCATTCTAAACCTAATTTTCGTTCTCAAGTCTTAAATAATCAACAAATCACATGATTGTCTAGGCCAATGAGTCTCTAGGGAAAAAGATACTTGGTCTTACCATTTATATTACTTGATACGATTTGGTACACTTGTCAGAGTCTTAACAGGCAACTATGCGCTCAACGTTGTATCAGTAAACCAAAAATGGCGTTTTTGCTATTCTTTTGACAATGTAGATGCTTCACTCACAAATTAATAGTCAATGATCCATTCCAATCGGTTCAAACAGCAGTATCAACATTATATAGTGCATAAGAGTAAAAAATCATCCGAAATGAAAAATTTTAAGAGCAACAATGAAGATGGCTACTTGAGTGGAGAGTAGAACTTGAACAATGCACAAGAGAGATGGAAAATCTAGGGCTTGAATATACACTAGCAGCAACTACTTGAAACAACCGCAAATTTAAGGTATGAAAGCAAATGTGAGGGAAGGGAATGATTTTTGGTGGCGGGAAGGAAGAAGAAACTGAGAGAGAGCTCTAGGGTGAAAGACTTGAGCGGCTGGAAAGTGTGAGAGTGAAAAGTGAGGATTTGGTCAAGTCATTTAGGGTTAGGGGGGTTGGTTGAGCCTAATTTCGTTGAGCCCAAAAGCCCTAAGATGTCCAACCCGCAATGCCAGCGCTGAGTGCTACTAATGAGTCAATATTTTCTTGACTTAGCTTAGTTTATTGTGCTAGAATTAATAAGGGAATTGTGCTTAAATGTCCAGTATTTTCCCGTTTTTACTAATTGTGCTTAATTTGATTAGAAATTCTTATTTTAATTAATTTGAATTATCTGAGACGAATTATTTGTATTATTAATTGTAGGGAAATTATTAGTTAATATTTTGGGACATTTGGAAGTTAAATGAGGTGTAGCCACCACTCACTTGAATTTCAATTTTTCATTTGGACTTGGAAAGGAAAGGCCCTTGGGCATTTAATATTTTGAAGCACTATGATTAAATTCGGAGAAAGCAACCTTCACTTGGAGACACGGGCTGCATTAAGATGAGACATCCACGTGAAAGGAGTTTCAAAAAGCAAGTGGTTAAATGCACTGGAAGAGATCAGCGGGGCCATGGAAAATTAATTCTAAAAAGT
The DNA here is from genome assembly GCA_036885675.1 of Vigna mungo. Classification (NCBI taxonomy): domain Eukaryota; kingdom Viridiplantae; phylum Streptophyta; class Magnoliopsida; order Fabales; family Fabaceae; genus Vigna; species Vigna mungo. The sequence continues at coordinate 34,127,413 of CP144700.1, forward strand.
CCAACAAAGCATGGGAGAAAAATGAAGATTAGGACACGGGTGATTTTTAGCTGGAGAAAAAGCACATGCGCTAATTTTGAATGGAGACAATGCCTCCTCTTTGAATTGACACGGGTTAGGCCCAAAGGAAGACTAGCATCCAGCGTTGGTGTGCACAATTTGAACAAGTGAGCTGCCACGTTTTTAAGGGTGGAACAACATGTTATGGCCCACAAATTGAAAAGGGTTGTGGCTTCTTTATTGGCTGCAAGAAAGAGATGTCCAAAATAAAAAGAAGCTGCCCCGATCCAGCATTTGGAAGGCACAAAAGCACGTGCTGGCATTAAACACAGCAGGTTACAACCTAAGTAAAGCAGGTGTGAGCTTGGTAAAATGTTGTGACATCCTTGCTATGCACTGATTTCAACTTGCAAGAGGTGCACATGGACTCAATAAAAGAGGCGCTGATGATGGGCTTTAGAAGCAGCATTTTCATTTCTTTTGTGCGCTTGGTGAGAAATAGCAATGCAACAACCCATATTCTCGCTCACTTCCTAAAAGAAAGAAGACTGCACGTTGATGACGCAGCTGCACACACGGCCCAAGCTTCAGCAAATGCTAACTCCATCACTTGGGCTGAGAGAAGCGGTCCAGCAGCAAAAATTTGGAAGGCATGGGAAATTAAGGAGCCATCACGCAACCCTAGGAAGGGGGATACCGAGGACAGCAGGCACATGTAGGAACGGTTACATTGATTGAGAGGGGGGCCGCCACACGAAGGAGAGGACAAAGTATTTTCGTTTCATTTTATTTTGAAAGCACAAACAGATTCCGGAAAAATGTAGCTTGTTGACTTATTAGAAGTAGTGTCTTGGAAGGTGAGCAGGCTGCTGCTGCCACCTCCAGGTTTTACTATAGGAACGCTGTTTCCGATTTTTTAAGAAGCTCATGGTTATTTCCGAAAATTTCTTTTACTGCTGCAATTGCATTTTAGCTGCTTGCGTCTTTAATAACTTATCATCACGGAAAAATGGGTTTAATGGTTTTACAACTTTAATTTATGCACTGCTTTAAAATTTTTCAAGCAGTTCTTGAATTAAATTTTTATGCACCTGTTGTGTGTTTCATTGCAAAACATGTTCCCTTAAAGTTTCGTTCCAAGCTGCATTCCACTTTCTTAGTTTAAGGCCAGAAATTTTCATTCCTTGCACGCAATTTTTTTTATTATTGTTGTCGGTGCTGCAGCACGCTGCTTTCATTGGGAGAAAGACACGTTACGGTCCTTGTTGAGGGAATTTTAGAAGCACATGTATGGTGATTATCTTTAGAATTATTCTAGCTGCATTTGGCATTTTATTCATTCATGATTAAATTGCTTATGCGTTTATATCTGTTTCTTTGAAGTTCGTTTTTTATGCTTATGCTTCCAAGGTTGACACAAGCTTTTTTGTTTCTTAACACATCTTGCTTTAGGATCATTCAATTTACTGCTTTTATGCTCCCTATTACGTTTAGTTTACTTTTTCCGTTCACTATGCTGTCCATTCTGTTCGGCTTCTTTATTTTCCGGCATTTCTAATTTCCTCATTTGTTTTAGAGACCGTTTAGTTTCAATGTAGAACCGTTCGATCATCTGTAGGACCGTTCGGTATTCATGCTTTGTTGAGTTATTTTAAGGTTTTCAATTGTGTTTGGGTGGATTTAATTTCTAGTTTTAATTTAATTTAATTTTCCTTGCAAGAAACCTTACACCAACCCCCCCCACTATGTGTAGACCTAAGACTCGAACCACATTTGGTCCTTGAGAGACGACCTGGGAGTCACTTCCTAGCACTATACTGCATTCTTTTATGCACATCAAATTTGTGTGGGTTGCGACAGCCCATCAGCTACCTAGGGAGCATTGAGCGCTTTGCAGCACTGCATTCCTCCCCTATTCTGCTGACCCTAGGCGTTCTTAGGCAGGGGGCCCTCAGCTTCATCCCAACGTTTTTCAGATTTTTGCAATTTTTCTCCAACTCAACCTGTGATTTTGAAAATTTTGACAATTTTAATCATTCAATTCAACCCAATTTGACATGTTTTCACTAAAGAAACTTGTACAAATTTAAAGAGAAGAAATTTGAATGTTTAAAATGACAGTCTCAATGCACTTTCAAAACTTTCTAACTCTCCAACTCAAACTTCAACATCTCACCATTAAAACAATTAAAGCTCCCTATGCACATCACAAACATTCATCCACTAACATATCACATATGCACACTAGATCATAATAGACAAATAACCAAACAAATCAAATAACATCAAAACAAATAACCCTAAAAACTAAATTCAACTCAAATTAAATTACATCAAAACACCAATCAATAAACAAATAAAAAATAGAAGTTTTTAAAACACTAGGTTGCCTCCTAGCAAGCGCTTGTTTAACGTCATTAGCTTGACACCATTAAGCTCAGTTTGAATCTTTGATGTTGATGTTCCTCTTGCTTTCATCACACCAACATAACTTCAACAACTTCCTATTCACAAAATTTACTCTTCTAGAATAAGGAGCCTCAATCTCAATAACTCCATTCTCTTTAATCTCCTTAATAACCCATAACATGTTCTTGTATTTCACTGGTTTTTTATAACAGTTCAAAAACCGTTATTTTCAAACTTAAATTTGACACTAAACACACCCTTTATGATTTAGAATTAGCTTGAAATCATGCAATTTGCTTAAGTTAGAGAATAAGAGAGTCAAAGTTGGTTTTCTTGGGTTTATGCTAGGTTTTCCCTTGTTTTGGTAGGTTTTATTAGGAATTGAATGAAGGATGTTGAAGTAGAAGGGAGTTGGACACAAGAGAAGGGGCAAAAGTGAGCAAATAAAGAGTCGCAGCGACCGCTCAGCGCTATTCCAGCGCTGAATGCCAGCACGTAGAGGGATTCTCTGCCCGACGCTCAGCGCCAGTGTTGAGGGGTGAATTTGAGTGTCGACCTCACCGCCGGGTGGTGAAGCCACCACTGGGCAGTGGACTCTTCAGAGAACTCTCTGCCAAATGCTCAAGCGTTAATGTCGGAGGCTGATTCTAAGTAACGCACCTACCGCTAGGTGGTGGACTCTTGGGCCTGGGCCAAATTTATGTTATTTTTATGAGTTATAAATGGCTCTGCACGAACCAGAAAAGATGTCTTTTGACAGAAGGGACGCAGAAACACACTTCTTCACTCCTTGGTGGCGGATTTTGGATGCGAAAGCTCCAACTTATCAAATCTAGGGTTATCTTTTCATTCTTTCCATTATTTTCACTTAGTTTCACCATGTCTATGGTGAACTAAACCTCCATTATTGTTGGGGGAAATGGTGTAATCCTATTGAAACTCTCATATATTGAAATTCTTGCTTTATTCATATGTTGGAGTTTTTCCTCCATTATATATGCATGCTTTGTTTAAGACATTATTCAATAACATCATCTTTGATTATATCTATATGGTCACATGTGGTTAGGTCTAGACATAGGGATAGGAGGACCAATTGCCTTTAAGCTTTTGTGCGAATTATGTAATGCTTGATCAATTGCTAGGGAGACTAGACATAGTAAACTTATAATTAGGAGTAGGCTCTTTTCAACAAAACATTGGGATTAGGGTAAATTAGAAAGTGGCATTAACATTGATAAAGAAGTAGAATTGAGTAAAATTCATAAATATATGAGAGTGGATTAGGATGAAATCATAAACCCCAACAACACAACTCATCCATATTATCCAACTGCGTTATCTTTTTGGTCAATTAATCAACCCTTTGCATGTGCATGCTTAGTTTTTTTTTTTTTTTTTTTTTTTGCATATAAAACCCTAATTTTCGTTTTATCAAGTCTTAAAAGATCAAGATATCACAAGAACGTTTAGGCCTAAGAGTCTCTAGGGAAATGATACTCGAACTTACCATTTATGATTACTTGATATGATTCGGTACACTTGCCAGACCCTTAACAAGTTTTTGCCGCCATTACTGGGGACTCGTGGTTAAACTATTCTAGTAGTGTGATTATTGATTAATTTTGACTTGATTTTGTTTTTCTTTTATATTTATATAAAAGTACTTTTTAGGGCTTTGTTTCTTGTGTATGCAGGATACAATTAGAACTAGAAGCAAGAAAAATAGTGAACCTCTTCTTGAAGGCTTAAGTGGAACTCAAAGGAGAGGGAAAGTTCGAAGATCATCTAGAGAGTTATTCCCCTCTCCTAAGAGATTGTTGAACCCTCACCAGAAGCATATAACCAGATTACAGAAGAGATGGCTGAGGAGGAAGCTCCTAGGAGATGCATTCTGGCATATGCTACCACTATGCACTAGTAAAAAATCGTGTAAAGAACTCGCACATTATGTTTCAGTTGTTTTGAAACCGAGGCATTTTAAAAGGCGGTGGCACTCTCGTAATTTTAAAAACGTTATATGCCTCGGTTGTTAAGCAACCGGTGCCTAAAGATAATACTATTTCAATTGGAAAGTGAACCGAGGCCTAAATATCACGTGGTAAACATACTGCCTCGGTTGGCAGATGGGCCGAGGCATAATATGTGATGGGCTTGGACCCCTTGTTCCTTAAAGCTATGAAAACCTAACGCACAAACATTTCCCCCAAAAACCTAGCACCTCTCCTTTTTTCCTCTTCTCCTTTTTTCTTCACAGTGCGGCGAGAGAGCAGCCACAGTTCAACAAGAGAGAAGCGACGGTGCTGTGATGGCGGCTGCGATGGCAGAATCTCTTTTCTCATGGAGCGGCGAGGACGCGGCGACGGCGGTGACGGCGTGGTGGTGGTTAGGCGCTGGATCTGGAGGTGGATGGCGGCTGCGATGGCAGAATCTCTTTTCTCCTTTTTTTTTTCCTTGGGTTTTTGGTTTTGTTTCTCTACAGGTGCATGATGAAATGGATCTGGAGGTTGTGGTTCTTAGTTTGCTCTGCAGGTTTTGATTGCTCGCTAGGCAAGAAGAGATAAGGAAAGGGAGCATCTTGATGGCAACAATGGAGTGGTTGAAGCGTGCCGGGTAAACATTGCTCCAATCTCCGCCGGACTTCAACCTCAGTTGCTCGAAGAAGCTATCGGTGGCCAACTAGATCTCCTCTGTCGTATACTCGCAGAAGGTCTAGCGCGTGTCGGTGAGCCTAGCCGCCATTCCAATTGCGTCCAATTGCTCTTCAGCTCCTCGATCTCCCTCACCTTCTCCGTTCTCTCCGCTATCACCCTCTCGAGTTGCGGCTCTGGCTGTGTCTTGCACCTGCGTCTCTGGCTTCTGATTGCTCACTGGGAAAGGTCTTGGGGTGGATGGTGGTGATTGGGGTTGAAAATCTAGGTTATTAGTGCAGGTTATTAAGAGTTTGAAAGAGAGATTGAAAGGCTCTTTGGTTTGTGTCAAGAAGGTTTTGTGGCTAAGGCTGCACATATTGTTTATTTTTGGTCTCAAAATTGTGTTTCTGTCTGTTTCTGCACAATCATGTGTTTTGTTTATATGTAAATTATTTGTTAAGTTTGTGACTTCATATTTTCCATTGAATATAGAGAACTCAACAACAAGTTTCATATGTGAATGGTTTTCCTTTTCAGTATGTTATTCTAATTGCCAACGATAAAGAGCTTCTTTCTTGCTATGTTTGATTGATCAACTCGTTTGAGATTAAAAAGAGAAGGAAAAGAGAAAGCAAAAAACACTGAAAAACAGAACATAACGAGGAAACGATCTCGGCGGATGAGATTAAAAAATTAAAAAATTAAAAACACTTTACTACCTCGGTTTACTGATTCCCGAGGCATAATTTGAATCCTTTTAATCCGGTTCATACCCGAGACAGAAAGCATGCCCTTTTTACTTCGTCTGCACATGCCTCGATTGCAAAACCGAGGCCTATAACCATAAACAACCGGTGCCATTTCCCTTTTGTGTACTAGTGATGGTTGGCCCTCAACATTTTAATAGCATTGCAAGGCCGAGGGTCAATGCACTGAGCATGGAAGTTAAACCGGCCTTGATTCACTTGGTGCAAAGCAACCAATTTAATGGACTGTCACATGAAAGTCCATATGATCATCTCACCACATTCAATGAGATCTGCAATACGGTGAAGATTAATGGAGTGCCGGATGAAGCAATTAAACTTAACTTGTTTCCTTTCTCAGTGAGAGACAATGCTAAACTATGGTTGAATTCTTTTCTGGAAGATAGCTTTACAACCTAGGAGGTTGTGGTGTCCAAATTCTTGAACAAATACTTTCCACAGTCGAAAATCAACAAAGGTAAGATGGAGATTTCTTCTTTTAGGCAAGGCATGGAAGAAACCCTAGGCCAAGCGTGGGACAGATATAAAAGCCTACTGAGAAAGACGCCTATGCATGGTTTTGATGATACAACAATAGTCCTGACATTTCTTGGAGGTCTTGGCACTCAGTCAAAGCTCATGTTAGATGCCTCAGGTGGAGGTAATATCAAATGCAAAACTGTTGAGGAAGCCTATGAAAACATGGCGGCTAACGAGAATGAAACTCATAGTGAAATGGGCGTGTTAATTCAGAAAAAGGGAGTTCTTCAATTGCCCACTGAAGATGCCGTGCTTGCATAGAACAAGCTTATAACTCAACAATTGGAGAATCTGACAAGGACTATTGCTCAACTGCCTAAAGAGCAAAAGAATGTTTCATAAGTGCAACAACAACTTTGTGACCGTTGTGGTGGTGACCATATTAATGGTCAATGTACTTATCCAAAGGAGGCCCAAGAAGAAGCAAATTACATGGGCAATCAATTCTAATACCGCCAGGGTAATTTCAACCAAGGTAATTACAACCAAGGTTGGAAAAATCACCCAAGCATTGGGCAAAGTCAGAATGGTCAAGCTGGACAAGCAGGAGGCCAATTCAACAGACCACAATAGCCATCACCATTATGGCAGCAAGTATCCGCTTTGACTGAAAAATTTAGCACTTTTGAGGAGAAGTTTGAAAGATTTATGAAGGTGTATGAGGCCAAAGTTAAAAGTAATGAAGCTACTTTTAGAGATATGCAGATGCAAATTGGCCATTTAACCAAGAAGCTGGAAGACAAAGAGAAAAATCAATTTGGGGCTAATACTGAGGTTAACCCTAAAGAAGATTATAAGGCTGTGGTGAGTATTGTTGAGGAAAGAGTGGAAAAAGAAAGTGTTGAGTTAGAAAAAAGAAAGGAAAAAGAAGAAATTTGTGACGTTGAGTTAGAAAAAGGAGAAGGGAAGAGGGGAGAGAAAAAAATTGGACAAGAGAAAAAAATTGAGAAAGATGAGATAATTCTTCCTTACCCAAAGGAGCATAAGAGAGAAGAGAGAAAGTGTGAGCGCTTTTGATAAATATTCAATCAAATGGAGATTAAATTATCGTTGACTGAAGCACTTCAACAAATTAATGTCTATGCAAGACGAATAAATTAGTATCTTGGAGAAAAGATAGATCATGAGGAGAAAGATACTGATGAACAGGGAGGTTGTAGTGACTCTTTAAAGAAAGAACACCCTCCAAAAGTGAAGGACCTAGGAAGTTTTCCAATTCCCTACGCCATTGGGAGTGTGAAGATAGGGAAAACCTTACTTGATTTAGGGTCAAGTATTAACTTAATGCCCCTATCTATGCTGAAGAAGATTGGTGGTCTTACATTGAAGCCAACAAAGATTTACTTGCTCATGGTGGATGGATCACCAAAGAAACCCTATGGTGTGGTGGAGGATGTTGTGATTCGCATTAAAAAACTTGAGTTCCTGGTTGACTTTGTGGTGATAGAGATGAAAGAGGATGACAAGATCCCAATCATTCTTGGACGACCGTTTATGAAGATGGCCAAAGTAATCATTAATGTTGATGATGGGGTAATTATGCTTAAAGACCGAGAAGAGAAGCTGATGTATGATGTCTTTAAAGAGAAGCATATTTGAGTAAAAAAGATTAGTCACAAAGCTTCAAAGAAGGATGCACCAGTGGCTAGATCTAAATCTGCAAAGGTGGTCAAGAAAGGTAATAATTGTGTCTTAATGCAGGTAAAGGAAGAAGAGAAAGTTGACAAAGGAGGGATAGTCGACTTTGACTTGAAGGATGCATCATTGAAGCATGGTACTCCTGTGCGATACAAGAAGAAGTTGTGGGTGGTGAAAGGTTTTAAAGAGAATGGACACCAACATAAAGGATGGAACTTGTGCTCTACTGGGTCAAGCTAGTGACATTAAAAGAGCGCTTGTTGGGAGGCACCCCAGTGACTTAAAAAAATTATTTTTCTGTTATTTGGTTATGTAATTTTGGATAAAAAGCATCTATTGAGGGATGCTAAAAAGGTTAAGTATCTACTGAAAGATACAGGAAGGTACACCTACTGTCGTTGCCACCGCAAGGCGGTGACCTGGCAGATTGTGCTTTGCTTGTTGTTTGAGATGCAGGTGGCGCTGAGGGGTCCTGCTTAGCCCCCAGGGCTGATCAGTGATGTGTTTGGATGTGATTGATGTTTTCCTAACGCTTAATGTGTTTTGCTTTGGTCTTGTTAATTATGTTTGATGCAGGAATGGCTTCCTCATATGGAAAGAGGTTTAGACCATAGGAAGCAAGAGGAAAGAACCAGATAGGTTTTATTCTGGTAGGTTTCTAACCAAGAGACATGAGTTACATCATCGCCATGTCCAGGAGAGACATTTATTAATGGAGAGGAAGGCAGGTTGGATACTAGACTTTGCTCCCTAATTTGGATAGGAGCTTGAGAGCAGGAATTGGGAAAAATTAGCTAAATACCCTACTCCTGCAAACATAGCAGTGGTAAAGGAGTTCTACGCAAATGTCAAACCACTGGATGATTCTCATGCCAATATAACACCATGCTCTCATGTTTCAGACATCATTGTCAACATGACTATGTTTATTTACTGTGTGCTAAAAGGAATGAATATCAATATTGGCTAGGTGATTGCAAATGAGATCAAGAGTTGTGCAGTCATTACTAGCAACAAAACACCCTTGGGACACCCCTCATTGATTACACACCTATGCCATGCAGCTGGGGTGGATACATCTACTCCACCATTTGCGCAACTCAGGAAGGCCATTGATGAGACTTATTACAGGCACTTATGTGGGGGAGTTGAGGCAGCAGTTCAGCTAGCGCCTTAGAGACGCTATAGGAGGAGAGTTCCACCACTACAAGCTCAAGGAGATGCACCAGCTCATAATGCAGAGCCATTTCAGATGAGGGACATGTATATGTCTCTTATGGAGTCCAGATTGCAGTCACTAGTGCAGCGAAGGGAAACGACAGCAGTTGTTTTTCACTATACGTCGCGGTTTATGAACCGCGACATATTCAGCTGCGGTAAAAAGTCTCGGACTTTAGGCCGCGGTTCCAACCGCGGTAAAAAGCAGGGTAATAGACCGTGGTTCCTACTACAACAATGGTCAAACCCCTTGTTTTTTTAAAAAAAAAAAAATCGTTGCACTATAGGTCACAGTTCGAACCGCGGTAAAAAGTCTTCTTTTAAAAAAGATTAAAAAACGTCACACTTTCTACCGCGGTTGTGATAACAACCGCGACATATTCTCCTGCAATTTTTTTAAATAGCAAGTCTGTTTTTGTGATATCCACTACCACAAAAACAGACCTGCATATCAAACAATCACAATGCACACAGATTCAACAAATTCAACACAATAATCAATGTTTACATCACATAATTAATGTACAAAGTCTAATAACTATAAATCAACATGTTCAAATTATTATAAATCTAATAACTATGACCTATTATATAATCTAACTAAATATTTTGCAGCACCTTTCCTCATGAATGAAATTGGCTTCTCAGGAACTGTTGTAGTAGTCTTGAATTTTCGCACAAAACAATTTATTAATAAGTGTATATGAATTCCAAATTTTGGAGAAAATCAAAATTTTTTAGATTTAAATATTCCCAGCCTCTTGTTATATGAAAACGAATAATATGGGCTATCAAATACATTACATAGTATCTGCACTCATATGACCCATTCTGTCTGTTACACTACAATATATCATCACAACTATAAGAAAGTTTGGCTTTAGCATATGTCAAACCTTGAGAGAAGTCCATGCAATCTTTCTACTGTTAGCAATTGATCTCCCAACCATCATCATACTTGCTAGAATAGAACTATATATATATATATAAAAAAAGTTTTAGCATTCATTTATATAAAAAAGAAAGTCCAAACATTGAGGTTTTTACCAATCAACTAATTGTCTAAGATGTGTGGGAGGAGACCTGTGCAATGAGCAGAACCACAAAGCATAGCTCTCTGGTATAGAAATAACAAGAAGTTGCCAATAGCACCTGAAATCCATAATAACTTAACTATTATATTTTACAATCACATATGAAACTTTATTATGTTAACAAAGTTCACTTACCCGGATATATAAGGAAAAAAATATTTTTTCTTGTCACTTGCAAAACTTCTTATGAGATTTGTGTTGATATGATCAAAATCATTTGTTTCGTGAATGAATTGAGGATCAATGAAGCCATAATCCTCAGAGTATCCTGAGTTGTTACTGATCCCAAACATATGCCTGAAATCAAAAATTAACTTTGATATAAGGATACTTGATATATAAGTGAATTTTATATATAAATAATTGCTCATAGACTTACATCATCCATAGCTGAATAATTGTAATATTCAACTCTTGTGTACCCAACGCAAGCTCTCTGACATCTTGGCTATGAAGGTATAATGGGACCTCAAAGGCTCTCCCAAATACATTAGCATCACATTCAACCTTCAAAGGCTTATCTTCAAGGATGTTAGCAAGTAGCTGCAATGAACCAAGAGGATCATCCTCAGATAGAGAAATCTTCTCCTGTGCATGCGTCTGTTGTTACATGGAAAAATAAGATAAGTTTTGACATCAATAACATGTAAACTTTAAAATTAAGAAGTGTAAATTAGAATTCCATACCGGGGGGGTCAGAAACTGAACCAACCAAATGTTTAGGCCAAGCGATAAAAGACTGGAATGCATGTGCCACAGTGAAAATCTCATTTGTGGGCAGAGGAACTGAGGAATCTGGTATGACCATTTCGTCTACTGAGACCTTCACCTCATCCTCTGATAGCTTCATACCATGAACAACAGTCGTTGTCTTAAACACTGTTCCACGAGCTACCAGCACCGTCTCGATATCGTCTAAAATGTATAGCAGACATGGACTAGCATCGTCCATGTCATCCCCTGGGACAACTGGTGTTGAACAACTTCCTTTCCCGCTTCTCCCTATCAGAGTAAATGTTAGATTATACAAAAGATAGAAGTAATTGCACATAAATGTTTGTTAAGTTTACCAGTGGGAGGCACAACATGTTCATGTTCCTGTATAGGAGATGGCATTGGGCGCATGCCATAGCTCTCAAACTGCTGCTGGAACATGGTGCTGAACTCACTAAACAATTCATCCCTAAGCTCTGATCTAAGCTCTGTACTAATCTCCTCCGTAAGGTTCGCTTGAAGCTTTTTTGTGATCTCTTGTGTAGGCCTTTGTTCTTGTGCTTCGTTGTATGCATATGAAGTCTGACGAGAAGAGCTCCCAAATAATCTCGAATTCCTACTCCAATTCCAACAGCACGTACACGTCCAGGGTGCTCAGGTCGTCCAATTGCAGCGGTAAGAATATCCTGGCGACCCTCTGGAGTGAATTGACCTTGGGAGCTCTGCTCAACCAAGGAGTCCTGTAACATTACAAAACACCATTATTCTTTAAAAAGTTCAATGTAGTATGTATAATGAAATTATTATTATTTTAGGAACATTGATAACTTACAATTCTTTCAGAAATTTCTTGTTCAGTGTCAGAAGAGTAGGTGCCCGATGGTTTCATACGAGCCAACTTCTATTTCTCATGTCGAGAAGGTGGAGAAGGAGGCTGAGGGAGGCTACCATCCTGAGATGGTGGTCTAGCATCTGCCTTTTGCTTGAAGATTTTCTCCTCAAGCTTCCTATACCCACCTCGAGATAATAGGTGGGGATTTTTGTTTTGAGCACTTGTTTGTTGTGCTTTGCTTCTTTTTGCCTGTCACATATATTTAATTATTGGTTCATATGATATATATTTGCTAATGAGGAATTGAATAATATCAATTATACTAACCTGCCATTCCTCTGTTGTCCGACTCTGTACAAAAAACCGCCAAGTCTCCTCATCAATGGACTTATATGTAGTACATGGAGACTTATTTTTAGGGCTTCCAAAAATATATCTTGAGGTCAACTTACTTTTAAAATTTCTGAACTTTTCAGCAACAATTGATAAACACTTATTTCTAAGTGTTGCGACATTTGGAATGTCAAATGTCAGCTGAAAAAAACATAATAAAGTTGTATCAGTACAAAATTATCAAAATAAACAAACTTTAATTGAAATGATATATAAATAACTTACCAATATATCATTCCATATAATGTTCCGATCAACCTCGGACACATGGTCAAAAGATGGAGTAAGAATACTAATCTTGTCACGTGCCACTACTCCAAGGTATGATCGAAAGTCATCTGCATAGGGACCATTTGCCACACCTGTGATCACGTTAACATTCACCGGTGTTCTTTCACCACTATTCTTTATGATCAAAAGTTGTTTCATCCTGGTGGGTCCTCTAGTGGATCTGGAAGGGTTAGCCTCATCCCCTGAAGAATGTGGATGATCAGCCATATATCTGTCAACATAAATAACAACATGAAATATTAATAAAAGACTTATGTAATATCATATAATTTAACAAAACATCTAATAGTAATCATAGGAAATACTTATACAGAAATTGGAAATTCATACATAAAGATATGGATTCATCATATGTATATTCCCTCATCATCATCTGACTGAATTGCATGTACATCATCGTCGACTAGAGATTGTTCATCCAAATTTGTTCTAGTTTGAAATGAATGGTTGTTAGCTATATGAATATTAATCAAATTGTCTTCGTTAACTTCAATTTATTTTTTGCCTTGAAGAGCGACATACCAATGGTCAGACGCAGGATCTTTGACATAAAAAACCTGAGATGCTTGATGTACCATGATAAACGGTTTGTCTCGGTAACCCACCTTTCGAAAATCAACTAGTGTCATACCCGATTCATCTATTTTCACACCACTCTTATTGTCAAACCACTTACATTTGAACAATGGAACAAAAAACTTGGTGTAATCAACCTCCCATTGTTGACTCCCTGGCAAGTGTACTAGATCGTTTCAAGTAATATAATCGATAAAACCCAATATCGTTCTTGCCAAGAGACTCGAAAGCCCTTATCGTTCGTGCGAATTCAAATCGTAAGACTTCTAAAGAAAAATTGTGTTTGATTCAGTTGACGAGAAAAAGACTATGGATGAATGGAGTTGTTGGGGGTTTACAATTTCATCTTATTCGCTCTCTCTTATCTACTCCTCTTGTTTAAATTGCTTTGTTATCTAATTGTTATGCAAACTTTCTTGGCCTACCCTTAACCCGATCCCTCAGCGAAAAGAGCCTATTACTAATTACTGGCTTGCTATCCCTAGCCTCCCTAATAACTAGCAACACATTACTGAACAGAAGCAAAAACAATTGATCGTCCTACCCCCTATCGCTAGGTGGTATTGCTTAATCAAGGAATTTCTCACCAGTTCATGACAATATCGTATGTCCCCGTATCAACAAAGACAAACAACAATTATCGAATAAGTTAAACGATAAAAGCTTTAAGTGCAGATGAGAACCCAACAATTGATAATCAAAGCATATGACAAACATATAAATAAACAAGAGTTTCAATAAAAGAGAGTTTCAAAAGATTACATTGTTTCCCCAAACAATAAAAGGGTTTAGTTCACCATTGTCATGGTGAACCTAGATAGGATGAAAAGGAGCCTAAGCATCCAAGAGATCTTCTCCAAGGAGTGAAAATTAGGTCTGGCCGCCCTATTCTGTCAAAAGAATGAGAGTGAAATCGCAATAGGGCTATTTATAGCTGAGGAGCGTCACAGAAAATAGGCCCAAGCCAAGTAGACAACCGCCCGACATCATCTTATGCCGCCCGACGGTTTCCCCTAAACAGCGCCACCGCCCGGCGGCAAGGGTCCACGCCTGAGTGTTAGACAGTGCCTTCTCCTCGCATTTGGCCGCCCAACGGTGCAATTTACTGTTGGGCGGTTCCTAAACTCTTCTTTTCTTCATTTTTCTTCCTCTGTCTTGAGTCTTAGACCTTCACCTTCAACTCCATTCTTCACCTTCATCAAAAATGCTGCAAAACACTGCAAAACAAGCATAATATCGCTAAAAACAACTTTTGACTCTTTACTGACTCATTTTATGTGTTTTGCTTGATTCTAAGCTATAAAGGGAGTAATTTGGTCTAAAATGACATATGAAAATAACTGTTTTTCAACCGTTATCATAACCCCAAACTTAGAACTTTGTTTGTCCTCAAGCAAACAAAACAAAACAGCAAACAAAATAAAGCTTGGCTTTCTACTATTTCATCCAATGGTTCAATACTCCTAAAGTACATGACAAGAGCTACTCAATTTCAGACCTTCAGTAAAGTCAAATCAAGATGCATGCATGCTTTCAATTTAGTTCAGTTCACAGATTTCTCAATAGATGTTACACACTATGAATGACCAATCCACTAAGCAAAGATGCACTCATGAAATTTAGCAATTCTCACCAAGCAAGTGTTTCACTCAAATCACTCAAGTGTTTTAGGGTGACACTCCAACTCTCTATCATTCACAAGTCACATGAAACAAAATTGTCATTCATCTCAAAATCCTCACAAGCAAATGCCATCAAAAGGACTTTTCCAAGGCTTGTAATGAGGGATGGGTTAACAAGAAAAATTGGTTTTTCTGGAAAGCAAAATCCTTGAGTTAAGAGAGCTACCATAGTATTCAACAATCTCACTTATTTCCCAACTTCTTCCCTTTTCTTTTGCATTGAGCACATCTTAATGTTTTTCTTCTTTTCTTTTCTTTTTCTCCTGCATTTTTCTTTTTCAACATTTGAGCTCAATACTTTTCAACTCCTTTTCAATTTCCCCCATGCAACCCCAAACTTGAACCTTTTCAACACATACAGTTAAGCTCAACCCAACTCAAGGTAAAGAATTTCAAGACAAGGATTCACATCCTTTTTAAGGCTAAGGTTCAAAAAGGGTATAATATTTTAAGCATTGTGGGTGAAAATTTGGCTAGAGAAGGGTTTTTTTTTTTAAAAAAAATGGCCTTGATCATATGACATTCACATGCAATTCAATCAATAATCAAGATTCAGGCAATATCATTCATGTTTTCCTGTGAACAATACATGCAACAATGAAAACTCTGGAGCTCAATACCTCACACAACATGCTTTCTCACACAATATTCATTCATACACCCTACTTAGCATCATAACCACAATCATAATTCATCATACATCTGTTTCACTGGATATCAACACGCAACACAACTCAATTATCATCCATATCAAATCATCATCAAACAGGCTCATCATACAAATTATTCAGTCAAACATCTTCCAAAAAGTAGTCAAGCCAAGCATACACACTAGAAATAAAAATTCAACCTATTCTAGGAATTCAAAATGCAAAAGTGAAAGAGAAAATCTAGGTTGCCTCCTAGTAGCGCTTGTTTAACGTCACGAGCCTGACCCAAACCTCATGGGTCCACCAACATCATTACTGAGGCGAATTGTTCCACATCTCCTCCCACATAATGTTTGAGCCTTTGGCCATTCACTATCCAGCTCCGCTGTTGATTCTCATAATTGCAATGCTCTAATTCCACTGCTCCATTTTGAAATACACGCTTTACCACAAAAGGTCCCGACCATTTTGATTTTAACTTCCCGGGGAACAACTTTAATCATGAGTTGAATAGTAATACCAACTCCCCTGAATGAAAAGTTATCTTAATCAGCTTCCTGTCATGATAGAATTTCACCTTATCTTTGTAAGTCCTGGATGAATCATAGGCATGCAGTCGCATTTCTTCAAGTTCTAGCAATTGGGTTCTTCGTTTGCTTTGAGTCTCATTAGGATCAAAATTCAAAAACTTCAAAGCCCACAAAGCTTTATGCTCCATCTCGATTGGCAAGTGACATGTTTTTCCATAAACCAACTGATAAGGTGATAACCCCATAGAAGTTTTCATGGCAGTTCTATATGCCCAGATAGCATCATCTAACTTTAGTGACCAATCTTTTCTTGAAAAAGTGACAGTCTTTTCTAAAATTCTTTTGATTTCCCTGTTAGAAACTTCAGCTTGGCCATTTGTCTGTGGGTGATAAGGTGCAGCCACCTTATGTTTCACCCATAATGTTTAAGTACCTTAGCTAGCTGAGCATTACAAAAGTGAGATCCCCCATCACTGATGAGTACCCTGGGAGTTCCAAATCGTGAAAAGATTTGTCTTTTTGGGAATTTGATCACAATATTAGCATCATTCTTAGGACATGCTAAAGCTTCAACCCATTTACTCACATAATCAATAGCTACCAAAATATATTCATTATTGAATGATGGAGGAAAGGGTCCAACAAAATTAATACCCCAACAGTCAAAAACTTCAACTTCCAGAATGTCTTGCAATGGCATCTCATGCTTCCTTGAAATAGTCCCTGTCCTTTGGCATTTGTCATAACTCCAAGCATGATTATGGGCATCTTTAAAAAAAGTTGGCCAATAAAATCCTGCATTATAATGATCTGCGCAAGGAGAATTATGACAATGCCACAAAATGTCTTCTGCTTCTGCTTGAGTTACACATCTCCTCAAAAGATTATTCGCTCCTATCTTGAACAAATATGGATCATCCCAAATGAATTGTTTGGCATCATGTAAGAACTTCTTTTTCTATTGCTAATTGAATCCTTCAGGAATAACACCTGCGGCTTTGAAGTTAGCTAAATCAGCAAACTAGGGTCTTTAATGAATATATAAAAGAGTTTCATCTGAAAATGACTCAGATTTCTTTTTCCTTGCTTGTTACTTCTTCATTGACTAATCGGGATAAATGATCAACAATTAAATTTTCACTTCCATTTTTATCACGAATCTCTATGTCAAATTCCTATAGCAGGAGCACCCATCTAATCAATCGTGGCTTCGAATCTGGTTTTGTCAATAAATACTTTATAGCCACATGATCCGTATAAATGATCACCTTAGATCCAATGAAATAAGATCTGAATTTCTATAATGCATAGACTATGGCCAAAAATTCTTTTTCTGTAGTAGCATAATTCAGTTGGGCTTCATTCAAAACTTTACTAGCATAGTAAATAGCATGAAATACCTTTTCTCTTCTCTGACCCAACATGGCACCTATGGCATATTCACTAGCATCACATAAGTTCAAACTCTTTATCCCAATCTGGAGCTACGATCACTGGAGCAGAAATCAATCTCTTCTTCAAAATCTCAAAAGCTTACAAACATTTAGGACTCATCACAAATGGTGTCTCTTTAGCAAGCAAATTACTCAATGGCTTTGCAATCTTTGAAAAATCCTTAATGAATCGTCGATAAAATCCAGCATGACCAAGGAAACTTCGAATTCCTTTCACATTTGTTGGTGGTGGAAGTTTTTCAATAACCTCCACCTTTGCCTTATCTACTTCAATCCCCCTGGCTGAAATTTTGTGCCCCAACACAATCCATTTTGTAACCATAAAATGACATTTCTCCCAATTCAGAACAAGATTTATGTGAACACATCGTTTAAGAACAACATCTATGTTGGTCAAACATCTTTGAAAAGTATCCCCAAAAACAGAAAAATCATCCATGAAGACTTCGATGCTTTTCTCCATGAAATCAGCGAAGATTGCTTGCATACACCTCTGGAATGTGGCTGGGGCATTACATAATCCCAAAGGCATCTTTCTGTAGGCAAATATACCAAATGGACATGTAAAAGTTGTTTTCTCTTGGTCTTCAGGGGTCCACCACAATTTGGTTATATCCAGAATATCCATCTAGAAAACAATAATAAGCTTGTCCAGCCAATCTTTCTAACATCTGATCCATAAAAGGTAAGGGAAAATGATCTTTCTGGGTAGCTATATTTAACCTCCTATTATTAATGCACATTCGCCAACCAGTGACTGTCCTTGTACGAATAAGCTCATTCTTTTCATTATGAATGACAGTCATCCCTCCTTTCTTTGGTACAACTTGAACTGGACTCACCCATTTGCTATCAGAAATTGGACAAATAATTCCTGCTTCTAATAGCTTCAAAACTTCCTTTCTCACAACTTCTTTCATAACAGGATTAAGTCTCCTTTGCGGTTGAGCTACAGGCTTATAATCATCTTCCATCAGAATTCTATGCATACAATATGTGGGACTTATACATTTAAGATCCGCAATTGTCCAACCTATGGCACCTTTGCTTGCTTTTAGGACTTCCACCAATTTTCCTTCTTCTTCTGGAGATAATGAAGTACTAATAATGACTGGCTTTCTTCCATTATCTTCCAAAAACACATATTTCAAATGTGCTGGTAACTCCTTTAGTTCAACCTTACTTTCTGGAATTTTTTCTTTAAGCTCAATCTTTTCAAAAAGAGCTTTTTCTGCTGGAATTTCTTTTGTTGCTTCCAAATCCTGAATACATTTCTGCTTTATTTTATCCTCCTCTTCATTCAAAGCCTCACATTCATTGATAAGAGTCCTTTCCAACATGGATGTATTACGAACTCTATTTTCTTGCGTCATACAGAGTTCTTCCACAATGTCGATTTGAAAGCATGACTTGCCATCTTTAGGATATGACATTGCTTGGAACACATCAAAATTCACCTCTTCATCTTGTACCTGAACTTTAAGCTTCCCCTTTTCAACATCAATCACAATTCTAGCTGTCTTCATGAAGGGTCGTCCGACAATCAAAGGTGCATCTCTATTTTCTTCCATCTCCATCACAACAAAATCCACTGGAAATAAGAATTTATCTACCTTTACTATCACATCTTCAGCAACTCCATAAGGATATTTGAGAGATATATCTACTAATTGAAGAACCATTCTTGTTTGTTTGATCTCCAACCCTTTAATCTTTCTGAACATAGAAAGAGGCATCAAATTTATACTAGCTCCTAGATCAATCAAAGCTTTCCCAACCTCCAACTCTCCAATAGTACAAGGAATAGTGAAGCTCCCTGGATCTTGTGATTTAGGAGGTAATGACCTTTGTATGACAGCATTGCAATTCCCTTGCACCTCAATCGTTTCTTTTTCAGCATACTTCCTTTTTTTGTAATGATTTCTTTTAAAAACTTTGAATATGATGGTATTTGCTGAAGTGCCTCTGAGAATGGCATAGTTATTTCCAATTTCTTGAAAATCTCCATAAAACGCTTAAACTGTTTCTCTTTCTCCTTTCTAGAATATATTCTCGGGTACGGCAGTGGTTTTTCATACTCCGTCTCTTTAAATTTTTCAGCTTCCTTTTCCTGTTTTTTGTTCATCATATTCTTCTTTATCTCACGCTTCTCCCCTTGATCATTCTTTTCTTTGGCACTTTCTTTTTCTTTTTATTGTTTCTCGACCTCTCTTTCTTTTAATATTCTCCCACTTCTAGTAACAATCTCACACGCTTCTTCCACCTCACTTTTCTCCATACAATCGACAACAAACACATTTCTATTCATAATTCTCTGGAAAGTTTCTTCAGATTATGCACTTCTATGTATAGGCATGAAGTGAGGCTGTTGTGGGATTATTGAAGCTTCCATAACTACCTACGGTAGATCAGATAATGTTTTTGTCACTACCTCCCACTGCTGAGCGATTATATTGTTTTGCTCCCTCGTGACAACATTATTTTGTATCCCTCGTGACAACATCAACGTATGCACCATGTGTTTCTTCATTATCAGCCATCATTTCTATCAAATCATAAGCTTCGTCCTTAGTCTTTCTGTTTATACTGCCTCCAGCCGAAGCATCTAACATCATCTTTGACTGAGTGCATAGGCCTCAAAGGAAAGCAAGTAAGTATGAGGTATTGTCAAACCCATGGACTGGGGTCTTCCTCAACAGGGCTCTAAACCTGTCCCAAGCTTGTCTAAGAGTTTCTTCCATTCCTTGCTTGAATGAAGAGATTTCCAACTTTCCTTGATTAATCTTTGTCAGTGGAAAGAATTTAGTAACAAATTGCTTTGCCACAACCTCCCAATTTCTGAAAGTACCTTTTGGGAATGAATGCAACCAATCTTTAGCGTTTCCTCCAAGAGAGAAAGGAAACAAGCTGAGTCTGACCCTGTCATCCAAAACTCCGTTTATCTTGACGGTATTGCAAATTTCACCAAAGATGGTCAAATGATTATAGGGATTCTCATTTGACAACCCGTGAAATTGGTTGCTCTGAACTAACTGGATGAGTGCAGGGCTCATCACCATGTTTATTGCATTATCAGCTGGCAAGGTAATACTGTTGAAGTGCAAAGGACCCATTGCGTTTGCTGAGTCCCCCAGTGTGCGTCTTGGAGGAGGTTGGTCCGTCATCTCCTCTATATCCTGTGCAGAAGTGTCTGGTGAAGATTGCAAAAGTATTTCAGGAGAAGGAAAGTTTTCACGTGCAGAACATCTAACTTTCCTCCTTCTCCTGTCTGATAATCCCTCAAGAAGAGGTTGCTGATCTTTGTTGCTCGTAGTGTGTATTCCTTCCTGCATACACAAGAAACAACACCCCTAAAAGCACTTTTAAAGAAAAATAAAATAAACTTAAACAAAACAAAAAATATACAAAATAATTACAAGCAAGTCAAATTTCAATCAATTCACACTACTTGAAAAAGTTAAACCTCGAGTCCCCAGCAACGGCGCCAAAAACTTGTTGACTCCCTCGCAAGTGTACCAGATCGTTTCAAGTAATATAATTGGTAAAACCCAATATCGTTCTTCCCAAGAGACTCGGAAGGCCTTATCGTTCGTGCGAATTGAAATCGTAAGACTTGTAAAGAAAAATTAATTTTTGCGGATGCAGGAACACAAAATAAACATGCAATGCATTTGATTCAGTTGACGAGAAAAACACTATGTATGAATGGAGTTGTTCGCTCATTCTTTTGACAAAAGAGGGCGGTCAGACCTAATTTTTACTCCTTGGAGAAGATTTCTTGGATGTTTAGGCTCTTTTTTATCCTATCTAGGGTTTGCTCTTCCATTCTTCCATTATTTTTCATCTAGGTTCACCATGACAATGGTGAACTAAACCCTTTTGTTGTTGGGGGAAACAATGTAATCTTTTGAAACTCTCTTTTATTGAAACTCTTGTTTATTTATATCTTTGTCGTATGCTTTGATTATCAATTGTTGGGTTCTCATCTGCGCTTAAAGCTTTTATCGTTTAACTCATTCGATAATTATTGTTTGTCTTTATTGACACGGGGACATACGGTACTGTCATGAACTGGTGAGAAATTCCTAGATTAAGCAATACCACCTAGGGATAGGGGGGTAGGACGATCAATTATTTTGCTTCTGTTCAGTAATGCGTTGCTAGTTACTAGGGGAGGCTAGGGATAGCAATAGGGCTATTTATAGCTGAGGAGCGTCACAAAAAATAGGCCCAAGCCCAGCAGGCAACCGCCCGACATCACACTTATGTCGCCCGGCGGTTTCCACTAAATTAAGCCACCGCCCGGCGGCAGGGGTCCACCGCTCGGTGGTTTGCCTCTAATCGCAAATTCGTCTGGCGTCCACGCGTGAGTGTAAGACAGTGCCTTCTCCTCGCATTTATCCGCCCAGTGGTGCAATTTACTGCTGGGCGGTTCCTAGACTCTTCTTTTCTTCATTTTTCTTCCTCTGCCTTTAGTCTAAGACCTTCACCTTCAACTCCATTCTTCACCTTCATCAAAAATGCTGCAAAACAATGCAAAACAAGAATAATATCGCTAAAAACAGCTTTTGACTCTCTACTGACTCATTTTATGTGTTTTTCTTGATTCTAAGCTCGTTCTAAGCTCTAAAGGGAGTAATTTGGTCTAAAATGACATATGAAAATAACTTTTTTTCAACCGTTATCACCCATATCTCTTCTATTATACCATAATATCTCATTGATCCAAGTACAGGAGATTGATCTTTTGATGTGGAAAATTGAAGCGACTCAGCTTCTACACTGACTCCACTATTTTGTACTGTGCTTTTATCATCCAAAGTCTTCGTATAGAATGTGCAATTATTGACTTCATAACCTATACAACATACGACATCAAAATTTAAACCATTTGCAACCCACAATAAAGTTTGAGAAGAATGTGGCTCTTTGTCAATTTCAGATTTGAACCAAGACATAAATGTTTATTTATGCTCCATCAACTGCCATTTCTCTGATTGTCTTGGATTTTTATTCTTAACAATGGCTTTGTGTGCTTCCAAAAAAGGGATCACCTCATCTGTGTTGTTCAATATATAAAGATGCGCTTGCAATAATTCTTCGCGATCTTTTGTCACCACATTCACACCTAGGATGCTTTTACTTGTAGAAAAATTATTCAACCATGATGTGCGAGGAACTCCTATTGGATTCGTTGATGTCATGTAATCTGAACAAACTCGATACTTTCTTCAGCAATATACCTTTCAATCATTGAACCTTCAGGACAATATGGATTTTTAACGTACCCTTTCAAAATCTTCATATAACGCTCAATAGGATACATCCATCTTAAGTATACCGGTCCGCACAACTTGATTTCTCTAACCAAATGAACAAGTAAATGTACCATGATTTCAAAAAAGATGGAGGGAAAAACATCTCTAGTTGACACAAGATGATAACAATCTCGCCTTGAAGTTCATCTAACTTTGTAGGATCGATGGCTTTACTACATATTGACGAGAAAAATTAACAAAACCTGTTTATGGTCCGCCTAACATTTTTGGGCAAAATCCCACGAATAGCCACCGGTAACAATTGTTGCATTAAGACATGGCAATCGTGAGACTTCATGCCAACAAGCTTTAAGTCCTGCATCGACACTAAACTCTTCATATTTGAAGAGTATCTTCTGTTGTCTAGACATTGTGTAACATGCAGGGGGCAAATAAGTATGTTTACCAATCTCCTTGGGTGTCAACTCTTCTCGGATATTCATGTCAACCAAATCCAAATGAGCATTCATTCCATCTTTTGTCTTTCCCTGAATGTTGAGTAGTGTAGCAATCAAGCTATCACACACATTATTCTCTACATGCATCACATATATGCAGTGTCTGACATCTAACTTTGACCAGTATGGAAGATCAAAGAATATTGATTTCTTCTTCCAAGGGGTCGTTACAGATGACTTCTTAGATGTTTTCCCAAATACATGATGTATTTTATTAACTTTTTCAAGAATTTGAAGGCCAGTAAGTGGATTTGGTGCTTCGTCCCTCTCTTGATATCCATTGAATGCTTTTTTTAACCTTCGATATGGATGATTACGTTTTAGAAATCTCTGATAACGCAGATACACCGTCTTTCTTCCGTGTTTCAATTGATGAGCTGTAGTGTTTTCTTCACAAATAGGACATGCTTTATGACCCTTGACACTGTATCCTGACAAATTACCATAAACTGGAAAGTCATTAATGGTGCAAAATAACATTGCACCCATCACAAAAGTTTCAGAAGTGAATGCATCAAATATTTCAACCCCATCAACCCTAAAAAACATCAAGTCTTCAACTAGTGGGCTTAGATAAACATTTATGTCATTTCCAGGCTGCTTTGGACCAGATATCATCATAGATAACATCATGTACTTCCTCTTCGTGCACAATGCAGGAGATAAGTTGTAAATTATCAATATAACTGGCCAACAACTGTGATTGGTACTCAGATTACCAAATGGGTTCATTCCATTAGTGGCTAAACCAAGTCTAAGATTTCTACACTCCTTACCAAATTGGGGGAATTATTGATCAATATTTTTCCATTGCTTTGAATCAGCTGGATGACGAAGCAACCCGTCAATTTTTCTCTCATCAACATGCCATCTAAGGTTTTTAGCATCTTTGGGATTTGCAAACAAACGCTTAAGTTTGGGCACTATTGGAAGGTACCAAACTACTTTCAAAGAAGATCCATTTTTTTCTATCTGACCATTATCTTCACTATTGTTTTTTGACTTGTATCGTGATAAGCCACATTTTGGACACTTTGTCAAAAATTCAAACTCTTTCCTATATAAAATTCAGTCATTGGGACAAGCATGTATCCTTTTATACTCCATACCCATTGGACAAAGAATTTTCTTCACATCATAATTACGAGTAGGTAGTGTATTTCCATCTGGCAACATTTCATTCAACAACATCATCAATTCTGTAAAACACTTATCAGTCCATCCATTGTTCGCCTTCAAATTCATGAGCCTTAACACCGCTGACAAACGTGTGAACTTAGTTGAACCGACATACCAAGGTGTTTCTGCATCAGTCGACATCGTCTCATACACATGAGCTTTGGCAAACTTTTTTGCGCCAACATCGCGGATCATGTCCTCTAATTTGTTTTCATCTGGTCGATCTTCTTCCATAGTGGAATCAATAACATCTTCATCGTGCCATATCCATGTTGTATAGCATCTTAGGAAACCATCACATATAAGATGTTCTCTAATTTGGGTTGCGTTCAACTTTCTCCCATTCAAACAGTTCACACAAGGACATCTAAACTTTACTTCATCATCACTTGTACCCTCATTACGTTGTGCAAATTGTATAAATTCCTCCACCCTTCTCTCATAGACAACACTAATCATTAGTGAAAAAACCATTTTTTAACTCGCGCTATAGGCTTCAGTTTAGCTGAAACCGAAACCTATCAAAATGCGGTGGCATTTTTGTAGTTTAAGCGAACTTATACGCCTCGGTTCAAGGGGAATCGAAGCATATAAGGCATATTACCTCGGTTAATACTACAACTGATGCCTAAAAGCTCACCTACCCCTTGACAGGTCTCTGAAATTTGAAGTTTGTGCAGAGCCTGTGGCTTTAGTTCATTCAAAATCGGTGCGAAACCATGTTTATGCATCGGTTTAGGCGGGAACCGAGGCGTATAACCATTTCTTTTTTTTTTTTTTTCTGAGGCTATATGCCTCGGTAGAGAGTAGAACCGAGACATATATGTGTGTGTATTGCTTCGGTGGAGAGTAGAACCGAGGTAGTATTGCTTACCTCTTAACCCCGCTGCCTAAAAAAAACTTAACCTACATTTCATTTCCTTTCTTCCTCGAGAAACAACTCTTCCCGCTCTCGCCCCTTCCCCTTTTCCTCTCTTTTTCTGTGATCAACCAAAATCTCCCCCTCCACGCAGAGACTCAAGGTGACCAAACCCAAAGCCAAAAACGAGATCCTTTCGCCTTCCTCTTTGTTCTCCAAAACCCTACCGCCGGGAGCCACCGCCACCTCGTCGTGTGTGACGGCAAGAGCAAGCGGTGGCCGTTGGGAGTGAAGTGACATTGCTGATGAGCGGCGGCCTTGGAGGTTGAACAAGGTTGCGCCATGGAGACGAACATTGAGGTTGGCGGCGGCGCAAGGTGGTGATGACCGGAGCTTCGTGATGGTGCGTCAATGGAGGTTTCTGGTGAAGAATGTGAGTGCAGCGACTTACGATTGGGGTTTTTCCAATGTTGATGGTGGTGGTGCGATTTAGGGTTTGATGACGGCGGGGTGAAGACTGGGGGAAACTATTATGCTCTGCCACGAGTTCCCTGCGCACGATGATGATGGCGGTGGCTACTTCGAAGGCAGTGGTGACGCCATCTGCTGGTTGTCTTTCTGATTGCAGGTTGTGCGAAGGAGAGAGAGCTCTCGCAATAGTCATGGCGGTGGCATCATGGAGCTCGCGAGGTGTTGTGGCACGATTGTTGATGGCGACATCCTGGTTCTCTGGCTTGGTTTCTATTTCCTGTAGGTTGCCATGGATGGCGGCGTGATTCTGGAGAATGCCACGGTGGCTGTGATGCATTGGAGAAGAAGACTTCGCGTGATGGCCTGTGGTGGTCTGATAAAGGTAGCACGATTATTGGGTGTCTGTGCGCTGAAGTTGTGCATGTGGAGATGGAGAAGAATGGTGGCAAAAGAGAAAAGGCTTTGGAAGAGCACGTGAACGATTGTGTGAGGTTTAATTGGCTTGGTAGATCGTATCCTGCTTTATGTCAAGCTGAAGATGTGAAAGAGACTTTAAGATGCAGAGCCATGTCCACCAAGGATTACAAAACATGTATAGTTCAGTAAGCAATGTCATTTGTGTTGGTTTCAGATTTTCTGTTGTTCCATCTCAGTTTTCTACTATAAAGATCATATCTTCACTGTTAATATATGCAAAAATTTTTTATAGAATTAGGATGGTCTTAACAAAAATTAATTTTTATATATCTGAAAGAAAAAGAAGAAGAGGGTAGAGAACGAATGCTGAAATTCGACATCTTGAATTACCAAAAGATGTATGTTATAATTAAAACTACCGGTTCAGTAGAGGCCTAAAATATGAAAAACAAACACGTTACTACCTCGGTTAGCCAATAACCGAGGCATAATTCTACCCTCTTCTGATTCGGTCCATACCCGAGGCAAAAAGCTTACTCTTTTTTATCTCGTCTGCATATGCCTCGGTTGTAAAACCGCCTATAGGCCAAAACAACCGGTGTCTTTTCTCTTTATTGTACTAGTGAATGCGTGGTAAATTAATCCAATTTCGATCCATTCCTAAATATTACAAAATTACAATAATACAATTTTCTATATAAAATTATCAATTCAATCATACAATCAATTCAGTCATACAATCATACAATTAATAAGCATTCAAATGATCAATGCAAACATTCAATCACACATAATTACATATATTCAACATACATAAAATTACAAATTTACAAAAGAAAGTTTAATAAACACAATAATAGGAACCTGAGAGCGTGAAAAAGGAGCCAATAACAGAGAAGATACGACTACCCGAGTTTTGGAACGCAACAAAATCACAATACCTACACACAAAATAGACATAATAACAGATAATGTATCATGCAAAATATTTAAAATTAATAAAAATAGAACAAAATATCATTTATCAATCAATGTCTCAAATTATAATCTACCACCTCAAATTAATAAATATTTGACCTTATTTCTATATTGTAATAAACATAAGATTATTGATTTTTACATAAATTCTTTTAAATCATACTTTGGATTATTCTTAATTAATTACTGTATGTGCGGAAGTGGAAATTTAATCTTCACACCATTCCATTCTTCAATTAATAAATATTTTAAACATCTACTTAAAGGAAAAATTAATTAAGAATTTTACAATACACTTTCACTTACCACTTTTACAAATAAGTGAAAGAATTTTATCTTTTTTCTGGCTTGTTTCTAAATACCTTTCAAAAAAATATCTTTGGTTAAAATCGTGCTTAAAATTATTCAAAAAGTTGCATTTTCTCAAAAAATCATTTAAAAAAGTTGCTCTACCATAATATTATGGCTTAATACCTCAATTGGTCCTCTGTTTTGTCAAGCAATCTCATTTTGGTCCTCAAGTTTTCAAAAGTCTCAATTTAGTCACAATGTTTGTAAAAATGCACACGTTGTACCTTATCCGTTAAGTGCTAGCAGACGCCGTTAAGTGTAGATGAGTTGTAATTTTTGTTTTTTCCACGTGTCATTGTGAAATAAAATGGAATGCCTTTGGTGGTTTTACCACGTGGATGAGGAAGCCCTAAGATTTAAGGGCATCCCCTCTCATACTTACTTAATTGTCGAGCTAGGGAAGAAGAGTTCTTTCATTCATCTTGAGGAAGAAGAGTTGTAGCCAAGCATTGTGTTGTTGAGGTGCTCCTAAGGATATGTCTCGTTCATCAACCTCTTGTAAATATTTAGGTTCGTCCATGCAACACAGTACTGGGAGTGTAAAGAGGTTGGGTACAAAACCAACATGCTTATGTGGTTAGAATGCAGTGTTTCAAATTGCCAGAACCCCTAAGAACAAGGGGAAAAAATTTTGGGGTTGCCCTAACTTCAAGGTGATTTTTCCATAACCATTAATCTTTGGGGTTGCCCTACTTCAAGGTGAGTTTTCCATAACCATTAATGTTTGGGGTTGCCCTAAATTTTGGGTTTTCACGAAGGACTTTGTGTTGTTCTTGAACAGGGTGGGAGTGACGAATTGGTTGGGTGCAACTTCTTTGAGTGGTGCTTTGAAGAAGGAAATGAAGGAGCAAGTTTTATTTATGAAACATGACTTGTACAAGCTACCAGGAAAGGCTAAATTGTATGAAATCAAAATATGAGTGGTACAGTTGCTCTTTAACACCAATTTTAAGCCAATTTAGCAACCAATTTTCATCAAAAGGAATGAAACTGAACTTAAATCAAAATTTGATGTTTGGAGCAACTTTTCTTTATGAAACATGACTTGTACAAGCTACCACCAAAGGCTAAATAGTATTTTATCAAAATATCAGTGGTACAGTTGCTCTTTAAGAACAATTTTAAGCCAATTTATCAAACAATTTTCATCAGAGGAATGAAACTGAACTGTTATCAAGATACCAGCAAACTGAATACATTTTGGAATTTCACTCAATCTGCATAGGTACCAAAATTACATGCTGAACACAAATGATATCCAATATATATCGAAACTGATATCCAATTCATATCCAAACTGATATCCAATATATATAAAGTGATTACATCATAAGCAAGGTATATGCAATACTGTCATCAATATTACATCCAAAATGATATCCAAAGATAATTAAATCCAAGTATGATTACATCCAAAATGATATCCTAATATCATTACATCCAAAATCATAAGATGATTACATCCAAAATGTTAGGGTTCAAAATATAAAGAAGGTCAACAGCAGCAGATCAATCATCATTCATCATTCATCATTCATCACAGTAGGAAGCACAGTGGGGTCTAGTTTTTGAGGAGGACATCTTTCAATACCAATCACAGTGGATTCTTGAGTAAGTGGAACATCTGTTGGTAGACCTTGGGTGTCTTGTGTTTGTTCAGAAGCAGATTGGGCAGTAGGTCTTTGTGGACAGCCTTTCTTGTTGTGACCAAGTTTGTTGCATATACCACATCTTTTTCTCTGCCCACCCTTTCTTAACTCACTATCATTCTTCTTCAACTCTCACTCATCCAATCTTCATTTCTTTTTGGGCCTTCCTTGCATTGTCTTCTTCTTTGGTGGTAATTGATGAGTCGTTATTTCTTGACTATATTTGGTTTATTGCACTCAAATAAATCAGGGAATTATGTTTAATTGCCCGTTATTTCCCCATTTGTCCTAACTGTGCTTAATTTAGTCGGAAATTCATATTTTCACTAATTTGGATTTTCTGAGCTAATTAATTGCATGTTTAATTGCAGGGAAAATATTGGAGACATATTTTGGAACATTAGGAGATGGCATGGACATTCAAGATTTAATATTTAGTCCTTGCAAATTTAATTAAAATTGTAATCTAGTTGATTAAGAACTTTACTTAAGCTTTTGGTGCATTGGGCCAATGTTGGCAATTTTTATGTTAGGCCCAAACTTTGAGGGACTTGTGGCACTTAACCTAGGGTTTCTAGGAGGTGGATCCCACCATTTTTGAGTGGTTTTGGACAGAATTTTGAGCGAATTGCCGAGACACTCCAAGCACACACTTCATACTACACTTTCATTTTGCTTTTGGCCTTGTATGAACTCTCTTGGGAACCTTGGTATGCTATTTTCGTTTTCTTCACTATGAATGAGTAAGATCACGTTTTTCTTCTTCTATTATGTGCAACAATTCTTGTTCTTGCTTGATGGAATGAAGCTCTACTATTTCTCTCTTTAGATTTTCGTTTTGATGGTTGAATGCTTGAGTTTGAAGCTTCTTCTTTGCTTTTTCATGGTGGTGTCTTTGGTGGAAGGGAGACCCATTGTCCATTTCAATTTTCTCATCATTTTGCTGCAGTGATTTCGAATTTATCTTGTGTTTCTTGAATTGGAGGATGAAAATGGAGTTATTGTCAAGTTTGGTAGTGAAAAAGGCTTAAGTTGGTGCATGGGTATTGTGTTCTTGAGCCATTTTCTTCTTGCATTTTGTTCTTGATGTTTGGAAACATATTTGGAGCTGGATTTTATGTTTAAGGATGGTGGCTGGACAGTGCAGTAATGGAAGTTAAGGGTTTGGTTTTGTTTTGGTCAAAAAGTTGAAGAAAAGTAGTGCTTGAAGTTGGATTTATGAAGGTGGAACTTGGTTTTAGTGTTCTTGAATGAGTTTGCAAATGAACTTTGATATGGTGGGAGTGTGTTTCGGTTCAGAGAATGGAAGAAACAAATTGAAAGCTTGGTTGTTGAAGAAAAACGAAAATGGATTGAAAGAGAGAGAGAAAATGGTGCATTAAAGTTTTTACCCGATTTGGCCAAGCACAAATGGAGCTACTTTTGACTAAGGAAACATTTCCTCCTTAAGTTCTTTCCTAAAGCTTGTTTAATTACTCCCTTTGTTTTGCATTAATTTGCATTGTAGGATTAGTTATTTTTAATTTCTTTAATTTAGTGTTGCATTTAATTTAATTTAACTGTGCTTAGATATTTGTTTAGTTAAGTATTTGGTTTAGCATTTTCACTCTCTGGACTCGATTTTAAAATAATAACTGCAACCACACTAGAGGTCCAAATGCTAAGTTTTATATGTCATATGAAATATATTTGAGTCTATTTTCCAGGAAAAAAAACCTCATCTCATTTAGAGCTCTGTAGAAAACGTTATAGGCAAAACATTGAGCAAAGGTCAGAGCTGTCCAGTTCCTGCTTGAATTTTTGTATTTACTGAGCAGTTTCGTTTTTAGTTTTTTAATTTCATTTTCATGCATGGTGAAATGTGTTGTTGCATTTAGTTTCGTTTTAATTAATTTTAATTACGTTTTTACATTTGCGTTTTAATTTAAATTCCATCTGCGTTTTAATTTTAATTTTTCTGCACACCAAACAAACTTTCAAACCCCCCCCCCACTTTGTGTTAGACTTGACTCTGAACCGCAGTTGGTCCTTGAGAAACGACCTAGGGGTCATTCCCTAGCATTATACTGCATTTCTTAATATGCAATCAAATTTGTATGGGTCGCGACAGCCCATCAAATTTTGGCGCCGTTGCCGGGGACCAACAGTTTAGTATTGAGTCTTTTGTCTGTGTTTGTGTGTCTTGTGACTGTGTTTTGACGTGTTGTGATAGTCTTTGTTGTGTCTTGTGATTGTTTTCTGTGTTTTGAGATTTTTGTGCTATTGATTCATGATTACAGGGTGTTGTGATTTAGTGCATGACTAGAGGAAATCCTGGATTCATACCACCTTTTGACCCTGAAATTGATAGGACGTTTCATAGGTTAGTTAGGCATTCTAGGAATTTGTCTTTAGAGTCTGTTTTTGAGTCTGTCCCATTAGATATTGTTCATCCAACTGTTGAGTATTCTGTGCATACTGCATCCACTGCATCTGTTGCATCTGCACTTGATTCTGATTCTGATTCTGTTGGTTTTCACACTGAGAACAATATGGCACAACCTCCACCTCGTGAGAGGACTTTTAGGGAGATGGATGCACCTGATTTCGATATTGAAAGCTTGTGCATCCAATATCCTGATGAGGACGTCCCATTTGTTCTCAAGACTAGACTTATCCATTTGTTGCCCAAGTTTCATGGTCTTGCAGGTGAGAGTCCACACAAGCATTTGAAGGAATTCCACATTGTCTGCTCCACTATGAAACCTCATGATGTTCCTGAAGAGCACATCTTTTTGAAAGCATTTCCTCACTCATTGGAAGGTGTTGCTAAGGATTGGCTGTATGCTTTGGCGCCTAGATCCATCACTAGCTGGGATGATCTGAAGAGGTTGTTCTTGGAGAAATTTTTCCCAGCATCCCGAACCACAGCTATCAGGAAGGACATCACTGGGATTAGGCAGCTTGGTGGAGAGAGCTTGTATGAGTATTGGGAGAGATTCAAGACACTTTGTGCAAGCTGCCCCCACCATCAGATACCTGAACAACTCCTTATCCAGTATTTCTATGAGGCTTTGAACAACATGGATAGGGGTATGATTGATGCTGCCAGTGGTGGAGCTCTTGGAGACACCACACCTGCTGAGGCCAGGCATTTGATTGAGAATATGGCTTCGAACTCCCAACAGTTTAGCGCCAGGAATGATGTCATTGTGGTGAGGGGCGTACATGATGTGGTTGCCCAGTCTTTATCAGCCATTGAAAGCAAGTTGGAAGACAAGATTGAATCTCTTACAAAGTTGGTGACACAGTTGACTACCAACCAGAGATCTGCAGCTCCATCTGCATTTGTTGCACGACTATGTGCTATTTGACCTTCTAGTGACCACTATACAGATGCTTGTCCTACTTTGAAGTCCTCAGCTGCCTCTGATGCGCCTCAGGCTTATGCTACTAACATATATAACAACAGGCAGCCACAACAGCAAAGTCATGACTTGTCCAGCAACAGGTACAACCCAGGGTGGAGGAATCACCCAAATCTTAGATGGAACAATGCGCCACAACATCAGCAGCAGGCGCCACCTTTCCAGAATGCTGGAGAACCTAACAGATATGTGCCTCCACCTATGCAACAACACCAGAGGCTACAACAACAACAGTAGCAGCAAGAGGCACCTGCCCAACCAGCTGCCCAACCTTCCACTTCTTTTGAGCCTTCATTGGAAGAGTTAGTGAGACAGATGACTATGCAAAACATGCAGTTTCAGCAGGAGACGAGAGCTTCCATACAGAGTCTCACTAACCAGATGGGTCAGATGGCTACTCAGATGAACCAGGCGCAGTCTCAGAATTCTGATAAGTTACCATCCCAGACTGTGCAGAATCCTAGGAATATGAGTGCCATAACCCTCAGATCAGGGAAGCAGATTGTTGTGCCTTCAGAGCCCGCTTCTACACCTACACCCGTGCCTACCACTTGTCCTAGAGAGGACGACCATGACGGTCCACACAGGGCATTTGAGGTGGGTGGATCTTCTTCTCCAGCCGGTGGTTCTTCTTCAGGTGGATCTTCTCCCTCTTCCACCACCACCGCTGTTGCGCCTTCTTCATTGCTTGACCGACCTATCCCTCTTCCATTCCCTTCATGGGCACTTCCTAGCAAAAAGACTGAAGAGGTGGATAGGGAAATTCTGGAAACCTTCAGGAAAGTACAGGTGAACATACCTCTACTTGATGCCATTAAACAGATTCCAAGATATGCCAAATTCTTGAAGGAGTTGTGCACACACAAGAGGAAGATGAAGGGCGATGAAAGGATTAGCATGGGAAGGAATGTATCGGCGCTTATTGGTAAGTCAGTCCCGCACATTCCTGAGAAGTGCAAGGACCCAGGTATATTTTGCATTCCTTGTGTGATTGGAAACAGTAAATTTGAGAATGCCATGCTTGATTTGGGTGCTTCTGTTAATGTCATGCCTTTGTCTATATATTCATCTTTGTCTCTTGGTCCTTTGCAAACCACGGGTGTGGTCATTCAGTTGGCCAATAGGAGTGTTACCCACCCAACAGGTTTCATAGAGGATGTCTTGGTTAGGGTAGGTGAATTGATTTTTCCTGCTGACTTTTATGTTTTGGAGATGGAGGAGGGATTCTCTCATGGATCCGCTCCCATTATCTTAGGCAGGCCATTTTTGAAAACTGCCCGAACTAAGATTGATGTGTATGCTGGAACTTTGTCTATGGAATTTGCTGATATTGTTGTTCATTTTAATATCCTTGATGCAATGAAATTTCCAGCTGAGGACCATTCTGTGTTTAGGATTGATGCATTGGATGACATTATTGATGAATTTGTTGTTCACAACTTTCATTCTTTGCATGAGAAGAAGCATTCTTTTCTATCTTCTTTACATTCATGCATTGAATCTGGGATTGAGACAGGAATTGAGAATAATGTTGAATTGGATGTTGATTTGGATGAGAATTGTGATGTCCAGGGTATTGTTGATGTCCAGGTTATTGATGATATGCATGTTTTTGATGATTTGGATGATATTGATCATGTTGTTGATATACCTGTGATGGATATTGATCTGGATTGTGATGAGATGGGTTCTCTGCCTTTACCTATTCATTCTTTAGAGTCAAAATGCATTAACCACGTTGCAGGAAGTACACTTGAATCTGACTTGCAGGAACCCACTCTTGAGCTGAAACAGCTCCCAGAAAACCTCAAGTACGTGTACTTGGAGGATGATGAGAGGAAACCGGTCATAATTTCCACCTCCCTTGATTCTGTGCAAGAGGAGAGGTTTCTTAGAGTGTTGAGGGCGCATAAGAAAGCCATAGGTTGGAGTTTGGATGACATACCTGGTATTAGCCCATCCACATGCATGCATAGAATTCTTTTGGAAGATGGGGCAAAGCCAGTGAGACAGCCACAAAGAAGGAAAAACCCCGTGATCATAGACGTCATCAAGAAGGAGGTGACCAAGCTTTTGCAAGCTGGGATCATCTACCCTATTTCAGACAGTCAGTGGATGAACCCCATCCATGTTGTGCCCAAGAAGACTGGCCTCACGGTTGTGAAAAATGAGAGGGATGAGTTGATTCCCACAAGAGTGCAGAACAGCTGGAGAGTCTGCATTGATTATAGGAGGCTCAATCAAGCAACCAGGAAAGATCACTTCCCCCTGCCATTCATTGATCAGATGCTGGAGCGTCTGGCAGGTAAATCTCATTATTGCTTTCTTGATGGTTTTTCTGGTTATTTTCAAATCAATATTGCTCCTGAGGACCAAGAGAAAACCACATTCACCTACCCCTTTGGCACTTTTGCCTATAGGAGGATGCCCTTTGGCCTATGCAACGCCCCTGGTACCTTCCACCGGTGCATGCTTAGCATTTTTAGCGACTTTCTTGAGAGTTGCATAGAGGTGTTTATAGATGATTTTACTGTGTATGGATCCTCTTTTGATGCATGTTTAGACAGTTTGGAAAACGTTTTGAAAAGATGCATAGAAACAAACCTTGTTCTCAATTTTGAGAAATGTCACTTCATGGTTGAACAAGGTTTGGTTCTAAGGCACATCATTTCTGAAAAGGGAATAGAGGTAGATCCTGCCAAGATATCTGTGATTTCGCAGTTGCCTTACCCCTCTTGCGTGCGAGAGGTTAGATCTTTTCTAGGACATGCAGGTTTCTACAGGCGCTTCATCAAGGATTTCAGCAAGAAGGCGCTTCCCTTGTCTAGACTACTGCAAAAGGACATCGACTTTGAGTTTGATGACAGGTGCAAGCAGGCGTTTGATTGCCTGAAGGAGGCTTTGATCACCACTCCGATCATTCAGGTACCAGATTGGACAGCCCCATTTGAACTCATGTGTGATGCATCAAATCATGCTTTGGGAGCTGTCCTGACACAGAAGATTGGCAAGGTGCCTAGAGTGATTTACTACGCCTCACGCACTTTGGATGCTGCCCAAGCAAACTACACCACGACTGAGAAGGAGTTGTTGGCAATTGTTTTTGCCCTTGATAAATTTAGGTCGTATTTGCTTGGATCTCCTGTTATTGTGTATACTGACCATGCAGCTCTGAAGTTTTTCTTGAGAAAGGCTGAGTCAAAGCCTAGATTGATCAGGTGGATGCTACTGCTCCAGGAGTTTGACTTGCAGATTAAAGACCGGAGTGGAGCACAGAATTTGGTTGCAGACCACCTCAGCCGCATTGAGAGAGCTGGGGATGAAGCTGATGTGTTGCACATCCAGGATGACTTTCCTGATGAGAGTTTGTTACTGATTTCTTCTTCTCACCCTACTCCTTGGTTTGCACACATTGTGAATTATTTGGTTGCTTCTGTTTTTCCACCCTTAGCATCACGTGGTCAGATTGCCAAAATCAAGAGTGATGCTAAGTATTATGTTTGGGATGACCCATATCTGTGGAAGTTGTGCAGTGACCAGGTTACTAGGAGATGCATTCCGGACCATGAGATTGACTCGGTCCTGCAGTTTTGCCATGCCTCCTCACCTGGTGGTCATCTGGGGATACAGAGAACAGCTCGCAGGGTGCTTGATTGCGGTTTCTACTGGCCTTCCATCTTCAAGGATGCAGAGAGGACTTGTAGCACCTGTGAGCCATGTCAGAGAGCAGGAGGACCTATTTCACAGAGACAGGAGATGCCTCAACAGCCTATGTTGTTCTGTGAGGTGTTTGATGTCTGGGGTATAGATTTCATGGGTCCTTTCCCTGTTTCTTTTGGTTTCTCTTATATTCTCCTTGCTGTGGATTATGTTTCAAAATGGGTGGAAGCTAGAGCCACCAGGACTAATGATGCTCGGGTTGTTGTGGATTTTGTTAGATCTCACCTCTTTTGCAGGTTTGGAGTGCCTAGAGCGATTGTTAGCGATCAGGGAACCCATTTTTGCAACAGATCCATGCAAGCCTTGCTCAAGAAATATGGGGTGACGCACAGAGTTTGTACACCTTACCACCCCCAAACAAATGGGCAGGCTGAGATCTCCAACAAGGAGATCAAGAGGATTTTGGAGAAGATTGTCCAGCCCAACAGAAAGGATTGGAGCAATAGGTTGGACGATGCTCTTTGGGGCCACAGGACTGCCTACAAAGCACCCATTGGGATGTCTCCCTATCGGGTTGTCTTTGGAAAGGCATGTCATTTACCAGTTGAGATTGAGCATCGGGCATATTGGGCTGTGAAGGTTTGCAACTTCTCCATTGACCAAGCTGGAGAGGAAAGGAAGTTGCAACTGAATGAATTGGATGAGATCCGATTGGAGGCCTATGAGAATTCGAAGTTCTACAAAGAAAGGACCAAGAGGTTCCATGATAGTTCCATTGTTAGAAAGGACTTCGAGGTTGGTCAGCAGGTTTTGTTGTATAACTCTAGGCTTGGCCTCATGGGTGGTAAGTTGAGATCAAAGTGGACGGGACCTTTTGTTGTGACTAATGTTTATCCTTATGGTGCAGTAGAGATACAGGATCCATCTGCAGCTACAAGCTTCAAGGTGAATGGGCATAGACTGAAACCTTTCCAATGCAATCCTTCTTTGTTGGATGCAGTGGTGGAGGAGACGTCTTTGGTCCACCCCACCTACCCTCCCATCTGACTCAGGGAGCTTCTTTTCTCCTTCCCTCCTCACTTTTATTGCATTTTGTCTATATGTGCTGATTGTTGATCTGTTGATTGTGACACACTGAGGACATTGTGTAGTTTAAGTGTGGTCTATTTAGGGGAGGTTGTTCCTTTATTTATGTGTCGGTTTTTATGTAGTTGTTTTGTCTGGAGTACAGTTTTGCATGCCTTTTGTGAATTCTGGACTGTGATTAGGTTGCTAGTTTCCCTTCACTGCATTGATACTTTGTTTTGTGGGACTCCTTGCTCATCTTTGCTTGGAAGATAATCATGATGTTTGAGAGTTGGACTAATTTTAACCAATTACCTCTGTGAGATTTGAGCCATTTGATGATCTTTCTTGTGTGTGATATGTCTCTGGATTGCTTGCACATTTGCCTTGGCTTGACTCTGTTGTTGATTCTTGATTCATGAGCATGTTTGAAAATGATAAAGGCATTTTGTTGATTGAGCCTCTCTAGCCAGATAGCCTACCCTGTTATGATTCCTTTGATAGCCCCCTTGAGCCTATACTTCCCCCATTTCTTTGTTTTGAAGCTCATGCAATAGCCTAAGTGAAAAACCATGATTACCTGAACCTTAGGGAATTTTGGAGTTTTGGAATTGTTTTGGGAATGAGGTGGTCTCTTGGGATATTCAGATGAATTGGCTAGTGAGTCCTCTTCTTGCGGTTGCATTGTAAATATCATGTATCTTGTCTTTTGAATTGTGTGTTGAATAGAAAAAAAGAGACAAAATGAAAAAAAAAACAGAGAAAAATGAGAAAAACAAAAAAAAAAATTGTGTGAATAATGGAGTCAAGAAGAGGATGGAATTAGAGGTTGTGGGTGTGTTTGAATGTGTTTACACTTGTTCCCCATTGCTCCTCTATTCCTTATGGTTTGTAGCTTCTTATCCAGATGTATCCTCCCTTGTCCTTGGCCCCATTACAACCATGAAAAGACCTTTTGCTTTGAACATGTGTATGTGCTTGAGTGTTGATATTAGAGGCTTGCCAAGTCTATTTGTGTTTGCTTTCTTGAGTGCATTGAGTGACATTGATCTACTTTATACACTTGAGAGAAACACTGATTGTGTGCATCTGTGAGGCTCTGTTGCTTTTGATTCATCTCTTGAACTGATTGATTGTTTTCCATGTACTGAACTGCTTGGATGATTCTGTGAGTATCTGTTTTCATGGACTCTGTCTGGGTTCTGCCTATGCCTTTCACTGTCCAGATTTTGTGAGAACTGTGCAACCCTGTGTCTGTCTGTTGAGTCTGTGTCTCTTCTTGATGTCCTCTGATCTGTTCCCTGTTTTGCGTCTTAATTTTCCCCAAGAGTGCAAAAGACTAAGTGTGGTCTATTTTGATGAGTCGTTATTTCTTGACTATATTTGGTTTATTGCACTCAAATAAATCAGGGAATTATGTTTAATTGCCCGTTATTTCCCCATTTGTCCTAACTGTGCTTAATTTGGTCGGAAATTCATATTTTCACTAATTTGGGTTTTCTGAGCTAATTAATTGCATGTTTAATTGCAGGGAAAATATTGGAGACATATTTTGGAACATTAGGAGATGGCATGGACATTCAAGATTTAATATTTAGTCATTGCAAATTTAATTAAAATTGTAATCTAGTTGATTAAGAACTTTACTTAAGCTTTTGGTGCATTGGGCCCATGTTGGCAATTTTTATGTTAGGCCCAAACTTTGAGGGAGATGTAGCACTTAACCTAGGGTTTCTAGGAGGTGGACCCCACCATTTTTGAGTGGTTTTGGACAGCATTTTGAGCCAATTGCCGAGACACTCCAAGCACACACTTCATAATACACTTTCATTTTGCTTTTGGCCTTGTATGAACTCTCTTGGGAGCCTTGGTATGCTATTTTCGTTTTCTTCACTATGAATGAGCAAGATCACGTTTTTCTTTTCTATTATGTGCAACAATGCTTGTTCTTGCTTGATGGAATGAAGCTCTACCATTTCTCTCTTTAGATTTTCGTTTTGATGGTTGAATGCTTGAGTTTGAAGCTTCTTCTTTGCTTTTTCATGGTGGTGTCTTTGGTGGAAGGGAGACCCATTGTCCATTTCGATTTTCTCATCATTTTGCTGCAGTGATTTCGAATTTATCTTGTGTTTCTTGGATTGGAGGATGAAAATGGAGTTATTGTCAAGTTTGGAAGTGAGAAAGGCTTAAGTTGGTGCATGGGTATTGTGTTCTTGAGCCATTTTCTTCTTGCATTTTTTTCTTGATGTTTGGAAACATATTTGGAGCTGGATTTTATGTTTAATGATGGTGGCTGGACAGTGCAGTAATGGAAGTTAAGGGTTTGGTTTTGTTTTGGTCAAAAAGTTGAAGAAAAGTAGTGCTTGAAGTTGGATTTATGAAGGTGGAACTTGGTTTTAGTGTTCTTGAATGAGTTTGCAAATGAACTTTGATATGGTGGGAGTGTGTTTCGGTTCAGAGAATGGAAGAAACAAATTGAAAGCTTGGTTGTTGAAGAAAAACGAAAATGGATTGAAAGAGAGAGAGAAAATGGTGCATTAAAGTTTTTACCCGATTTGGCCAAGCACAAATGGAGCTACTTTTGACTAAGGAAACATTTCCTCTTTAAGTTTTGTCCTAAAGCTTGTTTAATTACCCCTTTGTTTTACATTAATTTGCATTGTAGGATTAGTTATTTTTAATTTCTTTAATTTAGCGTTGCATTTAATTTAATTTAACTGTGCTTAGATATTTGTTTAGTCTAGTATTTGGTTTAGCATTTTCACTCTCTGGACTCGATTTTAAAATAATAACTGCAACCACACTAGAGGTCCAAATGCTACGTTTTATATGTCATATGAAAGAGATTTGAGTCTATTTTCCAGGAAAAAAAACCCCATCTCATTTAGAGCTCTGTAGAAAACGTTATGGGCAAAACATTGAGCAAAGGTCAGAGTTGTCCAGTTCCAGCGTGAATTTTTGTATTTACTGAGCAGTTTCGTTTTTACTGTTTTAATTTCATTTTCATGCATGGTGAAATGTGTTGTTGCATTTAGTTTCGTTTTAATTAATTTTAATTATGTTTTTACATTTGCGTTTTAATTTAAATTCCATCTGCGTTTTAATTTTAATTTTTCTGCACACCAAACAAACTTTCAAACCCCCCCCCCCCCCCACTTTGTGTTAGACTTGACTCTGAACCGCAGTTGGTCCTTGAGAAACGACCTAGGGGTCATTTCCTAGCATTATACTGCATTTCTTAATATGCAATCAAATTTGTATGGGTCGCGACAGCCCATCAGTAATATATCTGAATAGGGTGTAACCTCCCAGATATGTTCACCGTTGATAGGGTAAATTTTGGTGTTGTAAGTCTCTTCAAAAGTGGACTTTCTAAACCAGTGGCTTATGTAATCTTTTGCATTGATGTTCAGAAATTTCATTGTTGTTATGGCATGCGTACAAGGAATGCCAGTAATTGCCCATTTTCTACATGTGCAGTCCATGGTGTCCACATTGACAACAAATTGGTGGCTAAATTGTGAAATATGTATAACTTCAAATAATTTCTCTCTTGACCACCTGTATTTAACACAGAATTTACAACACAGAACTTAGAACAAATCAAGATAAATGTCTAAAATCATGTAATGAGACAGTTTATAAAACTAACCTTGGTAACCAATATCTTCCTAACCAAGACTCCTTCTAAAATCTGTTCCAAACCTTAGGGCAGATTGAAGCTTGATACTGTGTCATCTTTGTCCTGTTGGCAGCCCATCTGTTCATAATGTATACCCTAATGTCTTCTAACATGCTAATAATAGGCTTAGACCTACTATCTACTAGCACACTATTAAAGGCTTCAGACATGTTGTTGACAAGAGTGTCACATTGTGATCTAGGGGTGAATCTAGATCTTGACCAAAACCTGTCATAAGTAAATATAAGTTGTGAAGTATGTAAAAATGAACTATGACTATAAGAAATAAAATTAAGAATTCAGATACATACCTAGGTGGAATTTGGAGCAAGTATTTAAAAGCCTCTACATGGATGGCTTTAATATTCCTCATTTCAGCTTCCCATTCTTGTGGATGTGTGGCTATTGCTACCCTCCACATGAGATGTTTAAGGTTTTTTCCAGGAAATGTTTTTCTAAAATTTGAATAGAGATGCCTAACACAAAACCTTTGTTCTACCCCTGGTAGGAGATCTTGAAGCTGCCAAAAGACCCTGACATGTTCAACATATTGAGTTACATATTGTGTACTGAAGATATTAATTTAAATGTACAAGAAATTGATCATTCACTGACCTTTTGTTGGTCTGAAATAAATGTAATCCTGCACAGACATCTTTCCCACCAAGGTCCTCAATTAGCAGCTCCAAGAACCAAGTCCAACTCTCTTTGTTTTCAACCTCAACAACAGCATATGCTATGGGCAGCATTTGCTCGTTTCCATCTATTCCAACTACTGTTAATAACTCCCCTCCATACTTGGTTTTCAGAAAACATCCATCCATACCAACAATAGGTCTACAACAAACAAAGCTATCCTTGCATGCCTTCAAGCACGCATAAATCTTTGGAAAATTACCTCACAATTAATGTTATCCACTTTAATTTGAACTGTTGAACCTAGATTTGTTTTCAGGAGCTCATGACCATAATCATAAAGTCTTCTATATTGTTCATGGAATGATCCTTCAATTTTATCTTTTGCCATGGCTCTTGCCCTAAAAGCCATATTTCTTGATATCCCTACATTCCATTTCCTAGTCACTTTATCTCTAATGTCCATCACCTTCATAGTTGGGTTTTCTCTCACAGATTTCTCCATCCTTTGACTCAAACACTTAGAAGTCATCAACTTGACATTGAAATCCCTACTACAACTGTGAGTATCAACTACTTTTCTAAGTTGCCATGCATTGATATCAATTGTAAAGGCACAATAGGCATACTGATTACATTTTCCTTTTCCACCCAAGCACTTCACACAAATCCTTTTCTTGTCATTCTTTATAAATTTCAGGTTTCTTCCATTACTAAGTGCATAAGTCCGAATAGCATATATGAATTTGTCTTTCTCAGCGAAAAAGGTTCCTACCTCCCATTTATAACCATCAAAACTTCTAGGCATACTAAAAGTGGGAAACTTTGTCTTACTGGACCCACCATCTTCCTCACCCTCACTGTCCTCTACATCACTGATAAGCTCCTCTGACAGCCACTCATTGTCAGACAACCCATGGACATCATGCATATTCTTCTCATTGTCAGTAGATTCAGAAGACTCAAGCAGTGGACTGGAATGTTCTTCTCTAAATTTCCTTTAGAGTACCCAATGTCACACTGCACGCTGACATCATGTAGATCTTCCTCCTCACTCTCTGCCTCACTCTCATTCTCATGTACCTCCTCACCCTCACTGCCCTCTACCTCCAAATCATCAACCTCATGCACCTCAGGTTCCTGTACATGATGGACCTCACCTTGGACCTCACCATCCTAAACCTCATCCACATCAGCATCCTCGACCTGGACCTGAACATCCTCAACGTGGACCTCAGCAGCCTCAACCTGGACCTCAACATCCTCAACCTAGACCTCACCACCCTCAACCTGGACCTGACCACCCTCTTGGGCATCACCTTCAGTATGCACCTCAACATCCACACCATAACCCTCTTCACCACCAACCCAATCAATGAATTATATTATTTGTGGTTCCACCATATTATGAACCACATACAAATGGACTTTATCATTTAACCTAGTAATGTTCAACATATGCATGGCACCCTTGTCATCAGTTAATAACTCTAACCTATCTGGGTGCACAGACTGACCTCCTAAACCATACCATAATTCTTTGATGTCCATATGACCTAATTCTTTGACTGAGGCAACTATGCCAAAGTAGCTCAACAAGTCTGCATCACAAGTCCATTCTACTATTTCTCCATCAAATTTAAAATCACCATTATCATTAGTCAAAAAATGTCCACTATGGTGGACCACAATTTTAATTCGTTCCTCATCCATTCTCAAACTTTCTTTTATAACCTGTACATTGGGGGGAGACAAATATTATATCTATTTCAGTCATAGCTAAGTGGGGCACTCACTCACTCACTAAATATACACTAACATCGACACCGACACCGACAGGGGGACATGGAACAAACTTACATCCCCATTAACCCATCACTAACAGGTAGGGGACCACTACACCGAATAAACAATTCAACAAACCATTATCAACATGCAAAATGGGACCACACACTCTAAACTACAATATAACCACTGAACATGCAAAATGGGACCACAAATCATCATCACGACTTACAAACACAGAAAAACCCAAATATCGCACATGGTCGTAAAAGGAAAAGGACAACGAAAACGACGTACCTTACCTCTATTCGCGTCACCAATAGCTTGGATTGTCCTCGTCTTCTCCAACAATGAAATGGGTGATTGTCTTTGGCTTCCTCTCGCAACCACTTCAAGAAATCCCCAACTTCAATTTCGAATCCCTAAATCCCAATTTTCAAAGATCTGATCCCATTTATCCCTAAATCCCAATTTCTTAAGCCACATCACCACTCCTTCTTTTATGGAATCAGTCCACGTAACGGCGTCTGCTACCACTTAACGGATGTGGTACAATGTGTGCATTTTTACAAAAATTGTGACTAAATTGAGACTTTTGAAAACTTGAGGACCAAAATGAGATTCCTTGACAAAACAGAGGACCAATTGAGGTATTAAGCTTAATATAATATATATATATATATATATATATA
This sequence comes from Vigna mungo, assembly GCA_036885675.1. Taxonomy (NCBI): domain Eukaryota; kingdom Viridiplantae; phylum Streptophyta; class Magnoliopsida; order Fabales; family Fabaceae; genus Vigna; species Vigna mungo. Next base: position 34,171,420 of record CP144700.1, read on the forward strand.
TATATATATATATATATATATATATATATATATATATATATATATAAAAAGAAAAAAGTACTCAAAGACGCTCACTAATCTAGAAATTAGACATTTTTCTCTAAAGAAAAAGGAAAAAGAAAAAAAGAAAAAAGCTTTAGTCTCTTTTCTAGTTCCAATTCACGTTGGAACCCACACCTCAAAAATTTGCAGTGAAAGTTTCTACGTCCTGTCATGCTACGATATGTTCTACGTCTATAAAAGAAATTATGAAACACTCAAATTCATGGCGGCAGAAAGTGCTTTTGCTTATCTGATAAAGTATGTAATAATATATATTATACACTTTCCTTTAATATTAACAATTCCATGTAAAATATTATAAACTTTTTCTTATACTTTTATTTCTAAAATACTTTTAATAAGTCACATTTTGATCACAACTTAATCAAATTTCTTTCTTTTTCTTTATTTTGAAAATGTGACTCTAAAACAGTAGCAGTTGATAAAATAATTCGTAATCATAATTGAGGGTATGAGTACTCCATCCAATATGTGAAACTCGTGGTTATCGAAAAGCAACTTAAAGGCCCCATAGAAATCAGGTAAAAGTTTCCCTGCAGGTCATCCCTGTCCCTTCTCTCCACCTATTTCACTTCCTCTACATCATTTTATTCTTTTTTTCTAAAACATCTCACTCCACTTATAGTATCCCACTTCCACTTTCATTCCAATTTTTTCTAATTTCCACCGAATTCCTTTCCACACGCCCCAAAAGCAAAACCTTTTTTAACAACAGATTAACCTAACAAATTTAAAGCAAAAACACAAACACAAAACACTTTACTGGACTAGTTAATTTACATTTAAAAGGAGTCGCATAAACACATAGCAAAACAACATTTCATCACAAGCAATCCGACATGAAATCAAACCATATATGTTTTTGGTTCCTCTTCGCAAATAAATTTGGCGCAGCGGAGAAGAAGGGGCGCGGCGGAGAAGCAGGGGTGCGACGAAGAGGTATAGGCGTCAATGTAGAATGGCAGACGGAAGAATGGCTGGCGTCAATGTGGAGGCTGAGGGAGGAAAGCTCGCAGTAGAACACTCACGACGGAGACGGAGACGATTTGAGAGTTTGTTTTTCAGAAATTGATCACGTGGAAGACGAAACTGTTCAAAGTTTTTTTTAAACTAATTAAACCATATTATCGCGGTTCACATTCAAACCGTTGTCATATCATGGCATATGCCGTAGTTGTGAGGGGAACCGCAGCCTGTTCTTCTGAAAAAGATAAATCAAAATGGCATTTTTGAAATTTTTTCAACCTATATGTTGCGGTTCAACGCCCAACCGCGGTCCATTCCCTGACGTTCTCATTCCCCCAACTACCTTTTAGGGAATGTCAGATGGTTGCAGGGGGAATAGGCCGCGGTTGCTTAGAGAACTGCGGCCTATTCCCTCTGCAACATCTGACATTCCCTACCATTACAGTCCCTGCAATGAATTGACAGGAGAATAGGTCGCGGTTGCGCAGAGAACTACGGCCTATGCATAGATTTTCAGAAACAGTGCTATGTGAGATTTTACATTGAAAAGAATTTCAAAGTGAACTATGGTGTCGAAGTCGACTGTGTGCGCCACACATTCGATTGTATTAGTTGCTTGATTTGAAATTTTGTTATGCTCATGAACAGTAACGACTATATTTTTAAAAGTTAATTGAGCATTGAATGTTGATCAACTATATTGATTGAGAAATTAACTGGTTTGACTGGATTGCTGCTATTATGTCTTAACTGTTATAACTTTTGTAATACAGTCGACTTTATTAGTAGCACAATCGACTGTAGAAGCGTCTGATTTATAGAAATCTATAAATAGACGAGACTTGATCGTTTACAGAGATCTTTTAGAAAACTAACAATTTCAAAGATTGATTCTCTGGGATTTAGAGCTCGAAGAACTCATCAAGAAGACGATTGTGATCTTTCTTGGAAGAGTTTCTAAAGGAGGACTGTGTTGCGCATACTACTTCATTAGAATCTGCACAATTAAGGTGTTTCTGGGTTGATCAAGAATCTTGTTTGGCATCCGTGGTGATTGTTGTGTTACCTGTTGTGACTACACGGGTTGGACTCGTGGAGTCTGGTACACTTTGAGGATTGTTCAAAGTGCGTTCCAGATTACAGGATAGGGGACATCTTGCTGCAAGTCTTGTTGTGTGGTTTGCCTATATTTTGGTTAGAGGGTTAGAGAGGTGTTTTATATTTTTGACGTAGAGGTCTTCTATAAAAGCCTTGTTGTAAACACATTGACCATTATAGTGCATTTGCTTCCTGGTACTAGAAGGACACTGGTTGTAGGCATTGAGGCCGAACCAGTATAAAAACCTGCGTTTGAATTCTCTATATCCCTATACTTTTACATTCAGTCGACTTTAAATTCTGCGTAGTCTACTTTGATTTTTCGCTGCACTAAATTTTCTTTAACTTGCGATTCAAGAAAGTTTGTAAAGTTTTCTACTTTGTATCAAAGATTGTGAAAAGACTCTGATTTTGAAAACACACCAATTCACCCCCCCTCTTGGTGTTAAAACGAAGCCTACCTGTTTCCCAACAGTTGTATCATTGTTGCTTTGATATTATTATAATATTTTTTATCTGATACAATGTTGATATATGCTGATATATGCTCTGCTATATACTGTAAATACTGCATTGTGCATCTGTGTTTTTGAGATTAAAACTTGCATAATGATAGGGAGAGCATTGCATATTTCTTGAGATGTTTTCACATGCCTTCATTTAAGGGGGAGAGAATATATTAAATCATGTGAATATCTTTGACAGGGAGAGCATCATTATTTGTTTTGATGGTTATCTGATGTATCTTTGTGTGCTTGATTATCTGAATATCAATTCCATTGTGCTTACCTTTTTTCCTAATACCCAAAGGGGGAGAATTATGTTGATTGGTAATTGATTGATAATTTGTATTATGTTGTGCAACATGGTTGATTATTAATCATGGTTGTGCATCATCAAAAAAGGGGGAGATTTTTGAGATTATTGATAGGGGGAGGACAAGTTTAGCTGAACCCACAATCTCAGTAATATTTGAGTTTTTTATGATGACAACGCATAATTAATAACACATGTGTACTATTTGTTACATGTTCTATGTTTACATGTTATATCTTTTTAATCAATGTGTTGAATCTGTTTGAGCATATATGAGAACATGATGGTGTTGTTATTGTGTTTTCATTACATTTCACTGTGTTATATATGTGATTTTATATGTGAATGCATGACACATGTTTTTGGAAAAGGAAATCCACAAGCACTTATGTTGAACTTTAATTGTGTGGCAAAACAACAGTTTTAAGTTGATTTCATTATGGGGTGAGTCGGTTAAAACTCGTGTCTTTGCAAAAACTATTTTCAAGTGTGCTGTGAGATTTTTCAAAGAGAAAGTTTTTCAAAACTATGATTAACATTGTTACATACTCGATTACATGTGTGCCGTATTCGACTAAGTCTGTTATTGTTTTGAAATTTGTTTAATGCTTGTCATAACTGTCTAACAGTCATATTTTTAAATATGTTGACCAAGCATTAAAAGATATTGGACTGCATTATTATCGAATTCAATAAATTTCTATGTTTGTTGTTAATTTCTATAACATAATTGTTATATTCGATTGCATTAGTACCTTCGTCGAATTAAAATGTGTTTGTGATGTGTTATTTGATGACGGTTGAAAAACCGTTATTTTCATATGCTATTTTAGACCAAATTACTCCCTTTACTACTCAGAATGAGCTTAGAATCAAGCAAAACTTAATAAATGAGTCAGTCAAGAGTCAAAAGTTGTTTTTAGCGATATTGTGCTTGTTTTGCATTTTTTTGCAGCAATTTTGATGAAAGCGAAGAATGAAAGCAGAGATGAAGGTCTTAGACTCAGGACAGAGGAAGAAAATCAAGAAAAGGAGAGTCTAGGAACCGCCCGACGGCAAAAGTGCACCGCCGGGCGGCGTGACGCGAGGAGTGGCACCCTGGTGGTGACGCCTGGCGGATTTGTGGTACGAGGCAAACCGCCGGGCAGCATAAGTGTGACGCCAGGCGGTGGACTGTTGGGCTTGGTCCTGTTTTTTGATGCGCTCCTCAGCTATAAATAGCCCTGTCGCAACTTCATTCTCATTGTTTTGACAAAAGAGGGCGTCCAGACCTACTTTTCACTCTCTGGAGAGGATCTCTGGGATGCTTAGGCTCCTTTTCATCTTTTCTAGGGTTTGTTTTCCATTTCTTCCATTATTTTTATCTTGGTTCACCATGACAATGGTGATCTAAACCCTTTTGTTGTTGGGGGAACAATGTAATCTTTTGAAACTCTCTTTTATTGAAACTCTTGTTTAATTATATGATTTTCATATGCTTTATTTACGATTGTTGGGTATCTCTTCTGCGCTTAAAGCTTTTATCGTTTAACTCATTCGATAACTGTTGTTTGTCTTTAGTGATACGGGAACGTACAGTAATGTCATGAACTGTGGGAAATTCCTTGATCAATGAAATACCACCTAGGGATAGGGAGGTAGGACGGTCAATTGTTTTTGCTTTTGTTCGGTAAGGCATTGCTAGTTGTTAGGGGAGGCTAGGGATAGCAAGCCGATAATTAGTAATAGGCTCTTTTCACCGAGGGATCGGGCTAAGGGTAGGCCAAGAAAGTTTGCATAACATTAGATAATAAAGCAAATTAAACAAGAGGAGTAGATAAGAGAGGGCGGATAAGATGAAATTGTAAACCCCCAACAACTCCACTCATCCATACTCTTTTCGTCAATTGAATCAATGCATTGCATGTTTATTTTGTGCTCTTGCATCCACAACAATTAATTTTATTTCTTTACAAGTCTTATTATTTTAATTCACACGAACGATAAGGCCGTGAGTCCTTTGGGAGAGAAGGATATCGGGTTCTTCCAATTTTATTACTTGAAACGATCTGGTACGCTTGCCAGGGAGTCAACAAGTTTTTGGCGCCATTGCCGGGGACTCTTGGTTGAACTTTTTCAAGTAGTGTGAATTGATTGAAATTTGACTTGATTTTTATGTTTATTTGTATTTGTGTTCTAATAAATGTTTTCTAGGGTTTTGTGCCTAACGTTTGCAGAATGCAGTTTAAACAAGAATTTAAGTATATGGGCACTCAATTCTACCAAAATGATTTCAACCACTGGTGGGAATCTTACTCATACATGGATCAAAATAAAAAGGGGCAACATTCCTCTTTAACAAAAGAAACGTTGTGGGAAGCTGAACAACGTTTACAGGATGAACAGATAACAAAAGCATTGAAGTCTCTGGGTATTATTGGGGGTAACATTGAAGTTGACCCTAGGAAGGAGGCTATTGATGAAGAGAAGATAGAGGAAGATGAGATAACAAAAGCATTCAAATCTCTGGGTATTATTGGGGGTAACACTGAAGTTGACCCTAGGAAGGAGGCTATTGATGAAGAGAAGATCAAGGAAGATGAGATAACAAAAGCATTGAAGTCTCTGGGTATTATTGGGGGTAACACTGAAGTTGACCCTAAAGAGGAATATCAAGTAACTATCTTTGAAAATAATAAATTGAGTGAGGGAGAGAAAAATGAAGAAGAAGAAGTGGTTGAAAGAAATAAAAAAAAATTAGAAAATGTGAGAAAACAAAAAAAAAGGAAATCATGGAAAAATAAAAAGAGAAAGTTGAAGGAGAAGATTGAGAAAAAGAGGAAGAGAAGGAAGAAGAAAAGATCCCATGAAAAACCCCTTCCTCAATCAAAAAATTATCATAGGAAGGAAAATAAGTTTAAGAACTATATGGAGATCTTCAAGAAATTGGAGATCAAAGTTCCTATGATTGAAACATGGAAACATATGCTTGGTGTTCACAATTTTATGAAGGAATACAGCAGGAAGAGGAAAAAGAAAAGAATATCAAGCAAGAAGGGTTGTAGCACCTACTGATGGGCGTTTGTTGGGATCATCCCAATTGTTGTAAATCATTTTCTTATTCTATTCTAGTTAGATTTATTTCATTTTTGAGCCTGTAATTCTTTGATTGATTGAGAAATTCTTAGAAGCATCTTTTGAGAGATGTTAATCCCTGTATCTATTGAAGGATACCAGGATTGTCTGCACTCACTGGTGAGTGTTACACAGGTTTGGGTGAGACTCGTGATGTTAAACAAGCGCTCTTGGGAGGCAACCTATTGATTGTTTGTTTGTTTTCAAGCTCTGTCTTCAGTACATATTAGATTTGCATGTGCATTTGGGTTGGAGAAAACTTGTAATTGAAAAATTGAAGGCAAAAATCAGGTGCTAAAGGGAGAAATCATGCAAAAGAAAGCAAAGAAGACCCTAGCCCGAGCCCTTTAAAGCTGGGCGGTTTTGGGTGTTATACACTTCATTCCTCTCCTTTGCATTCCGCCAAGCGGTCTTCTTTAACCTTAGCACCCAATTTGCACCTTCACAAGGGTTCTCAAAGAGTTTTCCCACACTTCTTGCCACCCACTCACTAAAACCTAGTTCTTTGTTCAAAAATTTGGGGGTTTTTGGTGAGAGTTGTGCATTTGGTAGTTTTTCATCATCAATTGAAGGATTCTTGCAAGCATCTAGCATCTCCACTCAAGTAAGTTGTGCAATTTCACTTTCTAGTTCCTAATTTTGGGATTTTATGAAGAACATGCTTAGGAACATGATAAACTAGGGTTTTGAATTTCTTTGCATGAGTTGTTGAAATTGGGAACTGTTTTGACCATTAAATTGCATAAATTCTTGTCTGGATTGCGAAATTAGTATTTGAGTGGGGATTAGGCTGTTTTAGGAGCATTTTCGAAAAAACCCTATCGCACCGCCGGGCGGTCTCCTTCACCGCCGGGCGGCGTTGCTGCTGAGGCATACCGCTGGGCGGTCATCTTTTACGCCGGGCGATCTGCTGTGTTTTTGCTAAATGATTGAGTTTTCCTGCTGAGACACGAAGGGAAAACATGGTACCTCCCCGGTATTGAATTGTATCTAGTCTGAAAGTGTCCAGCGATATATTAATGATGAATTCCTGTGGTTTGCTTTGAATCATATCTTATGCAGGAATGGCATTCGCATCAAGAAGGGGGAGAAACACTGGCAGCAAGAGGAAGGAACCTGAAAGGACAAGGGGATTTGAGTCTCATAGGTTCCTCTCTAAAGCACATGAGGACCACTTTGCAACAGTGCAGGAGAGGAGATTGCTCATGGAGAGGAAGGTTCCTTCATCCCTGATTTAGCACCTGAATTCGGGGCAGAAATCTTGAGGAGAGACTGGGAGAAGCTGACAACCTACCCTGCACCAGCTAGTATTGAGTTGGTAAAGGAATTTTACGCCAACGCCTTATACAAAGGTGGAGTTACAGCTGGAAGATATAGGAGCTTTGTGAGGGGGCATACTATTAAGTATGACCCCGACAGTATAAACAGCTCCTTAGACACAGAGTGGCCTGGTGAGCAATGTCAGTATGCGGAACAGGTGGGAATGTTCAATGAAATAGCTGAAGTTGAAAGGATTATGTGCCTCCCTGGAAGGCATTTTCAGACTAATCCTCATGGAATACCTGTCAACATTAAGAGATTGGATATGACACATTTGACAAGATACTGGATGACATTCACTCATGCCAACATCCAGCCATGTTCCCATATCTCTGATGTCGCGATGCACTGGGTCATTCTCATTTTTTGCATGCTGAGACAAATGGATGTGAACGTCTGCAAGATCATCGCCGACGAGATACAGAGCTCCGCCACTACAGTGAGTAGCAGGATGTCATTGGGACATCCATCTTTGATTACCTTTCTTTTTCGGCAGGCTGGGGTGGATACTGTCATTCCTCCGTATGAGAGACTCAGAAATGCTATCGATGCGTCCTATTTCCATCAGTAATGCGCTGAGGCAGGAGCAGCACCCAGGAGACGCTCTAGGAGAACTGCAGCACAGCAGGAGCAGGTGCCTGAAGATGCACCAGCACAACATGCTGAACCATTCCAGATGAGGGACATGTACATGTCCATGATGGAGTCTAGGATGGAGGCCCTTCACAGGGGGCAAATTGCGACTGCTGAGATGATCATTGGGATGTATGATCAGCCACCAGTGCATAGGTGGACCATGGATGAGTTTCATGCAGCTGTGGCATGGCCTCAAGAGACGGGACAAGGCAGTCGTTTTGGAGCAGCTGGAGCAACAAATGAAGATGAAGATGAAGAAGACTTGGAGGATGTTGATGATGGAGAACAGGAGGACTCAGATGACAGCATGGGATGAGGGAGGGCATCTACTGATGGATGCCCACATTTAGACAGGGTTTTATTTTTCTTTCTTTCACCTTTGTATTTTTAAATTTTTAGGATTAGTTGAACTCTATTTTGCAGTGTGTATGCTTGGCTCAATACTTTTCTGGAAATGTTCGACTGACTAATTTGTGTGATGAGTCTATTTGATGACCTGAAGTGAATGATGATTGAGTGTGTTGCATGATGATATCCTGTGAAACAGATGTGTGATGAATTTTTATTGTGGTTATGATGTTGAGTAGGGTGTATGAATGAATGTGTGTGAGGAAGCATGTTGTGTGAGGTATTGAGCTCCAGAGTTTTAATTGTTGCATGAGAATTATTCACAGGAAAGCATGCATGATATTGCTTAAATCTTGATGATTGATTGAATTGCATGTATATGTCATATGATCAAGGCCATTTTTGAAAGCCCTTACTTAGCCAAATTTTACCCAAAGTGCTTGAAATTTTATACCCTCTTTGAACCTTGACCCTAAACAGAATGAAAACCCTTGTGCTGAAACTAATTACTTTGAATCGGGTTAATGACTGTAAGTATATTCAAGGTTCAAGTTTGGGGTTGTGGGGAAAGTTTGAAATGGCAAAAAGAAAGGCATTGAGCTCAAGTGTTGAAAATGAAAAATACATGAGAAAAAAGAAAAAATCATGAAAGGTGAGCTCAATGTAAAAAGAAAAGAAAAAGGGAAGAAGTTGGGGACAAATGAGATTGATTGAAAAAGAGAGCTAAACTTGAACCTTGAATGATAAATGAGCTCTCTTGATTGAAAGATTTTGTGATCCAGAAAAACCAATTTTTCTTGATTGCCCAGCCTCATTACAAGCCTTGGAAAAGTCCTTTTGATGACATTTGCATGTGATGATTTTGATTGTTTGAGATGAAAGGCAATTTTATTTCATGTGACTTATGAATGATTAAGAGTTGGAGTGCTACCCTAAACACTTGAGTGATTGAGTGAAACACTTGCTTGGTGAGAACTTCTAAATTTCATGATTGCATCTCTGCTTAGCGGACTAGTCATTCATAATATGTAACATCTGTTGAGGAATGTGTGAGATAACTAAATTAAAAGTATGCATGCATCTTGATTTAATTATCACTAACGATCTAAAATTGAGTAGTTTTCATCATGTACTTTAGGAATGTTGAACCATTGGATGAAATTGTAGAGAGCCAAGTTTTGCTTTTATTTAAAGTTTTGTTTTGTTTGCTTGAGGACAAGCAAAGTTATAAGTTTGGGGTTGTGATAACGGTTGAAAAATCGTTATTTTCATATTCTATTTTAGACCAAATTACTCCCTTTACTACTTAGAATGAGCTTAGAATCAAGCAAAACTTAATAAATGAGTCAGTCGAGAGTCAAAAGTTGTTTTTAGCGATATTGTGCTTGTTTTGCATTGTTTTGCAGCAATTTTGATGAAAGTGAACAATGAAGGCAGAGATGAAGGTCTTAGACTCAGGACAGAGGAAGAAAATCAAGAAAAGGAGAGTCTAGGAACCGCCCGGCGGCAAAATTGCACTGCCGAGCGGCGTGACGCGAGGAGTGGCACCCTAGTGGTGACGCCTGGCGGATTTGCGGTACGAGGCAAACCACCGGGCGGTGGACCCCTGCCGCCGGGCGGTTCTACAGCAAGAGGCAAACTGTCGGCGGCATAAGTGTGACGCCAGGCGGTGGACTGTTGGGCTTGGGCCTGTTTTCTGATGCGCTTCTCAGCTATAAATAGCCCTGTCGCGACTTCATTCTCATTCTTTTGATAGAAGAGGGCGGCCAGACCTACTTTTCACTCTCTGGAGAGGATCTCTTGGATGCTTAGGCTCCTTTTCATCTTTTCTAGGGATTTTTTTCCATTTCTTCAATTCTTTTCATCTTGGTGCACCATGACAATGGTGAACTAAACCCTTTTGTTCTTTGGGTAACAATGTAATCTTTTGAAACTCTATTTTATTGAAACTCTTGTTTAATTATATGATTGTCATATGCTTTGTTTATCGATTGTTGGGTTTCTCTTCTGCGCTTAAAGCTTTTATCGTTTAACTCATTCGATAACTATTATTTGTCTTTACTGATACGGGAACGTACGGTAATGTCATGAACTGGGGGAAATTCCTTGATCAATGAAATACCACCTAGGGATAGTGAGGTAGGACGGTCAATTTTTTTGCTTCTGTTCGGTAATGCATTGCTAGTTGTTAGGGGAGGCTAGGGATAACAAGCCGATAATTAGTAATAGGCTTTTTTCACCGAGGGATCGGGCTAAAGGTAGGCCAAGAAATTTTGCATAACATTAGATAATAAAGCAAATTAAACAAGAGGAGTAGATAAGAGAGGGCGGATAAGATGAAATTGTAAACCCCCAACAACTCCACTCATCCATACTCTTTTCGTCAATTGAATCAACGCATTGCATGTTTATTTTGTGCTCTTGCATCCACAACAATTAATTTTATTTCTTTACAAGTCTTATTATTTTAATTCACACGAACGATAAGGCCATGAGTCCTTTGGGAGAGAACGATATCGGGTTTTACCGATTTTATTACTCGAAACGATCTGGTACGCTTGCCAGGGAGTCAACATTATTCTATAAATTGATGCGAATTCGATTTCTGTAAGAACTTTTGTGATTCTCACATTTTGTGATATCTTTTGCAGAAAGTGTAATCTTACAGAAAGAGTGAAAGAGCTCCAAGAAAAAAGAAGTGATTGTGGTGATGAACTACTTGTGATTTCTTGAAGAGCAAGACTACTGCATTTTCGAAAGCTGATCAATTTTGCACATTTGGGTGTAACTGTGAGATCAGATTCCACAATCTTTTCAAAATTGGTTTGAGGTTCACTGTTGTGATTACAAGAAGAAGAGCGTGCAACATTCTTAACTTTGAGAGTGTCTCAAAGGGTTTAGACAGCAGGAAAATGGATTCTTACTGCTGGTCTAGTTGTTGTATTGCCTATATTTTGATTAGAGGGTTAGAGAGGTGATATGATCATAGATAGGGCAACAATGAAGAGTTTTCAAAGTGACAAAAGAGCATGAAAAGAGTAGAATAGGTTTCATGGGCTTGTATTTGCCTCTTTGTTTCTTTTCGTTAGTTGTAGTTGAATAAACACTTATAAACCCTTCTTTTCCTTTAAGCACAAGAAATGTGGGACTTTCCATGGCTTGGTCTTAAAAGAAAAGAAGAGGAAGAAATGCGTCTTAGCTTGTAATGCAAGGTAGCATAGCTTGTTTTCATTTTTTGAACTATAGGAGAGCTAGGAAGCTTATAAACCCTTTTGGAATGAGAGAATTAAGCAATGTGGGACTCCAATGCACCTAAGGACGTTACAGTTGTTGTTGGACAGAACATGGAGCCTTCTAAGTCTCACATCGCTTGAAACTCTTCACCAAAGTCATTCTAAAAGCTATATGCAGCTTAGGGGTTCTCTTTTGTACACAACCTTTGAGTGAATTGAATTCTTGAGTTGAATTGCATATTTGCATTCCTCTTTTGAGATAGTTTTATGTCTCTTTAGTCCCTTTTCTGGGCAGCCCTTATCTTGTGTAAAGAGAGTGGCGGTCCTCCTTTGGCACTTATCTTGGAGCTTTCTTCAAGTGTGTGTCTTCAAGTCATAAGTTTCCTTTCTCTACCCTTTTCCACTTTTATTTTCTTGCCATTTCCTTAAATGTCATTTAGTCTCTTCTCTCTAGACATGCACTTCCCCATCATGAGGTGTTTTACATTTTTGACGTGAGGTCTTTTGTAGAAACCTTATTGTAAAAACCTTGATCATTATAGTGCATTTGTTTCCATGGTTGGAAGGACACTGGATGTAGGTAGGTTAGCCGAACCAGCCTAAAATCGCAGTGTTTGAATCTTCTAATTCCTACTCTTTTACGTTTAATCGACTTCTTTTTGTATTCATTCGATTAAGTTTCTGCTGCATTAAAAAGTCTTTTACCTTGCGTTTCAAAGGCATCACCTTTTTTGAAAAAGATTTTAAAAGAATTTTGTTTTTACATTTCACCAATTCACCCCCCTTCTTCGTGTGAGAAATTAAGCCATTCTATTTTAACATATTAGATTGTAAAAATATCCTATCAAGCATACATATTGTCTTCATTCTATGTTTCAATTGATGAGCTACAATGTTTTCTTCAAATATAGGACATGCTTAATGATTCATGACACTGTACTTTGAAAATTTACCGTAAGCTAGGAAGTCATAATGGTGTAAAATAATATTGCATGCATCACGAGAGTTTCATAAGCAAATATATCAAATATTTCAACTCCACCAATGCACAACAACTTCAAGTCTTCAACCAGTGGACTAAGTTGTAAATTATTAATATAACGGCCCAACAACTGTGGTTGGTACCTAAATTACCAAATGGGTTAATTGCATCGGTAGCCAAAGCAAGCCGAAGATTTTTACATTCTTGGTAGAATTGGGGGAATTCATGATCAACATTTTTCGATTGCTTTGAAACAGTAGGATAACGAAGCAGTCCGTCAATTATTTTCTCATCTTCTTGTCATCTAAGGTCTTTAACATCTTTTCGATTTGCAAACAAATGCTTAAGACTGGGCATGACTGTAAGGTACCAAACTACTTTCAAAGCGAAGCCATCCTTTTCTATCTGACCATTATCTTCAATATTATTTTTTGACTTGTACCATGATAACCTACATTTCAAACATTTTTTCAAACCTTTGAATTCTTTCCTGTATAATGTGCAATCATTAGGACATGCGTGTATCCTTTTATCCTTCATACTCATTAGATAAATAATTTTCTTTGCATCATAATTATGAGTGGATAGTGTATTTCCATCTAGAAGTATTTCATTCAACAATGACCACAATTATGTGAAACTATTATCAATCCATCTACTGGTCGCCTTCAAATTGATGAACCTTAACACCATTAAAAACCGTGTGAAATTAGTTGAACTAACATATTGTTAAGACCTTGGCAAGTGTACCGAATCATATCAAGTAATAATAATTGGTAAGACCAAGTATCGTTTCCCAAAAGACTCACGACACTAAACAATCGTGTAATCACTTAACTAATTAAGACTGAAAAAGTATTATGTTCGTTTTAAATGCAGTAAATATGAACATAATAATAGAATGTAAAATTTGATCAATTGAAGCTAAACACAAGAGTGAATGGATGATGTTGATAATATGAGATGATAATGTTGTTGGGGTTTAGATTTCACCTTCCTTACTTTCATGCATATAAGAATTCATCTTCTTCATTAAATTCTTAACATCACTTTCTAAATTACTTAGAACCCGATCCCTCGGCGTAAAAAGCCTATCCTTAATTATTAGACCACAATCTTTTACATCCCTAATAATTAATTCTACATTACGAACAAAAGCTTAAGAAAACCAAACATCTTATCCCTATCTCTAGGCAATATTTCTTTTGGTAAAATTCTCCAGATCATGGTTTCTAGGTATTTCCCAATAACAAAGAAATCCAAACATCATGTTGTGAGTGATCAAAACATACAAAGCATTGAGTAAATGAGAAAATCACTAACAATTAATGAAAAAAGCATAAAATAATTTAGATCATATTCAAATACATGAAAGTTTAGAGATTACATCTTCCCCAACAACAAACACTAGTGCAAAAACAGCGTACAACGTCACGCATTTAACTTCGAACCACTTAATAGCCAACGTTAAAAATGACTAGTGAAATTTTTGTAAATAAAATGCAATTATTAAACATCGTTTAGAATTGTCATTTGACATAAAAGAATATAAAACGTTGAGTGTCCCAGCGTAAGACGTTAAAAGGTTAGTGAATTCAAAAAAAAAATTGAGCGGGAGATTGAAAATTCGTTCACTTTATCTTATCGCGCAGGACCCTTTTCTCTGCTCGAACTTTTTCCGAACGAAGTTTGACAACCATCACATGTAATCTTTCTTTCATTTGATGCAAATGCATATTAATTACCTACTTTAGGTATGATTTTCGTTTGTTTTCACCGATTATTTTCGTGTTCTTGTTCTTCATAGGCGCATTCTGCTTTCTCTCTCACTGGTGTCAACACCTTATTCTGATGAACCAAGGTTAGTTTTGGTTTTTGTTTTGTTTTCGTTTTCGTTTTCGTTTGGAAGAACTTATTTGTTGATAACTTGTTTGTTATTTTTTTGTTGAACTTGTTTGATGTTATTGTTGTTTGGTTGAACATGTTTGTTGTTATTGTTTGATGTTTGATTGAACTTCTTTGTTGTTTGTTATTGTTCTTTGATTGATCCTATATTACTATTCATAGTTCATGCTTTATAAAATACCAAAAACTGAAAATTGTTGTTTTTTCTGCTTTTCAGGTCTCGTAGAGCTATAAAAAAGGGTCACAATTATTTAAAAAAATAAAAATAAAAATTATTAACGTCGTATATTGACAACATTCGACGTTATTTAGCGTCCTATATTGACAACATCCGACGTTAAATAACGTCGTATATTGACAAAATTCGATGTTAAATTAACGTCAAATTTTTTATATTCGACGTCAATTTAACATATCCTGATATAACGTCGTTCTCAAATTCGACGTGAAAGGCCAAAAATATTCGACGTTATACGCTCTTTTGGTACTAGTGAAATGAGTTTAGTTCTCCATTGTCATGGAAAACCTAGGTGTACAATGGAATGGAAGTGAGATAAAACCCCTAGAAAACGAAGAGGAAAGCTCCTACATCCAATTCTGCCTCCAGAGAGTCAAAGATAGTGTTTTTGTGCTTCAACCGTCAAAAGATACAAACCCTAGGGCGAGCTAGTCCTTAAATAGATCATAAACAAGTCCAAAGGCCCAACACGTTGGTGCTAAGCGCCCCCCACTTAGGGCAAGCAAGCATCCCTGCGAGAGAAGTGGCGCTGAGGGACAAGCAGGCATTCTGCAATACATGGAGTCTGGCACTCAGTGCCCCCTAGACGGCAACCAGGTGCTAGTGCGAGCTACCTAGCGCTGAGGGTCCAAAAAATGGGCAACCAGGCGTGATTGCATGAGCACCTACGCCTATGGCCCTAGAAAAGGGCAACCAGGCATCCTGCGACCTTTTGTAGCCTTCTCTTCTGGTGCTTTTCTGTCCTTTCTAGGTTCCAACTCCTTAATACTTTAACTCCTCTTCCGAATCATTCCAATAACCTACAAAATCAAGGGAATTAGTGATAAAAATCATCAAGTATAACCTTAATTCTCTTATTCACACAATTTAACTCATAACAAGATATCAAGCAAGTTTCTAAGTGAAGTAGAGTTGATTTAATATCAAATTTACATCAAAGATAACGGTAAATTCAACCATTATCACATACAAAGGAGTATCCACATCAGTGGACATCGTCTCATACGCATGAGCCTGGGTAGAACCTTCTAAACCAACATCGCAAATCATGTTCTCTAATTTGTCTTCTTCCAGTCAATCTTCCATGGTGGAATTGATAACATGTTTAGTTCAGGAGATCGTAAAAACTCTATTAATTCATCGTGTCATTTCCATGTTGTATAACTTTAAAGAAAACCATCACAGATAAGAAGTTCCTTAATTTTGGTTGCGTTCAATTTTCTCTCATTCAAATAGTTGAAACAAGGACATCTAGACTTCACTTCATCATCACTTTTACTCTCATTATTGTTGAGATTTTTGACAAAGGGAGCACTGGTTTAGCCAAACCTTACAATCCTAGAGCTTCTGGTTTTTTATCATGACAACACATAATTAATAACACATGTTTATATGTGTTACATGTTCATAGCTTTCATGTTTATGATTATATGAGAACATGTTGGTGTTGTTTCTGTCATAGCATGCAATTCACTGTGTTTTACATGAGATCTTATTTGTGATTGCATAACAGATGTTTTGAAAAAGGAAAACCACATGCACTTTTGTTGAACTTAAATTGTCTGGCAAAATAGCAGTTTTAAGTCAACTTCATTATGAAGTAAGTCGATTAAAACTTGTGGCTTTGCACAAACTGTTTCAAAGTGTGCTATGAGTATTTTTGGTAAGAAAGTTTTTCATAACTATGCATTTAACTGTTACAAAGTCAACTATGTGCGTAAGACATTCAACTTAGTTTGTTATGTTTTGAAATTCTGTTAATGTTTGTCTTATTATGTCTAACGGCTATATTTTAAATGAGATTGACTCAGCATTTATTGATAATCAACTGCAATAATTGTGTTATCAATTAATTTCTTTGACTGCTGCTATGTGTTATAGCTGTCTGAGTATATTCGACTCTATTAGTAGCAAAGTCGACTTAGGAGCGTCAATTTTATGGAAAACTATATATAGACACGAATTTGATTTCTGTAGAGACTTTTCTGATTTTAACGATTTGCTTGATTTCTTTCAGATTATTAATCTCTTGTAGAACGTGTGAAAGCTCCAAGAATTCATCAAGAAGACCGTGGTGTTCATCTTTCGTGATTGCTTGATGAGCAAGATTCTATGTGCTTTGATTGTCTGATCAACCTACACTTGAGGTGTCTGATTTGTGATCAGTTTTTCTCTCAATCTTGTGAAGATTGTTGTTGCCCTGTTGTGATTACAAGAAGAGGACATGCGACATTCTAGACTTTGAGGATTGTTCAAAGTATTGAGGACTGTAGGAGATGGGACATCTTGTTGTTGTTCTTTGTTTGTATATGCCTATATTTTGATTAGAGGATTAGAGAGGTGTTTTATATTTTGACGTGGAGGTCACTATAAAAGCCTTATTGTAAAAACCTTCATTATTATAGTGAATTTGGTTCTTGGGTTTGGAAGGACACTGGATGTAGGCAGGTTGGCCGAACCAGTATAAAAACATGCGTTTGATTTCTCTATCCTTGCACTTTCATTTTCAAAGTTGACTTTAATTTTTACATAGTCAACTGTGTTCCGCTGCATTTGAAAAATCTTATTCCTTGCGATTTAGGAAACTTTTGAAAGATCATCCTTTTGCGAAAAAGATTTTGAAAAGACTCTAATTTTAAGTTTCGCCAATTCACTCCCCTCTTAGTGTGAGAAACTAAGCCATATCATTTTCAACAATTATGTTGTGTAAATTGTATAAATTCTCCTACTACCTCTCATACTTAGCACTAATATGTGGTGAATTAATCCAATCTCAATCCATATGTATATATACTGAAATTATTCACACAGTTTCAGTAATCTTTAAGTGAGTGATCACCTCGATCGCTTTTTGTAATCAAGTTTTGACCTTATCTCATTAAAGAAGATTTACTTTCTTTAGTTTATTGTACATATCAATTTTAAATAACATATATTAAATTTCACAGAAATTTTCTAGCCTTTTGCATTGGTCTTCAGATTATACAAAATGAAAGTCATTATAAACCACAATCAAATATGCACCTGAAGTTCAATACAAAACACATTTAATAAATATTCATGAATATTAAGACATGTATATTAAAATCTATATGCACTAATAACTTATGAAAAAGTCATTAATATTCTTAAACTTTCTAACCGGACAATTCAAGATTCAATACTTATAAATTATTAGTAAATAAGACTAACTCAATATAACGATATATTTAAGCATATAATTAATCACATATCTAACATATAAAAAAAGAACAACATACTAGAAAATTATAGGTTTATTAGCCATGTTTTGGAGAGCTGCACAATCGCACCATAATGTTATAGTACTTGGACACAAATATTAGCAGAATATTAATCTGATGAATGAATGCAAGAAAAATAATGCAAAATAAAAACAAATGGCCTTGGTTGGTTAAAGAAACGAAGTCATATATGTCCTGTTAAGAAAAAACAAATTAAAAAGAAAAAGATTTGTAACCGACTTTAGCCAAGTTGAGCGGACCTTGGCCAAGTTGTGTTGACCTTGGTCGACTAGTATTCGATCTTATCCGAATTTTATCCATTCTTGGTTGAGTTATATATATATATATTTCTTAAAATATAATTTTTATTATGAGTTTGGTGTGATTCTTTCTATTCTATATTTTTTATTTTGTTTTCTATTTTCAATAATTTAAATATGAAAAATTCATAGTAATACATAATTTTATTTGAAAACAAAAAAAAAATTATTGGTTTTTAAATACGATTTTAGACAGAAGTTGATAAAAGAACAAATTTTAAACTGTTAAAAAGTTCATAATTTCAAATTATAATTTTAATTTCTTTTACATTTATTAATATCATATTTTAAATATATAATTTTAAATTTTTATTATTATTTTATTCCATAGGAGTTGTATGAAACATGTACAACTTATAATATTTATTTTATGTTTTAGAGATTGTGAATTAATGTAGGACTTTTATCAATTTGTTCTTTTCATTATTAATATTTCCATCTATTTTCTATTTTAACTTCTTTTCGTTATTTAAAAGTATTTAAGCAAGCATATTTTTTATTTTAAATTTATTTTAATATTTTGATTAATATATTTTGAATTTGTATTATTTTTTTTATTTCTCCATGTATTTTAATAATTAGATTACTGAAATAAAATTATTTTTTATTTTTCAAAACTTGATAGTTTTTATTTTAATTCTTTTGTAAATAATTTGATAATTAAAATTGAAATGTAAAGTTTATTTATTCTATATGGGTATAATATTTAAAAAGTGTTTTAATATTTTAATATTTAAGTTTATTTAGTTAATAAAATTATTAAAATGATTTTGAATTTTTTTATTTATAAAACAAATAAATTTTAAAATTAAATTTATTTTAGGAAAAATGACATATAGAATATTCTTTTTTTTAAAACATAAATCCTCTTATTTGTATATTTTTTTTCTAAATTTAATCATTTTATGTTGAATTAAAATAACACCAGCTTCGGGAGAAAACCTATCTATTGCATCTCTTGCGCTATATGTTTGAATATATCTAATATTCACCGACAACCGTACGAATATTTTAATAATAAATTTAATACATGTATATATATTGGTAGATGTATATATATATTAAAAGAAAAGGAAAACGATAACCATTCCATGATTACCTTTTTCTTACGGTTTGCATGAAACATCTTTTAAAAAAAAAACCTTGAAAAGGAAAGCAGAGTGGGCACGTTGTTCGTAGTTAATGATAGAATAGGGGAAGCACTGTGAGTCACATATCTCTGATCTTTGGGTGCCTTTAAATGTTAGAAACATGATCTTTGCTTCCTCCGAAATTTGGTAGAAACATCTTGAAATGGCTATTACACCAGGACTGGAGCATACAAGGAAGGCTATTGGATGGGCAGCAAGAGACACATCTGGGGTTCTTTCCCCCTTCAATTTCACGAGAAGGTACTCATTTCAAACCTCTTCAATTCCTCAACTTCAAAACTGTTTAATGTTTTCTAATGGTGCAGGGAAACAGGAGAGAAAGATGTAGCAATCAAAGTGCTATACTGTGGTATATGCCACACCGACCTCCATAATGCAAAGAGTGAATGGGGTCAATCCTTTTATCCACTCGTACCCGGGTACGCTTCCTCTTCTTTTTCAACTGAATTTCAACCACTTTCAAACATTAAATATTCTTTTCACTTTATTTATGAAACAGCAAACAGTTCGGTAAATTTATTCAAATCAACCATTTCAAACCAAAGAGAATGGCTAAGCTACAACTCAAACTTGGAAAGTCATTGGATGGCCCTAGATCAAATAACGTGCTAATCATATATATATATATATATATATATATGAGAGATGATGGTGACAATAATGAAAGAAGGAGAAAAAAAGAGAAAGAGAAAAATGAGTAAAAAAAAGGTGAAAGAGAAATTTGGGTGATTATGGATAAATTTTATTCACTAATAATTCTTTTTAATTAAATATTACCTTAGTGGATGGCATCTTTGATGTAGCTAATTCATTTTATAAATTAACAGGTAGCAATTCATCGGAAATATGTTTTTCTGTTTAGGAATGATAAGTGATAGAAGTTAATAAGTGTTAATTAGATTGTATTGTAATTTGAGCACTGTAAGGCAGGCACGAGATTGCAGGTGAAGTGATAGAGGTAGGAAGCAAGGTGGAAAAGTTGAAGGTGGGTGACAAGGTGGGTGTGGGGTGCATGGTTCTATCCTGCAGGTCATGTAAAAGCTGTGATGAGAATCTCGAGAACTACTGTCCAAAAATGATTCTGACATACGGAGCGAAGTATGTTGATGGAAGCATCACACAAGGAGGCTATTCTGATCTGGTGGTTGTAGATGAACATTTTGTGATCAGCATTCCTGATGATCTACCTCTTGAGGCTGCTGCACCTCTCTTATGTGCTGGGATCACAGTGTATAGCCCTCTCATATATTTTGGACTTGACAAGCCAGATACGCATGTGGGTGTGGTTGGTCTTGGTGGGGTTGGTCACATGGCTGTCAAGTTTGCCAAAGCTTTTGGCGCTAAGGTCACTGTAATCAGCACATCTCCAAACAAAAGGAAAGAAGCCATTGAGCATCTTGGAGCTGACTCATTTGTGGTCAGTCGTGAGGAAGATCAGATGCAGGTACATGCTCTTTTTGAACCTTTTAAATGTGGTTTAGTTTGGGTAATAGTTTATTGCTCAACTTCTAATGGCCATTTTTCGATTTAGGCTATAAAGGGTACCTTGGATGGTATAATAGACACAGTTTCTGCAGTCCATCCTCTGCTCCCTCTGTTGGATTTGTTGAAGAGTCATGCGAAACTTGTCATAGTTGGTGTACCTGATAAGCCTTTAGAGTTACCCATCTTTCCTTTACTAGGTATGCACGCACTTGGAAAATTATTACATATGTATGAAGAACCATTTTACTACTCAATTGAATGAACTTGCTATCATGTAAATTTCATATACTTGTTTTATATATGCAGCCAGAAAGGGTGTAACTGGCAGTAGCATTGGAGGAATAAAGGAGACACAAGAAATGATTGATTTTGCTGTCAAACACGATATAAAGCCTGATATTGAGATTATTCCTATTGATTATGTGAACAAAGCAATGGAGCGTCTCGTCAAAGCAGATGTAAAATATCGATTTGTTATTGACATTGGCAAGACACTAAAATCAAGTTCTTGATATTTTCCTCATCCATGTCACAGACGAGGGTGAAGTTATTGCTTGTTTCTGTTCTTAATTTGATGAAGTTGGCATTTGTCGTTGATTAATAAACGTCTCTTCTGTACCAATGTTACGTGATTAATAGTTATCATCTATTATACAGTATTCTCGAAGAATTGAAAGAAAATTTCTTCACAAGCCTGCATTACAAAATTATACAAGAGTTTATGTGCCATACTGTGATGAAAATTCACCCTTTAAATATCTTAATCTGATTATATTTGTTTTTTTATCATAACAATATTTTTTAATAAATTTTTTATAATAAGTTAAGTATTATTATTTTTTTGGTTTACTTAAATCTTTTTAAAAAATATTTGAAACGATTAATCATCATATTATTACGTATACGTTAATGTTATATGTTAATGTTATTTCATATATGTTATAAAAAATTTCAAAAAAATTATTAAAAAAATATTCTTCCTTTTTTTATTAATTCTTTTTTAATTAATTTTTATTTGAAATAGAAAAATGTCTTTCAACAATTTTTTTAATAATTTTACAATGTTCATACTAGTTTATGAATTACTCGTTTCAAATATTTATTTTTGAAAATAACTTCAAACGAGTTAATCAAATGACTTATTATAGAAAAAAAGTATCAATAACTTATTATAAAAAAGGTTGTTAACAACGTATTAGAATCCTTTGAAATAAGATGTACGCAAATAATTTTTTGTTTCTTTTTCAATTCAAATTAGCTAAAATTGTAAAAGAAAATGTATACAGTAACTTTTCCTTGAACAGAGTGAGTAATTTAATTTTTTTATCCATATAACAAACTCATTACTCAATAAGACTTGTACACATTTATATATTGTAAATTAATTCATTTTTAGTCGTTTTGAGACTTTTAACATCCTTCCTCACGTTAAGGCATATATGTTTCGAACACAAGATTAAAATTAATATAACATGTTGTAATGTAATATTATTAAATGAATGAGAAGTTTGAGTTATATATAGAAACAATGAAGTTAAAATCCACTACAAATACATATGATATTAGTTCCAAAAACATTCATGAATAGAACATTGTTTTTCAAAATTACATAAGAAGGGACTTGGTTGAGCCAACATAGATACATGCTAACCAAAATAAGTTGCAAAATACATATTTAAGTTTCAAATTATATGGCTTGCAATCTAGGCCCAAATAGATAATGAAATTCCAAATATATATGGTAGCTACAAAATGTACATAAATAAATTTTCATGACTTCCAAACAGGTTCCTTTCTATATGACAATTTTTGTCTATTGATGGGTCTTGTAGTTGTAGGTGGTGGCGAACCTAATGCGATAACAAAATGTGTTGTTGCTGGTGGTGGCTATGTTCTGACACTAATTTGACTTTCTTCACAAGGTATTGTTGGGTCAATTGAAGTTGGCTAAGTTTGTGGAGATGATGTTCCTTTAGAATATGTAGGAGATGTGCTTGGTGGTTGTGTAGCTGGTAGGCTTTTAGGTTATTTTATTTGAGGGACCTGTAGGCAAGTATTTTTTTTTTTTAGTGCAAGTTCTCCATAAATCCCATATCTCTTGTGTGTTTCACCTTGTGTTAGTTGTGTTTCATCCTTCTTTAACTCCCAAGACTTTAATCTTCTTTTCTTTTTCAGTATTTTGGTCAAGACCTTTTAGTTAGAGGCAAAACATCAGGGATATAAGTTATTTAAAAAATGTTGAGATTGTTCATAGGGGGAGCACGAGATTAGTTGAACCCACAATCTCTTTGATATTTGTTTTTGTGTTTTTGATGATGACAACACATTGTTTAATAAAACCATATGTGTATGTATTGTGTCATATGTGTTATATATGCTTATGCTTACTGTGAGAATTGTACAAGGATATCTGTGAACATATTGTGATGATTATTGCATACTACTGTGTTTGAAATGTTATCATATTTGTGTATGCATAAAATGTGTTTTGTAAATGAAAAACCACAAGCACCAAACACATCTGCATGACTTAATCGATTACAATAGTATGTTAATCAATTAAGGTCATCAGACAACTTAAGCATTAAACTGTGACAAAGCAACAAATTTTAAATCGATTACGTTAGTGTTTAAATCAATCAAAACTCGTGTGTTTGCACAATATTTTTCAAAGTGTGATGTGATGGATTTTGAGAAGAAAAGTTTTCAAAATATACTAAGTGTTACAACTTAATCGATTACATGGATCATGTATTCAATTAAGTTAGTTAAAGATTTGAAAATTGTTTCATTGCTTGACATAACTGTCACAACGGTCATATTTTTAAATATGTTGACCAAACATTTATTGCAAATCGATTACATTAATTGAGCATTCAATTAATGGCTTTGACTGCTGATTAATCTGTTATAACTATGAAATGTATTCGATTATATTAATAGCATAATCAATTAAAACGCGTATGATATGACTTATACTAAAAATAGACGCATGATTTGAATTCTGTAAGACAATTTATAAATTTACACTTTAATATCTATTTCAGATTAAAGCTTTGAGGTTTTACAAAAGAGAGAAAAGTTTCAAGAACCAAGAATTGTTGTGTTGATCCAGTCTTAAAGGTTTCTTGTGAAGCAAGATTGCTTGATTAACTATGAAAATAACTTTTATGATTTGTTTCATATATATTATGTCAGGAAACAGGTAGGCTTCGTTTTACACCAAGA
This sequence comes from Vigna mungo, assembly GCA_036885675.1. NCBI lineage: Eukaryota > Viridiplantae > Streptophyta > Magnoliopsida > Fabales > Fabaceae > Vigna > Vigna mungo. Next base: position 34,195,565 of record CP144700.1, read on the forward strand.
GGAGGGGTGAATTGGTGTTAGTTCAAAAACAAAATCTTTTCGCAATCTTTATACAAAAGTATAAAACTTTTTTATCTTTCTTGAAATGCAAGTAATGAAAATTTAATGCAGCAGAAAAACGCAGTTACTGCTAAGCAGATAAAGTCGACTGGAAATAAATTGTGCAGGGATAGAGAAAATCAAACACTGGTTTTTATACTGGTTCGGCCAACAATGCCTACATCTAGTGTCCTTCCAACCCAGGAAGCAAATGCACTATAATGGTTGCGGTTTTTACAACAAGGAATTTATAGAAGCACCCTACAAAAATATAAATATCCTCTCTAACCTAAAACCAAAATATAGCTGCACAACAAAACCAGAATTGCAACAAGAATCCCCTCTTCTGCAATCTGAACCCGCGTCAAACAATCTTCAACGTGTAACCAGCACTCTTCACAGGATGCCAAGCCTATCACATCACACTTCACAGGTTGTCAAGCTTATCACAGCAAACTTCACAGGTTGCCAAGCCTTCAATCAAACGCAGCAGTCTTCATAGGATGTCAAGCCTTCAAGATTAATCAAGAAGAACCTTCTTCGTGCAGATTATGATCAAGCAATTAGCGCAATTGACTTCTCCCTTTGAATCTCTCTCAAGAAAGATCACCACCGTCTTCTTAGAGAATTCTTGGAGTTGTTAAAACAGAGAACTCAATCTGAAACAAGAAAATGAAAATGTCAAATTATCAAAAGTCTCATAACAACTCGTGTTCTCTCTATTTATAGTTTTCTGTTAAACAGATTGCTTCTCAGTCGAATAGCCTATTATTTCAGTCGACTGTATTAAAACAGTCACTACAAAAAAAATGTCATTTCGGGGAGGTTTGTTTTGCTATTTGCGGGGGTTTTCACCCTCCGCAAATTAATTTGCAGGGATTTTTCAAACCACCGCAATTTGAGTCACCACAATCTATCTGCAAAGGTTTTTTACAACCCTTGGTATCATATTCAATTTGCAAAGGTTTTTCTGCAGAGGGTAAAAACCTTCTCTATTACTGACTTCTATTTTGTGGGAGTTTTTAACCTCCTTTATTTCCAACTTTTTTATTGCAAAAAATACATGTATTTATTTTTTTTTATTAATATATACTATTCAATTCACCAGCTTGCAAAAATAATAATAAATTATTAATAAAATGTATAAAATAGTAAAATACACAAATAATTCAAAATTAATTTTATTGATGATTTAAAATAACATACATTCATTGACAATTACAATGTAAATATAAAAAAAGTACATAATATTTAAATAACATTGCACGATTGACAAAAAAATCTAACAAGGTCAAAAACTACCAGACCAATTAAAAACATATAAACTAATGTTGATGACCTAAACAAAATAAAATTTTAACATTAGACTAATAGCTCCGCAATAGTAAATCACTTTTGAGGACCATTGCTTGATAGTAAATCACGAACTTGTTCATTATAAATTTCAACCATTTAAACTGCAACTTCATAAACAATAGAGCTTCTCCTAGTCTGGGAGATATGGAAAAGATCATGAAGTGCCCGATAGTTGACTCCCCAATCTGATTTTGATGATAGGCCAGGTCCGCTCTAGTAGAAAAGCAATTACTGAGTAAAGTAGCTAGATACATGACATAAATAAAGTATCAAACAAATTTAATTCTTACCATTGTATATGTCTTTCCTGAACCAGTTTGACCATAGGCAAATATACAAACATTGTACCCATCAAGAACAGATTGAATCAGTGGTTGAGTGTCCTTGAATACTTCCTTTACAAAAAAAAATAATTGATGAATAAGTTGAACGTTACAATCAAGTAATAATAATGTGAAATACAAATGAAAAAAATGCAGTACTTTGACTTGTTTCTTGACCAAAAACCTTGTTAAATTTAAATAGTTTACGAGTTTCCTTTCCTTGTTTAAAAGGATTGCTAACAACCAGTTCTTCATCATCCCAAACAAACTCAATTGTTGTATGGCTTTGCTTTTGCCCTGGAAGAAATGGTCTAATACGACAATACACCCTTATATTACCTATCCATAAAAAGATTTAGAAAAAAAAGGAAAATAAATCAGATTATCAATCAAACAGGAGCTCAAAAGTTCACAAGCTGAAAATATAAGCACCGTGTATGACCTTTCAAATCTTGAACTTCATTATACAATTTCCTATTTTCTGCTAGAACTACATGATAATTTTCAGCAGCCTCAGCTAGACCTTTCAGCTTGGTTCCTACATATACACATCTTGTAAATGGTAAATACATATAATCCATTATAAGCGACGATAAATCATGAAAAGTTAAGCATTGTACCCTACCAAAGTACTTGAATTCTTCTAAGTAGCTTCTTTTTGTTTTTATTACATCATCTTTGACAGACTTCATGGATGCTCTCAACTCCTATAAAGCATCAAATTATACGATATAGCACAAGGAAAAAAATTGACAGCCTTATTAGAGAAAAGAAATACAAAGAAGCAAACCTGGAAAACTCCAAATTGGAAATTTACGATATTTTGATAGTTATGTTCTTTATTCTTCCAATTCAAAAATTTGGATTCTGAAAATGCCTCTAGTTCCTTCACTTGCTTTATTGCATCTACAAGATGAAGCTTAAGTTCCTCTATCCTTTTTTCATATTCAGCTTTAGATTCAGCAACAAGCAATTCTAACTTTGAAACATGTTTTTCATGTGTTCTTTTGGCTATTTCCAAATCTTGCTTCAATGTTCAACAACTGCAACAGAGGAAAAAGAACAACCATAACATTTAAAGACACATCAAAGAAATACTTCCTCCAATAGTTCTCTTACTATCAGGTTAAATTTCCTCAGTACCTTATGACCCTCATCTATCAAATATAACATTCAGCACCAACATTTTACTATTGTTACTACTATTTTTAGGCATAAAAATAATTATATTAATCAACCTAATTTAAAATCTCTTAAAAGTAACTTAAGCAATATCAAAACATTTTATTAAGTTGAAAATATTACTTAAATGAGGTGTAATCACTTGAGCAAAATTGTCTAAATCGGACTCAAATGCTCTTTAGTATAGCCGAATTTACAACAATAAGTCTTTTTGAACATTTTGAAATATCACAGCAAAGATTTGCACACACTTTCTTCCTCTTAAATTTAATACTGGAAGTCCTTCTCAGCTTTATATGAAACTCTTGTTGTTTCTTAATCGAATTACACCATGCCATCTACAATTGTATAGGGGAATAGGCATTGAAATTATGATTGACATTTTGTATATTGTTTATTCAATTAACCAGGAAGAAAGTTTCCAAAGTGAAAGCACCTTCAATAATAATCAATTACTCGTTTCCCTCTATCGCTTTCTCCAACTAGCTTTAAATAACTCATTATCTAAATTAACATATATCTCATGGGATTAGGTACCTAACAAAGATGACAAATCAATAAAAAAGTTTCATGGAGGTCAGTGAGACTGATCATTTAGCAGCAGATCTTTGTACGTTCGTACTCATCCCATTATCAACTACACAGTTAAGTGAAATTATAATTCTAAATGAAACCAAAATGACAATTTCAATCAAAAGTATTGAGTATCATCATCAAGCAATATCAAGAACCCTATTATAATTAAAAATATTGATTACCGTAGCAATCAAACTCAACTCAACATCACAACCAAAAGCTTAAACTACAACACCACCACCATCCTCAGCCAAACAAAAAAAATAAACATTAGACAACCAAAAGGCTCGATCATTAGAGCGTAAAGAAAAGAAAAAATTCTTACTTTTCACGGCGGTCAATCCATTAGCAAGATGGGACGCTTCTTCCACAGCCTTCAGAGTCATTTGGTTCATATCAATAGCCTTATCCTCAACCACAACAACAGATTCCTTCTCTTCAACCATAAGTTGTTTCTCTTCAACCAAAGGTTGCTCTTCTTCCATCGCCTTGGGTTGTTCCTCCTCAGCAACAACAATGGGTTGCTTATCCTCGACCTTCACTACCTCTTCCGCAGCTTCATGGTGCTGTTGGCTCTGTGCACCCTTGGAGATTCCCCTGACCCCTCTGCCGCCCCTCTTTGAGGTGCTTGACGCGGACCCACGCTTCGTCGCTTTTGGAGGCATTCTTGAAACTAAATCTAAGATAGAAAGAACGCCCTAAATTGAACAGCACTTAGTATGAGATTGAGAGATCTGAGAAAACCCAAAAGGAAGAGGCTGAAATCAAAAAGTGAAATCAAAGTACTAGAGAACCCAAGAGATGAACAAACCCTAGAGATCGAGAATTGGGAATTGAAAGGGATGAGAATTGGCAGCAAAGATGAAGCAGGTTTGAGGAAGTCCAGTTGCAAAACTTTGGAATGAAGAACTGGTTCTTACGGTTTGGTGATTTAATCTGGGGTAAAAGTTCTTTTAGGCTTTTGATATGGGGGCAAAAGGTCTTTTAGGTTTTCATTTGGGGGGAGTTTTAAAGAATGTAAAATCATGGAGGGAAACGAAAAGTATTAAAAAAAAGAAAAAAGTAAGAAGAAAAAATATTTATAATTTATATGAGATATAAACCTCTCCTAAAAAGAATTTAAACCTCTTTTATTGTTAGCACTTAAAACAATTTACTCAAATCCTTTTAAATCATGTCAATTTGTGGGAGTTTTTTAAAACCTCCACAAAATAACCTCTCTTAAATAATAGTTTTTTTGTAATTCAATATAGTTGACCAAGTCATCAATGCTTAACTAACTTTTAAAAATATAGACGTTGAAGCGTGTAAGCATAACAGAATTCCAAAACAGATCAATACACGGTCGAATATGCAATATACAATGTCGACTGACACATGTAAAAACACTTTGAAATTCTTTTCAACTCAAAATCTCACATAGCACTGGTTCACAAAATCTGTACAAAGATTTTAGCATAGTCGAATTCATTAAAGGTGTATTCGACTAGACTAGAACTTTGTCACAACAAATATAAGTTCATAAAGGTGCTTGTGATTTTTTACTTTCAGAAATGTGAAATAAAATTTTTTCAATCAATCAATTCATATTTCATATATTCAACAAGCATGTTCCACAAATATATCGCACAATCAATCATAGGAACATACATTGCAGTACGACAAAACATGTTTAGCAGATATGACAGTTTATTCAGAATATGAACATGTAATGCAGCAACACATGTACTATTATTAAGCATAGTGTTGTCGTCATCAAAAACTAGTTTGATATAGAGTTTGTGTTGTCAACAATCTAAACATATTATTTGTTTTATAATTTATTTGGAATAACATATTATTTATTTTATTATGCTTAGGTGTATGATAAGGACAAGTGGTGTTTCTCAAGTTGATGGTAGCCAGATAATCATGACCTCAATTTGTAAGAGAGTTTGTATTCAAGTCATCGATATTATTGTTGTTGATGTAATGAATGCACTTAGAGCATAGATTTCCTAGTGGATTAATACATACCTCTCTCTTTTGGTGAATTACACGAATCATGTTGCCATGAGACAGTAGATAGTGGGATAAGAAACAAAGTGTAATTAATTGTCATGTTGTTCAAGAAATGGTCTTCTTTGTTCTAAAAAATGTTGATAAGTAGATCAATTTGGTTCAGTCTATAGGTTTGGTTTTGATCCACTAAAGCTAAAAAAAAGTTCATAAAGTGAAAAAAAATGTCTCTATTAAAAAAGCTTATAAGTCAACAAGCCCATAATATTAAATTTTTAAATCTTGAATATAGTCTAGTAGTTCCATTTTAATATTTGGTCTAGGTCAACCTGTCTCGAACTTAAGTATGGGTTAATCAGAGTCGACCTTCGACCTAAGTCAAGCCAACCAATCTCGATCTTTAGTTCAGGTCAACTCATCTCAATCGCCAAAATGATATAGCTTGTCTCAACATTCGATTCGGGTAAACTCGTCTCAACGTTCAACTAAAGGTGGGGCCAAATATGGGTTAGTCTGACATGGTCAAATTCATCAAAATTTTGGCTGAAGTTGACTTACACGAAATTTGGTCGGGGCCGACTTCATCGAATTGGGTCGAATTTTGGTCAGGGAAAACTTTGTCAAATTAGGCCAAATTTTGGTGGGTCAGACTCGATAGAATTTCAGCCTAGTATGACTTGCCGGAATTTAACTAAATGTCGATTGGAGCCGACTCGGCCAAAATTCAATCATGGTTTACTAGGCTGAATTCAGTTGGGGCCAACCCGATACTAACTCAATTGAATTTTGGTCAAGACTAACTCAGTTGAATTTGGATGAAGTTCGTTTGAGGCCATCTCCATTGAAAATCAGTTAAGGCCGACTTGATAGAATTTGACCATACTTTGGCTGGTGCAAACTGGATTGACCAAAGTTTTACTACGACCAACTTGGCTGAAATTCAGTCGAGGTTGACTTGGCCGAATTTTAGTCAGGGTAGACTCAACTAAATTTTGATCGCGGTTAACTCGTACCAATTAGGTCGAATTTGGCCAAATTTTGACTAGGGACAACTTCACGAAAATTCAAATAAAGCAGACTCAGCTGAAATTCGGTTAGGGTCACATCAACTAAATTTGGCGAATTTTGGTTAAAGCGAACTCGACCGAATTCAACATGGACTGACTCGACTGAAATTTGGTCAAGGTGACTTTACCGAATTCAGTCCACGTTGACTCGATTGATTTTGTCGTGCCTACTCAACCTTTGTTTTGAGCCAACTCGTCTGGATCATCGAACCGGGATAACATATCTTGATCTTCAACCTACACTAATCATCTCAACATTCATTTTGGATTGGTCCATCTAGATCTTCAACCCAGGCTAGCCTATCTCGTGCTTGTTCCCGGACCCATTTGTCTTGACCTTTGGTCATGGGTAGTTTGTCCCAACCTTAGGTTCGAGTTGACCATTCTCGACCTTCAGTTTAAGAGAACATGTCTCAAATTTATGTCAAAAGCTATGTGTCTCGACCTTTGGCCTAGACGGACCCTTCTTAACCTTCTTAACCCAAGATTAAGGTATTATTTTTTAAGAGTTAATTAAATTCTTGTAGTGAGGTCAAACTCACCTTAGTCTTGACTCTAACCCACTTGAGAGGAGGCTTCGAGACTGACATTAATTTTTGGCTCCCTCAATTTTCAAGGGTGAGCTAGGATTGACCTATGAGTCATGGGTCAAGTTGACAGCACTGCATATATATCTTTTTAAAGATCATAGGAAAGTGAAGTTTGTCTTTCATGATTGTAAGATATATAAATTTGTGTTCCCGCATCATTGATTTAAATATCTAGACTTAATAATTAGTTATTGTTGCTCTACAACATAATTTATAACTCTAGTTATTTGTGTCCCCACATCATTTGATTCTTAGTTATAAGGAAAATTATTCTTATGGTAGACAATATATAACTAGGTGTTATATATGCACTATATATCGATATCGTTTAGGTGCAACTTAATGGTTTAACTCGTGCTATGGTAAGTACGAGCCTTATGAAGACCATAATCGCACTAGATTACGATCTTTTTTCTATTTTACCTTCATAATCTACCATCTTCCATTGTAGACTAAATTATCTTGCAATTTTAATGGACAATCACATTTTCTCGTCCTAGTTATAATGATATATAATTTCTTTTTGTATCTCATATTTTTCACTTTTTTTTCGCCACCTAACAACATGTATGTTTTATTTTTGTTCAGCTTTTATATTAGATTATAGTATTACAATTATAAATCCATTTAAGTGATCTTGTATCTTAAATACCTATAAAATACACTACAACATAAACATGTCTTTTTATCACTTTTTCTATTTTTTTACAACAAAACATGTTTTAAAGTACCTCATATCTTGTATGATCTTCAAAACAATTGACTTCAACCAATTCATCTTCAAATTTCACAATATCAGCAATTTCATCAACTTGAGACAATATATCAATTTTATATAATATTTTACTCCAAAATTTGAATTTCATTTATATAAAAAACAATAAACATTACCACCAATAACAATTTCTACTTCCAAATTACATATTTCAGAACTTCAAAACTATATTTCAAATTATAAAATTCGAAATACAATTACAAAATGACACATTCTTGTTTTGAATTCTGTATAAGAAAATACTACTTTTAAGTCATGAATTACATGATTCGAAGAAATACTTTTTTCCTACAAATTACATAATCTGAAAAGACTTTTAGCTTGCACTTAGAAAGAACTCCAAACCAGAAACCCTATTATAATGTTTGAAACCAACTATCCACCTTCAAGCTTCATACTGTAATAAAAGAATTTGCCTTAAAAGAAGGGCAGAATGAATTTTAAAATTTATGTACGTATAGGAGTAACTTATGGGGGGCGTACAGAAAGAATTTGCCTTAAAACTTCCTCTAATGGGCCTATGTTGTAATCCAATAAAAAATTACAGACAAATTGGATCCACAGTGGTATCCTTCACATCATAATGAATACATAAATGGAAAAGAAAATAAGGAATAATACATAACGATAATTTTAAGAAGAGTGATAAAAGTCATGAAAATATATTCTTATTACAAAAAGTTTCTTTATTTTTTATTTCTTAAGCTCATACTTTGTAAATTATAATATTTCTTTTATTCTTTTGTAATTTTGAATTTTATTTGTATTTGTTAAATATATTCACTTACTCAAAGCCAGGCTTGGAATGTTATAGCCAAGCAATAAAGGAAATTTCTTCCCCAACCCCCCATGTTTTTTCCTCCACCTCCATAAATAAGAGAAAAGACCAATTTATCCTCATCTTCTTCCCTTTTTCTTCCACCACCGCACCTTCATACTTTCCTCCATCTCCACCTCCACCCATCTTCTTCTACTTCTCCTCCACCCCCATTTTCTTCCTTCTCCGTCTCTACCGCCATCTTTTTCTTCCAATTTCACCTCCATTTCCACTTTCCACTCCATCTTCTTCCTCTCTCACCCCTTCATTATTCCCGTAATTCTTTTTAGTTTTGTTTTATTTAATCAACACCCTTTATAAACATTATAGATTATACAATTCATAATATAAATTAAAATTACGAACTGCATAATTTAAAATTTAATTTATATTATAAATTATTTTTTAAATTTACATTATGAATTACACAATTTAAAACGTAAATTTATATTATAAATTATACCATTTAAAATAAAATTTAAATTACGGATTGGTTTTCAAATTTACTTTATAAATTATATAATTCAGAAGATAGATTTATATTGGATAATGATATTTAGATAACATTTTTTTGACAACATTTGAATATTGATTACGTGTCAATATGATATTGGTTAAAAATTACTTCACAATCAATAATAATAATCATAAACATTATTGTGGAGTAATTTTTAACCAATATCATATTGACACGTAATCAATGTTCAAATGTTGTCTAAATATTATTATCCATTTATATTACTGTATAATCTGCAAAACAAATCTATATTTTGAATTCTACATTTCAAAGTATGTAAAATTAATATTTTTAAATTTTAAATTATGTAATCTAAAATATATATATGAAGTGTACAATCCAAATCTATAATTTCATAAATATAATAAATATTTTAAAAAGATATATAAAAATGCAGGAAAAAAACATGGGAGTGTAGGAAAAATTTTTCAAAGAAAGAGAGAAGGAAGGATGATAACATGTACCAAGGCATTGAAAGCACGAGGCTAATTGTGAGGATTGTTATAGATTTAGGACATTAGAATTTGAATTTTAATATTTTAAATTTCCTTCTGTTAGACTTGAAATGTTTGGCAAGCAAGTTTATAGAAATTCAAAAGTTATTTTAATGTATTAATCTTTTTAGAGTTATTTTCTTTCTTTAAAACATTCTTGATATCTTAAAATTCAAGTGGCAATTCTCCATGTCACTTGTATTAAAATGAATTTTAAATTTAAGAAATATATTCTTTTATCTCAAGTCTTTTTCATTTATTATTTGTTTTAAAATTGTTCTTATGTTTTTGTATTCAGACACGATCAAGAACTTAAAATAAATTTAAAAATAAAACTTTTTTTAGAAGACCTAAAACAATTAGTATTAATAAAATTGAAGCATTTTTTTATGGTAATCAAAAACATTAAAATTAAAAAAATCGAAACTATGTTTTAGGCCTAAAGCAATAATTTTATTTATTTGGGCCTTGAATCAGTACTGATTGCATTTACTTTCTTACTTCCTTCTAATTTTTTTTTTCATTTGTTATTTTGTTGATATTAGTTTAATTTGTAGTTGTTTATCTTACGTCTTCATACATGGTTTTTTTTTTCGATTGATGAAATTATTGAATAAAATTTTTGATGGATTCAATTCATAAATTATAGTAAAAAGTGATGTTTTTCTTGTAAACTAATTGTTTTATTATTGTATATTTCTATCTTGTTTTAAGTTTTCATATATTCATGAGTCTTAGCATTTCTCCATCGTAATTGAATAAAGAAAATAACCTTTCAAAATATTTACAGTTTTTTCAGAATATTTTTAAAACTAGAAAAAGGATAAAGAGTAGTACATATAATTTTTAAAAGAAGATAATAAATTATTTTATCATTAAAATGTTTAAATATAAATAATTTTCTAATAATCAAGTTTCATATTATAAAAATGTCTTATCTTTTTAAAACTACTTTTAGAATCTTATTTACTTTATCTCAGTTTTTAACTTATTTACATGTTCATAATCAAGAACTATCATGAAAGTCATAATATCCTAACAAGATAAGTTCATTTTTGTTCTGTTTTTAGAGATATTTTAGCATTTTGATGTGCAAATCACCATAGGAACCATGCATATGTATCTCAAATTTGCTCAAAGTGAATTTTTGTTTAATGATAATTGATAACGGTTGAAATACCATTACTCTTTATGACTTAGAAACTAACTTGGAATGATGCTTTTGCTTAAGTTGTGAGAATAAGAGAGTTGAAGGTAGTATTATTAGTTTTATGCTTGGTTTTCCTTGTTTTGACAGGAATTAAGGTGATTTGGAAGAAGAAGTTGAAGTAGTTTGGAGTCAGGAATGGCTGGAAAACTAACACATAGAAGAATCGCAGAGGGTGTTGAGCGTCAATTTGGGGCGCTCAGTGCAAGTTTCTTCTGTCTCACGCCTGAGTGCCACCACTGAGCACCAATCAAGTGTCGCAGCCACCGCCTGAGCGCCCTTTTGGGGCGTTTAGCACCAATTTCTTCTGTCTCACACATGGGCACCACCGCTAAGCGCCAATTTAGTGCAGCAACCATCGTTGAGTGCCCTAAGTGGGGTGCCGAGTGTTGGCGACGTGGGCTTGAACCTGTTTTCTGTTATTTTTATGATCTATTTAAGGCCTAGACGCCATAGAGACTGTATCTTTTGACAGAAAGAGGCGCAGAAACACTTCTTTCACCCCTTGGAGGCGGATTTTTGATGCGGAAGCTCCGATCTTCAACTTTTAGAGTTTTATCTTTCATTCTTTTCCATATTTTCATCTAGTTTCACCATGTCTATGGTGAACTCAACCTCCATTGTTGTTGGGGAAACGATGTAATCCTTTGAAACAATGATGTATTGAATTTATTTATATTATATATGCTTTACTTTATCAATTGTTAGGGTTTTCTTCTATACTCTATGCATGCTTTTTTTAACTCATTCAATTTCATGATTATTTTTGTCGATATGGACACATACGGGGAAATCTAGAATCGGGAAAATTCTCCCAAAAGCAATATTACCTAGACATAGGAATATGAGGGTTGGTTGCCTTTAAGTTTCTGTGTGAATGTAATGTATAATTAGTTGCTAGGGATACAAGAAATTGTGAACTAGTAATTAAGAGTAGGATTTCTTCACCGAGACATTGGGTTTAAGGTAAATTAGAAAGTGACATTAACATTAATGAAGAAGATTAATTCCTAAATACATGAGAGTGGATAGGATAAGTTGGAAACCCCAACAACATACTCATTACATATTATATACACCAATCACTTGTGCATTTTTTCCTGTCAATTGATCAACACTTGCATTCATATTTATTTTCTGCATTATAAACACCATGATTTTGTTTACAAGTCTTAATTAATCAAGAAACCACATGAATGTCTAGGCCGTGAGTCTCTAGCGAAAACGATACTTGGTCTTACCAATTATATTACTTGATACGATTCAGTACACTTGTAAGAGTCTTAACAACTTTTTGGCGCCGTTGTCGGGACTCATGGTTTAACTATTCTATTTGTGTGATTATTAATTAACTTTGACTTGATTTTTTTTGTTTTGTTCTAATAAGTGTTTTCTAGGGTTTTGTTTTCTTGTGTATGCAGGATACAATTCATACTAGGAGCAAGAAAAACTCTGAACCTCTTCTTGAAGGGTTAGACGAAAGTAGAAGAAGGAGGAGGATCCGAAAATCAAGAGAATTATTCCCTCCTTCGGAGATACTATTACAACCTTCACCATAAGTATCTGACCAGAGTACTGAAGGATGGCTAGAGAAAATAATGGCAGACGAACTCTGGCGAATTACACCACTGTTGTTGGTCCTCATCACTTTAACAGTATTGCTAGGTCGGAGGTCAATGCTACAAATATGGAGGTGAAACCGGCATTGATACAATTGGTGAAGAACAACCAATTCAATGGACTGTCTCGTGAAAGTACATATGAACATCTGACCACATTCAACGAGATTTACAACACTATGAAGATCAATGGTGTGTCGGATGACGCTATAAAGCTTAGTTTATTTCCTTTCTCATTGGGAGGCAATGATAAGCTATGGTTGAATTCTTTCCCGGAGGATAGCTTTACTGAATGGGAAGCTGTGGTTTCAAAGTTTCTAAACAAGTACTTCCCACAGTAAAAAATCAACAAGGGTAAGCAAGAAATTTCTTGTTTCAAGCAGGGCAATGAAGAAACTTTAGGTCAAGCGTGGGAAGGATACAAGAGCTTGCTGAGAAAGGCACACATGGCTTTTATGAAGCTACGGTAGTCCTTTTATTCCTTGGAGGTATGGGTTCAAAACCAAATTGATGTTATATGCCTCAGCTAGAGGTAATATCAAGTGTAAGACTCAAGAGGAAGCTTTTGAATTGATTGATAATATGGTTACTAATGATAACGAGATGCATAGTAAAAGAGGAGCCCTACCTCAACAGTTGGAGAATTTGGCGAAGACACTCACTTAGTTCCCAAAGGAGCTTAAGAACGTTTCACAGGTTCAACAACAACTCTGTGAATTATGTGGTGGTGATCATATCAATGGACAATGTGTTTTTCTAGTGGTGGCCCAATGTCAATTATATGGGCAATCAATTCCAATACTACCAAAGTAACTTTTATATATATATATATATATATATATATATATATATATGTGTGTGTGTGTGTGTGTGTGTGTGTGTGTGTGTGTGTGTATACATATGTATATATATACATATGTACATATGTATATGTACATATGTACATATGTACATATGTACATATATATATGTATATGTATATATATATATATATATGGGCAATCAATTATATGGGAAAACAAGGAATCATCATCAAACTATTGTTGTTATGGTTGCGGAGAAAAAGGACACATGAAGGCAGATTTTCCAAACTCAAATAAGGGTGAAGAAAGAGGCCAAAAGAAAGTCTTCAAGAAAAAGAAGGCATATATTTCTTGGGAAGAAGATAATGAATCAACAACAACCTCAAGCAACTTTGATGAGCAAGCCAACATATGTTTGATGGCGGATGACATCTTTGAAAATCAAGTAAGTTCCTCTAATGATTCTGAATATTCAAATTATAGTGAGAGTGAATTACTTGACATATATAAAGAATTATCAATTAAATCAGAGAAATTAGATAATGCTCATAAGAAATTGAAGAAAGGATTTAAAGAATTAAAATCAAATCATGAAAAAATTCTTGAAGAAAATAAATATTTGAAAAATAAAATTTTATATTATGAGAAAGGAAAATATACTAAAAATGAAGAATATATTCCATGTTTAAATAAAAAAAAGCCTCTTGATAAAACAACCAACGTTGAAAGTAATAATAATTCAAAAATTAAAAAGGTTCTTAAACATGTTCCTAAAAATAATTATAATTACTACGATTATAATTATGGTAAAAAAGTTAAAAATGTTCCTAAATATAATTATAAATATTATGATTATAATTAAAAAAGTAGAAATTATAGGAACCCAAATGTTGTTACTTGTTTCTATTGCATGAAAAATGGTCATATATCAAATAAATGCAGAATAAAATATTATGGTGTTCAAAATCGAATATATGCATGGATTCTTATTATAAAATAAAATGTCTCTAACTTTAAAGGACCCAAATAAGTATTTTTGGGTACCAAAATTTTATTTGGGTGTGCACCCAAATAAGTATTACAAAAGGCTTTAAACCGAAGGAGTTTTTGATCATCATCAAGAAATGGTGAGATTGTTAGCATAAAACTGAAGAGAAAAAGTTTTAAGGATGTCTCAAAGTCAAGTCTCAAGTGGTCTTGCTGCAAGAAGATCTTCATGAAGACTTGTCTTGTGTTAAAGCTTTTGTAATTTAGTATATTTATGTATAGGTTGTGGTTTATCTTTGATTCTATGTATTGTTTGCCTTAGGTTGCTTTAAAATTCATTTTGAATCAGAAAACCTCATTTTATACTCAAGATAATTGATTATCAAATTATAATAATCGAATATCACTAATAAATTATGACTTGCCACTATAGCTGTTGGAGCGTGTAAACATAACAGAATTCCAAAACAAATCAATAACACAGTCGAATGTGCATTGGGCAATGTCAACTAACACATGTAAAAGTACTTTGAAATTCTTTTCAATTCAAAACATCACAGAGGATTGATTCTCAAAATCTGTACAAATGTTTTAGAATAGTCGAATCCATTATAGGTGTATTCGACTAGACTAGAACTTTGTCTCATAGTTATAAGTTCATAAAGGTGCTTGTGATTTTTCACTTCCAAAAATGTAAAACATTTTATAGCACTGTATCATATAAGCATGTTCCACAAATATATCACACAATCAACATAGGAACATACATCACAGTACATCAAAACATGTTCAGCAGATATGACAATCAGTTCAGAATAAGAACATGTAATACAACAACATGTGTACTATTATTAAGCATTGTGTTGTCATCATAAAAAACTAGATTGATATGGAGTTTGTGTTGTCACCAATCTCAACAAATTCATGTAAATTCCTGCCTAAACAAGGAAAACCAAGCATAAAGCCAAGAAAACCACCTTTGACTCTCTTATTCTCTAACTTAAGTAAAATGCATGATTTCAAGCTAGTTTCTAAGTCATAAAGGGTGTGTTTTGTATCAAACTTAAGTATAAAAATAACGGTTTTTGAACTGTTATCACAACCCCAAACTTAGAACTTTGCTTGTCCTCAAGAAAAAAATATGCAACTCAGTCTTCCACCAATCATCACAATGGTTCAACCACATTCAAAAGCTCTTTCTCTCAAGTCAAGTAATCACCCAAATCTGCCCATCAATAAAATTTAGTCAAGATGCACACATGCCTTCATTCTCAATTCTTATCATGGTGTTCACACAATCATATAATATCCAACAGATGTTATTCTCATGAATGACCAGTTAGCTAAGCATAGATATAATCATAGATTCATGGAATCATTCCTCACCAAACAAGGTGTTTCACTCAATCACTCAAGTGTTTCAAAAGGTTCACTCCTTCCCTCTACTATCCACATGTCACATAGAACAAAATTGTCTTTCTCTTACCACAATCAATCATCATCAACACACATGACATCACAAGGACTTTTCAAGGCTTATAATGTAGTTGGGCTAACAAGAAAAATTGGTTTTTCGAGATCACAAAATCCTTGAGTTAAGAAAGTCATTTAAGCAGTCATAGTTCAAGCACAAACTCTCTTTTACCAATCTCACTCATTCCCAACTTTCCCTTTTCTTTGCATTGAGCTTTTCTTTTCATTCTATCTTTTCTATCTTTTTCATCTTTTCATCTTTTCATGCTTTGCTAAACACATTAGCTCAATGCTTATCTTTCTTTCAATTCTCCCAACAACCCCAAACTTGAACCTTTAATCAATACCACACAATAATACTCAACTTAACTCAAGGTAAAGATTTTTAAAAATGGGATTTCACATACTGTTTAAGGCTTAGGTTCAAAAAGGATAACACATGTGATGGACGAAGCCATGAGGAGCTGACTGATTGGCGCGACGCAAAAGCAGGTAAAGCTCCTCCAAGCTTCTCCAACAAGAGATACGCAGCGGAAATGAGACGAATACTCTAGATCGAGTGAGAAATCGGAGACTAACACCGAAAAACCCTAGCCCTACGTTTAAACGGTGGAAAAACCCTAGAGAAGGAAGGAAAACGCAAATCAGACCGATTAAAGGGTGGAAAAGCGAAATGGAACCGATTAATCGTGAGGAATGATGTTTTAATCGGAGGAAAATGAGGAACAAACGGAGAAAAGGTTTTAATTCGGAAGAAAAGGAAAACATTCAGTGGAAGATGGTGGAAAACGAAGAAAATGATGATAAAGTTGAAAATCCGTGAGGAGAATGAAGCTTATTGATCATGAGGAAGTGAATCTGCGAAGGAGAAATGGATTAGAGGTGCTGAAAAGGGAAACCCTAGCAGAGAAGGTTTCAGCGAGAGTAAAATTGTGAGAAATGAGTCTCGTGGTGGAAGGATGCGAGAATCAAATTCACGAGGATGCGTGTGCAAGGATGAGTCAGCGGAGGAGTGGTTGAGGAGTTGTGACGCGTGGCTATGGTGCATCTGATGACACGCAGAATGTAGCAAAACAATGGTGATGTAGCATTGATGATGAGAGAGAAGCACAATGGTGAAATGGAAAATGGAAAAATGAGGTAGTGTGCTGGAAGGTGGCTAGAGGGAGTCTTTGGACTCTCTAGCTTATGACTTTCAAGAGAGAATAATTTTCTGAATTAGAAAAGTCTATTACCATTTTTCTCAAAAGTGAAAATACAATAGAGGAGCTGGGTATTTATAGTGACCCAAGCTCCTTGCAAGCTAAGCTACAGATACAATGAAATGTAAAAATATGACAAAAGAGGACTGTGTCAGGAAGGATTCCATCAAACTGTTTAAGGCTTAGGTTCAAAAAGGATAGAACACATCGTTCTTTTCATGGGACGAAAATTTTGCATTGGCTAAGAAAAGGCTTGTTGAAAAACGGCCTTGATCATATGACACATACATGCAATTCAATCAATCATAGAAACATGGGCAATATCACTTATGCTTTCAAGTAGATAGCAATCATTCAATCAAAAACTCTGGAGTTCAAAAACCTCACTCATAAGCTCAATAATCATTCCAAACATCTCAGAGAAATACCCTGCTTAGCATCATAATCACAATCACAATATCATCATGCATCTGTTCACAAAGCTTATGAACTACCACCTGTACATCAGCATACAGTGCAATCTTAACATCAATCAATATTAGGCATCATTAACCAACACTCATCATGCAAAAATATCAATCAAACCATCATCAGATATAATGTGTCAGACCAAGTACATTACCCATACACTACTCAACTGAAGCAAATATAAGTTCAAATTACAAAGCAAAAAGATAAAGAAAAATAATGTTCTAATGTAGTTGGCATCCATCAGTAGATGTCATGTCTGCTCCTCAGCCCATACTATCATCAGAGTCCTCCTCATCTCCAGCCTCAGCATCCTCAAAATCATCATCATCATTATCCATCTCTGGAGCTTCAGTTGCTGCAGATCCACTGCCCTGCATCTGCTCTGGCCAAGCCACCACGTTGTTAAATTCATCTATGGTCCACCTATGTGCAGAGGTGTGTCGCACATGCGTATGATCATCTCGATAGTAGCAACCTATCCTCTATGAATAGACTCCAGTCTGGAGTCCATAAGAGACATGTACATGTCCCTCATTTGAAAGGGCTATGCATCATGAGCTAGTCCCTGAGCCTGTGGTGGTGGAACTCTCCTCCTAGGACGTCTCTGAGGTACTAGCTGACCAGCTTCCTCTCCTCCATAGTATTGCCTATAATAAGCTTCATCAATGACCTTTCTTGGCCTCTCCAATGGTGGAATAGAAGTATCCACTCCAGCTTGTCGACACAAGTGTGTAATAAGAGAAGGATGCCCCAAAGGTGCTTTTTTGTTTGTGGTGGTAGCACAGCTCTGAATGTCGTTTGCTATTACTTGGAGAATGTTCACATTCATTCCTCTAATCACGCAGTATAAAAACATGGTTCTGATAATAGTGATATCTGAGACATGAGAACATGGTTGGATGTTAACATGGGAGAACGTCATCCAATATTGTGCTAGGAGTGTCAAATCAGCCCTCTTGATGTGCACAGTTGCACCGCTACTATTCCTATGAAAGTGCCCTCCAGGCACACATAGGGCGCTCTCAATATCATCAAAATCAGTACCCTCTTCTACATTGAGTGCAAACTGGCACTGCACACATGCCCATTCCGTGTTTAGGAACCTGTTAATAGTCTCAGGGTCATACCTAACAATCCTCCCACGAGCATAGCTTGAATACTTCTCCAGATTATCGTGAGAATCTCCCAGACCCCTAGCATTAGTATAAATTCTTTTATCACTACTATATTTCCAGGTACAGGGTAAGTAGCCAGTTTCTCCAAATATCTGCTTTCTATCTCCTCTCCAAACTGTGGAGCCAAGTCTGGAATCCATCTCGCCTTGCATTCTATCAAGAGCCTTCTATTTTGGACAAGGAGGTAATGTTGCTCATTTCTTCTAGAGAGGAATTTGTTAGAATAGAACCTCTCTAGTTCTCTCCTCTTGCTTCCAATAGTCTTAATCCTTTTTCCAGATGATGAAGTCATTCCTGCATCAAATACAACGCACAAGACCAAAAGAAATACAATTAAGGGTTAGCAAAACACCCACTAACGTCCAAACACAGTATTAATCAGCGCTGAGGGAAAAACAAGACCTCTTAGCGTCACCTGCACATCAAAAACCAGCAAAAATCCAAACTATCAGAGCGGTGCTCAACGGTACCACTGAGCGGTATTAGTAAAATTTTTCCAAACCAGCCCTAAGCAACTCTAATCTCCACCCATATGCTAATTACTTCGTTCCAAACCTCAATCATACAATTTATACAGTCCAAACAGTTTCTATTTCAACTAACCATGCTTAAAAACCAAAAGCCCTAAAATTTCATGCTTAAACAAACATTCTTCAACAAATTCATACTTTGAAAACCCTAGAATATGGAATGTATGACTTACGTGGGTGGAGAAACTTCTAATGTGAGAAAAGTGCTTGTTGAATGACGATGGATTAATCCCAAAAATGCAATTTTCTCACAAATACCCCAAACTTTGATGTTGGAATGGTGCAAAGATGATGGAGAAATGATTTTAAGAGAATGGGTGAAATGAAAAGTGTAGACAACTCTTTGGAAAGCTCTTGAGAGTGGAAAGAGTGAGTGAAAATCTGAATGGGACACTTGGGCGAGACCTAAGGGATGTTTAAAATATGCAAATGAGCCACTAACACTAAGCCCTATTTAAAAAGCCCAAAAGCAATCTGCGACGCCACCGCTCAATGCTGAGCGACAGGGGCAGTTTTAAAAATTTTTCTTCTTGGCTCGCCCTAAGCTTTACTAGACTTGTATCACTCAAATTCAACTCTCAATTTTCAATTTTTATGCAATTCTCCTCACATATGCAACACTTAAGCCCTAAAATGCAACTAGAGCAGAATTAAAACAAAAATAAATAACTTCAATCAACTAGGTTGCCTCCCAGGTAGCACTTGTTTAACATTACGAGCCTGACCCAAACCTTTCTAGCACCTATCAGTAAGTGCAAACCTTAACAACACCCATCAATATGTATTCCTTCTTGTATCCTTCAGTGAATACTAAATTATCTAGCATCCCTCAGTAGATGCTACCCAATAACAATGTTCAACAATATCAAAAATTGCATAACCAAAATAAAAGAAAAATAATGTTTTTGAGTCACTGGTGTGCCTCCCAGCAAGAGCTTCTTTAACGTTATTAGCTTGACCTAATAAAGCTCTGGTTCCATCTTTCATGTTGGTGTCTCTCTTACTTTCATCACACCAACTCATCAACTGCTTCCGATCCACCTTCTTGACTAGCCTAGAATATGGAGCCTCAATCTCTATCACTCCCTTCTCTTTGAATCCTTTCATAACCCACAACTTCTTCTTGTATCTCAAAGGAGTACCAAGCTTGAATTGTGCATCCTCTAAGTCAATGTGGATTATGCCTCCTTTGTCATCTTTCTGTTCTTCCTTAACCTGCATTAAAACACTATTCTTACCTTTGTTGACTGGCTTTGCAGATTTAGGTTTAGCCACTGGTGCAACCTTCCTTGCAGCTTTATGACCTATCTTCTTAACTTGAATCTGTTTATCTTTAAAAACATCAAAGATCACCTCCTCTTCTTGGTCTTTAATCATGATTAATCCGTCATCTACATTGATGACTACTTTAGTTGCCTTCATGAAAGACCTTCCAAGAATGATTGGGATCTTGTCATCCTCCTTCATCTCCATGACCACAAAGTCAACCAGGAATATGAGCCTTCCTATGCGCATCACAACATCCTCCACCACACCATAGGGCTTCTTTAGTGATCCATCTGCCATTATCAACTTTATCTTTGTTGGCTTTTAGCTAAGACCACCAATCTTTTTCACAATAGATAGAGGCATCATATTAATGTTTGACCTTAAATCCAGTAGGGCTTTCCCTATCTTCAAACCTTCAAGAGTGCAAGGAACTGTGAAACCTCCTAGATCTTTCACTTTAGGTTGACGTACTTTCTCCACGAAGTCACTACAACTTCCCTGTTCATCATTAGCTTCCTCATCAAAATTTATATTTTCACCGAGATAATGCTTGATCTGCCTAGCATAAACAGGAATCTGTTGAAGTGCTTCAGTCAACGATACAGTAATCTCCAATTGATTGAAGATTTCCCTAAAGCGCTCACATCTTTCTACTCTCTCATGCCCTTTAGGATAAGGAAGAATTCTCTCATCTTTTTCTATTTTTTTTCTCTTTTTCAATTTTTTTTCTCTCCCCTCTTCTCTTCTTCTTTTTCTATCTCCCCCTCACATATTTTCTCTCCTTCTTCTTCTTCCCTTACTAACTCAACACTCTCTTTTTGTTCTCCCCCGCTCTTGCCTCAACAACACTCACTATGGCCTTACAATCTTATTTAGGGTTAACCTCAGTATTAGCCCCAAATTGATTCCCTGCTTTATCCTCCAACTTTTTAGCCAATTGACTAATTTGCATCTCTAGGTTTCTGAAGCTAGCCTCATTGCTTTTTATAGTGGATTCCTTCTTCAACGTCATTTTTTCAAACATCTCCTCCAACCTGCTAGTCCTGTCATCTCCTCCAACCTGCTAGTCCTGTCATTTAAACAAGATAAATGTTGCCATAGTGGTGATGGATGCTGCTGTGGTCTATTGAATTGGCCTTCTGCTTGTCCAGATGTCCAGTTTGACCTTGACCCATGCTTGGGTGAGGTTTCCACCCTTGGTTGTAATTACCTTGGCGGTATTGGAATTGATTGCCCATGTAATTGACTTCTTCGGGCCTCTTTTGGAAAAGCACATTGACCATTGATATGGTCATCACCACAACGATTACAGAGTTGTTGTTGCACCTTTAGGCAGTTGAGCAAGAGTCTTTGTCAGATTCTCCAATTGTTGAGTTATAACCTTGTTATGTGCAAGCAAATCATCTTTAGTAGGCAATTGAAGAACGTCCCTTTTTTGAAGTAGCACGCCCCTTTCACTATGAGTTTTATTCTCATTAGCCGCCATGCTTTCTATCAACTCATAGGCTTCCTCCGCAGTCTTGTGTTTTATGTTACCTCCAGTTGAGGTATCTAGCATAAGCTTCGTTTGAGTGCCAAGACCTCCAAAGAATGTAAGGACTACTGTTGTATCATCAAAACCATGCATAGGCATCTTTCTCAGCAAACTTTTATATTTATCCCACGCCTGGCCTAGGGTTTCCTCCATGTCTTGCCTGAAAGAACAAATCTCCAATTTACCTTTGTTGATCTTAGATTATGGAAAATACTTGCTCAGAAATGTGGACACCACAGCCTCCCAAGTTGTAAAGTTATCTTTCGGAAAAGAATTCAAGCACAGTTTAGCATTGCCTCCCAATGAAAAAGGAAACAAGCTAAGTTTAATAGCTTCACCAAGCACTATGTTGATCTTCACCGTATTGCAAATCTCATTGAATGTGGAGAGATGATCATATGGACTTTCAGTTGACAACCCATTGAATTGAGTACTTTGCACCAAGTGAATCAACGCCGGTTTCACCTCCATACTCAGTGCATTAACCCTCGGCCTTGCAATGCTATTAAAATGTTGAGGATCAACCACAACGGTAGCGTCTACCAGAGTGCGTCTCCTAGGAGCTTCCTCCTCAGCCATCTCTTGTGTGCTCTGGTTGGATGCTTCTGGTGAGGGTTGCAACAAAATCTCCGGAGGAAGGAATAATTCTCTAGAAGTTTGAATCCTCCTTTTCCTCCGGGTTTCACTCGAACCTTCAAGAAGAGGTTCCAAATTTTTCTTGCTCCTAGTTCAAATTGTATCCTGCATACACAAGAAACAAAACCCTAAAAAGCACTTTTATATATAAAAAAAAAAATAAAAACAAAAACAAAAATTAAGTCAAACTTAATCAATAATCACACTACTAGAATAGTTAAACCACGAGTCCCCGCCAATGGCACCAAAAACTTGTTAAGACTCCGGCAAGTGTACCAAATCGTATCAAGTAATAAGTGGTAAGACCAAGTATCGTTTCCCTAGAGACTCATGGGCTTAAACTTTCGTGTGATTGGTTGATTAGTTAAGACTTGACAAAACGAAAATTAGGGTTTGGAATGCAAAAACAAAAATTAAATATGCACATGCAAAGATTGATCAATTGACAGTTGAACGATATGGATGAATGGTGTTGTTGGGGTTTCCGACTTATCCTAATCCACTCTCATATATTTACGAATTCTACTCTTTCATTAATGTTAATGCCACTTTCTAATTTACCCTAATCTCAATTTCTTGGTGAAAATAGCCTATCCTAATTACTAGTTTACTATGTCTAGTCTCCCTAGCAATTGATCATGCATTACATTCGCACAAAAGCTTAAAGGTAATTGGTCCTCCTATCCCTATGTCTAGGTAATATTGCTCCCGAAAGAATTCCCTCATGTGTAGATCTACCCACATGTGTCCATATAGATATAATCAAAGATTATGCTATTGAATAATGTCTTAAACAAAGCATGCAAATATAATGAAGGAGAAACTTTAAGAATTAATAAAAGAAAGCATATGAATAAAGCATCAATTCAATATATGAGAGTTTAAATAGGATTACATCGTTTCCCCAACAACAATAGAGGTTTACTTAACCATAGACATGGTGAAACTAGATGAAAAGAATGAAAAGAATGAAAAGATAAACCCTAGATTTGATAAGTTGGAGCTCCCGCATCCAAAATTCGCCTCCAAAGGGTGAAGAAGGTGTTTCTGCGTCCTTTCTGCCAAAAGATGACCTCTAAGGTGTTGGGAAACAGGTAGGCTTCATTTTAACATCAAGAAAAGGGGTGAATTGGTGGGTTTTAAAAATCAGAGTCTTTTCGCAATCGTTAAATCAAAGTAGAAAACTTTACAAACTTTCTTGAATCACAAGTTATAGAAATTCGTTTGTAGCAGAAAAGTAAAGCAGACTACGCAGATAATGGAGTCGACTAAAAGTAAAAGTATAGGGATAGAGAATTCAAACGCAGGTTTTTATACTGGTTCGGCCTCAATGCCTACATCTAGTGTCCTTCCAGTACTAGGAAGCAACTGCACTATAATGGTCAAGGTTTTTACAACAAGGCTTTTATAGAAGACCTCCACGTCAAAAATATAAAACACCTCTCTAACCCTCTAACCAAAATATAGGCAAAACAACACAGTAAGACTTGCAACAAGATGTCCCCTCTCCTGCAATCTGTAACCCACTTTGAACAATCCTCAAAGTGTACCAGACTCCACGAGTCCAACCCTTGTAGTCACAACAGGTAACAGCAATCACAATAATCACCACGGATTCCAAACAAGTTCTTAATCAATCTAGAAGCACCTCAATTGTGCAGATTATGATCAGCAGTAAGCGCGATGCAATTCTCCTTCAAAAACTCTTCCAAGAAAGATCACAATTGTCTTTTTGATGAGTTCTTGGAGCTCTAAAATCCAGAGAATCAATCTGAAACAGAATATGAAAATGTTAGTAATCCAGAAGTTCTTTGTAAATGATCAGGTCTCGTCTATTTATAGATTTCTATAAATCAGACGCTCCTGTAGTCGAATATGCTACTAATAGAGTCGATTGTATTATAACAGTTATAACAGTTAAGACATAATAGCAGCAATTCAGTCAAACCAATTAATTTCTCAGTCAATGTGGTTGACCAACATTTAATGCCCAACTAACTTTTAAAAATATAGTCGTTGTAGTTCATAAGCATAACAGAATTTCAAAACAAGCAACTAATACAATCGAATGCGTAGCGCACACAGTCGACTTTGACACTATAGTTAACTTTGAAATTCTTTTCAATGTAAAATATCACATAACACTGTTTTTGAAAGTTTGTGCATAGTCACAAGCTTAATTCGACTTCCCCCATAATGAAGTCGACTTACAGCTTGCAGATATGCAACACATTGTAAGTTCATAAAAGTGCATGTGGTTTTCATCTTTCAAATCATGTGAAATGCAACCAGATATGATGTAACATACATAAGCTCAGTAAATGTGCATTCACATATCATAAAACATGTTCAACAATATATCAATCAATAAGCAAAAGAACATGTAGCACATCAACAATACATGTGTTATTAAAAATGTGTTGTCATCATAAAAAACCAGAGTGATGTAGATATTTGTTGTCAACAATCTCAACATAAGGAGCGTACAAATCTATTTATAGTTCATTAAAAAAGTAGAAACTGGCCCAAGCCTAGAAGACGGACGCTCAATAGCGTCACTCAGCGGTGGGCGCGATACTCATGCTTTCGCTCAGCGTTGGCGCTTAAGCGTTTGGCAGTGTCTCTTTGAAGAGACTGGAGCTCAGCGGTGAGCGCGACACTTAATTTCCCCTCAGTGCTGACGCTTAGGCGTTGGCCAGAGAAGCCTTACACAAGGTTGGCGCTCAGCGGTGGACTTGCGTTTTTAAGCATTTTTCCTTCTTCTCTTGAATCCAACTCCTTCCTACTTTAGCTTCCTTCATTCAATTCATCTAAATTCCTGCCAAAACAAGGAAATCCAAGCATAAAACCAAGAAAACCACCTTTGACTCTCTTATTCTCTAACTTAAGTAAAATGCATGATTTCAAGTTAGTTCCTAAGTCATAAAGGGTGTGTTTTGCATCAAACTTAAGTATAAAAATAACGATTTTTGAACCGTTATCAAATATCCAAATCAGAAACATTAGGATGCATTTACTAGGCTAATGAGATACTTAAGAGGTTCAATGGATTATGCCATTAAATATAGTGGATTTCCCGCTATACTAGAAGGATATAGTGATGTTAACTGGATCTCCAATTCAGATGAGACAAAATTCACTAGTAGTTATGTATTCACACTTTGGAGTAATGAGATTACATGGAGATCAGTTAGGCAAACAATTATTACAAGATCAACCATGGAATATGAGTTTGTTACTCTTGAGATGGCTGACGGTGAGGCTAAGTGGTTGAAAAACTTCTTAGAGAACATTCCACTAGAAATGAAACCAACCTCATCGGTGTCAATACACTATAATTGTAAATCGATAATAGTTATAGCCAAAAATAAGAATTACAATGGAAAGAACAGACATATACAATTGAGACACAATTTGGTGAAGAGTGAAACTATTTCCATTGATTATGCGAAGTCAAAACGACATCTAGCAGATTCTCTGAAAAGGCCCTGGAAAGACAAATGATATTAGAAACATCGAGAGGAATGAGACTTAAGCCACTTGCAAACAAACAAGTGATGGTAACTCAACCTTTGTGATTGAAGATCCCATGAATAAGGTTCATATGAGTAAAAGCGAGTCACTTGTTAGTTCGGATAACACTAAATTGATTTTAATCAATTATGTCCATTCATATGGTATGTGTGAAAGTGCTAAAGACTATATTATTGAGAGGTTAGACTTTGTCATTAAAATTCTATGTGCTGAAAGAATTTTAGCTTAAATAAAGTTTTTAATGATTTTCATATCCCTTATGGGTGGTGTATGATTTGTAGCATACATTTGATGAAATCACCTATATGAATGTCAAGTGGGACCGCTTGTATGAGATCTTGGCATGATCTCTAGAGTACTCGTGAATATCGGGCACATGCATGGCCTAGTAAGCACAACACAACGATGACAGCAAGGATTGTGAGGGTGTATTGTGATTGATAAACCTCTAACACACGTCAAGTTCTTTGGTTCATATAGCTTGTTATACCAACTACACTGTGTTTTAAGTTTCTCAATCTAAGACTTGTATAGCTTGTTATACCAACTACACTGTGTTTTAAGTTTCTCAATCTAAGACTTGTATAGCTTGTTATACCAACTTTGATGCATTACATCTTACATGACCATAGATAAAAATTTTATTTTCTTTCTTTTCAATCTTTGTTTAATCATGAGAACAAAGATTTATGTTATTGCTTTATGTACAATCATTTTCAAAGTTTACAAGAAGAGGACGTCTTTGGAAATATGATTACTTAAAAATGAGAAATCACATTTGAGACAAATTCTTTGGGTTAAAGACATTTTGTTTTCTTTTTTATTCTTTGCAACTTTTTCAATATGTGGGGAATTGTTATAAAAATCATTTTGGAAATATTGCAAAAGTCTTACCTTTTAAAAGAAAGCCATTAGTGGGTCCCTTTATCAAACAACATTGTAGAATTTGTGCAACGTTTTAGGGATGTTTGTCAGCTCCTTTTTTGG
Source organism: Vigna mungo (assembly GCA_036885675.1). Taxonomy (NCBI): domain Eukaryota; kingdom Viridiplantae; phylum Streptophyta; class Magnoliopsida; order Fabales; family Fabaceae; genus Vigna; species Vigna mungo. Next base: position 34,222,726 of record CP144700.1, read on the forward strand.
GTGAACATTTTATACATAAATGTTAACATAGAGAAAATATTCCTTTCTCTATTCTTTTTTTCGTTGGGAGTCTTGGTTTCCCTCTACTATCTATAAAAAAGGGTTCTTTACTATTTCCGTCACCACCGAAAAAGAAAAGCACAAAACTACTTCTTATTTCTAGCTCTCTCAGAAACTCTCCCTTAGTTTCAAAACATATTTTTGGATTTTCTCCTTTTTCTTATTTCTAATCTTTATAGTATTTTGGGTATAAACTCTTAATAGAGTTTCTTGCTAGTTATGAGATTCTCAAATATTTTTGAAAAGTTCTTGTTGTATGGTGGGGGACTTGCGCAATACTCGCGGATAAGTCCTTAAGAATAATGAATCTACACGTATCAAGAAATACAGTTCGTGATATTGTCAACAATTCTACAACATATCATAGATATGTAAATATTCTACAGTATGCATTATTTATTTATTACCTTACTAAGATCTATGTAAGTTAGACTTTAAAATGTATTTTTTTCAAGATATTCCTTATTGGTCCCTTGTTAGAACTCAGATAGATATTTTTTAACACAAAAATAGATAATATATTACATAAAAAAAATTAAATCAAGCTTTTACCACTAGGTCAAAAATTATATTTGATATTTTAAGATATAACATTTTTTACCAAAAGAATATCATTGTCTAAGCACTTTATGACTTGGGTCACCTAACCTCTATCTTAAGATAATCACCTCGATCACAAAATTTATATCACTTGCAACAATTAGAGATGACAAAAAAATTTGCGGGCACGGGTATCCGCGGATAAAATCCACGGCGGATAGTTACTACCCACAAATATTTACTACCCGTGGGTAACGGGTAGCGGGTATTTTAATACCCACTTCTAAACGGGTCAGGTACGAGTAGTATACTACCCGACCCGCGGGTACTCGTTACCCGCAAAAAATAATAAAAAAAATTAATTTATATATTTTTTTAATTAAATTTAATTAAAAATAAAATTAAATTATATTTTATTAGGTTAAATTTAATTAAAATTAAATTTTAATTTATATTTAATTTAATTTATATTATATTATATATATATACTTTTTGTAATTTTATTTAAATTTTATTTAAATTTTATTTTAAAATGTATAATTTTTTTTATTTTTTGCAGGTATCCGCAGGTTTTAAAATATCCGCGGATATTTTCTAAACGGATACCCTACAGGTAGCAAGTATAATTTTATCTGGCGGGTCGGGTTGCTGGTGGACATTATTTGTGTCCACCCGATCCGTTGCCATCCCTAGCAACAATATATTCTTCAATCATTTTTCTTTTTAAAATCAAATATGTAGCTTTAGTTTTAATACCAATTGTTTAATTAAACTCTTACCACTATTCATAATGGAAAAATAAAACTTCATATAACATTTTTGTAAAAGTAACAATTTACTTTGATGAAATAAGATTAGAGTATGTTGGATTTTTTTCTGAATATTAAATGCTTATATATTGCAATGATGTAGTGCACACAAAATATCGACCTCATAAAATTTTGATCCATATTTAGTTTATTATGTTACTATATACAGTTGCTCTGTTTGCTTTTACAATCAGGCTATATATGGTTTATCTAGTTTTGAAATGCTCAACCTCAATGAATAAACAAAATTAGGTGTGAAATTGATGAATTGTATGAGATGTTGTCGCTGTTGTTTTTGCGAGATTGTCACTCCACAGAGTACCCAAGTCAGTGAATGAAAGGCATGACAATTCATACCAAAACCTGGGATTCATAGGAATATTCTTGCATCCTGACCCTTTATTGTGATTGAAACGCGTGTTTATTATTTATGGTAACATAACTGGACCCTTTCAAAATCCATTCATTAAACAGTCTTTTATTTGCAATATAAGTATATCTGCTTCTAGAACGTTGTACGTTGTTTATCCAAGTTTATTGTGGTAACGGAGGATTAAAACCTGGTTGAGTTGACATGTCATGAATATGTTGAAGAAGTAGATGATGAAAAGTGTGGCTCGTGAAATAATGTAACGTTAACCTTGTTCCTATGTAATCTCTGTATGGTATGGGCATGGTTTTTTGGTTTGGTCTCACGGGAATCCAACCACCCTTCTCACGTGTTCCTCTCTCTCTCTCTCGGCTGGACCTGCCTATATAGCTGTTTTCTACGGCGCTGCACGTTTCTTCAAACCCACAACCTTTGGTCGGTGCTTCCATTCCATGCTTCTCAACTCAACTTCACACTATTCTCTTTTTTTATTATTATTATTATTATTATTATTATTTCTTGAGTAACATACTTTAACCCATATTATATTTATTTAACAATATATTGCAGTGGCCAAATAGGTATAAAATTATTTTTGTATTTATAAATAAAATAAAAGAAAATAATATTAAAAATAGTATTGAATGAGTATAAAATAAACTATATTGTTGGATAGAATTTATAAACACATAAAATACATTAATTGATAAGAGGTCTTTTAAAATGATATCCAAAACAAATCTGTGAAAGTTTAGTCTAAAATAGACAATATCTTATCATAATTTTATTTTAAGCAAAAATAAAATAAAATGTAAAAAATATTAGTATAAAATGAATGTAGAAATATTTATGTATGTCGAAGTATTATTTTTCATAAAATAATTTTACACGTCAAAATATGCGTATTGTTTATTTGTCTGTGGTCCACACGCTAGCTCTTCATTGTTCGTACCTGACACTCAATTATCATCTTTGAATGTATGCAAAAACGATCTTCAATTGAAAGGGAACAAAAATCACACATAAAACCTATATTCAAATAAACTTCACTTAATTTATACCTACAATTAAATGTTTTTGTTCTTTTATAATAACTATTTATTTCATTTATACAATTCTTGCACATGTGTAGCATAAATGTTACGTGAGAAATCATTCATACATATGCGTGATCGCGTTGAGTCCATACTTGAAGAGGGTGAATTTTTACGCAAATTAACATTTAAGTGCATTAATTTATGAGTGCGAAAAAAAATATTCATATGTAAATGTGAATAATTATAAAAAAGTATATTTATATTTTAAATTATTTATACATCCAAGAATTTTAAGGTTGATAAAACTTTGGTGTTAGTCCCATAATCGGTTCAAAGGATTTAGACTTGTAAAAATATTATGTCGAAGTTTTATATTGGAGTAAAAACTCTTAATTACTAAAGTTTCAAAAAGATAAAAAATTTCGCCTATAAAATGTCGAGATTAGTGAGAATATAAAGAGAAAAACTTAAAATTCTATAAAATATATTATTCTATTCAACTATAATGCAAAAACCATATTTAACTGTAATGATTGTAAGTATTTGTAATTGATTATGCAACTAAAATAATTTTTGTCACGTCTTTCACCTTGTCGCTAAAATTTTGGTTTAGGTCCTGACTAGTTTTCGTGAAAAACCATTCTGTAAGTATAGTTCAAATAAACCAAAATAAATTAAGAAACAGGTAAAATATTTGTTTTAGGTCTTAGAAAAAAAGACTTTAAAACAATTCATTTTAATACTAAAATTCTCCTATTAAATTAATTATAAAAGTATGTTTAAGAAAAAAATCTCTCAAGTTTTTTTAATATTAATATTAATATAGGCTTAAATATGCTTTTAGTCCCTGAAGTTTCAGTGATTTTTGGTTTTAGTCCCTGCATGAAACATTGATGGCATTTAGTCCTGCTAGTATGGAAACATGTATGTTTAGTCCCTAATTTTGGACGACGTCAAGTTTTTGCTTAAGTGTCTAACGACCGTGCCACCTATTCACTCTGTCACGTAGAATTTATTTTAATTTGGAATGAAATTAAGCATTTTAGCACGTGTTTTGGTGAGTTCGTTTTCTTATAAATCACATTTTAAGCACCAAAACACGTGCTAAAATGCTTAATTTCATTCCAAATTAAAATAAATTTTACATGGCAGAGTGAATAGGTGGCATGGCCGTTAGACACTTAAGCAAAAACTTGACGTAGTCCAAAATTAGGGACTAAACATACATGTTTTCATACTAAGAGGACTAAATGACATCAATGTTTCATGCAGGGACTAAAACCAAAAATCACTGAAATTTCAGAGACTAAAAGCATATTTAACCCATTAATATATATATATATATATATATATATATATATATATATGTATATATATATATATACATATATATATATATATATATAATTAATTATAAAATTATTTTTAAGAAAAAGGTCATCAAAAATTATTTTAGTAGTAATATATATCTCTATTGAATTAATTATAACTTATTAAATTGATTTGTAATTTTATGTTTGAAAATAAATTTTAATTAAATTACTATCTATGTTGTTAATCTTTATTAGTATGAAAAATGATATTTAATGAGTTAAGATTTTTTTTAATAAATTATAATTTTCTTTTCAAAAAATGATAATGATTATCTTTTTTTTATAATTAGTTTTGATTTATATATTTTTTCTCTTTCTGACTTCTAAAGAAATTTCTACAGAAATAAACATCAAACACCAGTTGAAATTAAAAAATAGCATAAAAACTAGATAAAATTAATTACGACAATTTATAGATAATTTTACATAAAAAAATTAAAAAATAAATTTTCAATAAAAAAATCTCATTTTAAAATATGTTTTAGGTTTTTCAAATTTTTGACCACCTTAATTTAATCTAATGGTTGTATAAGTTTTTAATAATATATAAGTGAATATAAATATTGTAACACCCCTAATAAAATAGGGTTGTATATATATGAAAATTTTAATCATGGGGTACTATTTTATGAAATAACTTTTTTTTTATACATTAAGATAGAGAACCAAACCATACACACATCATAAGTTCATACATTACAACAAACCAAATCTTATATGTTCTTCAAATTAACACAAATCAAACATACTTAAATACGAATCCATTATAAAAACCCCAGCAAATTTTATTTCCCATCTCTCTCTCGTCGAGCTATTCCATGCCAGTTTTATCTGCAATATCATCTACCCTCGTACAAGTACGATCATCGTAGGTGGAAACCACAACCACAACATGCAAGGGTGAGTAACCAGTATTATCACAAAAACAATGCATCATACACACTTTATACACCGACTAAAATGAGATACATGATGTAACAAATGTGAGACATGTCATCGACGACAAACATTTCGTAAACTAATGTCGGTTCCTTGTATTTCGTCATCGTAACCTATTCTCAATAACAGACGATTCGAGTCCTCTTCCATCGCGACTTCCGACCTATCTCCTCGACTCCTCAAGGACTAACGAGTAAAAACACTGATACTACGCGCAACAGTGCACTATACTCAACACGAGCCGAAGTCATTGGGCGAGACATCCACCTCCCCGCGCAGAGGGAGGTGACACTCGAATCTCAGTCTCACGCGAGACTCAAATTTTAAAATAGCATTTAAATGCTGACACGTCTAACGAAGTTACTAGTAACTAACATAGTTAACGTACACGACACAAACAAATAACCGTGCTCAATCACGAATTCATACACATTCTCAATAATATGTATAAATCAACCAATAACAAATTAAGCAATATATATAAAAAAAACAATTCTCAATAATTGTTTAACATAACACCAAACAAAAGAAATCAACAATTCTCTCTTAGTTACTTCTGGTATTTTCAGCTTTGACCTTTGCTTAATGTTTTATTCATAACTCTTTCTACAGAACTCCGAATTAGTTAATTCTTGTTTTATTGGATTATAGCCTTAAACATCTTTCTTGGGGCACCAGAATCATAATTTTTGGACAACTATACTAACTGCAGTAAAATTGTTAAAATTCGTAAATTTACTCACGTTCTGGTATTTTCAGCTTTGACCTTTGATCAGTGTTTTACTCATAACTCTCTCCACAGAACTCCGAATTAGTTAATTATTGTTTTATTGGATTCTAGAATTAAAAATCTTTCTTGGGGCACCAGAATCATAATTTTTGGACAACTATACTAACTGCAGTAAAATTGTTAAAAATCGTAAATTTACTCACGTTCTGGTATTTTCAGCTTTGACCTTTGATCAATGTTTTATTCATAACTCTCTCCACAGAACTCCGAATTAGTTAATTCTTATTTTATTGGATTCTAGAATTAAAAATCTTTCTTGGGGCACCAGAATCATAATTTTTGGACAACTATACTAACTGCAGTAAAATTGTTAAAACTCGTAAATTTACTCACGTTCTGGTATTTTCAGCTTTGACATTTGATCAGTGTTTTATTCATAACTTTCTCCACAGAACTCCGAATTAGTTAATTCTTGTTTTATTGGATTCTAGAATTAAAAATTTTTCTTGGGGCACCAGAATCATAATTTTTAGACAACTATACTAACTGCAGTAAAATTTTTCCTTAGATGGTTTAGAGGTAGAACTAAGTTGAACATCAAATCAAACTACGAAATCCCTATCTCTTACTTGGGACATTAGATTGATAATCCTAACGGTCAAATTCAAACCATATGCCTTAGAAACCATATATCAAAATTCTAGATCAATCCAACGGTTAACTTGACTATAATTTATGTTTTACCGAGGGGGCTTAGTAGTAGAAAATCAGGTGATCAGTAAATTAATCCAACACGTGAAATTTATTCCTCTAATTACAGTTCTCCAAATTGTAATCTGAACGGTCAAAATAATTCAATATCCCTTATGGTCCATATATCAAAATTGCAGATCAATCTAACGGTTCACTAGGGAGAAATTTATGTTTTACCAAGGGAACTTAGTAGCAGAATTAAAGTGGTGATGTATCTATTCACAATTACTAAATTAACTCCTCTCGGTACATAATTCTAATCCCAAATTTGAACGGTCAAATCGAAATAACATATCTTAGAAGTCATATATCAAAATTTGAGCTTAATCTAACGGTGAATTAAGGAAATATGGACATTTTACCGAGGTAACTCGAAAATATAGAAACAATGAAATCATGGAATATACAATTATCATATTTTATATAAGGCTTAGCTTCCCCTACAAACATATATCCCTTCCCATCATTCAACAAAACTCAATAAATCATGAGAGGTAACTCCCCTTACCTCTAGTTTCTAGAAATCTTTAAGGATTTCTTGGTGACAAAAGCTCCTCCCCTCTTGTTGTAATATCAAGATTCCTCCACACCTCTTGGTTCTTCTTCAACACACCTCTAAGGAAGTAGAATAAAGACTTTTCTTCTACTCTCACAAACACTAATTTTTTTTTTCTTTTTGGGTTGTTAGGAAAGAACCAAGTACTCTCTTCTTCTTCTTCTTTTTTTTCAACCTTATGTAATTACTCTACTTAAGGTGATTTGAATATCCCTTTTAAACTAATACCATATCTACTTTCATAATTCCTACCAAGCACCAATTTTGTCTTTTAGGAAAATGTTAGGGAACTTGACTACAATGGCCAACTTTTCTTTTCCACTCAATCATAATCAAGACCAATCATTTATATTTTTTTTCTCTCTAACAACAAGCCAAAATCAATTTAACACAAGCTAATAAGGTGTCCAAATACTATCTTCTAGTGCACCAAAATAAATTTGAAACAAACAAAACAAATACTAATCTATTTAGTCATCATTTCTTCTTTCTAGAAGCCAAGTAATAATGCAATATAAAACATTAAAACATACCCACTACTTATGCCATTTACTTGTTCAATGATCAAATTCCATCAAACTTTCTATTTTTCATTCATTACATGTGTCCTACATGTCTTCCATTCACAACAAAAAAATGATAACAAGGAGTTAAGAAAAATACCTAAGGTAAAACTTGAATACATGACCACAAACCCCTTTCTAATAAGTTTTTCAACACTACACCAATTCATATATATATATATGTAAATATTTTTATTTTTTATTTTTATTTTGGGTCTTACAAATATTAAATCTGATTTTGTAAAATTAAATTAAATTAAATTGAAACTTTGTTATAAAAATAAATAAATAAAGACAAACATAAAATTATAAAAATAAAGTTTAAGAAAATATTTTAAAAAGATAACGGGATCTTTAAAACGAATTCCAGCATTATAAAATGGAAAAATAAATAAAATGAAAAGAAAAAAAAAACCGAAATAAATAAAAGGGGATAATTGTAAAAAAGAAGTTCTTAAAAAGTTAATTATTAATATATATAAAAATTACTTATAAGATACATAATCTATTATCATCCTATAAATATTACTTGAAATTCATTTTAGGGTTAAATATGTTTTTAATCCATATACTTTAAAGCGACTTTGGTTTTAGTCTTTCTTTCAAACTAAGGTACAATTTAGTTCTTCAACTTTAGAAAACTCTGGTTTTAGTCCTTTTTACCAAATTTTTTTTTTAACTTTATTTGTTGTTTCATTATAGCATTTGGATTCTTTACATTATTTGACAAATTTTTGCTTTAATGTTAACTGATAAACGCGTTTGAAATAGCAAATAAAGTTAAAAAAATTTGTAAAAATAACTACAACCAAAATTTATTTTTTAAAGTTGAAGAATTAAATTGTACCTTAGTTCGAAAAAGGGACTAAAATCAAAATCGCTGCAAAGTATAGGGATTAAAAACATATTTAACCTTTCAATTTGTTTAACAAGACAAAGGTTGATTTTTCCCCGCCCACCTTTTCAACCAGATCACTCATTTTCTTTTTCATATTCTTAGATGATCTTCCATCTTCTTATGCTACATTGTATAGATCACATCAGGCTATATTAGTTTAAGACTTTTACATAATAAAAACATATTTTATTGTTATGACACTTTAACACCTAAAACAAAAATCTATAATATCACATCAACTTGATTTAGTGAAATTTATTTTTTAACCTGCTTTAAAAGATATGAAAACCTAGCTAGTTTATTAATAAATATAAAATAACTTATTATACATGTTAAAACAAAAAGTTAGAGAAACTAAATATTGACTTGTACGTAATCAAATTTAAATTTTTTTTTTTTTAAAAAGAGAGTTTATTAGATTTGTTTCTTAAAAAAGTTGTTGTAAAAGAAAATGTGGCACCATGCCCTGATATATTATATTTAATGTTATGTACTGATAAGATCCTTTTGGACATAGGTAGGTGACAGAGGTGTCCTAAAGAATTGTGCAACTGAAACTATGTAACATGGCAGGTGAATCACTGATGCATGCATGGCGATCTCAAAGTAAATATCTTTATTTTTCTTTCTCATATGACATGGATGTATGTATGGTATGGTTGTCCCTCCCTGGTTCCCAGAAAGGTACTGTGTTCTATCAAGTAAGCTACAACAAGACAGACAGATTAATGGTTCATCACAACCGTTAAAGACTTGTTACAGATTGAGTATCTTTGCAGTTACAGACCACCCTTCATATCTGTACTTCCTTCCATTATGTCAGACTCTAATATACAACGTAAACATCAACCACCCTCTTCACTTTCAAATCAGATTAAATCTTTTTCTTTTCTCTTTTCTTAATAATATTTTTCCTTATGCTTCAATTCTAAATTAAATCTATCTACATTTTATGAAAATTATTTAAAATATCTTTAAGAATCAATACCTAAAAGGTTACATTAATTATATTTTACCATAAATCTTTTTTCATTATCTAGGAATTATTTTACACCGTTTTCTAAAATGTTTTACATCATGTTTATAAAATTTAAGAATAAAATATATATAAATTTAATTTAAAAATAATATGTATGGTTAAAGTATGAATTTGATACTCAAGACTTAGAGCCAATTTACTTTTAGTTTTTAAATTTTAGAATTATTTTATTTTCTTAAATTTGAAAAATAAAAACTTCTAAGTTTCTTTAATTTTTTAAAAATTAATCATATTAGTTTCTTTAATGTATTTTTTATCAATTTAAAATATATTTTTAAATTACTTTAGTTTCTCAAATAAATACTTAATTTTTCAAAAGAATTAAACTGATTTTTCAAATTTTGAACGACAAAAATCAAATTCATTATGAATTTCAGTAACTAAAATCATAGCTAAAGTTGGCTAACTGAGTTATTACATTTGGTATTTATTTGTGTGTAATTTTTATATTAGTAAATATATGTTATATATTAAAAAACATTTAGAAGTTGAGGAATAAAATATTAATACTTTTAATTATAATTAAATTTTAGATAGAATTAATGTGAAAAATTATTTATAAGATTAGATAGTTAATATATATGTAAAATGTGAGATTTGATTTTGTAAGAACATAAATGATATAGCATATATATAAAGTAAATTCTTTAAAAATACAAATGATATACTATGTAAAATATGTAGAGTTTATTTATTATAAATACATAGGGTTAAATATGTTTTTAGTCCCAATATATTGGAGCGATTTTGGTTTTAGTCCATTTTCAAACTAAGGTACAATTTAGTCATTCAACTTTAGAAAACTCTGGTTTTAGTCCTTTTTACCAAATTTTTTTAACTTTATTTGCTATTTCAAACACGTTTCATTATAGCAGTTGGATTGTTTAACGTGTTTTTGACACATTTTTACTTCAATGTTAACTGAGAAACGCGTTTGAAACAGCAAATAAAGTTAAAAAATTTTGGTAAAAAAGGACTAAAAGCAGAGTTTTCTAAAGTTAAAGGACTAAATTGTACTTTACTTTGAAAATGGACTAAAACCAAAATCGCCCCAAAGTATAGGGACTAAAAACATATTTAACCCTAAATACATATCAGTGTATGGACATATCAGTTTAATATGTATTGTTAGACTTGTCTAATTAATATATTGACAAATTTGTTTAATATCTAATATTAGATTCATCTAATCACTATATGGACACACTCATCTAATCTGTATTGTTATACTGATTTGTGTATAGACTTATTTAATATTTATTACAATATACGTTTAATCAAAGTTATCTAATATGTATTAATAGACTTGTATAATATGTATATAAACAAACTTGTCTAATGTATATGACTAGACTTATCTAATCATGGATAAACTCATCTAATGTATATTGTAAGACTTGTTTAATTACTTTATGGATATAGAATCACCTAATGTATATTCTTAAAATCAAATTATTTATTTAATGTTTTATTATTAAACTGGTCTAATGTCTATTAATAAACATGTTTAATTAATGTATAAATAAATTTGTTTAATATATATTACAACATTCATTTAATATAAAAAATAACAAATTCATTTAATGTTTATTAATAGACTAATTTAATGTGTATAAAATATGAGTTAGTATTTAAAATAAAAAAAGTTAAAATTAAAAAGTTGTATTAAACTAAATTGAGTTGAAATAAAATATTAATAATTACTAGTAGTAATAAATTGAATTGACGATAAATTATTTTAAATTTGAGATCTAGTTGTTTTAAAAAAAAAACACAATGCAAAAGAGAAAATTCTTCTAATTTAACATAGATTGCCGTTTTATTCTCTTCACTTATTTAAATACTTAAAAGATATGAATATTTCAAATCTGTCTATTGAAATTCATACAAATCAGTTCATCCCCATTTCTTTTCTCCGCCAGTACCATACAAAGGTAACATTTAGTGATATAATATTGTTTGTATCCAACTCTAAAATGAAGAAAAGCATGACAAGCTCATATTTCAAACAAATCTACACAGAAATTAATAATAATTTTTTTGAAAACTTTTTCTTCTTTACAGCGAAGAAAGACAAAAACAAAAGTTTGCATGATATAGTGTAATTAATTCTCACAAAATATATAATCAAATTAGAAGAATAAAATTAATTATATTGAAATAAATATAATAAAATTTAATATCTTATAAAATTTAACAAAAATCAAGTTATATATTTGAATAAAATTAATTATATTGAAATAAATATAATAAAATATTTATTTTAAAATAATGATATAATTTAATATCTTATAAAATAACTTATTTTAATATTTGATAAATAATTTTATAAGAAAAAAAATAAAATTGATTAATTAAATTTTAAATGAATTTATCATATATTTTTAAATGTATATGTAATATATAATTAAATTTAATTTTAACTGTAATTTACGTTTTCACAACTTTTACCTTTTTACATTAAATTATTTTTAAAATTTATTTTATAAATTATTTTCTAACTACATTAATATACAACTAAAGTTATTCTATCAGAGTTAAATCTATTAAAAAAATTTCTCTCATTTTTTCTTCTCTTCTTTTTACTCCAAACAAATTAACTTTTCACCTTCTTTCTTTCATTTTCACAGTCAAACTTTATTTTCAGAAGATGACTTTATAAAACTTTGCTTAATTGGTGTTGAATTGAGTGAGAAAGAAAAGGATGGAAGTTGTGACGAAGCATGTACTGCAACACAAATCAGACCACCAATTGCAAGAATTAACCAAAGAGTTAATGATCCGTGAAATGAACTAGCGTAGGAAATATAACACGTGTAAGCTTTTTTTGGGCTCTTCAAAATAAGTTAAAAAGTAATCTTTACTTCTAAAGGGACGTTTCAAGGAAAGAAATAGACAAGGTGCTGGCAGTGTGCAGAGCGCCCACTGTTGTGCTCCTTTTTACTCCTCGCCTATAACGCTGTTCACTTCAAAGTTTAAATTTCTATTAATAATTAATCATTTATTTAATAAACTATTTTTACTTTCTTTATATTATTCTATTAACAATCTTGTAAATTACACATTGCTATGCTATGCAATCTCATGCACCATCTTGCAAATGAAATTAATTTTTCAAAAATACTTGTATGTGCATTTCTTTCAAAATAGATTATTTTATGGACATGTAAATGAACTAAAAACGGTATTACAAATGTGTAGTTCTTTTATAATTATGAATTTTATTATAAAAGAGAACATAGAAAAATTGGTTATGTTTTATCTATGTATTATTAAACATAAATTACCAATCACTCTATTTTTTTTTCAAAAGAATTAATTTCACATGCTGGTAAATTTACCAAATATGAGAAATACTAATGACGTGATTAAACTAAAAGAAAAACAAAGAAAGTAATAAATAAGATGAAACATGTAGTAGCAAATTTAGAAAAGAACAAATATACGAGTTAGATAAATAAATGTATTAAATATCAAAATATTGTATGGTGGAAATTATAAGAAAATTATCTCACTACAAGGAAGCATATGCACTCTTTGTAAAAAAAAAAATACAAAAACAATAGATATAATGAATGGAAAATAAAAAATAAACAGAAAATCTGAGACTTAAAAACATAAACTATTGGTGTTGAGACTATTTACCAAATACTTAGTTTGATTCCTTGAATTTGACAGTTTATGCCTCAAATTTGTTCCTATGTATTGCTACAGGTTGAGTTCCTCAAGGTACTTTTAAGTTTTAATTATAGATAATTAAGGTGGAAAAATTAAATTTGAACAGTATTTAAAGTGATTAAGAATGATATTTTTGGTCCACAAAAAGTATATGTGGCTCAAAATTTGCCAATTATATTCAAACAAAAAGGTTCAAAATCAAGGTATAAGTAACTTAAATGAGAAAGTAAGGACACCTATGACGACCAAAAAGTTTGTTTGGAGTGAGATGAAAATGTTTTTTTTCTTTTCCTTTTTCTTTAATTGAGTCCTGAGAAAGAAAGCTGCAGTTACTAATTATACAACAAAATATGTTTAATAATTTGGAACTTGGAATCACTCGTAATGTATTTGTTTTCTATTTAAAAAGGATGTTTTGATTGTTTTTTTACGTTATAATCCATAAAAAAACAGATGTAAAAACATGCTGTATTAGATTTAGTTACACATTAATTATAATTATTAAAAAGACAAAAAGAAATATATGTTGTATTAGATTGGGTTTATGTAGACAGCTTTTTTCACCTGCCATCCAAACACGCGTTTTTAATTTCATTTTATTCTATTTTTAAATAGTTTAATTTTGATCTAGATTTTTTTACATTGAAAAGAAAAATCATGACATGCGCAAATTATATATTAGTTGTCATTATGAAAATAAAGAATTACAATCCATACAAACATATTTACACTAACATAGAAATGTATTCAGATCATAAGTGAATACAATATTTATCATTTAGCCTTAAAAAATGTGTTGCCTTGAGAAATAGGACTTAATTTCTTTGATGTATAAAAATGATTAAAAGGAATATTTTTTTCCAATTATTTATTAAATGGTAGCTCTGGAATAATTTTTTTTTTCAAAGTAATTATTAAATGGTGTCGTTAATTGGAGTCTTTAATATGCTGATTAAAAGAATCAATAAATGTTATAATTTATTAAGGGATTACTTTGGAAATCACGATATAAGTATTATCTTTGCTTACATCCAAATTAATGTTGTTGCTCTTAAAACAGGTGCTAACACATTTTGATTAAGCTTATGAGGGCTGTGGTTTTACATGTGATTTGAATGTTTAGTTGACCACAATTATTAGTATTTGTTAAGTGGTAGTTTTACAGCAAATTTTTCCATTAAAAGAGCAGAAAAGAGAAGGAGAGTAGTGAAAGAAAATTAGTGGTATGGAAAAGAAAGAGAAAAGTGGTATATAAAAACTGTGGGAGGAAGTAAGTATTCTCTTGAGATTATTGAACAAATTCCAATATGATTAAAATGAAGAGCAGCTAAAATTGTGCATAATTTATGTTTATATTAGAAGTGGTGGATCTAATTACACCTGCCATAACAGTTTGCATTATCTGCCTACGTTTGGCTCGTTTACCTTCTCTCTCTAAATCTTGTCTGTTTCTCTCTCCTCAATATAGACGATATCCTCTTTCTAGTGAGATCTGTCTCCTCCCTTGCATATACATTTGTCTAAACCTATACCTTTCTCCATTTCCTGATACCTTTAAAAGCCCACTTCACCCACCTCATTCACTCACATACCAATTCTCAATCACTCTCTTTGATGAGGATCACAAGCCCCCATCAACATTCAAGCCCCTCTTCTTCTTCCACCCTGCATGAAATCATTCAATTGAAACTCAAGCTCATCTAACCTTTCCCATCTCCCACAGCTCTTTCTTTCTCTCTCTCTCTCTCTCTTTCTACATATATACATATACATATATACCTACATACCTATCCTTCTTTTCTCTCTCTCTTCCTTCAATGGTACCACCAGAAGGCATGCCACCAACACCGAAAGACCATGAGCTCACTGAGGTCCGCAAAACGACGAGGCCGCCACCGGAACAAGGTGTGAAGTGCCCCAGATGTGACTCACCAAACACCAAGTTCTGCTACTACAACAACTACAGCCTCACACAACCCAGGCACTTCTGCAAGACCTGCAGGAGGTACTGGACCAACGGGGGTGCCTTGCGCAACGTCCCAATAGGAGGGGGTTGCAGGAAGAACAAAAAGGTGAAACCTTCTTCCTCCGCTTCATCCTCCTCCTCCTCCAGACTCTCCTGTGACCCTAAAGACTTTAATTTTCATGGTCTCTCAGTTCCTCCTTCCGTTGACTTCAACCTCGGAGGGATACCCTTTCCCTCCAGGCTCACTACTTTCAACACTCAACACCTCCCAACACCCCCCACTGGGGTGTTCAACCAGTTCTCTTCTTTTGGGGACGTTGCATCATCTTCCACCAGTTCTCTTTCTGCTTTGTCTGCCTTCCAGCTTGACCCTCCTGCTGCTGTTTCAAACCCTCTCTTGGGTCTTGTTCCGCCCAACCCTGACCTCTGGGCTCTACGTAGGTCAGAGAGGGCCTCACTCTCTGATCCATTGAACAGTGCAATGCAAACCCTTCAGAACATGGAAGCCATGAACGTTCATAGCAACCTTGCTTCTTCAATTGAGTCGCTGAGCAACATCAACCAGGACTTGCACCTGAAGCTGCAGCAGCAGCGCATGGCGACAATGATGTTCGGTGGAGACAGCCAGAAAGGTGAGAGCAGCGCTGCGCTGAATGGGTTTGGGAATCAGAAGCTGCTACAACCGGTTTCGTTTCAGAACCTTGCAATTTCGAAGCCAGAGAACTTGCCAGCTGGCAGTTCCATAAATGGTGGTCCAAGTGGGGAGACAGTTACTGCATCATCCACTGAATGGTTCTTTGGGAATTCCTTTCCCTCAGTGTCTCCTTCAACAAGCAATGGTGGTGCCAATGTTAACCACATTAGCAACGATGCAAACAACAACAACAGCTGGACTGGTGCCCTTGCCTGGGGAGATTTGCAGCAGCAACCATACACCGCTTTGCCCTAGATTTGACTAAGGAGGACTTAGAGTTGGAGGTAGAGCTGCCTTTTTTCAATCTTGCAAGGAGAAGGAAGAAGCTATGATTAGTAGATAGGACAAATCTATAATTGTCTAAAATCCCTTAGTTTCATGTTTTAATTTCTTAATTAGGTAGTTTTCTTCTTTATGTTTCCTTCAAATCATCATATCACATCATATCATATATCATATATGTAACAGAAAGGATAGTTAAATTTAAGAACTGTAAGAACATAACTATGTGTTCATATATACTCATATCAATTGAAATAGTTGTTGTTCAATATAAATGTCTCAGTTTTTACTCAATATATTCAATATTAGATATCTCGCTCGTTAATTTTGCCGATTTATACGCGTCGTGACAGTCTCTACATTTATCAAACAATGGCTGATTCTCTTGCTTATTACATACACTTCATGTACACCTTCAACAGAAGAGCTAGAAATTGGGCTGTCATTATAATTTGTTTCCAGATAATCGAGAATGTGTTCACAATAAAATTAATTGTTTCTAGAGGAATTAAATTGAAGTCTGGTATTGATCAATTTGATGAACTGTAGTTTTGTCTTTACATAGCATTTTTCTCAGGAGGCCGGTGATAAGATTACCGTTTCCCTCGATATTTTTTGTGGGATACGTGAAGGGTTTTTGGACTGTTGTTGATTAATATCGGGGAACTTTAATGCTATGATACTAGCTTTGATTTTCTGTTTTTTCACGTATATGGTTAATAGAAAAGATCCAACTCATAACCACTGTCTTAGCGTGTCACACTCTGGCCATTATCAGAGAGCTGAGTCTCAGGTTCCTTCAGTTACTGATCAATGCAAAATACACAACAAAACACAACATAGTGGCAGTGACTGGCATATAGCCTTCGCGATAGTAAATTAGTCTGCAATATCAAGGCCCTGTTTGTAGCCTGCACTCTCTCTCTAAATATACACATACATTAATTTTCATCTATATTTCTATGTTACTCGGTTCTTTTGCAATAATTAGTTACAGTGTGGTGTGATTTGGTGTCTGAAAAAGGGTTGTTTGAAAGTATGTTTAATGAAACACTGTCAACGTTTGAATGAGCTAGAGAGAGAAAAATGTGGCATCTAAAGCTTAGTTTTTTTTTTTTTTGTTTATTAGCTTTATGATTTTTGGAGATTGAGCCCTCAAATCCGTGCTAAATGCCACTGAGCATCAACTCTCATTGCAATTCTGCATCATGTCATAGAATGGGAAAGAGAAAGCAAAGCAAAGTAGGAATTGAAGAATTGCTTTTCCTTGCTTCCGGTCTGTCATCTTTATTTCTTACTTTCACTATTTGAGCGGAAAAAACAGACCCCACAAATGCTTAAAAGACTAGATTGACGTTGTTTTAATTTTTATCCCTTCATATATCATATAATCTCGTATATGTTGTGCCACCATGCAAATAAAACACTTTTCAAACTGTTTGTAACCTTATTTAGTTAAAATTGTCTCACAAAGTTATGTATTACATTTATGTCTCCACATATAAAGAAAATGAGTCTTTCCTTTCGGTTCTAAACACGGTCAGAGATTAACTTCCAATTTTAAAATAAATAAAAAGGCAACTAGTATAACACGAGTAACATTAATCAATCATCATGGTTAGACAAGTTAATATATATATAGCAACATTCCCTTTCCTCATGATTCAGTAGGAAATGTCACTTTGGTTGCAACCCCTTTGCCTCCATCAGAACAAATATATTCCCTCTCTGAATATGCATAGGTGACTTTTTCTTTTTCCTACTTTTTATAATTTGTTAATTCTCCGTACACTTCCTTTCTGATTAAAAATCCCTTTTCCCTATTAATAAATATTTGCTGTAACAAATAATATATTAGAATGAATATACATATACACCTACATATCATAAATATACAGTATTTTCTTATAATTAATATTTTACCTTTTACCTGTCACATTAATCATTTATCCGATATTTCATTTTATAATAATTTATCGTCTTTTGTGAAAACGATGATTCAATTTGTTGTACATAACTAACAGGTCTCATAAATATTTGTGCATGAATGTGTGAAGAACTTAGAAGGAGTGGCCACACAAGTATACATTTCTTCTGTAAGTGTTTGTTTCCATATATGAAGATTCAGTGACTCATGGAACACGGCAAGAAAGATAAACTATAAAACATTGACATGAAGGGGCGTGATTAACGTGACAGTTGCAGATAGAAACTCTTCTTTTTTGTTGAACTCGGCTGGTGGCTCAAACTGTCATTTTACAACTTACAAAACTGCAAGAAACTCATGACATACGCATTTATCTACATCCCAGATAAACTCTCTGTTCTCAACTTCTCATGATTCCTACACCGAAACTTCTGGCCCCACCATCTTTGATCACTTGATAGTTCACCCACTACCCAACTGCAAGCAATCATATGTATGACCACGAACAAACACTGCCAGTATTCTTGTTTCCTTATTAGTCATTTTATATTCTTCTACTTCATGTTATTTTTCATTAAGATTCTACATAAACATAGTAGAAGCTATGTCAACAGATATATATATGCGTTGAAGATCAAGGACAAGCATCGACAGACGTATAAAACTTGCCCCAGACATGCAAAACATCATCATCATGCATCCACAACATGCTAAAATAACGCACTCTTATTCTTTCCTTAGATAAGAACCCCATCTATCTGTTTATCTTTCCTTCACCGTCCATAATACAAGAAGGACAACAAAGCTTTAGTCTCTGTCACAGATTTGTCTTCTTCCACTGGATCTGAATTTTGGAGCAAGGTGACTCAAACCCGACAAGACAATTTCCACCATCTCGCCAGCTTCATCATTTCATTTGGTGACCAGTTCTCCACCTGCTTCTTTCCATTTTGCATTCACTTCTCTCTCTCTCTTCCCCTTCTCCTGTGATCTAATATAACCCTTCTAATTATATACTCCATCAACCACGAAACTTGGGTTTGATTTACTGTCACATGAACATTGAGTTTAATTTATGTGACCCAATGTATGAAAACCAAATCTATTTTTATTTACCTATGTTTCTATCATAAACTTTAGGGAAGTCACGTTACGTAACATACCTTTTGTTAGAAAATATATGATTGAGCGGATCACATGTCACCATTTAAATATTATATAGTTGTTTAATTTGATTATATGAATTTTATATTCAGATTGTGTTGTTTCTTCAAAGTAATGTAACTTTATAACATATAAAGTCTAAATATGTCTTCTTCCCATAAACTTTATAAAGTAAATGTTATGAAATCTAATTTTTGATTTTGAAAGCATTTCATGGAATAAATGGCATACGTCACTCATGATTTGTACCATGACATTCTCTTAAAGTAACACAATACTTTTTATTTATGTAGCCTAACCTATAAACACCAAATTTATTGTTGTCTATACCTGTTTTCTTTCCATAACTTCAGAAAGTCGATGTTATACAGATTATTATTTGCGTGAAATGTATTATGGAGCACATTACGTATGTTACTTTTGAAATGCTAAGTAGATGCTTTAAGTTATACCAATTTTATTTTTGTCTCTACCTGTCTTCCTTACTTAACTTTAGAAAGTTGATGATGAATTTGCTTGAGAGGTATCAGAGTGATAAAGACCATATCATATCTTCAATTTCTTTTTCTTTTTAACTCTTTTTCTTTAATTTCTTTCTCTTTTAACTCCTTTTTTTTTTTTTTAAATTTCATTCTCTCTCAACTCCTATCAAATTTCTCATTTTCTTTAATTATTTCTCTTTCAACCCCTTTTTCATTAATTTATTTCTCTTTCTTTTTCTCCATCTCCCCCTCTTTCATCAAAATTTGATATATTTTTCAATATTTATCAAACATTTTTTCTTTATTTATATATTTTTTTTGATCTTTTTTTTATAATTTTTTTCCACTAAATTCTTTTTGAATTTGTTATCTATTTGTGAAACAAACTTATCAACCAACAAGATTCGTATTGAGTTGAGGAACATTTTTAGAACTAGTACCTGCCATAACTTTGAAATATATATATATATATATATATATATATATATATATATATATATATATATATATATATATATATATATATATATATATATATATATATATATATATATATATATATATATATATATATAATCTAATAAGAAGACCAGGAGCATATCATTCTTATGTTCAGTTTGGGAAAGAGTATTAATGTTACACTCAAAAAAGAAGAGAAAGTGAAAGATAAGTCATGGGATTGATCGACTTAGATTATTTTAATAAGAACAAAATTGAGTTCTTATAACTCAAAACCCCAAAAGATTATCGAAAAGAGAAATCTCATTTTCTATCAAATTCATATATTTAATTAAAAAATAAAATTACAAAGAAAGTTCAAAAGACTCTTTAAAATGATATCATCTTATTTATTTTTAAAATATTTATATGTATTTAAGTTAATGTAAGTTAAGCCAACGTTAAGATATATATTATAAATTTGTATATGGCCATGAATATAAATTGTATTATTTTTAATCTAAACTACTAGATGACAATTCTTTTTACTCACAAAGTTTTTCTCTCACTCTATTTAATATGATATTAGAAATAAATTTTAAAATAAATATGCATTAAAATCGACTCGACTATCGATACACTACTTTAATCAAAAATTTAATTAAAAATTAATGATAAATATTGTTAACTTAGTCTACGTAACTTAAAACCGATGTTCACAATTAATGCTAATAAATTAGCAATTATGATTTTAGATTAAATTAGCAATTATGATTTTAGAGTTACATATGCATGTAACACAAGTATTATATTAATGACTATTTAGCGTTGGAATTTTCTTTTTAGGATTTTCTTTTTACTAAATATCTATTTTCTTAGGCTTAATATCTTCCTTGGTCTTTATATTTGTATGAAAATCTCAGTTCGGTCTTCAAGTTTTGAACTGTCTCAATTGGGTCATAATTTTTGTAAAATTGCACACATTTTACCCTAACCGTTAACTGCTACAAAACGACGTTAAGTTTAGTTGAGTTGTATTTTATGTTTTGATGGTAAAGCATTGTGCATTTTTTTTTATTAATGGATGAGATTAAATTTACCTTTTTTATATTTTCTTTCCTCCCTCACTTCCCTTTTTCTCCCTAGTCTCTCTTTTCACTTTCTATCTGACCAACTCCTATGTCTTTTGCTTCTTAGTAAAAGTAATGATCTTCACTATAGCAATTTCACATGGTGTGAAATCTGTTAAAATGTAAACCTAAACTATATAACGGTTTTAACTGTCAAAGGACAGTTTTCTAGCACTGTACATATATTTGTCTCACGTTAATGAGAAATATATAGTTTCTCCATTTTTCTGTACTACTTTCTCTCTCTCTCTCTCTCTCTCTCTCTCTCTCTCGCTCTCTTTCTTTTCTCTGCCACACTTTTCCAAATACTCTTCTGCACCAGCACTATCAATGGTATTCAAAGCGAGAGGTTGGAGAACCCGGTGAAGCATCGAACAAGCGAAGGAACCAATTAGCGAAGAAGGGTTCGCGTTGAAAGGCGAAGGTGAGGATGATCCAGAGCAGCCTATCGGTGTTCGATAGGAAGAATTATGATGATTGATGCGTGAAGAGGGATGCTATCTTGGGCTTTCAAGAAGTTGACAAAATCGTCAAGAAAGGATTTAAAGAACCCGCAAAGGGCAACACGGAAGAAGCAAAGAAAGTCTACAAAGAGAACAAGAAGCTGGACTGCAAGGCACGTATGCTCCTGCACTACTGTGTTTCTGAGACGATATATCAGAAGGTGTCTAGGGCAGCAACAACAAAGGAAGCTTGGGATATATTACAAGATGGATATGGAAACTCAGGGAAGGGTGAAGAAGGTGAGACTGCAATCACTACAAAGACAATATGAGCTCTTGAGCATGGGAGAGTGTTAGCGGATTGACAAGTGTACCAAATCGTATAAAGTAATAAAAATGGTAAAACCCATTATCGTTCTTCCTATGAGACTCGAAAGACCTTATCGTTCGCGTGAATCAAAATCGTAAGACTTGCGAAGAAAAATTCAATAATTGTGGTGGATGCAATGACAAAAAATAAATATGCAATGTGTGATTCAATTGACAAGATTTAGGCAATGGATGAATGGAGTTGTTGGGGGTTTACAATTTCATCTAATCCTCTCTCTTTTATTTACTCCTCTTGTTTAAATAGCTTTATTATCTAATTGCATGCAAACTTTCTTGGCCTCCCCTTAACTCGATCCCTTGGCAAAAAGGTCCTATTACTAATTACCGGCTTGCTATCCCTAGCTTCCCCTAGCAACTAGCAACGCATTACAAACATAAGCAAATACAATTGGCCGTCCTACTCCCCTATCCCTAGGTGGTATTGCTTAACCAAGGAAAATCTCACCATTTCGTGCCATTACTGTACGTCCCCGTATCAATAAAGTCAAAGATCAATTACCGAATGAGTTAAACGATAAAGGCATTAAGCACAGTATGAGAATCCAACAATTGATAATAAACGCATATGAAAAACATATAATTCAAACAAGAGTTTCAATAAACGAGAGTATCAAAAGATTACATTGTTCCCCCAACAACAAAAAGGGTTTAGTCACCATAGTCATGGTGAACCAAGATGAAAATAATGGAAGATATGGAAAGCAAACCCTAGAAAAGATGAAAAGGAGCCTAAGCATCCAAGAGATCCTCTCCAAAGAGTGCAAAGTAGGTCTGGCCGCCATCCTCTGTCAAAAGAATGAGTCTAAACTCGCACTAGGGCTATTTATAACCAAGAAAAGTAACAAAATTCAAGCCCAGGCCCATCAGAGAATCGCCCGGCGGCAGGGGTTTACCGCCCGACGCCAAAAACAACCGCCCGACGCTTTCTGCCACCGCCCGGCGCTAGGGGTCCACCTCCCGGCGCTGGTCAACTACACTCTGGTCAACTGGTTGACTGATTGACTTTCTGGTTGACTGGTTAACTTTCTGGTTGACTGGTTGACTTTTCTGCACTGCAACCATTTGATCTTCAACCTTTCTTTCCAGTCATTTCCAATTCTCATCAAAACTGCTGTAAAATAATGCAAAACAAGCATAATATCGCTAAAAACAACTTTTGACTCTCGACTGACTCATTTATTGAGTTTTGTTTGATTTCAAGCTCATTCTAGGCAGTAAAGGGAGTAATTTGGTCTAAAATAGCACATGAAAATAATGATTTTTTAACCGTTATCACAACCCCAAACTTAGAAATTTGCTTGTCCTCAAGCAAAACAAAACAAAACTAAAGATAAAACAAATCTTGGCTCCCTACACTTTCATCCAATGATTCAACATTCCTAAAGTACATGATGAGAACTACTCAATTTCAGATCTTCAGTGATGATCAAATCAAGATGTATGCTTTCAATTCATTTATCTCACACATTCATCAACATATGTTTCATATTATGAATGATCAATCCACTAAGCAAAGATGCAATCATGAAACTTAGAATTTCTCACCAAGCAAGTGTTTTACTAAATCACTCAAGTGTCTAGGGTAACACTCCAACTCCAAATCATTCACAAGTCACATGAAATAAAATTGCCTTTCATCTCAAACAATCAAAATCATCACATGCAAATGCCATCAAAAGGACTTTTCCAAGGCTTGTAATGAGGCTGGACTATCAAGAAAAATTGGTTTTTCTGGATCACAAAAGCTTTGAATCAAGAGAGCTTATTCATCATTCAAGGTTCAAGTTTAACTCTCTTTCTCAACCAATCTCATTTGTTCCCAACTTCTTCCCCTTTTTCTTTTATTTTTACATTGAGCTCATCTTTCATGATTTTTCCTCTTTCTCATGTATATTTTTCTTTTTCAACACTTGAGCTCAATGCCTTTCTTTTTGCCATTCAAACTTTCCCCACAACCCCAAACTTGAACCTTGAATATAATTACAGTTATTAACCCAATTCAAAGTAAATAATTTCAGCACAAGGGTTTTCATTCTATTTAGGGCCAAGGTTCAAAAAGGGTGTAAAATTTCAAGCACTTTGGGTAAAATTTGGCGAAGTAAGGGCTTTCAAAAAATGGCCTTTATCATATGACATGTACATGCAATTCAATCAATCATCAAGATTTAGGCAATATCATGCATGATTTCCTATGAATAATTTCATACAATAATAAAAACTCTGGAGGTCAATACCTCACACAACATGCTTTCTCACACACATTCATTCACACACCCTGCTTAGCATCAAGACTACAGTCATAATTCATCACACATCTATTTCACAGGATATCATCATGCAATAATCTCAATTCTTAATCACATCAGATCATCATCACATAGACTCATCACACAATTTATTCACTCAAAACATCATCAGAAAGGTCTTCAAGCCAAGCAGACACACTGAAAATAAAATTCAAAAATTTAAAGTGCAAGAGTAAAGAAGAAAATCTAGATTGCCTCCTAGTAGCGCTTGTTTAACGTCGCGAGCCTGACCCAAACCTGTTTAGCACTTGTCAGTAAGTGCAGATCCTTCAAACACCCTTCACTAGGTGTACTTCCCTGCATCCTTCAGTAGATACCGAAATCCTCTAGCATCCCTCAGTAGATGCTATCCCAGTAGCATTCATCAATAAATGCTGTCAGTGACATCCATCAGTAAATGTCTAACCATATAGCATCAATGAGTAGATGCTAATCTTTCTTATCTTCATTGGCATCCATCAGTAGGCACCAAATCACCTAACATCCATCAGTAGATGTTATCATTACTGCCATCAGAAGCAGTGCATAACCCAAAAAAAATAAAATAAAATAAAATAAAATAAAATAAAATCAAATCAAATAAAATAAAATCAAATCAAATAAAATAAAATCAAATTAATTAAAAAAAATAAAATAAAATCAAATAAAATAAAATAAAATCAATTCAAATCAAATTAAATCAAATCAAATCAAATAAAATCGAAACAAATTAAAATAAAATCAAAACGAAATAAAAGATAAAAAAAAAAAATTCCAAAACTGGGTTGTCTCCCAGCAAGCGCTCTTTTAACGTCATTAGCTTGACCCGATAAAGTTCAAACACCCATCAGTAGGTGTTAATATTCCCCTTGTCACCAACTTAAAAAGCTTTGTCTGCTTTAATAGTCTTGACAACCCATAACCTATTCTTGAATTTCACTTGGTGTGCCAGATTTGGGTTTGTCACTTTTTCACATCAGGGTGTTGGTGAACCAATTCTCCTTCCTTATCCTCCTCCTGATGATCTTGTGCTCCTAGTACAAATTTTATCCTGCACATACTAAAGAACACTGCACTAGAGCAAAGAATTAGCCCAAAAAATAAAAACAGTAAAATATTATTTTATTTTTAATTTTCGTTTTTTTTAGAACAGAAAAATAAAAACAAGAAAATAAAAACAGAAAGACAAAAACAGAAAAATAAAAATGGAAAAATAAAAACAGAAAAATAAAAACACCCCTCAGTAGGTGTTAATTCTCTTTGCTTGATATTCTTTTCTCTTTCTTCTTCCTGCTAAATTTCTTCATAAAGTTGAGAATACCAAGCACATGCTTCCATGTTTCAACCATAGGAACTTTAATCTCCAATTTCTTGAAGATTTCCAGCTTGAACTTCTTTCCCTTCCTATGATTTTTCTTTTTATGAGGAAGAGGTTTTTCATGTGATTTTTTCTTCTGTCCTCTCTTCCTCTTCTTCTCAACCTTCTCCTTCTTCCACTTTCTTTTTTTCTTTTTTCTTATTTTCTTATGTTTTTTCTTTTTTCTCAATCACCGCTTGTTTTTTCTCCTCATCTTTCTCTCCCTCACTCAACCTTTTTGCTTCATCTTCCACTATTTTCTCCTCTTGCACTTCTCTCTCCACCTTCTCAACCTCATCAATTTGTGTCTCCAAATTCCTGAAGGTAACTTCATATCTCACACCTCTCTAGAAATTTGTCAAACTTTTCATTCAAGCTTTTGACTTGATCTGTCACATCAACTGTTTGTTGACAAAGTTGTTGATCATACTCCCACGTTTCTATTGGTGAAGAGCATTGTTGCTGCCAATGATAATGTTGCCTCTCATCCATGCTTTTGACATGGTATGGTTCAAAATTCAAAATCCTCTGAAAAAGTTCATCGGATTCTGCACTTCTTTGTATAGGCCTGAATTGGGGCTTAGCAGCTTGTCCATATTGACTTTAATCCATGTATGAGTGAGGTTCCCACCAGTGATTGAAATTATTTTGGTAGGATTGAGTGCCCATATAATTAAATCCTTGTCCGTAGTGCATTTTGCAAACATTAGGCACAAAACCCTAGAGAACATTTATTAGAACAGAATTAAAAATAAACATGCAAACAAGTCAAACTTAGTCAATCTACACTACTGGAAAAAGTTAAACCTCGAGTCCCCGGCAGCGGCGCCAAAAACTTGTTAGCGGATTGGCAAGTGTACCAAATCGTATCAAGTAATAAAAATGGTAAAACCCATTATCGTTCTTCCCATGAGACTCGAAAGGCCTTATCGTTCGCGTGAATCAAAATCGTAAGACTTGCGAAGAAAAATTCAATAATTGTGGTGGATGCAATGACAGAAAATAAATATGCAATGTGTGATTCAATTGACAAGATTTAGGCAATGGATGAATGGAGTTGTTGGGGGTTTACAATTTCATCTAATCTTCTCTCTTTTATTTACTCCTCTTGTTTAAATAGCTTTATTATCTAATTGCATGCAAACTTTCTTGGCCTCCCCTTAACCCGATCCCTCGATGAAAAGGGCCTATTACTAATTACCGGCTTGCTATCCCTAGCTTCCCCTAGCAACTAGCAACGCATTACAAACAGAAGCAAATACAATTGGTCGTCTTACTCCCCTATCCCTAGGTGGTATTGCTTAACCAAGGAAAATCTCACCATTTCGTGCCATTACTGTACGTCCCCGTATCAATAAAGTCAAAGATCAATTACTGAATGAGTTAAACGATAAAGGCATTAAGCACAGTATGAGAATCCAACAATTGATAATAAACGCATATGAAAAACATATAATTCAAACAAGAGTTTCAATAAACGAGAGTATCAAAAGATTACATTGTTCCCCCAACAACAAAAAGGGTTTAGTTCACCATAGTCATGGTGAACCAAGATGAAAATAATGGAAGATATGGAAACCAAACCCTAGAAAAGTCGAAAAGGAGCTTAAGCATCCAAGAGATCCTCTCCAAAGAGTGCAAAGTAGGTCTGGCTGCCCTCCTCTGTCAAAAGAATGAGTCTAAACTCGCACTAAGGCTATTTATAACCAAGAAAAGTAACAAAATTCAAGCCAAGGCTAATCAGAGAACCGCCCGGCAACAGGGGTTTACCCCCCGACGCTTTGCCTCAAGCCGCAAGACCGCCCGACGCCAAAAACGGCCGCGCAACGCTTTCTGCCACCGCCCGACGCTGGTCAACTACACTCTGGTCAACTGGTTGACTTTCTGGTTGACTGATTGACTTTCTGGTTGACTAGTTGACTTTCTGGTTGACTGGTTGACTTTCTGGTTGACTGGTTAACTTTTCTGCACTGCAACCATTTGATCTTCAACCTTTCTTTCCAGTCATTTCCAACTCTCATCAAAACTGCTGCAAAACAATGCAAAACAAGCATAATATCGCTAAAAACAACTTTTGACTCTCGACTGACTCATTTATTGAGTTTTGTTTGATTTCAAACTCATTCTAGGCAGTAAAGGGAGTAATTTGGTCTAAAATAGCACATGAAAATAACGGTTTTTCAACCGTTATCAGAGAGCAAGAAACCATTGAAAAATATATTGGAAGAATTCAGGTGGTCGTTAATGCAATGCAAGTGTGTGATAAAGTGGTAAAAGATAAGAAAATCATTGAAAAGATCCTGAGAACATTAACGCCTCAATACTATCATATTGTCGTGGCGATAGAAGAAAGCAAAGATTTGGAGAAGATAAGAGTGGAAGAGCTTCAAAACTCTCTGGAAGCACATGAACAACAGCTGATAGAATGAAGAACAACGAAAAAAAATGCAACACAAAGTACAAACCAAGCACTACAAGCTAGAAGCAGTGAAACCTACAAGAATCATGGAACTGGCAGAGGTAGAGGAAGATCACGTGGTGGTCGTGGCGATTGAAATGGAGGCATGTCCTCTAATGCTTTTGAACAAACCAAAGATGATAGCAACAATGAACAAAGAGAGGGAAATTACAAAGGAAGAGGAAAGTTTAGAGGAAGAGGAGGCAGAAAGAACATTGAAAAGAGAAATGTACAATGCTTTATGTGTAGTAAATGTGGCCATTACTCGTCTGAGTGTTGGCACAATGAAAACACAAAGAAAGAAAATAATGACAAGGCGAATCTTGCAAAAGAAGAACTGGAATCGAATTCTGATCACGTTTTATTGATGAGCATCACAGCACATGACAGAAACGGTGATGGCTGAAGAATTACACAAGAAAGACACATTCAAAAGACGAGTCGGAAAATAGACAAGTTGTTAACACCCTGGCAAGTGTACTAGATCGTATCAAGTAATAATAGACAATAACTCCAGATATCGTTTCCCAAGGGACTCTTAGGCCTAGACGTTCATGTGAATTGATTTCATAAGACTTGAGTAAAATTTGAATTTAAGGTTTTGAACGCAAAATCTAAAATAAGCATGTAAATGCAAAACTTGATCAATTGGCAAATATGAATGAATGGAGTTGTTGGCGTTACAGTTTCATCCTAATCCACCCTCCTATATGTTGAGATTGTTGACATCACAATTTCTATATCAATATGGTTTTTGATGATGACAACACATTGCTTAATAACAAGCACATGTTGTTGCTGCATTACATGTTCTTTTGCTGATTATTTGTGATATCTGTTGAACATGTTTATGCATTGTGTTACATGTTCCTGTGTTGATTGATTGATATATATCTGGGACGTGTTTACATGCTTTATGTGCTATGTGCTATGCATAATTTCATATGTTTTACTACACATGTGTTAAAGCTGAAAATCATGAGCACTTTTATGAACTTATTCTTGTGCGACAAAGTGATAGTACAATCGACTACATTACTAATGGATTTGACTTTGCTAAAATCTTTGTACAAATTTTGAAAACTAGTGCTATGTGTTATTTTGAGAAGAAAAGAATTTAAAAATGTTTTACATGTTGATAGTCGACTATGTGTGCTACACATTCGACTGCATCTGTTGTCTGATTTGGAATTTTGTTATATTCATGCACTTTAATGGCTATTTTTTTGAAAGTTAGTTGAACATTGATGACTTAGTCAACTATATTAAATGTGGTTTGTTTTTGGTTGATTGAAAGCTGCTATGTTGACTGTTCTGTTATAACTGTGATAATCCAGTCGACTAAATTAGTAGTGTATTCGACTGAGAAATCATTTGACTAACAGAAATCTATAAATAGACTAAACACAAGTCTGTTTAGAAGACTTTTGATGAACTGACAATTTCATTTCTGTTTCAGATTTCTCTTAGCTCCAAGAATTCTCCAAGAAGACGGTGGTGATCTTTCTTGAAAGAGATTCAAAGAGGAGATTATATTGTGCATTCATTGTGTGATCAATATCTGCATAAGAAGGTGTTTTGTCATTGATCGTGAAGGCTTGGCATCCTGTGAAGACGGTTGGAATTGTTTGTGCGGCTTGGCATCCATGAAGACTGCTGGTTTTTGACCTGTTGATTGCAGGGGATAGTGCACTTTGAGGATTGTTCAAAGTGGTGTTGACAGATTGCAGAAGAGGGGATTCTTGCTACAAGTCTTGCTGGTTCATTGCCTATATTTTGGTTTTGGGTTAGAGAGGAGATTTATAATTTTGACGTGGAGGTCTTCTATAAATTCCTTGTTGTAAAAACCGCAACCATTATAGTGCATTTGCTTCCTAGGTTAGAAGGACACTGGATGTAGGCATTGTTGGCCGAACCAGTATAAAAACATGTGTTTGCTTTCTCTATCCATTATCTTTTACATTACAGTCGAATTTATTCTTTACGCAATCAACTACGTATTTTCCGTTGCATATATATTCTGATTGCTTGCATTTCAAGAAAGTTTAAAAAGCTTTAGACTTTGTTTACAAGATTGCGAAAAGAACTTGTTTTTGAAATAACACCAATTCACCACCCCTCCCTCTTGGGGAAGAAAGAAGCCAACCTGTTTTCCAACAATTGGCACCAAAGTTGGTTTTCATAAGTTATTTGAAAAACTAGTCGACTCTGTTTATCTCTAATTCGACTATACACCTGGGGATGGCTTCCTGTTTTCAAACTTTTGGTGAAGGTGCTTCAACAAACAGACCACCTTTGTTTGCTGGTGAAAATTATCCATTTTGGAAAATTAGAATGCAAATCTTTCTTGAATCGCAAGACGAAGGAATCTTGGATGCTACTTTAAATAGACCTTTTGTGCCTACAAAAACTGGTGAGAAAGAAACTGTTTTGAAACCTTTTATTGAGTGGACTGCTGATGAAAATAGAAAAGCTCAGTGATGAGTCGTTATTTCTTGACTATAAGGTTTATTGCACTCAATTAAATCAGGGAATTGTGTTTAATTGCCCGTTATTTCCCCGTTTGTCCTAATTGTGCTTAATTTGGTCGGAAATTCATATTTTCACTAATTGGGAATTTCTGAGCTAATTAATTGCATTTTTAATTGCAGGGAAAATATTGGAGACATATTTTGGAACATTAGGAGGTGGCATGGACATTCAAGATTTAATATTTAGTCATTGCAAATTTAATTAAAATTGTAATCTAGTTGATTAAGAACTTTACTTAAGCTTTTGGTGCATTGGGCCCATGTTGGCATATTTTATGTTAGGCCCAAACTTTGAGGGACATGTGGCATCAAACCCTAGGATTTCTTAGAGGTGGACCCCACCATTTTTAGGGTGTGGAACGGCATTTAGAGCCACAATTGCCGAGACACTCTCTTATGCACACATTACACTTCATTTTGCTTAGGTTTTAAACACTCTCATGGAGAGCCTTTGGTGTGCTACGGTTTTGGCATATTTGAATGAACAAAGATGAAATTTTCTTCTTCTCTTACTTAAATCTTGGTTGTCTTTGCTTGGTGATGGTGAAAAACCTTTCCATTCTCCATCTTATTTCTTGTTCTTTGAAGTTGGAAGCATGAGTTTGAGTGTTTCTTCTTGCCTTTTCATTATGGTTTCTTGGGTTGAAGGGAGACCCATTCTCCATTTCGGTTTTCTCCTCATTTTGCTGCAGTGATTTCGAATTTACCTTGAGTTTCTTGGATTGGAGGGTGAAAATGGAGTTGTTGTCAAGTTTGGTAGTGAAAAAGGCTTAAGTTGGTGCATGGGTATTGTATGCTTGAACCATTTTCTTCTAGCATTTTGCTTTTGATGTTTGGAAACATATTTTGAGCTGGACTTTGTGTTTGATGATGGTGGCTGGATGGTAATGCAATGGAAGCATAGGGGTTTGGTTTGTTTTGGTCAAAAAGTTGAAGAAAAGTGAGTGTTGAAGTTGGATTTATGAAGGTAGAACTTGGTTTTATTGTTCTTGAATTATTTTGCAATTGAACTTTGGTTTGTTGGGAGTGTGTCTCGGTTTAGAGATGGGAAGAAACAATTTGGATGCTTGGTTGTTGAAGAAAAACGAAAATGGAGTGGAGAAGGAAGAGACAAGGTGCAATTAATTTTTTACCCGATTTGGTCAAGCACACATGGAGCTACTTTTGACTAAGGGAATGTTTCCTATTTAAGCTTTGTCTTAAGCCTTGTTTCTGCCGAGAATGACTAAGGGAATGAAGGTGTTTGTTGTTTGTTTTCTTTGGGTTTTGCTTACTTCGCACATTGGAAGTAGCATTTGAGGTTGAATCCTTTTACCCTTTGGTTTGGAAGCAATTTCTCTTTGTAGCCCTTTGCATTGTTCACGTGAATTGAAGACTTGGAGTGCATCCAGATTTTTGCTGCATGAAAGAAGTGATGGGACAGTTTTAGGTGATGTGGAAGGCATATGTTTGTTGTCTTGAAGTATGAAGCACATGGATAAGAAGTCAACACATCTTGCATGTTCATTTAAGGAAGAAAAGTCAAAATTGAAATTGGACCTTGGTGGACTAGGAGCTCACGGCCCAAGGGGGTTTTCTCAAGCTAATTGCACTTTTAATTTCATTTGGTAGATGAATATTGGTCACATAATTAATAGATGAAAAAGCATGTTTTATTATCCCTTTGTTTGTATTAATTTGCATAGTAGGATTAGCTGCTTTTGATGTCTCTAATTTAGTGTTGCATTTCAATAGTTTTAATTGTGTTTGGATAATTGTGTGTTGAAATGTTGGATTTAGCATTTTATTTTACTTTAATGTTTTCTAGCTTACACAGTTGAGTTTAATGTCCATGCATTTTAATTAAGCTTAATTATCATTTCAAAAACACTTTTCAAAACCCCCCCTTTTCGTGTTAGACTTGACTCTGAACTGCAGTTGGTCCTTGAGAGACGACCTAGGGGTCATTCCCTAGCACTATACTGCATTTCTAATATGCAATTAAATTTGTACGGGCCGCGACACCCATCACTCAGTATGATATTAAAGCTAGAAATATTATTGTCTCTGCACTAACTGTTGATGAATTTTTTAGGATATCTCAATGCAAATCCGCAAAGGAAATGTGGGATTTCTTAGAGGTAACTCATTAAGGCACAAATGAAGTGAAGAGAGCAAGAAAGAATTCACTGATATAAGAGTACGAATTGTTCAGAATGGAAGCTGGTGGTGAAAACATCTATGATGTGCAGAAACGATTCACTCACATTGTAAATCATCTCATGGCTCTCAGGAAAGTCTTTGATAAAGAAGAGATCAATATCAAGATTCTGAAAAGTCTGAACAGAAATTGGCAACGAAAAGTCACAACAATCTCTAAATCTAAAGATCTCACAACGATGAACATGGCTACCTTGTTTGTCAAGTTATGTGAACATGAATTGGAACTCGGTATATTGAAGGATGAAGAGGAGATTGAAGAGAAGAAGTGATGAGCCAATATTTTATTGACTTCACTTAGTTTATTGTGATAGAATTAATCAGGGAATTGTGCTTAAATGTCTCGTATTTTCCCATTTTTCCTAATTGTGCTTAATTTGATCAGAAATTCTTATTTTAATTAACTTGAATTATCTGAGACTAATTATTTGCATTATTAATTGTAGGGAAATTATTGGATAATATTTTGGGGCTTAAAGGAAAATGCCACATCAATTTTATTTTAAGCTAAAATGATTGAGGAGATGTGGATTTGATTTTTGGAGGTGCACATGGTCTTTAGTTTTTTAAAAGATGACACCTCCTCGTGAGAGGAGCTTCAAAATGCAATCGTCTGAATTAAATTGAAGAAGTGCTATAGCCCATACTGGAATGCAAAGCACGTGGTGCAACATAAATATAAAAAGCATTCAGCTTGGAGTGGTGCACATGGGAGGTCGAAAAAGGGGCTGCACGTGGCAAAAGGAAATAAAGACATTGGAGTGTTCAGCAGCAGAAAAACAACATAAGCACGGCCTACAAAGCACAATGGGATTTCGGCTTCTCTATTTGAAAAAGAGGGCGCACCACATTGATAGGCTGCACATGATTGATCAGACGTCCAATAATTAAAATTGAAGCTTCAGCGGTGCATACAACAACACATCCACACACACGGTCCAGGAGAGTCTTCCGGGGTGCAGCAGCAGGTCCAACAGGTTTGTGCTTGGATAGCACGGCTCAACAATTTGCCATGGTCCAACAACTTTGCTGCAACACATCCAGCCTTCACGAAGCAAGCAACACACTTGGATGCAACAACAATTGGGAAACACCTCACGGCCCATGTGCATCACGTTGTCTAGCTCTCTTCACGGACATCCAAATTTTTGCTGCAGTCCACATTCCACTGGCAGCAAGCGGTGCACACGGACAACAACTTGGGAATTTCACCACTCATGACCCATTTGCAAACATAGCACACGGAGCATCCAGACAGTAGGTTATCATCCTTCATTTTAACAGTGCAGCCGCCACGGTAAAGGGGGGATCTCTTTATATTTTTCCTTGAAGAAAAACACGCAAGGGGAAGAATGAAGGGCTACAGTTGAAGTTTCAATAACTTTTATTCCTTTTCTTTATTGGATGTTTTATGCACAAGGAATGGATCTCAATATAGTCTTTGTTTTCTTATAGTAGCACATAGACCGAGAAGAAGTTTTATATAATATATTTGTTGAATACATTTCAGCTTTGAATTCCTGTTATGTTTTAAGTTAAGGCTGATTTATAATTGTGTTTTTCAAAGTCAGTAGGCAACTCTGCAAGTTTGGTTAAGTTCCATTAGTATTCACATGTTGGGTTTAGTGCATCCTTATCCCTTTTCATTTTAATGAATTTATGCAAGTGGGGTTATGCCCCTTTGAATTTTGTTTTTAACTGCACACGCTACAAGATGCAATGCGTCATTCTCACTTTAATTTAGCAATTTCATTTTACTTGGATGTTGTATGTTAGTAGCTTTGATTATGTTTGGATATTTATCTATTGCATTGTTCGGTTTAATGTTTCCGTTTACTATGTTGTTTGTTCGGTTTGATCGTATTAATTTAGTTTCGATGTTAGCTTAGGTTAGTTGGTTGGTCATTGATAAAATCACTTTGTTTTCTTGAGATTTCTTGGATTGTTCTTGTGCTTATTCTGCTCTGCCTAACACTCTATGAAATCTGACTGTGTTCTTGCAATGGGTATATGTTTAGTTGCCTAGTTGGTGATTGCATCTTCGCTTAGTTGATCGATCTGTATAGAACACATAGGATGGAATAGGTGTATTGTGTTCACTTAGTTCGTGATTATGATAACATGATTAACCTTCGCTTAGTCAGTTAGCTGTGTTGGATTAGAGGTTAGAGTAGTTTATTCATGAGACTCTTGCACTTTAATTGCCATGTTGTTGCTCTAATTTGGCTCAATATTTAATTTGTTGTGTGTCTGCGATTAGGTATACGCTTAGTTGCTTAATAGGTGTTTAATCTTCACTTAGTTGATTAGACTGTATGATGCATAACTGATTGGATTTGAGCGTTGCATTCGCTTAGTTTGCAATTTTGAAGACCGAATTAGCCTTCGCTTAGTTGGGTGATTCGTGTTGGATTTGGATTAGAGTAGTGTGTACTTGTCATTAATCTGTGATTGGAAGCATAGTGATTGAGTTAATGACTAACCGTTTTGACATTCCGTTTTTACATTTCTTTTTACCTTTCTGTTTGCAGTCGTGTTTTAATTTGATTCATTTGCATTCACAAACCCCCCTAAACTTCGTGTTTGACCTGATTCTTGAACCACATTTGGTCCTTGAGAGACGACCTAGGAGTCACTTCCTAGTCTATACAGCATTCTTTATGCACATTAAATTTGCATTGGGTGCGACACCCCACCAAGAAGTCCATTGCTCTGAAAGCTACAAGCAAGAATAACTTAGAAACAGACATGGGCGAAAGAGAATTGATGACCTTGATGGTAAGAAAATTTAGTCGACTTATTCAAAATGATAGTCAACTGTCTAGCCATGGAGGTCAAGGTAAAAAGAATAGCTTCAACAAAAATGCTGTCCAGTGTTACGAGTGTGGAAAGGAAGGACACATCAAGCCTGATTGTGCTGAATTAAAGCCGAAGCAGAACAGAAAGAAAAGATTCCCTCAAGGCAGAAATCTGAAAAGAAAAGGAGCATACAATGCTTGGGAAGATACAGATCCTGAAAGCTCAAGTGATGAAGATGCTGATCAAGATGAGGAATCAAAATTGTGCTACATGACTGGAGTAACATGGGATGATTATGACAGTGATGCATGTTGATATTGTTGACAACACAAACTCTATATCAAACTAGTTTTTGAAGATGATAACACAATGCTTAATAACAGTACACATGTTGGAGTATTACATGTTCTTATTCTGAATTAATTGTCATATCTGCTGAACATGTTTTGATGTACTGTGATGTATGTTCCTATGATTGATTGTGTGATATATTTGTGGAACATGCTTGTATAAATATGTGGAATATGATCTGGTTGATTAAAAACATTTTATTTTGCTTCCTGGGTTGGAAGGACACTGGATGTAGGCATTGTTGGCAGAACCAGTATAAAAACCAGTGTTTGATTTTCTCTATCCCTGCACTCTTTATTTCAGTCAACTTTATCTGTTTAGCAGTCAACTGCGTTTTTCCGCTGCATAGAAATTTTCACTGCTTGCATTTCAAAAAAGATAAAAAAGCTTTATACTTTTGTATAAAGATTGCGAAAAGATTTTGTTTTTGAATTAACACCAATTCACCCCCCTTCTTGGTGTAAAACGAAGCCTACCTGTTTCCTAACATTTGGCACCAGAGCTGGTTTTCATAAGATATTTAAAGATTTAGTCAACTCTGTTTTTATCTTATTCGACTATAAAACGTGGGGATGACTTCAAATTTTCAAACTTTTGGTGAAGGTTCTTCAACAAACAGACCACCTCTGTTTGCTAGTGAAAATTACCCTTTTTGGAAAATTGGAATACAAATCTTTCTTGAATCGCAAGATAAGGGAATTTTGGATGCCACTTTGAATGGTCCATATGTGCCTACAAAAACTGTTGATGATGGAACTATTTTAAAACCTTTTATTGAGTGGACTGCTGATGAAAATAGAAAAACTTAGTATGATGTTAAAGCTAGAAATATAGTTGCCTCTGCACTGACAATTGATGAATTTTTCAGGATATCTCAATGCATATCTGCAAAGGAAATGTGGGATGTCTTAGAGGTAACTCATGAAGGCACGAATGAAGTCAAGAGAGCCAGAAAGAACTCATTGATACAGGAGTATGAATTGTTCAGAATGAAGGCTGGTGAAAACATCTATGATGTGCAGAAACGATTCACTCACACTGTAAATCATCGAATGGCTCTTGGCAAAGTCTTTGATAAGGAGGAGATCAATATCAAGATTCTGAAAAGTCTGAACAGGAATTGGTACCCAAAAGTTACTACAATCTCTGAATCCAAAGATCTTACAACTATGAACATGGCTACCTTGTTTGGCAAGTTACGGGAACATGAGTTAGAACTTGGTAGATTAAAGGATGAAGAGGAGATTGAAGAAAAGAAGTCCATTTCTTTGAAAGCTTCAAGCAAGAACATCACAGAAATAGACTTGAACGACAAAGAATTGATGACCTTGATGGTAAGAAAGTTTAGTTGACTTATGCAAAATGATAGTCAACTATCTAACCATGCAGGTGAAAGCAAAAAGAAGAGCTTCAGTACAAATGTTGTCCAGTGCTATGAATGTGGAAAAGAAGGTCATATCAAGCCTGATTGTCCTGACTTACAACCAAAGCAAAAAGGATTATGTGTTTGGATACCAAAGGAACATGTAACAAGGATTAACAATTAAGGACCCAAAGTTAAATGGGTACCAGCAACCAAAACTTAATTGTTTTACAGGATACGCAGTTGATGCAAAATTGATCTGGAGGATGAATCAACTATGGAACATATCAAAATCTTGAGTATCTAGAACTGGTAAATCTGTATCTATCTGCTGCATCATGCACATATTGATTGGTTGATTGCTGAATGATTGTTTGTGACGAATGCTTAAATTGTTTGATTGGCTAAATTTTTTGAAAATGATTTTCATAATTCATAGTCGACTTTCATATTAATACATTCAACTATGTGTTGAAAAGTTCTGACTAATGTGATATTTAAAGTCTCACTTTGGTGCGAAAATGAAATAAGTCTTTCCCTCCAAATACTAATATACATATTGTTGAGATTGTTGGCAACACAAACTCTATATCAAAGTAGTTTTTGATGATGACAAAACAATTCTTAATAAGAGTACACATGTTGCTGCATTACATGTTCATATTCTGAATAAACTGTTATATCTGCTGAACATGTTTTGTTGTACTGCAATGCTTGTTTCTATGATTGATTGTGCGATATATTTGTGGAACATGCTTGTTTGAATATGTGAAAGATGATCTGATTGATTGAAAACATTTTATTTCACATTTCTGGAAGTAAAAGATCACAAACACCTTTAGGAACTTATATTTGTTGTGACAAAGTTCTAGTCCAGTTGAATACACCTTTATTGAATTCGACTATGCTAAAATCTTTGTACAAATTTTGTGAACCTGTGCTATGTGAGATTTTGACTTGAAAAGAATTTCAAAGTGTTTTTACATGTGTCAGTCGAAATTGTATATTGCATATTTGGCTGTGTATTGATCTGTTTTGGAATTCTGTTATGCTTACACGCTCCAACGACTATGTTTTTAAAAGTTAGTTAAGCATTGATGACTTGGTCAACTGTATTGAATGTGTGTTGATTTTTGTTGATTGAGAGCCTCTGTGTTGACTGTCTGTTATAACTGTTTTAATACAATTGACTAAATTAGTAGGCTATTCGACTGAGAAGCAATCCGTTTAACAGAAAACTATAAATAGACAGAACTCGAGTTGTTCTGGGACTTTTGATAATCCGACATTTTCATTTTCCTGTTTCAGATTGAATTCTCTGTTTTTAACAGCTCCATGAATTCTCCAAGAAGACGGTGGTGATCTTTCTTGAGAGAGATTCAAAGGGAGAAGTGAATTGCGCTGACTGCTTGATCATAATCTGCAAGAAGAAGGTGCTTCTTGATTGATCTTGAAGGCTTGGCATCCTATGAAGACTGCTGCGTTTGATTGAAGGCTTGGCAACCTGTGAAATCTGCTGTGATAGGCTTGGCATCCTGTGAAGAGTGCTGGTTACACAATGAGGATTGTTTGACATGGGTTCAGATTACAGAAGAGGGGATTTTTGCTGCAATTCTCGTTTTTGTTGTGCAGCTATATTTTGGTTTTGGGTTAGAGAGGAGATTTATATTTTTTTGTGGTGATTCTATAAATTCCTTGTTGTTAAAACCGCAACCATTATATGCATTTGCTTCCTGGGTTGGAAGGACACTGGATGTAGGCATTGTTGGCCTTGTTGACTCCCTGACAAGTGTACTAGATTGTTCCAAGTAATATAATTGGTAAAACCCAATATCGTTCTTCCCAAGACACTCGAAAGGCCTTATCGTTCTTGCGAATTGAAATCGTAAGACTTCTAAAGAAAAATTAATTGTTGCGGATGCAAGAACACAAAATAAACATGCAATGCGTTTGATTCAGTTGACGAGAAAAAGACTATGGATGAATGGAGTTGTTGGGGGTTTGCAATTTCATCTTATCCGCTCTCTCTTATCTACTCCTCTTGTTTAAATTGCTTTGTTATCTATTGTTATGCAAACTTTTTTGGCCTACCCTTAACCAGATCCCTCGACGAAAAGAGCCTATTACTAATTACTGGCTTGCTATCCCTAGCCTCCCCTAGTAACTTGCAACGCATTACTGAACAGAAGCAAAAATAATTGATCGTCCTACCCCCTATCCCTAGGTGGTATTGCTTAATCAAGGAATTTCTCACGAGTTCATGACAGTACAGTACGTCCTCGTATCAATAAAGACAAACAACAGTTATCGAATGAGTTAAACGATAAACACTTTAAGCGCAGATGAGAACCCAACAATTGATAATCAAAGCATACGACAAGCATATAAATAAACAAGAGTTTCAATAAAAGAGAGTTTCATAAGATTACATTGTTCCCCCAACAACAAAAGGGTTTAGTTCACCATTGTCATGGTGAAACTAGATGAAAAATAATGGAAGAATGGAAAGACAAACCCTAGATAGGATAAAAAGGAGCCAAAGCATCCAAGAGATCTTCTCCAAGGAGTGAAAATTAGGTCTGGCCGCCCCTTTCTGTCAAAAGAATGAGAGTGAAATCGCAATAGGGCTATTTATAGCTGAGGAGCGTCATAGAAAATAGGCCCAAACTCAGCAGACAACCGCCCGACGTCACACTTATGCCACCCGGCGGTTTCCCCTAAATCGCGCCACCGCCCGACGGTTTGCCTCTAATCGCAAATCCGCCCAGCATCAACGCCTGGGTGTCAGACAGTGCCTTCTCCTCGCATTTGGCCGCCCAGCAGTGAAATTTACCGCTGGGCAGTTCCTAGACTCTTCTTTTCTTCAGTTTTCTTCCTCTGTCTTGAGTCTAAGATCTTCACCTTCAACTTCATTCTTCACTTTCCTCAAAAATGCTGCAAAACAATGCAAAACAAGCATAATATCGCTAAAAACAACTTTTGACTCTCTACTGACTCACTTTATGTGTTTTGCTTGATTATAAGCTCGTTCTAAGCGGTAAAGGGAGTAATTCGATCTAAAATGACATATGAAAATAACGGTTTTTCAACCGTTATCACCGAACCAGTATAAAAACCAGTGTTTGATTTTATCTATCCCTGCACTCTTTATTTCCGGTCGACTTTATCTGTTTAGCAATCAACTGCGTTTTTTCGCTGCCTTGAATTTTAATTACTTGCATTTCAAGAAAGATAAAAAAGCTTTATACTTTTGTATAAAGATTGCGAAAAGATTTTGTTTTTGAACTAACACCAATTCACCCCCCTCTTGGTGTAAAATGAAGCCTACCTGTTTCCTAACAATTGGTATCAGAGCTGGTTTTCATTAGATACTTGAAAATTTAGTCGACTTTGTTTTTATTCTATTCGACTATAAAACCTGGGGATGACTTCTGTTTTGCATTCAAAAAGAGCTTATGAGTTTAGGATTGATATTGCATCTGCTCCTTGTAATTTGAAGTCAAAATATGTAACTGATGGTTTCTTTGAAAACTTTGAAACAGGTAACTTGGAATGCAACGTAAACCGAGATGAAGAACCACGTTCACAAATGCAGAAATGAATCTTGTTGGAAAACAAATTTCCAAAGTTCTTGAAAAAGATGAATAATCAAGATCATTCTGCTGATGCCAAGAAAGTCAAGAATAAAGAAGAACTGATCATGATGGCAAAATCCAGAACCATCAAACCTGATCTGGAACAACAGTTCAAAAGTCCTACATGGTACCTTGACAGCGGGTGTTTGAGACATATAACTGAAGAAGTTATTGAGAAAGAAGATGAAGCTGAGCAAGTCGAATCTCCTAAAGTTGAGTCGATTAAAGCATGGAAAGTACTAAGAAATGTCTCAACTGATAATGTTATTGGTGACATGTCAAGAGGGGTCTCTACAAGAAAACAACTGAACCATTACTGCATGAACGTTGCCTTTGTTTCCAAAATTGAACCCAAGAAAATTGAGGAGGCATTGAATAATGAAAATTGGATGATTGCAATGCAAGAGGAGCTGAATCAGTTCACAAGGAACAATGTGTGGGAGCTTGTGTCCAGAAAACCTGATCTACAAGTGATTGGTACAAAGTGGGTCTTCCGTAACAATATGGATGATTCAGGTGAAATCATAAAGAACAAGGCAAGGCTTGTTGCAAAAGGCTACTATCAAGAAGAAGGAATCGACTATGACGAGACATATGCTCCTATAGCAAGATTAGAAGCAATCAGAATACTTCTAGCTATCGCACCCACAATGAAATTCAAGCTGTATCAAATGGATGTGAAGAGTGCCTTTCGAAATGGATACATTAAGGAAGAGGTGTAAGTTGAACAGTGATAACGGATTGAAACACCTTTATTTGCTATGTGATTTTGATACTAAAAGCACCCTTTTTCACTTAGAAACTTGCTTGGACTCATGAGTTTTCAATAAATTGTGTGAATAAGAGAGTTGAGGTTGATTTTAACCGTTTTCTAACAAATTCCCCTTGTTTTGTCAGAGATTGAAGCAACACTGGAAGAAGAAGTGAAAATCCAAGAAGAAGGAGCTCAAAAGGGGTCAAAAAGACACCAAGAAGGTAGAAAACCCGAAGTTCAGGCGATAGGAACGAAAAACGGTGCACCCAGGAACGACGTTGGTCGCCTGGGTGACGCCCCGACGCCCGGGCGACGCAAGCTCGATTGGGCATCCAAAACTAATGCCCAAGCCCCACATGACTCTTAATTCACACTTGGGCGAGCTCCGTGCGACGCTTGAGCGTGATTTCAGGTGGATCGGGCCCTGATTCTGCTCTGATTTGATTCTTTTGGACCGGGCCGCACTTTGGGATGCGTCTGACACTATTTAAAGGACCTTGGGGCTCTAGGTTTTGCATCCCTGGCAGAAGAGAACATAACGATACACTCTTAGCCAATTCTTAGTCTTCCATTCTCTTCTTTTCTTCCATTATTCATAGAGTTCCCACATGTCTATGGGGAACTAACTTCTATATATTGTTGGGAAATGATGTAACCTTGTGAACTCTCATGTATTTGAATTGATTCTTCTAATCATGAATTTCTGTGGTTTTATGAACTTTATTTGAAGCAGGGATGTCATCATCATCAAGGAGGGTGAAAATTGCTCGAAACAAGAGGAAAGAACCAGAGAGGCCGAGAATATTTTATTATCCTAGGTTCCTTTCCAGGAAACATGAGGAACATTATGTGACTGTTCAAGAGAGAAGACTGCTGATGGAGAGGAAGGCTATTTTATCCCACATTGGCTCCTGAGTTTGGATATGAGATTGAGAAGAGAAACTGGGAGAAGCTGGCTACATATCCTGCACCAGTGTTAAACCCCTAGCAAGTGTACCAGATCGTTATCAAGTAATATAATTGGTAAAACCCAATATCATTCTCCAAAAGGACTCGAAGGCCTAATCTTTCATGTAAACTAATCGCTTAAGACT
Source organism: Vigna mungo (assembly GCA_036885675.1). Taxonomy (NCBI): domain Eukaryota; kingdom Viridiplantae; phylum Streptophyta; class Magnoliopsida; order Fabales; family Fabaceae; genus Vigna; species Vigna mungo. The sequence goes on from CP144700.1 coordinate 34,265,813, forward strand.
TGAGAAAAGAATTAAAGTAAAGTTTGGAATGCAAAGAACAAAAACTAAACATGCAAATGCAAATGATTCAATTGGCAAGGAAAAACTATGAATGAATGAAGTTGTTGGGGTTTACAATTTCATCCTATCTACTCTCATCTATCTACTCTTCTTATTTAATTCACTTGTTTATCTAATTGCATGCAAACTTTCTTGGTCTACCCTTAACCCAATTCCTTGGCTAAAAGAGCCTATTATTAATTATCGACTTACAAATAATGCATGGCAAACGGAAGCAAAATACAATTGATCGTCCTACCCCTATCCTTAGGCTGTATTAGCATAATCAAGGAATTTCCTACCAGTTCATGACATTATCGTACGTTCCCGTATCAATAAAGACAAACAACTTTTACTGAATAAAAACATTAAGCATAGATGAGAACCCAACAATTGATAAACAAGTATATGACAAGTATATGGAATAAATAAGAATTTGAATAAATGAGAGTTTCAAAAGATTACATTGTTCCCCAACAACAAACGGTTTAGTTCACCATGATCATGGTGAAACTAGATGAATATAATGAAAAGAATGAAAAAACAAACCCTAGATTTGATAAAAAAGAGCCTAAGCATCCAAGAAATCTTCTCCAAGGAGTGTAAGGTAGGTCTAGACGTCTCCCTCTGCCAAAGAATAGGGTCTCAAGTCGCACTGGGGCTATATATAAGCCAAAAAGATAACAGAAAGATTACAGAATTTGCAGTATAAAAACTGACAGCTGCCTGGGCCCCAAAGTTGGCCGCTCAGCGGTTTGCCTCAAGCCGCTCTAGCCGCTCAGCAGTCAGTTTTGCCGCTGAGCGGTTTCCCTCAAATCGCTCTGAGCGCTCAGCGGTCCATTCTGGCGCTCAGCGGCATAATTGTCCCCTCTATTCATCATTTTTCTCTTTCTTTCATGGGTCTAAGTCCTCCTTACTTCACTTCCATCTTCAATTCACTTTAAAACCCTGCAAAACAATGTAAAAACAAGCATAATATCTCTCAAACCAACTTTTGACTCTCCTATGACTCAACTAAGTGTTTTGCTTGATTTGAAGCTCATTCTAAGCCATAAAGGGTGTAATTTAATATCAAAATTAAGCATGAAAATAACGGGTTTTCAACCATTATCAACTGGCTAGCATTGAACTTGTGAAGGAGTTCTGTACAAATGCCTTGACCAGAGGAGGAGTGTCGAGTGGGAGATATATGAGCTATGTTAGGGGGCAGATCATCCGGTATGACCCTGACACCATCAACAGCTTCTTAGACACTAATTGGCCAGGTGACTAGTGTCAGTATGCAGCATATACAAGGGAGTTCAGAGACATTGCGGATAATGAGAGGGTTATATGTGTCCTTGGAGGACATTTGTAGAGGAACCCAAATAGAGTGCCCGCCAACATCAAGAGGGCAGATCTGACGCCCCTGGCAAAGTATTGGATGGTATTTACTCATGCCAATATTCAGCCGTGCTCACATGTTTCTGATATTACCATGTACAGGATTATCATCATCTACTGCATGCTGAGGCAGATGGATGTGAATGTTGGTGAGGTCATCGCCAACGAGATCCAGAGTTGCGCTACTACTGTGAGTTGTAAGACGCCGTTGGGACATCCGTCCCTGATTACCTATTTGTGCCAGCAGGTTGGGGTGGACACTTCTGTTCCACCATACGAGAGGCCTAGGAAGGCCATAGGTGCCTCTTACTATCAACAGTTCTGTGGAGGAGACGAGGCAGCTGGAGCAGCACCTAGGAGACGTCCTAGGAGAGGAGCGGCCCAACAGGAGGATGAACCTGCACAACATGCAGAGTCGTTCCAGATGAGGGACATGTACATGTCCATGTTGAAGGCCAAATTGGAGTCTTTGCGCAGGGGGCAGATAGGTACTGCTGAGATGATAGTGAGGCTGTATGACACACCACCGGTGCATAGGTGGACTATGGATGAGTTCCATTGTGTTATAGCGTGGCCTTAGGAGCAGACACAGGGTAGCGGGTCTGGAGCAACTGGAGCACCAGACATGGATGAGGATGATAAGAAGGATGACTTCAAGGATGCTGAGGATGGAGATCAGGAGGACTCAGATGATGATATGAGTTGAGAGGGCATCTGATGTGCATACTTAGGACAGAGGTTTTATCTTTCACTTTTGTAATTTGAATTTTTTAGAATAGGTTGAATTTTATTGTAGGTGTCTGTGCTTGGCTTGAACACTATTTCTGACTATGGTTTGACTTGATGCTATTGCATGATGAGTTTATTTGATGATGATTCAATGTGGATGATGATTGAGACTGTATTGCATGCTGATATACAGGTGAATGGTTCAGTAGCTATGTGAACAAATGTGTGATGATTTATGATTGTGGTTATGATGCTAAGCAGGGTGTATGAATGAGGTGTGAGAAAGCATAATGTGTGAGGATTTGAGCTCCAGAGTATTCATTGATATATGTGCGTTCATATGGAAACATGAATGATATTGCCTGATTCTTTAGAATTGATTGAATTGCATGCTTATGTCATATGATTAAGGCCATTTTTGGAAGCCCTTACTTAGCCAAATTTTCTCCCAAAGTGATTAAAATCATATGTTATACCCTTTTTGAACCTTGGCCTTAAACAGGATGAAAACCCTTGCTTTGAAAATATTTACCTTGAGTTGGGTTGAGAATAATTGTATGGTATTGAAAAGGTTCAAGTTTGGGGTTGTTTGGGTAATAATTGAAAGACAAAAGAAAGGCATTAAGCTCAAGTGTTGAATAAAAGAAAAGCATGGGAAAAGAAAAAAAATAAAAGAAAAAACATGAAAGATGAGCTCCAGAAATAGCTTTCTTGACTCAAGGATTTTGTGCTCCAGAAAACCAATTTTTCTTGTTAACCGAACTTCATTATAAGCCTTGGGAAAGTCCTTGTGATGGCATTTTTATGTGAGAATGTTGATTGTATTAGATGAAGGGCAATTTTGTTTCAGGTGACATGTGAATAGTAGAGAGATGAAGTACCCTATTAAACACTTGAGTGATTGAGTGAAACACTTGCTTGGAGAGAATTGATAAATTCCATGTTTAGATCTATGCTTAGTTGATTGATCATTCATAAGTAAAACATCTGTTGGAAAATATGTGATCATGTGAACTAAATTCAATTGAAAGCATGTATGCATCTTGATAAGATTCCACTGAAAATCTGAATTAAGTAATTACTTGTTGTGAGAAGAATGAATTTTGGGATTGTTGAACTATTTTGAGGAAAAGGTGGAAAGCCAAGTTTTGTCTTGTTTGCTTGAGGACAAGCAAAGTTCTATGTTTGTGGTTGTGATAACGGTCTAAAAACCGTTATTTTTATACTTAAATTTCATATCAAAACACACCCTTTATGGCTTAGAATGAGCTTAGAATCAAGTAAAACACTTAGTTGAGTCACATCAGAGTCAAAAGTTGTTTTTAGAGATATTATGCTTGTTTTGCATTGTTTTGTGGGGTTTTGATGAGAATTGAAGATGGAAGTGAAATAGAGAGCACTTAGACTCAAGAAAGAAGGAGAAAAAGGAAGAAAAGAAGAGTTAAAGTAACCGCTCAACGCTATTTTCCAGCGCTGAGCGCGATACTCGAGGGAGCAGCCACTGCCTCTCGCTTAAGCGGTGCGGCTGACCATCCAGGCGATTAGAGGCAAACCGCTGAGCGTGGGATAGACTATTGAACGGGTCCTGCGATTAGAGGGAAACCGCTGAGCGGTGGACTGCTGGGCTTGACCTTAAATTTTGTTACTTTTATGCATTATAAATAGCCCAGTGCGACCTTCAGAGTATTCTTTTGGCAAGCAGAGACGTCCAGAGCAATTTTACACTCCTTGGAGACGGTTTCTTGGATGCTTAGGCTGCAATTTATCAAATCTAGGGTTTATTCTTTCACCTTTTCCATTAATTCCATCTAGTTTCACCATGTCCATGGAAAACTAAACCCTTTGTTGTTGGGGAACAATGTAATCTTTTGAAACTCTCTTGTATTGAAATTCTTATTTTATTCATATGCTTCATATGCTTATATTATCAATTATTGGGTTTCTTATCTATGCTCAATGCTTTTATCGTTTAACTCATTCGGTAAGAAGATATTTGCCTTTGTCGATATAGAGACGTATGGGGAAGTCATGAACTGATAGGAAATTCCTTGATTAAACAATACTGCCTAGAGATAGGGGTAGGATGATCATTGTATTTTGCTTCTGTGATATATGCATTGCTAATTACTCAGGGAGACTAGAGATAGTAAACTAGTAGTTAGTAATAGGCCCTTTTCGCCAAGAGACCGGGTTTAGGGTAGGCAAAGAAAGTTTGCATGACAATTAGATAATAAAGCGAATTAAATAAGAAAAGTAGATATAAGAGGACGGATAAGATGAAATTGTAAACACCAACAACTCCATTCATTCGTATCTTTTCTTTGCCAATTAAATCACTTGCATTTGCATGTTTATTTTCGTTCTTTGCATTAAACACTCAAAATCAATTCTTTTCAAGTCTTATAAGATCAATTTACATGAAAGTTAAGGCCTAAGAGTCCCTTTGGAGACGATACTCGGACTTACCGTTTATATATTACTTGATAACGATCTGGTACACTTGTCAGGGGCTTCACAATGGTTCACTAGCTATGTGAACAGATGTGTGATGATTTATGATTGTGGTTATGATGCTAAGCAGGGTGTATGAATGATGTGTGAGAAAGCATAGTGTGTGAGGCTTTGAGCTCTAGAGTATTCATTGATATATGTGTTGTTCATATGGAAGGATGAATGATATTGCTTGAGTCTTTAGAATTGATTGAATTACATGCTTATGTCATATGATCAAGGCCATTTTTGGAAGCCCATACTTAGACAAATTTTCGCCCAAAGTGATTAAAATCATATGTTATACCCTTTTTGAACCTTGGCCTTAAACAAGATGAAAACCCTTGCTTTGAAAATATTTACCTTGAGTTGGGTTGAGAATAATTGTATGGTATTGAAAAGGTTCAAGTTTGGGGTTGTTTGGGGGATAATTGAAAGACAAAAGAAAGGCATTGAGCTCAAGTGTTGAATAAAAGAAAAGCATGGGAAAAGAAAAAAAAATAAAAGAAAAAACATGAAAGATGAGCTCAACGTAAAAATAAAAGAAAAGGGAAGAAGTTAGGAATGAGTGAGATTGGTTGTTGAACTATTTTGAGGTAAAGGTGGAAAGCAAGTTTTGTCTTGTTTGCTTAAGGACAAACAAAGTTCTAAGTTTGGGGTTGGGATAACGGTCTAAAAACCGTTATTTTTGTACTTAAATTTGATATCAAAACACACCCTTTATGGCTTAGAATGAGCTTAGAATCAAGTAAAACACTTAGTTGAGACACATGAGATTCAAAAGTTGTTTTTAGAGATATTATGCTTGTTTTGCATTGTTTTGCAGGGTTTTGATGAGAATTGAAGATGGAAGTGAAATAGGGAGGACTTAGACTCAAGAAAGAAGGAGAAAAAGGAAGAAAAGAAGAGTCAAAGTCACCGCTCAGTCCCATTTTCCAGCGCTGAGCGTCAAACTCGAGGGAGCAACCATTACCTCCCGCTCAAGCGGTGCCGCTAAGTGTCCAGGCGATTTCGAGGCAAACCGCTGAGCGGTGGGATGGACCGCTGAGTGGTCAGGCAATTAGAGGGAAATCGCTAAGCGGTAAAATTAGGCGTTGAGCGGTGAAATGCTGGGCTTGGGCTTAAATTCTGTTACTTTTATGTGTTATAAATAGCCCTAGTGCGACCTTCAGAGTATTCTTAAGCAAAGACACTCAGAGCACTTCTACACTCCTTGGAGACAGTTTCTTGGATTCTTAGGCTCCAATTTATCAAATCTAGGCTCTACTCTTTCATCTTTTCCATTAATTCCATCTAGTTTCACCATGCCCATGGTGAACTAAACCCTTTGTTGTTGGGGAACAATGTAATCTTTTGAAACTCTCTTATATTGAAATTCTTATTTTATTCACATGCTAATATTATCAATTGTTGGGTTTCTTATGTATACTCAATGCTTTTATCGTTTAACTCATTTAGTAAGAAGATATTTGCCTTTGTCGATACGGAGACGTACGGGGAAGTTATGAACTGATAGGGAATTCCTTGAGTAAGCAATACTACCTAGAGATAAAGGTAGGATGATTAATTGTATTATGCTTCTGTGATATATGCATTGCTAATTACTCAGGGAGACTAGAGATAGTAAACTAGTAGTTAGTGATAGGCTCTTTTCGCCGAGAGATCGGGTTTAGGGTAGGCAAAGAAAGTTTGCATGACAATTAGATAATAAGAAAAGTAGATATAAGAGGGCGGATAAAATGAAATTGTAAACCCCAATAAGTCAATTAATTCATATCTTTTCTTTGCCAATTGAATCACTTGCATTTGCATGTTTATTTTTGTTTTGCATACAACCACAAAATTAATTCTTTTCAAGTCTTATAAGATTAATTTACATGAAAGATAAGGCCTAAGAGTCCTTTGGGAGACGATACTCGGACTTACCGTTTATATATTACTTGATAACGATGTGGTACACTTGCCAGGGACTTAACACTCTGTTCAGTGTGTTTTGAGTGGATTCTTGAGGTGTTGTGGCAATCTTTGAGAGGCATCCAGTTGTAGATTTTTTCACCTAATGTGGTAGCATACTAGGAAGTGAAAAGGGGGCTGAAGTGGGAACCAAGAGGGAGCTTTTGAGCAGCTGCAACCTTGCTATCCAGCAACTGCAGATCACGTTGGACAACAAGTTTTTCCACCAGATTTTTGCTCAATTGACATGCTGATTTTGAGAAGTACATGGCAGCAGCTGAAGCTTGAAGCTTACACTAGTTTTAAGCATTAGTTTGAGCTTGTTTGAGTCTTAATATCACGAAATCTTTGTAGTTTAAATGTCCTTGCTGTTTTTGAGCTAAGTGACTTAGGAAAATGCTCTTGAAGCAATTCCAAGTTCACATTTGAACATTGTAATAGTCGAATTTCGTTTTCTTAGTGTGGATGTGTGTCAAGGGGCTCCAAGTGTCACTTGCACTTTCACTTAGGGCCGTCAAGCATTTACATTTTGCACCTTTATGCTTTCTTTAAATTGCTTGTTGATTTTCTTTGTTTTAAGTCTCTGTGGTGTATAGGATTGTAGAGCATATAGATAAACCTCTTTTTGGTTTTTTAGGATCATTCCATTAGCATTTAATAAAAAAAATTTGAAAGATTTCTATTTAGAAACTAAGGTAAAAGGAAATCTAAGGAAACTCTGGCTAGGAAGAACTTGGTTTCTAAGCTTGTCCACTTGTGACTCACCTCTTCTTCCTGGGAGCTACTTGGAATATTTTTACGTTTAGAATCTTTGTAGAAGTTTTTCACCAAAAACAAAGAAAACATGCAAATGCAGTTATTCAATTGGCTCAAAGAAAATATGGATGAATGGAGTTGTTGGGGTTTACAATTTCATCTTCTCCACCCTCATATATCTACTCTTCTTATTTACTTTGCTTATTTATCGTATTGTCATGCAAACTTTCTTGGTCTACCCTTAACCCAATCCCTTGGTGAAAAGAGCCTATTACTAATTATCGGTTTGCTATCCCTAGCCTCCCCTAGTAATTAATAATGCATGATAAACGGAAGCAAAATACAATTGATCATCCTACCCCTATCCCTAGGCGGTATTAGCATAATCAAGGAATTCTTCCCAGTTCATGACATTATTGTACGTCCCCGTATCAATAAAGACAAACAACATCTACCGAATGACTTAAACGGTAAAAGCATTAAATAAGGTAAAGAACCCAACAATTGATAAATCAAGCATATGGAAGCATATAAAATAAATAAGAATTTGGATATATGAGAGTTTCAAAAGATTACATTGTTCCCCAACAACCTAGGATTTAGTTCACCATAATCATGGTGAATCTAGATAAAATATAATGAAAGAATGGAAAAGCAAACCCTAGATTTGATAAAGTGGAGCCTAAACATCCAAGAAATCTCCTCCAAGGTGTGTAGAGTTGTTGTGGACGTTTCTCTCTGCCAAAAGAATGTGTTTCAATTCGCACTGGGGCTATTTATAAGCCAAAAAGATAATAGAAAGATTATAGAATTTGCAATATACAAACTGACAACCTCCTGGGCGCCAAAGTTGGCCCCTCGGGCAGTTTGCCTCAAGCCGTGCCACCGCCCAGGCGCCAAAAACTGCCGCTCAGGCCCAAAACTGGCGATCAGGTGCCACTCAGGTGGCTCTCGGCCACTCTGGTCAACTTTTTTGGTCAACTGGTTGACTGTTCTGGTTGACTGGTTGACTTTTCTGCACCACAACCTTTCTTTTCATCCTTTTTGTTCATCGTTCACGTGTCTAAGTCCACCTTGCTTTACTTCCATCTTCAATTCATCTCAAAACCCTGCAAAACAAGCATAATATCTCTAAAAACAACTTTTGACTCTCATGTGACACAACTTAAGAGTTTTACTTTTGACTCTCATGTTGATTTGTGAAAGACTTTTCCACTATAGCTGCCCCTTTGAATGAATTGGTCAAAAAGGATGTTCCTTTTATTTGGGATGATAAACAACCCATATCTTTTGAGACCTTGAAAAATAAGTTAACTCATGCACCCATTCTAGTCTTGCCTGACTTTTCCAAAGCCTTTGAACTAGAATGTGATGCATCTGGGGTAGGAATAGGAGATGTCTTGATTCAAGAAGGTCACCCAGTGGCATACGTTAGTGAAAAACTTAGGGGACCTACCTTAAACTATCCTACGTATGATAAAGAATTATATGCCCTCATTAGAGCTTTAAAGACTTAGGAGCATTATTTGGTAACTCGAGAATTCATCATACATACTGACCATGAATCTATCAAGTATCTTAAAGGGCAAGGAAAGCTAAACAAAAGACATGACAAGTGGGTAGAATACCTGGAGCAATTTCCCTATGTCATCAAACACAAGAAGCGGAGTACTAAGGTTGTTGCAGATGCTTTATCTAGAAGACATGCATTATTAGTAACACTAGGCTCTCAAATATTAGGATTTTATTATATAAGAGAGTTATATGAAAGGGATGAAACCTTTGCATCCACTTATTCATCATGTCTTAAGAAGCCTTTTGATGGATTCTATGTTTATGAGGGGTACCTCTTTAATAAAGGAAAACTTTGTATACCCCAAGGATCCATTAGAAAACTTCTTATCAAAGAGAGTCATGGAGGAGGACTCATGGGCCATCATGGAGTTGATAAGACTCTAAACATTTTGAAAAGTAAATTCTATTGGCCACACATGAGAATAGATATTCAAAGGCATTGTTCTAAATACATAGCTTGTGTACAAGCTCAGTCAAAAATTATGGCTCATGGACTCTATACACCTCTACCCATAGCTAATGGATTTTGTTCTAGGATTGCTAAGAACTCAAAGGGGGTATGATTCTATATTTGTGGTGGTAGATCGGTTTAGTAAAATGGCACATTTTATACCTTGCCACAAAATAGATGATGCTAGCTATATTTCTAGACTCTTCTTTAAAAAAATAGTGAGATTGCATGGCTTACCCAAAACTATAGTGTCTGATAGAGATGGGAAGTTCCTAAGCCATTTTTGGAAAACCTTATGGGAAAAACTTGGAACTACACTTCTATTTTCTACTACATGCCACCCACAAACTGATGGGCAAACTGAAGTAGTAAATAGATCTCTATCTACTTTATTAAGGGTGATCTTAAGAGGAAATACCAAATCTTGGGATGAACATCTACCTCATATTGAGTTTGCTTATAATATAGTAGTTCACAAGACTACTAATCTTTCTCCTTTTAAGGTTGCTTATGGATTTAACCCTATCACACCTTTTGATTTACTACCTCTTCCATAATCATCTTCTTTTCTTCATAAAGAAGGTGTTTCTAAAGCGAAGTTCATTAAGAAATTACATGAGAAGGTTAAAATCCAAATTGAAAAACAAACCCAAAACCATGCAAAATATAACAACAAAGGGAGAAAGAAAATAATTTTTGAAAAAGGAGACATAGTTTGACTTCATTTAAGAAAGGAAAGATTTCCTTCTCAAAGAAAGTCCAAACTTAGTCCAAGAGGAGATGGTCCATTCAAAGTGGTCAAAAAAATAAATGATAATACATACATATTAAATCTTCATGAAAGTTATGGTGTCAATCCTACTTTTAACATCTGCGATTTAATTCCTTTCACAGGAGATGATCAACAGGAAGAAGCAGATATGAGGACATATGCTTTTCAAGAGGGAGGGTCTGATGGAAGACCATCAAGGATTCACATGGGACCTCTTACTAGAGCCATGGAAATTAAGATTCAAGAGGAAGAAGGATCACCTATCATTTTACTTTTTTGGAAGGTGATTTATGTTAATCCTTCTTCTCTTAACTAATACTTGTATTTTGTTTTGTAGAGTTTAAAGATTGGAGACCTTGTGTGAGTCATCCAAGAATCTAAATAAAAGAGAGCGAAAGAAATAAAGAGAGGCCTACGGACTAAGAAAGGAGATTTGCGCCCAACCAAAGACCTAGGTGGCCCAGCGTGCAAAGAAGCATGAATTGATGACGTGGACTGCAACATGTGTTGTGCACCTACCCAGCGTGGGAATTGCTTCTTCTGAGAGCTGTTTCAGCAACGAATTGTATTGGGTTTTTGGGGGAAAAATAAATCAGATTATGGGCTCCTCCTCATCTATAAATAGGAGGGCTAATACCTTGTAGAAACACTTTTGAGCTTTGAATGTTATGTTGCAGAAATTGTTTTCCAACTACTTTTCTCTTAACTTACCCTTGAGTTGCTACTTCTTCTTCCTTTCTCAAGCTTCCTTCCACCTTAGGAAGGCCTTCTGAGCTGAGAGATCTCTCCCATACACTTCTTCTCCACTGAATTACACCAAACACTGCATCAGTCCATATTTTCCGCTGCATCCTCTGTTGTCACGACTTTCTTCCAGTTTGAAGCTCTCTACTACGTGTTTCCAGTTGGATTAGGTCACCATCACCACCCTTAGGGTTATCTTTTGGCCGAAAGACGGCAAAACACTCTCTTCACTCCTTGGATGCGGATTTTGGATGCGAAAGCTCCAATCTTTCAATTCTAGGGTTATCTCTTTCATATTTTCCATTCTAGTTTCACCATGACAATGGTGAACTAAACCGTTTGTTGTTGGGGAACGATGTAATCCTTTTGAAACTCTCTTATATTGAAGTTCTTATTGTATTCATATACTTTCATTATCAATAGTTTGAGTTTTCTTCTCTGAATTTAAAGCTTGCATTGTTTAACTCATTCAGTGTCATGATCATTGATTTTGTCGATATGGGAACGTACGGGGGAAATCTAGACATGAGGAGAATTCTCTTGATTATGAAATATTACCTAGGAATAAGAATAGGATAGTCAATTGCTTTAAGCTTCTATCATTAGTGCATGACTAATTACTAAGGAGACTAGGAATAGTAAACTAGTAATTGGGAATAGGCTCTCTTCGTCGAGGAATCGGGTTTAGAGTAAATTAGAAAGTTGCATGAACATTGATAACAAAGTTGAATTAAATAAGAATAGTAGATATAGGAGGGTGGATTAGGATGAAACCGTAAACCCCAACAACACCATTCATCCATATCTTTATCTGTCATTTGACCACGTTTTTGCATACATGTTTATTTTCGTCTTTGCATTACAAAATCAAATTATTATTCATTCAAGTCTTATGAAATCAATTCACATGAATGTCTAGGCCTAAGAGTCCCTTGGGAAACAATATTCGAACTTACTGTCTATTTATTACTTGATATGATCTGGTACACTTGTCAGGGTGTTAACAATAGGATTGGGGATGATTTGTATAAACAAGCTAGGGAAAATATTCCATTCTTTGATGAAGATTTCGTGCACTAACATACCTAGCTTGGGAAAGGGACATTGATGACATGTATCCATTCATTGTTAGAAGATGTAAGTTTGAATGCTATTTCTATTTTAGAGACAATGAATCTTATATCTTTAGTCTTTATACTTCTAGATTTTAAAAACATGCAAGAGAATGGTGGGATGAAAGACAATATCATGTTAGGATAGGTAGAAAGTCCCTCATTCGCAATTGGTATGAATTAAAATCTTGCATGAGAAATGAGTTTGTGCCTTTATCTATTAAGAGAAACTTACGATTATTGAGAGATTACATTGAAGATGGTAAAACATTTCTTGAAAGTTTGAATGATAATGGTTTCCTTATTAGAGAATTAGAATTTGAAATTAGCCTTAAGGAGTTAAAGGCTAAGAAACTAGATTTGAAGGTTAAGAGACTACAAAGAGATGTTCAGAGACAAAAGAAGGAGCAAAGACGACAAGAAGAGAAGAGAGAGAAGAAAGCAAGAGAAGAGATTAAGAGAAGAGAGAGAGAACAAAGAGAGAGAAGAGAGAGAGAAGAAAGAGAGAGAAGAGAAGAAGAGACGAGAAAGAAGAGAAGAGGAAAAGAGAAGAAAAGAAGAAAAGAAGAAAGAAGAGGAAAATAGAAAAAAAGAGAAATTGCTAATGGCAAATTCAACTCTTCCAAAAATCATGGAACCTAAAGGGGAAGGTTTCCAATTCTTTACTTCTTTTCCAATCATTATTGAGTATTCAAATACTAAGTTCTCTTTTAAACCAATTGCCATGATATATTCTATGCAAAACTTTTCAGAATATGGCAATCTTGAGTTATTGCTACCTTTATGGAGACAAATAACTCAACACAAACTGAAAATAACTTCTAACTTTGGACTTCTAAATATTCTTAAAACTTCAAAACAAACTATAAGAAGTCCTTATTCTAAAGTTATTATTTCAGAAAATTCTTTTCTTGGATAGATATTAATTGGAGATATATATTATGTGTATTGCATATTTGTGTTTGATCTAGGAGGAAGAACAGTAGATCTCAGGAATAAAGGAATAAGGCCACTGTAAGATGGCCATGCTCTCGACACTAGGTGTAGCGTCTTCATAAGGAAATTGCCAAGACTTGAGGACAAATCTTTTTTAAAGAGGGAGGGTATGATGGAATGTGCCTGAGACCCCTTCGTCTCTTTGTATTTTACATTTTTCAGTGTATATTACTCTAAGCTTGTAAGGAGCATGGGTCTTATAAATACCCATCTCCACCATTGTATGAAACACTTTTGAGAATAATGAATTGTGATTTCTGTAGAGAAAATCCAAACACAATTCTCTCTTGAAAGTCTCTAAGCTAGAGAGTCAAAGTGATCCGCTTCTAGCCACCTTCCAGCACACTCCTCCGCTTTCATTCTCCAAATTCCATTGTGCTACCATTCAATTTCTCTCTCCTCCACGCGTAACATCTTCAGCCACATGTGCGCGCACATCAACGCCACATCTTCCTTCAGCACACGTTAGAGCCACATCTTCAATTCCTCTGCATCACAGTCGCACCTCACTTTTTCATTTCGTGCATTCGAAAACACTCTCATGAGTATTCTCTCTCAAGGACTTCATCATCTCCAACTATTTTCAACCACAAATCCACATCTCTTCCACCGGTAAGCCTACTTTTCTTCCCAGATCCATCCTCTTCAACCATTTCTTTGGATTTCCACCGGTCAAAAGCTTTTTCTCGCTGTTTAAATCCATTTCCACCGATTGTATTCCATTTTCCACCGGTTAAACATCTCTTTACCCTTCGACCTTCATTGTCCACCGTTTATTCTCCATTTCTCACCGTGTAATCGGTTCGTATCGAGTCTTTCCCCACTTCTAGGGTTTCCTTTGTGTCTCTAGGGTTTTCCACCAATTAAACCCTAGATCCTAGGTTTTCCTTGTGTTTGAATTCGGTTTCCACTTCAATCTCGGGTTCCTTTTCCTTTTCCGCTGCGTCTTCACTCATCAGAGGAGCTTCGAGGATCCAGATCGCACTCCCGCTGCCTCAGTCGGTCTCATCTCCTCAGGCTCTTCCATCATTAAGAAAAAAAAAATCATTTGCTACATTTTAGAGTTTTAGTTTTTCTTCTTTTCTCTCTTTTATTTTTACTTTATTTTCATTTTTGTAATTTGCACTTCTTTTCTAATGTGTTTTCCATTCTTCATGAATGGACAACTAAATCTATGAAGATTAATTCAAAAACTCAAGATCAAACAAGCTTAATTAAGTTTTCCATAAATTGTTATTCACTCTAGGTTTGTTCTTCTCTTCTCTAATATCGCTTTGATCTTTGTGATATTAAGTTGCATTTCTGATTTTAGAATTCAAATTAAGAATTGATTGCATCTTGAATTAATAATTAATGTGAGTTATATTGAACGATACTGATATTAGATTCGTATAACTAGTCTAATTGATTCATTAAATCACTTAATTGAATTGATTTCCCACATTGAGTAGAGATAAGGTCAATTTACAATAAATAAATGAGTGAAAACCTCAACTTAAAAGCTAATTTTATAAGATTGAGTTAGGCTTAAAGTTCTCTTTTTTAACATGACATCAAAGTAATGAATTAGAGCCTATTCTAACAAAATTTCTTGTTTGTTAGACTTATTGTTCTATCCGCCATTGGGCCATTATAGGGCCACCCACTAATGTCTAGTTCTAATCTCAAGATATATATGTTTTGGCATGAAGGGTATGTGTTAGAAGTTTTAATCAAATGAAAGTACAGTCAATTTATAATATATAAGTGAATCTAAATCTCACCCTACAAGCCAATTTTGTAGAATGAATTAGGCTTAAAATTTATCTCTTAACATCAAACTTGGAATTGAGTATTTAGATAACTATTATAAGAATTATTGGTTCTTGAATGTGAGAATTTATCTATTTTGATCTTTCTTGAGTTTGCTTGCGATTTTTTATTACATTTTTTAATTTACATTTTATGCTTTTCAATTCATAAACTCTCAAATTAACTTGTAGATTGCCAAAAATGAAAAATAATCAATTTTGTCAATTTGAAAATAGAACTAAATGGTGCTTTATAGTACAAAAATTTGGATAATTTGATTATCTTTTTTTTTAGCAGATAAAAATCAAAGAGTTTTTCCCTACTAAGACAAGATAATTAGAGTCTTCAAAACTTTATCACATTTTTTATAAATTATAATAAAATGGGTTATTATTACTATTATTTATTTATTTATTTATTTTCTAAATATATACTTGTTATTACTATAAATATTAGTTTATTGTATTAAAATCAAAACTTATGTGATTTGGCTTTAAAATGTACACCCTGAATATTATAAATTTACAGATAATACTTCATTTTAATTATTTGTATTAGCAAATTAAATATAATATAATTTTTCTCATGAATTTTTTAATTTCAATATAATGCAAATAAACATACAATCAAACAATGAACTCTACGAGTCTTTTTCCATATATTTGTTTTATAAAATTATGATATTCTTCTACACTTCAATTTTAAATAAGATTTAGGTAATGATTTTGATGTTGTTGATATGGGTGGAAAATCAGGCTAACCCGATTCGTTTTAGTTCAACCCGCTATTGATTTACCAAAGATAGACTAGGTTAGGTTGATCCGGAACTTGAAAATAAATTGAATATTGAAGCTCTTCTTGTAATTGGGTAGGTTGATGGACTGATCCATATGTTTTGATTTTTTCTTATTCTGCAATATATATATCCTAACCTAATTTAATAAAGAAACAATGTGAAAGACCTAGTAGGAAGGCGATTGAAGCGAAGTCAAAGTTAATCATCGAATTTGGGAACATGCGCCTCCTTGAAATCAAAATTATGGTGGTGGTGTTAAGGATGGCTAGTGTGCGACAATTGCATCACTCTGCTCCCATAACTCTCAATGTCATGCTGGATCACTATGAACACAAGAAATCAACCCCACATAAACACTCAACAAAAAGAAGAAGAATAGAGAAAGAAAAAGGATCATGAAACGAAAAAAGAAGCAAAAGGGAAAGAGGGAAAACGCGAGAAAGGGAAGGAAAGGATAAAGATGATGGAGATTCAATTGACATAAAACTCTTTTTGAGTCTCTTTTATTTTAATCCTGTTGCTTGTTTGTTTGGGTTCTCCTCTAGGTAATAATGAGTGTTTTAACAATTTTTTTCTCTAGATTGTTTGAATATAAACACAAGTTATTAAAATGATAATGACCCATGCATTAAGAGTTGAGTTAGGTTTCATTCAAGAACAAAAACATTCATTTTTTTTTGTTAAATGGGTTATGGGCTGTGTGGACCGAACTGACATGTTAAAATATCTTATCTAACCAACCCATTTTCTATCAAATTGGCAGAACCCGCAAGTTGGCTTAATAGGTTGGCGGGTTGTGTGGATCAGGTCGACATGTTAAAATATTTTATCTAACCAACCTATTTTTTATCATGTTGATATGTCGCACAAACTCACTTTATCACTTGTAGTTGTTGATGATCTTATCTTCTATTAATTGTTTTAATTAATTACCTAACAACATTTCAGGTATTTTAGGAATTTCAAGTTAACAGGAAATTAGTTATTTTAATTTTAAAGTTTAGCTAGTAACATGTTTTATATTATATTTTAGGGTAGGAATTTTAAATCAGTTAGAAGTTGTAATTTCTTATTTTGAATGATTATTTTCCTTCACGTTTAATTTTCTTATTTTATTTTGCAAGTTACTGATTTTCCATTAACTCAAATATAATGACGTTAGTGCGAAACACTTTATTGTTTTATTGTTTGAGTAAATGTAGTAAAAATATATCTTCCAACTATTTTTCACACGCCACTCTAATGTGTATAGTAAAAACTATCATATTTTGGTGGTTAAATGAAAATTTATTTCAATATCTTAATGCTTATGGAATGTTAATATATTTGAAGCTTTATAGTAAATCATACTCATATTAAAGCTTATGAGAAGGAGATATTTTCCACAATCTTCTAAACAACAAAGGGAACATTGAAGGTTTTTCTAGAAAATGATAGTTATTACCTTGTTCTATTTTCCAAATTACCAACCATGTTACGAAAGATTATTGCTAGCAATAAACTTCCTCGGGGTGAAAAATATGAAGTATTAGAGACCAAAGAAAAATAATTTTATACATTAACACAAAATGACTTTTTTATGTAAGTTGTTTTAGATTTTCTACATCTATTTTAGATTAGACATACTTGCTGAGAGATGTAAATTTATGTTTGTTTAAATCTCTAATATAATATTAGGTTTATTTAATTTATAACAGACATAAATTTATGTAAGTTGTGGAGACAATAAACGTAAATTTTTTAACCTTTTTTAACTTTTTTTCTAACACATAAATTTATGTATATTATAAAGACACACATGTAAGTTTTTTAACCTTTTTTAACTATTGTAATATACATAAATTTATATTTTTTAATGTCCTAACAAACGTAATCTTAGTATTATAAAATAGGTAAATATTGGAGTTCCTTTTTTAAATTAAATAGAATTGGTTTTGGCGTGAAATAAAAACTTGTAAAACAAAAAAAAAAATACCAAAACCAAATATACATTTTAAATATAATGTTTG
Organism: Vigna mungo; assembly: GCA_036885675.1. Taxonomy (NCBI): domain Eukaryota; kingdom Viridiplantae; phylum Streptophyta; class Magnoliopsida; order Fabales; family Fabaceae; genus Vigna; species Vigna mungo. The sequence continues at coordinate 34,283,409 of CP144700.1, forward strand.
TAGTACATAATATATGTTTCCAAATTCAAAATAAATATCTAATGAATAAAAAGGTAATCTAACTTAAAAGATAAAACTAATCAAAATTTAATCTTATACATACTCCAAGAGATAACTTGCCCATGCTCATCTTATTTGGGTCATGTCCTCCTTTGATAAGGGTGAGAGATTCTTAAAGACCTAAAACAATTATTCAATGACTCCTAGCCTAATGATAATTTTGATCCAATGCATGATGCAATACTTACATTAGAAGGAATTACTCTCTACCTATTACACTAAAATAATTGGTGGAAAAATTAATATCATACGACTTCTAAAAAAATAATTAATTTAAGGAGTGATATCCTTAGGATATATAAATTGAATTTTTCTTTATCGGTTCCTATTTAATAATTGATTTCTTGCAACCACAACACTTGTTAAATTGAAGACATGATAGCCATAATTGTTATATCTTAATTGGGTGTTATGTGTTAAAGACAAAATCGTCTACATGAATAAACGATCTCATGTTTTGAAACCAAATAAAATTAAAACGGATTAATGATCACAAAGCAACCTAGGATAAAATATAGAGCCAAAACCCCTAACAAACAATAACTAGAACCTAAACCTCAAACATAGAAATCATAGGAAAACACTTAGACTAGAACAACTAGACGCATGACTAAACAATGTCTTGTCTAAAGGCGTCTGAGAGAAAATTGAGCTAAACGCTCAATCATTAAAATACCTAAAATAGGTATTTGGCTTCTCTCAAAAACATAAACAAGTCGAGACAATGTCTTTGAGTAAAACAATTAAAAGACATAATTGATAAAACATATAAGAAAGCTTGAGCAAGCTAAAGGCTATCTATCTACAAAGAGACAAAAGTAAAAGAAGTGTTTACTTGAATCAAGATGATACCATAAGCGAAACAGACACGTAATCTTGTGATGAAGTATCTATACATTTAGTCTCTTCAAATTAAAAGATCTTAACTGTAAAATGCTACCTAACAGTAGGAAATCAAAAAGCACTTTTTTGTTATGAGCAAGCATTAAATGATATTAAATACTCAACGTTCAAAAACAAAAAAGTGATAAGAAAAGTCATATATGTTGTACGCACAATTTACTCTAATTTTGCATATAAGTTATTATACACGTATCCACACTACTATAGATTAAATATCAAATGTGGACATTAGAGACAAAAGAGATAATCATGGAATGTTCCTCTCTTGAAGCAAAGTCTAAAAAGATCGTACAACCTACTTCAAGCAAAGGACTGAAAAAGCATGCCTACTTTGACAAAGTTGATTTACGCAACGACTGCTATGGAAAAAAGAAAGCGAAAACACAAGCATCAAGGCTACGAACTACAAACGCAGTCTAACGGATAAATATTCATAAAACCTATAAATAGAAGATCTCTCAAGAAGAAAATCAAGAGGATAGAATAGAGGATAGCCAAAGTGTACAAAGCTTACAACGACATATCCATCATAAAGAGAAAAGAGAGAAAAGAGCTTAAAGAAAAGAATACATCTAAGCTGAAGAAAAGAGAAAAGAGAAAGAGATAATCTCAACCTTAAGCGTCAAATCTCCTACTACTGTAACATTATAGAGAGAAACACCTACGAGTGTTTAGATTGTATTGTATTGTATTCAAATCCTCTCATAGAGAGATTTAGTCTAAACTGCTTGTAAGCAATCATTGATTGTAATTCTAAAGAGATTTAAAATACTTACAACTGAACTCTTTTGACTTGAGGAATCTAGGCGTGGAAGTCTAGTACCAAGAGTGGTTCGAATACTCAAGGAAATCTCGATAGGGTGTTGAGTACCAAGAGTGGTGTCAATACTCAAGGAAATCTAGGCAGGGTGCTAAGTAGCAAGAGTGGTGAGAATACTCAAAGGAAATTTCAGCAAGGTATCTGAGTACTAAGAATGGTGCTAATACTCATTTGTAATTGTGTGAAGATTATAGTGGAACCCTTTGCGAAGGAGACTAGACGTAGCTCAATTGGAGCGAACCAGTATAAAATCTCTTGTGTTATTCTCTTTTCTCTTTACTAAAGGATCCTCTTAGAAAACCTACAGTTGAGTTTTATATTTGAAAATATAAGAACTTACAGGCTAAACGATCCTTTACTTTTAAAGGAAATTCTTAAAAACACTACAGTAGAAATTATTCTAAATAGAATGATGATTATTTCAACGCTTATATTTTAAGTTGAGCGCCTGCTTTTGAAAGAATATTTTACACGCTTGACAACGTGCTATATCATAAGGGTTGCAAAAAACGTTTTCCATAAACACTTTTCAACTCCCCTCCCTTCTAGTGTTTTTTAGGTACTTCATTATGAAAGTTGTAACATTACCCTTGTAGTAAGGCCTTTAGTTTGTTGTTGGATTTCTTATGAATAAAACAAAACCAAATAATTAACGACTCTTTAGGAATGAGGACTATTAATTGTCAATGGGACCTACAATGAAGAAGAAATTGTTAGTTAATTAATTATCTTAATGCTTCAATGTTTGGAGCCAAGTAAACATGTCTTAGTGAGGAGGTCATCCATGATGTCATATATTCAATGATTTGAGCCTTTGTGTTGTCAAATCTTTGAATGCTTTTGGGCTAAAAAATTCCATACACCGTTGACCGACTTAACTCCATAGTCATTGTGTCCATATACTTAAGACAATGAATTATAAGTTAAAAAAAAGTAATTTTAATATAGTAAGTATAGAAGACAAATTGCTACTTTACATGCATCAGAGTTGGATGATAAAAATGTTTAGCATCTTGTCTTCGTCATACACCTCCAATGAATAAAAAACATAGATGTAAAATGGGACATGAGATTCGATTTGAAATTATTGAAAGTATTGTTGATAGGGGGAGTAATGTGATCGCTAAACCCAATCTCTGTTATGTTGGTTTTTTATGATGACAACACATTGATAGTAATAACACATGAATGTTGTCATGTCACAACAGAAAAGTGTTTCTATGTTATGAAAGACATATGTGGAATATGTACAACTTATTGTGATAATTGCATATGTTGAACATACTGTTATTTATGCGTACTTCTGTGATTATGACGAGATTATATCCTTGTATGCTTACTGTATGTTTCTTTGTAATGAAAACCACATGCACAAAAGCATATATGCATGACATAATCGATTATAGTGTTGTGGTAATCAATTAAGGTCATCAGACAACTTATGTTTGAATTGTGGCAAAACAATTAGTTTGAATCGTTTACATTAGTTGTTGAATCGATTAAAACTCGTGTGTTTGCGTATATCATTTTCAAATGTGCTGTGATGAATTTTGTGAAGAAAAGTTTTCAAAATCTATTTAAGTGTTAAGCTTAATCGATTACATATTTTATGTATTCAATTAAGTCTGTTATGTTTTAAATATGTTTGACTAAAATTTAATGTGAATCGACTACATTAATTGTACATTCAATTAAGAGCTGAGTTGGTTGTAATACTGTTACATCTGTTTTATGTAACCGATTACATTATTAGCGTAATCAGTTACTTTGCATCTGATATGACAGTAACTATAAATTGACGCATTTTTTGTAATTATGTGACTTTTAATCATTCTTACAATTTCATATCTGATTGTTTTGATCTGAGAAGAGTTTACAGATTGCACATTCACTCCAAGAATCAAGAAGCAAAGATTGTGAAGAGCCTTGAAAGATTCTTGAGAGAAGATTTGAAGAGCTTGACAGACTAATCTAATCTGCACTGCTGAAGGTGTATTTGTTGTGATCAGAAAGGAATTCTGCACTTGTTGATCGTGTTGTTCCCTATTCATGTCCAATAGGAAGAAGAGTGAGGAGCTCTTGGACTTTGAGAGGGGATTCTCAAAGGGATTCTGCAACTAGACCGTGTGGTTTTGTGTGTGTAGGTGTATTCGTTTCTATATTTGATTGTTTAAGTGGGAAAGATGTTTACATTGTAAGAGTGTATTCACTGTAAAAGCTTTGGTGTAATTATCCGATCATTATAGTTGTTGAGATTGTTGATAGGGAAATCAAAGGTTCAACTTAACCCACAATCTCAGTAATATTTGTTTTTGATAATGACAGCACATAATTAATAACACATGTGTGATTTGTGTTACATTTTCTTTGTTTATATGAGTGATATGTTCAAAGCATATTTGAGAACATGATTGTGTTGTTCATTGCATATCACTATGTTACATATGTGATTTTATATGTGATTGCATTAAATATGTTTATGGAAAAGAAAAACCACAAGTACTTATGTTGAACTTTAAATGTGTGGCAAAACAACAGTTTTAAATCGATTACATTGTGGGATGAATCGATTAAAACTTGTGTCTTTGCACAAACTATTTTCAAGTGTGCTGTGAAATTTTTCAAAGAGAAAAGTTTTTCAAAACTATGCTTAACATTGTTGCATAATCAATTGCATGTGTGTTGTATTCGATTAAGTCTGTTATTGTTTTGAAAATCTTTTAATGCATGACATAACTGTCTAACAGTCATATTTTTAATTGTGTTGACCAAGCATTAAATGATAATTGACTACATTAATTGAGCATTCAATTAATTATTGTGTTTGCTGCTAACTGTTATAATAGAATTGACATATTTGATTACATTAGTAGCTTAGTCGATTAAATTGCGTCTAAGATGTGGTATTATATAAATTGACGCGAATTTGAATTCTGTAAGGACTTTTGCTGATTCTAATATGTTTTATATCTTTTGCAGAAAGTTGTGATCTTACAGAAAGACAGAAAAAGCTCCAAGAAATAAGATTGACTGTGGTGATCAACATCTTGTGATTTCTTGAAGAGCAAGACTATTGTGTTTTTCAAAGGCTGATCAATGTGCACATTTTGGTGTTATTGCGCGATCAGATTCTGTAATCTTTTCAAGATTGGTCTGAGGTTCCTTGTTGTGATTACAGGAAGAAGAACGAGTGTGTTCTTGACTTTGAGAGTGTCTCAAAGGGTTTAGACGGCAGGAGAGGGGATTCTTGTTGTTGGTCTAGTTGTATGTTGCCTATATTTTGATTAGAGCGTTACAGAGGTGTTTTACCTTTTTAACATGAGGTCTTCTGTAGAAACCTTGTTGTAAAAACATTGATAATTATAGTGCATTTGCTTCCTGTAGTTGGAAGGACACTGGATGTAGGCAGGTTGGCCGAACCAGTATGAAAACACAGTGTTTGAATTCTATGATCCCTACTCTTTTACATTCAATCTATTACTTTCTACATTCATTCGATTAAGTTTCCGCTGCATTGAAAATCTTTTACCTTGCGTTTTAAGTAAAGTTTAAAAGCATCTCTTTTTGTGAAAAAGATTTTAAAAGTTTTTGTTTTTATACTTCACCAATTCACCCCCCCCCACCCCACCCCCCTCTTGGTGTGAGAAATTGAGCCATTCTGTTTTAACAATAGTGAAATATCCTTCAATCAGTGATTGATTAGAAGGGTGACTAGATGTAGGCATTGAGGCTGAACCAGGATAAAAACTATGTTTGATCTTCTTTCCTTATCTCTTTAGGTTACATTGCATACATACTTTACTTACCACGCAAGAAAGGTTTCAAGATAATTCTATTTATGTGATAAGATTTAAAAAGTGCACGTTTTTATAAAACACCCACCCCCCTCTTGGTGTTGAGAAACAAGCTTTATTATTTCTAACAAGTATCATTATATCTTCATTGGATTTTTATTCGACCTAGACAGTATGTTGATAAGGTTTGGAAGATGATCATCCATTGCTTTTTTCATGTCGTCATCTTCATCAATAATAAGGTCTCACACCTTTTATTGACAATGGGGAACTGAAATAAATATATGCAATAATTTAGTTCATCTATTTATAAATTATTAAAAAAAATTAAAGAAGAGTGTGTACTGCTTATTGTTCTTCAAAATATGCCATGAGTAGTCTTTTAGGCCGAGCCACAAATGTATTTAAGGCCTCTTCTTCAAATTGAACCTGTGAAGTTGACAGAGGCAATCAAGAATTAGGATCTCTAACCTCATCAATCATCATAGTTCTCAGTTTGGCTGTAGAGGAACACCATAAACTCTTGACCCATCTTCCAATATTTGTCATATTACTACCAGACGCGAGGAATCTCCATTAGAATATGACTCGTGTTGAATTAATTGTTTAACATGACCTATAATCGAACAAGTTCCTTTTATGCTGATGCGATGTCGATTAGGAACTTCATTAGTTTGTGCTTGAATGGGTTACTTATTCCTAAGTATGGACATGAGCTTTTCTTCAAATTTATAATATAGAGATGTCATTATTCAAAACATTTTTTGTTCTAACTTTTATTCAACCTACATCTTCGTCTTGCTTATGGCATCCTAACTTAAGGATTCAATAGTCTACTTTGGTGAACTAGAGTAATCTTGAAGTCCCCATGACTAGAAGTGTCGTATACCCGACCAAGGTGCTCAAGTCTTCCAATGGTTGTAGTAAGTATATGATAACGGTTCAAAAACCGTTATTTTTATACTTAATTTTTATACTAAAAACACCCTTTATGACTTAGAAACTAGCTTGGAATCATGCTTTTGCTTAAGTTTTGAGAATAAGAGAGTTGAAGGTGAACTAATTGATTTTATGCTTAGATTCCATTATTTTAACACGGATTGAGATGATTTGAAAGAAGAGTTGAAGAACCAAGGAATCAGAGCTTGAAAGACAAACAGAACAGTGAAAAATAGAGAGTTTTGGAATGATGTCGCTGGGTTGACGCCAGGCTACCGCTTGAGCAGTGCCGCTGAGCGGTGATCACCGTTTGGGGGCCATTATGAGTGTTGCAGCTACCGCCGGGAGAAAAAAACCCACCGCTGGCAATGTACTATTGGACCTGGACCAGTTTTCTGTTATTTTTATGATTTGTTTTGGGCTTAGACCCGTTTTCTGTTATTTTCCTGCCGTATTTAAAGACCAGAACGTCTTAGAGAATGTATCTTTTGATGGCTTAAGCATAGAAACACATTTTTCACCCCTTTGGGGGCACATTTGGGTATTTGACAACTCTCCTTTTCTCTTTCTAGGGTTTCTATCTCTTTCATTCCATTGCACACCTAGTTCTTCCATGACGATCGAGAACTAATCTCATTTGTTATTGGGGATGATGTAACCTCTAAACTCTCTTGTATTTGAATTGATTTTTGTTATTGATATGTGCTTCTTTCATTAATTGTTAGAGATATTTTTCTTTTCTCAAATGCTTGTTATGATTTATTCATGTTTGGCATAAATCTTATGATTTGTAAGCATCATGAGGAGATATCTCACTCTTAGGGTTGGTGGATTTGGGGAAGGTGACAGCTCTCCTCTTCTCTCCCTAGGATTGGTATCATGAGATATCTACAAATCACGATATGGGGAATTCTCTTGATAATGCATATTACCTAGAGATAGGAATATGAACATCAATTGCCTTAAGCTTCTGTGTGTATTGCATGAATAATTGCTAGAGAGACTAGACATAGTAAACTAGTAATTGTGATTAGGCTCTTTTCATCGAGAGATCGGGTATAGAGTAAAATAGAAAGTGGCAATGGCATTAATGAAGAAGATGAATTCGTTTATGCATGAAAGTGATTGTGAAATGTAAACCCTAACAACATATTCATCCACTATAAAAAAAACTTATTTAGAAGGGATTATTTTGAGGAGGTTATAAAAAAACCCCTCAGATTAACATAACTTAAAATGTTTAATTTAAGTTATCTAGCTGCCAACAATAGTAGGAGTTTTAATGGTTTTTAAAGGAGGTTTATAACTTTTTCAAATAGTAATATATTTTCTTCTTTTATTTCCTAATATTTTTAACATTTTTTCCCTCTACAAATTTTAAACTAAATTGTTTTCTCCAAATGTAAAATCTTTCCCCCCAATTCCAAAATTGTACTTGTCTAAACTCTTGTTTCCTCTAAAAACATCTGTGAACCCTAAAATCGCTTTTACTCCCTTGCATTTCTCCCTTACGTAAAATTTCAAACCAGACCAACCCATTGTGCTTTCTCCCTTGCCTCTTCCTTTCTCCCTTCTTCTGTTTCCTCTTCTCATTGATTTTTTTTATTTCCCCTTTCGATTGCCCATGTTTCATTTTTCCCTTTCATTGATTTCTTCTATTTCCTTTTAATGGAAAATATTTCAGATATTTGGTCGGAACTTGCTTTGGTATCATGAATGAGCTTCTGGTTTTAGATGCTGAAGGGGCTATGTCTATGGTGGTTCAACATACTCATTATCTGCCGAAGAGATGGTGTGGCGAAGAAAGTACTGAATCGGTCTGTGCTGAGTTTGCAATTTTATTCCAGGTACAAGGTCTTGGTTTAAAGCTTTCTCATTATGATAATAGATCAACACTTGTCTGTTCTTTATTTGCACGATAACATAGGTTTGAATATTTTTTTGCATATGCTCTTGTATTTTTTTTTTTTGGTGCAGTATACTGGAATGATATTAACTTGAGGAGATGGCTTCAATTTTCCTCACACAATACTTGCTTCTGTTTATTGTCCCAAAGGTAATTTTTGCTTGGAGGTAACCTTCTTTATATAATAGTATAATGAATTAAGTATTTGTTATTTTGGGTTGATGGTATCTTGCAATTCATTGCTGATTTCACTGTAATGATGGGTTGATGGAGGCAAAGATGAATCTCTAACACCCTGCTTACCTTTTTGTTGCTTCATTTGCTTTCATATTGAGATAGGTTGGACAAATCTTTCAAAAAAATTGAATGTCGTGATCAATCTAATGGAGGTATATATTATCCGCAATGTTGTTCGTTGGAGTATTCCAAAATTGTTAGAGGTGAAACAATGCCTTTTTTTACTTTCTCCTGTCCTATTTTCTACTAGGGAGGCTGAAACTTCATAGTACATGACAAAGTCCTAAAGTTCAATGCTCCACTACTGGATTATGACTTTTGTTTTTACTAGCATTACACTTCGCTAGTCAATTATTTACTTCCTTTCTATTTCTACAATATCATGAAGAGATTATATTAAACTCAGTTGGATAATGAATATGTTTTGTTGGAATTCTGGGTGGAAATACAAATTGTCTTTTGTATTTTTGTCACTTATATTTTCTTTTATCTAATTAACATTTTTACTGTCCACTCCTTGAAGATGCATTGCATAAAGGATTGCTTTTAATGGGAGATGAGCATACTTATGTCCTAGGTGAAAAGGAAAATTTAAAATTAAAATTGGATACGAACATTTGGACTTCCTCATTGTTTTTTCTCGTTCTCTTTGAACATGAGTTATACTTTATGTTTTTAACGTTTGTTGTAATAGGCCAAACGGATAAGCTCAAGTTGTAACCTTTGGTTGAAAACTGTAACTTCTATAGTGTTTGTTTTAAAGGGTTTGTTCAAATGTGAAGCTCTCTTTCTAATTTGTTGGAAAAATGAAATTAGACGAAATACTTGAGCTTGAGCTTTGGTACTCTCTCCATGAACCCAAAATTAATAAGTTCTTGTCTTTCTTCATATAGGAACAAGAAGGTGCTACACTGCTTGTATCCGCCAAGTTTAATGTAGTATCTGTCCGTAATATATACCTTCAGTTTGAAGAGGTAATAATTTTCACTGCTTGTATCCGCCAATTTTAATTTTGTATGTGTCCGTCATATATACCTTCAGTTTCAAGAGGTAATCATTTTCACTTTCTTGAGCATTCTTTATACTACAATTGAGGTGCAATATCTGTCTAAATAGATGCTGGGTTTTTTTCGGATATACATAATTTCTCTTCTACGTAATTGGTTTGAAACTTATGGAATGATCATCCACATTTAACTTTAGTTTTGGTTTTCATTTTAAGCTATAACATTTTTTCTGTGTTCTATTTCTGAATTTTATCATGCGGTTTTTTACATTAGTTTAGTTTAAATATGTTTCTTCTTTTCTATTCTTTGTTGTTTGAGGACAATGCTTAATTCAAGTGTGGGAAAGGGGTAAATTTTTTTTTTCTGTTTAGTTAAGTCTGTTTACTGTTTTAAATTCTCTTTAACTGGTATGAATTTTTTTAAATTGTAGCTTTTTTCATTCATTTCATAATTTAGAAGCTTAAGAATATAATTACGATTTGACGTGACTCTGAACACTATTTTGATGATACTTTTTACCACTTATTTTTTCATATTTTCCGTTTCAGTTTATAGTTACTATGTTGTTTCTTGATTTTGCAGTTTTAATTATGAATATTAGTAGCTTATTTCAATTGTTTTAGTTTATTGTTTTGCTTCTTTAAATGAATAGCTGTAGCTGAAATAGTATATACACATTATGTCAAATTACACTTATGTCATTTATATTTTATTTTAATATTTTTCTTTTCTCATTTCAGGAAGTTGTTGATGCAAAGTTTGGGTTTTCTTTGAGTACAAGAAGATTATCTCATGCTAGCAACATTTTGAAATTTTATTATATTTTTTTAGGATAGAATTATATTTAGTTTATTATGTATTTTTAGTGATTATGGATGAAGTTGCAATTACATTTAAGTTGAATTTAGTTTTATGTTATTACGATGACATTGAGAATATAATGTTTACATTATAATTGTCAAATGAATGTATGTTATTTTAAATTATCAATAAAATTAATTTTGAATTATTTTTTTGTATTTTATAATTTTATATATTTATTAATTTTTTTATTATTTTAGTAAGCTGGTGAATTGAATAGCATATAAAAAATACAAATATTTTTAGTAATTAAATAGTTGAAAATAAAGGAGGTTAAAAACTCCCACAACATAACAGTCAGTAATAGAGGAGGTTTTTACCCTCCGTAGAAAAACCTCCGCAAATTGAATGTGATACCAGGGGGTGCGGAAAACCCCCGCAAATAGATTGTGACGACTCAAACTGCGGCGGTTTGAAAAACCTCTGGAAATTACTTTGCGGAGGGTGAAAACCCTCGCAAATCGAAAAAAAAACCTCCACTAAATGACATTTTTTTTGTATTGATCCCATATTATCAACATCATCCATATACTTTTGTGTTTAGCCTCAATTGATCAAATTGCATTCGTGTTCATTTTTCTGCACTTTGCATTCAAAAACCACAAAATATTGTTCTTATAGTCTTAATTGGTTAAGCAAGAGCACAACTGTTTAATGCCATGAGTCTCTTGGGAAAACCATACTCAGACTTACCGTTTATTTATTACTTGATACGATCTGGTACACTTTCCAGAGTGTTAACAGTATATTGTTGCGACCATATGGAACAAATGAACCTTAAGTGGCTTCTTTCATTTATTTATTCTTTCACATATTATGTTACTCGTGACATAGTAGGATTGTCTAATACTTCTCCATGTCAAGTTCAAATTATATAACTCCTTACTATAACGAAGATGAGTGATCTCGTATTTCACCTAAATCCTATTGTATCTAATTCAAACAACGAACATAATGACAATAATATGTCCCTTCACAAAGGTAGTGTTTTCTTAAGCATATTGCAAGAACTTATAAACTCCCTTTTCACACTCTTCACTAACGCAAAGCACATTCATCCAGTTTCTATCCATACTATGTTGGTAACAAATTCCACCATTATCAAAATTTTAATTCTTATAAGGTGAGACCCTAGCCATTTAAAAAAGAAAATTTGAAATTCGCTAACATGTACACGAGGAAGTCTATCATTATAAATTTGATAAATTTTTGACAATATTTTACATTGATCTCCAAATTACACAAAATGAAAGTGGTCACTCATGACCACAATCAAGCATGCATCCAAAGAACAACACAAAATGGTCTGAATCGAAATTTTATCAAATTTATGCATAAATTTATAATGCACATGTATTAACAAATTATGAAAAATATTTTTTTTCTAAATTCTTCAATCAAACAATTCAAGATTTGATGTAAACTATTAAATTTTAATAATTTCACTAAATCTCAAATAGGAACTATGGTTCACTAAATGTCTATATCTAAAATATAATAAATCTGAATATAAACTAAGAATACACCTTAATATAAATTAAGAATAAATTAATTTATAATTCCTAAGAATAATTTATTTTATTTAATCAAATATCTAATAAATATAAAATTATATAACATAAAACATCAAACATATGATAAATCTAAAATTAATCAAACATTTCATATCAACTTAAAATCATAAAAATCTCATTCAACAGAATTAAGGAGGAGATTCATGCAAAACAATGACTTAGTTCTCAAAAAACAATCACGCACGTCTAGACTTTAACTTGAAGGATGTAAAACTAACATCAATAAACAAAATATTTGGAGAAAAAGAATTTCCACAATACACCACACACAAGAATGCCTAAAAATGCAAGTCACCACATGAAGTCCTAACACGCACAAAACATTCGTCGCCGTCGAGGATGTTGTTCACATAAAGGAGAGAAAGTGAACTTGCAGGTTACAAATAAATTTTGATAACTTAATTGCAAATATATCAGTGTGTATTTTTCATATCTAATTTCCCTATGTCAGACATAAATTCAATAACTAATAGGCTATTTTTGTGTTACTATTAGTAACAAGTCATTCAACAAATAAAATTGAATAAAGAATATAACAATAATGATGAATATTTATTTATAGTGTTATATTAACTCACTTCATGGATTAAATTGAATATTTGACTTGTTGACAATTATTACACTAATCACATTATAAATATTTTTTCCTCCTTTTATTGGTCCATTCAACCAAAAGTTCAATTGGAAAATAATAAAATTGTACAACCCATAGGAAAAGAAATATTTTTTATATCAATATATGTCACATGTTTTTTGCATTCCATATTGAATTAAAACTTTCATAGTATTCACAGTTATTAAAAAAAAGATTTGAAGTCTCTTATAAAGAAAAACATTGTTTTTTTTACCATTAATAAAGATTGGAAATCATTTTTATTCGAAGATAGAATAATTGAAGATCACACTTTTATTGATAGAAATGATTTTGGAATGACAGATCGGGTCCATAAGCTTGATGCCATAAAAATTTATGTATGATGAATTTCATAGTACAAATCTTGACATACATTATATAAAACAAGAAGAGCTAAACTAAATAATTATAGTAACAGCAATTTAATTGAATAAATTGATAGAAATTGTTACTAAAATGTTTCTGACACCAAGTTCTAAGAAGTTAAAACTCAATATTTCCATGACAAATCTCAAAGAGAAATTGTAAAATTACTAGAGTTTCGTCAACTTGAATTTTGATTTTTTAAGTAATGATTGATTTTATTATGGTTGGAAGTTTTATCTTATATGATTTGTTTTAGGTAATTAGTTTAAGTTTTAAGTTTATCTAATGATAGATTATTCGTTCAAGGACTTCAAATTGGTTGTAAGCCTCTTTCTATATATATCATATATATTTTTTCATTTATTAATTTAGATGATTATAGTCCTCCTTTTTAAGTATTTATATTTTCTCTGTTCAGCTTCCATATTTGCATCATATTTTAAATACATTGGATAACACTGAACAAGAGACACAGTGAAAGATTCTTGTTGCTGAACTTAAATTCATAGTAAGGACACCCAACAATCTTGATCAGTACCAATTGTCGTCGTCTTTGTTTGATGAAAGAGAAAACTCATCAACATTCAATGCACTACAAACGCTGCCACTAGAGCCGTCAAAATGGGTCACAACCCGCATGTCAACCTGGCCCGTTACGGGTTCGGGCCGGGTTGGGTTTGAAAAATACAATCCACCTATATGCGGGTCAGATTTCAACCCGGCTCATTTAGACCCGGCTCATGCGGATTGAACCCGTGGTGAGCCGGGTTGGCCCACCAACCCACCTACCTAATTTTATTTTTTTAATTTATTATTTTATTTATGAAACCCTAAAAAATAAAATATTTTTTTCACTCACGGTGTATACCAAAAAAGTAACATCTACTCTCACAAATCACTCTCATAGTACTTGCTCTCATTTGACGGTGTTCTCACTCTCACTTCACTAAAATTATTCAAGGAGCAGGTAAATCACCCTTCCTTTTTTCTTCTCTTTTCTCCACACTTTTGTTTTCTCACTTCTCTTTCTTTTTTTTTTTCAAAAACCCTAATGACAAAAATAGGGGTTTGTGAATTTGTTTTTTGTTGGGAGAGATTTGATGACATGGAATGATTTTTTTTCCTATTCTAACATGCTTGTATCAAAGTTTGTTCATTTTATTTAAAAAATTTGAGTATACATTATTTCAACAAGCTGCTTTTGATATCTTTGAATTTGGGAAATTATGTTACAAGTTAAACTATTAATTTTTTGTTGATGTTGTTGAGTACTGGTTCTTTTTTGATATCTTTGAATTTGGATTATATTGTACTTTTTATTATTATTTTGAATTGTCTTTAACATAACTTTTTGGGAGTGAAATTTGTTTAAATTTAAATTACAGAAAGTTTGTATTTTTTTTATTTAAAAAAAATGTAATTAAATGAGCTACTGAGCCAACCCGTTTACCCACCAACCCGTGGTGGGTCGGGCCGGGTTCAAGTTTTTCTGTCTCGCTAATAAATGAGCCGGGTTGGGTTGGCTCAGTAAGTGACCAACCTGTGGTGGGCCGGGCCGGGTTGGGCCGGGTTACCCGTTTTGACAGTTCTAGCTGCCACTACTTCTGCTCTTAACTTTCACTACACGCGCTTCAATCATGTGTATTGGAACCACATTAAAACGACGTCACCTAGTTGCAATTTTCAACAATAGCGCGAAGTCACTCACACTCACGCGCGTTGTGCTTCGGGAAAGAAAACCTTAACTAAAGAGTGAGAGATGTCACACCTCATTTAATATCCCATTTTTAGTGAAGTCCACTTGTCACACCCTTTCAGCTTCCCCATGTGGGTGGGAGACAAAATCTGCAGTGCATTTAATTCCCCGCTCTCGGTAGGTGTGTGGCTGCAAAGGGAATGGGAATTTCCAGGTAGTGGAAGCCATGTGGCAGGCAGAGGATGGGCCGAGGGTCCAAATTGGTGGCCATATTTAAGGTAGGATTTTCATATCTGGCACCACTTTCTCTTACAACCTTTCTTCTTCCTCAAACTCAACCTTCCAGAAACACCATTTTCTCTTCCTTCTCTCTACGCCTTTCCAACTTCTCTCTAGATTTCTGACCATCATTTCTCCTTCGATCATCAACTTCCTTTTAGATTAATTGCTCCCAGCGCCAAACCCTTCAATTTGCACCGATCAAATTTCCATTCTGAACCGACCCTAGGAATTTGAAAATCCTAGAAGTAGTTGCTGCCCAAAAACCTTAGAAGTTTAGCTGGAAATAGAGGTAAGGGAAGCTTATAAGATTTAATTATGATTTCTTATATGGTTAAATGCATGATTTAATGTATGTTTGATGATTTAAATGGTATGATGAAATGTTGTATGTTGTTGATGAATTGTCTTAACTTGGTTAGGAACTTAGAAAAATGTATGAGACTTAGAAATTATGAAATCTGTGATCGAAGGTCATTAGGGTCGTTCGGTCCTCCCCTTTAAACCGTTCGGTCAGTTGATGACTGGTCGGTCTTGTGAGACTTACATCGTTGGCTGTTTACTTTGACTAATTTGGTTTCTTACTAAGTCAAGGGAGTCTTTTCCCTCTCAGTTTCAGTATATATAGTATGTTTAAGAACGTTCAGTCATAAACCAAGCGTTCGATCATACAAGTGTTTAGTACTAGATTGACACTTAATTTATGAAGCATTGGTTTTCATTGATGAGTTTCTTATTGATTTCCATCCGGTTTTCATTGGTTAAGTCCATTTGGTTTTCATTGATGAATTCCTTATTGATTTTCTGTCCAGTTTTCATTGGTTAAGTCCATTTGGTTTTCATTGATGAATTTCTTATTGATTTTCGTCCGGTTTTCATTGGTTAAGTCCATTTGGTTTTCATTGATGAATTCCTTATTGAATTTCTGTCTGGTTTTCCTCGGTTAAGTCCCTTTGGTTTTCATTAATGAGTTTCTTATTAATTTTCGTCTGATTTCCATGGGTTAAGTCCGTTTGGCTTTCCCTGATGAGTTTCTTATTGCTTAGTCCGTTCGGTCTCGACTGAATTCTCTTCCATTAGAGGTTTCAGTTGACGACCAATCGATATTCTAATTGATTTATGATGAGTGTTCGGCCTGTGCTAACGCTCAGTCTTTTGAAGAGAACTCTTGTACCTCCAAAAACGTTCGGTTTGATGATCTGTTGATTTGACGATCATTCATTCTCTTGAATTATTTATGTTTCTTGGTCTTAAAAAATGTTCGGTCTGAAATTGTATAGTACTTGGTCTCACTAAAGTTCACTCGGTTGTTGTTCGTCTGATCATTCTTTTAACATCCTTCTATTGTGAACGTGATAGTGTGTATTGGTTGAATTTGGTTAAATAAGAGAATTCCAATGGAGGAATATCTCATGGTTGATGATGGTGGGTAAAGTATGAACATGGTCAGACTCTGTTGTCGTCCTGATCCTGATATTCTGTGAGCACGCTTTCTCATGTAGAGGAAGGTTATTCATGCGTGGGAATGGCAGGAGGTCAACGGTCATAAGACCAGATGATCGTTGTAGGATTAACCTCGGGTGGCAGCTGATGATTGCATCTGTGCTTAGTTAATTGGTCATTCATGATAATAGCATTTGTTGGAAAGACTGTGATTATGTGAACACCATATTGAGTTTAATGGAAGTAATGCATCTATACATCTTGACTGATATTTTTATGATGAGCTGAGAGTGATTATTTGTCTTGGAAGAAAGAGTTTTGGAAAGTGTTAATCCATTGTATTGATTGTTTGAAAATTGAGTTACATTTTGTTTTGCTTGAGGACAAGCAAAATTCTAAGTTGGGGGCTGTGATAATAGTTGAAAAACCGTTATTTTTATACTTAAAATTGATATTAAAACATACCCTTTATGACTTATAATTAGCTTGAAATCATGCATTTTTCTTAAGTTAGAGAATAAGAGAGTGAAAGTTAGTTTTCTTGGTTTTCCCTTGATTTTGTAGGTTTATTGAATGATTTGAAAGAAGGGTTGAATTATCAAAGAGTTGCAGTGCAGAAAAGTCAACAGTCAACCAGAAAAGTCAACCAATTGACCAAAATGCTGAAAAGTTTACCAGAGTGCAGTTTTGTGCCGCAGGGAGTGCCGGACGGTGGACTAGAGACCAATTTTTTGCTGTTTTTCGCCTAAGCAATGCTGGGGGTCATTCTGGTTGGCGCACCTACTGCCGGGCGGTGGAACCCACCGCTGGGCGGTGCACTGTTGGACCTGGTCCAATTTTCTGTTATTTTTATGATCTGTTTTGGGCCTGGACCCATTTTTTGTTATTTTTCTACCCTATTTAAATACCAGAACATCTTAGACAATGTATCTTTTGGCAGAAAGGATGCAGAGACACGGTTTTCACACCTTGGAGGCGAATCTTGGATGCGAGAGCTCCAATTTTACAAATCTAGGGTTATCTTTTATCTTCTTTCCTTTCAATTAATCTAGTTTCACCATGATTATGGTGAACTAAGCCATTTTTTGTTGAGGAACGATGTAATTCTTTGAAACTCTCTTATATCGAATTTCTTATTTTATTCATATATTTGTGTTATTCAATAGTTTGAGTTTTTCTTCCGTTCTTACCAATGTTTTGTTTAAGACATTACTCAAATGCATCATCTTTGATTCTTTCTATATGGAGACGTATAGTTAGGTGTAGACATGAAGAATTTCTCTTGATGAATAAATATTACCTAGAGATAGGAATACGAAAGTCAATTGCTTCAAGCTTCTGTGTGTATTGCATGAATAATTACTAGGGAGACTAGAGATAGTAAACTAGTAATTGTGATTAAGCTCTTTTCGTCGAGAGATCGGGTTTAGAGTAAAATAGAAAGTTGCATAAATATTGATAACAAAGTTGAATCTAATAAGAATAGTAGATATTTGAGAGTGGATTAGCATGAAACCATAAACCCCAACAACACCATTCATCCATATCTTTTTCTTGCCAATTGAGCAAATTCTTTGCATATATGATTATTTCTTGTTTTTGCATCTAAAACTCAACTTATTATTTATTCAAGTCTTATGATTTTCATTAATCACATGAACGTTTAGGCCTAAGAGTCCTTGGGAGATGATACTCGGACTTACCGTTTATTTATTACTTGATACAATCTGGTACACTTGCCAGGATGTTAACAGGTATAGAGACTAGTATGGTTGCCTCACGGTTTTGGCTTGGGTTTTCTATAAATCCAAAGATATATATATATATATATATATATATATATATATATATATATATGTATATATATAAAATAATAATTAATAGTATAACTTGTGTGTCGTGTTTATTTTAGCTAAAACCATCTCTAGAAAGCTTAATTTCTTCCTTTTGGAAATGGTGGATTAAATCCATGAATTGGGAGGTAGTTGATAGCAAAATAAAAGGAAAATATAATGTATTAGAATAGGGTTTTTTGGTTAAAAGATGGGGTATTTGAAGAAAAAGTGAAAAGTTAATGGGTTGTTGGGTTTCGTAAGAATAAAGTACAGGAAGAATTGGAAGAGTGAGTATGTGAGGAGATGTTGAGAGAGAATAAATGAAAAAAAAAAGAGAGAAAGAAGGTGAGGGGTCGTGAGAGTATTAGAAGAAAGTAAATTTAGAAGTGGAAGATTTGCAGTATTAGAAGTTTTGGATACATGTTTGGAGAAGAGAAAAAAAAAGTGTTGTACTAAGCTACAGTTAGAAAATGAAGGTTGATAAATAATATATTATATTTTATATTACATCTAATGATTATTTCCTTATCATGATTCTTGTATATTATATAATAATATATATATATATATATATATTATATAATAATATATAACTTTTATACAAATTAGTATGTAACGGATATATTTATAACCGTATAGAAACTTAATAGGTTAAGTTTTATTTAATAGTATATTGTGATATAATATATGTATATTAAAACTATTAAGTTGAGAATTAAATTTTTAGTTAGAATATTTGTTATTTTGTTAGCAATAACAATTAAGAGTTGGTACGAAGGTGGAGGGGGGGGGGGAATCAGAGAAAGGGTTCTGGTTTCTTTTTGTTTGCTCTTCGTTTTGTGGTTGATTAAATGATAGTTACTTGGTTTGTGGAGCATGCTTTAATGTATATGGCCTTATCTTTAGAACTTTAATAGGTATGTTGATTATAATCCAAAGTATAGGAGTTTAAAAGTAAAGAGGTATGATTTCAAGGTTGTTTGTAGTATGTTTCAAAGTGTAGAATCTCTTGGTGAGATTCTTAGTTGTTTAGAATGAAAGTAGGAGCTCAATCTTGGGGGTCATCCTGAAACTCCAATTGTCTTTCTTCTCACGTAGAGAGGATTGAACAATGTGGTGAGGGATAGCAGGAGGTCTTAGTCTTGGAAGCTTTCTGTATGCTCCAGGACGCGGAACAGACTAACCTCGTGAGTGTGGCAGGGTGGGGGAGCCCAAGTATCACAAGCCACCATGGGTGCATGACCCATCATAGCTCGACTATCATTCTAAAGTCCGGACGAGTCAAGTCTAGAAGATAACATGCAAGGATTTGTCTTACTTGTATGTACTTTACTTGAGCTTAATCTGGTAGGTATATGTTGATATAATTGCATGTTTTTTTTTGTATAATTAGCTCACCCTTGCTTGCTTGTGTTTGTGCCATGTTTGTGTTTGTTTTCTTTTGCAATGATCATCCACTTGGATGGGAGCAGATGACATGGACGTTCCTTTGGAGACTGCTTTGGAAGGAGATGGCGATGATGCAGTTTAGATTCACTAGACTTTATTCCCTTGAACTCATGTCATTTTGAAGAACTTTGTTATGTTTAAGTTTTTAAATCCTAGTGCTCTTTTAAGGATGACTTTAACCCTATTACCCTAAATACCTTAATCACTTCTCTAACTGCTTTCTAGTATTATATATGATGACGTCTTAAATTATATTATATATTTTTATCATATATTTGGGATGTCACATTTATGGTATCAGAGCAGTTTCTATCCTTTGAAATCCTATAGGTTGTATGTGTGCCTTGTTTGTGCATGTGTACTCTTATTCATGTCTAGGTTGGTTGTTCCTATTTCCTTGTTTGAACTGATGATATTTCCTTCCTGTGTAAGCAGAAAAATGGCACCTAGGCCTCCTCCTCCTCCTCCACAACCTGAACCTTCTAAGAACACCAGAAGACTAGAGGTTGTTCTTGAGGCTATGCAGCATCAGAACGTTGCACTGGTGCAACAAAATACAATAGCTCTTCAAAATTTGGAGGTTGTAAGAGTGTCAGCTGAGGACAATCAAGGTACTTCATGGAGATGATAGCTAGTGGAAGACCCACCTCGGGTGCTTCTTATTTTTCTGCTACTCCAGCATAGGAGTGGAGTTTGGAGAGGTTTCTCCAACATCATCCTGCCAGGTTTACTGGCAAATGCAGCTCTGATGAGGCCGATCACTAGTTCCAAGACATGGAACAAATTTATGACGCTAAAGGGTGTCCGGATGAGAGGAAGCTGGTCTACACCCAGTATTTGTTGACGGGAGAGGCTGGACATTGGTGGAACAATGTGAAGACGATTCTGACGAGGAATGAGACTCTTATCACTTGGGAGTTATTTAGGACCAAATTTTACATTGAGTACTTCCCAGACAGTGTAAGGTTTGCTAAAGAGGTGGAATTTCTTGAGCTGGCACATGGTAACAGGTCAGAGTGAACCAAATGGTGGTGTCCACACCGGCAGCTGGGTTAGTCAGGACATCTAACATTTGCTCCAGATGTCCTATTGAGGTTGAGGGACGTAGGTTCAGAGTGAACCTTATTTGTTTTCCTCTACAGGGGCTAGAGGTAATTCTAGGCATGGATTGGTTATCCGCCAACCATATTCTTCTAGATTGCGGTGGAAAGAAGCTGATATTCCCCAAGGAAGATAAAGACATGTCCTTGACAATTGGTGAGTTGAGACAGGACATCTTTGAAGGCGCTAGCTGTTTCTTAATCATGTCTCACATGGACGGAGTTCCAGACTTAAACGCTTCAGCTAGTGGAGACCTTTTAGTGGTGAACGAATTTCTCGATGTCTTTCCTAAAGAGGTCCCTGGTTTACCTCCTCCGAGAGAGGTAGAGTTTTCTATAGACTTGGTCTCAGGAGCAGGACCAATTTCTATAGCCCCTTATAGGATGGCTCCGACGGAATTAGCTGAACTGAAGAAACAGATAGAATAGCTGCTAGAGAAACAGTTTATCAGGCCTAGTGTATCACCTTGAGGTGCACCAATGTTGTTGGTGAAGAAGAAGGATGGTAGTTCTAGACTTTGTGTGGACTATAGGCAGCTTAATAAGCTAACCATTAAGAACAAGTATCCTCTGCCAAGGATAGATGATTTGATGGATCAATTACACGGAGCAACGGTATTTTTTAAGATTGATTTGAGATCGGGCTACCATCAGATCTTGGTGAAAGCTGATGATGTACAGAACACAACTTTTAGTTCCAGATATGACCATTATGAGTATGTAGTTATGCCTTTTGGTATGACCAATGCTCCAGCCATCTTCATGGATTACATGAACAAAATATTCAGACCACTCTTAGATAAATTCGTGGTTGTCTTCATAGATGACATCCTGGTTTATTCTAAAACTCAAGTAGAGCATGAAGACCACCTGAGGACAGTGCTTGGAGTATTGAGGGAGAGAAAGTTATATGTAAAACTGTCTAAATGTGAATTCTGGATGGAAGAAGTACACTTCTTAGGGCATGTTATCTCGACTAGTGGAATTGTTGTTGATCTGGCCAAGGTACAAGCAGTTATAGAGTGGGAAAGACCTAAGACTGTTACAGAGGTCAGGAGCTTTGTGGGCTTGGCAGGCTATTATCACCGCTTCATTGAGAACTTTACCTGGGTAGTAGAGCCGCTGACACAATTAACCAAGAAGGATCAGCCTTTTGTTTGGACTGATAGGTGTGAAATTATCTTCTAAGAGCTAAAACAAAAGTCGACGAGTGCACCAGTGTTGATTATTCCTGACACACGGAAATCCTTTAAGGTTTACTTTGATGCCTCCTACCAGGATTGGGGTGTGTGTTGATGCAAGAGAAGAGAGTAGTCGCTTATGCCTCAAGACAACTCAAGGTGCATGAGAAGAATTACCCCACTCATGACTTAGAGTTGGCCGCGGTTGTTTTTGCATTGAAGATTTAGAGACATTACTTGTGTGGGGCTAAATTTCAGGTGTTTAACAACCACAAGAGTTTGAAATATCTATTTGATCAGAAAGAGCTAAACATGAGGAAAAGGAGATGGATGGAGTTCCTCAAAGACTATGATTTTGAACTCTTATACCACCATGGGAAAGCTAATGTGGTAGCAGATGCATTGAGTAGGAAGTCGGTCCATGTTTCTTGCTTGATGGTCAGAGAGTTGAAGCTAATTGAGAGTTTTCCAGACTTGAGATTACAGGTTAAAGTAGAGCCTGACAGCATCAGGTGCAGTAACTTAGTAGTGTCTAGTAGATTGTTAGAGCACATGAAAGAGGAGCAGTGAAAAGATGTTGAGCTCCAGACGTCAGCAGGTTTAATTGCGCATGTGAATTTCCAGTTTCCACTGTCATGGCCATGCATATCTGGCTTTTGCAGGTTGCTTTTGCAGCTTATTACACTGTAAGTAGCTGCCGAGATTCGTTGGTTGATGACGAGGAGGCAACCGAATGAAGAAGACGAAGCTTGAAGAAGAAGACGAAGCTTGAAGCAGAAGACATGTTCATGTATTCGGTTCCAGTAAAAAGCGTATCCAGATCCAAGTTTTCCAAGATTTTGCAAAGGAAGGGTACTCGGATACAGGCTTCGCGTATCCGGATCTAGGTTGTCCAAGATTTTGCGAAGGAAGGGTATTCGGATACAGGCTTCGCGTATCTGGTTCCAGGCGACGTTTTCGTATCCGGTTCTTTGGATGGCAGTGATGGGTTGTTTCCGGTTGCAATCACCGGTTCGTCATACCTTCATTCCTTGCTTCGTCGCAACAACTAGCTTAGCATAAGTGTGTTGACCTTCGTGCCTGGGTGATGCAGTTATCATCTTCTTTGTGTCATGTGGAGGGAGAGGAGGGAGATGTCTAACATGGAAAAGAAGATGAAAGTTTGTGCAGTGGAGGAGAGGTTGATGGGGATGGAGGTGGAGAGGAGAAGGATGACGGTTCTGTGGAGGTTTTAGGGCAACATTTTGCAATGTTTTCATGAACCTATCAATCAAAACCATCTGGGAAATGGTCCAGCGCATCCTGCTTCCCATTGACATAGAATTCAACTATTGCCTTCATCATATCAAACTTGTTAGGATGGTAATTAACATGTATAATTACATGCTTCAGCTTCTTGAGGGAATAGTTGGCCTTATGTAAAAGAAACCAGTGTTATAAACCCATATTCTCATGGTATGAGCATAACGAGCTCATGAAGAGAACACAGTAGAAGGAGATCAAGTTGGACAGGTGTGCGTTGATGCCGTAGAAGAGGGCCTCGTCGGCGAGCTCTTGTTTGGAGAAGCTACATGCAGTGGATGGAAAGTGAGAGGTGCAGAGAAGAGAGAGGAGGACGGAGAACCGTCGTTTGTAGTGTTGGATTCCCCTGAAGTGCTTTGCGTACCAAATATAAGGCATAAATTATATTTAATTTCACTACTTATTTTAAAATTATATTAAGAAAAAATGACTTTATTTAATTAAATAAACTATATTATTTTAAAGTACAGCAGGTTTTCTATTTAAAATTTTATCATCAAAATAAAAGTACATTTTAATTTTTTAATCTTAAAATTATACTAAGCTAAAATATTGTACTATTTAAATAATTATTAATTTTTTTACATTTTAAAAATTAATTTTATTAATTTTTTTTAATGTTTTTTACTTTTTATAAATATTTTTTACAATTAAATATAACATTAATAAATATCATTTTATATTATTTTAATAATTAGAGGCATTTTAATAATATTTAATTTTTACCAATTAAATAATTTTTTTAAATATGTCACATCAATCAAATTTTACACTAATTCTATAAATCTACCAAAAAAAAAAATTACACTCAAATCCATTCAAATTATCTCCCACAAATCACCTTAAAAAGAACATGATAATATAAGAATATTAACAAGTGATCAATTATTTAATAACCAAATTAAAATCTATGCATTTTACTGAGCACTTTCATATTCAGTAGTTTAGAGTCTGTATCCAGAATTTTGCATTTTTGAGTGATTTGATTTAGAACATAGACCAGAGTATTTTTCAATGACAATCAAATTTCAAGCTCATGGTATAAGAATTTAACTTATGCTAAGCATGAAGAAAAATCACATTCAATATGAATAATGAAGATCCTTCATTCATAGGACTTTTACCAACCTCGCTCCAAATTCTTGATATTTAAGTCAATTTTATTTCTTTCAATTTTTTGGGTACATGTCCTAAAAAGTATCTAATTTGGTGTTAGGGCTAAACTCAATAGATAGCATTTGGCCAATAAAATCGTTATAATTTATCCCCAAAATTTCGAAGCTTTAGCCAGGAGCATAATTCACAAGCATAGCCATCTGGAGCAGTGGAAAAAGGCACAAACCGAAATGCAATGTGCTTCCATTTTATATCCTCAAATACATAAAATATGGTGTTTTAAGCCAAGCCTTTCGGTCACTCCAGCGCCCCAACAGCAACAAGAAGAAGAAGGAACCTCTCACGACGACAAACCCAAGCTCATAACTAGTGCTTCTAACCCATTTGTGAAGCACTGCGTCAAGCTTCGTAACTCCTCTTCTTATCGCCGCGCTCACGCTTCTGCTCTCGTTGTCGGTGCTACCCCTATCAGGTCTCTGTTTTTCCTCTGCTTTTCTTTGAATTCTCTTTTTCTGCTTTTCCTTTTGGTGGGTTGAGGCACTTTGGCAGTGTCCCTTTTGCAATTTTGCTTAACAAAAATGTCTTTGTTAGTTGCATACGGTTTTTAAACTACACGGCCTTCCAAATTTCAATCTTTCAAAAACTTAAATTAGTGAGTTTTTGTTGAAATATTGTGCAACTTGCGGAACATGTTATCTCATATAGTGTTAACTTGGTCATTAATAAACACAAGCTACAGAGAGCTTGCTGTGAAATGCTTTACATAGAAACTTGTGGAAATAAGGTAAAAAAACTTATAGAAGTCATAAGCTATTTTCATTAGCCAAGACACGTTCCTGTTATTGTGCTTTCACTAATTATTCATCTGATAACAGGTACTAAACTTCAAATTACATTTTCCTAACTAAGCTTAAACAGTTTTAAATTATATGAATAGTGGAAACCTATGCGGTTGAGCTCAAATCCTCAAAGTATTATTGATTAAATAATGTACTGAAATAAATTACCTGAACCGTATTCTTTGTTTTCTTGTCTACATTTTAGGATATCACATCAATATGTACAAAACTACACTTTCTGGCAGAATATGGCTTGATTCATCCCTTTTAGTTTTT
This sequence comes from Vigna mungo, assembly GCA_036885675.1. NCBI lineage: Eukaryota > Viridiplantae > Streptophyta > Magnoliopsida > Fabales > Fabaceae > Vigna > Vigna mungo. The sequence goes on from CP144700.1 coordinate 34,309,026, forward strand.
AAGCCGGTTAGCATGGACTTATTTTATATGGATCTTTTCTCTACAATTAAAGTATGGATGATATGTATGACTAAAATTATGGAATAAAACTACATGGGTGAATTATATATAATTGTTGTTTGCAGAGAAATCCGCAGGTTTCAAGAGTCATTACAAGATGAAAGTGTTTCAGTGGATTGTTTAATTCTTCCTGACAAAGCTGAGATTCCTGATGGGTTGGATAAATCCACTGCTTCTATTGTGCGTGTGACCTCCACAGTGATGAGAAAGCTTTCAGGGCTGCAAACTACTGACTCTCTAGATGCAATTGCGCTTATGAAAATTCCTGCCAGTTTTTTCCATGTTGATGATGATCGAAAGAACTACCAGAAATGGTTTCCATCTGTTCATCGGATACTAGTCCTTGATGGGATTCAGGTGATACATAATGTCTGTTACGTATCCGAGTAAGGAACGGAACTAGAAAACCTCCTCTCACACTCTCACACCAACGAACAATGAGAAATATCTGAATAAACCTCTTTTATTAAATGAAAATAACTGAATTAAAGAGAGTAAACAATAACTGGGAGCAAGATCTTCGTCAGTTCCTTGAGAGCATAACCTCTCTTACAAAACTTGCAAATCAAAAAGCATGCCTTTTATCCTAGGCTTCCCCTTTATTTATACTAATTAATTCCCTTCCAAAAATATACTAAATATTAGAAAATAATCCTATTTATTATAAGTATCTGAATATATTTAGTCTTATTTACTATATTTAACTTATACTGAATAATATATATTGAGATATGACTTTGTTATTCTAATTATCCTTTTGCTGAATATCTTTAGCCTTATTTACTATATTTAACTTATACGGAATAATATATTGAGATATGGCTTTGTTACTCTAATTATCCTTTCGGAATATCTTCTCTGAATATCTCCCTTGTTACTCTAATCAATTTCCCGCCCTTCTCTTTCTTTCCTATACCTCTTCTTCTTATATACTTTCCAGCCCCTAACAATGTTACTTCTTGACTTTACCATTTCGGGTCTCTGAATGTACGCCTGATCATCTCTTTCTTGTGGATGGTGGCACCACTGACCTGGTTTGACCTATTTTTGTCAATATTGCCACTTATTCTATGTAGTTATTTTTTGCGCTTCTGATTAATGTAGGACCCTATATACTTATTGGAAACATCACAAACTTAAATTGAATTACCAAGCTTTCATAACAAGTTTAATTACTGATGTTGTACAGTCTTTATCAATGACGTTTTCTGGGTAGAATATGAAACATAGCTCTATAGTCTACATTCTAAAATTTTAGAGAGGAAATTATAAAATTCATATTTCAAGTTCATGTTCCTCAAAAGAAGCTCAGAATCATCTCCACTTCTCCATAATCATTGCTCCCCTCATTCTGCATATAGGATATAGGAAAGTAGAATATTCATGGACTTCAATTACGATAAGGGCTTGAATAATCTGTTTGTCATGTGTTATTTTATGTGAATGTTTCAAAGTGTAAACATTGAGAGAATCCTGTTGGTTTCAAAAACTTCATGTGCATAATTGATATTTGAGAATTGTTTTCTGCAGGATCCTGGCAACCTTGGTACATTGCTCAGATCAGCTGTGGCCTTCAGATGGGTAAGGAATTATCTTCCTCCCCTGGGCATAGGGTCATGGAGCATTGTTTTCATATCATTCTACTGATCCTCTGTGCGTGATTTTCTAACCTGTTTTATGGACATGGTACATGATTAATACATTAAACTTTAACCAGTTTCAGGGAATGGGATCTTCTCGTCTAAGAGTTCCTGATGAGGTTTTACTTGTTTTAAATGATGTCTTACATTTCAAACAAACCTTTAGAATGTTATGCTCATTCATAATTTTTTTAATCGACATATTCGTTTGTTTGCATTAACAGACATATGGAATCAATTTACGACTTAATTTTCTCCTCAATAGGAACTTCGTCTTCCATTGTTGTCAAACTCAAGGATCAGAATGGAGGGTACAAGATCATAACTCGAGGATTGTAAAAGGATTGACTCAGATATTAAAATCCTTTCTAGAATGCATAAATATACATAAATAATAGCATAAAGAAGCAAAATAACTAATAACTTTAATAAGTCAACAGAAAGTACTAGACTCAAACAAACAACATATAGCAAACACCAGACGCAAAAACACTAAGAAAAGATGAAAAACATAATAGACCTTACTTAAATTGTTGTGTATTAGTGCTAAGAAGTAGATTTTAAATTTAATTCAACCTTATAAAATCGACTTGTTAGGTAAGGTTTGTATTTATTTTTATAGTTGAAGTGAGACTTGTAACATACTTTCCTCATGTTGATGCATGTATATCTGGTGCATGAGACTAGATATTAATGGATAATTTAGTAGCGCGTAAAAAGTGGATTTTAAGTATAATTCAATTTTATAAAACCGGTTTGTAAAATGGAGTTTGTAACCAATTAAGTATTGTAAACTTGTTTTATCTTTAATTGATAACAATTAGGATAAAAATTTCTGTAGGATCTCTGTGTTAGAATCTTCCTACTTATTTCAACATAGTTTGTTTGATATTTGAATATAATAACTAAAATTCCTTGTTTTAATTTTAATTCAAACTTGACATGTTTGCATGTGAAAGGATGGAGTTTTCCTTCTTCCCGGCTGCTGTGATCCATTCAATGAGAAAGCTCTTCGGGCAAGCCGAGGTGCCTCGTTTCAGATCCCTGTTGTTTCTGGCAGCTGGAATCACGTGGAGTCTCTCAAAGAAGAATTTCAAATGAAGTTGCTGGCTGGGCACCCAGAGCTTGGAGAGTTGCTAAAGCCAGTGGGCTCTCTCTCTCCAACCTTGTGTGATTCCTTATCAGATACACCATTGTGTTTGGTTTTAGGAAGTGAAGGAAGTGGCCTTTCAGAAAAATCCCTGCAGGCTTGTGAACTTGTGAGCATTGCTATGGCCGGAGAATACGAGTCGCTCAATGTTTCAGTTGCCGGTGGAATTTTCTTGTACATGCTACAACCAAAGAATCGATGATTTTGTATTTGTATGCTCTCATTTAAGTTCATCATAAGCTTCATTCTCTTATGCTGATTGCAAATTTTGGCCTTTTTTTTCATCCCTTCTTAAAATTATAACTTAAATGTCATTTAAGTTATGAAATGAGGAAATATTGAATTTAATCTCTTCAAGTTTTCTGTTTTTAATTCTTAGTATTTGAAAGAACTGTTTCTATTATGTTAATTTTAGTCATCATAAAAATTGTTTGATTTTTATTCCCTGATAAATATATTTCATTTTAGAAATCTTAAAAGGTGTCACTGTTAATAGTATTACAAACATGAATACTATCTGAATTCGTCCTTATATAAATACGGAATTTCGCATGATATTCAAATTGATATAGGTAATATGTAAGTTTTAAATCATGAACATTTTTTACGAGGGCTTTTATACTTGTTTTTATTTTTATTTACAAAAATACTTTGAATTGATTTTACACGCTATTTTAAAATTTATAAAATTATTTCTTCTTTTTTATACTTCTTTCTTATAAAATCATTTTTTTTGTTTATATTTTTTATGAAAAATATTTTACAAATATATATATATATATATATATATATATATATATATATATATATATATATATATATATATATATATATATATATATGTGTGTGTGTGTGTGAATGTGTTATTCAAGAATATAATCTAATATCGAAATACGTGTAAAATTTTGAGAAATTTTTTTCGGTCGTCATCCATAGTTTATCATTAAATATTTTCAATAACTAATGGTTTTTATTTTTCAAAGGTGGAAATAGAGAAAATATTTGATCAAAGACTAAAATTGAAACCTATATTTTTCAAAAAGAAACAAATTTATCTTTTAAAATAAAATGTTTTCAGTTTTTAGTATTTGAAATACATGCATGTCTTCGGTATAAAAGGTAATTTTTATGTTGGTATCTCTTAATTTCACTTTTTAGTTTTATTTCATTTTGAAATTTTGTTAGTATTGTCTTTAAGGTAAATAAATACTATGTGTTTTAAAATTTGTTACATTTGAACTAGTGTAACAAATCTGGAAAGTGATATTAATATGGGCTATTTACTGTGCAAGTTAAACATATCAGTTAGGCTTCTACTTCCTGCACACTCATAATATTTTTGAACACCACCATATTTTCAAAATGACAATTTTATCTTCTGGAAACTGATTTCTGAAATATACATTCTGGAAACTTTTCGAAACAAGCTTTGCAGAATTTTTAAAATAGGATTTCTAGAACGAGAATTTTAAAACAATTTTTGAAACTAGATTTTCATGAATTTTCTAAATAAAGTTTTCAAAACATATAAAATATATTTTGGAACAGATTTTCCAAAATATAATTAGTGGAACAAACTTTTCATAAGACATATAATATTTTTTAGAATAAATTTTTCAGAATACCACTACATGAAATGTGTTTGGTACATGAAATACATTCTAAAAAGAGTTGTTCAGAATGAGTTTTTTTTTCAGCATTGAACAGTAACTGTAGAAGCATGGTGACAATATGGTATGATGCAGTGATAAAAAGGGTTTGAATCTTTTCTACTGTGAGGGTCAAGAAACAATGGCATATTAGTTAATGGTGTCAAAATCACAATCAAAACCATTAATTTCATATTATCTGCATAAAAAAGTTTAAAAACAAATCATAAGATCATGTTTTTCCGTTCATAAACTATTATAAAACGTTTATTTCCTAAATTGAATTATAAAATATTTAGTTCTTATATTTTACGAAAATAAATGTAAACATTCTTCTCAAGGAATGATTATCTGAACTATTTTTTATGTGACAGACAAGATTTCACATTAAACTAGAATATAATTTTCATACAATGTTAAGAATAATGTTTTATAAGACTCTCATACAATACAAGAAAAAAATACTTTATAATTTATTTTGTAGACTAAACACATTTTTTATAATAATTTAAAAATAAAAAATATTTGTTTTATTTCTACTAAATTGTAACATCCCAATAATTTGATGAAATTATATAGGATGATTAGCATCATAATATGACAAAACAGTTTAAGGATGTAATTAAAGTCAAGCTTGTTACAGTCATCTAGAATTGACTAGAAATTTAAACACTGCAAGCCTTAGAGTATTTCAAAATACCTAACCAACTAAAGGTTCAAGGAGGCCTAAACAGTGTTTCCACAATACAGATCATGAAAACTGGTAGAGGTCCTAAGAACTGGGAGCTGCATCTTCTTCGTTTTCCAGTGCTCGCTCCAAAGGTGCGTCACCAGTTACTGCTCACATCCAAAGGATTGGATGATCATCGCAAGGAGGGGGGCAAACACATACAACACATACAAATGCAAGGGTGAGCTAGGTCTCAAACAATCATACAATTCATTGCGAGAACGTTCATACACACTTAAACATGTAAGTCATCATGAACATATACATTTATTTCCTAGAACTCATTAGAACAAGTATCATATCATGTTAAGACTCCTAGACACGTCCGGACATAGAATGTATGTACAGCTGGGGCGGGTTGTGCACTTGTGATGGTCCCTACTGCTTTGCAAAGCCATTGCCGAGGGGTTTCAACCGACAATACACAAGGCTAGTCCATTACCGCAGTATAGACCTCCAGTGATAGCGTCTACCTTAGGGCCTCCCACTACTCCCACCACACGCGTCGATCCTCTCTAAGTGAGAATGAAAGACCATTGGAGTGTTAGGGATAACCCCCCATATGGAAGCCTCTCACATTTATTCAATACACTAACTGATCTCACGGAGAGATCTTAATTCCATAACGAATTCAACCACTTTATTCACATGATATACCTCCAATGCCATATTAATCTTACACATATCATATAACTTCAATCATTCTAAATTTGCAATAACAACCACATACACCTTTAATTTACCAAAAACAATTAACTAGATAGTGTGGATCGAACGTTTTAAGCATGGCCGACAACTTAGTGCATTGGCCTACCACTAGGAATGAACTGAGTGTCAGGGTCGAGCACCCTTTGATAGACCGAACGACCATGAGAAGGATCAATCTTCTCTGGCCGAGACCCACCAGACCGAACGGTCATGAGAAGGATCAATCCTTCTCTGACCGAAACCCACCAGACTGAACGGTCATGAGAAAAACCAATCCTTCTGTGACCGAGACCCATCAGACCGAACGGTCATGAGAAGGACCAATCCTTCTCTAACCGAGACCCATCAGACCGAACGGTCATGAGAAGGACCGATCTTTCTCTTACCGAGACCCATCAAACCGAACGGTCATGAGAAGGACCAATCCTTCTCTAACCGAGACCCATCAGACCGAACGGTCATGAGAAGGACCAATCCTTCTCTGACCGAGACCCATCAGACCGAACGGTCATGAGAAGGACCAATCCTTCTCTGACCGAGACCCACCAGATTGAACGGTCATGAGAAGGACCAATCCTTCTTTGACCGAAACCCACCAGACCGAACGGTCATGAGAAGGACCAATCCTTCTCTGACCGAAACCCACCGACCAAACAATCATGAGAAGGACTCAACCTTCTCTGACCGAGACCCAAAGACCGAACGGTCAAATTATGCAGAATTCTGCAGAATTCTGTAGAATCTGGATAGCACCCTCTATGACCATTTCTAACAATTTTTACCAACTTCTAACACCCTTAATTCTTGTTTTAGACATAATTAAACCTATCTAAATGATTCTAAACATCCCCATTGCATTTCTAAAGTGATTTAAGCTCCTTTCCAACTCTAAAATACCAATTTTCCCAACTTAGGGACCCAAAACCCAATCTTACCTCTTTGCACCTATTTTGACCAATTTAGTGACTCAAACAAATCACAATACAGTGGGTGAAACTGCCCCAACAGCCCAAAAACATGACAGACCTCATTTGCTCAAAATCACTGCCTCACTTCCTCTAAAATGACCTAAAATTGACCCTAAGAAACTTGATTTTCCTTCCTAACCGTACCACAACAGATTTTTCATACCAAAATAGTTCCAACATACATAATTCATCATTCTAAATCATTCCAAACAGTTCATAGCCATCAATCACCGATTTCACACATCACACACATTTCCATACATGCATTTCAAGTCAATATAATCAATTTCATGCCTCCAACAACATACCACTTCCAAATTATCATGCATTCACATCACGCAACTAAAATGGAAAGTAGAACTAGCTCCCCTTACCTCTAGTGTGGACGGCCAACTCAAGAAAGAACCTTAGACCACTTGCTTTGAACCCCAAAGTGTGAGAATCACCTATAAATCATCAATTGATGATGGAGAATGAATTTTAGAACCAAATAGAAGCTAGATTATGGAAGAAAACGAAATGGGTTGCATGCAACAAGAAATCACATGCTTAAAACCCTAGAGCAAATGAGAAAAAGGGGCTTTCTGTGAGAATCGTAGAAAATAAAAGTATTTTCTATTTTAATTTGTTACACTTGTAGTATTGAATAATTAATCTTGATGCATTTTAGATATTTGTGAGTACTAAAAAATATACTTTACTATCTTGTTAAATGATGAGGTATGTAGGTGTGTAATATTAAAACCAAAATATACTTTAAAATATACTCATAATACAACCTCTATTTTAGCTATGTAAATTATTGTAGACATGACCTTTTATTTTATTTCCAAACTCAAAGATTTATATTCACTTCACGGGTTTCATTCCAAATTTGTATCCTTTATCATTTTTCCACTGTGGGGTATCTTAAAATCTTGGCAGCACATAGCCTTTCTTATCTTATTAAGTGAAACAAAACATATCTTGAACATAGATTCTCTTCACATAACCTACACCTTTTCTTTTCATTCAACCATGGGACCTCCCATTTATGGAAGCACACTCAACTTTAGTAAACAAAGAAACAAAAGCCATTAAAATCAAGGAGACATCCATAAATCACGCATAATAATTTTGGAGAGGTGACCCTTTCATTGGAATATACATCTAAAGTTAGGAATGCATATAAAAAAACCTGATCAGTGGGAGGGAGGGGGAGAAAAAAAAAACTTAGTAAGTTTCCTTACGTCTGATAGAGTAAGAACCAGCAAAGCGAGGGACCAGTTGTGGACTAGAAGTGAAAGAAAAATTCTTTGCAGGAGAAGAGGTAGGGGGAACTAATCCTTTCTTCTACATGATTAACAAAAATATGAACTGTGAATGGTAATGGTAGCTATCTATATACTAGAGTAAATTTTAAGATTTCTTGATTTTTGATTCTGTTATCCACAAGTTACTTTGGTAAAACTTTCATTAGAACCTCATTAACCATTGGATCTAGCTAAAATTTTTATGTACTAATCTTCAGACTTAATTCTTCACTTTGACCGTTCAGATCATCAATTGGAAGTCTCAACTTAGAGAAATAAATTCCGCCTGCTGCAGTAAATTATTTACCAATATAATACTGTTACTGAGTCCTTTCGGTAAAATTATAAATTTTGAGTTATTAGACCGTTAGATCAACTTGAAATTTGAATATGAGATTCCTAAGACATATTATTTTACTTTGACCGATTGGATTGTGAATTTGAAGAATACTTTTAGAGCAATTAAATTCGCAATTTTGGAAAACCTGATGGACACTATATCTTTGTTCTTAAATTACCTCAGTAAACGTTTCGAAATTGATTTCATTTACCATTAGATTGACCCCAAATTTTAACATGTTGTTTATAAGACATTAAGTCATCTTGACCGTTTAGATCTATAATTAAATGTTTGTACTGAGAGAAACTTATTCCGCATTTTGAGCGAAGTCAGAAAACTACTTGAATTTTGTTCTTAAGTTACTTCGGTAGAACTTGAATATCTACCCATTTAACCGTTAGATTGACCTGAAATTTTAATATAAAGTTCCTAAAACATAGTAATTTCCTTTGACCCTTCAGATTTTGAATCAGATGTATAAATTTAGAGATATAAATTTCGTATCTTCTTTGGGATATCAATATCACTAAATTTCTGGTTTTGGGATATTTATAAGAATTTAAGATATTCGCCTTAATATCCGATGGATCGGATTGAAAATTTTACCAGAGGTCCTAAACATATTGTTAACTAGTTTGATTGGTTCAGACCTTTAATTAATTATCAGTATAAAAAGTAACCTTATCACAAAATATTAAATTGCATTGTATTGAGTGGAATTTTGAGTAAATGTATTTTTGAATTGTACTGTATTTTGATAATTGAACGATGACTGAGTTTATATTCATCATTTAAGTTAAATCATGGATTGTAAGTCAGTTATGATATGTCTGAATGTGTAGTATATGTACTCCGACCGTAATTATAAAAGGTTAAATTTTGTTTATTCATCTTCTTATAATTTTGATAAGTCGAGGAAAGGGAGGAGCTCGGAGCTAGATACTACTTTGATAAGTAGAAAATAACACTTTGTTGTGCTACTTTGATAAGTAGACATCGTCACCTTGTTGTGCTACTTTGGTAAGTAGGTAATAATACCTTGTTGTGCTACTTTGCTAAGTAGACAATATCACCCCTTTGTATTGCTTTGGTAAGAAGGCAAGTGAGAATACGTTATATCGGCTCTAGTAAGTGAATGGATGATTTTGACTTGAGAAGTATTATATAAATAAAATAATTTGATCTAGAGTATATTTAAGATGCGTAATTTCGACTGATTGTTACACTTGTGATATTAGTAAGAATATGGATAATGTACTTTTCTTATTTCGGTTAACTTACTCTATTATTTGTATTTGTGTTTATAAATGCAATGATCGTACAAATTATATCATATTATACGGGAGCAGAAAGTATTTCAGATGAATTAGCAGATGTTTCTGAACTTGCTTAGAAGATGAGAGACATGCAGGAGAAAGAGATTTGGAGAATTTCTAAAAATAATTATATGTTGGAATTTCCGAATTGTGTGGGATTTTACTTTCACAACTTCCGAACTATGTGGAATTTTATTTACGAACTGTGTGGAATTTTATCTTCAGAGAATTTGTATTGTAATAAAGAACTTAGTATTTCGTTGTGATTGAAAATGTTCTAAAATATATATATGTGTGTGCGTATATTTTGTAGAATATAAATCGTAATGCCCAACTTGGGGTGTTACACTTTCTTACCGGTTGGAGAAAATGGAAAATCAATCGGTGGAAATGCTCCTCTTGAAGTCCTAAAGGCTTAGGTAGCTTCAAATCAAGAAGCTCACGGTCAGATTTTGGGCTAAGATGGATGGAAAGTGGAGCAATGAAGAAGAAGAAAGAGAGAAGTTGTGCTTTGGTGAACTAACTTGAAAGAGGAATGGTTGAAACTTTTCAAGGTAAGTTTTTACTAAAGTCTTATTCTTTTTGCTATTAAAATTTGGCCAATGATTTACTGCCACGCGTACTCCACTTAAGTGATATTTTACATGAACAATATCTAACCTTTCATAACATTCATTTTTTTCATCCTCCAATATCTGATGATGTAACGAGGAATAATGTGTCTATTGCCCCAGTACAAATGCTTAAGAAATTACCTGAACGATAAAAGTTTTTGTTTTTTGTTTTTTTTTTCTGAAATTCCTTCTAAATCAATTTTTTTATGATGTTGGATTGGGCAAGAATAAAATCTTGAAATATCTGTACGTACCTTAGGCTTCTTTTTATGTCCCCCCAAAACACAAGAATGTTGTATAAACCAAAAATATCATTTTGGCATCTTGGGCCTTAATACTTAAGCCCCTTATTGTAGATAGGTTGAAAGAATTTCCTTAGCATATTTGCAATAGTGAAATATTAGATTTGGTGGTCCTCACAACAAGAAATAATGATCTTGTTAAAGATGCTTTCCATATGGTTTATTTCATCACTTTTCCCTTCTCTTTGCTATGTGATTATACATATCCATTATAAACTAATTATGAGCCACTGGATTTTGAAAAGCACCATCTGCAGTTTAGGTTAAACAGCACTTGTATCCATCATATTCTGATATTGCCCATTGAGTTGAAAGTTGTATAAAATTTAATTTGATTCCTATACTATGAGCAAACATACTTCTTATCATAATGTGAGGATGTGACAAAATATTCATATTAACTATTTGGGCAGTTTTCTTTGCTCATGACTTACTTTTTTGGCTGAGTTATATTCATGTAAGGTCAGTTCTGAATGTTAATAACAGAATAATTTAACAAAGAGTGTACGAGTCTTTCTGGGAACAGCCTTGCAATCCATCATATTCTGATATTGGCCCTTAACTTGAAAGTTGTATAAAATTTAAATTTAAATAATCTCAATATAGTATGAGCATAACCCTTTTCATAATAATTTGAAAATTGACAAATATTTATATATTTATGTTATTTTCCTTATTTTTTTATGGTTAATGAGGAAGATGATGTGCTTAATTAGATTATAGATAATATTAATGTGTTTTTTCAAAAAGATGACGTGGTTTCTCGTATTTTCTTCTATTATTTTAATAAAATTTTATATGATAACGATGAATAAATTTGAAGGTGTTTCTGACAGGTGAAAGTTAATAACTAAGATGAACTTGGACAACTATTATTTGTTAAGTTTTCTTTGTCCCTTGAGTTACTCTTTCACTCTCAAGTTGTATTCAAATTAGTCAGTTCTCAGTTTTAATAACTGAAGGGTTTGATAACCGAGAATGGTAGTTTCTTTAATCATTTATTTCAAGATATAATATTATGTTATAAAAAATTATGTTGAAATGGTTGAAATAGAAATTAAATTAAATTATGAAATAACTTCTTCGGATGTGTTTCGTAAAAGAAGAAATAAGTAGTCAATTCATTCTCAGGAATTTTAAAAATCTATGAAGAATTAAAATATGGTATTGCAATTTGACCGTTTTCTTCATTGATGTTTTTTCTTTCAAGAAAACTGTGCATGTATATAATTATGCGAATTGTTTTGACCGAAACATATATGGATGTTATTTATTTATTTTTAATAGTCGTTTAATTCTCTTACCTAAATTAAAGAAATTGTTTAATTTTTTCATTTTTAATATAATTTTAATTGAGTTATCTATTATTATCTTTAGCTTTTTAATATTCATTGTTTTTTATATCTGTTATTTAACTAATTAATTTTTCTCTCTAAATTAATTAAATTTTGGCAAAAAGTATATCTTATAAAATGTTATGTATAATATATCTATGAAAAAGTTATATCTATCTAACATGCATGTACAATATGTAACATGTCTATGTAAGAAATAGTTTTACCAGATCAGAATGTGATATGATATATTGCTTTTAAAAAAATGTAGGGTATTTAATTCTAAAAGAAAAAGTCTCATATTCTTTATCGTCCCAAATTAGTACAATGAAGTCACTTTTGTCTCGCACTAGATTTTGTTAACATATTAATTTGCTAAGAATTAATGGTTTATATTTATTATCTTTACGATAGTTGTGTACAATTCTTTTACTAATCTTATTTGTATCCATCATTTTCTTGAATACATTATGTTAATAAATATTAGATGATACTAAAGATAAAAAGATCATTTTAATTTTAAAGAAATTAAAAATATATATAAAAAAACACAATTAAAAACATTTATTTTATTATCATTAAATAACTATGTCTAAAATAAAATGTTGAAAACCTTCTCACTTATTTTACTTGGTCAATAAACATTTACAAATAAGAAACCAGTGTTATCAATTGATAATGAAAGTTTTGACTAATTGTTGATAACATTGTAACTTATAATTAAACATAATTTTTTTTATTGCTTGATAGGTAAAGATATTGGTTACGACTAGATCTATGTATTCATGTATTTGAATATTTAAAAAAATCATGCGTCTTTAAATATAAGACAAAATTTATTATTTTATTAAGATTTAATATTATTTCTTTCAAAACACACTTATGTTTAAAGTTTAGCATTTGCAATAAATATTATGAGAATAATTTAGAAAATACGAAATACCTTCAATAAATTTAACTAAACTTTTTTTCCTTGATTAAAAATATTTTTTACTTTTATTTTAATTCAAAGATATTATATATTGAAAAATTCTAGTATTTTACACTGATTTACAATTTTTTATTTTACACCAATATCAATGTATTATTATTAAATTTTTGAATAAAATTTTATTTTTAATCACACAATATAATAAAATAAATCTTTTTAATAGCAACACACCCTTAAACACAAAATTCAAATAAATGTGCACAATAAATTTCGTTTAGTATCATATAACTTACATCTACAAATATTTTTCAATAAAATTATTATGATTTCACATGTAACTTTTTTAATAAAAAATACAAATAATAACTATCAAATTAACTATTTTTTATAATAATTTTTACCGTTTTTTTTTCATATTATTCAATGTGAAATTTTGATAAGTCATGCATAAAAATCAATAGTTATCTAGTGTATGCTATTAGATAATGAATTGTATGTTGTTTTTAATGTTGTATACTATGACGACTATAATTTCTGTGTATATAAATTGTGAAGTTTTCTTATTAATGAATATGATAATTGCAATTCATAAGTTTTTTCTCAATCGTATGCTAAGTTAAATTCAAATACATTTCAGTCTCTATCTTTTTCCTAAAGTCCATCTTGTCTTTATCTTTAAATCATTCATCTTGGTCACTGTCTTTCAAAATCTGAGCCAACATTCTAGTATTCAATTTTAAATAACTTAGTCAATATTATTATTAAATTTATCAACATAGAAATTGGAGCCAGAGTTGGTCAATAGACACTTGTATTCTGTAAATCACTGCTGAAATTAAATTTATGAAAATGAAAATCAAATAACTCAGTGAATATTACAATTAAATTTATCTACACGAACATTTATATTATTATCAATCTCTCGATTTTGGGTGTAGATTAATGGTTTTATTTCTGAAACAATGTTTTAGAACTTTGAACTAATTCAAAACACAACTTATCTACATGAAACTAAGTGTTTAAACCAAAAAACGCCATGAACATGATAAAATTTGTCTGAAGAGTGACTCTTTATCCTTTAGGTTTCGATATTAATGACGATCATATCCAATTCATATGCTATTATTTTCTAACTGGTAATATATTAAATTAAGTTTCTGATTGCATAAATTTCAACTGATATGCAATCCTTTCAGTAATATAAAAATGTTCAAAAAAATGGAAAAAAAAAATTCTCTCCCTAGAAATTCACCACCCTGGCACATATTCTACGGTCATGCATATATATCTAATTGGCAAGTTTGAAGTGATTACAATGCTTATGTTTTCTGTACATAATTGAATTGAACTAACTGTCAAAACTAAAATATATTATATAATCTGTCAATTGCTAATGTTTGAAGGTCAAGGTAGAATATATATATTTTATGAAACAGTAATATTATAAAAAACTTGAGGACTAAATGTAAAATATTGAATAAGGTTGAAGATGAAAGTAGAAAAAGTTCATTTAATAGAATATTATAAAACCGTTGTTGACTAAACGTAGATATATATATGCATGCAACAAGTGTTATCAAAGAAAGAACATGCCTATAAGATATATTTAATGGCTGCTTCAATGCTTTGTGGTCTAATCATCCATAAATTGGACCAACATATAGTTTACTTTTTATTTATGTTATTAAATTATCAACTATTCTTAAATCGGATTAAGCGAATATAAGTCCGTTCCTAACGGATCAAACCAACCAGAACTTTCGCAGATTCAAGCTCTTCAATAGAGCTGCTGCTGCAGTCAGCAATGGGAGGCTAAAGCGCAAGAACATGTTATCTTAAACATTAACAAACTTGTCTTTAAAAGTTTATTTAACTCCTAAATTTTTTCAACAAAATTAAAATATAGCTCATATAAAATAAGTTTACATAAGATAACTATGATTTTCTTCAACTGTTTTAATTTATTTCTAGAAAGAAATAGCATGTCAAATAATAGTTTTATTTAAATGTAGATTTGATGAAGGTCTTTTCACTCCAAGCACTTCTTCTGTATTTTTTTTTATTATTAATTGATGGGTTAAATAGGTTAGTAATACTAATATGTGTCAATAATTTTGCTATATATGTATGGCAGACTCTTTTGAAGTAGAAGGTCTAGTTCAGCGATTGACCACTCTACCATGATTCAGAGAGAATATTGAAAAACCAAGCGACCAAATTCGATGGACACAACATAAATAAACTAATGAAATTATAGACTCGGTTCCCTATTAATTCTTTTTTATTTCTTTTCTTTTGGTGAGTTCTCATTACTATAGTTAGAATGTAAACGTTTTATAATACACAGCATGCAACAAAACCATTGAATGCATGATGCTAAGTCAAATTAGAAGACTCGTGAAACGATTTCGGCCAAGGATTTTAAAAAAATTATTATTCCACCTTTAAATTCATACAAGTGGGAGTCAATATGTAATTCAAAATATTTAATTTCGATAAATTGTTAATAAACTTGAATAACAGATTTGACACTTATTTTTAACTAAAAATTTGAATATATATATATATATATATATATATATATATATATATACATATATATATATATATACATATATATATATATATACATATATATATATATATATACATATATATATATATATATATACATATATATATATATATATACATATATATATATATATATACATATATATATATATATATACATATATATATATATATATACATATATATATATATATACATATATATATATATACATATATATATATATATATATATATACATATATATATATATATATATATATATATATATATATATATATATATATATATATATATATATATATATATAATCTATCCTCAAGATAAGGATAGAAGAAACAATAGTCATTAACATTACTCCTCTCACCATTGCAACCATGCGAGTCTATGCGTGATAGTCAAACACACAATTTTACCCTTTTTCTTTCTTTCGAGTTCAAAGACTTTGTCTGCTGCAATATTCCAAAAAGTCCTATTTATTCTACTATAATATAGAATAAAATTGTAATAAACAATCAATTAAGAAAAATAAAGTAATAGTCACGTGTTATTAAGTATTTGAATTTAATATTTTTTTAAATATTGTTTTAAAAGTATTCTAATTATTTATGTCATTTTTACTATGTATATATATAATATGTGTGTGTGCAAATGAAAACTTTAAAAGAGATTGTTGAAACCTTACTAATTGTTGGACTGATAGAAGAAGATAACTAAGATGTGAAAGTCGACGAAAGTTTTTATGTTTTAAAAATGTGGTATGATAGAGAAACCATGTTTTGCATATGGAATAGAAATTTACCTTATTATATAATTATGTATCATAGTCTACTGTGTCCGAGATAACTCTGTTTGGTAGGTTATATGAACAAGACTTAGTTTTTTTAGACTGAGTAGACTTTGAGTTATTTTGCTAAAATCTATTATTTGGAATCCAAGACAAATGAAAAATTTCTAGAATTTAATTCATATATGTTTCGGAAGTAGATCTATCATAGAGAAATGTATAATGATAAATAAATTTGTACATAGTTGAAGTGTGGTATGAAGAATGTCGTTAAGTTTATTCTCCTTTTATATATATATATATATATATATAGTTTATATTGCATTTTGTGTTTTGTATCTGTTTCTGTTACAAACATGTGATACATAGAATCAGACAATAGTGTAAGTGAATACACCACAGATAGGAGAATCTAATGCTGTCACTGGTAGAAGATTCCTATATGTACTTCATACATATTTTTTGTAAATCTATTTTTAAAAAAATTAACTCATGAAAAATATAATTATATATATATATATATATATATATATATATATATATATATATATATATATATATATATATATATATATATATAAGTTTTCTACACATGGACGATAGCAGATGACCTGTTAAACAAAAGAATATTAGACGACTAGCTAAACGATTAATGTTAGATGAATGATATAACACTTAATAGACTACTAACTAAACTAAGTAATAATAATAGTAATGTGAGATCATGCTTGACGTGTTATAATTGCTATCTATTCTTTACAATTATATAAAGCCAAAACCTATCAATCTGAAATGATTTTTAGAAAAATCTAACGTTAGAATGGGTTTAATCTTCATGCAGAATACTCCAACAATTAGGCCAAAATTATACCTATTTTGATATTTTACGAAGTATAGGGTCTGGGAACTTTTTGTTCTCTTCTTTAGTTTTCACCAATTAACCAATTCAGATTCTACTTTTCAGAACCGCGAAAAACAGCATCCCAACTCTTGTCTCTTCCTAGTTACTACTATATATGTTACATCAACATCTATTTTATGATTTACTTGCTCCTTTCATTTCTTTGAGAAAAAAAAAACTAAAATAATTTAAAATAACATGTCAAGATTAAAATATTTATGATCCAATAAATAATTTCAATTCACTCTTTTAGTATATTCAGTATCCAATATATATATATATATATATATATATATACACACACACACACAGCAAGTTTATGAAATTAACCACGTGCGTTTAATTTTTCTTACTAAAAGTGATACAACGCAATACAGGAATTGGTGAAAAATGTTACTAGAGATATAAAGAGTGAAAAGAAAATCATTCCTAGTCCTTTCATTTCGTAATAAATTATCTTATATTTTGTAGACGGGCGAATAGAAGCTAGTAAAAAGAAAAAAATAAAATAAAATAAAGTACGGTTATATATAATAATAAATAATAAAAATGTTTTTATGGTTGATGTTGATTTATTAAACATCGTAGCCTAATTTAATAAACAAATTTATAGAGTAAGATACTTAACAAAACAAGATATACATTTTATTCAAATCAATAAATAAATATTACATAAGAAGTTTTTGCAGCATTATTCACAATATAAATGTATTTTATATTTATCAATTAAGAAGTTATATTCATAGTTTTGATCTCATCAAATGTTTATATTCATATTATTCATCTCACTGAAGACTCGTTCAACTAACTTTATACCTTCACCAATATATCACAAATACGTTCTTAAATACCATATTAGTCAATATGTTTAACATTATAAGTGTTGAATCCAAAAATAATTAATGTATATAAGTTTTTTTATCATGTCTAATAATCTATTTTAATTTCTAGCATATTTAGTAAGTTTAATTGTTATTATCATTTTTGTAGTTTTGGATGGTAAATTTTTTAAAGTAACTCTCCATTTAATGGTGAGAAATTTAAAACACATTATATTTTAAAAAGCATCATATCTAAATTGATTGTAAGTTACAAGGAATATAAAATGTGACATTCATATGGATGAGGATGAAATTTTGTGTGAGTTATTAATTTGATGTTAGAAGCACTTATATTTATATATTTATTTTTATTTAGCAACCGATGTAGAAAGTTGGAAATATTTAAGTAAAAAATTTAGATCATATAAACTTGTTATATTCTTCATATATGTTAAACTTCCAAATGATAGCGACAGGTGTTGTCTTTACGTTCTGAAGGATCATTCAACTCCACCATATTCCTTGCATTATTATTCATAGGTACTATTACGAAACCAAATTGTCAAACTGTACTTGTTAAATGTTGTTTATGTGATTATGATATATTCAGATTTATTTCATTTGTTTGCTATGATATTTTGTTAAAATCATGTGTGTTTGTTCTGATACAGTTTGATTATAGGAATGATTTTATAAGCTATTGTGTACAAACATGGTTGTTTATTAATCATGGTTGTGCATTATTAAAAATGAGAAGATTGTTGAGATTGTTGATAAGGGAAGAATTAGTTTAGCTAAACCTTACAATCTCACAGTACTTCTGGTTTTTTATGATGACAACACATTATTAATAACACATGTACTTATATGTGTTACATGTTCATTACTTTCATGTGTATGAATTCTTGAAGAACATGTTTATGTTAATTCTGTCTATGTGTGTAATTTACTACTTTCTACATGAGATATCATCTGTGATTGCATAACAGATGTTTTAGAAAAGAAAATCATATGCACTTTGGTTGAACTTATATTGTATGGCAAAATTGTAAGTTTTAAGTCGACTTCATTATAAAGCAAGTCGATTAAAACTCGTGACCTAGCACAAATTTTCAAAAACAGTGCTGTGAGTATTTATGCAAAGAAAGATTTTCAAAACTGCATTGAAGTGGCATAGTCGACTGTATGCGCAAGCTACTCGACTTAGTTAGTTATGTTTTGAATTTCTGTTGATGCTTGTGAACTATAACGACTATATTTTGTTTCTTTGACCAAGCATTAATTGTTAGTCAACTGAATTAAATGTGTAATCAATTTAGTTGATGCTTGTGAACTATAACGGCTATATTTTGTTTCTTTGACCAAGCATTAATTGTTAGTCAACTGAATTAAATGTGTAATCAATTTAGTTGGTCTGAATGCTACTAATTGTTATAACTGTCATAACTGTCTAACTACAGTCAACTGTATTAGTAGCGTAGTCAACTTTGAGAGTGTCTGTTTAACAGAAATCTATAAATAGACGTGATTCTGTTTTCTACAGAGACTTTTGGTAATTCTAACATTTTCATTGAGTTGTTTCATATCTTGATCTCTGCTAGAAAGTGAGAAGCTCCAAGAACTCATCAAGAAGACTGTGGTGATCATTCTTTGAAGAGTTGCTTGACAAGCAAGTATTGGTGTGCGCTTAATATTGCTTGATCATTCTGCACTGAAGGTGTTCTTACGTGATCAAATACTTCTCTCAATCTTGTGAAGATTGTGGTTGCCCTGTTGTGATTACATGAAGAGGACATGCTGTATTTTGGGAACTTTGAGGATTTTTCAAAGTTGACAAAGACTGCAGGAGAGGGGATATCTTGCTGCTGTTCTTTGGGTGTTGTATGCCTATATTTTGGTTAGAGTGTTAGAGAGGTGTTTTATATTTTGACGTGGAGATCTCTATAGAAACCTTGATGTAAAAACATTGACCATTATAATGCATTTGTTTCCGGGTATAGAAAGGACACTGGATGTAGGCAGTTTGGCCGAACCAGTATAAAAATTGCGTTTGAATCTTCTATCCGTGAATTCTTTACTTTTCAAGTCGACTATATATTCTGCACAATCAACTATTTTCCGCTGCACTTGATTTATCTTTTTCATTGAGATTCAAGAAACTTTTGAAATTTCTCATTTTTAGGAAAAAGATTTTAAAAAGACTTTGATTTTTTATTTTCACCAATTCACCCCCCTCTCGGTGTTGAAACTAAGCCATTCTATTTCCAACAATTCCTAAGTTGTTTAAGATTTTTCCTCTACAATGAAGATAAAGCTTGATACTTTTGTTTATATTTTGAAATGTTGTGGTTAGTGCAAGTTTTGGGAGTTAGTGGTGTTAGATAATAACATGCATGAGATGAAAAAAACACACTCTCCATATACTTCTTCATTTTTGGATTGTGCTACCCTTGACCACCGAGAAAGGTAAGTTTAGTTCAAATTGTTTTAGTTTGAGATTCAATATAAAAATATTTAAAAAAAATACTTGTGGTCTCAGTTATTTCTATAACCGAAATAGAAAGGGTCTATGGCAATAATTTTTCTCACAATCGCTGCCATAGACCCTTAAAATTAAATAATTATATTAAATCAAATATAGTTTATTACCTTGGTTGTTTGTGGAACTGGAATAGAAAAGGGTCTATGACAACTTCTATTCTCACAACTGCTGCCATAGATCCATTTTTTATTTATTTTCGGTTTAATGCTTCTGTTTTCTTTTTAATCGAAGCAAAATATGGACCTTTTTGCTTTGGTTCATATCTGAGACCAAAAACCTTCCCTTTTTACCCTATCTTAACATGTCTCAGTTGTAGAACCGCTATCGATTGTCAAAAACAACCCATGCCATATCCATTCTTTGTAGTAGTGTTACCAACTAACTATAATTTCTCATATGAAACTACCCTATAAAGTGTCACTGATTCTAACCTTGTTCCAAATACCAAATTTAAAGAAAACTCCATTTCTTTCTTGGAATGCAATCTTGACATTTTCTCTAGAGAGACTTGTATAATTTCTACATTGCTAACATACTACTTATCTAATCCTCACAATCAACCTCTGTTTGAGACTACTTATCTCTAGTCCTATTATACTATCTATTTACTTCATTTCTTTTTGGTTTAGGCATACTACTTATCTTTCCTCACTAGTTAAAAAAAATAATTAAAAAAAAAGTTAATACATCTTATAAATAATATATCCTCCAAGGATCAACCTCTCAATTCCATTTGAAATGTATGTCCTTCAACAACGAAAAAACAAATAAGTATATATAATGTTACATCGAAATAACTGTTGATGTAAAACAATCAACCCAAAAGTCAACTCCAAAATATGCAACCAAAACATTCAGTGCAAAGAAACCTCTTACACTCAAATCAAACATATGTTCACAATCAAATTACGTACAATATGAAAAGAACCATCAAAAGCGTGTCACATACTATAAATCATGTGATTATCATTAAACCACTCATAAGTAAAAATGATCAAAATTTAGAAAGCAAATAATCTTATATTTAGTCATGAGTGTTCACTCTCATCACTCCATCAAGATTATTTCTCTCTTAATACAATTGTTTTCATTAACCAAATTAGTAGAACATGACCCAAACATTTTGTTACACGCTACAGAAGCACAACAAACCCATAAGCCTCGGGTTATCTGTTAAGACCCTGACGAGTGTACCAGATCGTTCTCAGGTAATATAATTGGTAAACCCAGTATCGTTCTCCCAAAGGACACAAAGGCCTAATATTTCGTGTAACCCAATCGCTTAAGACTTGAGAAAAGAATTAAATTTATGTTTTGAATGCAAAGAACAAAAACTAAACATGCAAATGCAAGTGATTCAATTGACAAAGAAAAACTCTGAATGGATGGAGTTGTTGGGGTTTACAATTTCATCTTATCCACTCTCATAAATCTACTCTTCTTATCTAATTCACTTGTTTATCTAATTGCCATGCAAACTTTCTTGGTTACCCTTAACCCAATCCCTTGGTGAAAAGAGCCTATTATTAATTACCGGCTTGCTATCCCTAGCCTCCCCCAGTAAATAATAATGGAAAACGAACGGAAGCAAAATACAATTGATCATCCTACCCCTATCCCGAGGCGGTATTAGCATAATCAAGGAATTTCCCACCAGTTCATGACATTACCGTACGTCCCCGGATCAATAAAGACAAATAACTTTTATCGAATGAGTTAAACGATAAAAACATTAAGCATAGATGAGAACCCAACAATTGATAAACCAAGTATATGACAAGCATATGAAATAAATAAGAATTTGGATAAATGAGAGTTTCAAAAGATTACATTGTTCCCCAACAACAAAGGGTTTATTTCACCATTGTCAC
This sequence comes from Vigna mungo, assembly GCA_036885675.1. Lineage (NCBI taxonomy): Eukaryota > Viridiplantae > Streptophyta > Magnoliopsida > Fabales > Fabaceae > Vigna > Vigna mungo. The sequence goes on from CP144700.1 coordinate 34,331,555, forward strand.
GATGAAACTAGATGAAATATAATGAAAGAATGGAAAAGCAAACCCTAGATTGGATAAAAATGAGCCTAAGCATCTAAGAAATATTCTCCAAGGAGTGTAAAGTAGCTCTGGACATCTTCCTCTGCCAAAAGAATCCGGTTTCAAGTCGCACTGGTGCTATATATAGGCCAAAAAGATAACAGAAAGATCTCAAAATCCGCAATATAAAAACTGACAACTGCTCAGCCCCTAATTTGACTGCTCAGCGGTTTCCCTCTAATCGCAGGACCGCTCAGTGCACAAAACTGCCGCTCAGCGCCAAAAACTGACCGCTTAACGCCCATTTTCACCGCTCAGCGTTGGTCAACTGCACTTTGGTCAACTAGTTGACTTTTCTGGTTGACTAGTTGACTTTCTGGTTGACTGGTTGACTTCTCTGCATTCTGGTTGACTTTTTTGCACTGCAACTCTTTGATAATTCAATCCTTCTTTCAAATCATTCAATAAACCTACAAAATCAAGGGAAACCAAGCATAAAACCAAGAAAACCAACTTTGACTCTCTTATTCTCTAACTTAGTAAAAATGCATGATTTCAAGCTAATTTTAAGCCATAAAGGGTGTGATTTAATATCAAAATTAAGTATGAAAATAACGGTTTTTCAACCGTTATCATTATCCTAAGAAAGAACTTCTCTGATACAAAAAATGTAACGAACCAAATTAACAGATATCATACTACCAATTTGTTTATCACATGATTAATAAGAACATGCAACATCATGAAATTATGCATATAGTTAATATATTTATAGTCCTCTAAGAATTTGGTTCAAATAATTTTCAAAAGAAATATAATTATTATATCCATAGGAGGTACTATCAAATATAACAATATATACATATATAAACATTCTACTTTATCATTCTAAGAGCTTTGTGACCTCATTTCTATTTCCTCCACAACTTGCATCATACTCTACTCATGTATAACATAGATCATCGTAGCTACAACCACAAACAAAAGGATAAGTTAGCGTAAGTATAACCAAACCTATCATTTATAATATATAATATTATGATCAATTTTAATCCATTCAATTCAACTTTTGCATACTCTCAACAATAATCAAATGTTGACAAAAAATAGTCTATATCAATGCAAAGATAACCATAATCCTCATGGCCCCCAAGACTTAGAGGAAAAGTGAGAGAAGGTGGAAAGAAGGAAAAGTGAGAGAAGGAAAAATGAGAGAAGGAGGTGGAGAATGAGAAGGAAGAGGAGGAGAATGAGCAGCCAGTAATGGAATGACAATGAAGGGTGATGAAAGTGGTGACGACGAAGCAAGAGGAAGAGGGGATAAGGTATGGGAAAAAGATAAAAATGGAAAGATAAAAGGAAGAAGAATGAGAGAGAAGGAAAAATATGAACAAGATCGCAATATTATTTGAAAATTTTTTCTGTTGATTTACCAACGTATTTTATCGATGAATTTTTTCGTTGTTAATTATAAACGAATTTCTTATTTCGTCGATAAAATTTATCGATAAAAATTTTATCAACGGATTTTTTATCATCGTAAACCATTGACAGTTTTGATTTATTAACAAATTTTAAACATTATTAATGAATTTTAACTATCGATAATATATATATTTTCCTTATAATGAACCCCTGCCACCATATGAGTATTTGTACCCAATTACTATATATATCTTCCATTAACTCTACTTTTAACCATATGACAAATTAATCACGTGATGAATTTTAAGCATTCCACTTAATCAATACATCAATCGAAATATGAAAATTTTACCTTTCACTGTTTTCCTATAATCCATACCCATGTCTTTAGTTGGGCTTTCACAAAAATGTCCTCAAGAAATGGCCTTTTATGTAATTTTTTGTTTTTTCATATATTCCACACAATAGCTACCCACGTACAATACCATAAGATTTAGCATTCTCCAATATTTAACATTAACAATTTCAACTGATTGGTGGTTGTGTAAATCCATATGTGTTTTCATTATCATACAATTTTCACACATTTAGTTACCCTACACTTAAAAAAGAGATAACTTATTTTTTCATCAATTTCTCCGCACAAGGCACATACTATGGATTATCCCCTTTTAAACAAATTATTCTATTCTTCAGCAATCTTCATGCAAAAAAATTAAGTTGGTGGTAATGCCATGATTTTCTATAGCAATTCATATGTCTTACATTCTTCTTCACTCCTCTCATTAAATATGTTTTTATAAGTATATTTGACATTCTCTCATCGACAACACCACACATCTACCTTTACTCAGTATTTTTTTTAACCTCTTGCACCAACCATAATATCGGAATTATTTTTCACTCAAATCAATCCCTCCACTCCAAGTTCCATTTTCACTCATTTGTGTGACTTCCTATAACTCTTATAATGTTACATCCCTATAAACAGAGTTTACATACACCTTGGCAATGTATCTTTTTAAGTTTACATACATAATATATCATTAAAATTTTAAAGAAATAAAACTATTACTATTATTGAAAAGTTCGTTCATTTCATGTCACTTGTAATAGAATCCATCCTAGTAAAAAGTGTAAGGATTGAGAAAAGTCAGCTAGAGAGTCCACAAGTGTCATCAGATAATGGGGTTGAACAAATAATGATAAAAATAAGTAATGTTTATATATGTTGGATTTAAAGTTCCCCTTTTTATCTAAAGAAACTTGTGTCTCTCTTCAAAGCAACTCTAATCTCACTCCTAGTTCCCCTCCTTCTCTCTTCATTTTCCTTCTCAATCAATCGTTGGATTCTCGATTAAGTGGTGTCCCAGCGTCCTTGACGTAAAGGGATACTAGATTGACCGATCACTTTCTGGTTCTAGTGGGTAAGCTGGTCTTGTCCTTTTCTCCGCAGTTCATGGAACTTGGACCATGCAATCTGCTAGTTGCATGTGCCTTTTTGGTTTCTTTCTTTCAATTCATGTCCAATTCTAGCTCTAAGAGCTGTTCTTGAACATAGTTCTATGGTCTGTAGGGTGTTGTCTAAATTATTTGTTGTATGATGTTTAAAAAGCATGAAAATTCTGAACTAGTATGTTGTTTGCTCTATTTTCTGTGTTTTAAATTAAGTTGGGTAATATGAATTGAATGTATGTTCTGTGAAACTATGTTGTAATGCCATGACTAAATTTGGATGTGTTTGATTGCTTTAATTGATTTTGTTGGAGGTGACAGGGGAGAAGAATCTGTTGTAAGGTGCTTAGATAGAAACTTTAGTGTTCTAGTAATGTTTTAGCTTATTTTATGGGAAGTTAGGTAGTGAATTGGAGAGGTAGAGGTCTAGGACTTTTTTTGGACTGTTGAGGCAACTTTAGCAAGTGAATTGTAACTTATTTTAGTCACCAAGTGGGTCAAAAATAGGTACTAAATGGAAGAATTGAGTTTGGGTCTCTAGGTTGAATATTTTGGGGTTTTAGGGTAGGAAGTTGGTCTCAATCACTTTAGATTTGTATTAGGAAGTCCTAGAATCACTTAGATAGATCTTACCAAGTATAAAACACAAATTAAGGGTGTTATAAGTTGATAAAATGGGCTAGAATTGGTAAAGGTGTGTGAGTGGCCTAATTTTGTAGAATTCTCATTCTGCAGATTATGAAGACTCGTTGAGCGAGAGGATTCACTCAGCGAGTCACCTTGGTGAATGCTCTCTGCCAGGGCATTCGCATAGCGACTCTATGCGTTATGTGAATCACTGTGAAGAGTTTCCCTTTGTTTAGAAATTCGTAAGGCGAGTCCTGCCGCATAGCGATTGGTCCTGGTTTGGGATAAGTGTAGGTTTAATTAGAATAGCTAAGGTATTCACTGTGCAAGTGTTGGGAGGGTTGAGTCTCTGTTTGGGGTCTCTCGGATAACGGTTTGGGGGCGCTATGCGAGGGTGAGACGTCTGGAACCTTTGCAAGTTTATTCGCACAACGAATGCGGTCGTTGTACGAATAGTCATGAAAAGGGGGTCTTTGTTTGGGGGGATTCACATAGCGAGCTAGGATTGCTAAGCGGCGGCTTCCCAACTCATTATGCGAGCCTATGTGCTCAACGAACAGTACGGGTTGCAGCTTGTTCTTTTCTTTCTTATTTCCTGAGGGTGTATTGATGGGTTGGGCATTAGAAGAAGGTTACATTGCCACGAATGTGAGTCTTGAATAAACTTTTAATATTGGTGTGATTTGGTGAATTGAAAGCCTATAACTCAAGGTGAGAATATACGAAGTGATTGGAGATGATAATGTTGTTAGAAGTATAAAAGTATGGAGCTTAGAAATGGTGAGTCTATTCCAATACTCTAATGATCACTTATTCTCAAGTAGAGAGGAGTGACACAGGTGGTAAGAGTGGCGGGAGGTCCTTTTCTATAGACTTAGATTTTAGTCATAGACAGTATAAGGATTAACCTTGTATAGTGTTGGAGAGTGCCACCAAAACTATGCTAGTGCAAAGACCACCAAGAGTTTGACATTTATACTAATCCGGATGAGTCAAGTCTAGAATATAATTCATTAGAATGTGTGATTTAGTTTACCCCCTGGAATTTGATATGTGTAGCATGTGTTTTTATACTTGTATGGTTTTTGTATTACTAGCTCACCCTTCTGCTTGCTTTTGTTTGTGTTTGTGTATGTGTTTTCCTTTTTGCAATGATCATCCACTTGGATATGAGTAAAGGCAGATGAGGTGCCTCTAGAGTAGGTCTTGGAGGAAGATGATACTGCTGTATAGCGTCTTTAGGATTTCATAATGGTTTTGAGTTTAGTATATTTTAGAAATACTCTTTGTACCTAGAGTTTTAAATTTATAGCCATTTTTATGACTGTAAGTTAAATACTTTAATCACAAGTCTCTAAATTGTTCTACCGTATTATAATTGTGGACTTCGATATTATATAGATCTTATATAATCTGGGATGTTACAAAAAAGTATGATTATTGCAATATCATCTCATATATTTTATCATCATATATCATATTATCCATCTAAATGTTAGTAAAATTATTTTTAATCACACATCATAACATATTTAAATGCATATATTGTAATAACGTAGCAATAAGGGCTTAGAGATTTTAATAGTATTAAGCTGATGAAACTATGTTTTAAAACTTAAAACATATCAGAAGCATAATTAAAAGCTTTTAGAACGTACCTGCTTCATTTCTTACAAACACTTCTCTCTCTAACCTCATGTTCTTCAAATTTTCTCCACCATCTCTGTAGATTACTCCTTCATTGAGCCATCATTTCACAATCAGAGGAAGCTTAGGTAATCCTGGTGCTGTAGGCTCCAATTCCATCGATTAATTTGGTGTTCTTCACCCTATAAGCGTTCTTTCCTTTTCCCGTTCATCCTTGGGTTGTGATCATACAACAAAATATTGATGCATGTAGCTCATTGTGCTTTTTCCCAAAATTCTAGCCAACCTAAATTCTAAAATTTGTTTATTTTTCCAATTTGTGATCTATAGGTGAGTACAAGTGAGCAATTAGGGCCTTCTGTGAGTTGGATTGCTTCATCCAGAGGTAAGGGAAGCTAGGTTTAACCTGTTTGTAGAATGTTAGTCTCTTGGAGTTGATTCTGTTTAAAAAGTATGGAGTTAATGCATGTGTAAACTGTATAGTAGAATGTAATACTGTTAAACTGAATTGATGAATATGTGTGCGGTAACGTGTGCTTCCTGATCTGTGAACTATGTGATTGTGTATGTTATGAATTAGGAACTGGTATGAATGTAGGTAGGATGTGGAAATTTAGTGTTTAGGAGTTGTGATTCAGGTTATGCAGATTGATGGGTAAACAACTAAGTTAATCTTAGTGTTTGAGCCAAAGTTAGGGAAGTATGGTAGTGATTTCGTGAATTAGGGGTTAGAGTCTGAGTTAGTCTATTAAAGTAACTTGTTGATAACGGTTGAAAAACCGTTATTTTAATGTGCTATTTTAGACCAAATTACTCCCTTTACTGCTTAGAATGAGCTTGAAATCAAACAAAACTCAATAAATGAGTGAGTCGAGAGTCAAAAGTTATTCTTAGTGATATTATGCTTGTTTTGCAGCAATTTTGATGGAAGTGAAGAATGGAGGTGAAGATAAAGGCCTTAGACTCAAGATAGAAGAAGAATATCAAGAAAAGAATAGTCTAGAAACTGCCCAGCGACAGAATTGCACTGCTGGGCGGCCAAATGCGAGTAGTTGGCACCAAGGTAGCGACGCCTGACGGTTTTGCGATAAGAGGCAAACCGCTGGACGGTGGACCTCTGACGCCGGGTGGTAGTGCGATAAGAGGCAAACCGCCGAGCGCAATAAGTGTGATGCCGGGCGGTTGCCTATTGGGCTCGGGCCTGTTTTCTGTTGCGCTCTTCAGCTATAAATAGCCCTAGTGGGATTTCATTCTCATTCTTTTGATAGAGAAGGGCGACCAAACCTACTTTTCACTCTCTGGAGAGGATATCTTGGATGCTTAGGCTCCTTTTCATCTTTTCTAGGGTTTGCTTTCCATATCTTCCATTATTTTCATCTTGGTTCACCATGACAATGATGAACTAAATCCTTTTGTTGTTGGGGGAACAATGTAATCTTTTAATACTCTCTTTTATTGAAACTCTTGTTTAAATTATATGATTTTCATATGCGTTTGTTATCAATTGTTGGATTCTCATACTGTACTTAAAGCTTTTATCGTTTAACTCATTTGGTAACTGATATTTGCCTTTATTGATACGAGGACGTACAATAATGTCACGAACTGGTGATAATTTCCTTGGTTAAGCAATACCACCTAGGGATAGGGGGTAGGACGACCAATTGTATTTGCTTCTGTTTGTAATGCATTTCTAGTTGCTAGGGGAGGCTATGGATAGCAAGCCGGTAATTAGTAATAGCCTCTTCTCGCCGAGGGATCGGGTTAAGGGAGGCCAAGAAAGTTTGCATAACAATTAGATGATAAAGCAATTTAAACAAGAGGAGTAAATAAGAGAGAGAGGATTAGATGAAATTGTAAACCCCTAACAACTCCATTTATTCATACTCTTTTCTCGTCAACTGAATCACTCATTGCATGTTTATTTTTTGTGTTTGCATTCACCACAACAATTATTTTTTCTTTAACAAGTCTTACGATTTTGATTCATACGAACGATAAGGCCTTTCGAGTCTCATGGGAAGAGCAATAATGGGTTTTACCATTTTTATTACTTGAAACGATATGGTACACTTGCCATCCCGTTAACATGTTTTTGGCGCCGCTGCTGGGGACTCGAGGTTTGACTTATTTAGTAGTGTGAATTCACTGAATTTGTCTTGTTTGTAATTATTTGTCTATACTTTTATTTTTTTTATTGTGTTTTATTTTATTTTCTGTAAAAGTGCTTTTAGGGGTATTTTTCTTGTGTATGCAGGAAGGGATACACACTAGAAGCAGGAAAGATCAGCAACCTCATCTCGAGGGATTACCAGACAGGGGAGGGAGGAAAGTTATACATTCTGCACGTGAAAACTTTCCTTCTCCTGTAACAATCTTGCAATCTTCACCAGAATCTTCTGCACAAGGTAGAGAGGAGATGGCGGACCAACCTCCTCCAAGACGCACATTGGGGGACTCAGCAAATACTGTGGGTCCTTTGAATTTCAACAGCATTGTCATTCCTGCGGACAATACCACGAATTTGGTGATGAGCCATGCGCTCATCCAGTTAGTTCAGAGCAACCAGTTCAACGGATTGTCAAATGAGAATCCCTACAAACATTTGACTATTTTTGATGAAATCTGCAATACTGTTAAGATGGCCGGAGTCTCGGATGAGAGGGTCAGACTTAGCCTATTTCCTTTTTCTTTAGGAGGAAGTGCCAAAGATTGGTTGCACTCATTTGCTGAAGGGACGTTTAGAAACTGGGATGCTTTGGCGAGACAGTTCGTCACCAGATTTTTTCCGCAAACCAAGATTCATTAAGGGAAGCTCGAAATCTCCTCATTCAAGCAAGGGATGGAGGAAACTCTCGGACAGGCCTGAGACATATTTAAAGGCCTGTTGAGAAAAACTCCAGTCCACAGATTCGACAAGACTTCTTATTTGCTCGCTTTTCTTGGAGGGCTGAATACTCAGTCTAAAATGATGTTAGATGCCTCGGCTGGAGGCAGTATTAATAGGAAGACTGAAGACGAAGCTTATGATTTGATCGAAGAGATGACCCTAAATGAAGTTTCCCAAAGTGAGAGAGGCGTAGAGAAAGGAGGAATCTTGCATCTTCCTTCTAATGATGCAACGGCTGCATTTAACAGATTACAATGAAAAGTACAGAAATAGAATGAAAAGAACCACTCTACCAACTTGAAGAGAACTGCTCCGGCAATCGACAAACGATTCACGAGCTTCTGCTTTCACAAGACCAGGCAGAGAACCTTGCCAACTTGAAGAGAGTCCACTTCGACTATCGACACACGATACGTAAGCCTCTCCTTTCACAAGACCAGTCAAGGGAACAAAGTAAACAAAAGCTCTCAAGAACGTTCCTCTGACTACTCAGTATTCTAAGCTTTCTCAGTTTGCACAAAAGTTATTTTCTGAAGCTTTCAAAAACCAATTATATAGCCAAGCACACTGAATGCCAAAGGTCAGCTCCCAACTGCCATGAATAATCGATTATTGTAAGTGATAATCGATTATTCAAGTCCGTTATAGAAATTTCAAAAAGTGATAATCGATTATTTGAAGTGATAATCGATTATTCAAGTGTGACTTGTGATAATCGATTATTGCTTCATGATAATCGATTATTTTAGTTCAAAAGCAACTGCTAATCGATTATACCTTAATCATAATCGATTATACAAGTAGAAATTACAATGTTTATCATTTTCCTACTACATTCAAAATTTACAAGTTGCTTTTTAAGTATTCTCCTATTTACAATAAAAAATTACAATTTGCAGCATGATCAAAACTTGTCTTCAGGTTTTACCAATACTCCCTTATTGGTAACAATCTCCCCCTTTTTGATGATGATAAAAAAGTCCTCTTTTAAAAGCAACTCAGTTTTACCTGCAGTACATACAAACAAAAAAAACCACAGAGTTAGCAGTACCTGTTCAATTTTTATTTCTCCCCTTAATAAATTTCTTCTCCCCCTTTTTGATCATAAGCAAAAAGAATAATGAAAAAAAATCTCCCCCTTAAAATTAGCTCCCCCTCAAAAAATGCATGAAATTGTCATAAAATCTCATTGTATTAAAACTAGCAGTGAAGTACATGAAATTAAAAAAAAATGAAACAAAGACAACAATATAATAATCAACCTTAGGAGCCTAAAACAACACTAGAATTCAGGACTAGGAGATCGCTCAGTATGTGGGATTTTTAGATGATCCTCAATGTTATGTAGTCGAACATCAAGCTCAAGAAATTGATCAACGAGATACTCATCAAGAGATTTCTGCCACTCATGAATGTCATCAAAATGAGTTTTCTGTGCTATACTCATATCCTCTAACTGTTTAGATAACCGTGCAAAGTGTTCTTCCATAGAAGTTGAGGAAGAAGAGGGTATGTTAGAGGGTCCAACATCAGATGGAGCAGTAGCATTTACTGGGTCAACCATATGAGTGTCCATATGATCATCTTCATCATCATCAGGATGGTCATCATCTTTGTGAATAAGGACTCGTCCCCTGGTAATGAATCCCATCTGACGAAAGGTAGTATCTCCAATTTCTGATCCCACAGCTTCAATGGTTTGAACAAGTTCTCCTTCAACAGGTACTCCTTTATATTCTAAAATCCTAGAAACGAAAAGAGCATAAGGAAATTGATAAGAATGGGATTTCTTGGCTTTTACCATGGTGTCAGCAATGAGAGCAGTCCAGTCGATGTGTATGTGATTTAAAATCCCATACAAGATAAGTAAATCCTGCTCAGAGCATTGAGCATGGTTGGTTGCTCTAGGACAGAGAATCCAAACAATCAAGTAGTGGATCATCCTCTCTTCAACTTTGAAACCTCCAACCAGTAGTTGCCTTCTATTTGTTTGCCTCTCGGGATGTCGTAGAAAGGATTGGAAAGTTAGCAACCTGTTGAAGTTTTCAAGTCCTAAATGGACTTTGACAGCATCATCCCAGATAGGAAGTTGAGCAACATTTGTCCAAACGTCATCATCTAAAATGATGCGTACGCCTTTGACCTTGGTAGATATTATCCCATCTCGATAGCACAAGTTGAAGTAGAAAACTCTTATGAGATCAGGATAAATATTTCCTTTTTGTTCTACTAGATGTGCTAACCCCTGCTCAGCAAAAGTATTTGGAAATTGAAATCCATAAAAGCGAAAAAAATCAAGACAGATATACTTTACCGCCATGATTTTCCTTTCTTGCCAAGAGTTTACGAAATCTGCATGTTTCTCTTGATCGGAGATCCATCCATCTATGTTGGCGAGTCGTGGTTGAGAGGAGGAAGAGGCTTCAGCTGTTTTGTGACGATACCTTCTTGGTTCAGCCATGGATGAAGATGGAAAAGATGAAGGTTTATGAAGTGAAAGAGAAATGAAGAGATTTTGAGCTCTGGATTTGATTTTAGCAGTATTTAGTTGCAAAGAAGTGTCTAAAAATCGATTATGGGAGGCTATTTATAAGAAAAATGGAAAAACTAGCCGTTTATAGCCGTTATGGGACGCTCCAACGACTCTATTTTTGAAACTGTTAGCGTGATAATCGATTATGGCTCGTGATAATCGATTATCAGTTCATTAATCTCTGCCCAGAATTGCATGATAATCGATTACGCCAGATAATAATCGATTATCTGCTCAAAGTTTTCTAGAATTGACTTTTATGACTAAATAATCGATTATGACTTAGTGACAATCGATTATGACGTTTTAAGGTCACGAAAAATGCAAGATTTTGCATAGACTTTGATTCTAGGACATGTCTAATACTCCTAATTCTCTACTAAGCTCAAAGAATCTATCTTTAGGAAAAGCTTTGGTAAAAATATCAGCTAACTGATGCAAGGTATCAACATATTCAATTTGACAATCCCCCTTTTGAATATGGTCTCTTAGAAAATGATGTCTAATTTCTATGTGTTTAGATCTTGAATGCATTATGGGGTTCTTGGTCAAGTTTATAGCACTAGTGTTATCACATTTTAGAGGAATATTGTCAAGGAAGATATCAAAGTCTTCCAGTTGTTGTTTCATCCATAGCATTTGAGCACAACAGTTTCCAGTTGCAATATATTCAGCTTCAGTGGTAGACAAGGCTACACATGCTTGTTTCTTTGAGTGCCAAGACACTAAAAAACATCCTAAGAAATGACAGGTTCCACTAGTACTTTTTCTATCAATTTTACAGCCACCATAATCTGCATCATAATATCCTATTAAATAGGTGAAGCATCAGAGGGATACCAAAGTCCAAATGAAGTAGTTCCCTTAAGATATTTTAGGATTCTTTTAAATGCAGTTAAATGTGATTCTTTAGGATTGGCTTGGTATCTAGCACATACACATACACTCTGCATAATGTCTGGTCGACTAGTAGTCAAGTATAGCAAAGATCCTATCATGCCTCTAAACATGGTTTCATTCACTCCTTTTCCAGTTTCATCCTTATCTAAATAACATGAGGTACCCATGGGTGTACTAGCTTCCTTGCAGCTATCCATTCCAAATTTTCTAAGAATTTCTCTACAGTATTTAGTTTGAGATATGAATGTTCCATTATTCATTTGTTTTATTTGTAGTCCTAAGAAAAAATTTAATTCACCCATCATAGACATTTCAAATTCTCCTTGCATTATTTTTGCAAACTCTTCACACAAAGAGTCATCAGTTGAACCAAAAATGATGTCATCTACATAAACTTGCACAAGCAAAATATGTTTTCCTACTTTCTTAATGAACAAGGTTGAATCAACCTTTCCTCTAGAAAATTTATTTTCAATCAAAAAGGTACTAAGTCTTTCATACCAAGACCTAGGTGCCTGTTTAAGACCATAAAGGGCCTTTTTCAACTTGTAAACATGATCAGGAAATTTAAAATCTTCAAAACCAGGAGGTTGACTAACATAAACTTCTTCTTTTATAAAACCATTTAAAAATGCACTTTTAACATCCATTTGATACAGTTTAAATTTCATCAAAGATGCATATGCAAGTAATAATCTAATTGCTTCTAACCTGGCTACTGGTGCATAAGTTTCATCGTAATCAATACCTTCCTCTTGACAGTAGCCTTTTGCAGCTAGTCTTGCTTTATTCTTTGTGATGTTTCCATCCTCATCAAGCTTGTTCCTAAATACCCATTTGGTTTCTATGACTTGGAATTCTTCTTGTTTTGGAATGAGTTCCCAAACATCATTTCTTTCAAATTGATTTAGCTCTTCTTGCATGGCAATGCACCATTTGTCATCTTGAAGAGCTTCCTTTATATTCTTAGGTTCTTCTGAGATACAAAAGCAACAGTTAGACAAAAATTATTTAAATTATGTCTAGTGGTTACCCCTTTTGATATATCTCCTATGATGTTGTCCAAAGATAGTCCTCTTGGTTGTTGATAGCTTTTGGAATCAACAACTTGGGGTGATTCTCGAAGTTCCGGAGGATAATTTTCATTTAGATACATCTCTTCAAGAGCTTCTCTGAAGTAATCCTCATCACCTGCAATGGGTTTATTTGACTCAAGAGGATTTTCCTCAAGGTCTACAATCTCATCAAAGACAACATGCATAGATTCTTCAATAATTAGTGTTCTTCTATTGAACACCCTATAAGCTTTGCTAGTTAACGAATATCCTAGAAAGATTGCTTCATCAGATTTTGCATCAAACTTTCCAAGATTATCTTTTCCATTATTTAAGACAAAGCATTTGCATCCAAAAATATTCAAATGAGATATATTTGGTTTTCTACCATTCAACAATTCATAAGGAGTTAATTTCAAAATTGGCCTTATAAGCATTCTATTTAACACATAACAAGCAGTGCTTACTGCATCAGCCCAAAAGTATTTTGGCACATTAGATTCACTCATAAGTGTTCTAATTAATTCTTCTAATGATCTATTTTTCCTTTCAACAACACCATTCTGTTGGGGAGTTCTAGGTGCAGAAAAATTATGTGTAATGCCATGTTCTTCACAAAACTTTTCAAAAGATTCATTTTCAAATTCACCACCATGATCACTTCTCAAAGTTTTGATTTTCAAATCTTTCTCATTTTGAATACGTTTAGCAAAAATTTTACATGCTTTGAAAGCTTCACTTTTCAACGTTAAAAAGAAAGTCCAAGTAAATCTAGAATAGTCATCAACAATTACAAGAGCATAGTAATTTCCACCAAAACTTTTAATTCTAGATGGTCTAAACAAATCCATATGCAAAAGTTCTAAGGGTTTTGATGTTGAAATCATGCTTTTAGAAGAAAATGAAGATTTAGTTTGTTTACCTTTCTGACATGCAGTGCATAATTTGTCCTTTTCAAATTTTAATTTAGGCAAACCAATTACAAGATCTTTTGAAATTAGTCTATTTAAATGTTGCATATGAATATGTGCAGCTCGTTTATGCCATAACCAAGGATTTTCCTCTTTAGCAACTAAAAATGTTATTCTATGACTAGATGCACTATTAATATCAATCAAATATATGTTATTGTGCCTAACACCTTGCAAAGCAATATCAGCAGAATTTTTAAAATATACAGTGCATTTATCACTTTGAAAAGTTACCTTGAGACCTTTGTCACATAGTTGACTTATGCTTAGAAGGTTATGCTTGAGACCTTCAACATGTAAGACACCTTTTATGGTTAAGGTGTCTCCTCCTCCAATGTCTCCGGTACCCATGATTATACCTTTGTTGTTATCCCCGTAAGTCACAAATCCATGCTTTTTCTTCTCGAAAGAAATAAATTTGTTTTTGTCACCGGTCATATGTCTTGAGCATCCACTGTCAAGATACCATAATGACCCTTTTGACTTTGATTGTTCCTACAAAACAATTTAGCAAGAATTTTAGGTCCCCAATCTTAATATGGGTCCTTGGGGTTAGTTTTTGCAAGATTGCATCATTTCACAGCTTTAACCCATGCATATTTTCCACTTGGCACACCAACATGTTTGATATTGCACTTGTTTGATGTGTGACCATGTTTCATACAGTAAAAACAACATACATCACTAACTTTGTTTTTAACAAAAGTTCCTTTAATAACCCAGATTTTTCGAGTTCTTTTTACCTTGGATTTATAATTTTGATGCATGTTTTTATTTTTAATATTGCTTTTATTAAAATTTGTTTTAGCATGTGAATTTGTTTTAGTTGCCTTAGCAAGCAAATTTTCAAGTATATCAATATCAAACATATAGGTCTTGCATAATAAGCATTCAACAGGTTCAACAATAGCATTTGAGTCAGACAATTTTATTTCTAAAGTACTGACTCTGTTTCTTAACACAACTTCATCATCAAGTAGTTTATCATATATCAATTTTAAATCACTGTGCTCTTTTTTAAGTTTTTTATGTGCAGCATCAAGTTTTTCAGATTCATTCATTAATTCAAAGAAAGCTTTTTGTAAATCTAGTTCACTTGATTCAAAGCTGGAATTACTTACTTGACTTCCAGTATCTTCAGAATCTGCCATCAGACAAATGTTGGCTTCTTCATCTGAATCGCTTGAGCTTGTTGAACTTGAGGCATTGTCCTCCCAAGCTATGTACGCCTTCTTTTTCTTTTGAAATTTTCTTTCCTTCTTGTCATCACTTTTCTTAATCTTTGGACACTCAAATTTTACGTGCCCTCTCTCTCCACAACCAAAACATTTTGCGTTTGAAGGAGATTCTTGACTTTCTCTCCTTTCTTTATGAAATTTTTCCTTTCCCTTTGCCTTCATGAATTTGGCAAACTTCTTTATCATGAGACTCATGTTTTCCTCATCATCGGAATCATCTTCTTCAGTTCTCTTAGAACTTTTTCCTTTAGAGATTTCATATTTGAAGGCTAATGTCTTTCTCTTGCCTTGATCCTCTTCAGTAGTAAGTCTTCTCAAGTCAAGCTCGTGCTCACGAAGTTTTCCAAACAGGATTGGCATTGTCATCTGAGTAAGATTTTGAGACTCCGAGATGGCAGTCACCTTTGGTTGCCAAGACCTGTCCAATGATTTTAGAATTTTAACATTTAATTCATCACTATCAAATATCTTACCCAACCCTGTCAAGTGGTTCACTATGTGAGTGAAACGCTTTTGGACATCAGAAATTGTTTCTCCAGGTTGCATTTTGAACATCTCATATTCTTGAATGAGAGTGTTCTTCCTTGCCCGTTTCACGTCCTCAGTACCCTCATGTGTGACTCTCAGAACTTCCCACATTTCTTGTGCTGTCTTACACACTGAAATTCTATAAAATTCATCAAGCACAACAGCAGATGAAATAATATTGCGAGCTTTAATATCAAACTGAGCTCGTCTATTTTCCTCAGCAGTCCAATTAAAATAAGGTTTTTCTGTTTCTACACCATTTACTGTACTCATAGGAATATAAGGACCATTTTGTACAGCTTCCCAGATGCCTCTATCAACAGACCCCATAAAAATTTCCATTCTTACTTTCCAAAAAGCATAGTTATCTCCAGTAAACAACGGAGGTCTGTTAATGGATGCACCCTCAGCATAAACAACGTTTTGACTGTGACCGGCCATTTTCGCAAAGATTTTGAAAGAATATCAAAGCAAGCTCTGATACACATTGACGGTATCGAAGGGGGTAATTTTTAAAAGAGTTTAGCGCAGCGGATTATTAACACAGAGAGCGTAAAGCGTATTAAGTCACAGTTGAAACGATTTTAGCCTTTTTTATAAAAAAACAATTTTCTTTCAGAAAATTAACCAAGCAGTTGATGTGCGTTAAAGTAAAATGAGTATAGGGCATAAGAAAAGCACACAAGGATTTTTATATTGGTTCGATTCAACAGTATCTACGTCTAGTCGTTAATCACTACAAAGAGTGATTAACAGTTCCACTAAAAAGAATTTAACAGATTACAATGAAAAGTACAGAAATAGAATGAAAAGAACCACTCTACCAACTTGAAGAGAATTGCTCCGGCAATCGACAAACGATTCACGAGCTTCTCCTTTCACAAGACCAGGCAAGGGAACAAAGTAAACAAAAGCTCTCAAGAACGTTCCTCTGACTACTCAGTGTTCTAAGCTTTCTCAGTTTACACAAAAGTTATTTTCTGAAGCTTTCAAAAACCAATTATATAGCCAAGCACACTGAATGCCAAAGGTCAGCTCCCAACTGCCATGAATAATCAATTATTGTAAGTGATAATCGATTATTCAAGTCCGTTATAGAAATTTCAAAAAGTGATAATCAATTATTTGAAGTGATAATCGATTATTCAAGTGTGACTTGTGATAATCGATTATTGCTTCATGATAATCGATTATTTTAGTTCAAAAGCATATGATAATCGATTATACCTTAATCATAATCGATTATACAAGTAGAAATTACAGTGTTTATCATTTTCCTACTACATTCAAAATCTACAAGTTGCTTTTTAAGTATTCTCCTATTGACAATCAAAAATTATAATTTGCAGCATCATCAAAACTTGTCTTCAGGTTTTACCAATACTCCCTTATTGGTAACAAGAAGGAGAACCAATTGACTTTAAAAGCAACGAAGGAGGAGATGAGGAGATGATGAGTGTTAAAGTCAATGATGAAAGAAGCAAGGAAGATAAAGTTGAAATCATTGATGAGGAAGAGGATCCTGAAGAAGAAATCATTGAGCCAGAAAATGAAGAGCAAGTTGAACTCACTGATGAAGAAGAAGATCCTGTTGTTCTGCCTCAGAAGAGGAGTCATCCGCCTAAGATAGAAGATCAAGGATGTTTAACAATATCATGTGTTCTGAATGATTTTGATGTAGGAAAAGCTATGATAGACTCTAGGGCTAGCATCAATATGATGCCCAAGCCTTTTTTATGGAAAATCAGAGGGCTGATATTGAAGCCGTCTAGTTTTATGGTGACGGTGACAGACGGATCTATAGCGGAACCACTTGGTATAGTGGAGGATGTTGTTGTGCGAGTGGAAAAGCTAGAGTTTCTAGCTGATTTCGTTGTCATGAATGTGGAGAATGATGAAAAGATACCTGTGATCTTGGGAAGACCCTTCATGGCAACGTCAAAGATGTTTATTAGTGTGCATGATAAAAGAATAATGATGAGAGATGAGGAATATTTGCTCCTATACACTAGTTATGAGGAGGATGAGGTTAAACTGGTAAGAAGAGACAGACATGAGAAGCTAGAGAAAGAAGTTGCATCTGAAGATAGCACCTCAGGTATTGATTATACTGACAGTTGTAATATGTTGCAGGTACCTGTCCATCCTGAATTAAAGGAAGACCCATTTCATCCAGGCATTAAAGTGAAATATAAGAAGAAGGAATGGGTGTTGAAGGAGCTCAAAGAGAAAGGGATGGTAGAGATCGAGGCACCGTACAGTGGACATACTAAGCAAGTGGATAAAAGAAAGCTGAGGATTCGGTGTACTGGAGACACCAATGAAAAGGACAACACGTGATGTTGCTGGGACAATTTATTTTGTAAATATTAATTTTTTGTTTGTTTTAATTTTTGTTGAACATGTAAATTTTGAATTTTTGAACAATTTTGGGGTAGCATCTACTGAGGGATGCTAAATTTTGTATTCACTGAAGGATATCAGGAAGGCACACCTACTGATGGGTGTTGGAAAGATTTGCACTTACTGACAAGTGCTAAACAGGTTTGGGTCAGGCTCGTGACGTTAAACAAGCGCTACTAGGAGGCAACCTAGATTCTCTTCTTCACTCTTGCATTTTAAATTCTTAGAATAGGTTGAATTTTATTTTCCTTGTGTATGCTTGGGTTAATACTCTTCTGAAGATGTTTGACTGACTAATTGCATGAGGAGCCTGTTTGATGATGATTTGATGTGAATGATTCTCAAGTTGTGTTGCATGTTGATATCCTGTGAAACAGATGTGGGATGAATTATGATTGTGGTTATGATGCTAAGCAGGATGTATGAGTGAATGTGTGTGAGGAAGCATGTTGTGTGAGGTATTGGGCTCCAGAATTTTAATTATTGTATGAGAATTATGCACAAGAAAGCATGAATGATATTGCCCAAGTCTTGATGATTGATTGAATTGCATGTATATTTCATATGATCAAGGCCATTTTTGGAAAGCCCTTACTTAGCCAAATTGTCACCCAAAGTACTTGAAATTTTATACCCTTTTTGAACCTTGGCCCTGAACAGAATGAAAACCCTTGTGCTGAATCCATTTACTTTGAATTGGGTTGATGATTGTAAGTACATTCAAGGTTCAAGTTTGGGGTTGTGGGGAAAGTTTGAATGGAAAAAAAGAAAGGCATTGAGCTCAAGTGTTGAAAATGAAAAATACACGATTGAAAGGTGAGCTCAATGTAAAAATAAAAGAAAAAGGGAAGAAGTTGGGGACAAGTGAGATTGGTTGAAAAAGAGAGTTAAACTTGAACCTTGAATGATAAATGAGCTCTCTCGATTCAAAGGTTTTGTGATCCAGAAAAACCAACTTTTCTTGACAGCCCAACCTCATTACAAGCCTTGAAAAAGTCGTTTTGATGGCAATTGCATGTAATAATTTTGATTGCTTGAGATGAACGGCAATTTTATTCCATGTGACTTGGGATTAATGGAGTGTTGGAGTGTCACCCTAAACACTTGAGTGATTGAGTGAAACACTTGCTTCGTGAGAATTTCTAAACTTCATGATTGCATGTTTGCTTAGTGGATTGATCATTCATAATATGAAACATCTGTTGAGGAATGTGTGAGATAACTGAATTGAAAGCATGCATGCATCTTGATTTGATCATCACTGACGATCTGGAATTGAGTAGTTCTCATCATGTACTTTAGGAGTGTTGAATCATTGGATGAAAGTGTAGAAAGCCAAGTTTTGTTTTGTTTTTAGTTTTGTTTTGTTTTGTTCTGCTTGAGGACAAGCAAATTTCTAAGTTTGGGTTTGTGATAACGGTTGAAAAACCGTTATTTTCATATGTTATTTTAGACCAAATTACTCCCTTTACTGCTTAGAATGAGCTTGAAATCAAACAAAACTCGATAAATGAGTCAGTTGAGAGTCAAAAGCTGTTTCTAGCGATATTATGCTTGTTTTGCATTGTTTTGTAGCAATTTTCATGGAAGTGAAGAATGGAGGTGAAGATAAAGGCCTTAGACTCAAGATAGAAAAGAAAAACAAGAAAAGAAGAGTCTAGAAACCGCCCAGCGGCAAAAATACACCGTTAGGCGGCCAAATGCGAGGAGATGGCACCAAGGCAGGGACGCATGGCGGTTTTGCGATAAGAGGCAAACCGCTGGGCGGTGGACCCCTAACACCGGGCGGTTTTGCGGCAAAGAGGCAAACCGGCGGGCGACATAAATGTGACGCCGGGCGGTTGCCTGTTGGGCTTGGGCCTGTTTTCTGTTGCGCTCGTCAGCTATAAATAGCCTTGTTGCGATTTCATTCTCATTCTTTTGACAGAAGTGGGCGGTCAGACCTACTTTTCACTCTCTGGAGAGGATCTCTTGGATGCTTAGGCTCCTTTTCATCTTTTCTAGGGTTTGGTTTCCATTTCTTCAATTATTTTCACCTTGGTTCACCATGACAATGGTGAACTAAACCCTTTTGTTGTTGGGGGAAACAATGTAATCTTTTGAAACTCTCTTTTATGGAAAATCTTGTTTAATTATATGATTTTCATATGCTTTGTTTGTCGATTGTTGGGTTCTCATTTGCGCTTAAGGCTTTTATCGTTTAAATCATTCGATAACTGTTGTTTGTCTCTATTGATACGGGAAGGTACAGTAATGTCATGAACTGGTGAGAAATTCCTTGATCAATGAAATACCACCTAGGGATAGGGAGGTAGGACGGTTAATTGTTTTTGCTTCTGTTCGGTAATGTGTTGCTAGTTACTAGGGAAGGCCAGGAATAGCAAGCGGGTAATTAGTAATAGGCTCTTTTCGCCGAGGGATAGGACTAAGGGTAGGCCAAGAAAGTTTGCATAACAATTAGATAACAAGCAAATTAAACAAGAGGAGTAGATAAGAGAGGGTGCATAAGATGAAATTGTAAAACCCCCAACAACTCCACTTATCCATACTCTTTTTCGTCAATTGAATCATCACATTGCATGTTTATTTTCTCTTCTTGCATCCACAACAATTAATCTTTTTCTTTACAAGTCTTATTAATTTAATTCACACGAACGATAAGGCCGTGAGTCCTTTGGGAGAGAACAATATCGGGTTATACCGATTTTATTACTCGGGATGATCTGATATGCTTGTCGGTGAGTCAACAAAGCATAAACAAAGTTTCTTTTCACTAACCTGTGCGTTTTCCTTCTTCTCTTCATCGTTCTTCTTCTCCATTCATCACACTGTGAAATCGCCCTTCATCCTTGGCTGCAGAGAAGCGCGAGACTGAGAGCTTCATATCTCCCTCTCGTGTCCTAATGTCACTTCTCTCCCCTAACTTTTGTCCAAGAGAAGTTTCTTGAGGGAGTGAGATATTTCTTACTCATCCCATCTGGGAGAAGGTGTATTGGGCTTCAAAGATTGGGTCGGCCCATTTCTTTTATAATGTAAATTTCTTTATGACAGGATTTCTAAGATTGGCTTATGACTAAATCTAGGGTGATGATCCCTCCACCTCCCTAATCTGGCCTACACCTCCTCAATATTTATTTTATTCCAAAAATATCCTAAATTAATTTAAACTTTACCATTTAACTTTTTATCCTTTTTAAAACCGTAAATTTTCCTACACCCCATCATTTTTCTCTTTCTCTCATTTTTCTCTTTCTCTGCAGAGAACTCTACCCCTCCATTCTTAACTACTTTCTCTCTTCCTCTTCTTTTCACACAGAACCATACAAACAGCCATAATTTCCAAGAATAAGAATGAAACATTGGCCATTTAAAAGTATAATGAAGAAGTACATGCAACCTTTTTAGCATCAATTTGAAGCAGGTAGAGTTCCAACTTTCTGTTCAAGAAAAAAATCTGCAGTGTTGGACGGACCTTCAATGATATCACATCGTAACTTATTAAAACACCGAATCAATTTGAACTATAACATAAGCTTGCATCTGATTCTGATTAATACTGAAAAAAAGAAGATCTGGATCGAAAAAATTCTAAAAGCACGAAAATTAACCTGGTCGACCTTGCTGAGATGGATGAAACCAGAAAATGGTTTAAGAAATTGAAGATTAAAAGAATAGTGGTGTTTGTATGGTTCTGTGTGAAAAGAAGAGGAAGAGAGAAAGTAGTTAAGAATGGAGAGGTAGAATTCTCTGCAAAGAAAGAGAAAAATGAGAGAAAGAGAAAAAATGAAGGGGTGCAGGGAAATTTAGGGTTTTAAAAATGATAAAAAGTTAAATGGTAAAGTTTAAATTAATTTAAGATATTTTTGAAATAAAATAAATATTGAGGAGGTGTAGGCCAGATTGGGGAGGTGGAGGGATCATCACCCCTAAATCTATGTTTACAGCTATTCACAACCTACTACAATAGTTTTCTTAACGAAACACCTCATATATCATCTTATGGTTCTATACATAACGACAGTAATACCGATAAAATATAGTAAATTGAAAAATAAAAATAAAAAATGATGATAGTATAATTGAACAAGTATCTCATTGTAGTGTCTGCTTCATAAATTGCCAAGAAGGGCCATCCATGGATGTTTCCACTATAAAATCCATTATTAAGAGAAAAGTTGCTCCAAACATTCAATTCTCAATTCTTAAAAGGTAAAAGACAAAAGAAAAAGCATTGCTAAAGTTCATATAGAATCTGAACGTAAGTGCCGATTTGTTGATGCTCCTTATAGGAGACAAACATCATGCTTATTTTCATTTCTTTTATCAAGTATTTCTCTTTCATCTATTATTTCATATATATATATATATATATATATATATATATGTGGGTGTGTGTATTTATTTATTTTTTAATTCTAGTAAATTTAAAAAGATTTAATAATCGTTGCTCATGAGTTGGAATTCACGTGGACTGACAAAAGATAAGAGTGATAATTATTGAGGATCATTATTATATTTTTCAAATGGACTTCTTTTCCTTAAGAGTGAACACACATATACAAGGCTTAGAACGCCCACGAATTAGCGTCTAGATTTTTGTGATAACCAATAC
This sequence comes from Vigna mungo, assembly GCA_036885675.1. Taxonomy (NCBI): domain Eukaryota; kingdom Viridiplantae; phylum Streptophyta; class Magnoliopsida; order Fabales; family Fabaceae; genus Vigna; species Vigna mungo. The sequence continues at coordinate 34,353,857 of CP144700.1, forward strand.
TTATTTAGCATAAATAGAGAAATATTAGAAAAAAAACTTGTATTTTTAAGCAAGGGTTATGAACCATTTTGAAAAAAACAAAAAATCTTTAAACAATTGAATTCTGAGACAAGATAATGATAAAAAATATTTAAAGATAAACTAAGAAGATGGGAATATTATATAAAATAATTTTGAACTCATTCAAATCCAATTTTGATTCTACATTTAATATCAACAATCTCTTAGAATGATTATTTCCACGTTTAAATCACAACTACAAAACACGTGTGAAATATGTGGCCACACCTAATATATGAGCCTAAATTTTTTTTGAGCATACCTTGAGAGAATTTCCCAAGAAAAAAAATACAGTTCGAATTAATATACCAACCAAGATACATAATACAAAACATATCATGTCTTGATCTTGAGTTTTTAGCAAGAAATATGGTTTTAGAATGTTTAAGTCTTCTTTAAGAGTTTCTTGTTAATTGATTATTATGCTGAATCAATTATATCAATAAAAGCAATTTTAATTTTTTTTTACTAATCCAACCTTAATCTATTATAACTAATAATAATCAATCAATCAGTGGTAATAAATTAAAATGAATGTAAAGATTTTCTTAAAACGTTTCTAAAAGCATTTAAATATTTTGTTGAAACAAATATATAGTTCATATTTTATACTCTTAGTTGAAATCTTTCTCCACAAGCATATCACACTTTAAAATAAGAACATTACACTAGTACAGTATTTACTTTTAAACTCGCACAATATATCTCATTTTACACAAAACCGCTGTCTATCAAAACGCGATGGCAGATCTGTAATTAAGGTGATATTATAGGCTTCGGTTGCATGCAGACCCGAAGCAGAACAGTGCTACGACCTTAGATACATGAAGAACCGGTGCCTAAAACCCACCTACCAGCCAGGCTTTTGTGCTGACAGCTTTATGAAAAGCTGATACTACCTCGGCTGCATGCAGACCCGAGGCATAAAGCCACTGCCACACCTGCAACTCACCTGCAACGCTTCTTCCACACGTCAACTCACTGATACTCCTTCGGGTCCCCTTAGAACCTAGGCATAAAGCCTCTAGCTACCACCTCGATTTTCTTAGATCCGATGTCAAAACCTTCTTCGGCCTCGACTCTTTTTCTAACCGAAGCATATAGGCTGTAGATTTTTTAAATTTAAACATCGATTTCTTTTAGACAGTGGAGGTAAAGTTGTTTGCGCATGTAGTTCAACTTCCGAAGAGTAAAGAATTGAAACCATCCTTTAAGTGGCCAAATCAAACTGCAAAAGATTATTCTCAAGTTGATACCCACCAATCGGCGGAGGGTTCTCCCTGGGAGAAAGCGAAAGCGATACTGAAGGGGTTGACTAACAGAGGGGTGAAGGTGAGTAACTGAGCGGCGTTGATGTTAGGGAGTAGAACGTAAGGGTCGTCACCGAAGAAAGTTACACCTTTCGAGGAGGAGAGGCAGATGGCGAATTTCCTGTGGAAGCTGAACGCAGAAGCGAACTGTGAAGGAAGAGCGATTTTCATCCTGCCGAGACCGGCCATGCCGAAGACTCCAGTGGCAAGACCTTGGAGTAAGAAGGTGGAAGCGCGTGAGAAAAGGAAGCACGAAATGGTGACGTTTCGTCCCAGGTTGAAGCCACTGGTGGATATGACGGAGACGATATCTTCAACAAGCTCGCTGGAGGTAGCGGTGTGGGTGATGGTGTTGTCAAAATCCAGATCCAAATCCTGCAAGAGCATCAAAAGCTGGGGTTTGTGAGATTTTCGACCTTGAAAATCTTTTGTAACTACAAGAATCTGCTATATAAATATTAAGGTTGTAGTTGATTACAAGACTAGGAACCTTGTTTCTGATTTGATCATAGGAAGTACCTGATTCCCATAACCTTCTCGAAATCTTCATCATAAGTGTGGTAAAGAAATTTCTACAATGATAACCAGTCGGGTCTCGGGAGCAGAAAGACTACATAATGCCTCGGTTGCATATCTAAAAAAAAATAAAAAAAGCAAAAATCATATGCTTCGGTTACTTTTTCAACCGGTGGAAAATCTTATATTTTATGCCTCGGTCGTGAACCGAAGTAAAAAATGTAGACCTTTTACCTCGTCTGCATATGCATTGGTTAAGGAACCGGTGTCTTTGGGCAAAAATAATCGGTGTCATTTCTCTTAATTGAACTAGTGTTATATAGCACTATAAATTTAATTTTCAATTTTTTAGGTATGAATCTTCAATATGAATCTTTTCGCTTGATTAACACAATTACTTAGTTTTTTTAAAATGTATTAGATATGCACTATTGAAGTTAACTGTTAAAGTAAGAGATAAGATAACCTATTGAACTTTTATATGTATCTTCACATTAGATTATATTTTAATTAAAGCGGGAATATTGACGACAAAGAATGGGACTTTTTGGGATGGACGCACTAATGCAGAATTGGCTTTTAACGTCACTCCTTAGACGTCAGTTAAGCGGGAGCCCCACGTAAATTAGTAACCCGCGGTACTATCGTAAATAAGTTACCAATATAAACGTCACTTAAGAGGGGCCCCTCCATAATATTATAGACGTTGAGGTCCTCATAACCGATGTCTATAGGCCCTCATATACGTCGGCTTCCCCGAATAGATGCCAAAAATAAACGAAAAAGTTAATAAAAAATAATTTTTTATTCTATTTAGACGTCTGTTGTGGGAGGAATCGACTTCTAAAGCACTTTAGATGTCAGTTATTGGGGGAACCGACATCTAAACCCTAAACCCACAAATTTAAAAAGTCACTTTTTGACTCCATATAGACGTCTGATCCCGCCACTTTGACTTCTAAAGCACTTTAGACGTCAGTTATTGGGGGAACCGACGTCTAAACCCTAAACCCAAAAATTTGAAAAAGTCACTTTTTGACTCCATATAGATGTCTGATCCCGCCACTCCGACTTCTAAAGCACTTTAGACGTCAGTTATTGGGGGGAACCGACGTCTAAACCCTAAACCCAAAAATTTAAAAAGTCACTTTTTGACTTCATATAGACATCTGATCCCGCCATTACGACTTCTAAAGCACTGAGGTCAGTTATTTGGGGAACCGACGTCTAAACCCTAAATCCAAAAATTTAAAAAGTCACTTTTTGACTCCATATAGACGTCTGATCCCACCATTCCGACTTCTAAAGCACTTTAGACGTCAGTTATTTGGGGAACCGACATCTAAATGTCGACATTAAAACATCGTGATCTCAAGACAGTCGTTACGCGCACTCATTGTTCATCATCTTCGTCGCATTTTCTCTCTACGGGTTACGCTTTTCAGGTTCGTTTTCTCACTTTTGCACTATTTTAAATTAGTTTTACTCTGATTACATCACTCTTTGATGCATTATCTTTCATTTGAACCGATTAAAATGCGTGTTCATTGGGTTTTGGTGCAGTTATTCTAGTGTCCTTGGGCGGCGTTCTTTGGCAGCGATTTCTTGCGTTTTGCACTCTCCAATTCCTTTGTCGCGTTTTCTCTCTACGGGTTACGCTTTTCAGGTTCGTTTTCTCACTTTTGCACCATTTTAAATGAGTTTTACTCCGATTACATCACTCTTTGATGCATTATCTTTCATTTGAACTGATTAAAATGTGTTTTCATTGGGTTCTAGTGCAGTTATTCTCGTGTCCTTGGGCGGCGTTCTTTGGTGGAGATTTCTTGCGTTTTGCACTCTCCAATTCCCTTCACTACATTTTTAAAACCATCCAATATAAAAAATATACAATACATTCTCTTCAACTAAAATATAAAGTTGTAAACTCGAATCATCATCAGTCAGGAGAAACCTCAGAGACGTCTGACCTGTATGGATCGGACGTCTATATATACATCTGACCTATATACGCTTGACGTCTATATAGACGGCTGACCTATATAGGTCCGACGTCTATAGAAACGTCTAACCTAAAGGGTCCAACGTCTCATTAACTTCACCTATATAGACGTCGGACAGAGATCAGACGTTAAAAGCCCAAAACAACAAATGTCTAAAGTCCTTTTTGCACTAATGACGTGAAGCTGAAATGATATGACAAATACATTTGAAATTTTGAGATGAAAACATGGACAGAGAAAAACTGACTGAGAAATGGGTGGGTGGAGGATTTGGGAGTTAATCTAACATATTCTATTTTGAAGATTTATTAATAATCGTATGTAGAGATGAGAGAAGAAGATTTAACAATAAGGTAAGAAGGACCTAAAAATCATTTTCTGTAATGTATTCTGGCATTTGTGTTACATTGAGAACAAAGGAAAACCTTATATATAGGGTTCTCGTGAAAAATAGGAAGAAGGGAAAAAGGAGAAAAATCAAAACCCTGATTAAAAAAATAAATTGATTACTGCATTTAAGCAGTAATGTAATTGAATTCTAATTGTTTCAATAGTCTACTCTCAAGTTGGATGGTGTATGCTCATTAGTCCAAGCTTGGGAATGTTGGATCAAAATCTAACACGATGAGGAAACTTAGTAAAAATGTCAACTAATTGTTCATCTGAGCGAATGGGTAGAAGATGCAAGAGATTAGCCTGAATCTTCTCATGTACAACATGGCAATCTGGTTTTTAATCCTTAGAATAAAATTCTGCAGCAAATCTCTAATTTGACTTTTATTATGCATTAAGAAATCCTAGGTCTGTATGTTGTAATCATTAACTATAGTAAGGAAATATTTATGACCATGAATAGAAGTAATGGAAATAGGACCTCATATATCACAATGGATTATTTCAAAATATTCAGTGGACAGAGAAGTACTTTTAGGAAAAGGCAATTTATGTTGTTTAGTATAGTGGCATGTATCACAAAAAATATCAGAAATCATTTGTACATAAGGAAAATTTTTACATATTTGTTTTATAGTTTTGTGTCTTGGATGGCCTAATCTATAGTGCCACATATTTACATTAACACATTCATAAGAGAAAACAAATTTGTGAATAAAATTTTGGTTAGAGAAAGGAAAAGACTATAAGTAATAAAGACCTTTGTAGACATTAGCACACCCAATCATCTTCAATATAGAGTTGTCCCTTATCTGACACATCTCAAAAGAAAATGTTAGATTGCAGTTTAAGTCCTTAATCAGACTTTGGACAAAAATTAGGTTAAAGGAAAAATCAGGATTATATAAGACATTAAATATGATAAAATCTTTAGAAAATTGAATAGTTCCTGCATGTTCAGCAGTGACAGTAGAATTATTTGGAAGTTTGACAAATATGGATTTAATTTTATAAAAGGTTACAAAGTGTTTTTTATCATGGGTCACATGATCAATGGCCCTAGTGTCTATAATCCAAGAAGAGGTACATTGTTTATCCTCTATTGTATTTCTCTGCACTTGATTGACCTTATGTGAAGGATCATCAAAAAATTTTATTTGTCGCAACCTAGATCGTGACGAAGAGACGACAAAACCTTTTAAAAATGTTATAAATGGTTTGAAAATAGAGTTTGGAGTCATCACCATAGTTTATTATGGAAAACTACGAAAAAACCATAAAAAGAAGGCTTGGTCTACGAAATAAGAGTTTTGAGTTCGGGAGTCGATTACATGTAGGGAATGTATTAACATCCTACAGCGCTTGCCCAAAGCAGTACCTTTAATTAAATATGAAAAGATGATGTGGTTTTAAAAATAGTTATTTTTCCCTAAAAATAACAATGCAAGAATTCTCCAAGAAGACCGTGGTGATCATTCTTGAAAGAGATTCAAAGGGAGATTGTTTGTGTGCTCATTAATTAATCACATTCTGCACATTGAAGGTGTTTCTGGTTTGATCAAAAATTTGTTTGGCATCCTTGGTGTTGTTGTGTGTACCTGTTGTGAATACAGGGGATAGACTCGTGGAGTCTGGTTCACTTTGAGGATTGTTCAAAGTGGTGTTTTGCAGATTCCAGGAGAGGGGACATCTTGCTACAAGTCTTGCTGTGTTGTATGCCTATATTTTGGTTAGAGGGTTAGAGAGGTGTTTTATATTTTTGACGTGGAGGTCTTCTATAAAAGTCTTGTTGTAAAAACCTTGACCATTATAGTGCATTTGCTTCTTGGGTTGGAAGGACACTGGATGTAGGCATTGCTGGCCGAACCAGTATAAAAACCAGTGTTTGATTTCTCTATCCCTACTTTTTTATATTCAGTCAACTGTATTATTTGCATAGTCAACTATGATTTTACTCAATTTTCATTACTTGCGATTCAAGAAAGACTTGTAAAGTTTTCAACTTTGTTTTAAAGATTTAAAAAAGACTCTGATTTTGAAAACTCACCAATTCACCCTCCCCCCTCTTGGTGTAAAACGAAGCCCACCTGTTTTCCAACAAAAACACCATTAAAACTTCTATGGTTTCAACTCTTAAATCTCTAAAATTCATAATACGAATTCCAAACAGACAATTTAACATATCAAGAGTCAATTCCACTTCAAATCAGCATACAATACAATTCACAACAGCATTTTATCTCACTATCTTTAGACTACCATCACTTCTAAAAATACAATTTTCTAGGGTTTTACATGTGAAATAAATGAAAGATAAAATTATTTTTGTGATTTTGAAGAATTTTTTATTTTTTTTTATGATTTTTAACATAATTGATATGATTGAGAAAAATTAAGAGGACAAAAGGAATCATACAAATGTTTACAATTATTTACAAGAGAACTATTTTTTTAATTTTTTTGTATTTAATTATCAAGCAAATCCAACACTTGTCATGATAATCAAAATGATTGTAAAATGCGTAATTATCAAGCAATCTGAAACTTGACATGACAATCAAAATTATTAATATGAAAAATGTAATTGCAAACAAGTCCGAGACTTGACATGACAATCAAAATTATTATTATGAAAAATTTAATTATCTAGCAATTTCGAGACTTGACATGATAATTAATATATTTTTAAGATTTTTATAAAAAAAAGGGATTATAAATGAAAATGTTAAATCAAAAACAGTAAAATAATTATGGAAATGTAAAACTCAAACAAAAAACAAACTTTAACAAAATAATTCAAACTAAAGAAAAAAGGGAGGTGAAAGAATAAAAACCTGGATGGAGAAAACAAAAATAGTTCAACTGAGATGTAGGTGAAAATGGAAGCTTATGGAGATGGTGATATGAAGGAGAAGGGACGTGTTGAAGTGTTTGATGATGGTGGAGTATGGAGAGGGAGAATAGATAATGAAGATTATATGATAAGAGTGATGAAATTAAGGTGGTAAAAGGGAATAATAATGGTGCCGAGAAAAAGGAGATATGTTGAAGAATGATGGAGTGGGAGAAAAGAGATCTGTGTGTATGTGTAAAATGAAGTGAAGAAAAAGTGAGTATTTATAGAGTTATGATTAGAGAAGATGTTGAATAAAATATAATTTTTTTAAAAAAGTGAGTGGAGAAGTGGAATAAGTTAATGTGAAAATAAGTAAAAGAAATAATATTAGAAGTGGGTGGAGAAATTATGTAAAATAAAATATAATAAAAAAAGTGAATAGAAAAAGTTAATGTGAAAAATAAGTAAAAGAAATAATCTAAAAGTTGGTGTTGAAATTAGGTGAAATAAAATATAGTAAACAGTAAAAGTTAACATGGAAAATAAGTGAAAGAAATAATATAAAATGTAGGTGGAGAAATTAGGTGAAATAAAATATAATAAAAAAAGTGTACAGAAAAAGTTAATGTGAAAAATAAGTGAAAGAAATAATATAAAAAGTTAGTGGAGAAAGTAGGTGAAATAAAATATAGTAAATAGTAAAAGCTAATGTGGAAAATAAGTGAAAGAAATAATATAAAAAGTTAGTGGAGAAAATAGGTGAAATAAAATATAGTAAATAGTAAAAGCTAATGTGGAAAATAAGTGAAAGAAATAATATAAAAAGTTGGTGGATAAAATAGGTGAAATAAAATATAGTAAATAGTAAAAGTTAATATGGAAAATAAGTGAAAGAAATAATAAAAAAAGTGGGTGGAGAAAGTAGGTGAAATAAAATATAGTAAATAGTAAAAGTTAATGTGGAAAATAAGTGAAAGAAATATTATAAAAGTGGGTGGAGTAAGTAGGTGAAATAAAATATAGGAAATAGTAAAAGTTAATGTGGAAAATAAGTGAAAGAAATAATATAAAAAGTGGGTGGAGAAAGTGGGTGAAATAAAATATAGTAAATAGTAAAAGTTAATATGGAATGTAAGTGAAAGAAATAATATAAAAAGTGGGTTAAGAAATTAGATGACATAAAATATAATAAAAAAAGGTAAGTGGAAAAGTTAGAAAAGTTAGAAAAAAAAATTAAATAAAAAATAAATATATAAAAAATGTAAAAGTAAATGAAAAAGGTAGGTGATGTGTAGAATAGGGTGTGATGAGAAAAAAAAAAGGTGGTGAGGAAGTAAACAAGTGTTAGATTATTTTAGGCCATTAGGGTTATGGTTAAAATGTTAATTTGGGGGTGCAAATAGTAAAATAAATAGTATTTATTTATTTATTTTTTATTTATTTTTGTGATGAATTTTATTTACCCAGAGAAAATTAGGTGTTGATACTATCATTCTGAGTAGTTTTTGCATTTGTTATGGGGTAAAAGAATTGAAGGCAACATTGGTGTTGACCTATTGAGTGAGTTGTATACCTTCTGGGGGCAGAGCCACTCTTACAAATGTTGGTGGAATTCCAGTCACTCTACCCTCCCTTATCCTGATTGTTGTCATTCTTTTTGTAACATGGTGGGTAACAATGCTTAGGATGACATCAATAATGTGATTCATTTTGTGGCAATAAGAGCATTGTTTTCCATAGTTTGGATTTCTTCCTTTCCCTCTTCCTTGCCCACGTGACACAACTCCACATCCTTGGTTCCTCCAAGTCTGTTCTTGTTCCTAGTGGTTATGTTTATCAACAATACTCACCAGAATTTTGGTTTCATCTGCAATCTGTGAAGAAAGTATCTTTATAATCCAATAAAAGACAATCATATTGCATCTTTCCCAACCATAAAAAAGAACATCACTTCTTTGAGGTTTCTTGATTGATCAATCTATGAATTTGATTTTGCATTTGGAAAGGAGGGGTCTTCTCATGTTCTTGCTCCAAGAAGAGTAATTTGTCTTATTTAGAACTTGAGAGATAAGGGTGAGACTTGGATTTTCCCGAGGATGTAGGTAAAAAGGGCTAGCCAGATTAATTGATTGATCCATGTGGTCCATCACACCGAGAACGAACCAAGAATAAAATAAGAACTTTGTTTGAAGAAACTTTGACACAATGGAAGCACAACATGCATTAAACCTACTTTGATACCATATTAAAAATGGTATATATGTAGAGAGGAGAGAAGAAGCTTCGACAATCAAGTAAGAAGCACTCAAAAATATTTTTCTATATTGTATGCTAGTTTTATGTGTTACATTGGGGAAGAAAGAAAAAGTCTATATATAGAGTTCTCATGAAAAATAAGAAAATGAGAAAAAAAAATTGAAAAATCAAAAACCCTATTAATCCTAACTAATAAAATAAATTGATTACTAGTAATATAACCTATTGTAACTATATCAATAAGATTGAAAATTTTAGAGAGACAAAGGATTGTTAGAAAAAGAAACAAAGAAAATGGATTAATAAACATCCATCTCAATTCCAACAGCGTAAATATTATATTAAGATAACTATAAAATAAAAAAAAGTCTACATCACAATTATCATAGTGCATTATATATTTATATAAAAAAATATCAACCATAAAATATGTATACTTATAAACATTAGAAAAAAATAGAAATAAGTAATCATTATTTCTAATGTGGTTTAGTATTTCTCACTTTGTCTATTTTTGTATTAAATATAATTGCACTAGTTTTGTAACATGTAACAGAATTAACAAATTTCAACAATCATACTATAGAAATATATCATTTTATATGAATAAATCATTGACATCATTACACGTTGTCAATCCAAATAATTACAACAAATTATGTTTGGTTCATTATCTATAAATAAGAATTTTTCATTTTATCTTTAATATATTTGATTTAAATTATTAGTAAAACCAATAAATTATACTATATGAAAAATAAGATTTATTGAAAGACAAAATTTGTATGTAACTATCAAAATTTGTAAAGACGGAAAAGAGTAGCTTTGAGGGTGAACACGTGTTGTCAGATAACAGGATTGAGCTTTTATAATAATATAAGTTATATAAAAGTTTAAGTTCAAGTTTCAACTATTATCTAAACACCAACTTCGCCTTTCTTTCAAATTTTACTCTCTTTTTTTCTGCCTTCTCTCTACCATCTCATTTCACTGAGCCGTTGAATTTCTGATCAGAAGATACTTAGGTGATCTTGGCGGGAAGGGTATTCCCTTTCTCTCCACTGTTCTTAAAGCTGTAACATGCAATCCTAGCTGATTGCATGTGAAATCCGTTTCCTATTTTCCCTTTTCTCTATTCGTTCTAGCTCAAAGGATTGTTTTCATCACCAATTTGGTGATTTATAGGACCTTGTGAGTTTTGCTGTGAGAGGTACTATTGAGGCATTGTTGTGAGCTGGGCTGTTTAACTACCAAGGTAAGGGGAGCTAGTTATCTTCTTTAAATTGTTTGTTTGATGTGGATGCATGGTAAATTTTGAAGTGGTATGTTGTTTGATGCATAAATTAGGTTTTAGTACCTCAAGTTGCTTGTGTTGAGGTGTGAATTTGTGAATTTGTAATGTGATGATTATAAAATGTTTTGGATGAGTTTGACTGCTAAAATTATGTATGTTGGAAGTGTTTTGAGTGGAAATATTGTTGTAGCTTTGTTTAGATAGAAAGTCAAATGCTTGGGTAATGGATTTGGTCATTTTAGAGGAAGTGAGGTAGTGGTTTTGAGCAAGTGAGGTCTAGAGCGTTTCTGGAGAGTTGAGACAGTTTAAATAGGTCCATTGTGACTTGTTGGGGGAAAAAGTTGGTCTAAAACATGTTAAAAGTTGTAGAGTTGATCTTGGGTTATTAAGTTGTCGATTTTGGTGTTCTAGAGGGTAAATTAAGTCTTGATCACTTTAGAATCCTTGTAGGAATGTTAAAAATCATCTAGATAACTTTCATTAAGTTTAAATAACGAATTAGAGGTCTTAGAAGTTGGGTAAAATGGCTAGAAGTTGTAAGGGTGTGTGTGAGTGCATAACTTTATAGAACTTGCGTTCTGCATATTATGTAGACTTGGTATGCGAATGGTCTCGCATAGCGAGTCCTTGCAAGGGGTGCTCTCTGTCTAGGTCATTTGTTGTGCAAACTAGTGTACTGTGTGAATGACCAGAGAGTATTGCTCTCTGTCTGGTGGTTCGCATAGCGAATCCTGTCGCTATGCGACTGGAGCTAGCTTAGAGCCTCTGCCAATTTAATTTGAAGGGCGAGTGGTGCGCGTAGCGAGTCTTTAGGGAGGGTTGGTCTCTGTCTAGGCTCTCGCATACCGCACCCAGGTGCGCTATGCGAGAGGCTTGAAGTTTGTTACTTCAGCGAGCTAGTTCGCATAGCGAATTCGGGTGCGCTATGCGAGAAGCTCCTAGTCTCTCTATGCGAGTAGGGTGCGCTGTGCGAGAAGTCCAGAGTCTAATTGTTTAATTTATATTTTGTTGTGTGTTTGATTAAGTGGGTTGTTACCTTGTTTGTGAAGCATGCTTTAATATTTATAGCCTTATTTTATAGAGCTTAAACATGTATATTGATTATAGTTAAAAGTATATGAGTTAAAAAGGAATGAGGTATAATTTCAAGGTTGTAAGTAAAAGTTTCAAGGTGCATAACCTTGGTGAGATTCTTAGTTTTTTAGAATGAAAGTAGGAGCTTAGTCTTGGGGGTCATCCTGAAACTCCAATGGTCAATCATTCTCATTTAGAGAGGATTGAACCATGTCGTGAGGAGTAGCAGAAGGTCTTAGTCTTAGGGGCTTCCAGTATGCCTCAAGGCCCGAAACAGGCTAACCTCGTGAATGTGGTAGGGTGAAACCCATTGGCAACGACTTTGCAAAACAATAAAGGCCACCACGAGTGCACGACCCACCATAGTTCGACTATCATTCTAAGTCCGGACGAGTCAAGTCTAGTATATGACATGTTAGGATGTGTGATTTAGGTTGCTTTGATTGTAGTTGAATATTGTATGTCATATGTTGTTATATTGTATGCTTTTTGTATAGCTAGCTCACGGTTCTGCTTGCTTCTGTGTCTGCTTGTGCGTGGTGTTCTCCTTTTTGCAATGATCGTCCATTTGAATGTGAGCATAGGTAGATGAGGTGCCTTTGGAGCAGGCCTTGGAGGGAGATGACACTGCTGCTTAGCTTAGTTAGGATTCATAGCGGCTTTGTTTATTTTGCAATACTCTTTAGTACTTAAAGTTTTAAATTTATAGCCATGTTGGATGATTGTAAGCTTAATGCTTTGATTCCAAGACCTTAACTGCTTATAATATTATATCTGATGACGTTTATATTATATGTACTTGCTATATAATGGAGATGTTACAAAATTCATTCATAAAATAACGATTAATAATTTATTAACGATCAAAATTATTAATAAAATATTTGTTAATAAATTTTATTGGCAGATTAAACAATTTGACACTAATTATCGATAAAAATTTTTATCAATAATTACTAACAACTTAAATTCATTGGTAATTATTTGTTAGTAATTATTTATAAATGTTTGTCGACAATAAATATCACGACATGGTATTCTTCTTCCTTTTATCCTTGTTTTCTTCTTTTTTCCTTTTTTTCTTCTTTGTTATATTCTTCTTCTTCCACCTTTATGGTTGTCTATTAGTATCGTAGTCCATCATCGTCATTTTGATCGCGGCATCCACCACCTTTGGCTCCTCCTTCTTCTCGTCATCCTTCTCCTCCTTCTCATCTTTCTCCTTCTCTTCCTTTTCTCCTCTTCTTCACTATTTCTTCTTCTCACTCACCTTCATTTAATTTATAACACACTCCTCATCAAATTTGATGAAAAAATTATTGTTAATTTTACCAGTGAATTTTATAAAATTCAATTACCAACAAACAAATTTTTCAAAGATTTAATTTTTAACAAATTTACGAATGAAATTTTAAAAAGTTTAATTACCAATGCATTTACCGATGAATTTAAAAAAAAACCATTAACAACAAATTGAGTTATGAAGTGGAAATTTTGGTGCTCATTTTACTAACAAGTTCATTATCAACAAAAATATTTGCCGATAATAAAAATCATAAAATTTATCAACAAATTTTGTTGATAATTTGTGAGGAGAGTGTAGCACACCTCTTTACATGTAAAGCATCTGAAAGTGTGTGGAATATATGCAATGGTGTCTTTGGTACATCATAATCAACCTAAGGCCAATTTTCAACATTTCTACCTCCTTAACCTTAATAGTAACCACAATCTCTTATAGAAATATACATGGTTAGTAATTAACTAGGAACTTTAGAAACATAGAAATGAGATAACTTTTAGCTAAATGAGGGTGGGTTCGGAAGAAATTTATAATTTAACTCAGCTAAGCACGTGGTCGTGGATGAAACACAAGATTTCAAATGTCAACTTGGGAACAAACTGACTCAACACAATTTGGATAAAAACCAACTCAGTTTGACTTATGTTTAGGTCAACTCAACTTAACTTATGTTTGAGTCAACTCACCTAAAGTTAGGTTCAGACCAACTCGACTAGACCTAAACTTTAGTTGATTAGACTTGATTTGACTTGAACTGACTTGATTTAATCTTGCATGAGTCTAATTCTGTACTATCTTACTTTGGTCTAGTCCAATCTACCATTCCTCAACTTCAAAATAATCTCGTTTAACATAAATTGAAAAAAAATCATAAATATAAAATAAAAAAATCTTAAAAAACTTTTACAAAGAAAATAACATTAATCAAAATGGTTTTAAAAAATTATTAATATTGATATTTTTTAAAGTTTTAGCAATTATTTTATATTTAAATAGTTTTATGAATGTAGTGGTAATTACAAGATTTATTTTAATAAAAAATTAAAATTCATTAAATTTGAATTTTCTTATTTATAAAAACATTTGAAAATTAAATATTTTAAAATAAAATTAATTCAAATTCCACATGACATAAAAATTATGAAATTTCATGCCCAAATACAAATTATAGTTTACCTGTAACTAATTATTACTTTTCCTGTAACTAATTATTACTTTTCCTATGATTGCTGATATAAACAAAATATAATTTTCCAGAGGTGAGTTTTCAACTTTCAGAGAGGGCTAAAACAAATCTTCCGTTAGAATGTAAGTGCGCGCTAACAAAGTTCGGAGTATTGGAAGAATTAATTCCTTTTGTGCTGGCCAGACAAAAATAAAAATGAAGATGCGCAAACGCTTTATCAAATTTGTAGAAAAGTACATCTAATATGAAATCAGAAGTTCACTGTAAAAAGAGATAAAAAAAAAGTATATTCGTAGTAATATATCCAAAAACCAAGTTGAGTCCAGGCAGCTCTTTATATGATTCTCTTACGATATACTTTTATAATATAAAATTACGATTATCTCGTACGAAAAATATTCTTTGAAACATTTTCAAGTGTTTTAAAACATCAGTGAGATTCTTTTATTGACAAAATAGAATGCTAAGTATGGGATGATTTTTTATGGATTTGGTTTTGTAAAATTCAATGTCACAAACTCGTTATCATACACGAATAAAAAACTAGGTCTTTATGAAAGTACGTACACCATCAAAGAAATTGCATTCTAATAAAAAATCTTATACACGAATAAAAAAATATCAACACACCCCTATGTACATATATTTTGAAAGACAAAAGGTAGTTTCAAAATTAAAACATCAGATCTCCTTATTGCGGTTTATTAACTTATCTCAAGCATATTTCTAATGTTCAAACATGATTATAATAATTTAAGACAAACACAGGAAAAATGTACGTTAATATAAATAAAATAATATAGTATCATACATAAATAATTAATGGAGCATAAGATATGTGATCAAATCATCAACATAAGATATCTTCTTCTTATAACGAGTTTTGTGCTAAATATATACTACAACCCTCTAGGCCATGATAATATATGTATTCCTTACCACACACTCATAAAAGGGAAAAGGCACACTAGGGTCATAACATTCATACATGCATAAAATCTCCATAGCACACTATAAAAAAAAAATTTAAACCTTCATATCATCCTCATATTTGTTGGGAAATCTCAAGTAGGTCTTTATTTTTTCAACTGTCTCAATTGGGTCCATATACTTGAAAAATTGAGTCAATTAAGTCATGTCCGTTAAGTTTTCACAGATGGCGTTAAACTATGATGACGTGGTGCACACTTAAAATGCTGATGTAGCAGTGTTATATTACGTGGAATTTTTTTAGGTGAATAGTTTCTGAGATGGCACAAAATTTAATTGGAAATGTTAGGGATTCAGAGTCTTCACCGTCCTACACCGTCCTCATCTTGTCTTCAT
This sequence comes from Vigna mungo, assembly GCA_036885675.1. Classification (NCBI taxonomy): domain Eukaryota; kingdom Viridiplantae; phylum Streptophyta; class Magnoliopsida; order Fabales; family Fabaceae; genus Vigna; species Vigna mungo. The sequence continues at coordinate 34,369,414 of CP144700.1, forward strand.
CTTTCCTTCACGTACTGTCGCAATGCCGTCTCTATGCGGTCGCCGACGTGGATTCCGGCGTCATCAGCACCTGCACGGGCGAGAGACTTCTCGGCACGACTACCTTCAGCAGCATCTTCGGCGGTTGTCTCGAAGGACAATCCGGCACTGATAAAGAGTTGTTGGGAAATGACTTCCACCGCATCTCTAGCGTCTAGCTTTCCCAGCTCTAGAACCTCACCTCCTTCACTGTCTCTAGTGTCCAAATCAAAACCTTTGTCCCCTTCATGATCCTCGCCCACATGATCAAGCTCAAAACCCTATGTGAAGTAGTGGGTCCCAAAAATGGATTTCTACGACTCACTCACGTTAAGCAACATAAACAAACAACAGTGCATTCCCAAGAAAACATGGGTTTCTACAACTTCTCCGACACCGACGAGTTCGCCATAGAAGAAATTATTTCAAAGGCCCAAGATGTATGCGTGTTGGACCAACTCTCTGTCTCCAACTGCACCGGGATCACTAACTCTGTCCTCCCTTCCCACCTCGAAACTTGTTTCCGCAACCTCAAATCCTTCCCACCAACCAAAGCAAGCATATTTTCCACCCTCACTTCAAGAAAAGAGGCAAGTTTCAATTTTTCGCCCTCTAAACAGAACCTAAATTTTGGGTACACTTATTCACATGACAAAAAGGGAGTGGAAGAAAAATCTAAAGATGAGTCTGTTTCTTCGCCCCCTTTTACCCCTTCTTCCTCTGAGAAAAGTTCCATGTTTTCCATTTTCAAACCGGTGCAAAAGGATGGTTCCAAAAAGCACTCTCCTTTGCGGTCTTTTAGTTCCCCTTCTCCTTCGCCTCCTTGGAGTAGGGGTTGTTTGTGGTGCTCTCCCAAGAAGAAGGAGGAGAAGAAGAAAAGTAAGGAGAATTTTATGCCATCTCATTGTTCACCTAAAAAAAATTTCACATAATATAACATTGCTACATCAGCATTTTAAGTGTGCACCATTGATAATGGTTAAAATACCGTTATTTTTATACTTAATTTTGATACTAAAAACACCATTTAGACTTAGAAACTAGCTTGAAATCATCCTTTTACTTTAGTTGAGAGAATAAAAGGGTTAAAGGTGGTACTATTGGTTTTATGCTTGGTTTTCCTTGTTTTGGCAGGAATTAAGAGGAATTGGATGAAAGAAGTTGAAGTAGCAAGGAGTTGGACTCAGGAGAAGTAGGAAAAGTGCACAAAAGACGAATCGCAGCCAGCGCTGAGTGCCACTTTACCGCTGAGCGCCAAGTTCGCTGCAGAGTTCATTGTTTGACACTTGAGCGTCATCGTTGAGGGCAAACTTCAAGTGCCGCACCTACCGCTGAGCGCCGTCAGCGTGGGCCTGGGCTAGTTTTCTGTTATTTTTGTAAACTATATAAGGATTTAGTCGACCTAAAGGGTTTATCTTTGGACAGAAAGAGGCGTAGAAACACTCTTTTCACCCCTGGGAGGAGAATTTTGGATGCAAAAGCTCCAATCTACAACTTTTAGGGTTCTATTTTTCATTCTTTTGATTATTTTAATCTAGTTTCACCATGTCTATGGTGAACTAAACCTCCATTGTTGTTGGGGAAACGATGTAATCCTTTGAAACTCTCATGTATTGAATTGATTCTTTATATATATGTTTTACTTATTAATTGTTAGGGTTTTTCCCCTACACTCTATGCATGCTTTGTTTAACTCATTCAATTGCATGATCATTGATTTTGTCGATATGGACACATACGGGGAAATCTAGAGTTGGGAAAATTCTCCCGGAAGCAATATTACCTAGACATAGGAATAGGAGGATCAGTTGCCTTTAAGCTTCTATGCGAATGTAATGCATAATTAGTTTCTAGGGATACAAGACATTGTGAACTACTAATTAAGAGTAGGTTTTCTTCACCGATACATCGGGTTTAAAGTAAATTAGAAAGTGGCATTAACATTAAGGAAGGAGTTGAATTCATAAATACATGAGAGTGGATAGGATAAGTCGAAAACACCAACAACAAAATTCATCCATTTATCATTCACTTGTGTATTCTTTTGGTCAATTGATCAACACTTGCATTCATATTTACTTTCTGCATTATTATAAACACAATGATTTTCGTTCTCAAGTGTTAAATAATCAACAAATCACATGACTGTCTAGGCCAATGAGTCTCTAGGGAAAACGATACATGGTCTTACCATTTATAGTACTTGATACGATTCGGTACACTTGTCAGAATCTTAACAAGTTTTTGGAGCTGATGTCGGGGACTCGTGGTTTAACTATTCTATTCGTGTGATTATTGATTAACTTCGACTTGATTTTTATTTTTTATGTTATTTTTGTTTTAATGCTAACAATGTTTTGTAGGATTTTGTGCCCAATGTTTGCAGGATGCAATTCGGACAAGAATTTAATTATATGGGCATTCAATTCTACGAAGGTAATCTCAACCACTGGTGGGATCCTCACTCAGGCATGGATCAAAGTCAATTTGGAAAAGCTTGCGGACAATTTGAGAGACTACCACAACAACAATGGCAACAACAACTCCCTCTATCAAAAAGATTGAATGATGCCTTTCAACAATTTATGCAAGAGTCCATCTCCACTCAGAAAAGCACTGAAGTAGCATTCAAAAGGATGGAGATGCATATTGGTCACTTAATTGAGAAATTGGAAGATTTGGGGTTGATATTGAAGTTAACCCTAGGGAGGAATGTCAAGTCATTATTATTGGAAGTGACAAGACTTTTAGATGAGAAAAAGATAGAGAGAAAAGAAAAAGAAGTGTTGAGTGAAAAAGATAAAGATGTAGAGAAAGGAAGAGAAGTGGTTGAGAGAGAAAAGAGAAAGAAAATTTGTGTGAAGATGAAGAAAGTGAGTGGAAAAAGAGAAGGGAAAAAGAAAGTGAGAGAAAAGAAAAAGAGGATGAGAGGAAAAAAAGAAAGAGTCATATGAAAAAACCCTTCCTCATTCAAAGAAGTATCGTAGGAAGGAGAAGGAATTTGATCGTTTTATGGTAATCTTCAAGAAATTGGAGATTAAAGTTTCTATGACTGAGACATGGAAACAGGTTCCTGGTTTTATCAAATTTCTGAAGAAATTCAACAAAAATAAGATAAAAAAAGAATATCCAGAAAAGAGAAACACCAACATTGAAGATGGAACGTGAGCTTTATTGGGTCAAGCTAATGACGTTAAAAGAGCGTTTGCTGGGAGGAACCCCAGTGATTTAAAAACATTGATTTTTTTTATTTATTTTGGTGATGTAATTTTTAAATACTTTGGAACATTGTTTTATTGGGTTATGAGCTTGCTAAGGCATCTTCTGATGGATGCTAGATGATTCAATATCTACTGAAGGATACTAAGAAGGTACACCTACTGATGGTTAATGGTAAGAAGGTTTGCACCTATTGATGGGTGTTGGAAGATTTTGGGTCAGGCTCGTGACGTTAAACAAGCGCTACTTGGGACGAAACCCAGTTGATTGAATTTATTTTTGTTTGTTTGTTTTGATTCTGTTCTAGTTGCATGATATGGGTGTGATGTTTAATGTTTGAGTGGTGTGAGAGGTTAAGTGCATTGATTCAGTGAGAGTGTGTGGCGTGAGTGGAAAATATATGAGATTTGAAAAATTGAGAGTGGAAGTTGAGAGACATTGGTGATGAACGCTTAGGGCAAGCTAGGAAGAAGTAGAATTGATACCGCGTCTGCTGCTCAGCGTGGGTTGGCCCATTAACATTTTTTATAACCTTAGGGCGCGTCTAGGCCGCCACTTTCAACCCTCATTCTTCCCAAGCACTCTCAAGCACTTTCCAAAGGATTCTCTCGATTTTTCTCTTGATCCCTCTTCACAAAAACCCTTCCTCCACATATTTTTGCACCAATTCTTCATCCAAGTTTGGGATTTTTGTGAGAGCACTACTATTAAGGGTTGATTTCTTCACATTCATAAAGCATTCTACACATATTAAGCATCACCACCCAAGTAAGTACATGCACTTACATTATAGGGTTTCGAAAGCATGATTCTTGAGGGATTTTGATGTTTGTGCATGATTGAATGAAATAATCACTATTTGGACTGATTAAATTGCTTGATTAAGGACTGGAACTAGGAAAAATGCATGTGGGTGGAGATTAGAAGCCAGTTAGGGCCATTGTGGAGAAAAACATTGATCGCTACTTAGCGCCATTTACCGCTGAGCGCGACTCTGCGGGAACTTGATTTGTGTGCTTGGTTGAATGTTTCTGGTTACAGGTGACACTGAGGGCCCCTGTTTTGCCCTCAGCAAGGACAGGGAAGCATGTTTGGAATGATTATGTGATTTACTAATGCTTAACAATGTTTCTTGTGGTTTTGTGAATTGTATTTGATGTAGGAATGGCCTTCTCATCAGGGAAGAAAATCAAGACAGTGGGAAACAAGAGGAAGGAATCAGAGCGTCCTTATTCCATCAAATTCCTCTCTAGGAAGCATGAACAACACTTCTTGATAGTCTAAATCCGAAGGCTCTTGATGGAGCGGAAGGTGGGATGGATACCAGACTTGGCTCCACAGTTTGGAGAGGAGTTGGAAAGCAGGAATTGTGAGAATTTGGCTACTTACCCTGCCCCAACTAACATGGTAGTGGTGAAGGAATTCTACACCAATGCAAGGCCTCTAGGAAACACTCACACTGAGGACTACATGAGCTTTGTTAAAGGAAAGATCATTCGGTATGATCCTGATTCTATTAACAAGTTCTTACGTACTGAGTACACTGGTTTACGGTGTCAGTTTGCATTGAACATGGAAGAGGGAGTAGATTTTGATGATATGGAGAATGTGTTGTGTGTGCCTGGAGGGCATTTTCAGAGGAATATGAATGGTGCAGCTGTGTATATTAGGAGAGTTAATTTGACTCCTTTAGTAAAATACTGGATGATGGTTTCTCATGCCAACATCCAGCCTTGTTCTCATGTCTCTGATATTACTTTCAGTTGGGCCCTTTTCCTATATTGTGTGCTTAGGGGGATGAACATTAACATTGGACAGGTCATAGCAAATGAGATTAAGACATGTGTCAGTATTCTAAACAACAAGGCACCCTTGGGGCATCCTTCTCTGATCACACACCTCTGTGAGTTAGCTGGGGTTAACACTTCCATACCGCCAATGGAACGACCAAGGAAGGTTATTGATGAGGCCTATTATAAACAATATTGCGGGGGAGATGATGCAGCCCAACCAGTGCCACCATGACGCCCTAGAAGGAGAGGACCACCACCAGCACAAATGCCACCTCAAGATGCAAATACTTTTCAGATGAGAGCCATTTCATGGAGGCTAGGCTGCAGTCCATTCACAGAAGATAGGTGGCCACTATGGAGACTATCATCGGGATGTATGATACACCCCCTGGACACTGGTGGACTATGGACGAGTTCAACACTATGGTGGCATGGCTAGAGGATGATGCACAGGCTAGTGGACTTGGAGCAGCTGAAGCTCCAGTTATGGAGGAGGATGATGAGGACGATGATTTTGAAGAAGCTGAAGAAGGAGAGGAGGAAGATGATGAAGAGGAAGAAGACTCTGATAATAGCATGGGATGATGAGGAGCTGAGATAGCATCTACGGATGGATGTTATCTTCACTAGAGCATGATTTTTCTATCTTTTGTTTTGTATTGTTGAACTTATTTTCTTCTCTTGGTAATATAGGTTTGATGTACTTGGTTGGAAACTTTATCTGATGTGATGGTTTTATATTGACTTATGCACGATGAGTATTGCTTGATGATACTTTGATATTGATGATGTTGAGATTGTGCACTATATGTTGATATATAGGTGGTTGTTCACAAGTTATGTGAACAAATGCATGATGTTATGATTATGATTACGAGGCTAAGTAGGATGTGTATCTAAAATATGTGGAATGTTAGTGGGCCTATATGTGAGGTTTTGAACTCCTGAGTATTTGTTGTGAATGAATCTTATCTTCTTGAAAGCATGAATGATTTTGCCCAGGTTTCTATGATTGACTGAAATCCAAGCTTGTGACATATGATCAAGGCCATTTTTTAATAGCCCTTTCTTAGCCAATGCATGATTTTCGCCCAAATGTAAAAGAGCACAATGTGTTCTACCCTTTTTGAACCTTAAGCCTTAAACAGAATATGAAAATCCTTTTGAAAATCTCTACCTTGAGTTAAGTTGAGAATCATTGTGTGACATTGATAAAGGTTCAAGTTTGGGGTTGTTGGAAAAGTTGAAAACGAAAAGATGATCATTAAGCTATGTGTTGAGCAAGTATGAAAAGAAAAACAAAATAGAATACAAAGAAAGAAAAGTAGATGCAAAAAGGGGAAAGTTGGGAATGAGTGAGATTGGTTGTTTAAGGAGAGTTTGAACTTGAATGATAAATTTTTGAATGACTCTCTTAACTCAAGGATTTTGTGATCCAGAAAAGCCAATTTTTCTTGTTAGCCCAGCCACGTTATAAGCCTTCAAAGTCCTTATGATGACATGTGTGTGTGAGTATGTTTGATTGTGGCAAATGAAAGGCAATTTTGTTCTATGTGACATTTGGATAGTAGAGGGAAGGGAGTGATCTCTTGAAACACTTGTGTGATTGAGTGAAACACTCTATCTGGTGAGGAATGATTCCATGGGTACATGATTACATTTATGCTTAGTTAATTGATCATTCATGAGAATAACATATGTTGGATATTATGTGATTATGTGAACACCATGATGAGTTATTTTGAATCAAGGCAAGTGTGCATCTTGACTGAATATTTTTTTATGAGCTGATTTGAGTAAATACTTGTCTTGAAAGAGAGGTTTTGGAATCTGTTGAACCATTGTATGGATTGGTGGAAGACTGAGTTACATCTTGTTTGCTTGAGGACAAGCAAAGTTCTAAGCTTGGGGTTGTGAAAACGGTTGAAATACCATTATTTTTATACTTAATTTTGACACTAAAAACACCCTTTATGACTTAGAAACTAGCTTGAAGTCATGCTTTTGCTTTAGTTGAGTGAAACACTCTATCTAGTGAGGAATGATTCCATGGGTACATGATTACATCTATGCTTAGTTAATTGATCATTCATGATAATAACATCTGTTGGATATTATGTGATTATGTGAATATCATGATGAGTTATTTTTAATCAAGGCATATGTGCATCTTGACTGAATATTTCTTGATGAGCTGATTTGAGTAATTACTTGTCTTGAAAGAGAGGTTTTGGAATGTGTTGAACCATTGTACGGATTGGTGGAAGACTGAGTTACAACTTGTTTGCTTAGGGACAAGCAAAGTTCTAACCTTGGGGTTGTGATAACGGTTGAAATACCGTTATTTTTATACTTAATTTGGATACTAACAACACCCTTTATGAGTTAGAAACTAGCTTGAAGTCAAGCTTTTGCTATACTTGAGTGAAACACTCTATCTGGTGAGGAATGATTCCATGGGTACCTGAATACATTTATGCTTATTTAATTGATCATTCATGAGAATAGCATCTGTTGCATATTTTGTGATTATGTTAACACCATGATGAGTTATTTTGAATGAAGGCATGTGTGCATCTTGACTGAATATTTTTTGAAGAGCTTATTTGAGTAATTACTTGTCTTGAAAGAGGGGTTTTGGAATGTGTTGAACCATTGTATGGATTGGTGGAATATTGAGTTACATCTTGTTTGCTTGAGGACAAGCAAAATTCTAGCTTGGGGTTGTGATAACGGTTGAAATACCGTTATTTTTATACTTAATTTTGATACTAAAAACATCCTTTTTGACTTATAAACTGGCTTGAAGTCATGCTTTTGCTTTAGTTGAGTGAAACACTCTATCTGGTGAGGAATGATTCCATGGGTATATGATTAGATCTACGTTTAGTTAATTGATCATTCATGATAATATCATCTGTTGGATATTATGTGATTATGTGAATACCATGATGAGTTATTTTGAATCAAGGCATGTGTGCATCTTGACTGAATATTTTTGATGAGCTGATTTGTGTAATTACTTGTCTTGAAAGAGAGGTTTTGGAATGGGTTGAACCATTGTATGGATTGGTGGAAGACTGAGTTACATCTTGTTTGCTTAAGGACAATAAAATTTCTAAGCTTGGGGGTGTGATAACGGTTGAAATACCGTTATCTTTATACTTAATTTTGATACTAAAAACACCCTTTATGACTTAGAAACTAGCTTGATGTCATGCTTTTGCTTTAGTTGAGAGAATAAGAGAGTTGAAGGTGGTATTATTGGTTTTATGTTGGGTTTTCCTTGTTTTGGCAAGAATTAAGAGGAATTGGATGAAAGAAGTTGAAGTAGCAAGGAGTTGGACTCGAGAGAAGTAGGAAAAGTGCACAAAAGAAGAATCTCATCCAGCGTTGAGCGACACTTTAATGTTGAGCACCGAGTTCGCTGTGGGTAAAATCAAAGTGTCGCTGATGAGTCGTTATTTCTTGAACTGTATTTAGTTTATTGCACTTAAATAAACCCGGGAATGGTGTTTAATTGTCTGTTATTTCCGCATTTTCCAAATTCTGCTTAATTTGGTCGGAAATTCGTAATTGTGCTAATTTGGATTTTTTGAGCTGATTAAGCGTATTTTTGGTTGCAGGGAAATAGTGGAAATATCATCTGGAGCATTAGGATATGGCGTGGCACATTCAAGACTCAATATTTAGTCATTTAAATTCTAATTAAAGTTGTAATTTCATTTTCTAGAAGCCCTTAATTAGAATTAGGTGTTTTGGACCCTTTTCGGGGCACTTTTGTAAAAAACCAGTTGTGGGGGCCATGTGGGCCCCACCAAATTTGAAATTCTCGGTCATATGGGGTGTGAATACCGAGCCACGCACTTAGAACTCCAATTTCACGGTTTTAAGCTTTTCTCTCCTAGGGTTTCTCTTGTATGGACTCACTCTCATGGGAGCTTGTTTGGTGCTACGGTTTTGAGCCATTTTCAATGAATAAGATGCAGATTTTACTCTTTCCTTGACTTACTCTTGGTTGTCTGAACTTATTGGTGGTAAAAATCCGTTCATTCCAACCTCCTTTTGCTTGTTGTTGATGTTTGAAGCTGGAGCTTTTAAGCTTGTCTTTGGCTTTCCATGGTGGTTGTTGGGTTTGAGTGGCTTTAGAATACCGTTTCCTCTTCCATTGTTGCTGTTATTCACGGTTTCCTTTGCATTTTATTTCGTTGGTTGATGACAATGGAGTTCTATGTGAGTTTTGGGTTGAAGAGAGCTTAAGGTGTTGTATGGGTGTTATGGGTTTGGCTCTTTCCTTTCATATTTCGGTTTTGATGTTTGAAACTATATTGGAACCAGAGTTTGATGGTGTTATTGTGGCTGGACAGTGCTGGAGTTGAAGGGTAAAATGTTATTTTCGTTTTTGAATAAGAGCTTGAAGAAATGAAAGATTTGGTTGGGTTGAATTAGTAGTAGTGTGGGTTTATTGTTCTTGAATGGTGTTGCAACTTGAAATGGGGTTTCTTGGGTGTGTGTTTTCGGTCGGAGGAAGAAGAAAATGCTGAATGGTGATTGTTGGTGTGAGAAAACCGAAAATGGACAAGGAAGGAAGAGAGAGGAGTGCAATTAATTTCTTTACCATTTTTGGACAAACACATATGATGCTTATTTTGACTAAGGGAATGTTTCCTTTTTAGCTTTGCCTTTTCTTTTGTTTCTGCCGTGACATGCACATGAGAGGATGGTTGTGTTTGTTTATTTTCATTTGACCTTGCACACATGGCACATTGGAAGAAGCACCTTAAGAATCTTTCATTTACACTTTGGTTTGAAGCATTTTTTGGCATTTCCGCTTGGTAGTTAACGTAAATTGTGTGTCTTGGTGTGTGCAATCAGAATTTTGCTGCATGGAGAAGGCTAAGGCACGGTTTTTAATTGTATGTTTAAGAATATTTTAATTTTGTTTTGAGAATTGGTGCACATGGGACAAAAGACAACACATTTGGTGGTTAAGTGAAGATAGAATTTTGAAGTAGACCTTTGAAACATCACTCACGGGCATGTGCTCTTTCTTTGGCCAATTGGACTTTTAAATTCATTTGTTAATTGCCATTATGTCAAGTAATTTGCTAGGATTAAATTAGGCTTGTTGGTTTCTTTGGTTTTTAATTAATTTAGTTAATAGGTTGAGTTTGTGTTTGAGTTAGTGTTGCATTTAATTATTTTTAGCTGTGATTGTTAATTTATTTGTAATTAATTTAATTATTTTAGTGTCTTTATTGAGTTCTTTAATTTTTACAAAACCTTTTCAAAAGCCCCCCTTTTCGTGTTAGACTCTATTGTCGAACTGCAAAATTGGTCCTTGAGAGACGACCTAGGAGTCACTTCCTAGCACCATCAGTCGCACTTGTAACACCCCGACAACTTACAGGGATTGTTGACTGCCCCCAAACATCACCACAAGGCTTTCCAGTGTGCTTTGTCCTCACTCGCACACTTTCCGAGAAAACTTCCCAGAAGGTCACCCACCACAAATTACTCCAGGCTAAGCATGCTTAACCATGGAGTGCTTATGGGTTAGGCTACCGAAAAGCAAATGCATTTGTTGATGAGTAGCCAAATCAATTCCTTTAAGCTATCCTTCAACTGTATACTCCCATACCTATACAGTCTCTAGATCCCTCTGATGGGCGTCGCAACCCATACAAATTTGATTGCAATTTAGAAATGCAGTATAATGCTAGGGAATGACCCCTAGGTCGTCTCTCAAGGACCAACTGCGGTTCAGAGTCAAGTCTAACACGAAGTGGGGGGGGGTTTGAAATTGTTTTGTGAATGCAAGAAGAATTTAACCTAATTAAAACTGGAAATTAAATAAAGATGTAACCAGAATTTAAAGTATTGAATTGAATGTGAAAAAAAAAACATGAAAACCGAACGGTTCTTCACAAGGCCGAACGGTTTTAACATGAGTGTGCCAGATACCGAACGGTTCTGTTCATAAGACCGAACGGTCCTGGTAAGGAAACCGAACGACAATTGAAGCAGAAAAGGAAACTAGTCAAACAAAGAAGCCGAACGGATTAAAAGCAAGACCGAATGCAAATAAAAAATATAAAAAATTGGGCAAGTCAATGTAGAAGAAAGTCGAACGGTCTCTAATAGTGAAGCTTGTTAGAGACCGAACGGTGCTATTGGAAAACCGGACGGTAATGCAAAAACAGTAAACTTGCAGCAATCAAAACACAGTGCAGCGGAAACGAAATTGGAGAAACAAAATGTTGGAACAGTAAACTCGTAGAATTAAGAAAGTCGAACGGTCTCTAATAGTGAAGCTTGTTAGAGACCGAACGGTGCTATTGGAAAACCGGACGGTAAACTTGCAGAAATCAAAACACAGTGCAGCGGAAACGAAATTGGAGAAACCAAATGTTGGAACAGTAAACTCGTAGAACAGTAACATGCAACAGTGACGAAGGCAATGAACATTAAAATGAAACTAAAAAGTGGATGCAACCTGTTTGCTTCAAAACAAAATTAAAAATCTGCTCGTGACCATGATGGACTTCACTCCAGCGTAAATTCTTCAAGCATAAACATAGAATCTCTAAAAACATCATTCAAAGCAAAGCCTAAAGAAAATTCTAAAAGAGGCGGCTACCCATGAATAATTGAATCAGCGCTTAAAGAGAAGAAAAGAAAATCATTGCTTCCATTCATCCAATACCCCTCACGGTGAACATGTTCAAAGCTTCTTCCCAATTTTTTTGTTCAGCCGAGAATGTGTGCTCCCAAGAGAATGACGGCTGCAGCTTCGTTCCCTCCCTAGGGCTAAGTGTCCTCCTAAAATATGGGGTGGGGTCCACCCAAAACCCTAGGTGCCAAGTGTCATCTATTCTAACATTTTGGGCCTAAACTATTTTGCCAAAACTTGGCCCAATGTTTACAAATTTAATTAAAAACTATCTAGATTACTAAGTTTCAAAATAATTAAATTTGAAATGTCCATGTGAAGAGTCTTGACTTATTTGATAGCACTCCAAATGTCCCAAATTGAATTTCCAAAATTTTCCCTGAAAATAATAATGCAAATAATTAGCTCAAAATATTCAAATTAATTAAAATTAGAATTTCCAGCAAAATTAAGCACTATTAGCGAAAACGGGAAAATACCGGACAATTAAGCACAATTCCCTGATTAATTCTAGCACAATAAACTAAGTGAAATCAATAAAATATCGACTCATCACCCTCTCATTCCGGTGTATGTTCAATTCGTCCATTTGTCCCTTCCACTGAGCCGCTCCTTGTCTGTGCCTCTTGCACCGGCGATCACTCCCCGCCCTCGTCAGGGCTTGGGTGTCACATGCCAAGCTTGGTTCATCCTCGAACCACACCGTACTGGGAGAGGCTAGGCTCTGATACCATTTGTAATGCCCGACAACTTACAGGGACTGTTGACTGCCCCCAGACATCAACACATGGCTTTCCAGTGTGCTTTGTCCTCACTAGCACACTTTCCGAGAAAACTTCCCAGAAGGTCACCCATCCCAAATTACTCCAGGCTAAGCACGCTTAACCATGGAGTTCTTATGGGTTAGGCTACCGATAAGTAAATGTATTTGTTGATATGAGTAGCCAAATCAATTCCTTTAAGCTATCCTTCAACTGTATAGTCCCATACCTATACAGTCTCTACATCCCTCTCATTCCGGTTTTTGTTCAATTCGTCCATGTGTCCCTTCCACTGGAAAGCCTTGTGTTGATGTGTGGGGGCAGTCAACCTGTAAGTAGTCGGGGCGTTACAGCACCTACCGCTGGGTGTGATTTTTGCGCTAAGCGCCGTCAGCGTGCGTCTAGGCCAGTTTTCTGTTATTTTTATAAACTATATAAGGATTTAGTCGACCTAGAGGGTGTATATTTTAAGAGCAAGAGGCACAAAAACACTCTTTTCACCCCTCGGAGACGAATTTTGGATGCGGAAGCTCCAATCTACAAATTTTAGGGTTCTGTCTTTCATTCTTTTCATTATTTTCATCTAGTTTCACCATGTCTATGGTGAACTAAACCTCCATTGTTGTTGGAGAAACAATGTAATCCTTTGAAACTCTCATGTATTGAATTGGTTCTTTATATATATGCTTTACTTCATTAATAATTAGGGTTTTTCCTCTACACTCTTTGATGCTTTGTTTAACTCATTCAATTGCAAGATCATTGATTTTGTCGATATGGACACATATGGGGAAATCTAGAATTGGGGATATTCTCCTCGAAGCAATATTACCTAGACATAGGAATAAGAGGATCGATTGCCTTTTAGCTTTTGTGCGAATGTAATGCATAATTAGGTGCTAGGGATACAAGACATTGTGAACTAGTAATTAAGAGTAGGCTTTCTTCACCGAGATTTTGGTACTAAAAGCCCCCTTTTTTCACTTAGAAACTTGCTTGGACTCATATTTTTTCAATAAAATGTGTGAATAAGAGAGTTGAGGTTGATTTCAATGGCTTTCTAACAAACTCCCCTTGTTTTGACAAAGATCGAAGTAATGTTGGAAGAAGAAGTGAAAAGCCAAGATGGAGCTCAGAAGGGGTCAAAAAGGCACCAAAAGGAGGGAAAACGCGAAGCCCGAGCGTCCAGGAGCGAAAACTGCACGAGCAACATGGACGCTAGTCACCCGGGCGGTGGACCTTCGAAGCTTGGGCATCCAAATCTGACGCCCAAGCCTTACATGAGCTTCAATTATAGCCCACGTGTCCTCCCTGCGACGCTTAGGCGTGATTTCACTTTGATCGGGCCCTGTTTCTGCTCTATTTTGATTCTTTTGGACCGGGCCACACTCTGGGACGCGTCTGACACTATGTAAAGGACCTTGGGGCTCCAGGTTATGCATCCCTCGCAGAGAAGAGCATAGCAATACACTCTTAGCCAATTCTTAATCTTCCATTCTCATTCTTTCTTCCATTGTTCATAGAGTTCCCCCATGTCTATGGGGAACTAATTTCTATTTGTTGTTGGGGAATGATGTAACCTTGTAAACTCTCATGTATTTGAATTGATTCTTAATTCTATATGCTTTTTCATTAATTGTTAGAGTAATTCATCTATTTTACTCTTGCTTATACAATAGCATTATCTGTGAGTCGCATGAATGTCGGGAGGTTGCTTTCAATTCAGGTCCTTGTTGAAATACTCCTAAGGGTTATATTGCTCAAGGATGAAGGTATGAGTCTTAGTCGTCTTAACCTCTTGATCATCACATCTTTTTACTAGGAATGCTAGGAATTGTATGAACTGGTAATTAGGGACATGCTTATTTACCGAGGGATCGGATTTAAGTGATTTAGTGAGGGACGTTGGCATTAATGAATAAAGAAGAATTCTTATATACATGAGAGGGAACTTGGTGAAATTTAACCCCAACAACATACCCATCTCATCTAAATCAACCTCTGTTCATCTCTGTGCTCTTTTGCCATTAATCAATTGCATTTTATTTTCTTTATTATTTTTGCAAAGCCAAATCCATGATCTCTTTTATTTTTAAGTCTTAATTAATCTTGTTTTCACACAATTGTTCAACGCCGAGAGTCCTTTGGGATACGATACTTGGTGTTACCATTTTATATTACTTGTTCGACTGGGTACAGTTGCCGATTTGCCCCAACAAGTTTTTGGCGTCGTTGCCGGGGACTCACGATTTATGCTATTCTATTTGTGTAATTCCTCATTAATTTTGACTTTATTTTATTTTCTTATTTTTATTTTTCCCATTTTTAATTTTTATTTTTCAATCCCAAGTTTTTATTTTTTGTTTCTTATTTTTATACTAACAATCTCTATAGAATTTTTTGTGCAGGATGCAGGATGCTATAAATAATTTCAACCACTGGTGGGGATCTCACTCAAGCATAAATCAAAGTCAAATTGGGCAAGTAGGTGGATTATTCACTAGACCACCGCAAGCTACTAGTACTACAAAGCTTGAGGATGCTCTCCAACAGTTCATGCGAAAATCTTTCTCAATTCAGAAAAACACTCAGGCATCATCCAAAAGCATGGATACACAATGTAAGTTCATAATTCAAAAATTGAATTATATCAAGAACAACATGAAGCCTATAAGGGAATGCAAGGCAGTTGTCATTAGAAGTGGCAGAGTGATAGATTAAAGGAAAAAGAGAAAGAGAGATTGCGAGAAAAAGAAAAAATGAGGAAGAAAGAGAAAAACAAGAGAGTGAGGAGAGAGAAAAAGAAAAAATGAGCGAGGAGGAGAATGAGAAAAATAAGAAATAAGTTTTTGAAAAATCCCTTCCTTACCCAAAAATATATTCTAGGAAGGAAAAAGAAAAGCAGTTTGAGCGTTTCATGAAGATCTTCAAGAAATTGGAGATCAACATACCTTTCTAGGAGCTCCTCACTAAGAAAAGAAAAGAAAATACATTGAAGAGGAGACCATTGAAGTACAAGGAAATTGCAGTGCCATCATACAGAAACATTTACCTCTCAAGTTGAAAGGTCTAGGAAGTTTCACCATCTCCTGCACTATAGGGAATATCTCTGTTGAGAAAGCATTAATTGATTTGGGGGCCAGTATCAATCTCATGCCACTCTCCATGTTTGAAAAGATTGAAGGCTTGGAACTTAAGCCTACTCGAATGACTCTCCAACTAGCAAATAAATCTCTAAAATATCCTTATGGGGTAGCTGAAGATGTGTTGGTAAAAGTAGACAAGTTCCTATTTCCTGTTGATTTTGTTATCATGGAGATGGAAGTGTTGAGATTGTCGACAACACAAAATCTATATCAAACTTGTTTTTGATGATGACAACACAATGCTTAATAACAATACATATGTTCCAGTATTACATGTTCGTGTTTTATTGTTTGACATATCTGCTGAACATGTTTTGATGAATTGCAATGTATGTTCCTATGCTTGTTTATGTGATATTATTGTGGAACATGCTTGTCTTGAAATGTGAGATAAAATGTTTTTTGATTACTGCACATTTCAGAAAGAAAAAGATCACAAGCACTTTAATGAACTTATACTTGTTGTGACAAAGTTCTAGTTCAGTCGAATACACTCATAATGGATTCGACTATGCTAAAACCTTTGTACAGATTTTATGAAACTGTGCTGTGTGAGATTTTGAGTTGAAAAGAATTTCAAAGTGTTTTCTCATGTGTTAGTCAATAGTGTGGATCACACATTCGACTGTATTACTGTTCTATTTGGAATTTTGTTAAGCCTACACGCTCCAACGACTATATTTTTCAAAAGTTAGTTAAGATTGACTGACTTGGTCAACTGTCTTAAATGGGTATTGATTTTGTTGACTGAGGAGCCTTTGTGTTGATTGTCTGTTATAACTGTTTAATACAGTCGACTGAATTAGTAGGCTATTCGACTGAGATGCTATCTGAAATAACAGAAAACTATAAATAGACAGAACACAAATTGTTCTGTAAGACCTTTGTGATCTAACATTTTCATTGTCCTGTTTCAGATTGAATTCTCTATTTTAGAAGCTCCAAGAATTCTCAAAGAAGATGGTGGTGATCTTTCTTGAGATAGATTCAAAGGGAGGAGTCAATTGCACATACTGTTTGATCAACATCTGCACAAAGAAGGTGCTTCTGGTTTGATCTTGAAGAGTTGACATCCTGTGAAGACTGTTGCATTTGATTGAAGGCTTGACAACCTGTGAAGTCTTTTGTGATAAGCTTGGCAACCTATGAAGTCTGCTGTGATAGGCTCGACATCCTGTGAAGAGTGCTGGTTACACGTTGAGGATTGTTCGACGTGGGTGCAGATTTAAGAAGAGGAGATTCTTGCTACAATTCTGGTTTTTGTGTGTGCAACTATATTTTTGTTTTGGGTTAGAGAGGAGATTTACATTTTTCGTGGTGCTTCTATAAATTCCTTGTTGTAAAAACCGCAACCAATATAGTGCATTTTCTTCCTGGATTGGAAGGACACTGGATGTAGGCATTGTTGGCCGAACCAGTATAAAAACCAGTGTTTAATTTTCTCTATCCTTACACTCTTTATTTCCAATCGACTTTAATTGTTTAGTAGTCAAACATGTTTTTCCGCTGCATTGAATTTTCATTACTTGCATTTCAAGAAAAGATCAAAAGCTTTGCATTTTCATCTCAAGGTTGCGAAAAGATTTTGTTTTTGAGCTAACACCAATTCACCCACCCCTCTTGGTGTAAAACGAAGCCAATCTGTTTCCTAACAGGAAGAAGATGTGAATGTTCCTCTTATTCTGGGGAGACCTTTCATGAAGACTTTAAGAGTTCTAATTGATGTGGAAAGTGGCAAGCTGAAAGTGAAAGTGCAAGATGAAGAAGTAAATTTTGATGTCTTTCAAGCCATGTCTCTCCCAAAAGATGATAAAGGTTGTTTTCATTTGGACACTCTTGACAAAATATGCATGATTCAAGAAAAGGAGGTATGTGATGATTGCTCTCTGGAAGAAACAATTGATGACAATTATGAAAAATTGATTGAGGAAGGCTTGGATAATTTTGAAGAATTAAAAGAAGCCCCTTTGTTGAACTCAGAAGAAAAAGTCAAGAAAAGAAGCCAGAGTTGAAAATGTTACCTCCACACTTGAAATATGTGCTTTTAGAAGAAGGGGGAAACAAGTCAGTCATCATCAGTAATTCTCTCTCTCCCAAAGAAGAAGAAAAATTAATAGAAGTGCTCAAGGTCAACAAAGGAGCTATTGGATGGTAAATCTCAGATCTCAAAGGCATAAGCCCCACTTATTGCATGCACAAAATATTCATGGAGGATGACTATAAACCAGTTGCTCAACCACAAAGAAGATTGAATCCAGTAATGAAAGAGGAAATGAGAAAAGAAGTAATGAAGTTACTTGATGGTGGTATTATTTATCCTATCTCTAACAGTGCATGGGTAAGCCCAGTACAAGTAGTACCAAAGAAAGGAGGGATGTGAGTTATTTATAATGAAAAAAATGAACTTATTCCCACAAGGACTGTTACTGGATGGAGGATGTGTATTGACTACAGGAAGCTAAACAATGCTACAAGGAAAGATCACTTTCCTCTTCCTTTCATGGACCAAATGTTAGAGAGATTGACGGGTCAGGCTTTCTATTGTTTTCTGGATGGATACTCAGGGTATAATCAAATTGTGGTGGATCCCAAGGACCAAGAAAAGACGGATTTTACTTATCCTTTTGGAATTGTCGCTTCCAGAAAAATGTCATTTGGATTGTGTAATGCCCCAACCACTTTCCAGAGATGCATGTAGGCAATTTTTTCAAATTTAATAGAAAAATGCATTGAGGTCTTCATGGATGATTTCTCAGTTTTTGGCTGTTCCTTTCATCAGTGTCTGTCCAACCTGGATGTAGTACTCAAAAGATGCACCCATTCCAATCTTGTTCTCAACTGGGAGAAATGTCACTTTATGGTAACAGAAGGTATTGTTTTGGGTCATAAAATTTCTTCCAGAGGAATTGAAGTGGACAGAGCCAAAAATAAGTCATTGAAAAACTTCCACCACCCACCAATGTGAAAGGAATTAGGAGCTTTTTGGGACATGCTGGTTTTTATAGAAGGTTCATCAAAGACTTTTCAAAATTTGCAAAACCACTAAGCAACCTCCTTTTAAAGGACACCCCTTTTGTGATGAATGAAGAATGCCTTAAAGCCTTTGAGATCCTAAAAAAGAAATTAATTTCTGCTCCTATGATTGTAGCTCCTGATTGGAACCAAAACTTTGAGCTGATGTGTGATTCCAGCAATTATGCCTAGGAGCAGTTCTTGGTCAAAGAAGAGAGAAGGTTTTCCACACCATTTATTATGCAAGTAAAGTCTTAAATGAAGCCCAACTGAACTATGCCACCACAGAAAAAGAATTTCTTGCTATTGTGTATGCCTTGGAGAAATTTAGACCATATCTCATTGGGTCTAAGGTGATTGTCTACACTGATCATGCGGCTATTAAATATTTTCTAGCCAAACCAGACTCCAAACCACGGTTGATAAGATGGGTACTTTTATTACAAGAATTTGATGTGGAAATTCGTGACAAAAAGGGAAGCGAAAATGTAATTGCTGATCACTTATCCCGGTTGGTGAATGATGAGTCACAAGCAAGGAAACAGAAATTTGGGAATCTTTCTCAGATGAAACACTCATGTATATTCAGCAAAGGATGTGGTTTGCTGACATGGCTAATTTTAAAGCTGCAGGGGTAATTCCAGAAGACTTCAACTGGCACCAAAGAAAAAAAATTTTGAATGACGCAAAATAATTTATGTGGGATGATCCTTACCTCTTCAAGATTGGAGTAGATAACCTTCTGAGGCGCTGTGTGACTAAGGAAGAAGTGGAAGGAATTCTGTGGCACTGTCATGATTCACCTTATGGGGGACATTTTAGTGGAGAAATAACAGTTGCAAAGGTGCTTCAGCCAGGATTTTATTGGCCCACCCTCTTTAAAGATGCTCATAATCATGCCATGAATTGTGACAAATGCCAAAGAACCGCTACCATCTTCAGACGCCGTGAAATGCCACTGCAAGGTATTCTAGAGGTCGAGGTTTTAGATTGCTGGTGCATAGATTTTGTTGGCCCTTTTCCACCATCCTTCAATAATGAATATATTTTGGTGGCTGTGGATTATGTGAGCAAGTGGGTAGAGGCTCTATCTTGTCCTAAGAATGATTGCAACACTGTCATTAAATTTCTAAAAAGAAAATTTTCTCCTGGTTTGGAACGCCTAGAGTGCTCTTTAGTGATGGAGGAACTCATTTTTTCAACAATCAGCTTGCAAAAGTACTCAAGCATTATGGTGTGAAACATAAGGTGTTTACACCTTATCACCAACAGACAAACGGGCAAGCTGAAGTTTCCAATAGGGAGATAAAAAGGATTTTGGAGAAGACAGTGGCTACATCAAGAAAGGATTGGTCTCTGAAGTTGGATGATGCCCTTTAGGCATATCGAACTGCAATGAAGACAATTATTGAATTATCTCCTTTCTAGATGGTCTATGGAAAGACATGTCACCTACCAGTGGAGATGGAACACAGAGCTCTATGGACTTTGAAATTTTTGAATTTTGATCCTAATGGCACTGCTGAAAAGAGGAGGAGGCAAATTATTGACCTAGAGGAGATGAGGTTGCACACTTATGATTCTTCTAAAAATTACAAAGAAAAGGTAAAATACTATCATGACAGGAAACTGGTAAAAAGGGTCTTTTCTCCAGGACAACAAATTTTGTTGTTCAACTCACAGCTAAAACTTTTCCCTGGAAAGTTAAAGTCAAAGTGGTATGGCCCATTCCTGATCAAGAATGTTCTCCCACATGGAGCAATTGAGTTGACTGATTCAACCGCTGAAGACCCACAAAGAAGCTGGGTGGTTAATGGACAACGCCTCAAACACTACCTGGGTGAAGAGGTTGAATGCCTCTCTACAGTCATGAAGCTGAAGGATGTGACATGAGCTTATTAGGTCAAGCTTATTAGGATGTGACGTTAAAGAAGCGTTTGCTGGGAGGCAACCCAGTGCTCTAAACTTTTACTTTTAATTTTTGTTTTTGTTTTTAGTTTTTAATGTGTTTTCTTTTACTTTATTGTGCTCTGCTTGAATGAACTGAACTGCCTTGATTCAACTGTGCCTGTTTTGTGTGATAAGTTTTGCTTTATGAGATTCTAGTGTTGATTGAGGTTGAGATGATGCATGATGATAAATCCCAATTTGTGAGACAGGTGCTTGAGATAAAGTTTGATTGAGATACTAAGCAGGATGTTTTTCTAAAATCTTGGACTTGTGATTTTACCTGTGTGAGTTTTGAGCTTAAAAGTATTTTTAATAATTGTTATTACTTTGAAAATTTTTAGCCTTAATTAAAATTTTGCCTGCTGAAAAGAGAACAATTTGTTCTAACCTTTGAACCTTGAGCCTTATGCATGTTTTGAAAATCCTTTTTGAAAAATCGTTACCTTGAGTTAAGTTGAGAACATTTGATGAGGTACTGATAAAGGTTCAAGTTTCAGGTTGCCAAGTAACAACCCACTTCTCTAGGCGGTGAGCAATCAAAAGAAAAAAAGCAAGTGAAAAGAAAGGCAAAAGAAAAGTGAGAAAAGAAAATTCAAAAGAAAAAAAAGAGCTCACTACAAGGGAAAGTTGGGAAAAAGAAAGAGAGTGTTCTTGAATGATAAATTCATAAATGTCTCTCTTAACTCAAGGAACTTTGCTTGTGAGAATGTTTGATTGTGGTTAAATGAAAGGCAAAATTAATTTGTGTGACATTGTGATAGCAGAGAGAAACACAAGACCATACACCTGTGAGCTGAGTGAGACACTTTTGAGTGCTTGAGTTAAACACTTTCCCTGGTGAAGAATAGTTCTCTGAATTTCTAATTGCATATATGCTTGGTTAATTGATCACTCTTAAGGATAGCACCTGTTAAAAATACATCACATTGATTCTAATTGAATTAAAGCATCTGCACATCTTGACTAAAATCCTATGTTGAAGTTGATAAAAGTGATTCTTTGTCTTGAAAAAGTTTTTTAAAAAGGTTGAGTCATTGTAGTGATTGTTCTGAAAAGCTGAGTTACAATTGTTTGCTTGAGGACAAGCAGAAGTTCTAAGTTTGTAGTTATGATAACTGTTTAAAACATCGTTATTTGTTATGTGATTTTGATACTAAAAGCACCCTTTTTCACTTAGAAACTTGCTTGGACTCATGTTTTTAATAAAATGTGTGAATAAGAGAGTTGAGGTTGATTGCAATGGTTTTATAACAAATTCCCCTTGTTTTGACAAAGATTAAAGTAATACTGGAAGAAGAAGTGAAAAACTAAGATGGAGCTCCGAAGGGGTAAAAAAAGGCACCAAAAGGAGGGAAAACGCGAAGCCCGAATGTCCAAGAGCGAAATATGCGCGAGCAACATCGACGCTGGACGCCCAGGCGGTGGACCTTCGAAGCTTGGGCCTCCACATCTGACGCTCAGGCCTTACATAAGCTTCAATTCTCGCTCAGGCATCCTCACTGCGACGCTTGATCGTGATTTCACTTGGATCGGGCCTTGTTTCTGCTCTGTTTTGATGTTTTTTAGACCGGGCCACACTTTGGGACGCGTCTGACACTATTTAAAGGACCCTGGGGTCTAGGTTTTGCATCCCTGGCAGAGAAGAGCATAGCAATACAATCTTAGCCAATTCTTAATCTTCCATTCTCTTTCTTTCTTCCATTGTTCATAGAGTTCCTCCATGTCTATGGGGAACTAATTTCTATTTGTTGTTGGGGAATGATGTAACCTTGTAAACTCTCATGTATTTGAATTGATTCTTAACTGTTTATGCTTTTTCACTAATTGTTAGAGTAATTCATCTGTTTTATTCTTGCTTATATAATAGCATTATCTGCGAGTCGCATGAGTGTCGGGAGGTTCCTTTCAATTCAGGTCCATGTTGAATTACTCCTAAGGGTTATATTGCTCAAGGATGAGGGTATGAGTTTGTTAGTGGAATGGCAAGTGTACCATATCGTATCAAGTAATAAAAATGGTATAACCCATTATCGTTCTTCCCATGAGACTCGAAAGGCCTTATCGTTCACGTGAATCAAAATCGTAAGAATTGCGGAGAAAAATTCAATAATTGTGGTGGATGCAATGACAAAAAATAAACATGCAATGTGTGATTCAATTGACGAGATTTAGGCAATGGATGAATGGAAGTGAAGTAGGAAGGTCTTAGACTCAAGAAAGAAGAAGAAAAAGGAAGAAAAGAAGAGTTTATGCACCGCTCAGCGTCAAAAGCCAACGCTGAGCGCCAGGATTCGAGGGAGAGCCACTGTCTGGTGCCCAGGAGGTGAAGCTGAGCGTCTAGAGCGATTAGAGGCAAACCGTTCAGTGGTGAAACTGACCGCTCAGCGGTGGCGCGGCTTGAGGGAAACCGCTGAGCGGTTAAATTTGACGCTGAGCGGTTGTCTGTTAGGCTTGGGCTTAAATTCTGTTACTTTTTTGCTCTATAAATAGCCCCAGTGCGATTCAAAATGTATTCTTTTGGCAGAAGAAGACGTCCAAAGTTGTTCTACACACCTTGGAGGAGGTTCCTTGGATGCTTAGGCTCCAATCTACCAAATTTAGGGTTTATTCTTGCATTCTTTCATTGTATTTCATATAGTTTCACCATGTCTATGGTGAAGGAAACCCTTTGTTGTTGGGGAACAATGTAATCTTTTGAAACTATCTTTTATTGAAATTCTTATTTTATTTATATGCTTGTATATGCTTTAATTATCAATTGTTGGGTTTCTTATCTATGCTCAAAGTTTTTATTGTTTAACTCATTCGATATGAAGATGTTTCCCTTTGCCGATACGAGAACGTGCGGGGAAGTCATGAACTGATAAGGAATTCCTTGATTAAGCAATACCACCTAGGAATAGGGGTAGGACGATCAATTGTATTTTGCTTCTGTGATACTTGCATTGCTAGTTACTAGGGGAGACTAGGAATAGTAAGCCAGTAATTAGTAGTAGGCTCTTCTCAACGAGGAATCGGGTTTAGGGTAGACTAAGAAAGTTTGCATGACAATTAGATAATAAAGCCGATAAATAAGAAGAGTAGATAAAAGAGAGTGCGTAAGATGAAATTGTAAACCCCAACAACACCATTCATCCATATCTTTTCTTGCCAATTGAATCACTTGCTTGTGCATGTTTACTTTTGTTTTTGTATTCCACCACATGATTTATTTTTGTACAAGTCTTATAAGATTGATTTACATGAAAGTTGAGGCCTAAGAGTCCTTTTGGAAAACGATACTCGGACTTACCCGTTTTATATTACTTGATAACGATCTGGTACACTTGCCAGGGACTTAACAAGGTTTTGGCGCCGTTGTCAAGGACTCGTGCTTTAACTTTTCTAGTGGTGTAAATTGATTGAATTTGACTTGTGCCTATATATTGTGTTTTTGTTTTTGTTTTATTTTTATTTTTATTTTATAAAAAGTGCTTCTAGGGTATTTCTTTCTTGTGTATGCAGGAAGCTATACATACTAGGAAGAAAAGTCAGCAACCGCTTCTTGAAGGTATATCAGACAGGAGAGGAAGGAGAGTTAGACGCCCATCTAGGGATCTATTTCCTTCTCCTGAAAGATTATTATCACCCTCACCTGAAGCTCGTACAGTAAATTCTGAAGAGATGACACATGAGCAACATCCTCCCAGACGCACTCTAGGTGACGCATCTAATGTTGTGGGCCCATTCCACTTCACCAGTATAGCCATGCCCACAAACAACACAACCAACATGGTGATGAATCCTGCGATGATCCATCTTGTGCAGGGCAATCAATTTCACTGCTTGTCAAATGAGAACCCATATGATCATTTGACGTGTTAAGACCCTGACAAGTGTACCAGATCGTTATCAAGTAATATAATTGGTAAACCCAATATCGTTCTCCCAAAGGACTCAAAGGCCTAATCTTTCATGTAAATTAATCGTATAAGACTTGACAACAGAAATTAATTTGAGTTTTTGTATGCAAGACAAAAATAAACATGAAAATGCAGTGATTCAATTGGCTAAAAGAAAATATGGATGAATGGAGTTGTTGGGGTTCACAATTTCATCTTATCCACCCTCATATATCTACTCTTCATATTTAATTTTCTTATTTATCATATTGTCATGCAAACTTTCTTGGTCTACCCTGAACCCAATCCCTTGGCAAAAAGAGCCTATTACTAATTACCGACTTGCTATCCCTAGCCTCCCCTAGTAATTAATAATGCAAGATAAACGGAAGCAAAATATAATTGATTGTCCTACCCCTATCCCTAGGTTGTATTGCTTAATCAAGGAATTCCCCCCAGTTCATGACATTACTGTACATTCATGTATCAATAAAGACAAACAACATTTACCGAATGAGTTAAATGATAAAAGCATTAAATATAGGTAAGGAACCCAACAATTGATAAATCAAGCATATGCAAGCATATAAAATATATAAGAATTTGGATATATAATAGTTTCAAAAGATTACATTATTCCCCAACAACAAAGGGTTTAGTTCACCATAGACATGGTGAAACTAGATGAAATATAATGGAAGAATGGAAAAGAAAACCAAAGCATCGAAGAAATCTCCTCCAAGGTGTGTAGAGCTGTTGTGGACGTTTCTCTCCGCCAAAAGAATGAGTTTTGATTCGCACTTGGTCTATTTATAGACCAAAAAGATAACAGAATGATCTCAGAATCTGTAATATAAAAATAGACAACCGCCTAGGCGCCTAAGTTGACCGCTCAGTCGTTTGCCTTCAAGCCGCGCCACCACTCAGTTGTTCATCTCACCACTGAGCGATTTGCCTCTAATCGTCCTGGATGCTCAATGTCACCGCCTGGGCGCCAGATAGTGGCTCTCCCACGAATAAGACGCTCAATGTTGGAATTTGACGCTGAGCGGTCCATAGACTCTTCTTTTCTTCCTTTTTCTTCTTCTTTCTTGAGTCTATGACCTTCCTACTTCACTTTCATCTTCAATTCACATAAAAAACCCTGTAAAACAATGCAAAACAAGCATAATATCTGTAAAAACAACTTTTGACTCTCAGGTGACACAAGTTGAGTGTTTTACTTTATTCTAAGCTTATTCTAAGCCAAAAGGGTGTGTTTTGATGTCAAATTTATGCATGAAAATAACGGTTTTTAGACCGTTATCAGAACCCCAAACTTAGAACTTTGCTTGTCCTCAAGCAAACAAAACAAAACTTGGCTTTCCACTTTTTCATCAAATAGTTCAATACTTTTCAAAAAATCCTTTTCCTCACAACAAGTTATTATTCAATTCAGATTTTCAGTGGAATCCCATCAAGGTGCATGCATGCTTTCAATCCAATCCATTTCACATATTCAAATATTTCCCAACAGATGTTTTATTCATGAATGATCAATCCATTAAGCATAGATATAAACATGGATTTTAAACAATTCTCACCAAGCAGGTGTTTCACTCAATCACTCAAGTGTTTAAGGAATCACTCCACTCTCTATTATTCACATGTCACATAAAACAATATTGCCATTCATCTAAAGTAACCAAAATCCTTTCATGCAAATGCCATCACAAGGGCTTTTCCAAGGCTTTGTAATGAGGCTGGGCTATCAAGAAAAATTGGTTTTTCTGGATCACAAAATCCTTGAGTCAAGAGCTATTCTATCATTGAAAAGATTCAAGTTTAAACTCTCTTTATCATACAACATAAGCATGTAATTCAATCAATTATCAAGACTAAGGCATTATCATTCATGATTCCCTGTGAATAGTACATACAACAATAAAGACTCTTGAGCTCAATACCTCATACAACATGCTTCCTCACACATCATTCATGAATCCTGCTTAGCATCACAATCACAATCATAAACCACTACACATCTGTACACACAGTTAGTGAACCATTCTCTTGGATATCAACATACACACATTCTCAATTGTCAACCACATTCAGTCATCTTCAAATAACTCGTCATGCATTATAAAATCAAACCACCATCAGAAGCAGTGTACAAGCCAAACATAGACACGAAAATAAAATGCTCCTATACTACAAATCCAAAGTACAAAAGAAAAAGAAAAATCCTTGTCCAAGTGCTGGCATCCATCAGTAGATGCCCTCAACGCAAGTCCTCATTTGAGTCATACTCCTCCTCATCCTGTGCATCCTCAAAATCATCCTTATCTTCATCTCTGTCTGATGCTCCAGCTGCTCCAGACCCACTACCCTGTGCTTGCTTCTGAGGCTAAGCCATCGCACTATGGAACTCGTCCATAGTCCACTTGTGCACTGGTGGCGTATCGTATAGTCCTATAATCATCTTAACAGTGGCCATCTGCCCTCTGCGGAGAGACTCCATCCTTGCCTCCATCAGGGACATATACATATCCCTCATCTGGAAAGGCTCAGCATGTTGTGCCGGTGCATCTACAGCTACCTCCTCCTGCTGTGCTATTGCCCTCCTAGGACGTCTCCGAGGAATTGCTCGGCTGACACCTCTTCTCTACAGTACTGACGAAAATAGGAGGCATCAATAGCCCTCCTTGGCCTCTCATAAGATGGAACTGCAATGTCCACTCTAGCCTGCTGACATAGGTGTGTAATCAGGGATGGATGCCCTAGTGGTGTCCTCCTACTCACAGTAGTAGCGCAGCTCTGAATCTCGTTGGCGATCACCTTGCCGACATTAACATCCATCTGCTTCAG
Source organism: Vigna mungo (assembly GCA_036885675.1). NCBI lineage: Eukaryota > Viridiplantae > Streptophyta > Magnoliopsida > Fabales > Fabaceae > Vigna > Vigna mungo. The sequence continues at coordinate 34,396,717 of CP144700.1, forward strand.
CATGCAGTAGATGACAAGAATTCGATGCATAATGATATCGGAGACATAGGAGCATGGTTGTATGGTTGCATGAGTGAATGTCATCCAGTACTTGGCGAGGGGAGTCAAATCTGCCCTAAGGATGTTAACTGGCGCACCGTTAGGGTTCCTCTGAAAGTGTCTCCCAGGGATACACATCACTCTCTCAATTTCTTCGTAATCCATGTGCTCCCCTAGAATAGCAGCATACCTACACTGCTCTCCAGGCCACTCAGTCCCCCAGGAAGGTGTTGATGGTGTCGAGGTCGTATCTGATCAACTGGCCCCTCAGGTAGCTCATGTGTCTCTCAACTGATACTCCTCCTCTGGGCAAGGCATTATCATAAAATTCCTTCACCAACTCAATGCTAGCTGGTGCAGGATAGGTGGTCAATCTCTCCCAGCCTTGCCTCTCAATCTCCAGTTGAAACTCTGGAGCTAGGTCAGGGATGTACATGGCCTTCCTCTCCATCAGCAAATGCCTTTCCTGGACAGTAACATAATGCTCCTCATGCTTTCTAGAGAGGAACCTAGAAGAATAGAATCTCCTTGGCCTCTCTGGCTCCTTCTTCTCGTTGCCCATGGTTCTTATTCTTTTCGAGGTAGACATTCCTGCATCAAATAAATCCAATAACATTCACAGAAACATTGTTAGAGGTTAGTACATCATCAATTTATTTCCAAACCAAGCACAGGCTAACACCGAGGGCAAAACAGGGCCACTTCAGTATCCCTTTATCAAAAATCAAAAATTCAGGCAAAATTCAATGCAAACCGCCCAGGTGTCCAAGGAGACCGCTCAGTGGTTTGCCTCTTAGCCGTGCCACCGCTCAGCGGCGGCGGCTAGGGTTTTTCAATCAATCCAGACCAAAATCATGCAATTCAAACAGTTTCTATTTCAACAAATCATGCATAGAAATTAAAAACCCTAATTTATCATGTTCCTACACATGTTCTTCATCAAATTTCCAAAATTAGAAACCCTAAGAATGAAATTGCACAACTTACTTAAGAAAGTGAAGTAGGAAGGTCTTAAACTCAAGAAAGAAGAAGAAAAAGGAAGAAAAGAAGAGTCTATGCACCGCTCAGCGTCAAAAGCCAACACTGAGTGCCAGAATTTGAGGGAGAGCCACTATCTGGCGCCCAGGAGGTGAAGCTGAGCGTCCAGAGCAATTAGAGGCAAACCGCTCAGTAGTGAAACTGACCGCTGAGGGGTGACACGGCTTGAGGGAAACCGCTGAGCGGTTAAATTTGACGCTAAGCGGTTCTTTACTGGGCTTGGGCTTAAATTATGTTACTTTTCTGCTCTATAAATAGCCCCAGTGCTATTCAAATTGTATTCTTTTGGCAGAAGAAGATGTCCAGAGTTGTTCTACACACCTTGGAGGAGGTTACTTGGATGCTTAGGCTCCAATCTACCAAATTTAAGGTTTATTATTTCATTCTTTCATTGTATTTCATCTAGTTTCACCATGTCTATGGTGAACTAAACCCTTTGTTGTTGGGGAACAATGTAATCTTTTGAAACTATCTTTTATTGAAATTCTTATTTTATTTATATGCTTGCATATGCTTTAATTATCAATTGTTAGGTTTCTTATCTATGCTCAAAGCTTTTATCGTTTAACTCATTCGATATAAATATGTTTGCCTTTGTTGATACGGGAACGTACGAGGAAGTCATGAACTGATAGGGAATTCCTTGATTAAGTAATACCACCTAGGAATAGGGGTAGGACGATTAATTGTATTTTGCTTCTGTGATACTTGCATTGTTAGTTACTAGGGGAGACTAGGAATAGTAAGCCAGTAATTAGTAGTAGGCTCTTCTCGTCGAGGAATCGGGTTTAGGGTAGACTAAGAAAGTTTGCATGACAATTAGATAATAAAGCCGATAAATAAGAAGAGTAGATAAAAGAGAGTGGATAAGATGAAATTGTAAACCCCAACAACACCATCCATCCATATCTTTTTCTTGCCAATTAAATCACTTGCATGTGTATGTTTACTTTACTTTTTGCATTCCATCACACGATTTATTTCTGTACAAGTCTTATAAGATTGATTTACATGAAAGTTAAGGCCTAAGAGTCCTTTGGGAAAACTATACTCGGACTTACCCGTTTTATATTACTTGATAACGATCTGGTACATTTGTCAGGGACTTAACACTAACCCCAACAACATACTCATCTCATATAAATCAACCTCCGTTCATCTCTATTCTCCTTTTCCATTGATCAATTGCATTTTATCTTCTTTATTATTTTTGGAAAGCCAAATCCATGATCTCTTTTATTTTTAAGTCTTAATTAATCCTGTTTTCACACAACTGTTCAGCGCCGAGAGTCCTCTGGGATACGATACTTGGTCTTACCATTTGATATTAATATTAATGAAGGAGTTGAATTCATAGATACATGAGAGTGGATAGGATAAATCGGAAACCCCAACAACATAATTCATCCATATATCTTTCACCAGCGTATTCTTTTGGTCAATTGATCAGCACTTGCATTCATATTTACTTTCTGCATTATTATAATCACAATGATTTTTGTTCTCAAGTCTTAAATAATCAACAAATCACATGACTGTCTAGGTCAATGGGTCTCTAGGGAAAACAATACTCCGTCTTACCATTTATATTACTTGATACGATTCGATACACTTTTCAGAGTCTTAACAACCACGTCATCGCAGTTTAATGTCGTTTGTGAAAACTTAATGGATAGGACTTAATTGGCTCAATTTTACAAGTATATGGACCCAATTGAGACAGTTGGAAAAACGATGACCCACTTGAGATTTCCCAACAAATATGAGAACGATCCAAGAGTTTAAACCTAAAAAAGTCATCATATGAAACACATAAATATACAACACTTATATAACACAAACACATACGCATAATCATTATCATATATATATATATATATATATATATATATATATATATATATATATATATATATATATATATATATATATATCACATGCATATTACATGAGTCACTAATCAATTGAATAAGATTTTCTTGATTGAGTGATCTTAATTCTTTATACAAAACTTTTTTCTTTGAGTAACCTTATATTGTTGGAATAATATAAAATCCAAAGAAGAAATAATTGGTATGAAGTATCTCTAACTTAAGTGACCTCACATCACCTGAGCAACTATTTTCAAAAGACGAGTTATTTTGATCTCTTTCTTGGTCAAATGCTTTCTCATCGCTTAATCATCTATTACTTAATCACTATCTCAATGCTTTGATGATACTACTTGTTGTATAATTTAACAAGTTCTAGAAACACCAAATACACCACTTTCTCAATACTTGAGTGGACACAACATCTCTTAAGAAATATCATATGGTTACATAATCTAACATATTTTAGAATCTCATGCATCACCACCATACCACAACCTTTGAGAGACCTCTTGTCACTTAGGCTCACTTGGTTGAAAGGGGAGAGAAATTATTTAAATTTGAATTACAAAAAAATTGTAATTTTTTTGGATTTAAAAAAAAAAACTTGTAATTAAGTGAGTTAGTGAGCCAACCCGTTTAACCCACCAACCCGTAATGGATCGGGTCAGCTCCGAGTTTTTCCAGCTTGCTAATAAATGAACTAGGTTGGGTTGGCTCACTAAGTTACCAACCTGTGGTGGATCGGACCAGGTTGGGTTGAGTGGCCTGTTTTGACAACACTAAGTCAATGTCAGCCCATATATCTTCTTTGTTTTAAAAAGTATTCATTTTGAATACCATAAAAAATACAATTAACTCCTAATTTATTGCAAATCTAATTACTTTTAATTTGTCAAAAAACTATATACAAACAATCACCTCATACAACTCTAAATCTAAAAATGATACTTTGATACATATAATACTTTTTACATTTATTTAATATTTTTTCTTTGTAAAAATATACAAATTTTTTCTTTTATGATTATTTTACCTTTATAATGTATCTCAAATCAATATAAATATATATGTCACTTTACTTCTCCAAGAAAAGAGAAACATTAAAAATTCAACGAGAAAACAAATTCAAACATTTTTCCACAGTAAACATAAGTTCCATGACATTTAATATAAAAAATGCACTTTATACTTTGACGGTAATTATAATATATAAAATTAATTTTTTCTTGGTGTCAATTTAATTAACTAAAATAAAAATTAAAAATCAATATATTAACGTCAACATAAAAAGTTAATTAAAATAAATATTCATCGATATAAAATCTTAAACAAAATAAATAATTTAATTAACTTTAATAAATACTAAAAATAAAAAATATTTAGTGTTAGTTTAAACATTAATTATCACTAATATTAAAAATTAATAGAGTTAAGTAGAGATTACAAAGTTTATACTAAGATAAGATTATAAATCTCAAATAGAACTGTAAAAATGGGTCACAATCTAGGTCAATTTGGTTCATCACGGGTTCAGGTCGAGTTGGGTTTGAAAAAAGGGTGTTGCTCCCTCCACCTCCACCAATGCTCCCTCCACCTCCTCAAATATTTTCAAAATTTTTTTAATTACAAAAATACTTATTTTTACTTTAATCATATTTATTTATTTTTTTCTAAAATCTTAAATCTCACCCAGCTCCACCCCCTCTCATTTTTTGAAATTCGTTTGTTTTCACTCTGACTCTCACTATCTCTCCTTCTCCATATCCGTTTCCACTTTTTCTCCATTTTGATTTTGGTTCGTGGCGCCGCAGTGTCACTATTGGTGGTGCGGAGCTACGACAGTGTGTGCGGTGGTCATTTGACAGCGGTGTGGCAGTGTATGTGGTGGTCGTTGGTAGTGCTTTGTTTCTGCATGTGCATTCACTCATATTCAAACTGGCGAGTGAAGAGAAAGACAACTCAGCTCATTCCATCCACGTGAAAACTGATAAAACCTCCGGGTCTGACTCTAAAGCGGTGGTCACCTTCACCGTATGCTTGCAAGGCCTTCACCTGCATAACTTTAATTTTATGCGGGTCAGATTTCAACCCAGCTCATTTAAATCCAACTCTTGTAGGTTGAACCTGTGGTGGGTCAAGTTGGACAACCAACTCACTTACCTAATTTTATTTTATTAAAATTTAATTTTAATTTTATAAAAAAATAATTATTATTGTTTTTATGCTTGGAAAAATGATTTAAGTTCCCTATTTTCAAAATTAATTAAACACCAATGGAAAGTGAAATTTGGGAGTGAAATTTGTTTAGATTTGAATTATAGAAAATTTGAAATTTTTTTATTTAAAAATATTGTAATTAAGTGAGCCAGCGAGCCAACCCGTTTATCCACCAACCCCTGGTGGGTCGGGCCGGGTTTAAATTTTTCTGGCTCGCTAATAAATGAGACGAATTGGATTGGCTCACTAAGTGACCAACTCGTGATAGGCCGGCCGGATCGGATCAGGTGATCCATTTTGACAACTCTAATATCAAATATAGAGACTATTGAAACTGGTGTAAATTTTCACTGTTTTCTTTCTCTTATAAAAATAATAGATAAAATAACTATTTTATAATTAATTGTTCATCAAATAAGTGTCATCACAATATAAGATAAAAAGTTAATATTTTATCGCACATGTTAATAAAACCATATATTTAACTAAAAGATAATGCTAGTTTGTTTCCCTTTTCATTTCATCTTTTTATACTAATATCAAATTAAAGTTATCATATATGCTTTTCCTTTTAATATGTTTTTCTTAAAAAGATGACGAAGAATAAGAAAAAAATAAGTGCTTAATAAGTTTTGAATTCTATCTTTATAAAAATAGATATTATGTCATTGCAAATTAATTAATAAATTATAGTCCGTATTAAATTATATATTATATATTTTATTTAATAAAATAATAATAAAAACGATATAAAAATATTAAAAATTATAATATATTATATTATCTAATAAAATATACAATACAATTTTATATGTACACATAAATGATATTTTTTCTAAAAGTTAATTAAAATCTTGTAGTAGGATCAAACGCACCTTAACTCTGACCTTAACTTATTTAAGGTGTTTTAAGAGTTTAGAATTTTTTTTTTTTACTCACAGTTAAGAGAGCCTCTAAAAGAGGATTTTTTTTCAAAGATGAGTTAAGATTGTCCTATAAATTATGAATCAATTTGACACCTTTAATCACATGAGTGAGTGGTACTCCACCATTTAAATAATATCAATTAAAAAAATGTGAATTTTAAAATAAAAAGTACATCACTTAAATTTTTACATATATATTACATTTATTCTTATTTCAAACGACCAACTCACCACCTAATATCATATGATTTTCTTACTTGTATAATCATATTTTGAATTTCCAACAATTATATACATACTTTTATAATCATATCCCATATTCGCATTTATAAAGTAGTAATACATTTTCACATATATCTATATCAATGTCGAAATTGAAGTAAGTACTGAAATTAACTCTCCCTGGTAATAACATACTAGCAAAACTTTCTTAACATACTTTCAAGACCTTAATGGTGTTTCCAAAAACTTAGATCCCTCCATTGACAATGTCTCCTCTTAATCCAATTAATAAAATCTTTCCTTTCAAAACCCTAAGAAAAGAAAAACATAGACTAAACAATTGGTATGACAATAAAATTTACTTAGATCATTATTGTTTTGGTAGATATTTTGTGGGACCGAGACATTAACCTGACTTACGTGGTTTCTCGTTTTCTGATGCTTGGATTGACTGGATCACTCGTTTTTCTTCAACTTTGCCCGTTCGGTGATCTTCAAGCTTTGACCGAGGGGAGAGGTACCTGCAATGGCATTCCGACGCTCAAGTTAGGATCGGTTTTGGGAATTGTGTATCACAATTATATGTTTGAGTTCTGTTCAAACGTCAGTAGAGTGTATTGGAGTGTGAGTGGAATGTGAATGATTCGAAGGTACCTGGCTTGTGGCCCTGACACTCTATTTATAATTTGTCTCATGGACCTTGAACTAATATAAGCCCAATAAAATATAAACAGAATAAAATATATAATATAAACAGACTTACCTGAAATTTTGGTTAGTTGTTAAATATCTTTAAATAAATATTCTTGATTGTCTTTTGATTATTTTATATCTTTAATAAGATATATCGTAACCGCTCGACCCTGATATCATACTATACATTATGCCTCTGAAGTCCGAGTTAATCGTTTGGCTTTAGCCATGATTAACTATAGGACTTATGAGTTAGAGGGAGGTTGCTTTTAATCGTCGCTTTGTAGATGACCGAACGGTTGAACACCTGTGATTGTTTCAGTTGAGGACAAGAGTGAGCATTCACAAAGAACGTTCCCCATCGCTCGGTTTAGGACGAGAGTGAGTCCGTATAGAATCTCACCGCTCGGTTTAGGATGAGAGTGAGTCCGTGTAGAACCTCACCCCTCGGTTTTAGGACGAGAGTGAGTCCGTGTAGAACCTCACCGCTCGGTTTAGGACGAGAGTGAGTCCGTATAAAACCTCACTGCTCGGTTTAGGACGAGAGTGAGTCCTCATAGAACCTCACCGCTCGGTTTAGGACCAGGGGTTCTCGAAGAGCGTCCCCTGGGTTTTTGTGGATGAGAGTGCATGCTTCTATCATCTGCAATGAAGAAATACAACAATTCGAATTTGATAAGTGAGAAATCGATTAACCTGTGAAGGGGAATGGACGAATGGTTGAACAAAGCCGCTATTGATCTTCACTTTGACATTATTGATGGTGTCAGAAGACTCCCCCTTGAAGGTGATGGTTTTCCACATAAAAGTTTTCATGAATACTTGCATTGTAGTTTATTGTTCTGAGTGGGAACAACTCGAGGGTCCTTGACTTTTTTCCTTGATTTGGACTAGGAGTTTTTCAGATAATGTCCTGGGTTTTGTGAGGTGGTCTGAACGGAAAGTTCCCGGTTGACCCAATAATCTCTCATTGCTTTAGCTTTTTGTGACCAAGAAAAGTGTGTGGAAATCGAGGACATTCCTTTTGATTCCATGTGTTCCGTGACCTGAATCTACCATTATCCAAGAGGATATGGTGAGTATTGATGTGGTGCGCCAGTGGAATCTCTTCCCTGAATAAAGCTTTTGCTTTCTAATGTAATCATTTAAGATATTAAATTGTTCAATCAAAGAATAAAATAAATTTATGATGATTTTATAGAAAATAATTATCAAGTATGTTTGATATGTCATACGTTAAACCAAAATGGCTTTGGAAAACATGATGCAGCACGATAAGATTAGAAAATTCTTAAATGATGATGGAATCACGCAATGCTATTATATGTAGCACAAAGACTTTGAAAAGGAAACTCCTTTTTATTAGTTAAGGTGTGTCAGTACATATTATATTATAATAATATAATATATATACATATTTCGGTTATAATATTATAATGTAATATATATGATGAATAAATATTATGGTTATAACCATAATGGCTCCAAAAGTTATATATAATACTATATATATATATATATATATATATATATATATATATATATATATATATATATATATATATATATATATATATATATATGTTTATGATATCCATATAAAATAGTCGTATTAGATATTTTATGAAATATTCATATTTTTCTTTTTTTTAATACTTATCTCGTTGATGAAACTTTCTGTAGGGATGATGACCCTTGTGTAGCTTCTATTCTGTTGAAATTTCCTAGTGTTGATCCGAAGTAGCAATGTCGAGACCGAGTCTTTGTTCCTTGTCGCTTTCAATGGGATGCCCCCCGGCCCCCCGACCGGCGCCAAAATGTTTCGGTGGATATTTTGTGGGACCGAGACACTAACCTGGCTGACGTGGCTTTCCCGCTTTCTGATGCTTGGATTGACTGGATCACTCGCTTTTCTTCAACTTTGACCATTCGGTGATCTTCAAGCTTTGACCGAGGGGGGAGGTACCTGCAATGGCACTTTGACGCTCAAGTTAGGAGCGCTTTTGGGAATTGTGTATCACAATGGTATGTTTGAGTTCTACTCAAACGTAAGTAGAGTGTATTGGAGTGTGAGTGGAATGTGAATGATTCGAAGGTACCTGGCTTGTGGCCCTGACTCTCATGGACCTTGAACTGATATAAGCCCAATAAAATATAAACAGAATAAAATATATAATATAAACAGACTTACCTGAAAATTTGGTTAGTTGCTAAATATCTTTAAATAGATATTCTTGATTGTCCTTTGATTATTTTATATCTTTAATAAGATATATCGTAACCGCTCGACCCTGATATCATAATGTACAATTATTATGGTTGATTTATCTTGATTCATTATTTATCACCTTCTTGACGATATAATATATTTATAAAACAATAATGTCAAATTTTAAAATAAAAAAAAAAATAATGAAAGTTTAGATAAATAAATTTCATAAATAAATAAAGGATAGAAGTATAAAACTTATTTATAAAATTTTCAAACCTTATAATTTAATTGGAAAGACCTTAAAAAAATAGTTAAAAAAGGAGAAATAATTTTTATAAATGGTATTCGATTATTTGATTATTAAAATGTTCGAACTATAAATAGAAAAATTTGTTTAGCGAGTTTTATTTTATAAAAGTTGTTCTCTCTTTAAAAACTATACTTTATCTTTTCTTTATCTTCTTTTTAGAATTATTTACTCCACCTTTCATATCTTTGAAGATTAAAGACTACCATAGAAATCATTACTTAGAGCATAATAAATCTATTTCATCGTATTTTTAATAAAAATAAGTTCATCTTTTGCTTTCATGTGATAGTTGTGTGGTTGCATGTGACTCAAGATAAATATTTTTATGTTTGTGGTCATTAGGGTATGTTCAGATAATCCATATGAGTTTACTTTGTATACATAAAGTGATATGATCATAGATGGAGCAACAATGAAGAGCTTTCAAAGTGACAAAAAGAATAAAAAAAGAGTAGAATAGGTTTCCTTTGGGCATGTATTTGCCTTTTGATTTCTTTCTCTTAGTTCTTGTGAATAATTTCTTATAAACTCTTCTTTCTCTTTAAGAACAAGAAATGTGGGACTATCCATGGCTTGATCTTAAAAAGAAGAGAAGAGAAAGTGAGCATTCTAGGCGTGTAGGAGTTAGTAGCATAGCTAATGTTAGTTTCTGAACTCTAGGAGAACTAAGAAGCTTATAAACCCTTTTGGAATGAGATAATTAAGCAATGTGGGACTCCCATGCACCTAGGGACGTTGCAATACTAAATGACATGCAAAGAAATGGAAGAGAAATTAAAATGGAAAAAGATTAGAGAAAGGAAACTTAGGAAATGAAGATGCGCCACTTGAACAAGCTTCGAAGATAAGCATCATGAAGAGGACCGCCACTTGCTTGAACAAGATAAGGCTTGCCCAAATTTGGGACTTTAGAGACAGAATTCTATCTCAAAGAAGAATGCAAGATTGCAATTCAACTCAAATTTCATTCAATGCAAAGGTGTGTCTCAAGGAGAACCCCTAGGTTACTTATATAGCTTTTGGAATGACTTTGGTGAAGAGTTTCAAGTGATGTGGGACTTGGAAGGCTCCAAGTTCTGTCCAGCAGCAGCTGCAACGTCCCTAGGTGCATGGGAGTCCCACATTGCTTAATTATCTCATTCCAAAAGGGTTTATAAGCTTCCTAGTTCTCCTAAAGTTCAAAAACTAACACTAGTTATGCTACTAACTCCTACACGCCTAGAATGCTCACTTTCTCTTCTCTTCTTTTTAAGATCAAGCCATGGATAGTCCCACATTGCTTGTTCTTAAAGAGAAAGAAGAGTTTATAAGCAATTATTCACAAGAACGATAAAGCCTCTTATAAAGCATTTGGAACAAAAAACTTGAGTTAGGATTTTTAACAAGGTAAGAAAAGCTAGTTACTTTTCTAGTAATATTGTGATTGAATAATTTGATGGTAGGGATGTTGTGATTAGTTCTTGTGTTGTAAGAAATGTTGCTTGTTGATTTGGTTGGTATGACTAATTTGAAATTGAAAATTTGGTTGAGAAATATGATACAGATAAGTTTTTAAGGTTGTGTGAGTTGTTGATTTTATCTTGATATATCATTTTGGTCAATTGATTTTATTTGGAGGCATCTTTGAACTAAATTATAGTATTTTAACATGGGAAAGGAATAAAATTATCTAGATAAACCAACTCATGATCTGATATATCAATGTAGATTTTTGAAAATATGTAGACTCACTTAATGATAATGTTATTTTGAGATTCTAGTGAGTTTGAGTGACCTTATTCGCTAGGTGACTTAAGACTATTTAGGTGAGCTTTTTGAAAAAATCTTCTAGAGGTTTTGCTTAGGATGAGTAAATACTTGATGAAAATAGTTTTGTGAAAATCATGTGAGTTTACGTTGGTTGGGTTGATGGGCAAACTATGTTATCTTTGAGTGAATTTTATATATTTCTTCTAGTACTTATTCACTAGACTATTCATTCCCTTCATGGAGAAAAATGTTTTGTTAAAATCAAAAGAGTTTAGAAAGAGGGTAGTCTCTAAGCCAACCATTCATACACTAGGCGAGCACACTTCCACTAGACAAGAGATTACTTTTAGTGAATGAGAGTAAGTCTTACAATTGAAAAATAAATGTTTTATGATTTTGAAAACAAAATGAGTAGATGTGTGGTTGAGTAAAGTATGGGTGTTACCAAGATCTACTGTGAATATGTTTGGCATAAATCTAGGTATTTACCAAAAGTATAATGATGGTGTGTTTGGTTTAATAAACTATAGGTGTTTTACCAAAAGTATATTGTGAGCTGATATTTAATATGTATATGTGTTTGATATGAATGTAGTTATTTACTAAGAGAAAATACTACATTGAGTGATTTCAGGATGTATATTGAATAGAAATATGTATATTGAATAGATTTCGACTATAAGATTATCTTGACTCTACTAATATTACACTCACATAGAAGAATATATTAGGTAATTAGAATTGACGGAGTTTCTTATGTAATGGAAGAACGATATAAGAAAGGACTGTGTTTCACATATGATATCATTTTTATCATATCATATATGAAGGACTTAGTTGTTGAGATATGACTCTATGGAGTAAAGAAGTCATATGATAAATATGTAAAACATTTGAGTTTAGTTCAATACACTAGTCTTCTGACCTTAAAATCAAGATTATAATTTATTTGAATTTGAATTTTATGTTTTTAAAATTTTAATTCATATGAAATATATATATATATATATATATATATATATATATATATATATATATATATATATATATTATTAAAAATGTAATTAAAAGATTAATATTTAATCAAGGTTATTACAATAATATTTATACTTCTAACAAAACTTAAATTTTACAAAAAAAAACAATTTATGATACTAATATTAACTTATAATATAGTTAAATATATTTTAATCTCTTAACAAAGTTAATTTTTTTTATCTGAAAATAAATCTTTTCTTTTGGTTTCTCAAGTATAAATAAGTTAGGTCTTAATGTCTTTTTATATAAAAAAGAAAAAAGTTACGAGTTTAAATTTTGAATCGTTCATCGTGGAAATAAAAACATCATTATGGCATATATGACCATGATTAAAAGACTATAATTTTAAACAAATCGATAGGTTTAATGAATAAACCGGTCCGTGTTTCGGTCCAATGAATTAAGAAAAACAAAAGCCATCATGGAACATAGGTTGAAGCATTAAAAAAGGGGTAGCGATATATTAACAACCATTTTTTGACAACAGCTTTAACAACGCCACGTGGCGCGTTGTCATTGGTTGGCTTTGGTTTTAAATTTTTTTCTGAGAAAAAGTGTTTTGGTTGAAATTCCCAGAATGCCCCGTTTCTTTTTTTCCCCAAATCCTCTTTACAAAAGAGGCGTTGCTCAATGTAGGGTTCAGCAGATTTTGGAATTTTGGATCTGTCTCATTCGTAGTTCTCAAATCCTCCTTCTCCGTTTTTTAGAATTTTCCCGAAATCCTCTTTCGCCATCGTTCTTGTCTGTCCCAGGAGCCCTTTTCTCTCTGTCGCACTCGCACAACCATTGTGTCTCCGTTCCATTACTGTGCTTCACACTCTGTGCACGGTGTTATATTTTCAGGTTCGTAGATTGTGATTTTATTTTATGTGTTTGCTTTTGATTTCATTTTGTGTTGTTGTGTTGTTGGTTTGTTTGCGAAGGTGGTGGTGTGGTTTAACCGTTGTGGGTAGAAGGGCTTCGACCCCTTAGAAGTTCCTTTGTGTATCTTTCTTGGTTATTTTGAGGAATGGCTTCGACCCCTGACACTGCTTCTTCTAACAAGGTATGTACTTCATTCTTGGTTGGTTATATTGAAGCTTTGTGTTGTGTCCTTATGGGTTGTGTCCTTATGTCCGCATAAGGCCGAAAGTTAGTACAGTGACGTTTTTTTGTGACTTCTCTGTTTTGAGGGTTCTCTATAGTAAAATAACTCGGTAAGTGACGATTTATATGTTGTGGTTTAGCAGATTGACACATTGTATTTGTTGTGGGTTATATTTCTATACAAATATATTTTCATTTTTTTTTATGTATTAAAGAATTCAATATATATATATATTTATTTGGTGTGTGATTATGCGTGGACAGATATAATGTTGAGGCAGATTCATGCTATAAGGACTTGAATGTGCAGTGTTTTATGGGCTGCTTTGATTATATAATTGGTTGCTTCATTTGGTTACGTCCTTGAATATGTTATTTATGCATGATTTGATTTTCTGATGCAGTTGTTTGTTCGACATTCAATGAAAACCAAGTTGATTTGTGGTCTGAATGGAATTTTGACTGACGAGCAAAAGGGTATTATTTCACAAAGTCCATTTAAATGGTTTTTAGAACTAAAGGATGACATTAAGCTTGGTAGGAATATATTGAGCGATTTAATAGAAAGGTGGGATGATGAGAGGGTTGGTTTTTGTTTTGGAGGAAAATTTGTGGAATTAAAGGAACTAGATGTTACTTTAAGTTTAGGGTTGGGTTTAGATGGTGAGCAGATTAACTTGAAAGAGAAAAGACTTGGAAAAAGTGATTGTCGGAAGCACTTTGCAAAAGCAAACGGAAAATATGATTTGCAAGTTATATATGACTTTATATTGAAGAAACAGAAGAAGTTGGGTTCATTAGATGTTTGTAGGCTATACATTTTGGTAGGAATTTCTGAGATATTATTACCCAATCGTACTAAAACAATATTCCCAATTTTGTTTGAAATAGTTGATAAAATTAATGATTTGGGTAGGTTTTGTTGGGGTCGTATAGTATACCTATATCTACTTAGAAGTTTTACCAAAGCTTGTACAGCTTGGAATGAAGGAAACGGTGCAAGGACTGTGTATGTGGAAGGTTATGTGTATGTGTTGTAGGTAAATCTTTTATTTGGATTGTTTGCTTCCTTGAAATGCTTTGAGTTGATAAATGTACAATGTTTGTATTGAGCGTTTTGTGTATTCTAATTATGGTGTATTGTATTGTATATCAGGTTTGGTATTGTGATCGTTTTGTTCCTTCTACTAATTTATCTCATAAAAATCCAAGAGTTTTGCATTGGATTGATGTCAATTTAGGTGACAATTTCATAAAATCTGCTATGGAGACGGGTGTGGTATGTATTAAGTGGTTTTATTAGCATATTTGATTTAATGATTTAATTTATACATTGATGGTTTTGATGAATTTGCAGACGCTTGATGACTATGGTCCATCAATGAGTGAAATGAGGCAGCCATTTGTGAAAGCATCATTTACTGCAGCTGGAGCGGAAGTAAGGAAGAAAGCTCATTCAAAGTCATCACCCAATGAAAAACAGAAGAAAGATTTTGATGATGGTTTAAATGCTGTTCTAGAGGAACAAGAAGCTGAAATTAAAGCACTTGAAGAAGAATTGTTTGCATTGAAGACTAAGTTGGCTGAGGAGAAAAAAGAATATTATGGTGGTTACAGTACCCCATGTGGTGGTTACAGTACCCCATGTAACCAAAATGAGAATATTAACAACTATGAACGTGAGGGAGATGATTGCAACAATGAAACTATTATGAAGCATTATATGCGCCGAAAGCGGTTCAAAAGTGTTGTTTGTAAAACTCCGTACACCGGATATAGTCTCAATCTTTAAATATGGATTGTTAGATTAGTTTATCTTATTGTAATACTTTTCTTAGCTGGATATTTGTATTTGAAACAGAGATTTGGTTTGTTAGTAAAGAAAGTGGTTGCTAGTAAATGGTTGTTTGAATTGTTATTGTAATATCCATTCCATTTGCTGATTAGTATTGTTGCTTAATTTTCATCCTTAGTTGATTGACAGTTTTGTTGATGCTAACAGGTTAAAAATTAAAAAAACTGAATTTTGTACCAAAACTCCATGACTGCTACCCAGTCTTGGCTGAACAACTCCCCAGTTGGTGCAGGAGTGTGTTGGTGCAGGAGTGTGTTTTGAGCAGTTGTTTGTTGATGCTAACAGGTTAGAAATTAAAAAAGTGAATTTTGTACCAAAACTCCATGACTGCTAACCAGTCCTGGCTGAACAACTCCCTAGTGGGTGCAGGAGTGTGTTTGGAGTGCTTGTCTGTTGATGCTAACAGGTTAGAAATTAAAAAAAGTGAATTTTGTACCAAAACTCCATGATTGCTACCCAGTCCTGGCTGAACAACTCCCCAGTGGGTGCAGGAGTGTGTTTTGAGCAGTTCTGTTGATGCTAACAGGTTATTAAAAAAACTGAAGTTTGTACCAAAACACCATCACTGCTACCCAGTCCTGGCTGAACAACTACCCAGTGGGTGAATGAGTGTGTTTGGAGTGCTTGTTGAATTGCTTCACCAAATTCGGCATGGTTGAAATTGTGCAGAACAAGTAGTTTCCAGTTATTTGAGTGCTATTATATTGGTAATAACTTAGGAATTAAAAAAATTGAATTGTGTACCAAAACTCCATGACTGCTACCCAGTCCTGGCTAAACAACTCCCAGTGGGTGCAGGAGTGTGTTTTGAGCAGTTCTGTTGATGCTATCAGGTTATTAAAAAAACTGAAGTTTGTACCAAAACTCCATCACTGCTACTCAGTCCTGGCTGAACAACTCCCCAGTGGGTAAAGGAGTGTGTTTGGAGTGTTTGTTGAATTGCTTGACCAAATTGGGCATGGTTGAAATTGTGCAGAACAAGTAGTTTCCAATTATTTGAGTGCTATTATATTGGTAATAACATAGAAATTAAAAAAAAGTAAATTTTGTACCAAAACTCCATCACTGCTACCCAGTCCTGGCTGAACAACTCCTCAGGGGGTGCAAGACGTGACAAATACATCAGACCTGAAGGTTAAATACATAAAAATATACAGCAGTAACAGACCAATAATATGAAATAACCACATACATCAACATTGTGTATCATCAAAATTGTTATGAACGACAGATAACAAGGACATAAATCCCATTGAGGGTACTTGGGATAGTTGGGACGGCCGATGCATTTGTATTGAATATTCCACGCCTTCTTGGATATCTGGAAAAGTGGATATTGTGGTTCCTTGTGTGCAGTAACAAATAACTGATTACAAACATGTAAGAAAAGTAATTAATCTTTATAGTAAAATAATATGTGAACAACTAACATTTGGTTGAACAGTTGTTGTTCTGAATTATTCCTTGAAGTCGCTTTCCTTTGGTTGAACATTTGGTTGAACAACTAACATTTGGCTGAATTTTTATAGTTGTCTGTTAGTTCTCGGTCATCCTTTTCGCTTGACAGCAACGGGACTGCGAATAAGTACATCACTAGTACCGCACCTATTGTAGGATGGAGTATCGGGTACGGGAATTTCATACCGAAGTTCTCCTTCCTCATTTATGATTTTATTTATCATTGAGGAAGACAAACGAAATTTCTTAGCAAGACATTTCAATTGTTTTTCCAAGTAAGCTGAAGCACATTCAGATTCACATGCAGCCTCAGCTATGTCATAGAACCGCTTACACAACGACTGATATCTTTGCATCTTGGGTTCCTGCTTTATAGAATCGTAAGCTGCTCTAATAAGTGTGTGCTTCCTTCGGATGTTTTTGCTCCAACGTCTAAGAACATATTTCGAGGGGACTTTATGTACATCTTGCTGACCAAGAACCAATAGGGAATGACGACAAAAAATGCCTCTAAACTCAAACAGTAGGCACGAGCAGCTTGTATCGTGTGTAAGAGGATCAAATTGAACATGGTAATATTTTGCCGCACATAGACCATTTGACATGCACTCTTCTTTTATAGTGTACTTAACGTAATTATCGTCAATGACCCTGTCTTTGATGAAACAGTTCATCCTAGACCGAAACTCCATTTGTACTTCCTCAAATTTTGCATGGGTGTACTCATCTTGAAACTGCCTCTCTATTGGTGATTGAGACCCACATGCAACTGTGGTATTCAAAGAGGAGAAGTCGGCTTCTATTTCTTTTTGTGCTTTGAATTTAAGAGCATTATCGTACTGAATGACAAACTCCTGTAGTGTGGTGCTAGAATTAATAAATCCATCAAAGAAAGCATTCATACCCTCACTTCTTTGAGTCGTAGACATACCAGCCCAAAAGTGATTCTTCATATTACAAGGGACCCATTTTTCTCTTTCTTCATATAGATTACTTAGCCATTCATTATTTTCCAAGCCATGTTTAACAAGTAGTTTTTCCCATTCAATTTCAAAGTCCATTGTACTACTACAGTCATACATAAGCACTTTGATATCACTTTTGATACGAACATAATTTTATATCCTTTAAACTTTTCAGGTATCTTTTTCATTATGTGCCACAAACACATCTGTGCTTTGTTTTGGGGAAGACTTCTTGAATTGCATTTGCCATTGCCTTGCATTGATCTATTACAATACTGTTAGGCGAGTTGTTTCCCATGCATCTTAGCCAACATTCAAATAACCATACAAAGGATGATGTGTCCTCAGATGACAGCAATCTGCAACCAAGTAGAATGGATTGTCCATGATGGTTAACGCCTACAAATTGAGCAAAAGGCATGTCGTACTTGTTTGTTAAGTACGTTGTATCAAAAGAAACAACATCACCAAATTCCTCACATGCAGCTCGGCTCTGAGCATCTGCCCAAAATACACTAGTAATTCTATTACCTTCATCCATTTCTATGTCATAAAAGAAATAATTATTCAGGTCTCTCATTTTTTAAAAGTGACATAACAACGCTTGACCGTCACCGTCCTTACACAGTGACCTTCTTTGTTGACCGATAAAGTTTCTAGCATCTCGTTCCATAAATTACATATTTTCGTATCCACCAGCTTCACCAACCATGCTAAGATAACTTTTATTAATGCGCACACCCACAACATCATTCGCTTCCAATGTGTGCTTTGCATGCATGTTCAAATTTCTATTTCCACGGATTAGATTGGAGGTCTGTGGACAAAGGTCATGACTGTGTTCTAGAGCTACAGTCCTTACAAACCATTTTCCATCTTTACGGGCAACTGTTATTCCAGCAAGGCATTGATTAGTCTGACTAGGCAGAGTTCTCATTTCTGGACGAATGGAAGAAACATATTTATCTTCCCTTGAACAAACCAATCTCAGATAGTACACTTCGTTATTGTGGTCTTTTTTAGAAGTTCTAGTTCGCACACCAAAACCACTTATTTTTCCGTAGTGTGAATAAAATTTCTTTGCTTCTTCCATGGTGTCAAAACAATGTCCAAAGTGGGAACCAACTCCAAACAACTATCATGAACTGTATGAAATTCGTCATTTGCTTCCCCAGCCACATGGATGTTGTCTGGACAAGTGTCCATCACAATATTGTTTTACCTGGAAATATTTCATAATAGAAAAAAGACGGGAAATAAATAAATAAAAAATTTCAAAACAAGTGATATATCTAACAACCTATAACACACATGGTAGTAATAGGAGAAAAACTAAAAGGACCGAACAAATAAATAATAAATAAAAGTTGGAAGCTGGTGAAGGTAACCTGAAAGCCATTGAAGGAATTTACTTCTACTTTAATGAAGTTGGTCTGTTTCACACCAACGAAAAAAGAATGCCAACGACCAATCAATCCTTTTAATGAAGATCTTTAATGAAGATGAAAGAAAGAGCATTGACAGTGCACATCAAGGTGGACGAAGTGGAAGTAATGGTTTGCCAACGACCCAACAATGCTTTTAATGTCTTCTTTAATGAAGATGAAGTAAAGAACATTGACAGTGCACATCAAAGTAGAGGAAGTGGAAGTAATGGTTTCCCTGAAAGTTCATTTCTTTATTTATTATGGAACCATTTAATGCAAAGAACTTCCACCAGACGAAGCTAACATGGTACGGGTTCCTTTGTTTAAGAAATGATCATTTAATGCTAATCATCATTATGGTGCAAATGTGTCAAGATGGGGTGGAAAAGGCTCTGTACTTTTGATTGACTACTTTAATGCATGTAATAAAGGTTACGTGCATCAAGGGATAAAAAAGTTAATGAAAATAAATATAATTTTTTAAGAAAAAGTTATGTGAGCAAACCAATTTATTTCGTCTATATATATGAACAAAGTCTGTGACGAATGTAGTCACTCACACTTGCATTGCATTCTCGCTGCTCCATGTAAATTGCTATTTCAAATACGGTAATATTGTCATGTTTAATATGTTTGTTAACATGAATTTTTGTTATTTCAGCTACAAATACTATGGATGCTTGGGAAGGTCTTGACATTGAGGAGGACGTTCTTGAATCATTCTTGAAGAAATGTGATAGTTCATCATCGTTGATTCCTGGTCCGGCTGGGAATGTACAGGCAGCTATTATGAATAGGATAAGTGATGACCCCCGTACCACCCAACAATTTACTGAGGAAATTGCTAAGGCAACGTATGAAAGAGATTTTAATTCTAATGCATGGAAATGAGCTGAGATGTACATCAAACACCATGGTCAGTAATTGTATAATCTTTGTCATTGTAATTTTATTTCTCAATGTTAATAAAATTATGAATCAAGTGCAGATATTGTCAAAGATGGAGCTATTAATAACGTCACTCACCTAGGTACAGGAAAATCAGTGTCAACCCTTCACCTTGTTGTTTATGTTGTGAAGGAGTGTATCCCGAATGGACTAGGTGATATGAAACTGACTCTGAAGGTAATAATTAACCATAACATACACTTTGGTTCTAAGTTATTGTAATGTGATATTTACTGTGTGCAGGATCCTACTACGACTATGAAGGGCACATTACATAAGAAAGTTCTTCAAGATCCAAATTTTGGTCCACATATCGGTGTTGGTTCCGTTATCATACTTAACAATGTAATCCATCTTATTCGAACTTATTTGTATATTGGATCACTATAGGGATTGATTCTCATTATTTGATTCTTTCCATTTAGGTTTGTATGTTTAGTGCATTTCTACCAAACTATTACGTTAGCATAGTGCTACGAAATGTAATCAAATTCTTTGCCGCTGACATATGTGTCCCTACAAAGGAACTCGTGATGGAGACACCAAAACCAGTCATTCAACCACTTGAACTAGGAGAACCAAATATTGCAGAAATACTGAGAAAAGTGAGATATCCACAATTCAAACCATCAACATCAAAAGTACCTGAGAAGAACAAGGGAGAACCCTCTAAATAGTCTAAGTCAATGTAATAATAATTTCTACTTATATTATATGTGGTTGACTTTATTTTGCAGGTGAATTTTACGTGTTTACGGATTACTGTACCAATTTTGTAGTATAACTCAAACTTTTATTTTGGAAGACTGTAATAGGTATCAGTTTTTAGTATAACTCAAACTTTTATTTTGGATGACTGTAATAGGCATTGGCATGACTTTATCAATGTTTATGATGACTATGGTAATTTCTATTCCTATGGTTTTATGCTATCATGACTTTTGGTACAAATTACCATTTTCTTCATTTCTAACCAGTTAGCATCAATAGACCACTCAACTAACTTGAAACTAGTTCTTATTCAAACCTACAACAATGCCCAATTTGGTTAACCACTATTTCTATCACTAAAAACACACTCCCCAACAGACTGAGGAGTTGTTCACCCATTAGTGGGTAGCACGTATGGACTTTTGGTACAAATTACCATTTATTTAATTTCTAGCCAGTTAATTGCCAAAACTCCACCACTCAACTAACTTTAAAGTAGTTCTTATTCACAACTACAACAATGTCCAATTTGGTTAAGCTCTTCAAAAAGCACTAAAAACACACTCCTAGACAATTCAGTATATATATTCTTCGAATTCAGGGACAAAAAAAAAATAAATTTGAACAATACTTATTAAATAACACAAAAGTTGCATACGTTCTACATAATTTACAATTTGCCAGTATTCTAATCAAAGTCTAATGTTTTCAAACTAAATGACTTGGTCAACCAAAACAAGTGTTTATTCCTAGTGCTATATCAATCCAAGCTGCTGAAGCGCTTGAATTCTTCTGACGTTGTCCTCATCCATTATCCAGTCCCATATAAAGTTCTGCCTCAAACCAGCCAACTCCTCCTGAAAACATCAGTTTGTAATTTAAATTAAAAGTGGTGACAAAGAGGATGACATATATACAAATTCATTATTGAACCTACATTTGTGTAGTCAGGCATGCTCTTTCCATCATATTTATCCTCTCCATCCCATATTTCAATAGCTTTCAACATGATTACACCACAATCATAACTGTTACAACAAAATCAAAACCTTCAACACGTTACTAATATAAACAACAATATTTCAACAAATATCAATATTTTAAGACTTCACTAATATACCAATACTTCAACAAATGAGAATTAGAATATATATTTACGTGTTTGGTTGCACTAGGATTTTAGTTGGTTGTACTAATAATGGACACTTTGTATCTTCAAGTGGATCCGTCAACAGACCCCAAAGCCGTTGAATCTTTTGAGCCTGTATTGTACAAATATAATTACCTCTTAATTAAAGTGTATTCACATTCTAAGTCAAACCATTTTTTGAACACAATAAACTGCAACCACTCAAAAACTTACAATTGTTCTATCAATCCAACAACGTCCTTTGATACCCTTTTCCAGTGAGTCAATGACGAAAAGCTGAAAGGTGCAGACCTTAAGTGCATAACACCACCAATGCTCACTGCTAACAACTGGGATGAACACCTACAAAATGGTTCAAGTATGTAAATATAGTGACAACCACCTACATAAACAAGTACGTAATATTTCAACTAACACTTTACTCACCCAATCATCAGTCAATAAGTCTTCCATTTTTACCAGTTCGTTCCGGAAAAATGTTTGGTAATCATCAAGTTGCCACACACGTTGATTGCATGCTTTTCTCTTATAGTCGCTCAGTGCATGTGTCTTCGATTAGTGCAAAAAAAACATCATTGAACAATAGTGTAAAAACATCATTGCATAACAGTGTCAATATGAAATTATACCATCGAAATTAATTACCAAACGACTAGCTTTTACCGCAAAATTTGGACTGAATACAATCCTCTTTATGACTCCAGAGGATCTTTTCTCAAAGTACATAAATACTGTTGCTGCAAACATTAATGTCTACAAAAAAATTAACAACTTCAAAATCAACTTTTTGACGTTACAAAATGTAGTTAATACATTATTTTAAATCAAATGTATAGTTACCATATTGTCAACACATTCTCCACGCCCTAAACTGTGACATTCAGTTGTTGTCAACAATTAACCCATTATTTCGAACACATACCTGAAATATCAAAAATCATTTATTATGTACTAATATCATTCATCAGTATTAAAATTAACAAGTAATTCAAATCTTGCCAAACTTGGTTAAGCAGTCATAAACGAACTCAACAAGCTCCTAACAGCCTGGGGAGTTATTCAACCAAGACTGGGTATCCGTGATGGACTTTTGGTACAAAATCCGATTTATTAGCATCAAAACTGCACTCACCTAACTTCAATGTCTCTTCGCGCCACCGTATTGTACAATGTATCAGAGTTAACCGTTGTTCTTGGATCACCGTTATAGGTAGGCAAAGGGACTACGACATTGGGTTCAACTTCACCACCGTCTTCATCATCACCTATGTCAATGATAGGACCTGAAGCACTAGCTGAACCATCCGCATCTGCGTCAGCTTCACCTTCATCATGTGCATGAGAAGCTTCATGGGCAGCCTCTTCTTCATGGGCAGCCTCTTCACCAAGTTCATCTGCAGCTTCTTCAT
The DNA here is from genome assembly GCA_036885675.1 of Vigna mungo. Lineage (NCBI taxonomy): Eukaryota > Viridiplantae > Streptophyta > Magnoliopsida > Fabales > Fabaceae > Vigna > Vigna mungo. The sequence goes on from CP144700.1 coordinate 34,420,044, forward strand.
TTGTAGGTCCTTCAATACTGGCTACTTCACCTGCAGCTGCCTCACTTGCTTCACCTGCAGCTTCATCACCAGCTGCTTCGTTTGCTTCACCAAAAACTTGATCAGCAACTTCACCTGAAACTTCTGCAGGTGCACAATCTTCATCTGCTATTGAAAACACAGGCCATTTTTACTCATAGGGAAATAATACTAAAAGAATAATAGAATAAAAGGATAAGGGCAAAAGACCCAGGTCATAAGTGTTTCACCTGCAGGATCTTCAGGTACACAATCTTCCTTCCCCTCACCCTCAACCCCTTGCTTATCAACAATCCAAAGTTTCTCCACTTTCTAAGATCCTGAAGCTCCTTCCTCACAGCAGCTAGTTCTTTCCTTATAGTTCTTATTCTCAGGTTATTCATTCTGATTGTGTCCAGACCTGCTAACGTGGTACCCTTGGAACTTTCATCTCCTTCCTTTTCCACTGCTTCTCCTTCAGGGCTGCTACCTTCACCCCTTCCATCCACATCCAAATTTATTGCTGAACGGATAGTTGGATTTATACGATCTTCCGATGAAAGGTACCAATCAAAATGTACCTATAACATTGGAAAATAGTTACATCAAGGAAATCACTACTCAATACATCACAAAATTAACAAAAACATGACCAAAAAATTACTGACCTCGCCTTTCTTTAACAAAGCATCAATTTGTGTAATGTCATAATCCAACGAATGAAAACGCAGAATGCGTGGGAATACCCTTGAGAAGAATGGGCATACAAACCAAGGCGTCATACGCCCATAACTACATCCAAAGTATTAATACCATTAGATAAAGTTCTAACAATCAACTTTACCAATCTTAAACAAGTAATTGATATTTACTGATACCTGTAAAACAACTGCACACCCACTTATGCTCAAAGACTCTTTTATTTTTCCGGTCAGGATTTTCTTGTTACATCTATTCAAACTGTTTACAATGTATGTATGGAAGGATCTACTCCAGTCATAATTACACAAATTATCTAACTCATCTAGAACTAAACAAGGCATGTTAGAAACATGCTTTGTCTTCCTAGGAAAAAAGATAACCACTAAACGAATTAATATGTACAATCGACAAACATCATCCATATCAACATCATCATTATGTACAAGCACATTAAACACCTGCAGTAGGTCTGTCAATGATGTATTTCTACAATCAGAAATATGTAAACCTACTTTACCCACAATTGAATCATCTGAAGGTACCTCCACTCCACCGGCCCCAAACCCTAAACTCATCACCACATCCTGCACGTGAAAAGGAACCATTTGCTGCCTAACGAAAAAGGATTGATGCTGGGGAATCCATCTACGGACCAGGAGTTTTAACAAGTTAGGTTCAGCTGTATAGAATCATGAATTCTCAAACAAATCTTAAATGGAGTTTTGAATATGCGATTTTGATGTGTCAATTTCAATTTGGAGTTCATTTCGATAATGTCTGACGCATCCATCCAAGCCCTCATGCGCCACTGTTCAACATTTCAAATTTATCACAATCTATTCATAAATCAATGCTAAAAAACAACTAACAAAGCACAAAATTTCAAATACTACTTACATTGCTTTTGCATGATACCATTTTCAGTTGTACCCTCAAAAGAAATCTTAACCTATCATACATTACGAAAGGAGATAATATTAAGTTCAATGCACTTCATCAAAAAACAAAGTATAAGTCTTAAATATTATAGCACAAACTGAACTGAATTAGCTTCAAGACAAGAAGTTAACTTCTTTAAAAAGACACTGAAAGGGACATGTATTAAAAGGAAAAGATTAAAAGGAAGTCAAGAACACATCTAACAACAACAATTCAATTTACTATAGACAACAATTGATGAAAAAAACCAAGTCAAGAACACATCTAACAACAATGCAATTTGAAACACAATCAAACACTTCACAAACAGAGTACCATGCACCTCAATTTTTCCATGCCCTTTCTCAAAAGAGTTGGCTTTTTCAGAATTTCCGGCACCCAAACACAGTACCATTTCTACAAACAATATAATGCTTCAGAGAACAAATTTCTTAAAAGGGAACACTGTCCACACCTTTGCCTTAGACTGCGCTTCTTCGGACCTTCAACTTCTGATAAAAAGCAACCACCCACTAACCAACTCCAGCACGTCAACAACGAATAAACGAAACCTTTCAGAGTTTTCAACACAAGACCTAAACGAAAATCAAACGCACAATAAACGCAACGAAACAAACAACTAAACGAAGAATGACGAAAACGAAAACACCTCTCCGGTCGAAACGTCTCCGTTCGACGGTCGGCCAAAACCCACCATTTGCCCAAAAATCCAGCCTTCAACGGTTTCGCGATGAGAGATGAGAGATGAGAGATGACAGAACGGTTTCGCGAGCGGTTTTTTGGTTACACGTTTTTGGTTCAGTTAAGAGATGAGAGAACGGTTGCGATTTTTGGTTCCACGTTTTTGGTTCAGTTGAGAGATGAGAGAACTGTCAATTTCTCAGAGACGAAATCAATTTGTGCAAAGAGCGCCAACACTATACCCCATTTTCATCTTCCCAAAATGCCCTTACTAAAGTAAATACAAACATTTTCAATTTTTAATTTATCAGTCAATGAGACAGCGCCACCTGGCATTGTCAAAGCTGTTGTCCAAAAACGTTGTTGAACAAACGTTTTCCATTAAAAATGGGTGGGAATGGTCAATGAATTGAATATGATGTGCCAAAATAGACTTGATTTTGTTGTTTTATGAAATAAAAATAATAAACACTGGGTGCTGCTAATAACTATAATTATGTGCTGCAAATGCAACGTCACAGTCAAATCTGCAAACTATTTGTTGCCACGCCGGAATCGTTGCATTTGCGAGTTATTGACTTCAGACGCTCCTCCTCCTTCTTCCGGTCTAATTTGGACGGAACCTCCCCATAAATTTCGCTATGCCTTACAAATGGAAAATTCTTATCATGCTCTCTTTTCAATTTTTTCTTCTTTATCTCATCCAACATTTAATGATTTAATTCTCATTCAATCTAGGATTAACTCATTTTAATAATGCTGTGACAGTATTTAAATAAAATTAAAAAAAAAACAGTATCATAAGTTTATTTAATAAGAGCTAAAATCAATAAATAATTCTTGGTTTATTTAAATTTAATAGCATTATCGCCATCTTATATTAAAATTTTTGTTCATCTATTATAAATAAGTTTTGTTAGATTTTGACCTTTTTTAACAGCTAATATTTTTCAATTCTTTGACCAATTCTTTTAAACCAACTTTACAGTTTATTTCAACTAGGTTATTTAATCAATTTATTGGTCTTTTAGTCCTCTCGACTAGCTCAAGTTAATTTTGAAAATACAATTTTATTTATTTATTGTTTTGTTATTTCTAATCAAACATATATGATTATTTAAATGAGTTATATTATCATAATTTCGTGGATATTACAATATTACATAAACTAATATAATGTCATACTTGTTATAACAATTGACTCTACATATCATTTCTTTTCTATAATAATTTATCTCATTTAGAAATATTTTTAAAATAATGTTACCTGTACCAATAATGCCATATAATTTATTTTTCATAAATTTTAATAAGTCTTACTTAACTTTAATTTATAATCAGTTATATTAGATATCACCTTTTTATAATCAATTATATTAGGGAGATTTTTTTTTCTCTAAATATTTAACTCAAGTTGTATACCTAAAATTTGATCCCAAAATCACTAATTAAATTATAATAATTTTAGTAGTAGGATGTTTTGGTTGACTCCATTTTTACGAGGTAAACATTTTCATTATTACATGGAGGCTCGATTTAAATCATAATAAAAGATTAGGTATAACAGGTACAAATAAAAAAGCACTTTGAAGATGCCACGTGTAAATTTATGACACATTTATATTTCTCCTGTATTGTTTACGATTAATTATAATAAAATAAAAAGAAACAGCAAGCAAAAATAAAGAAATGTGGAAATGGAGAATAACTAGACCCAATAAACAATGAAATGAAATGAATTGACGAGGCTTGCTTTTGTTTGCTTCTGCATTCTTGTCCCTATAAAGGCTACTTCAACAATTCTGTTTAATGCAACACCACCGCGAAGAAAGCTTTGCTTCAGAACCTGCTCTCAATTTTCTTCCTACTTCCAACACCTTTTGGAATTTCCATCTCTTTCTCTTTTTCTCTCTTTTTTTCTCTTTCTCTCTCTCACTGTTCTCAACAGCCATGGCCTTCTGTAGTGGTACCTTGCTTAAGCCAAACTATTGCTTCTCCCCATCCCACAAACCCAAAGCTCCAACTCGATACTATGATACCAGAAAAAAGGTTGGTGAATGAATCATACGTACAATTCTACATCTCTCTAACAACACTTTCCATTGCCCTTTCTGATCTAACAATCTAACCACATCAAGCACCATCTCTCTTGTGCTTTTCTTTTTCATTTTTTTTTCGCGTTCCTTTTGTTAACAGAAAATTCACCATTATTTTTCCACTGATGGTGCAAGGATGGCTGATGTGTTATTGTGTTTGTCAGTTCTGCGTGAGAGTTTCGGCAAATGACTCGGGTGACGTCGAGAAGACTATTATCAGGAAAGAGAAAGACGGCTGGAAGATCAATTACTCAGGAGAGAAACCTCAAACACCACTGTTGGACACAATCAACCACCCAATTCACATGAAGAATCTGTCCACTCAGGTTTAAAATTAGGAATCATTTGTTAAGGCCCAAAGGCCATGCCACAGCATATATCTTGTCCGTGGCTCACACAACAGTTTTTTGTTTTCTGTGAGTTTTGTTAATTTGTTTATGAAAAGTATTGAATGTTTTTGTCAGGATCTAGAGCAACTTGCAGCAGAGCTGAGGGCAGATATTGTGCACAGTGTGTCAAACACTGGTGGGCATCTTAGTTCAAGCTTGGGAGTGGTGGAGTTAGCAGTGGCTTTGCATCATGTTTTCGACACCCCTGAAGACAAAATTATATGGGATGTTGGTCATCAGGTAATCTTTCGTCTTATTTACTTCTTCTTTTCTAATACAAGTTAAATAACAACAAAAGAAATATAATCTTTATTTAGAGAAAATTCATTGCTCGTGACAAAATTATAATTCTATATTTTTTATTCTCTTGTGTACAATTTTCATCATTATATCATGTGTGATGTGTGTGCCGTGTAAGAGAGTCTAAAAAGTAACCGAATTGCAGGCATACCCACACAAGATTCTCACAGGTAGAAGGTCCAGAATGCACACCATTAGGAAGACTTCGGGGCTGGCTGGTTTTCCTAAAAGGGATGAGAGCATTCATGATGCTTTTGGGGTAGGACACAGTTCTACAAGCATATCTGCTGGTCTTGGTGAGATTCTTATATTTTAAGCTGAATGTATTTTCGTCAAATATGTGTACAAACACTTATCTCAAAATTGAGCAACAATTCTGAATATTTATTAGGCATGGCTGTTGCACGTGATTTACTGGGGAAGAAGAACAGCATCATATCAGTGATAGGAGATGGGGCATTGACAGCAGGCCAAGCTTACGAGGCCATGAACAACGCAGGGTTCCTTGATTCTAACATGATAGTAGTACTTAATGACAACAAGCAAGTCTCTTTACCAACTGCCACACTTGATGGACCTGCAACTCCTGTCGGAGCACTTAGCAGTGCTTTGAGCAAAATTCAAGCGAGTACAGAATTCCGTAAACTCAGAGAAGCTGCAAAAGTAAGCCTCTTAATCTTATCATATTCGTATCAGCGTCATGACCTCAGTGATCATGTCAAACTTTATACAAGCTGTGGCCTTTATTTGACTTCAATTTTATTCCTGAAGAGTATCACGAAACAAATTGGAGGACAAACACACCAGGTTGCAGCCAAAGTGGATGAATATGCAAGAGGCATGATCAGCGGTTCTGGATCTACATTATTTGAAGAACTTGGCTTATACTACATAGGTCCTGTGGATGGTCATAACATTGAAGATCTGGTCACCATCTTTGAAAAAGTCAAATCAATGCCTGCTCCAGGTCCAGTTTTGATTCATATTGTCACAGAGAAAGGAAAGGGATATCCCCCGGCAGAAAAAGCAGCTGATAAAATGCACGGTGAGAAAGAGATATTTCTTAATAAATCATTATGAGAAACTCCAACTTGTAAAATGAATTCTTAGATCTATTGCAAAAAGTTACCTACTCTTAATATAACTCAAAATCAATTTTGTGCTTACAATTAATTTCTCAACCTGATTACATTTCAGGTAGTTAATATTTTCCGCTATTTAAAACTAATATTTGAATCCAAACAGACACTTATACATTCTCATATTTTCAGGAGTTGTGAAGTTTGATCCAAAAACAGGGAAGCAGGTTAAGGCAAAATCCTCAACACTTTCATACACACAGTATTTTGCCGAGTCTTTGATAAAGGAGGCTGAAATAGACAACAAGATAGTGGCCATTCACGCAGCAATGGGTGGTGGTACAGGTCTAAATTATTTCCACAAAAGGTTTCCCGATCGCTGTTTCGATGTGGGGATAGCTGAGCAGCATGCTGTTACATTTGCTGCTGGGTTAGCTGCTGAAGGCCTCAAGCCCTTTTGTGCCATTTACTCATCATTCCTGCAACGAGGTTATGATCAGGTGAGCCAATATGGTTAAATAAGAAATAGTGCAAACTATGTCATTATTGATTTCTTCTTGATCCAAGTTTATTTTTAAGTTAATAACTTCGATAAAAAAATTCTTATCACTGTGATTTATTTTGTGTATTTCTTCTTGATCCAAGTTTATTTTTAAGTTAATAACTTCGATAAAAAAATTCTTATCACTGTGATTTATTTTATGTATCCAGGTAGTCCATGATGTTGATCTTCAAAAGCTACCTGTTCGATTTGCCATGGATAGAGCTGGTTTGGTTGGAGCAGATGGACCAACCCATTGTGGAGCATTTGATATCACTTACATGGCTTGCTTGCCCAACATGGTGGTCATGGCTCCTTCTGATGAAGCTGAGCTGATGCACATGGTTGCAACAGCAGCAACTATAGATGACAGACCAAGCTGCTTCAGATTTCCAAGGGGAAATGGAATTGGAGCCACTTTACCACTCAACAACAAAGGAACCCCACTTGAGGTGAGAATCAGAGACTAGCATGTATTTCCTAAACTGAATCTTATCTAAATAGTTAAGCCACCGAACTGAAATTGTTTTGGTCGTGTAGATCGGAAAAGGCAGAATTCTTATGGAAGGCAGCAGAGTTGCTATCTTGGGATATGGTTCTGTGGTTCAACAATGCAGACATGCCTCGGAATTGCTTAAAGAAGTAGGCGTTAGTGTGACAGTTGCTGATGCTAGGTTTTGCAAACCTTTGGATACCGATCTCATCAGGCTACTGGCTAAAGAGCATGAAATACTGATCACGGTGGAAGAGGGTTCTATTGGTGGTTTTGGATCACATGTTTCTCAATTCTTGAGCTTATCTGGTATTCTAGACGGACCTCTAAAGGTAAACCTTCCTCCTTGGAGAAGTTGCTCTCTATATGATTTTCATTTTCAGACTATTATTCCCTTCAGATAGGTCCCTATTTTGTGCATTTCTAACAATAACCCCTTTTGGTTTTACCTGCAGTGGAGAGCAATGATGCTTCCTGACAGATACATTGATCATGGGTCACCCCAGGATCAGGTTGAAGAAGCAGGGCTTTCATCAAAGCACATTGCGGCCACAGTGATGTCACTTCTTGAAAGGCCAAAAGAAGCTCTTCTGTTTAAATAGAAACGCGAAATGGAATGAGGATCTTGACCTGGGACCTGAAAGATGCATTCAGTTCTGTTGGCATTGCGGTTTATAAGAAGCTGTAAATAACTACACTAGAATTCTTTTGGATTTTCAGGTCAGTCCGAAGAATCATGAATGAATAACGAGATTAATTTATTCTTAGCAAGGCATTGTAATGTATCTATATTAATTAGTTGTATGTAATTAACACCCCACTTAAGTCATAAAGATCATGATTTTCCTATAAGCATAATTTTAGTACTCCACTTTCCCTTGGCTAAACAGTCTTTTTAATACGTCAGTGATGAAGTAAATGGATTTGGCGGTCAATATTTCTGATAATGAAGGGTGAGGTCACCCCAGATGAACGCCACCTTCTAGTCTTTCTTATCCGTATGAAATCAATTCACGCGAGATATTTACTAAATAATGTTACCGTCAATAACATCACCCAAAATAGGATTTGTCAAAACCATAAAGTTAAAATATTTTTTCGAGCTATGACTTACACATGATTAGAAAAAATACACAAAATTTTCATGTAAATCAGTATGTCGACAAATAATTTAGTCATCAATGACATCAAATATAATAAGGCGTAGTCAAGTCCATAATAGTAAAATATATATATTTTAGCTGTAATAGATCAGATACGAAATCTTATTCAAGAAAAACAGAGATGGATCAACTTCTTGGCAAAGGTCGCAATTATTTGGTTAGAAAGTAGTCTTCTAAGAAAATAAGTGCAACTAACAACCAACAGAAATACAAAACAGTACTGAAAATCCAATAGATCTTATAGGATTTTGCAGATCCAAAATTTTGAAGATAAAGTATGCCTTAGTTTTGGTTCCGGTGATAGACTTTTGTAATTTATGTGTTGTTTGTTTCATGAATGTATATGATTTATGTATTAGATTAAGTTTGCATAATTTCTTACTTTAACTGTTTTTAAAATATTTATCATCACTATGTATGATTTTTTTTCTTACTTTTTTTGCAACTTTATTTTGAATATATTTATTTTAGTTAGGTATATACAAGAATTTTTCATGTTACACGTGTGAAATATAATTGTTCAAATAATCTCACTAATATTTTCACTTAAATTCAATATGAATAGAATAAAATCAAATTAGTAAACAAATATTAATATATTAGTGTCACAAATCTTAAATATTAAAATGTAAATATATTAAAATTATATAGATTATTTTAGAGTTATTAAAATTAATTTTTCTTTTCACATTTTAAGGGATATTTTAGTATTATATTAAAGTTAGTTAAATATTATAAAAGGTATCCGTTTTACTTTTGTAAAAAGGATATTTTCTTGAAAAAAAGAAAAATAATGACTTTGAAAAAAAAATTTATTTAAATAATTTCTATATTATCAAGAACTCATTAAAAAGAAATAAGAGAAGAAAAAATATTCACTAGAAAAACTCTACTGAATTCAGATAAGTTTTTTTTTTTTTTCATCATAATGATGTATATGAGAAATTGTGAGAATCATAGAATTCAAAATCATTGGATGATTTCAGAAATTAAAATATAAAAATTGTTTACACAAAATCCTTAAGTTAGAAAAGATTAAGAATAAAAAAAAAAGTATAACATCAAGAATAAAGAAACTATTCATACGTTAATTGGTTGAATCAAAGTTACATTAAGACTTTTATGTGCCTTTATGCAAAAGTACTAGCCAATAAATGGATAATGAAAAGAGAATATTAACCCTTTAACAAAATGGAAAATTGAGATGTATTCTATCAATTGTCTAATGAAGAAAATGTGAGCCCCTACTATCTAAGTGCCAAAATACCGAAAAAAAGCTAGGGTCCTTGATTGAAAAATAATATGCTGAAGACTCAATTCAGAAGAGTACAAAGAATACATAACTTCAAAAAAAGATAATTAGAAAGTGATACGACAATTCACTAAAATCGATTATACAAAATCTTTTGTTAATCATCAAGAAAAACTTGATTGTTACGAGAAACCTTTGAAAAATGACGTATAATATTACCTTCTAGATATGTTCTTGAAATTGAAATGAAGAAATATGAGTACATAGAAAATTTTGATAAAGATTTAATTAGTGAAAGTAACATAATTTTGTTGTTGGAAACTTTGTGATATCAGTTTTATCACCTATAAGAAAATAAAACTTACTTAATCTTTCTACTTACAGAAGTTTCACCTCTCAAATATTAGAGAAGGGATCTTCTACTTATTAGCTCCCACCCTCTCTTATCATTTTCATTATTTCTTTTATAGTAAGTCTAATCTCCTCTTTTCAAACACAGTACTTAAAACACAAAGTATCATACTCTATTTAATTTTAAAACCAACAATCGTACGTCGTACACATATATTAAATATATGCTTCAATAAATTAAATCTTAGACATATACAAAAATTTGACTATACCTTCTATTTCTCTTTTGCGAGTTTACATGCCCTCCTCGTGAGAGTTATTCTAATATATATAAATCTAATTTCCTTTTTTCTCACATAAATTAGTTGATCACTTAACCCACAATCAAACTATTATAATATTCGCTTTTATTCCAGGCGACGTAAAACTAGGGAGTGGTGTAAACGCGCAGGTAAGTAACGCAAAATATTGTTCTCCACTCGACCTCATGACGACTATCGAGATTTCGTCTTACACACGATATGTGGAAGCGCTTCTGCTCCGTTTCAAATGCGACCACTCCTCATATTAGTTTTGAAAAATGTTGTACAAAGAACAAAAATTTGTTAATATATCCTTAGGCGTGCTATAGTAGTAAATTTTTGAAAAATAAAAGAAGATTTATTAATAATGTTATACAAAGTACAAAAATTTATTAGATGCCAAAATCATGTGCTTTCAAGTTGTGCCCTTACAATAGTCATGTGCAGAAGATAAATTGTAGTAAGTTTTTAATGTGCTCGACATTTTATTTTATTTCTAATATTTCTATTACAATATATTAGGATTTATACACTTAATATATCAAAGCCTTACAAATAAAGATGACAATTGGAGTAGGATGGAACATATTTAGTTATCTCTTACTTATCTTAAAGAAAAAATGTACCTTCATCCTAACTTAAGGAATATAAAATTTTTGCCACATTCTCATTCCTATTCGATAATTAATAGGTATATCATGTATTCATACTTGCTTTCTTATTCTTTTAATATCAATTAATCAATATTTATAAAATTATAAATAATTATTAATAAGGAAACATAATATTATAATTTTAAAAGAACATATTCTCGTTTCTCCAATATCAAATACTTAATAAGAAATTATAATTATATGCATTTCAAATTAGAATACCAAATAAAAGTTCACCAAAACCAAAATATTTATTCAATTTACGAACATTAATGAAACAAATTTGATCAAATTTAAAAATATTTTTAATAGATTACAATAAAAAAACATATATTTAAATTTAAAATATTTTAAATGTCTTTTTATTCTCATTCTTTATATATATATATATATATATATATATATATATATATATATATATATATATATATATGATTTACCTAATAAACTTATGTAAAAGGCTGACAAAACAGTATTTCCTAAGACATGTAGTTTTATTGTCCTTAAGGACTTCTCCGCGGTGTGTTGCAGAAGTCCCTCAAGATACAACAAGAACTTAGAATTTTTCTGAGGATCTCAGAACTAGCAAGGATATCTGGAAATAACCCAGAATATTTTTAGAAAAGGAAGAGAGCTAAATAATGAAACTCAAAAGAGAGAAGAATGAAAAAGACTAAATTTGGTGTGTCTTGGAATGGAGGAAGAACTCTCTATTTATAGAGTTAGGAAAGAATCAATTAAATAAAAGAAATTAAAAATCATAAAAATTTTAATGTTGTAGCAATTAAATTATCTGAACGTTGCTATTAAAATGTTAACGTTGGCAATTAAGAAATGTTAACGTTGCCAAATCTAAAGTTACAATTCAACATTTTCATATTTTGCAATATAATAATAATATATTATAACAATACCCCACATATTGCAAAATAAGTTGAAAGAAACAGTCTTTGATTCAAATTGTTCAAACATTAAAAGAAAGATAAGAAAGTTTTATTCTGTGTCTCATAGGATGTAATGTATTAGAGCTGGTATAGCAAGATATATGAACGAATCTTAGATATAGAAACTTAACACACAGTGTAGTTGGTATAACAAGCTATATGAACCAAAGGCACTTGACGTGTGTTAGAGGTTTATTAATCACAATACATCCCCATAATCCTTGTTGTTATTGATGTGTTGCACTTACTAGGCCATGCGCGTGCCAGATATTCTTGAGTGCTCTAGAGATCATACCAAGATCTCATGCAAGCAGCCCCACTCGACACTCATATAGGTGATTTCATCAAGTGTATGTTGCAAATCATACACCATCCATAAGGGATATGAAAATCATTAAAACTTTGTTTAAACTAAATTGTTCACCACATACAATTTTAATGACAAAGTTTAGTCTCTCAATAATGCAGTCTTTAGCACTTTCACAAACACCATGGGAAGGGACATAATTGATTAAAATCAATTTAGTCCTATCAGAACTAACAAATGACTTGTTTTTACCCATATGAACCTTACTCATAGGATCTCCAATCACAAAGGTTGGGTTACCATCACTTGTTTGTTTGCATGTGGCTTAAGTCACATTCCCCTCTATGTTTCTAATATCATTTGTCTTCCCAAGGGTTTTGTCAGAGGTTCTGCTAGATTCCGTTTCGGCTTCACATAATCAATAGAAATAGTTCCACTCTTTAGCAGCTGCTTCACCAAATTGTGTCTCAATTATATATGTCTATTCTTTCCATTGTAATTCTTGTTTTTAGCTATAGCTATTGTCGATTGACAATCATAGTGTATTGATACCAATGAGGTTGGTTTCATTCCTAGCGGAATGTTCGCTAAGAAGTTTTTCAACCACCAGCCTCATTTCCAGCCATCTCAAGAGCAACAAACTCATATTCCATTGTTGATCTTGCGATAATAGTTTGTCTGACTGATCTCCATGTAATCGCACCACTCCCAAGTGTGAATACATAACCACTAGGTGGATTTTGTCTCATCTTAATCAGAGATCTAGTTAGCATCATTGTACCCTTCTAGTACAGCGGGAAATCCACTGTATTCAATGGCATAATCCATTGAACCTCTTAAGTATCTCATAAGCCTAGCAAGTGCATCCCAATGTTCTTGATTTGAATATTGAGTGCCTACTCAATCTACCTACTGCATAAGCAAAATCAGGTTTAGAAAAGCTCATCAAGTGCAGTAAGCTCCCAATTATCTGGGCATACTGAGGCTGAGATAATGATTCTCCTTTATTTTTCATCAATGTAGAATTAGCATAATAAGGGGTACTCACTGGTTTCAGGTCATAGAACCGAAACTTCTTAAGAAGTTTCTTAATGTATTGTTGATGGGCTGTCGCAACCCACACAAATTTATGTGCAATTAGAAATGCAGTATTGCTAGGAAATGACTCCTAGGTCTTCTCTTAAGGACCAATTTTGCAGTTCAAGAATTAAATCAGACACGAAGTGAGGGGGTTGTGAAAATGTTGTGGTGAATACGGATGAATAAAATTGAAACACTGACGCAAACAGAAATGCAAACACAGATCTAAAAACAGTTTCAAAGACAGAATGAAAACGGTCGGTCATTAACTTAATTACAATGCTTCCTATCACAGATTAACAAAATAAAGCAGTGACTCAAACCTCTAATCAAACACAGTTAACCAACTAAGCAAAGGTTAATCATGTTTTCATGAAAGCAAACTAAGAGAACGCAATGTTAACATCAAATCCAATTTACACCATGCAGTTTCATCAACTAAGAGAAGACTCAACACCAACTGGGCAACTAAGTGTATACCCAATTGCAAGTGCAAATATAGATTTCATATTAACCAAGTCAGAGTGACAAATACAATTACAGTCCAAAAATCTCAAGGAAGCAATGCAATATTGCTAACGACTAACCAACTAACCCTAAGCTAATGATAACGGTTGAAAAACCGTTATTTTCATAGGCTAATTTGGACTAAATTACGCCCTTTATTACTTAGAATGAGCTTGAAATCTAACAAAACTCAATAAATGAGTCAGTCGAGAGTCAAAAGCTGTTTCAAGCGATTTTATGCTTGTTTTGCATTGTTTTGCAGCAAAATTGACAGAAGTGAAGATTGGGAATAAAGATGAAGGTCATAGACTCAAGAAAAGCCAGAAAATAAAAGAAAAGACATCAGCATTGGACGCCGGGTGGTCAAACGGGAGGAGAAGACATCAACATTGGGCGTCGGGCGGCAGACCCCTGGCACTGGGCGGTTTTGCGCACAAGGGAAATCGTCGGGCGATAGACCCCTACCGCCGGGCGGTGGTGCGATTCAAGGTCCACCACCGGGCGGCAAAGTGTGACGCCGGGCGGTGGTCAGCTGGGCTTAGGCCTATTTTTCTTCTGCGCTTCTCACCTATAAATAGCCCTATTACGAATTTAAATTCATTCTTTTGACAGAGGAGGGCGGCCAGACCTACTTTTCACTCTCTGAAGAGGATCTCTTAGATGCTTAAGCTCCTTTTCATCTTTTCCAGGGTTTGCTTTCCATATCTTCCATTATTTTCATCTTGGTTCACCATGACAATGGTGAACTAAACCCTTTTGTTGTTGGGGGAACAATGTAATCTTTTGATACTCTCTTTTATTGAAACTCTTGTTTGAATTATATGATTTTCATATATGTTTATTATCAATTGTTGGATTCTCATACTGTGGTTAAAGCTTTTATCGTTTAACTCATTCGGTAACTGATATTTGCCTTTATTGATACGGGGACGTACAATAATGTCACGAATTGGTGAGAATTTCCTTGGTTAAGCAATACCACCTAGGGATAAGGGGTAGGACGATCAATTGTATTTGCTTCTATTTGTAATGCGTTGCTAGTTGTTAGGGGAGGCTAGGGATAGCAAGCCGGTAATTAGTAATAGGCCCTTTTCGCCGAGGGATCGGGTTAAGGGGAGGCCAAGAAAGTTTGCATGCAATTAGATAATAAGGCAATTTAAACAAGAGGAGTAAATAAGAGAGAGCGGATTAGATGAAATTGTAAACCCCCAACAACTCCATTTATTCATTTTTTTTTCGTCAATTGAATCACTCATTGCATGTTTATTTCTTTGTCTTTGCTTTCACCACAACAATTAAATTTTCTTTCACAAGTCTTACGATTTTAATTCATACGAACGATAAGGCCTTTCGAGTCTCATGGGAAGAACGATAATGGGTTTTACCATTTTTATTACTTGATACGATATGGTACACTTGCCATTCCGTTAACAGCTAACATGACAGTTAAATTATCACTACCAAAAATACTACACAACATTAAAGTAAATGAAAATGCTAAACCTAACATTGCAATAGACAAATATCCAGACATAATTAAAGTTATTAAAATGCAACACTTGAACTAAAAAGTAAAATGCTTGGAAATGAAATATTAAATGTAAAATGCTGAACCGAATTAAAAAAAAAAAGTAAAAATTAACCGGATGTGGCAGCATGTGTGCTCCTCCCAAGAATTAAAAACATCGTGCTGCTTCCTCCTAGCCACACCGTGACACCTAATGATTCGTGACACCCTTTCTTCTCATCAATCACCGCTTATGCCTTTCCACTTAAATGTAAATTCAATCTAAAATTGAATATATCCTTCCTAAATAAACAACGTATGTTGCACCTCCTACCAAACTTAAATGGATGCTTTCAATCTAGAATAAAATCAATGCATATGACAATGCTGGTAAAATGGGTGTCCCATCTTCTCTAGCTATGAAGCACCGTGCAGCTCCATTCTTCAAGAAAACAATTGATAAAACTTTTTTTTTCATGTGGTCCGTGCACCTTATCACCGTACTGCACCACTTTATGCAATGTATATTGAAGAAAACTTTGCCAAAGTGTGCTAGCCCAAAAGAGATTGAAAGTTAATTCTCCTACAATGAAATGACCGTTCCTCTCTCCTATGGAACCCGTAACAGCAGCTCAAAAGGGAATTAGCCACCCTAATACTAGGTTAAAAAATTGCAAGCTAGAGTTGATGTGACCACTCTCACTCATCATTCTTCAATTGAAAATAAAAGTTTCCTAGCATCAAACACGGTACATTGCATTCAGAGAGAAACATAAAAGTCAATCCTCATCATTCCAATCCTTGCAAAGAGAAAAAGAAAACCAAAAAGGGAAAGTCTTTTCTTTCAATCATGCATAAGGTTGTAGCTGGTAACGCCACAAAGAAAGAAAAAAATGAAAGCCCAAAGGCTATAACGTGTTGCACCCCAAATTGAACTAGCTTCTTCAAGATTCCCTCACAACCGTGAACACTTTTGAAGAAAATGAAGAATAAAGCCATCAATCATCCAGGTAGTGATGTGCTCTCCCAATCATCCAAAATCAAACAATGCCATTACAAGCTCCATGGAAAAAAACCGAGTGGTACCCTCTGAAAAGTGTGTCGGCTAGATGCCTTCCTCCAAGGCCGTAGGTTACATTTTAATGGGTGTGTGGTCCACACAAAAAAAAAACCTAGGGTGCCAAGTGTCTCACAATCTTTGGGCCCCTCATATTTTTAATGGCCCAATGTGCAAAGGTTTGTCCAAAAAAAAGTTTAAACTACTAAATTAAAATACAACTAATTCTAAAATGTCTATGTTGAGAGTCTTGAATTATTTGACAACACTCCAAATGTCCCAAATTGTATTTCCAAACTTTTCCCTGAAAATAATAATGCAAATAATTAGCTCAGAAAATCAAATTAATTAAAATTAGAATTTCAGGTCAAATTAGACACAATTAGCATAAACGAGAAAATACCGGGCAATTAAGTACAATTCCCTAATTAATTTTAGAACAATAAACTAGGTGAAATCAATAAAATATTGACTCGTCAATTGTTCTTGAGATAGTAATATATTATCTCTGTTGCTTATGATTCTAATACCTAAAATCACATTGACTTCACCCATGTCTTCAATTTCAAATTTTGATCCTAGAAACAATTTAGTTCTAGCGATAATCTCATTGCATGTACCAAATATTAACATGTCATCCACATACAAGCATATAATGATACAATCACCATTTTCAGATTTAGAATACAAATATTTATCAGCATCATTAGGTGAAAAACCATCACAAAGCAACACATTATCAAGTTTTTCATGCTTTTTCGGTGCTTGTTTCAACCCATACAAGGATTTTAAGAGTTTACATACTTTATCTCTTGACCAGATACAACACACCCTTCAGGTTGAGTCATATAAATTTCCTCCTCCAAATCACCATTCAAAAAAGTTGTTTTAACATCCATCTGATGTATCACTAGTTGATGGATAGCTGCTAGAGCTAACAACACTCAGATAGAGGAAATCCTAGTCATAGGAGCAAAAATATCAAAGTAATCTATGTTGGGTTTTTGAGTAAAGTCTTTTGCTACTAATTTTGCCATATATTTCTCTATGGATCCATCAAGGTGATATTTCTTCTTAAAGATCCACTTACAACAAATGAGTTTTGCTCGTTTAGGCAAATCTACTAAAGTCCAAATATTGTTTTTCTAAATTGATTCAATTTCAATCCTAATGGTCTTATCCCACTGTTTTGCATCAGGAGCATGATAACGGTTCAAAAACCATTATTTTCATACTTAAAATTGACATTAAAACACACCCTTTATGACTTAGAATTAGCTTGAAATCATGCAATTTGCTTTAGTTTTATGAATAAGAGAGTAGAGGATATGCTTCATGATTTTATCATTAAATTCCCTTGATTTTGTAGGTTTTTGGAATGATTTGAAAGAATGGTTGAAGTATCAAGGAGTTACAGTGCAGAAAAGTAATACAGAATGCAGAAAGTCAATTAGTAAACCAGAAAAGTCAACCAGTCAACTAGAGTGCAGGAAAGTCAACCAGTAATGGGTGTCGCAGCCCATACAAATTTGATGTGTATTTAAGAAATGCAGTATAGCTAGGAAATGACTCCTAGGGCGTCTCTCAAGGACCAATTTTGCGGTTCGAGCAATAGGTCTCACACGAAGTGGGGGGTGGTTTTGTAAAAGGTTTGTGGTGAATACGGATGAATTAAATAAAAAAACACAGATGCAAACAGAAATGCAAACATAGATGTAAAAACAGTTTCAATGACAGACTGAAAACGATTGGTCATTAACTTAATTACAATGTTTCCTATCTCAGATCAACAAAATGACGCCAACTCAAACCTCTAATCCAACACAATTAATCAACAAAGTGCAGGCTAATCATGTTTCATAAAAGCGAACTAAGAGAACGCAATGTTAACATCAAATCTAATTTACATCATGCAGTTTCATCAACTAAGAGAAGACTCAACACCAACTGGGCAACTAAGTTATACCCAATTGCAAGTACAAATACAACTTTGATATTAACCAAGTCAAGTGGCAATTACATATACAGTCTAGAAATATCAGGGAAACATCATAATATCGCTAATGACCAAGCAAGTTAATTTAAGCTATTATGACAATTAAATTAACAAGACCAAACACATTAGACAACAATAAAATAAAAGGAATTGCTAAACCTAACACTATAACAAACAAATATCTAACACAGTTAAAATTACTAAAAGGGAACACTAAATTAAAGAGATGAAAAATAATTAAACATGTAATGTAAAACATTCTTAAGGAAAAAGAAAAATGAAATAAATAAATAAAATAAAGTTGCTTCTACCAAATTCACATGACCAAGCATCTACTAAAGGAATTTAAAATTGCAATGCTCTAAAATAAAACTCTGGCCGTGACATCCTTGCACTCCCAAAAGAAATACCAGCGTTTCCCACTTTCTAAAACAAAATTGAATAAATTCTTTTTCTTCCCTGGACATACCGAATGCTCATTCCAATTTAAATCATGTACTGCACTGCTTCTCCAAATCAATCAACACACATTTTTTTTCTTTCTTCAAGCAAAGCTATATTTAATTTGTGGGGTTAAATATGTTTTTAGTCCCTATACTTTGGGGTGATTTTGGTTTTAGTCCCTCTTTCAAACTAAGGTACAATTTAGTCCTTCAACTTTAGAAAACTCTGGTTTTAGTCCTTTTTACCAAATTTTTTTAACTTTATTTGTTGTTTCAAACTCGTTTCTCAGTTAACATTGAAGCAAAAATGTGTCAAACAGTGTAAACAATCCAAATGCTATAATGAAACGTTCTTGGAACAACAAATAAAGTTAAAAAAAATTGCTAAAAAGGACTAAAACCAGAGTTTTCTAAAGTTGAAGGACTAAATTGTACCTTAGTTTGAAAGAGGGACTAAAACCAAAATCGCCCCAAAGTATAGGGACTAAAAACATATTTAACCCTAATTTGTGGGATAGGCGTAACAGAACAAGAAAAGGGAAAGTGCCTCCAAGTTGAAATGAATTCTCCAAAACAAATTAAAGAAAACTGTGCACTAATTCTTAGCAAAGAAATGAAGGTCTCCAAAAAGAAATCCAAAGCATCGTACATCTACCACCTATTTCCAATCTCAAAGAGATGAAAGCTAAAGGAATCTAATCACTAGACCCATCATTTCATTCAATGAATAACACATTGGTTCTATGCACTTTTCTCAAAGGCAAATGAGTAACTAAGAGTTGGTGGCTGTTACCGTGTGTACACCAATTGCAAGCAATTAAAAATTGAAAGCAAACCTTGTTCCAGCTGCCATGCGTCCCATCATCTAGGCTCCCACCTAATCCACTTCTCACTCAATAAAATAAAGAAAATTTAAACATGGTCTGCAGCTCATCAAACAAAACCGGGCCCTCTTTTGCCCAGAATATTGAAAAAGTTTATTGTAAAATGAAGTCAACACAACCTCTTTGCAGCCATCACATCACTATACTTCACCTAATCCATTTCTCATTTTATGAAAGCAAAAGAAAGGCTACTATCCATTGCAGCAGAAACGAATGAGTCAACTAGAAGGGAAATGGATTTTGCTTCCCAATAACAATCAAGAGCCGTCACCTTGCATCACTTCTATGAAATTGCGTAAACATTCAAGCATGGGAGCAATAAAATGATGTAATCAAAAGTGTATAAAAACCCCAAAATAGAATAAGAAAGTATGTTTCTCATTATGTGAAAACCAGCGTCTACCACATTTCATCCAAAATCCATCACTGCAAACATGATTTAAAAGAAAGATGCTCTCTCCCCCAAAAACCAAAATCTCCGAGAATGAAAAAAATGTGTCCTCCAAGTGTGTCGGTTGCAACTATTCAAGGTCGTGAGTTGTGAAAATTGGAGGTGGGGTCCACCCTAAAAAGAATAAAACCCTAGGGTGACAAGTGTCCTACAATTTTGGGCCCCTCATAATTTTTTAACAATGGCCCAATGTGCAAAAGTTTGTCAAAAAAGTTTAAACAACTAAAATTACAATACAACTAAAATTTAAAATGTCTAATTTGAGAGTCTTGAATTTATTTTGTCTCCTTCCCAATGCTCCAAATTGTATCTCCAAAATTTTACCTGCAATTAAAAATGAAAATAATTAGCTCAGAATATTTAAATTAATTAAAATTACAATTTTCGGTCAAATTAAGCACAATTAACAGAAACGGGAAAATATCGGATAATTAAGCACAATTCCCTGATTAATTCTAGCACAATAAACTAAGTGAAATCAATAAAATATCGACTCATAAACCAGAATGCAGAAAAAGTCAACCAGATCGTGATTTGATATATTTTTTGCGATTTTTATGATTTATTTGGGCTTGGACCTATTTTCTGTTATTTTTATGTTTTATTTAAAGACCTAAACACCCTAAAGAATGTATCTTTTGATGGCTTAGGCACAAAAAACACACTTTTCACCCCTTTGGGGGTAGATTTAGGGAATTGATGTTCCAAAATAGGTAGGCTTCGTTTTTACACCAAGAGGGGGGATGAATTGGTGTTGTATCAAAAACAAATTCTTTTCGCAATCTTGAAATCAAAGTATGAAACTTTTTGAACTTTCTTGAAATGCAAATAATGAAAATTTGTATGGAGCAGAAAAACGTAGTTGACTGCGTTAAATGTAAAGTCGACTGTAAAGTAAAAGTGTAGGGATAGAGAAAATCAAACACTGGTTTTTTATATTGGTTCGGCCAACAATGCCTACATCAGTGTCCTTCCAACCTGGAAGCAAATGCACTATAATGGTTGCGGTTTTTACAACAAGGAATTTATAGAAGACCTCCACGTCAAAAATATAAATCTCCTCTCTAACCCTTAACCAAACTATAGGCAACAAAAACAGCAAGACTTGCAGCAAGATATCCCCTGTTTTGCAATTTGCCAATCATCACTTTGGAAAATCCTCAAAGTGAACTATCCCTTGTAATGAACAAGTCCAAAACAGCGGTCTTCATCGATGCCTAGCCTCAACGTGATGAAACCAGAAGCACCTTCTTTGTGCAGAATATGATCAATCAATGTGTGCGCAGACAGTCTCCCTCTGAATCTCTTTCAAGAAAGATCACCACCTTCTTCTTGGCGAATTCTTGGAGCTCTTAAAACAGAGAATTCAATATGAAACAGAAATGAAATTGTTCGATCATCAAAAGTCTCTAAACTGATTCGTGTTCAGCCTATTTATAGATTTCTGTTAACCAAATAGTCTCTCAGTCGAATATGCTACTAATTCAGTCGACTGGATTATGACAGTTATAACAGATCAATCAACCTGGTAGCATACAGTCAACCAAAAAGAAAAAACATTTAATACAGTTAACCAAGTCATTAATGCTCAACTAACTTGACTATGTTTGCAGTAAAACACTTTGACTATGTTTGCATAACAGTCTCCTTGCATCTCCACAAATTTTGACACACCATCACTAACAAGCCATTCTTGAAATTTGAATCCTTCATTTCGATAAAAGGAAATTCTTAAACATTTGTGTTGCTTGACTTCTTTAAAACCCCAATTGCAGATATAATTTGTTCTTTGATCATTGTCACTGAACCAACCAAAAGGATCAACTTCTCTTCTTGCTGACATAGGTCTCTTTCCGGGTCTTGATGAAGAAGCAGCCATTTGCACAGAATAAGGAAGAGGTCCCTCTTGAATCAGAATAAGGGTTTTGTTTTACACAGTGTTTGAGAACAACAGACTAACACACATATATAGAGAGACGCGCCAAAGATTTTGCAATAAACCCTCAGATTCAAATCCTAACGTTCTAAAAATAAAGTTTTAAAAACACATGCAGAACATAGTCAAATAAAATAATAACACAGTCGACTAAGGCACATGAAAAACAAAGTTTCAAACTCAATCATTCAATCAAGCAGACAGGCAAAATATTCATGCAATCACATAACCACAACCAATCAAATTTAGCAATATGCAGTAAATTGATACAGTTTTACCAGTTATAGATACTCAAGATTTTGATTTATTCCAGATTTATTCATCCTCGAGATCAAACTGCACCTGCTATGTATCTTGCAAAACAATTTAAGTTTTGGTTGCTGGTACCCATTTAACTTTGGGTCCATGACTGTCAGTCTTTGTCACTTTTTCCTTTGTTCTCCATACACATAATCCTTTAGGAACAACAACATTTCTGTAATAATGTTAAGTCCCTCTGGCAAGTGTACTAGATCGTTATCAAGTAATATATAAACGGTAAGTCTGAGTATCATCTCCCAAAGGACTCTTAGGCCTTTACTTTCATGTAAATTAATCTTATAAGACTTGTAAAGAAATAAACTTATGGTTAAATGCAAAAGAACGAAAATAAACATGCACATGCAAGTGGTTCAATTGGCAAGGAAAAGATATGGATGAATGGAGTTGTTAGGGTTTACAATTTCTGTTGGTCGGTACCAGGCAAAGTATAACGCAACAGAATGAAACTTTAGTAAGCAGAAAGCGTGTTCGGTCACAAAAAATAGTTCCTTTATCAGTTTTAAATTTCTTGTAAAACTTTTATCGAACAGTTGGAGTGCTAAAAGCGTAAGGAGTGTAGGGAATAGAAAATATCACACAAATGATTTTTATACTGGTTCGAATCAAAAGATTTTATGTCCAATTGTTAATCACTATAAAGAGTGATTAACAGTTTCACTAACAAAAGGGTTTTACAGATTACAACAATAATGAATAAATGGTAAGATTAAACCTTCCTTCGACGAACGAACTGGAAGAAGAACACTCTGCCAACTTGAAGAGAACCGCTCCGACTATCAACACACGAAACGCGAGCTTTTCCTGTTCACGAGACCAGGCAGAGCACCTTGCTAAGTCGAAGAGAGCTTGCTCCGACTATCGACACACGAAACGCGAGCCTCTCCTGTTCACGAGACTAAGCAAGGGAACTTTGAACTCTAGCTTATGAGAACTTCCTCTAACAAGCAATATTCTTGTTAGCATAAAGCTAAAGAAAAGAAATTTTGATGATGTCTCAAAGTCAAGTCTCAAGTGCTCTTATTGCAAGAATATCTTCATGAAGACTTGTTTTTATATTAAAGTTCTTTTAATTTAGTAGATTGATGTATAGGATGTGGTGTATCTTTGATTCTATGTATTGCTTGTCTTAGGTTGCGTTAAAATTAATTTTTAAATCAGAAAACCTCATTTTATACTCAAGATAATTGATTATTAAATTATAATAATCAATTATCAATAATTAATTATGACTTGCCATAATTGATTTTCATGAGCAATATTAGAATTTTTAAGCAAGTTTTTTACCGTTGTGCATTGATTAAATACATAATCAATTACATAAGTGGAAAATTGATTATCACAATTAATTAGTTGACAATGGATTTTTGGAGGTATCCTTGAGTGAGATCTCTATAAATTAGATTGAGACTCTCATTCTAAAATACGAAAAATACCAAAAAAATAGATTGAGACCCCGGCTTGGTGGCAGCAGCACCGTCGTGACAACGAGCGATTGGTGTCGTTCACAAGCAAGAGTGTTTCCCTCGTTTGAAGAGAAGAAGGCGTATGGGTTTCTGTTGCAGTGGTTAGCGACGATTCAGGCGACGGGCATCGTCGCTAACGACGCTGTAGACCGCAGTCTGTGATGGCTGGTTGTTTCGTTCAGAGGAGGAGAAGATTGGAAGCTGATTTAAATGGGGGATTCGGTAGAACCCCTAGTGTTTCTGATTCAAGAGCAAAGGGCTTCGGCCTGGCTCTGGGCCGCATTCTTTCTGCCCGCCACCACTTGCATTCCTATTCACACCCCCTCTATGCTTCTAAAAAAAAAAGGAGAGTTTGGGCATTGGACCCATTTCGTTTCTAACACCTCTTCTTTCATGGTTGCACCCTTGGCACATTACAAGGCTAGAGAAAAGGGATTTAGACATTGGGCCACCTTCAACTTTGCTGTCGCACCCCCTATCTTTGGGCTTGGATTGAAAACTAATACATGAAACCTCAACTTCACTCTCGCACCCCTAATCTTCACAGTTGCACCCCTGACAGCCTCAACTTTGCTCAGTATCCCTGGTTTTTAATCTCTGCACCTCATTCTTATTGGGCTTGTAGGACTGTGATATTTTTATTGTCTTTGCTTTTATTATTATTTTAGTTAGTTTGTTTGATGTACTTGATTGTTAATAAAAATACAAAAATATAACAATCATAAAAAATAAATAAACAAAAATAAATAAAAAAATAAATAAAAATAACAAAAATATTTTAAAGGTTTAAGCGTGTGTGCGATCATTTGCATCAACGTCGCGCTAAGACCTTTTTCCTTTTATAAAATAACAAAAATATTTTAAAGTTTAAGCGTGTGTGCAATCATTCGCATCAGCCTCGCGCTAAGAACTTTTTCCCTTTTATAAAATAAAAAAAATAATTTAAAGGTTTAAGCGTGTGTGCGATCATTCGCATCAGCGTCGTGCTAAGACCTTTTCTCCTTTTAAAATAATATAAAAAATGTTTTCAAGGTTTAAGCGCGTGTGTGATCGCTCGCATCGTCCTCGTGCTGAGACTTTTCTTTTTTCTCACGTAAAAATATTATAAATATAAAGCATTCACATTTTCAAACAACAAACAATCTTTCAATTAGAACTGCGTAACCCTGATTTCTTAGTCTGACTGAGAATACGTAGGAGCAAGGCTAGTCCTTGTCGGGCACAAAAAAATAAAAAAAATATACTTTGTCTCTTTTGATTTTTACTTTTTAGGGGAAATTAAGCGTTTTGAAAACTACATCTTTATTCGCGTTTTTAATTAAAGGTACTGCCTTCGGGCAGACGTTGTAGGGTGTTAATACCTTCCCTACATATAACCGTCTCCCGAACCTGACTCTGCTTTCCATAGATTTAGCCTTATCCTTTTCTATGGATTTTCCATAGTTTTCCAGAATAAACTATGGTGGCGACTCTAAAACTCTCTTTTTTGGTCAAAAATCATTTTCTTTTGGATCATCGTCCCATCGCGATTCCGGTTTCGACTTACGGTTTGGCACCTAGATCCGTCACTAGCTGGGATGACCTGAAAAGGCTGTTCTTGGAGAAATTTTTCTCTGCATCCCAGACCACAGCTATCAGAAAAGACATATCTGGGATTAGGCAGCTTGGTGGAGAGAACTTATATGAGTATTGGGAGAGATTCATGACACTTTGTGCTAGCTGTCCTCACCATCAGATACCTGACCAACTCCTTCTTCAATATTTCTATGAAGGCCTCAAGAACATGGATAGGGGTATGATTGATGCTGCTAGTGGTGGAGCACTTGGAGACATCACACCTGTTGAGGCCAGGCAATTGATTGAGAAGATGGCCGCCAACTCCCAGCAGTTTAGCGCCAGGAGTGATGCCATTGTGGTGAGGGGCGTACATGATGTTGTTGCCTAGTCTTTATCAACTGTTGAAAGCAAGTTGAAAGGCAAGATTGACTCTCTTACGAAGTTGGTGACACAGTTGACAACCAACCAGAGACCTGCAACTTCATCTGCATCTGTGGCACGACTATGTGTTATACAGATGCATGTCTTACTTTGCAGCGCTCTGTTGCGCCTGATTCGCCTAAAGCTTATGCTACTAACATCTACAATAACAGGCAGCCACAACAGCAGAATCATGACTTGTCCAGAAACAGGTACAACCCAGGGTGGAGGAATCACCCCAATCTTAGATGGAACAATGTGCCACAACATCAGCAGCAGGCGCCACCTTTCCAGAATGCTAGAGGTCATAAAAGATATGTGCCTCCACCTATGCAACAAAATCAGAGGTAGCTGTTAACGGGATGGCAAGTGTACCATATGGTTTCAAGTAATAAAAATGGTAAAACCCATTATCGTTCTTCCCATGAGACTCGGAAGGCCTTATCGTTCGTATGAATCAAAATAGTAAGACTTGTGGAATAAAAATTAATTGTTGTGGTGAATGCAAAGACAGAAAATAAACATGAAATGAGTCATTCAATTGACGAGAAAAGAGTATGAATAAATGAAGTTGTTGGGGGTTTACAATTTCATCTAATCCGCTCTCTCTTATTTACTCCTCTTGTTTAAATTGCCTTATTATCTAATTGCATGCAAACTTTGTTGGCCTCCCCTTAACCCGATCCCTCGGCGAAAAGGGCCTATTACTAATTACCGGTTTGCTATCCCTAGCCTCCCCTAGCAACTAGCAACGCATTACAAACAAAAACAAATACAATTGATCGTCCTACCCCCCTATCCCTAGGTGGTATTGCTTAACCAAGGAAATTCTCACCAGTTCGTGACATTACTGTGCGTCCCCGTATCAATAAAGGCAAATATCAGTTACCGAATGAGTTAAACGATAAAAGCTTTAAGCACAGTATGAGAATCCAACAATTGATAATAAACGCATATGAAAATGATATAATTCAAACAAGAGTTTCAATAAACGAGAGTATCAAAAGATTACATTGTTCCCCCAACAACAAAAGGGTTTAGTTCACCATTGCCATGGTGATCCAAGATCAAAATAATGGAAGAAATAGAAAACAAATCCTAGAAAAGATGAAAAGGAGCCTAAGCGTCCAAGAGATCCTCTCTAGAGAGTGAAAAGTAGGTCTGGTCACCCTCTTCTGTCAAAAGAATGAGAATGAAATCGCACTAGGGCTATTCATAGCTAAAGAGCGCAACAGAAAACAGGCCTGAGCCCAACAGGCAACCGCCCGGCGTCACACTTATGCCGCCCGGTGGTTTGCCTCTTATCGCAAAACCGCCAGGCGTCGCTGCCTTGGTGCCAACTCCTCGCATTTGGCCGCCCAACGGTGTATTTCTGCCGCTGGGTTGTTTCTAGACTCTTCTTTTCTTGATTTTCTTCCTCTATCTTGAGTCTAAGGCCTTCATCTTCACCTCCATTCTTCACTTCCATCAAAATTGCTGCAAAACAAGCATAATATCGCTAAAAACAGCTTTTGATTCTCGACTGACTCATTTATTGAGTTTTTTTTTTTATTTCAAGCTCATTCTAAGCAGAAAGGGAGTAATTTGGTCTAAAATAACACATGAAAATAACGGTTTTTCAACCGTTATCACAACCCCAAACTTAGAAATTTGCTTGTCCTCAAGCAAAACAAAACAGAACTATAGATAAAATAAAACTTCGCTCTCTACACTTTCATCCAATGATTCAACATTCCTAAAGTACATGATGAGAACTATTCAATTTCAGATCTTCAGAAATGATCATGTCAAGATGCATGCTTTCAATTCAGTTATCTCACACATTCCTCAACAGATGTTACATATTATGAATGATCAATCCACTAAGCAAAGATGCAATCATGAAACTTAGAAGTTCTCACCAAGCAAGTGTTTCACTCAATCACTCAAGTGTTTAGGGTAGCACTCCAACGTTAAATCATTCACAAGTCACATGAAATAAAATTGCCTTTCATCTCAAACAATCAAAATTATCACATGCAAATGCCATCAAAAGGACTTTTCCAAGGCTTGTAATGAGGCTGGGCTATCAAGAAAAATTGGTTTTTCTGGATCACAAAACCTTTGAATCAAGAGAGTTCATTCATCATTCAAGGTTCAAGTTTAACTCTCTTTTTCAACCAATCTCATTTGTCCCCAACTTCTTCCCTTTTTCTTTTATTTTTACATTGAGCTCATCTTTCATGATTTTTCCTCTTTCTCATGATTTTTCTTTTTCAACACTTGAGCTCAATGCCTTTCTTTTTGTCATTCAAACTTTCCCCACAACCCCAAACTTGAACCTTGAATATACTTACAGTCATTAACCCAATTCAAAGTAAATAATTTCAGCACAAGGGTTTTCATTCTGTTTAGGCCAAGGTTCAAAAAGGGTACAAAACTTTTAAGCGCGATTGGGTAAAATTTTTGCTAAATAAGGGTTTTCAAAAATGGCCTTGATCATATGACATGTACATGCAATTCAATCAATCATCAAGATTTAGGCAATATCATGCATGCTTTCCTGTGAATAATTTCATACAACAATTAAAACTCTGGAGCTCAAAACCTCATACAACATGCTTTCTCACACACATTCAAATGATACTATTGTTCCGTACCATTATGGAAGAAAATTCTGGTAAAATATACACTTCTTCGGGAATGAAAAAAAATTGATCTACTTTAATTTGGTATTTTGTCTTCAATTCTTTAATTCCTGGATACTCGATTAAAAAATCCTCTTTTTAAAAAATGTAATTTATATCAATAGTCCTATATTTAGTAATACCCGAGCTCTGTGTTCGGTATTGAGGATCATCGAAATAATCTGGGAAGGCCCTTCATGAAGACAACTAGAATTGTAATCGACGTGGAGAAGGGAAAGCTTAAAGTGCAGGTACAAGATGAAGAAGTGGATTTTGATGTGTTTCAGGCAATGTCACATCCCAAAGACAACAAGTCTTGCTTTCAAATTGACGTGGTAGAAGAACTTTGCATGACACAAAGTGGTAGAATCCATAATGCATCCATGCTGGAAAGAACTCTCATTGACGAATGTGAGGATCTGAACGAAGAAGAGGATAAAATGAAACAGGAATGTGTCCAAGAATTGGAGGCAACTAAGGAAATTCTAGCATAATAGACTCTTTTTGAAAAGATTGAGTGTAGAGAGAAAATTCCAGAAAGTAAAAGTGAACTGAAGGAGTTACCACCACATTTGAAATATGTGTTTTTAGAGGATGATGGAGAAAAGCCTGTCATTATTAGTACGTCATTATCTTTAGAAGAATAAGGAAAGTTGGTGGAAGTCTTAAAAGCAAACAAAGGCGTTATAGGCTGGTCAATTGCAGATCTCAAGGGTATTGTATGCATAGAATTCTGATGGAAGAAAACTATAGATCGGTGGCGCAATCGCAAAGGAGACTCAATCTAGTAATGAAGGAAGTAGTGAGAAAAGAAGTCTTGAAACTATTAGAAGCAGGAATTATTTATCCTATTTCTGATAGCAAATGGGTGAGTCCAGTTCAAGTTGTACCTAAGAAAGGAGGGATGACTGTCATTCATAATGAAAAGAATGAGCTTATTCCCACAAGGACAGTCATTGGATGGTGAATGTGCATCGACTACAGAAGATTAAACACAGCCACCAGAAAAATCATTTTCCCTTGCCCTTCATGGATCAAATGTTAGAAAGATTGGCTGGACAAACCTATTATTGCTTCTTAGATGGTTATTCTGGATATAATCAAATTGTGGTAGATCTTGAAGACCAAGAGAAAACAGCATTTACATGCCTGTTTGGCATTTTTGCCTACAGAAAAATGCCTTTTGGGTTATGCAACGCACCAGCTACATTCCAAAGGTGTATGCAAGCAATCTTTGCTGAGTTCATGGAGAAAAGCATAGAAGTTTTCATGGATGATTTTTCTGTTTTTGGGAATTCCTTTCAAAGGTGTTTGGCTAACCTGGATGCAGTACTTAAAAGGTGTGTTCAAACAAACCTTATTCTGAATTGGGAGAAGTGTCATTTCATGGTTACGGAAGGGATTGTGTTAGGGCACAAGATCTCGGCAAAGGGAATTGAAGTGGATAAAGCAAAGGTGGAGGTCATTGAGAAGCTTCCACCACCCTCCAATGTGAAAGGAATTCGAAGTTTTCTGGGTCATACTGGATTTTATCGCCGTTTTATTAAGGATTTTTCAAAGATTGCCAAGCCATTAAGTAATCTGCTTGTTAAAGATACACCCTTTTTAATGCGTCCTGCATGTCTGCAAGCTTTTGAGATTTTGAAGAAGAGATTGATTTCCGCTCCAGTAATTGTTGCTCCAGACTGGAGTAAAGAGTTTGAACTTATGTGTGATGCTAGTGACTATGCCATAGGCGCAGTATTGGGTCAAAGAAGAGAAAAGGTTTTTCATGCTATTTACTATGCCAGTAAAGTTCTGAATGAAGCCCAACAGAATTATGCCACCATAGAAAAAGAATTTTTGGCTATAGTTTATGCATTGGAAAAATCTAGATGTTACTTTATTAGGTCCAAGGTGATTATATATACGGACCATGCAGCTATAAAGTATTTATTGACTAAACAAGACTCAAATCCACGATTGATCAGATGGGTACTTCTGCTTCAAGAGTTTGACATAGAAATCGAGATAAAAAGGGAAGTGAAAATTTGTTTGCTGACCATTTATCCCGATTGGTTAATGATGAAGTAACAAGAAAGGAGAAGGAAATCTGGGAGTCATTTTCAGATGAAACTCTTCTATATATTCAGCAAAGACCCTGGTTTGCTGACTTGACTAATTTCAAAGCTGCAAGTGTTATTCTTGAAGGACTCAATTGGCAGCAGAAAAAGAAGTTCTTACATGATGCCAAACAATTCATTTGGGATGATCCGTACTTGTTCAAGATAGGAGCTGACAATCTTTTGAGGAGATGTGTGACAAAGGAGGAATCAGAAAGGATCTTGTGGCATTGCCATAATTCTCCATATGCAGGCCATTACAATGGTGAGCGCACAGGTGCAAAAGTTTTGCAAGCTGGATTTTACTGGCCAACTGTGTTTAAAGATGCCTATAACCATGCTCGGAGTTGTGACAAATGCCAAAGGACGGGGTATTGACAAATGCCATGAGATGCCGTTGCAAGGAATTATGGAGGTTGAAGTTTTCGATTGCTGGGGTATTGATTTCGTTGGACCCTTTCCTCCACAATTTAATAACGAGTATATTTTGTAATGCTCAACTTGCCAGGGTGCTAAAACATTATGGGGTGAAGCATAAGGTCGCTGCACCTTATCATCCACAAACAAATGGGCAAGCTGAGGTATCTAACCGGGAGATCAAAAGAACTCTGGAAAAGACTGTCACTCTTTCAAGGAGAGATTGGTCACAGAAATTGGATGATGCTCTTTGGGCGTACAGAATTGCAATGAAAACTTCTGTGGGACTCTCACCTTTTCAGTTGGTCTATGGGAAGGCATGCCATCTACCAGTAGAGATGGAGCATAAAGCTCTGTGGGCTTTGAAATTTTTGAACTTTGATTCTATTGACACTCAAAGCAAACGAAGAAACTAGATGTTGGAACTTGAAGAAATGCGGTTGCACGCATATGATTCATCAAGAATCTACAAAGAAAAGGTGAAATTGTATCATGACAAAAAACTGCTCAAGAGAACCTTCCATCCAGGGGAGTTGGTGTTATTATTTAACTGAAGGCTGAAGCTGTTTCCTGGAAAGCTTAAATCAAAATGGTCAGGACCTTTTGTGGTAAAGCAGGTATTTCAAAATGGAGCAGTGGAACTAGAGCATTCAAATGATGAAGATCAACAACGAAGCTAGATAGTGAATGGGCAAAGGCTCAAACATTATGTGGGAGGAGATGTAGAGCAATTTGCTTCAGTAATGATGTTGGTTGACCCATGAGGTTTGGGTTAGGCTCGCGACGTTAAACAAGCGCTACTAGGAGGCAACCTAGGATTTCTTCTTTACCCTTGCATTTTAAATTTTTGAATTTTATTTTTCAGTGTGTATGCTTGACTTAAATACTTTTTCTGAAGATGTTTGATTGACTACTTTGCATGATGAGTCTATTTGATAATGATTTGATGTGAATGATTATTAAGTTGTATGCATGTTAATATCCTGGGATTAAACTGTATGGTGCATAACTGATTGAATTTGAGCATTGCATTCGCTTAGTTTGAAATTCTGAAGACCGAATTAGCCTTCGCTTAGTTGGGTGATTGATAACGGTTGAAAAATCGTTATTTTCATATGCTATTTTAGACCAAATTACTCCCTTTACTGCTTAAAATGAGTTTGGAATCAAACAAAACTCAATAAATGAGTCAGTCGAGAGTCAAAAGTTGTTTTTAGCGATATTATGCTTGTTTTGCATTGTTTTGTAGCAATTGTGATGAAAGTGAAGAATAGAGGTGAAGATAAAGACCTTAGACTCAAGATAGAGTAAGAAAATCAAGAAAAGAAGAGTCTAGAAACCGCCCAGCGGCAGAAATACACCGTTGGGCGGCCAAATGCGAGGAGATGGAACCAAGGCAGGGGCACCTGGCGGTTTTGCGATAAGAGGCAAACTGCCGGGCGGTGGACCCCTGACGGCGGGCGGTAGAGCGATAAGAGGCAAACCGCCGGGCGACATAAGTGTGATGTCGGGCGGTGGCTGTTGGGCTTGGGCCTGTTTTCTGTTGCGCTCCTCAGCTATAAATAACCCTATTGCGAATTCATTCTCATTCTTTTGATAGAAGAAGGCGACCAGACCTACTTTTCACTCTCTGGAGAGGATCTCTTGGATGCTTAGGCTCCTTTTCATCTTTTCTAGGGTTTCCTCTTCCATTCTTTCATTATTTTCATCTTGGTTCACCATGACAATGGTGAACTAAACCCTTTTGTTATTGGGGGAACAATGTAATCTTTTGAAACTCTTTTTTATTGAAACTCTTGTTTAATTATATGATTGTTATATGCTTTGTTTATCGATTGTTGGGATTCTCTTCTGCGCTTAAAGCTTTTATCGTTTAACTCATTCGATATCATAAGTATGACCCAAATACCATAAACAACTTCTTGGGCACGGAATGGCCAGGGGAGCAGTGCCAGTATGCGGCACAGGTTGGTATGTTCAATGAGATCGCTGAGGTTGAGAGGATTATGTGCCTTCCTGGAAGTCTTTTTCAGAATAATCCCCATGGACCACCGGTCAACATTAGGAGGTTGGATTTGACACCTCTGGCACGATACTGGATGGCATTCACTCATGGCAACATCCAGCCCTGCTCCCATATCTATGATGTCACGATGCACACGGTTGTTCTCATTTTCTGCATGCTGAGACAGATGGATGTGAACGTCGGCCAAATCATCGCTGATGAGATACGGAGCTATGCCACTACAGTGAGCAGCAGGATGCCATTGGGACATCTATCTTTGATTACCTTTCTTTGTTGGCAGGCTGGGGTGGATACTGCAGTTCCCCCATATGAAAGACTCAGGAATGCTATTGATGCATCCTACTTCCATCAGTTCTGCGTTGAGGCAGGAACAACACCAAGGAGACGCCCTAGAAGAGCTGCAGCACAACAGGAGCAGGTGCCTGATGATGCACCAGCACAACATGTTGAGCCATTCGAGATGCGAGACATGTATATGTATCTACTGGAGGCTAAGATGGATTCTCTTCGCAGAGGACAGGTAGCTCTTGCTGAGATATCAGTGGGGAATATGATCATCCACCAGCGCACAGGTGGACTATGGATGAGTTCTATAGTGTGATGGCTTGGCCTCAGGAGCAGGGACAGGGCAGTGGTGCTGGAGCAGCTGGAGCAGTAAATGAGGATGAAGATGAAGAAGATTTTGAGGATGCTGATGATGGGAACCAGGAGGATTCTGATGACAGCATGGGATGACTGAGGGCATTTACTGATGGATGCCCATATTGTAGACAGGGTTTTATTTTTCTTTCTTTTGCCTTTGCATTTTGAACTTGTAGAATAGATGAATTTTATTTTCAGTGTGTCTGCTTGGCTTGAATACTTTTCTAAAGATGTTTGACTGACTAATTGCATGAGGAGCCTGTCTGATGGTGCTTTGATGTGAATGATTCTCAAGTTGTGTTGCATGTGATATCTTGTGAAACAGATGTGTGATGAATTATGATTGTGGTTGTGATGCTAAACAGGGTGTATGAATGAATGTGTGTGAGGAAGCATGTTGCGTGAGGTATTGAGCTCTAGAATTTTAATTGTTGTATGAGAATTATTCACAGGAAAGTATGCATGATATTGCCCAAGTCTTGATGATTGATTGAATTGCATGTATATCTCATATGATCAGGGCCATTTTTGAAAGCCCTTACTTAGCCAAATCTTACTCAAAGTGCTTGAAATTTTATACCCTTTTTGAACCTTGGCCCTAAACAGAAAACCCTTGTGCTGAAACTCTTTACTTTGAATTGGGTTAATGATTGTAAGTATATTCAAGGTTCAAGTTTGGGGTTGTGGGGAAAGTTTGAATGGCAAGAAGAAAGGCATTGAGCTCAAATGTTGAAAATGAAAAATACATGAGAAAAAGAAAAATCATGAAAAATGAGCTCAATGTAAAAATAAAAGAAAAAGGGAAGAAGTTGGGGACAAGTGAGATTGGTTAAGAAAGAGAGTTAAAACTTGAACCTTGAATGATAAATGAGCTCTCTTGATTCAAAGATTTTGTGATCCAGAAAAACCAATTTTTTTGGCAGCCCAGCCTCATTACAAGCCTTGGAAAAGTCCTTTTGATGGCATTTGCATGTGATGATTTTGATTGTTTGAGATGAAAGGCAATTTTATTTCATGTGACTTGTGAGTAATTAAGAGTTGGAGTGACACCCTAAACACTTGAGTGATTGAGTGAAACACTTGCTTGGTGAGAATTTCTAAAGTTCATGATTGCATTTTTGCTTAGTGGATTGATCATTCATAATATGAAACATCTGTTGAGGAATGTGTGAGATAACTGAGTTGAAAGCATGCATGCATCTTGATTTGATCATCACTGACGATCTGGAATTGAGTAGTTCTCATCATGTACTTTAGGAATGTTGAATCATTGGATGAAATTGTAGAGAGCCAAGTTTTGTTTTGTCTATAGTTTTGTTTTGTTTTGCTTGAGGACAAACAAATTTCTAAGTTTGGGGTTGTGATAACGGTTGAAAAACCGTTATTTTCATATGCTATTTTAGACCAAATTACTCCCTTTACTTCTTAGAATGAGCTTGAAATCAAACAAACTCAATATATCAGTCAGTCGAGAGTCAAAAGCTGTTTTTAGCGATAGTAAGCTTCTTTTGCATTGTTTTGTAGCAATTTTGATGGAAGTGAAGAATGAAGGTGAAGATAAAGGCCGTAGACTAAAGATAGAGGAAGAAAATCAAGAAAAGAAGAGTCTAGAAACTGCCCAGCGACAGAAATACACCGCTGGGTTGCCAAATGCGAGGAGATGGCACCAAGGCAGGGGCGCCTGGCGGTTTTGCGATAAGAGGCAAACCGTCGGGCGGTGGACCCCTGACGCCGGGCGGTAGAGCGATAAGAGGCAAACCGCTGGGCAGCATAAGTGTGACGCCGAGCGGTTGCCTATTGGGCTTGGGCCTGCTTTCTGTTGCGCTCCTCAGCTATAAATAGCCCTACTGCGAATTCATTCTCATTCTTTTGACAGAAGAGGGCGGACAAACCTACTTTTCGCTCTCTGGAGAGGATCTCTTGGATGCTTAGGCTCATTTTCATCTTTTCTAGGGTTTGCTCTTCCATTCTTTCATTATTTTCATCTTGGTTCACCATGACAATGGTGAACTAAACCCTTTTGTTGTTGGGGGAACAATGTAATCTTTTGAAACTATCTTTTATTGAAACTCTTGTTTAATTATATGATTGTCATATGCTTTGTTTATCGATTGTTGGGTTTCTCTTCTGCGCTTAAAGCTTTTATCGTTTAACCCATTCGATAACTGTTGTTTGTCTTTACTGATACGGGAACGTACGGTACTGTCATGAATTGGGGGAAATTCCTTGATCAATGAAATACCACCTAGGGATAGGGAAGTAGGACGGTCAATTGTTTTTGCTTCTGTTCGGTAATGCGTTGCTAGTTGCTAGGGGAGGCTAGGGATAACAAGCCGGTAATTAGTAATAGGCTCTTTTCGCCGAGGGATCGGGCTAAGGGTAGGCAAAGAAGTTTGCATAACAATTAGATAATAAAGCAAATTAAACAAGAGGAGTAGATAAGATAGGGCAGATAAGATGAAATTGTAAACCCCCAACAACTCCACTCATTCATACTCTTTTCGTCAATTGAATCAACGCATTGCATGTTTATTTTGTGTTCTTGCATCCACAACAATTAATTTTATTCTTTACATGTCTTATTATTTTAATTCACACGAACGATAAGGCCGTGAGTCCTTTGGGAGAGAACGATATCGGGTTCTACTAATTTTATTACTTGGAACGACCTGGTGCACTTGCCAGTGAGTCAACAGTGATTCGTGTTGGATTTGCATTAGAGTAGTGTGTACTTGTCGTTAATCTGTGATTGGAAGCATAGTGATTGAGTTAATGACCAACCGTTTTCATTCTGCATTTGATTACATTATTACATCTGTGTTTGCAATTCCGTTTTTACTTTTCTGTTGCATTCGTGTTTTAATTTAATTTTTCCACATTCACAAACCTTTCACAAACCCCCCCCACTTCGTGTCTGACTTGATTCTCGAACCACATTTGGTCCTTGAGAGACGACCTAGGAGTCACTACCTAGTCTATACTGCATTCTTTTATGCATATTAAATTTTGCATGGGGTACGACACCCATCAAAATTTTGGCACCGTTGCCGGGGACCAACGGTTCGGTGTTAGGTCTTTTGTTGTGTTAGTGTGTGTTGTCTTTTCTTATGTTGTGAGTGTGATGTTTCGTTTTGTGTGTTCGTCATTGTGTGTTGCATTTAGGTAGCATTAGCTGCATATTTTCATTGCATTCTTCTTTTCCCCCTTCTTTCCCATGTCTAACTATTTTGGTTATGTGGATACTGTTTCTTCTGCCTGTGCCTATTATTATGATCCTCCTATTGATTTCCATGTTGAGAACAGTAAGGTTCCTCCTCCATCTCATGAGAGTGCTCTTAGGGAGCCATTTCCACTTGATGAGGAGGATGTTCGTTGTGTTTTCAACACTGGACTGATACATTTGCTGCCTATGTTTCATGGTTTTGTAGGTGAAGGCCCACGTAGACATTTGGAGGAGTTCTACACATTATGCTCTTTAATGAAACCTCCAGATGTCCCGGATGAAGACATGTTTTTAAGGGCATTTCCTCATTCATTACAAGAAGCAGCAAGGGATTGGCTGTATTGTCTTCCTCCAAGATCCATCACTTCTTGGGAAGATCTTAAGCATACGTTCTTGGATGAATTCTTCCCTGCTCAGTATGGTCACAGTAACGATCCTAGATGGAATGACCCTAGCTTGGAATGGTATGATGTTCCACAGCAATATCAACCATTTCTGAATTCTTGTATGCCTTCGCCACCTGTTCAGGAACCACAAAAATTGTAGTATCTTGAGCCTGCCCATTCTTCATCTGCTGCTGATAGGAAATTGGAAAGCAAGCTTGATTCTCTTGTGAGTTTAGTGACACAGCTAGTATCCAACTAGAAACCAACACCTCCATCTGCATCTGTTGCACGACTATGTGCTATATGTCCTTCCAATTACCACTATACGGATGCCTGTCCTTCTTTGCAGCACCCTGTTTCTCATGTGAGCCTCAAGGTTATGCTACAAACATCTACAATAACAGATAGCCACAACAGCAAAATCAGAGGCAACAACAACAACAAGAGGCACTTGCCCAACAGACTCCTCATTCTTCTACTTCTTCTAAGCGTACATTGAATGAGTTGTGGGGGCAGATGGCCGTGCAGTTCACCGAGGAACAGTCTCAAGTTTCAGAGGAATCACCATTCTAGACTGTTCAGCTTCCAGATGATGTTAGTGCCATTCACATAGGAGATGGGGAGCAGAGTCATGAGCTTACTACTGCACCATCTACTTCCACACCCTCCTATGCCTCTACTCTTGCACCTGAGGATGCAGTTGCTCATTCTGCTATTACTGGTGATATGAATCATTAATCAACACAAGTTTTCTCTAAACTTGAAATCCCACTTGCTTTTCCTGAGTTGTTTATGCATTCAAATATTCTTGATCCCGCTGCAGATTCACATGTTGGTGTTGATTTTGACATAGAAACTGTGAAAACAGAAGAAGTTTTAGACTTAGGATTAAATTTTGATCTTTCACAGTTTTCTGAAAAGTTTAAATGTAGTTGTGAAGTTGGTTCTTGCTCTATTTGTATTGAAATCAATTCTGTGATACAATCAGCTTCCAACTTTATGATGGGTGATACTAACTGTGAAATTGATGAAAATGTTGAGGAACAGGCCGATATAAGCAGTAACTTTGAGTCAGGTAGACTATTCTCACCTTTCGCTACTCCACCAATCTTCAAGGAAGTGGAGGTAAACATACCTATGATTGATTCTGTTGTTGATGATTATGATGATGATAGGTATGTTGATGATTATATTGTTGATGAGCATGTTTTCAATTCTCCCACTCTAAATGATGAGAACCATTTTTTGTTATCACATCTGAATGTTTGTTCTCCGTGCACTGAACATGAATCTGAGCCTGTTGTTCATATTGTTTCTAAATTTGAAATTGATTCATGTTCTGAGGGTATATCTGAGGTTCTATCTGTTACACTAAGATTGGGTGTTATACCTCTGCATGTCATTTCTGTGGAGCCACATTGAACTAACCATGTTGCAGGAGGTACACATGAATTTGGCCAACACACACCCACGGTGGAAGACAAGGGTGCCAATATACAGAATAGTTTGAAGATTAATAGGCACCAGCTGAACCCACTCATCAACAATCATTGCTTCTTAGATCCAACTGTGGAGGACATCTCCCTGCTTGATCAAACTTGGAGACTGAAGCAATTCCTCCTCAAGACTTCCTTACTGAATCCAGTGGTGGAGAATATCTCCCTGACAGTCCAAAATTGGCAACTGCCACCTTGATCAGGGGAGTTTTCCTTTTCCCTTCTCATCCTTTCCTCACTTCTATTGCAATTGTCCTTGGTCTGTTGACTCTTCTGATTACTGATCTTATGCTTGTGACACATTGAGGATGTTGTGTAGTTTAAGTGTGGTCTATTGGGGGAGATTTCTATTTTTTGTTTTCTGAGTTAAATTTTGGTTTAATCATTCTGATAGTCCCTATTTTTGGTGATTTTTTTCAATTAGGTCCCTCATTTTTTCTTTTTCTCAATTAGGTCCTTATTTTTGAAAAATTGAAGCAATTAGGTCACTGTCGTTAGTTCCGTACTAACACCGTTAAAAAGGTCACTGATCATTCATAATGTGTAGCATCTGTTGAGGAAAGTATGAGCTAAATTAAGTTGAGAACAAGCATGCATCTTGATTTGAGTTCACTGATTATCTGAAATTGAGTAAGTCTTTTCATGTACTTTAGAAATGTTGAATAATTGGATGAAAGGGTAGAAAGCCAAGTTGTGTTTTGTTTTATTGTTTTGTTTTGTTTTTCTTGAGGACAAGCAAAGTTCTAAGTTTGGGGTTGTGATAAAGGTTGAAAAACCGTTATTTTCATATTCTATTTTGGACTAAATTACACCCTTTACTGCTTAGAATGAGCTTAGAATCAGGTAAAACTCAATAAATGACAGAGGAGGGCGGCCATACCTACTTTGCACTCTTTGGAGAGGATCTCTTGGATGCTTAGGCTCCTTTTCATCTTTTCTAGGGTTTTCTTTCCATATCTTCCATTATTTTCACCTTGGTTCACGATGACAATGGTGAACTAAACCCTTTTGTTGTTAGGGGAACAATGTAATCTTTTGATACTTTCTTTTATTGAAACTCTTGTTTGAATTATATGATTTTCATATGCGTTTATTATCAATTGTTGGATTCTCATACTGTGCTTAATGCCTTTATCGTTTAACTCATTCGATAATTGATATTTGCCTTTATTGATACAGGGACGTACAGTAATGTCACAAAATGGTGAGAATTTCCTTGGTTAAGCAATACCACCTAGGGATAGGGGGGTAGGACGATCAATTGTATTCGCTTATGTTTGTAATGAGTTGCTAGTTTCTAGGGGAGGCTATGGATAGCAAGCCGGTAATTAGTAATAGGCCTTTTTCGCCGAGGGATCGGGTTAAGGGGAGGCCAAGAAAGTTTGCATGCAATTAAATAATAATGTTATTTAAACAAGAGGAGTAAATAAGAGAGAGCGGATTAGATGAAATTGTAAACCTCCAACAACTCCATTCATTCATACTCTTTTCGTCAATTGAATCAACACATTGCATTTTTATTTTCTGTCTTTGCATCCACCACAATTAATTAATTTTTCCTTCACAAGTCTTACGATTTTGGTTCACGAAAACAATAAGGCCTTTCGAGTCTCATGGGAAGAACGATAATGGGTTTTACAATTTTTATTACTTGATACGATATGGTACACTTGCCCTTCCTCTAACACTCCACAGACAAGAGTTTCTCAAGCCGAACAAGAACACGCAATTCACAATGATTTCTGAGTTCTAAAGCACAAGGGAAGAGTTGTTGTTGAAGGATAAAGGGAGCCTATATATAGACTCAAGCAAATACTCTTCCTCTAATCGATTAATATTACTGTTAATCGATTAAATGAGTACAACGGCTAGTTTTTCAAAAACCAGAAAACTCTAACGGCTAGTTTTAATCGATTATTGTCATGATTAATCGATTAGATAATCGATTAAAAAAGGTATTAATCGATTATTTCCTTTCGAGTTGAGTTTTCAACACCTTTAACATTTTAATCCATTAATACTTGATTTAATCGATTAGAACCGTGTGTTTCTGATTCTAAACAGCAAATATAGATTATGAGAGTACAATAATCAAAACCTACTACAAATCTAACTCCTAAACACCAAACTACAATTATTACAAAAGCTTTTTATAACAAAAAAAAGTCTTCAAAGGATCTTCATGAATCTTGACTTGATTTGGACATCATCAAAACTTCATCTTCATTAAGCTAACATTCTCACCCTTTTTGATGATGATCAAAAACTCCTTTGATTTAAAGCTTTTGGTAATAATCTAGATAAAAACACAATTCATGAAAGGCAAGGGCATTAGTGAATAACAATAAGCTTTAAGATATTTTCTCCCCTTTTTTATCATAATTAAAAAGCTGTGTTTCATGTTCTCCCCCTAAGATAATACTCCCCCTTAATAAAAGGGATGTATGCATAAAATATATTTCAAATATAAAGATCCATTCAAACATACATAATAGGAGATTTAAAACATATAATTTTAGGATAAAGAATTTTTTAAAAAAAAAATGGATAAAATGGATCAAATGAATAAAAATGCAATCCTAAGAAATTTATAAAATTCCTAGATCTCTTCTAATGTTACCCCTTTAGAAATGTCTCCATAATGATCTATGTCTTGAGGATTGTGGTCATTCTTCTCTTCTCTTGTTGTCTTCTACATGTCTTTATCATTACCTGCATCTAATTCAACCGACTCAAGAGGACTTTGCCTCAAGGTCCACAATTTTATCAAAGACAACATGCTTGGAATAATTTTATTTATTTATTTTTTTAAAAAAAATTATTTAAAAAAATTTAAATGAAAAAAAATTAATTTTAAATTTTAAATTTTAAAATGCTTGGAATGAAATCATTTTACAACCCAAACATATCTACCACTTGGAACACCAAAATGCTTAATTTTACATTTATTTGAGGTATGACCCTTTTTATACAATAAAAGCATGATATAAAGTTTGTGTTCGTATAAGTTGTTCCTTTTTCTACCCATGTTCTACGGGTTCTATTATAATGTTTATTTTTAATTTTAGGAACATACTTATTTTTAACAACCTTATTTTCATTATTTTTACTGCATTCTCCTAAGGTTGTGTTAGTTAGTAGTTTCTTAAAATTTTCACAAGAAGCACATTCATCACTACTAATATATTTACTTTTTCAAAAAAATAAAATTTTATTTTTCAAATTTTTATTCTCTTCAAGAATAGTTTCAAAATTTGATTTTAAATTTTTATTTTCCTCAGAAATATTTTCAAAATCTGATTTTAAATTTTTATTTTCTTTTGAAATATTTTCAAAATTTAATTTTAAATTTTTGAAATCCTTTTTCAATTTCTTATGAGCTTTATCTAACTTTTCAGATTCTATTATCAAAGCAGCATAAGTTTCATGCAATTCACTTTCACTAAATTGAATATAATTTTCAGAATCGTTGGATGTACTTACTTGGCTTCCAGCGTCGTCGTCTGCCACTAAACAGATGTTTGCCTCTTCATCAGATTCGCTCAAATCAGAAATTGTTTCATTATCTTCGTCCCATGTGATGTAGGCCTTCTTTTTCTTAAAGGATTTCTTTTCCTTTATTTGTTCATTCTTCTTTTGATTTGGGCAGTCCGCTTTTAAGTGTCCCCTTTCTCCGCAACCATAACATTTATAGTGTGAGGAAGA
The DNA here is from genome assembly GCA_036885675.1 of Vigna mungo. Taxonomy (NCBI): domain Eukaryota; kingdom Viridiplantae; phylum Streptophyta; class Magnoliopsida; order Fabales; family Fabaceae; genus Vigna; species Vigna mungo. The sequence continues at coordinate 34,462,518 of CP144700.1, forward strand.
TCCTCGATTTTCTTTCTTTTCAAATTTTAATCTTCCTTTGTCTTTTGATTTCATGAACCTGTTGAGCCTTTTTATCATGAGTCTTAAATTTTCTTCATCTTCTGAGTCTTCATCTTCCATTTTGTTCTTGCTCCTTTCTTCCTCAGATTTTAAGGCCAGACTCTTTTTCTTGGTTTTGGCTTTTGCTTCTTCTTCAACTTGTCTTCCAAGATCAAGCTCATGTTCCCTCAACTTTCCGAATAATGCCGCCATAGTCATTGTGTTGAGGTTTTGTGCCTCAGAAATAGCAGTCACTTTCGGTTGCCACGACCTGTCAAAAGATTTCTAAATTTTTATATTAAGTTCATCATTTTCAAATAACTTACCTAGTAGAATGAGATGATTAACGATGTTTGTGAAGCGTTTCTGAACGTCTGATATTCTTTCTCCTTGCTTCATCCTGAACATTTCATATTCTTGGATCAACGTATTTTTTCTCGCTCTCTTCACATCATTTGTACCTTCGTGGGTTACTCTCAGCACTTCCCACATTTCTTGAGCAGACTTACAAATAGATGTCCTGTAAAACTCATCAATGGTTAAGGCAGATGAAATAATATTACGAGCTTTTACATCATTTTGAAACCTTTTATTTTCTTCAGTAGTCCACTTAGCACGGGGCTTTGGTTCCTGCGAATCCTTAGTAGGAATAGGCGAACCAAATGCAATAACATCCGAAATCTCACAATCAATAGACTCAATAAATATTTGCATTCTAACCTTCCAGAATGCATAGTTTTCACCTGTGAATAAAGGTGGTCGATTGATAGAGGCACCCTCTGCAAAAGTTTGATATGATCCTGCCATTTGAATAACTATCAAATCGAGCTCTGATGCCAATAGTTAGAATAACTGCAGCGGAATTGTTAGCGTGGATTAACAAACTAAGAGGGATTTTAATTCAAACGTGTGCCTTTTAATTTCTACTCAATTTATCTTACTATGCAAATAATAAATATAAATAAAAGAGTAAGGTTGAGAGAAATTTGCGCAGATGAATTTTATACTGGTTCGGATCTTACCAATCCTACGTCCAGTCACTTATCTCAAACCAAGATAAACAGTTCACTAAGCACAAAACAATTACAAACTACATTCACAAAGAAACAATTTGTAAAAGTTTAGAAACCATCTCTCTTGATACCACAAGAGATGAACCTGCACCTCCTTTGAGTCTTCACAAAGGATGAAACACCTCCTCCGAAAACTTCACGAAGGATGAAACACCTCCTCCGAATACTTCACGAAGGATGATCCTCTTCCAAACACCTCCTTAAACGCACCAAGGATGAACCGGCTATTCCTCTGTCACCGTAGCAGCACTACACCAGCTCCACAGACAAGAGTTTCTCAAGCCGAACAAGAACACGCAATTCACAATGATTTGTGAGTTCTAAAGCACAAGGGAAGAGTTGTTGTTGAAGGATAAAAGGAGCCCATATATAAAGTCAAGCAAATACTCTTCCGTTCTTCGTAACTGGCCATTTAACTCTTTTAATCGATTAAATGAGTACAACGGCTAGTTTTTCAAAAACCAGAAAACTCTAACGGCTAGTTTTAATCGACTATTCTCATTATTAATCGATTAGCTAATCGATTAAAAAAGGTATTTCATAACAAAAGCTACATCATCATGAATCTACAATTATTACAAAAGCTAATCCATTAATCGATTACAACACCAAACTACAATTATTACAAAAGCTTTTTATAACAAAAACAAGTCTTCAAAGGATCTTCATGAATCTTGATAAATCTTGACTTGATTTGGACATCATCAAAACTTCATCTTCATTATTATGCTAACATTCTCGTAAATCTGCATATTGAAATTCCTTTTTGGAATTAAACGACCACAAGGTGGGAGTAAATGAACGGGATGTCTTTCATATTGTTTTAGTTTCTGTTTGTGAGTTGTGTTTGTAGATTTGGTTAAGAATTATGAAATTGATTGGAATTGTTTTGATTTGGTACATTGATTGATTGTTATTCATTTTAAGTTCTATATTAGAACTTGAGACCCCGAGGTGGGCATTTATGAACGAGATGTCTTCCTGTAGAATAACAAATTAATTGATTCACCATTCCAAGCATTTCATTTCAGATTTATGATTTTTATCCAATGACTTTCTTCTGTTTAGTAGTTTGGTTGTGCTTTTACCTTTTGTTTTGGTTAGAAAAAAAATTAGAGTTTGATTCACTTTAGTTTGGTACATTGATTGGAGATCACATAATTTGAGTTCATCAAATGAACTTTAAGACCTTGTGATGGGCTTAACTTCCCAGGATGTCTTCCTGAAAAGTGATCATACATTCTTTGCACTGATCCACATGGATTTGATTCTAGTTTTTGTTCTAACTAGTGTTTCTTGATTTGTTCCTTTATTTTTGGTATTTCTGGTTAATAAAGGTTAAGATGTTTTGCATATCCAATAGCTATTAGGATTGATTTTAGGGCATTGTAGTCTTTCTTTTATATTTGTATTTGCTCTTGCAATTCTTATTTTGCAATCTTAGGCCTTTGTTCTTTACTTTTTGTTTTACATTTTATTTTCTTCTTTTCTTTTAAAACAGATTTGATCTTCTTTATTCTTTTCTTTTTAATTTCTTTGTTTAATTTCTTTTCCCCACCTTGTTTGTTAGTTAGTAGTTAGTAAGTAAATAATTACAAGATTATAACCATACACTTTAAACTTAACAAGCGAGTCCTTGGATTGATACCTAGGTTGTCCCTGTACTTCACTAATGGGGAAACTTAGTTTGTTCTGATTTTAGGCGACAAAAAATCAGTTTAACAAATGGCGCCGTTGCCGGGGACTCGGCAAATTGAGTTTTAGAGTGTTAGGTTAGTCTTGTTTAGGTTTGTTTTCTTGATTTGTATTTCTATTTCATGTGCATATTTGTTTCTTTTTAGTTTAGAATCTGTTTCTTGTTTTTGGATTTTTGTATATGAGGATCTATTCTGCAAAGTAGAGGTTGTGAATATTAGCTTGTATAGATTTTCTTTTCGTTCATTTCTTTTGTTGAATTTTGTGATAGAGGCCTTATTGGTCTGATTGGTTTTATTCTGGTGAGCAATTGGTAAGCATGAATCACTCCTCTGCATATGGTAATTTCCCTTTTCCTTACAATGCTCCACCACAAAGATTTAACCTGTTTTGTGAGCCTTTCAGTGAGCATTCTTTGCAGCAAACGCCTCCCTGTTTTCAACCTTATTATGAGCAGCCACCCTAGTTTGTGCAACAAGATTTGTCTTATTGGAATCAATATGATGCACTAGAGCTGGAGGAATTCCAGTCAGAACAGCCATGACAGCCTCAATTCTGTGATCAATGGCAGCAAGGGAATCCAGCATCTGATCTTCAAGGACTGACCACTCAAGTGGCTCAGTTAGTAGCTGCTGTCAACAAGCTGACAAGGAAAACTGAAGAGGAAACAGGGGCTGCAACCAATGAAGCACCACTGATGGTAGCTACTGCCCTGGAGTTTCAAGAGACAAAGTGTCCAACCACCTCTATATTCTCTAACCCTTCTTTCACTGATTCACACTCTACTTTAAATTCTGTTAATGATAATTCCAATTCTTTGATGAATGATGATTGTATGAGTGCATCTGTTGATAATTTTGAATGTGTATGTGAACCTTATGACCATAATTACACTGATGCTGATTTTGAAAAGCTAGTTGCTGGTTTTAGGGAGTTGACTGCGATTCATGGTTGTAATAGTTTTGTTGATGTCCCTATATCTGAGTCTACCACTGCTAGTGCTCAATTGAGTGGAAATGTGTATTGTGATGGTGATGAAAGTACTGAACCTCATTCTGAAATTGATTGTACTACTGATTTAAAAACTGAATTTGCTGAACTTGAAGTACAAACTGATTTCAGAAAGTCTAAAGAGTATTTGAAAAAAATGAGGGAAGCTACCAACCATGTTTTGATGGTTCAGTACTATGAAATGGATTTTTATGCTAATGTATGTGAGCCTGAAATTGATTTCAATGTGTTTGATCATGTGCATGATGTGCCTGTAGAGGTTGTTGATTTTAATCCTTGCTTTGATCAATCTAATATCATAAATTCAGCATTGTCCATCGATAGAGTTCATATATCTGCATCTAGTGTTTCTGATGACTGCACAGATTTAAATGCACTTCTTGATGATGAATTATATGCTCATGATGATAGATATGCAGTTTTTGATGATGTGAAAGTTGATATGGCTGACTTTGAAAATGCTTGTACTGATTTAGGATTAGAACTTGAACTTGAGTTTGCTGAGTTCTTAAATTCTGTGGAGCTAGGCAATGAAAAACTCACTGGTTGTACATGCCTTGAGGGTGGTTGTGAAATTTGTGAAGAAATAAATGTTGCCATATGCTCTGCTTCTAACAGTTTTGCAGATGTCAAAGAAGAGTTCATTATGTGCAAGCTGGAGGGAATTGACCTTAATGAGGTAACTGGTGAACCAGTAATGCAGGTTTACTCTGAGCCTAGTATTTCCACAAATTTCTCTGAGGTTCAAACATGTTTTAATGTTTTTGATCTGCTGAAAATTGAATCCATTGAACCCATCATTGATACTGCTGTTGATATCCTTGTGCATCCTCATCATCTTGATTTAACATGTTCTATAAAGCATTTTGACATCCCTACTACTGTTCACAATTTATGCATTGATCTTGACAGTATTTTTCATGAGAATTTGGATGATACAGTTGCTGAATCTGTTGAGATTGGTGAGGTTATTTTTGAGGAACCAGTCCAGGTTGAATCTAAACTCGAATTGAGCACTGAGTCATTTGAAATTCTCACTGCTATCAATACCTTGCATGAATTCCCTATAGTGTCTGATATCTCTTATAATTTTGAAACGCTTGATTATATTTCTGTTGTGCACCATATAAAGACACCTACTGAAGGGTGTTCTGACTGAAAGGCAGTGTTTTCTGATGACATGATTAATGATCTACGGAGTGATGATGATATAATTGCCCATGCTTTTATGGATACACATGCTAACTTCAAATTAGATGTTGATGCAGCAGAGTTCAGTGAGAAGGAAGCTGTAGGTACTGAGGCAAACTTGGTGGAGGCAGGGGATGGTCTCAATGAGACTCAAAGACCCTAGAACATACAGAATCAGCAGAGATTGCTTGAGGAGTCCTGGCTGCTGCAGCAAGGTGCTTGGAAAATACAGAACCAGCAACTAGCACTTGATGGAGAGCTGACGTTGCTGCAATGGAAAGCTGAGAAGAATGTAGCCATGGAGATAATGCGCACCTGGGCAGAGCTTGGAAAAACATCAATAAGATCATTCTTTCCCTTTCTATTATTTTGTAGTAATAGGTTCTTGTTAATAGCATGGATAATAATAGATGGTATAGTAAATAATAGGACAGAAAATATGTTGTTCTACATAAAAATTAAGAAAATTAATTTTGATCTTTGGCCAATTTGAGGTTTTCTTTTTCTTGTAGCTTTGTAGTTTAGTTTGTTTTTCTAGTTTTGTTCATGTATATTCTTGTGTTCTTTTGTGTTCAATTTTTCAGTTTTTGTTTTGTTCATTTCTTGTTCATATTTGTGTTCCATTTTTGTATAATCTTGATATGTTTGAGCTGTAAATACTTGTTGCTGTCTGGGCTGTTTAGGAGCCTTACCCACTCACACATTGAGGGTAATGTGCCTCTTAAGTGTGGGGGTGGGAAGGTATAGGTTAAATTTTTTTTTTTTATGTAAATAACCCTGTTTAGGCTTAGTTTTAGCAATAAAATAGGGGTAATTTTTCTTTTCTGAATTGTTCTTCCCTTAGTCTAGGTTTGGTCTGGTTTTTTTTAATTCTTGCTTTAGTTTGTAAATTCCTATTCGTGTTACTGATATGTTTTAGTTTAGTTGTAGCTTTGTAGATAATAGCTTTTAGGTTTTTAAAATTCTTTCATTCATTCTTATTCTTTTTCACTGTTTTAGATTCTTGTTATAGTCTTTAGCTTTGATTAGTTTCTTGTTTCTCTTCTTTATGTTCGTTTCTTGATTTGTTTTAAGCTGTTGATTGGTTTCTATTCTTCATTTTAGTTTTATGGTTTGCTTGTAGTCTTGTTTCTATATTCTTTTCATTTTTTTCGGTTCTGTTTCAGCTTTTAATTAGAAATTGTATTAGGAATTAGGTTGTGCTCTAAGTCTTTCTTTTCTGGTTTTGCCTTAGGTTCTGTTTGAGCTTTAGTTAGCTTCCCCTATTAGGTTCTTTTCATCTTAAATATTGTTTTAGGTTGTTTTCCACTGTATAGGATTCGATTAGGTTGCATATTGTTTTGCTTTAGTCTTTGTATTTTGTATATACCTTTGGTAAATCTGTTAGGCATTTCTAGGATAGTATACGTTATTCTTTCAGTTGTTCCTGTAAATAGAAATAATTGTAGGTTTCTTTCATTTATCTGATTTCATTTCCATATTTTAGCTTTTATAATAGGTTCTTTTCCATTTATTGCTACTGTTAGGATTTTCTTAGGCTTCCTTTCTTGTAAATGAGTCTGTTTTAGTCTAGCATAAGTTTTCTTTGTACGTTTAGATCATTCTTATTTTGTGTAAGCTAGATCTAGTTTAGGAATGTTTCTTGGAATCTTTTTCATTACTCTCTTGCTATTTTCCTTCATTTACCTTGAAATTGAGTCTGTTCTAGTTTGGCTTAGGTTCCTTTTTGTCACATACTGTCCAGTTTTAGCTTGTATAGATTGTAAATAGCTGTTAGGTTCTTTCTAGGTTCTGTTTCACAATTTATTTGACTCTTTGCTGATTTACTTAACTTTATAGTTGTGTTTCTCCAAGATAGGTTGCCAATAGGTCTTTAGCTCTACATTTGAGTGAATGTAGCTCTAGCAGTAATTTTTGAAGTTAGATCAATTCAAGTAAGTAGTTTTTGCATGATAGAGAGTAGCAAGTTCAATTTTGACAAATTTTTAACCCTGGAGAGTTTTGGGCCAAATTTTTGCTTTCTAAGTGTGATTGCATGCATGTATAGCCATAGTTCTGACTTCGCATTGACTCTCTTTGAGTGTGCTTGATCTTGGTAGAACTTTAGATATGATCTAGGCCTTCTTTCTTTTTCCCATTCACATACATTTCTTTCCATTGTACCCTCATTTAAGCCGTAGCCTTTTCTTTGCTTTCCATCCATTATAAACCATTTTCCCTATCAATAAACAACCTTGAGAGAATTGTGAGAAGTAGGGATGATTTGGAACTCTAAAAGCAGAAAAAAAAAATTAGGCCAGAGGTGAAATTGAGGAAGAAAAAAAAAAGAGCTCTGAAAAGAGAAAAATCTGATCTGAAAAAGAGAAGAAGAAATTTGGAAAAAGAGAAATGAGAAAAATAGAAAGAAAGAACTGGAAAAGAAAGAAAAAAAAAATAGATTATGGCCAAGCTAAAAGAAAATATTTGCAGTGAGTTCAAATTCTCCCTTCTTTCTTGCACATTCTCTAATCCATTCCAGTTCCTATTTTCCATCCATCTAGCTTTCTCCATTCTCCATTACATTACAAGCCATGAAAGTCCTAGTGATCTAGAGTTATCTTGATTCAAGCAGTGTCAATTAGCATTTTTCCAAAGTTGAGAATGGTGGTCTATCATGTTATGTGGAGTGAAACACAGGCTAACCTAAACAGTTGAGTGAATTTTAGAGAAACACCTTATCCTGTGAGGTTGAAATTTGGGCTGCTACTTCTCTGAATTGTAATTTTCTGCTTGTCTTGGTTGAATCTGATTGTTCTTTGCTTGCAAGAGTTCCTGAAACTTGGGTTTGGAGTTGATGATTTTGATTGTGCAGTGTTGAATAGAGAAACTAGCTAGTTGTTGTGTAAATTAGCAGTGTTGAGTTAATTGTGATAGAGTCTTGTGTACCTTTTGTTCTTTTATGTCTTGTCCTTTGTAGATTGAGTCTTTTGTTATTTTTCTTTTATTTTTTGTTTGTCCCTGCCCAGGAGGGCAGTTGTCTAAGTGTGGGGGTGTGATAACTCTTGGATTTTGCACTTTTATTTGTGCTTAGGAGTCCATGTTAGTTCATTTTAGTTTCTTATTGTTTAGAATTAGTATAATTTTAGATTTTTCTTTTAAATCTGTAGAATTGTAAAATTTTAGTTAAAAATAGGTTTTTAGATATAATTTTTAGTCTTTGTTAATATTTTTTTTAGAAAATCTGTTAATAAAAATATTTTCTTTTATTTTTAATTGTTGAAATGCCTTGCTTTTATTTGCTGATGGGTTCTGAATCAAATTGCATGAAACCTTTGGTCATTTGGGTTATTATTCTACGCTGCTGATTGGAATTGGCATTGCTGCCAGGCTTTGAGAAGCTGATTATTAGAAAATTGGGCCAGATTAGAATTAGATTTGGGCTGTTGCAGTGGGAAGACCGGAGTTGCTGCCAACATGGAGTTTAATTGAAAAATTAATTGGGGCTTGGCTGCCACGGCTGGGCCAGAGAATTTGGGCTGATGATGATGCTGAAAGACGCTGCCACATTGAAACGATGCTGCACTTGGGCTGGATCAGGCTTTAGTAAAACGGAGCGTTTGGAGAAGAGGTTGCAGCTGCCTAAGGGGGTCTCGTGTTCGTGCTTCATTTGGTAAAAATGAGAGAAACATTCTAGCATTTTCAAAGCACTCAATGGTTCAAAGCAGCTGCCCAGAGAAATAACCAGTCTTGCCTGGAGAAGAAGAGTTAATCAAAGCTACCACGTGGCAGAGGATCAAGTGGCCAGAACGATGCAAAGTGAATATGGCCGTCCGATTGGGAAGATTGAAGCGTCCAAGTGAAGCAAGGATTCTTCTCCCGTTTATTTTCGTTTTTGTTTTCTTCAACCCTATAAAAAGGGGTTTTTACCATGTAAGCTGACAGACTTTAACACAGACTCTTAAACTCTTAGACACTTTCCACTTTACAGTTTACCATCTTTAGTTTAGGGTTTTGGTTTCTTTGCTTTTGGAGCGAAACACTCACGGTGGTGACAGCCTGTGGTGGCTCCGATTGCACTTTTCATTCGGTAAATCATTGGAATTTTCTTTTCTTGTTAATAAATTGTGTTTTACTTTGATGTTTCTCAGTGTTAAGTGCTTTACTATTTCGTTATGTTGATTGATTTCGTTCTCGTGTTTTTGTTCTTGTGTTCTTGTGATTGTGTTCTTGTGTTGTTTTGCTAAAAAAATGATTTGAACTCGTAAATCTGCATATTGAAATTCCTTTTTGGAATTAAACGACCCCAAGGTGGGCGTAAATGAACGGGATGTCTTTCCGAGCCAGATAAGAGTTCAATCCACAAAAAAAATATTTTAATTCATATTGTTTTAGTTTCTGTTTGTGAGTTGTGTTTGTAGATTTGGTTAAAAATTATGAAGTTGAATGGAATTGTTTTGATTTGGTACATTGATTGATTGTTATTCATTTTAAGTTCTATATTAGAACTTGAGACCCCGAGGTGGGCATTTATGAACGGGATGTCTTCCTGTAGAATAACAAATTAATTGATTCACCATTCCAAGCATTTCATTTCAGATTTATGATTTTTATCCAATGACTTTCTTCTGTTTAGTAGCTTAGGTTGTGGTTTTACCTTTTGTTTTGGTTAGAAAAAATAGTTAGAGTTGGATTCACTTTAGTTTGGTACATTGATTGGAGATCACATAATTTGAGTTCATCAAATGAACTTTAAGACCCTGTGATGGGCTTAACTTCTTAGGATGTCTTCCTGAAAAGTGATCATACATTCTTTGCACTGATTGTAACACCCCAAGTTGGGCATTACATTTTATATTCTATAAAATATATACACACACATATATATGTTTTGGAATATTTTCAATAACAACAAGATACTAAGTTCTTTATTACAATACAACTTCTCTGAAAATAAAATTCCACACAGTTCGTAAATAAAATTCCACGTAGTTCGAAAGTTGTGAAAGTAAAATCCCACACAATTAAGAAATTCCAACATATAATTATTTTTAGAAATTCTCCAAATCTCTTTCTTCTGCTTGTCTCTCATCTTCTAAGCAAGTCCAGAAACATCTGCTAATTCATCTGAAATAATTTCTGCTCCCGTATAATATGACACAATTTATACGATCATTGCATTTATAAACACAAACACAAACAGTAGGGTGAGCTAATTGAAATACTAAAGGTAGATTATCCATATTCTTACCAATATATCACAAGGGTAACAATCAGTTCAATTCATACATCTTCATATACTTCCGAACGAATTATTTCAATAATGCATATAATACTTCTTAAGTGAAAATTATTAGTTCACTTACTAGATTCAATATAGCATATTCTCAACTGGCCTACTTACCAAAGTAATACAAGGGGGCGATTTTGTCTACTTACCAAAGTAGTACAACCAGATGTTATTACCTACTTACCAAAGTAGCACATCACAAGGACAATGTCTACTTACCAAAGTAGCACCACAAGGTGATATTGTCTACTTACGAAAGTAGTACAACAAGGTGATATTACCTACTTACCAAAGTAGTATCCAGCTCCAAACTCCTCCCCTTCCCCGACTTACCAAAATTGTAGAAAGATAAATAGATAAAATTCAGACATTATGATTACGGAACAAATGCATATACTACACATCCAAACTTAACATAATTGATTTGTATTTCATAATTTAACTCAAATGATGATTATAAACTCAATCAACTCCCAATCTTTAAAATACAACTAAATTTACAATTCAAAAGTCCATTTATTCAAATGTTTACCCAATACAATTCAATTTAATATTTCGTGAAAAGATTACTTTCTATACAGATCATTAATCAAATATCTGAACCAATCAAACTAATTTAAAACATGTTTAGAACCTCTGGTAAAATTTTCAGTCCGATCAAACGGTTAATAAGACAGAAATTTTGGTTTTTATATAAATGATCCAAAAATAGAAATTGAACGATATTGACATTCCAAAGAAAGTACGAAATTTATATCTCTAAATCTATACCACTAACTTAAAATCGGAACGGTCAACACAACTTACTATGTTTTAGGGACTACATATTAAAATTTCAGGTTAATCTAACGGTTAACTGGGCAGATATTGAGGTTTTACCGAAGTAACTTAAGGACAGGATTTTAAGTAGTTTTCGACCTTACCCAAAATGCGGAATGAATTCCTCTCAGTACAAATATTTAATTACAAATCTGAATGGTCAATATGACTTAATATGTCTTATGAACTACATATTAAATTTTAGGGTCAATCTAATGGTAAATGAAATAAATTTTGAAGTTTTTATCGAGGTAACTTAAGAACAGAAATATAGTATTCATCAGGTTTTTCCAGGATTGCGAATTTAATTACTCTAAACATATTCTTCAAGTTCAAAATCCGATCGGTCAAAGTATAGTAAGTTGTCTTAGAAATTACATATTCAAATTTCAAGTTGATCTAACGGTCTAATAAGTCAGAAGTTATATTTTTCCTAAAGGACTTAGTAACAGAATTATAGTGGTAATTAATTTACTGCGGCATACAAAATTTATTTCTCTAGGTTGAGAGTTCTAATTCATGATCTGAACGGTCAAAGTCAAGAATTATGTCTTAGGACCAGTATATCAAAATTTTAGCTAGATCCCATGGTTACCAAAGTTCTAATGAAAGTTTCACCAAAGTAACTCGTGGATAACAGAAGTAAAAAAAAAATCAAGAAAACTTAAAATTTACACAAGTATATAAATAACTACTATTACCAAATTTAATACATTCATAGTTCAAATTCATGAGTATAAAGTGTATGTTAATCATGTAAAAGAAAGGATTAGTTCCCCTACCTCTCTTCCAAAATGCTTTTCTCAATCGAAATGGTCTCAGTAGCCCTCTAGAACCCCTCCTATTCTTGCTGATGAAACTAAAATTTTATTTCAGTCTTTTCTCTCTTGCTTACTTCCCTCTGGACTTTAAGAATCATTTCCAACTTATAGACAATCCTTCCTTTGAAAATTTTGGTCATAGGTCCCATATGTTTCTTCTTTTTCTCATGTATCATTTTCAAGTATAGTTTATGTTTATTAGTTAAATGATTTCTAGCTAGCGTACATTGATTGCCAAGTTGGATATGCATTTCAGAAAGTTAGATGTCCATTTGTGATTAATTATTACTAACATATTTTAAAATTGTTTGTTTGCACATGCTTGATTAATTAAGCATCCAAAGTCCATTGAATAATACTTATATTCTAAATTCCATAACATTTATAACAATTCCATTTTCTTTTAACAACTTTTATTATACTTTCTACATACTAATACACACCATAAATAAATACTTAAGACCACAAAATATTACTATTATTTTTTTACTTTTTTAACAACGGGTCTCACACTGATCCACATGGATTTGATTCTAGTTTTTGTTCTAACTAGTGTTTCTTGATTTGTTCCTTTATTTTTGGTATTTCTAGTTAATAAAGGTTAAGATGTTTTGCATATCCAGTAGCTATTAGGATTGATTTTAGGGCATTGTAGTATTTCTTTTATATTTGTATTTCCTCTTGCAGTTCTTATTTTGCAATCTTAGGCCTTTGTTCTTTACTTTTTGTTTTACATTTTATTTTCTTCTTTTCTTTTAAAACAGATTTGATCTTCTTTATTGTTTTCTTTTTAATTTCTTTGTTTAATTTCTTTTCCCCACCTTGTTTGTTAGTTAGTTAGTAGTTAGTAAGTAAATAATTACAAGATTATAACCATACACTTTAAACTTAACAAGCGAGTCCTTGGATTGATACCTAGGTTGTCCCTATACTTCATTAGTGAGGAAACTTAGTTTGTTCTGATTTTGTGCGACCAATATCAGTTTAACACCGGGTCAAGCTAATGGCGTTAAAAGAGCGCTTGCTGGGAGGCAACCCAGTTTCTAACTTTTTCTTTTTAAATTGAATTATTTGTGTGGTGTGGATTTGATTTTTTTTTTTTTGTTTGACTTTTTTTTTAGGTTAAATGTTGCTTCTAATGGCAGTGATCATAGCATCTACTGATGGATTCTTCTACAACATCTACTGATGGATGTTGCTATGAAACAAGAGGTGAATAGACGTCTACTAATGGATGTCACCGTCAGCATTTACTAATGAATGCCACTGGGATAGCATTTATTGAGGGATGTTAGAAGATTTAAGTATCTACTGAAGGATACCAGGAAGGTACACCTACTGATGGGTGCTGGTAAGGATTGCACTTACTAATGGGTGCTAGAAAGATTTTAGGTCAGGCTCATGATGTTAAACAAGCGCTACCTGGGAGGCAACCCAGTTGATAAATTCTTGTTTTTAACTCTGTCCTAAGTGCATTATAGTTTGCATGTTGCATTTGAGAGGGGAAAGGCATGAAATTTAAACATTAAAGGTAGAAATCAGGCTCTACAAGGTTAAATCATGCAAAAGCAAGCCAAAAAGAGGAAGTGGTTTCTCACGCTCACCGTTGAGCGATGGCGGCGCAGACCACGCTTGGGCTTTTAAAAGCTCAGCGTTTTGGTGGTTCTGCATATTTGAAACTCCTCTTTTGAAGCTCACTCAAGCGTCCTCTATGAACCCTAGCACCCAAATTTCACTTTCAAAGGCTTTCTAAAGAGATTTCCCCACTTTTTCTTATCACTGATTAACAAAAACCCTATTTTATACCATTCTCTTGTCAAAAATTTGGGGTTTTTGGTGAGAGTTTTGCATTGAGAGGCATTCATCACCAATAGGAAATAAATTTTGCAAGCATCTAGTATCTCCACTCAAGTAAGTTGTGCAATTTCATTCATAGGGTTTCTAAATTTGGAATTTGATGAAGAACATGTGTAGGAACATGATAAATTAGGGCTTTTGATTTCTATGCATTATGAATTTGATGAAATAGAAACTGTTTAAACCGATTGAATTGCATGAATTTGGTATGGATTGATGAAATTAGTGATAGAGTGGAGATTAGGGCAGGATGGAAAAGGTTTTTGAAAAACCTTATCCGCCACCGTTGAGCAGTCCGTTTTGACGCTTAGCGGTGGCGCAGCTAGAGGCAAACCGCTGAGTGGTCTCCCTGGACCCTGAGCGGTCTGCAGTGATTTTTGTGTGAATGCTTGATTTTTGATGCAGGGATGTTGAGGGGCCCTATTTTTTTCCCTCAGTTTTGACCTGTGCTTGGTTTGGATCTGATTGATGATGTGCTAACCTCTAATGATGAATTCTTGAGGTCTTTTGAATTATATTCTATACAAGAATGTCATCATCATCAAGAACGGTGAAAACTCCTGACAACAAGAGAAAGGAGCCTAAGAGGCCAAGAAGATTTTATTTTCCTAGGTTCCTCTCCATAAGACATGAGGAGCACTATGTGACGGTGCAGGAAAGGAGACTACTGATGGAGAGAAATGCCACTTTCATCCCATACTTGGCTCCTGAGTGAAAAAAAATCATGAGGAGAGACTGGGAGAGGCTGACTACATACCCAGCACCAGCCAACATTGAACTGGTAAAGGAGTTCTATACGAACGCCTTGACCGGAGGAGGAATGTCGGTTGGGCGATACATAAGTTATGTCAGGGGGCAGATCATCAGGTATGACCCTGAAACCATTAACAGTTTTTTGGGCACTGAGTGGCTAGGTGAGGAGTACCAGTACGCAACACTCGTAGGGGAATTCAAAGACATCGCAGATATTGAGAGGGTCATGTGCCTTCGTAGAAGGCATTTTCAGAACAACCCTCATGGAGTGCCCGTCAACTTTAGAAGGGCAGATTTGACGCCTTTGGTGAAGTATTGGATGGCATTCACTCATGCCAACATTCAGCCATGCTCCCATGTTTCCGACATCACCATGCATCAGATCATCTTCATCTACTGCATGCTGAGGCAGATGGATGTGAACGTCGAGAAAGTCATTGCCGACGAGATTCAGAGTTGCGCTACTACTGTGAGTAGCAGGACACCATTGGGACATCCGTCCCTGATTACCTTTTTGTGTCAGCAAGCTAGGGTGGACACTGCAGTTCCACCATATGAGAGGCCTAGGAAGGCCATAGGTGTGGCCTATTATCATCAGTTCAGCGTAGAGGAAGGGGTAGCAGGAGCAGCACCTAGGAGATGTCCTAGGAGAGCAGCAGCACAACAAGAGGATGTACCTGCAGATGCACCTGTACAACACACTGAGCCGTTCCAGATGAGGGACATGTATATGTCCATGATGGAGGCTAGGATGAAGTCTCTATGCAGAGGGCAGATAGCTACTGTCGAGATGATAGTAGGGTTGTATGATCAGCCACCAGTGTACAGGTGGACTATGGATGAGTTCCATAGCGCTATGGCTTGGCCTCAGGAGCAGGCATAGGGTAGCAGGTCTGGAGCAGTTGGAGCACCAGGCATGGATGAGGATGATGAGGAGGAGAACTTTGAGGATGCTGATGATGGAGACCGGGAGGACTCAGATGAGGACTTGTGTTGAGGGCATCTACTGATGGATGCCCATGCTTAGGACAGGGATTTTTCTTTCACTTTTGTATTTTGATTCTTTTTAGAATAGGTTGAATTTTGATTGTTGGTGTCTATGCTTGGCTTGTACACTGATTCTGATTATGGTTTGACTGTATGAAATGCATGATGAGTTGCTTGATGATGATTGAATGTGGTTGATGATTGAGAATGTGTGCATGATGATATCCAAGTGAATGGTTCACTAGCTTATGTGAACAGATGTGTGGTGATTTATGATTGTGGTTATGATACTAAGCAGGGTGTATAAATGAATGATGTGAGAAAGCATGTTGTGTGAGGTATTAAGCTCAGGAGTATTCATTAATATATATATATATATATATATATATATTGTTCGCAGATAAGCATGAATGATATTGCTTGAGTCTTGATAATTGATTGAATTGCATGTGTATGTCATATGATCAAGGCTATGTTTGGAAGCCCTTACTTAGCGAAATTTTTGCCCAAGATGATTAAAATGCTATACCCTTTTTGAACCTTGGCCTTAAACAGGATGAAAACCCTTGTTTTGAAATTATTTACCATAAGTTGGGTTGAGAATAATTGTATGTGTTGAAAAGGTTCAAGTTTGGGGTTGTTTGGGGAAAATTGAAAAGCAAAGGAAAGGCATTGAGCTCAAGTGTTGAAAAGGAAAAATGCATGAGAAAAGAAAAGAGAAGAAAAAAGAAAGTATGAAAGATGAGCTCAACATAAAATAAAAAGAAAAGGCAAGAAGTTGGGAATGAGTGAGATTGGTGAAAAAGAGAGTTTTGTACTTGAACTTTGAATGATAAAATAGATCTCTTAACTCAAGGATTTTGTGATCCAGAAAAACAAATTTTTCTTGTTAGCCTAGCCTTATTATAAGCCTTGGAATTTTGTTTCATGTAACATGTGAATAGTAGAGAGTGAAGTATCCTCTTAAACACTTGAGTGATTGAGTGAAACACTTGCTTGGAAAGGATTGAAAAATCCCATGCTTATATTTATGCTTAGTTGATTGATCATTCATAAAGAGAAACATCTGTTGGGAAATATGTGATCATGTGAACTGAATTGAATTGAAAGCATGCATGCATCTTGATTAGATTCCACTGAAAATTTGAATTGAGTAGGTCTTTCCATAAGGAAAATGAGTTTTTTTGGATTGTTGAACTATTTTGATGAAAAGTGGAAAGCCAAGTTTTGTCTTGTTTGCTTGAGGACAAGAAAAAGTCTAAGTTTGTGGTTGTGATAACGGTCTAAAAACCGTTATTTTCATGCATGAATTTGATATCAAAACCCACCCTTTGTGGCTTAGAATGAGCTTAGAATCAAGTAAAACACTTAAGTTGAGTCACATGAGACTCAAAAGCTATTTTTAGAGATATTATGCTTGTTTAGCATTGTTTTGTAGGGTTTTGATGAGAATTAAGGATGGAAGTGAAGTAGGAAGGTCTTAGACTCAAGAAAGAAGAAGAAAAAGGAAGAAAAGAAGAGTCTATGCACCGCTCAGCGTCAAAAACCACCGCTGAGCGCCATGATTCGAGGGAGAGCCACTGTCTGGCGTCCAGGAGGTGAAGCTGAGCGATAGAGTTTAGGGTAGACTAAGAAAGTTTGCATGACAATTAGATAATAAAGTCGATAAATAAGAAGAGTAGATAAAAGAGAGTGGATAAAATGAAATTGTAAACCCCAACAACACCACTCATCCATATCTTTTTCTTGCCAATTGAATCACTTGCATGTGCATGTTTACTTTTGTTTTTGCATTCCACCTTTCTCTACAAGTCTTATAAGATTGATTTACATAAAAGTTAAGGCCTAAGAGTCCTTTGGGAAAACGATACTCGGACTTACCCATTTTATATTACTTGATAATGATCTGGTACACTTGCCAGGGACTTAACAAGAACCTATCGACGAACCATCTTTTTCGACAATTTTAGGTTCACCTCTAAAGGATCTACCATTTGTAAACACCACTTAAATGGATTTTGTTCAATATGCATGTGATGTCTCGCTGGTAGTAACGAATTCATGTTGGCAATGTAGGATGTATCCATCCAAGGATGAAAACGCCACTATGAAATAGTACAAATTTATAACAATCAATTTAGTGTTCAAAAACAACAAAGAAAACACATCTGTTTAAATTGTACTTACATTGCTTTTAGAGGATTCAATTTCATTTTGAACTAAACTAATGGCGTCAATCAAATATTAACCCACAATAGCAAATTTTAAAAGGGGAAAATAATTATTTCAATACATTTCCTAAACATTTCAACTAATGGTCATAAAAGACGAAAACCAAAAACAAAGCACATTCAAGTAATGGTGACTAGTGTAGAGTGCCAATAAAAAACCACCCACAAATCTCCAAATAACGAAAGCGAAACAACCACAAAGTGTGCGTAAACTAAATACCTTTGGATTAAAAATGAAAAACACGCTGCAGAGAAAGTAACCACCTAACCCAACCCCCGAAGGAACAACGACGACAGTGACAAAAAGGTCTCCTTTTGGGAAAAGACGCCAACGGTGGCCCCAAGCGAGACTTCCTCCCAGGACTTCAATGACGGACAAAGACAAAGGAATTCCTACAAAGAGTAGCTGGACCCAAGCACCAACAAAATAGTGGACTTCATAGGTGAAGAAAGAGGACTTCGGTGGTTTAACGAGAGTTTCGAATGGTGGAGCAAGAGTTTGGAATGAAAATCCTGGAGAGAGAGAGAGTTTCGTAGAGAAGAAGGCACAAACAAGTTTCAACAAACCCCTTTCCAAAAATAACCTCCAAAACAAATTTTAACTTTTTAAAAAAATCATTTAAATCAACAAATGACAAAACAACATGTGTCGTTGTCAATTTGTTGTCAAATGGGCGTTGGAGAATAGGTGCTGATTCATTAACACGGCCCAACACCAGGTCACGTCCCACATTTACCTTCACACGCTGCTTTGGATTCTCAATGGAAGAGAGGAGTGCATGGTGCAGCGGGGCCTATTTGTAAGCAACAAACACGTGACAGCACACGGTCACACATTTTCTTTTGGAAAGCAAAGGGTATTAAAAGAGGTGTGTGGTTAGAAATACAGCAGCAGCACAAGACGGCCAAACTGTTTCAATGCTCCGAGGTCCAACCAATCCACGCTGGCAATTGGGAGGGCACAGTCTCGGGATCCACCCTAGAAGAAAAGTGTCGTCATTTTTATTATACAGACTCTCGGCAGATACACTGGCTTGTGGGAACGTTGTTTCTTTTTGTGGGAGCTGCCATCACACACTTCAGATTTTGTGAGAAATGGACCAACACTTGGATTTTGGATGAAGAGGTGTTGCAGACACACTCCATTCACACTCGGTGCTGGACATTTCCTTTTGTTTCTTTTTATATATGAAATGATGATTTCACTTTATGGGAAGCGGTGCACAAGGGTGATAGATTTATTTTCCTAATTTTTTGCTGAAGTAGAAAACGTTGATTGAGCTTTTGTATCAGTGCATATTTCCTTTTCTTTTCCTTTATGTGTTTAAGCAAGTTGGACATCTTTTATCAATTGGTTTTAAATTGGTCTAGTTGCACGCACATTCCATTTTAATTGGAAAGAAATGTTGAATTTAATTTTCCTTTCTTTAGAAGAACATGGTCACGACCTAGGTGTAGAATTTTAAGAGATTTTCTTTCATTTTAGCTAAAGTGAACACATGGGTCATGACATGGTAAATCATTTTGTTAATCATTTTTTTATATTATCTTAATGCTTGCACCAAGGAATGTTTCTTACATATATTTTCATGTAAAATTGCAATCGGCATTTTATTTTATTTTTATTTTCTTTATTATTATTATTATTATTTTCTTTATTAGCTAAACCTTGTTTCTTTTAATTTTTATTCCAAAGTTCAATATGCATATTATGTTTAGCTAAGCGTTTCTTTAATTTTATTTTAGTTTGCTGCATTTTAATTAATTCATGCATCTTGTTTTAGGACTGTTCAATTTACTGTTTCTATGTTGTCTGTTATGTTCAGTTTAATGTTTTCGTTTACTTTAATGATTTTAATTATGTTCGGTGTAATTTCCATTTTTAATTTAGTCTAATTTTCTTTTCACAAAACACTTTTAAAACCCCCTCACTTCGTGTTTGATCTGATTCCTGAACCACTGATTGGTCCTTGAGAGATGACCTAGGAGTCACATTCCTAGCTATATTGCATTCTTTTATGCAATCAAATTTGTATGGGCTGCGACACCCATCAAATTTTGGCGCCGTTGCCGGGGACCAACAATTCGGTTTTAGGTCTTTTGTTGTGTTAGTGTGTGTTGTGTTTTGTGTGTTCGTCATTGTGTGTTGCATTTAGGTAGCTTTTGTTGCATATTTTCATTGCATTTTTCTTTTCCCCCTTCTTTCCCATGTCTACCTGTTTTGGTTATGTGGATACTGTTACTTCTGCCTGTGCCTCTGATATTGCTTCTCATGCATATTCTGCTGATTTCTATGTTGAGAACAATATGACTCATCCTCCAACTCCTGAGAGTGCTCCTAGGGAGCAAGCTTCACTTAATGAGGATGATGTTCATTGCGTTCTCACCTCTGGACTGATACATTTGCTGCCTAAGTTTCATGGTTTTGCAGGAGAATGCCCACACAGACACTTGGAGGAGTTCTACACCATTTGCTCTTCAAAGAAACCTCCTCATGTCCCTGATGATCACATGCTCTTAAAGGCATTCCCATACTCATTACAAGATGTTACCAATAAGGGAGTATTGGTAAAACCTGAAGACAAGTTTTGATGATACAGCAAATTGTAATTCTTGATTGTAATAGGAGAATACTTAAAAAGCAACTTGTAGATTTTGAATGTAGTAGGAAAATGATAAACACTGTAATTTCTACTTGTATAATCGATTATGATTAAGGTATAATCGATTATCAGAAGCTTTTGAACTAAAATAAATTATTATCATGAAGCAATAATCGATTATCACAAGTCACACTTGAATAATCAATTATCACTTCAAATAATCGATTATCACTTTTTGAAATTTCTATAACGGACTTGAATAATCGATTATCACTTACAATAATCGATTATTCATGGCAGTTGGGAGCTGACCTTTGGCATTCAGTGTGCTTGGCTATATAATTGGTTTTTGAAAGCTTTAGAAAATAACTTTGTGTAAACTGAGAAAGCTTATAACACTGAGTAGTCAGAGGAACGTTCTTGAGAGTTTTTGTTTACTTTGTTCCCTTGCCTGGTCTTGTGAAAGGAGAGGCTTACGTATCGTGTGTCGATAGTCGTAGTGAACTCTCTTCAAGTTGGCAAGTTTCTCTGCCTGGTCTTGTGAAAGGAGAAGCTCGTGACTCGTTTGTCGATTGCCAGAGCAGTTCTCTTCAAGTTGGTAGAGTGGTTCTTTTCATCCTATTTCTGTATTTTTCATTGTAATCTGTTAAACTATTTTTAGTGGAACTGTTAATCACTCTTTGTAGTGATTAACGACTGGACGTAGATTCTGTTGAATCGAACCAGTATAAAAATCCTTGTGTGTTTTTCTTGTGCCCTATACTCATTTTATATTACGTATATCAACTGCTCGATAAATTTTCTGAAAGAAAATTATTTTTGTAACAAGGACCAATTTGTTTTTAATCGTGATCGAATACGCTTTCTGCTCTCTGAGTTATTTATTCCGCTGCGTTAAACTTTGCGAAAATTACCCGCTACGATACCGTCAATTGGTATCAGAGCTTGCTTTGATAGTTTTTCAAAATATTTGCGAAAATGGCCGGTCACAATGAAAACCATGTATATGCTGAGGGTGCTTCCATTAACAGACCTCCATTGTTTACTGGTGATAACTATGCCTTTTGGAAAGTAAGAATGGAAATTTTTATGGGGTCTGTTGATAGAGGCATCTGGGAAGCTGTACAAAATGGCCCTTATATTCCTATGAATATTGTTGATGGTATAGAAACTAAAAAACCTTATTTTAAGTGGACTGCTGAAGAAAATAGACGACCTCAGTTTGATATTAAAGCTCGCAATATAATTTCATCTTCTGTTCTACTTGATGAATTTTATAGAATTTCAGTGTGTAAGACAGCACAGGAAATGTGGGAAGTCCTCAGAGTCACTCATGAAGGAACAGAGGATGTGAAACGAGCTAGGAAGAACACTCTCATTCAGGAATATGAGATGTTCAGAATGCAACCTGGAGAAACGATCTCTGACGTTCAAAAACGATTCACTCATATTGTGAATCACTTAACAGGGTTGGGTAAGATTTTTGATACTGATGAACTAAATGTGAAAATTTTGAAATCTCTGGACAGGTCTTGGCAACCAAAGGTGACTGCCATATCGGAGTCTCAAAATCTTGCTCAAATGACAATGTCAATCTTGTTTGGAAAGCTCCGGGAGTATGAACTTGATTTAAGGAGATTAACTGCTGAAGAGAATCAAGGCAAGAGGAAAACTCTAGCTTTCAAGTCTGAAATTTCTAAAGGAAAAAGCTCTAAGAGGATCGAAGAAGATGATTCTGATGATGAAGAAAACGTGAGCTTGATGATAAAGAAATTTGCAAAATTCATGAAAGCAAAGGGAAAGGACAAGTTTCAAAAGGAAAGGAAGGAAAATCAAGAATCTCCATCAAACGTCAAGTGCTTCGGTTGTGGAGAAAGAGGGCACGTGAAATCTGAGTGTCCAAAGAGCAAGAAGAGTGAAGACATGAAGGAAAGAAAATTTCAAAGGAAAAAGAAAGCATACATAGCTTGGGAGGATAATGCCTCTAGCTCAACAAGTTCAAGTGACACAGAAGAAGAAGCTAACCTATGCCTTATGGCAGATTCTGAAGAAACAGGAAGCCAAGTAAGTGATTCCAGTTTTGAATCTAGTGAATTAGATTTACAAAAAGCTTTCTTTGAATTGATGAATGAATCTGAAAAACTTGATGCTGCACATAAAAAGCTTAAGAAAGAGCACAATGAATTGAAATTGGCTTATGATAAACTGCTTGATGATGAAGTTATTTTAAGAAATAAAATTAGTACTTTAGAAATAAAACTGTCTGATTCAAATGATACTGTTGAACCTGTTGAATGCTTGTCATGCAAAAGCCATATGCTTGATATTGATATACTTGAAAACTTACTTGCTAAGGCAACTCAAGCTAACTCACATGCTAAAACAAACCTTAATAAGAGCAATAGGAACATGCATCAAAATTATAAATCCAAGGTAAGAAGATCTCGAAAAATTTGGGTTGTTAAAGGAACTTTTATTAAAAATAAAATTAGTGATGTATGTTGCTTTTACTATATGAAGCATGGTCACACATCAAACAAATGCAATATCAAACATGTTGGTGTTCCAAATGGCAAATATGCTTGGGTTAAAGCTGTGAAATGATGTATTCTTGTATAAACTAACCCCAAGGACCCATGTTGAGATCGGGGACCTAAAAATTCTTGCTAACTTGTTTTGTAGGAACAATCTAAGCCAAAGAAGTCATTGTGGTATCTTGACAGTGGTTGCTCAAGACACATGACTGGTGACAAGAAAAGGTTCATCTCTTTTGAGAAAAAGAAGCAAGGATTTGTAACTTACGGGGATAACAACAAAGGCAGAATAATGGGAACCGGAGATATTGGAGGAGGAAACACTTTGACGATAAAAGACGTATTATACGTTGAAGGTCTCAAACATAATCTTCTAAGCATAAGCCAACTATGCGACAAAGGTTTCAAGGTAACTTTTGAGAGTGATAAATGTTCTGTTTATTTTAAAAATTCTGCTGAAATTGCTTTGCAAGGTGTTAGGCACAATAATATATATTTGATTGATATTGAGAGTGCATCTAGTCATAGTATAACATGTTTAGTTGCTAAAGAAGAAAATTCATGGCTATGGCATAAAAGAGCTGCACATATTCACATTCAACACTTAAACAAATTAATCTCTAAGGATCTTGTGATTGGTTTGCCTAAACTAAAATTTGAGAAAAATAAGCTTTGTTCTGCATGTCAAAAGGGTAAACAAACCAAATCTTCTTTTTCATCTAAAAGTATGATTTCTACATCAAAACCTTTAGAACTTTTGCATATAGACTTGTTTGGTCCATCTAGAATTAAAAGTTTTGGTGGAAATTACTATGCTCTTGTAATTGTTGATGATTACTCTAGATTTACTTGGACTTTCTTTTTAACTCTGAAAAGTGAAGCTTTCAAAGCATTTAAAACTTTTGCTAAACGTATTCAAAATGAAAAACATTTGAAAATCAAAACCTTGAGAAGTGATCATGGTGGTGAATTTGAAAATGAATCGTTTGGAAAATTTTGTGAAGAATTTGGAATTACACATAATTTTTCTGCACCTAGAACTCCTCAACAGAATGGTGTTGTTGAAAGGAAAAATAGATCATTAGAAGAATTAGTCAGAACTCTTATGAATGAATCTAATGTGCCAAAATATATTTGGGCTGATGCAGTAAGCACGACTTGTTATGTGTCAAATAGGATGCTTATTAGGCCAATCCTAAAATTAACTCCATATGAATTGTTGAATGGTAGAAAACCAAATATATCTCATTTGAAAATTTTTGGATGCAAATGCTTTGTCTTAAATAATGGAAAAGATAATCTTGGAAAGTTTGATGCAAAATCTGATGAAGCAATTTTTCTAGGATATTCTTTAACTAGTAAAGCTTATAGGGTGTTCAATAGAAGAACACTAATAATTGAAGAATCTATGCATGTTGTCTTTGATGAGATTGTAGACCTTGAGGAAAATCCTCTTGAGTTAAATAAACCCATTGCAGGTGATGAGGATTACTTAAGAGAAGCACTTGAAGAGATGTATCTAAATGAGAATTATCCTCCGGAGCTTCAAGAAACACCCCAAGTTGTTGACTCCAAAAGCTATCAACAACCGAGAGGACCATCCTTGGAAAACATCATAGGAGATATATCAAAAGGGGTAACCACTAGACATAATTTAAATGATTTTTGCCTAACTGTTGCTTTTGTGTCTCAGATAGAACCTAAAAATATAAAGGAAGCTCTTCAAGATGACAAGTGGTGCATTGCTATGCAAGAAGAGCTAAATCAATTTGAAAGGAATGAAGTTTGGGAACTTATTCCAAAACAAGATGAATTCCAAGTCATAGGAACCAAATGGGTATTCAGGAACAAGCTTGATGAGGACGGAAACATCACAAAGAATAAAGCAAGGCTAGTTGCTAAGGGATACTGTCAAGAGGAAGGTATAGATTACGATGAAACATACACACTAGTAGCCAAGTTAGAAGCAATTAAATTGTTGCTTGCATATGCATCTTTGATGAAATTTAAACTGTATCAAATGGATGTTAAAAGTGCATTTTTAAATGGTTTTATAAAAGAAGAGGTGTATGTTAGTCAACCTCCTGGATTTGAAGATTTTAAATTTCCTGATCATGTTTACAAGCTGAAAAAGGCTCTTTATGGTCTTAAACAGGCACCTAGGTCTTGGTATGAAAGACTTAGTACCTTTTTGATTGAAAATTAATTCTCTAGAGGAAAGGTTGATTCAACCTTATTCATTAAGAAAGTAGGAAAACACATTTTCATTGTGCAAGTTTATGTAGATGATATTGTTTTTGGCTCAACTGATGACTCTTTATGTGAAGAGTTTGCAAAAATAATGCAAGGAGAATTTGAAATGTCTATGATGGGTGAGTTAAATTTTTTCTTAGGACTACAAATAAAACAAATGAATGGTGGAACATTCATATCCCAAACTAAATACTATAGAGAAATTCTTAGGAAATTTGGAATGGATAGCTGCAAGGAAGCTAGTACACCCATGGGTACCTCTTGTTATTTAGATAAGGATGAAACTGGAAAGGGAGTGAATGAAACCATGTTTAGAGGCATGATAGGATCTTTGCTATACTTAACTGCTAGTAGACCAGATATTATGCAGAGTGTTTGTGTATGTGCTAGATACCAGGCCAATCCTAAAGAGTCACATTTGACTGCAGTTAAGAGAATTCTAAAAGATCTTAAAGGAACTACTTGATTTGGACTTTGGTATCCCTCTGATGCTTCACCTAGTTTAATAGGATACTCTGATGCAGATTATGGTGGCTGTAAAATTGATAGAAAAAGTACTAGTGGAACCTGTCATTTCTTGGGATGTTCTTTAGTGTCATGGCACTCAAAGAAACAAGCATGTGTAGCTTCGTCTACCACTGAAGCTGAATATATTGCAGCTGGAAACTGTTGTGCCCATATTTTGTGGATGAAACAACAACTGGAAGACTTTGACATCTTCCTTGACAATATTCCTCTAAAATGTGATAATACCAGTGCTATAAATTTGACCAAGAACCCTATAACGCATTCAAGAACTAAGCATATAGAAATTAGGCACCATTTTCTAAGAGACCATATTCAAAAGGGGGATTGTCAAATTGAATATGTTGATACCTTACATCAATTAGCTGATATTTTTACCAAGGCTCTACCTAAAGATAGATTCTTTGAGCTTAGAAGAGAGTTAGGAGTGTTAGACATATCTTAGAATCAATGTCTATGCAAAGTTTTGCATTTTTCGTAAACTTAACACTTCATAATCGATTATCACTAGATTATAATCGATTATTCATGCCTAAACTTCAATTCTGGAAAATTTTGAGCAGATAATCGATTATCATCAGGCATAATCGATTATCATGTAATTCTGAGTAGTGATTATTGAACTGATAATCGATTATCACGAGCCATAATCGATTATCGAGCTAACAGTTTCAAAAATAGAGTCGTTGGAGCGTCCCATAACGGCTATAAACGGCCATAAACGGCTAGTTTTTCCATTTTTCTTATAAATAGCCCCCCATAATCGATTGTTAGACACTTCTTTGCAACCAAATACTGCTAAAATCAAATCCAGAGCTCAAAATCTCTTCATTTCTCTTTCACTTCATAAACCTTCATCTTTTCCATCTTCATCCATGGCTGAACCAAAAAGGTATCGTTGCAAAACAGCTGGAGCTTCTTCCTCCTCTCAACCACGATTCGCCAACATAGATGGATGGATCTCCAATCAAGAGAAACATGCAGATTTCGTAAACTCCTGGCAAGAAAGTAAAATCATGGCGGTAAAGTATATCCGTCTTGATTTTTTTCGCTTTTATTTGTTTCAATTTCCAAAATAATTTTGCTGAGCAGGGGTTAGCACATCTAGTAGAACAAAAAGGAAATATTTATCCCGATCTCATAAGAGTTTTCTATTTCAACTTGCGCTATCGAGATGGGATAATATCTACCAAGGTCAAAGGCGTACGCATCATTTTAGATGATGACGTTTGGACAAATGTTGCTCAACTTCCTATCTGGGGTGATGTTGTCAAAGTCCATTTAGGACTTGAAGACTTCAACAGGATGCTAACTTTCCAATCCTTTCTGCGACATCCTGAGAGGCAAACAAATAGAAGGCAACTACTGGTTGGAGGATTCAAAGTTGAAGTGAGGATGATCCACTACTTGATTGTTTGGATTCTCTGTCCTAGAGCAACCAACCATGCTCAATGTTCTGAGCAGGATTTACTTATCTTGTATGGGATTTTAAATCACATACACATCGACTGGCCTGCTCTCATTGCTGACACCATGGTAAAAGCCAAGAAATCCCATTCTTATCAATTTCCTTATGCTCTTCTCGTTTCTAGGATTTTAGAATATAAAGGAGTACCTGTTGAAGGAGAACTTGTTCAAACCATTGAAGCTGTGGGATCAGAAATCGGAGATACTACCTTTCGTCAGATGGGATTCATTACTAGAGGAAGAGTCCTTATTCACAAAGATGATGACCATCCTGATGATGATGAAGATGACAATATGGACACTCATATGGCTGACCCAGTGAGTGCTGCAGCTCCATCTGAAGCTGGACCTTCCAGCATACCCTTCTCTTCCTCAACTTCTATGGAAGAACACTTTGCAAGATTATCTAAACAATTGGAGGATATGAGTCTAGCACAGAAGACACATTTTGATGAAGTACATGAGTGGCAGCAATCTCTTGATGAGTACTTAGCTGATCAATTTCTTGAGATTGATGTTTGACTACATAACATTGAGAATCATCTCAATATCCCACCTACTGAAAGATCCCCTACTCCTGAATTTTAGTTTTTAGGTTCCTAAGATTGATTGCTTTCTTTGTGGCATTTTGTCGTTAAAATCTTTATAAATTTCCTGTAATTCATTTCTTTTTTTAATAAAATGAGTTTTATGCATTTATTATCTTTTTGAGGGGGAGCTCATATTAAGGGGGAGATTCTTACTTTTTGCTTATGATAAAAAAGGGGGAGATTAGAAATATTAATATTATAGGGGAGAAGAAATAATATTTTTCAAGTGTACAGGTACTGCTAACTCTGTGGCTATTTTTAGTTTGTATGTATAATCGATTATCAGAAGCTTTTGAACTAAAATAATTTATTATCATGAAGCAATAAATGATTATCACAAGTCACACTTGAATAATCGATTATCACTTCAAATAATCGATTATCACTTTTTGAAATTTCTATAACGGACTTGAATAATCGATTATCACTTACAATAATCGATTATTCATGGCAGTTGGGAGCTGACCTTTGGCATTCAGTGTGCTTGGCTATATAATTGGTTTTTGAAAGCTTCAGAAAACAACTGTGTAAACTGAGAAAGCTTAGAACACTGAGTAGTCAGAGGAACGTTCTTGAGAGTTTTTGTTTACTTTGTTCCCTTGCCTGGTCTTGTCAAAGGAGAGGCTTACGTATCGTGTGTCGATAGTCGAAGTGGACTCTCTTCAAGTTGGCAAGGTTCTCTGTTTGGTCTTGTGAAAGGAGAAGCTCGTGAGTCGTTTGTCGATTGCCGGAGCAGTTCTCTTCAAGTTGGTAGAGTGGTTCTTTTCATTCTATTTCTGTATTTTTCATTGTAATCTGTTAAACTATTTTTAGTGGAACTGTTAATCACTCTTTGTAGTGATTAACGACTGGACGTAGATTCTGTTGAATCGAACCAGTACAAAAATCCTTGTGTGTTTTTCTTGTGCCCTATACTCATTTTATATTACGTATATCAACTGCTCGGTAAATTTTCTGAAAGAAAATCATTTTTGTAACAAGGACCAATTTGTTTTTAATCGTGATCGAATACGTTTTCTGCTCTCTGAGTTATTTATTCCGCTGCGTTAAACTTTGCGAAAATTACCCCCTCCGATACCGTCACAAGAAGCAGCAAGGGATTGGCTTTATGGTCTTCCTCCTGGATCTATCACTTCTTGGGAAGATCTTGAGCATATGTTCTTCGATAAATTCTTCCCTGCTCAGTATGGTTACAACAACGATACTGGATGGAATGACCCTAGCTTGGGATGGTATGACGCTCCACAGCAATATCAACCATCTCTGAATTCTTGTATGCCTTCTCCCCCTGTCTAGGAACCACAGCAGCTGTAGTTTTATGAGCCTGCCCAAGCAACTCCTCACTTTTCCACTACTTCTGAGCCTACATTGAAGGAGTTATTGGAGCAGATGACTATTTTGAACATTCAGTTCCGGCGAGAGAACATGGAGTTTCAGCAGGAGACCAGTGCTTCCATTCAGAGTTTGACTGATCCGATGGGGCAAATGGTCACTCAACTCACTGAGGAACAGTCTTATGTCTCAAAGGAATCACTATTTCAGACTGTTCAGCTTCCAGATGATGTTGGTACCATCCACATAGGAGATCGGGAGCAGAGTCATGAGCTTACTATTGTGCCACCTACTTTCCCACCCTCCTATGTCCCTACTCTTGCACTTGAGGAGACTGATGAAGATTTGGAGGACCAGGCAGGTATATGCAGTAATTTTGAGTCAGGTAGACCACTTTCACCTTCCACCACTCTACCAACATTCAGGGAAGTGGAGGTAAACATACCTATGATTGATTCCATTGTTGATGATTCTTGTGTTGATAGGTATGTTGATGTTGATGATATTGATGAGCATGCTTTTGATTTTCACTCTTTGCATGATGAGAAACAACTTTTGCCATCTTGTTTGAATGCTTATTCTCCATGCACTGAACATGAATCTGAACCTGTGATTGATATTATTTCTATGTTTGAAATTGATTCATGTTCTGAGGGTATATTTGGGGTTCATCCTGTTACACTGGGATTGGGTGTTATACCTCTGCATGTTATTTCTGTGGAGCCACATTGTACTAACCATGTTGCAGGAGGTACACATGAATTTGACCAACACACACCCAGGGTGGAAGATAAGGGTGCAAGCATACGCAAAAGCTTGAACATCAATAGGCACCAGCTGAACCCACTCATCAACAATCACTGCTTCTTGGATCCAGCTGTGGAAGACATCTCCCTGCTTGATCAAATTTGGAGGATGAAGCAGTTCTTCCTCTACACTTCTTTGCTGAATCTTGTGGTGGAAGATATCCCCCTGAAAGTCCAAAATTGGCAACTGCCACCATGATCAGGGGAGTTTCCTTTTCCCTTCTCCCCCCTTTTCCCGCTTTTATTGCACTTGTCCATGATCTGTTGATTGTTCTGATTTCTAATCTTATGCTTGTGACACATTGAGGACACTGTGTAGTTTAAGTGTGATCTATTGGGGGAGACTCTGAATTTTCTTTGATTAGTTTATGTTTTTTTGCGTTAAATTTTTTTGTGTTCTAGGTAGTCTTTGTTTTGTCTTGTGTATAGTTTTACCTGTTTCTTGTGATCTCTGGACTTGGTTTAGGTTGTAGATTTATCTTTCACTTCATTGATACTCTGATTTGCTTGGAAATCCTTGCTTTTCTCTGCTTGGAAGATGATTATGATGTTTGAAAAGGTGATTGATTGTGACAGAAATACCCTTTGTGAGAATTGAGCCACTTTATATTCTTTCTTGTGTGTGATGTCTCTTAATTGCTTGCACATATTCCTTGGCTTGACTCTTTTTGATAATTCTTGATTGATATGCATGTTTGGAAGTGATAAAGGCAATTTTGTTGTTCGGCCTCTCTAGCCAGATGAGCCTACCTTGTTGTGATCCATTGATAGCCCCTTTGAGCCTATACTTTCCCCATTTCTTTGTTTTGAAGCTTATACACTAGCCCTAAGTGAAAAACCATGTTTACCTTAACCTTAGGGAATTTTGGAGCTTTGGAATTGTTTTGGGAATAAGTGTGGTCTCCTTGGGAATTCAGATGAATTGGCTATTTGGTTCCTCTTCTTGTTTTGTTTTTGAATATATGTTATATATCTTGTCTCAAACAGTTGTGTTCTTCAAAGAGAGAAAAGAAAAGAGACAAGATGAAAAAAAAAAGAAGAAAAAATACAGAAAAATGAAAAAAAATTGTTGTGTGAATAATGGAGTCAAGAAGAGGATTGAATTAGAGGTTTTGGGTGTGTTTCACTGTGTTTACACTTGTTCCGCATTGCTCCTCTATTCCTTTTGGTTTGTAGCTTCTCATCCATATTATATCCGCCCTTTTCCTTGGCCCCATTACATCCATAAAAGACCTTTTGATTTGAACATGCATATGTGTTTTGAGTGATGATATTAGAGGCTTGCCAAGTCTGTTTGTTGCTTGCTTTCTTGAGTGCATTGAGTTGATATTATTTACCTTAGACACTTGAGAGAAACACTGATAGTGCATCTGTGAGGTTCTGAAACTTTTGATTCACCTCTTGAGCTGATTGATCATTTTGTCATGCTTTGAACTGCTTGGATGATTTCATGAGTATCTGTTTTCTTTGATTCTGTGATGGATACTGTCCACTTCCTTTCTTTGTCCAGATTTCTTGAGGACTGTAATTCTGTCTTTTTCTTTCCTTGTTAGTCTTTGTTTTCTGTTTGTTGAGTCTATGCGAGCTTCCAGATGTCTTCTGATTTGTTTCCTTATTAGCGTCTTCATTTTTCCCAGGAGTGCAAAAGACTAAGTGTGGTCTATTTTGACGAGTCGATATTTTATTGATTTCACTTAGTTTATTGTGCTAGAATTACTCAGGAAATTGTGCTTAATTGTCCGGTATTTTCCCGTTTTTCCTAATTGTGCTTAATTTGACCGGAAATTCTAATTTTAATTAATTTGAATTTTCTGAGCTAATTATTTGCATTATTATTTTCAGGGAAAATTTTGGAAATATAATTTTGGGACATTTGAAAGGATGTCACATAATTCAAGACTTTTCACAAAAGAAGTATGCTAGAAAAGAAGGGCACTATGCTGATTTTACCCTTTGGGCTTAGGAGAAAGGGATGCTTCAATTAGTAAAAATGGAAATGTCACGGCTTTTTGTTTTTGGACGCACACACTGCAGCATTTGACGTACACAGAGGAGATATGTGCATTAATTCAAATATGAATTTTGAAGAATGAATGTCCACATGAAAACACATCCAGCAAATAAAAAAAAATCCTGCAGCGGGGCCCATAGGAAAATTGAATATGGGTGGTGCATGGCTTTGGAGAATAGGTGCTGATTCATTAACGCGGCCCAACACCAGGTCACGTCCAACATTTAGCTTCACACACTGATTTGGATTCTCAATGGAAGAGAGGAGTGCATGGTGCAGCGGGGCCTATTTGTAAGCAACAAACACGTGACAGTACACGGTCACACATTTTCTTTAGGAAAGCAAAGGGTATTAAAAGAGGTGTGTGGTTAGAAATTCAGCAGCAGCACAAGACGGCCCAGCTGTTTCAATGCTCCGAGGTCTAGCCAATCCACGTTGGCAATTGGGAGGGCACAGTCTCGAGATCCACCCTAGAAGAAGAGTGTCGTCATTTTTATTATACAGACTCTCGACAGATACACTGGCTTGTGGGAACGTTGTTTCTTTTTGTGGGAGCTGCCATCACACACTTCAGATTTTGGGAGAAATAGAGCAACACTTGGATTTTGGATGAAGAGGTGCTGCAGACACACTCCATTCACTCTCGGTGCTGGACATTTCCTTTTGTTTCTTTAAGAGTTTTTCACACTTGGATTTTGGATTTAATTTTCCTTTCTTTAGAAGAACATGGTCACGACCTAGGTGTAGAATTTTAAGAGGCTTTTTTTCATTTTAGCTAAAGTGAACACATGGGTCATGACATGGTAAATCATTTTGTTAATCATTTTTTTATATTATCTTAATGCTTGCACCAAGGAATGTTTCTTACATATATTTTCATGTAAAATTGCAATCGGCATTTTATTTTATTTTTATTTTTATTATTATTATTATTTTTTCTTTATTAGCTAAACCTTGTTTCTTTTAATTTTTATTCCAAGCTTTAATGTGCATATTATGTTTAGCTAAGTGTTTCTTTAATTTTATTTTAGTTTGCTGCATTTTAATTAATTCATGCATCTTGTTTTAGGACTGTTCAATTTACTGTTTCTATGTTGTCTGTTATGTTTAGTTTATTGTTTTCGTTTACTTTAATGATTTTAATTATGTTCGGTTTAATTTCCATTTTTAATTTAGTCTAATTTTCTTTTCACAAAACACTTTCAAAACCCCCCACTTCGTGTTTGATCTGATTCCTGAACCACTAATTGGTCCTTGAGAGACGACCTAGGAGTTACATTCCTAGCTATACTGCATTCTTTTATGCAATCAAATTTGTATGGGCTGCGACACCCATCAAGCCGGTAAGGATGTCCCTCCTCATGGTAAACGGATCCCCCAAAAAACCTTGTGGTATGGTAGAAGATGTCATGGTGCAAGTAGCTAACCTGATATTCCTGGTGGATTTTGTGGTACTAGAGATGGAGGAAAATGCAACGATCCCTATCATTCTTGGAAGGTCGTTCCTGAAGACAGCCAAAGTAATCATCAATGTTGATGAAGGAACCATAGCTCTCAAAGACCAAGAAGAGGAGATGATCTTCAGTGCCTGTAACACAGGGCGGCAAATTCAAGTGAACAAAACCAATCCCAAAGCTGCATTTAAAGATGCACCCGGGAATAGTACCAAAGCCGCCAAACCAAAGAGGAAAGGTAAAAAGTGTTTTCTGTCACTGATAACGGTCTAAAAACTGTTATTTTCATGCTTGAATTTGATATCAAAACACACCCTTTGTAGCTTAAAATGAGCTTAGAATCAAGTAAAACTCTTAAGTTGTGTCACATGAGAATCAAAAGCTGTTTTTAGAGATATTATGCTTGTTTTGCATTGTTGTGCAGGGTTTTTGATGAGAATTGAAGATGGAAGTGAAGTAGGAAGGTCATAGACTCAAGAATGAAGGAGAAAAAGGAAGAAAAGAAGAGTCTATGGACCGCTCAAGCATCAAATTCCAACGTTGAGCGTCCTAATTCGAGGTGGAGCTACTGTTTGGCGCCTAGGCGGTGGCGCTGAGCGTCCAGAATGGCAAGAGGCAAACAGCTCAGCGGTCCATTTTGGCGCTTGGGCAGTGGTGCGACTTGAGGCAAACCGCTGAGCGGCCAACTTTGGCGCCTAGGCGGTTGTCTGTTTTATATTTTGGATTCTGAGATCTTTCTGTTATCTTTTTGGCTTATATATAGCCCTAGTGCGAATCCAAATGCATTCTTTTGGTAGAGAGAAATGTCCACACAGCTCTACACACCTTGGAGGAGATTTCTTGGATGCTTAGGCTCCACTTTATCAAATCTAGGGTTTGTTTTTCAATTCTTTCATTATTTTCATCTAGGGTTTTGTGCTAACAATATTTTCTAGGGTTTTGTGTTTTGTTTATGCAGGATTGTGTTAGAACCAGGAGCAACAAAAATTCTGAACCTCTTCTTGAAGGGCTTGAGACCAGTAGGAGGCCAAGAGAAAATAAATTATCTAGAGAACCTTCTTTAAAGAAATTCCCAATGGCTTCTCAAACTGGTGAAGAAGAGAGCAATGCTAGCAGACGCACCTTGGCAGACAGTTTTTGGCCCTCATCATTTCAAAAACATTACAAGGCCAAGGGTTAATGCTGCAAATATGGAGATGAAGCCTGCTCTGGTTCAACTTGTAAAGAGCAACCAATTCAATTTACTGTCTCATGAAAGTCTATATTGGGGACTGAAGTACCTGTGACAAAGGCTTTGCAGCAGATCCTAGAATACAAAGAATTTTTGAAAAAGCTCCTCAAAAAGAAAAATTTAAAAGGGGAGACAATTGAAAAACAAGGAGACTGCAACATGATTTTGCAGAGGACTCTTCCTCCAAAGGTAGAAGATCCAGGAAGTTTCATTATTCCCTGCAACATTGGGGACCACAAGATTGTGAAAGCCTTAATTGATTTGGGGTCCAACATCAACTTAATGCCCTTAATTGTTCTAAAAAATATTGGTGAGTTGGAAGTTAAGCCGGCAAGGATGTCCCTCCTCATGGCAGATGGATCCCTCAAAAAACCTTGTAGTATGGTAGAAGATGTCATGATTCAAGTTGCTAACCTGATATTCCTGGTGGATTTTGTGGTACTAGAGATAGATGAAAATGCAGAGATCCCTATCATTCTTGGAAGGTCGTTCCTGAATACGGCCAAAGTAATCATCAATGTTGATGAAGGATCCATAGCTCTCAAAGACCAAGAAGAGGAGGTAATCTTCCGTGTCTGTAACATAGGGTGGCAAAATCAAGTGAAGAAAACCAATCCCAAAGCTGCATTTAAAGATGCACCCGAGAATGGTACCAAAGCCGCCAAACCAAAGAGGAAAGGTAATAAGTGTTTTCTGTCACAGGTACCTAAAAAGGAAAAAGATAGCAAAGGAGAGGATGTTCACCAAAGTCCTCTAAAGAAGCAGGAAGGACTGAGACCAGGCCTCCCTGTACAATTGAACAAAAAGCTCTGGGTAATAAAGGACTTCATAGCTGATGGACTAATAGAGATTGAATCTCCTACTTCTAGGAGAACAAAAAAGGTGAACAGGAAAATGCTGAAAATCAGTTGGCATTCTAAAGCAAAGGATAACACCACAATTAAAGATGTAGATGGTTGATATGACATGAGCTTATTGGGTCAAGCTAGTGACGTTAAAGAAGCGCTTGTTGGGAGGCAACCCAGTGCTTTGAACCTTTACTTTTTAATTTTTGTTTTTGGTTTTGATGTGTGTTTTCTTTTATTTTATTTTTTTATGCTCTGCTTGAATGAACTAAACTGTTTTGATTCAACTGTGCTATTTTTTGTGTCATAAGCTTGCTTTTTGAAAATTCTAGTGTTTGATTGAGGTCAGATGATGCATAATGATAAATTTATGAGACAAGTTCTTGAAATAAATTTTGATTAAAATACTGAGCATGTTGTTTTTCTAAATATGAGAACTTGAGGGTTTACCTGTGTGAGTTTTGAGCTTCAGAGTTGTTTTTAAATAATTGTTGTCACTTTGGAAGCATGAATGATTTTGCCCAATTTTTCTTTGATTGAATTACTTGCCTACAGGTTCCATATGATCAAGGCCATCTTTCCCTTATTCTTTTGGCCTTTAGAATATTTTTGCCCATTGAAAAGAGAACAATTTGTTCTAACCTTTGAACCTTGAGCCTGATATGTCTTGAAAAACGTTTTTGAAAAATCTTTACCTTGAGTTAAGTTGAGAACATTTGATGAGGTACTGATAAAGGTTCAAGTTTGGGGTTACCAGGAAACAACGCACCTCTCTAGGCAGTGAGCAATCAAAAGAAAAAAGCAAGAAAAAGGCAAAAAGAAAAGGAAGTGAGAAAAAGAAAAATTCAAAAGAAAAAGAAAAAGCTCACTGCAAGGGAAGACTGGGTAAAAGAAAAGAGAGTTGTTCTTGAAAGATGAATTCATAAATGTCTTTCTTAACTCAAGGAACTTTGTTGACCAGAAAAACCAATTTCCTTCTTAGCCCAGCCAAGTTAAAATCCATGAAAAGCCCTTGTGATGACAACCTGCTTGTGAGTATGTTTGATTGTGGTTAAATGAAAGGCAAAATTAATTTGTGTGACAATGTGACAACAGAGAGAAACACCACAGCATACACCTGTGAGTTGAGTGAGACACTTTTGAATGCTTGAGATATATTTTTGAGTGCTTGAGTGAAACACTTTCCCTGGTGAGGAATAGTTCTCTGAATTTCTGATTGCATCTTTGCTTGGTTGATTGATCACTCTTAAGGATAACACCTGTTGAAAATGCATCACATTGAGCATGATTGAATTGAAGCATCTGCACATCTTGACTGAAATCTTATGCTGAAATTGATAAAAGTGATCCCTTGTCTTGGAAAAGTTTTTGAAAAAGGTTGAGTCATTGTAGTGAGTGTTCAGAAAAGCTAAGTTGCATTGTGTTTGCTTGAGGACAAGCAATGTTCTAAGTTTGGGGTTGTGATAACAGTTTGAACACCATTATTTGCTATGTGATTTTGATACTAAAAGCACCCTTTTTCACTTAGAAACTTGCTTGGACTCATGAGTTTTCAATAAATTGTTTGAATAAGAGAGTTGAGGTTAACTTTAACAGTTTTCTAACAAATTCCCCTTGTTTTAACAGAGATTGAAGGAATACTAGAAGAAGAAGTGAAAAGCCAAGAAGATGGAGCTAAAAAGGGGTCAAAAGGCACCAAGAAGAGGGAAAACCCGAAGCCCAGGCGACAAGAACGAGAAAACTACGCGAGCAGAATCACCGTTGCTCGCCCGGGTGACGGACGCTCGAAGTCTGGGCGTCCAAAACTGACGCCCAAGCCCAACATGAACCCCAATTCATGCTTAGGCGAGCTCCCTGCGATGCTTGAGCATGATTTCACATGGATCGGGCCCTGATTCTACTTTGATTTAACTCTTTCGGACCGGGCCGCACTTTGGGACGCGTCTGACACTATTTGAAGGACCCTGGGGCTCTAGGTTTTGCATCCCTGGCAGAGAAAAGCATAGCAATACACTCTTAGCCAATTCTTAGTCTTCCATTCTCTTTTTCTCTCTTCCATTGTTCATAGGGTTCCCTCACGTCTATGGGGAACTAATTTCTATTTGTTGTTGAAGAATGATGTAGTCTTGTAAACTCTCATGTATTCGAATTGATTCTTAATTCTATATGCTTTTTTTGATTATTTGTTAGAGTAACTCATCTGCTTTATTCTTGCTTATACAATAGCATTATCTGTGAGTTGCATAAGTGTCGGGAGGTTCCTTTCAATTTAGGTCCTTGTTGAATTACTCCTAAGGGTTATGTTCCTCAAGGATGAGGGTATGAGTCTTAGTCGTCTAAACCTCTTGATCTTCACATCTTTTTACCAGGAATGCTAGGAATTGTATGAACTCGTAATTAGGGACAAGCTTATTTACCGAGGGATCGGGTTTAAGTGGTTTAGTGAGGAACATTGGCCTTAATGAATAAAGAAGAACTCTTATATACATGAGAGGGAACTTGGTGAAATCTAACCCCAACAACATACTCATCTCATATCAATCAACCTCCATTCATCTCTGTGCTCTTTTGCCATTGATCAATTTTATTTTGCTTTATTTTATTCTCTTCGCAATACAAACCCATGATATCTTTTATTTTAAGTCTTAATTAATCTTGTTTTCACACAACTGTTCAGCGCCGAGAGTCCTCTGGGATACGATACTTGGTCTTACCATTTTATATTACTTGTGCGACTCGGTACACTTGTCGATTTGCCCCAACATCGATATGGACACATACGAGGAAATCTAGAATTGGGGAAATTCTCTCGGGAGTAATATTACATAGACATAGGAATAGGAGGACCGATTACCTTTAAGCTTCTGTGCGAATGTAATGCATAATTAATTGCTAGGGAGACAAGACATTGTAAGCTAGTAATTAAGGGTAGGCTTTCTTCACCGAGCCATCGAGATTAAAGTAAATTAGAAAGTGACATTAACATTAATGAAGAAGTTGAATTCGTAACTACATGAGAGTGGATAGGATAAGTCGGAAACCCCAACAACATAATCATTCTGTATACATCAATCACCTGCGTATTCTTTTGGTTAATTGATCAACTTTTGCATGCATATTTACTTTTTTGCATTACAAACACACCGATTTTCGTTCTAGAGTCTTAAATAATCAACAAATCACATTACTGTTTAGGCCAATGAGTCTCTAGAGAAAATGATACTTGGTCTTACCATTGATATTATTTGATACGATTTGGTACACTTGCCGGAATCTTAACAAGTTTTTGGCGCCGTTGTCGGGGACTCGTGGTTTAACTATTCTATTTGTGTTATTCTTAACCAGTTAGACTTTACCTTTTTATCTTCTTTATTTTTATTGTTTTTAACTTTTGTTTTTGTTATCTTTATTTTATATTTTTTTGGGCTAATTAGGCACTCTAGTGCAGTGTTCTTTAGTGTATGCAGGATGAAATCTGTACTAGGAGCACAAGATCATCAGAACCTTTCGTTTTAGGCCTGGAATTAGAGAAGACTGCCAATAGAAGATGAAGAAGGCAAATAATGAAGAGAAATTAGTTCACCAAGACTTTGTGCATGAAGATGAGGAACTCAAACCTAGCAAACTAGTGAGATACAAGAATAGGTTATGAGTGATTAAAGATATTAAAGAGAACGAGTTATTGATATTGAGGCTCCTTATTCAAGGAGAGTAAAGATGGTGACTAGGAAGTTGTTGAGGTTATGTTGGTGTGATTAAAGAGAGAAGAGTACCAACATCAAAAATCAGGATTGAGCTTAATGGTGTCAAGCTAATGACATTAAACAAGTGTTTATTGGGAGGCAACCCAGTTTCTGAACTTTTTTTTTTTAATTCATTTAGTTGAGTGGTTTGGATTTGATTTTGCTTTGTGTGTTGAATGTTTTTAGGTTATATGTTGCTTCTGATGGTAGTGATGACAACATCTACTGATGGATGCTAGGAGGACTCATATGACAACATTTATTGATGGATGTTGTTATGATGAGGATGACGAATGATAACATCTACTGATGGATGCTGCTAGAACATCTACTGATGGATGTTGCCATGATAAGGATGAGGAATAATAGCATCTACTGAAGGATGCTATGTGATTAAGCATCTACTGAAGGATGTTATGTGATTAGACATCTACTGATGGGTGTATTGACAACATTTACTGATGGATGTTGATGAAGATGAGAAAGATTAACATCTACAGATAGGTGCTGATAAGAAAGATTCACATCTACTGATGGATGCTGGAAGATTCAGATGAAAGCATCTACTGATAGATGTTATGCTATATCAGGACTTTCTATGTTTTTGTTTTTTTTATGCTTATTTAAATTTTGTTTATTTTGTTTTAGTTTGCTTATGTACTTGGTTTAACGAATATTTGATGCAATGGTTAGGTTTTATGTGATGAACTATTGATTGTGATAAGTAATATTCTTGTGTTTGCTCTATTGTTTTGAGATGGTCGAGAATATGATTGATTTAGCTTGTAAGTACAAACAGGTGGTTGCTCATAATTATTTAAGACTAATGCATGATTTAAATTGTGATTGATATACTTGGTAGGATGTTTATCAAAATTGTGGAACCTTTGAATTAACTTGTGAGAGGTTGGGATCCAGAGTTTTATTGTTGTTGAATGCTATTGCTTTGGAATCATAGTTGATTTTGCCTAAGTTTTTATGTTGAACTATTTGCTTGCTTATGTCAAATGATCAAGGTCATCTGTTCTTCTCCTTTATAAGCCAATGCTAATATTTTAACCCAAGAAAAAAATTGTTTTACCCTTTGAACTTTGAGCCTGAAAGGGAAAAAACCTTTGAAATCCTTGCCTTGAGTTGAGTATGTTTGTATGATAATGGAGAATGGTTCAAGTTTGAGGCTGTTGGGAAATTGAAAAAAAAATGTGAAAAAAAAATTATAATGAAAAACAAAAAGAGCATTGAGCAAAACAAAAGACAGAGAAAAGAAAAGTGAGAGAAGAAGGAAAAGAAGGATAAGTTCAATGAATGAAAAGTTGGGATTAAATTGAGAAGTGGTTTCTGAAGTGAAAAGGAGAAAGAGAATTTGATGTTAAATGATGAAATTATTATTTACTCTCTTAACTCAAGGAATTTTGTTGTCTAGAAAAACCAATTTTCTTCTTAGTCCAGCCGCATTACAAGCCTAGAAAAGACCTTGTGATGACAGTTTGCTTGTGAATATGTTTGATGTGTTTAATGAAGGGCAAAGTTGATTTATGTGACACTGTGATGGTAGATTGAAAGAAACACTGACACCTCACTGTACACCTTTGAGCTTGAGTGAAAAACTTTCTTTAGTGAGGAATGATTTCATGCATTATATGAAACATTCTGCTTGGTTGTTGATCACTCATAAGGTTTTTGCATCTGTTGTGTATTTATTGTTATGTGAGCACTATAGTTAAAGCTTGATTGGCTAAGACAATGATTGATTTTTTTATGATGAGAATTAGTAGTTTTAGTTTTAGTTTTACAAGTTAACAAAGAACACAAATAAAGTACACTTCTTGATATATGTAAATTTATTATCTTTGAAGATTTATTAGTGATATTATTGTATAAGTCAACCACATATAATAAGAATTTTATAAGAAACTCCAAACTAGTAAGAAACTCTTAAAAAAAATAATTCAAAATAAAAAATATAGAAAAAAGAAAAGAATAAATGAGAGTGAAAGAAATGTGCGAGTCTTTGTATATTCTCAAGGTGAGAATGAGCACCTACTTACAAGTGGTCACAAACCAACAGAAGCAACCCAACAACCCAGTGGAAGCAGAACCGCAACTTAACGGTTGAAGCCTCCATGATGTCCATAAAGAAGAAACTAATGAAACCGAAAACGGGGGCAACAAATTTAGTGCAAAGCACATTCAAAACGTGTTCTATTATATATATATATATATATATATATATATATATATATATATATATATATATATATATATATATATATATATATATATATAAAATATATAAAACAATAAAATGTAATACATCTGAACTGGTATAATAAAATATAGGTTTAATCATTCTGATAGTCCCTATTTTCGGTGACTTTTTTCAATTAGGTCCCTCATTTTTTCTTTTCCTCAATTGGGTCCCTATTTTTGAAAAATTGAAGAAATTAGATCACTGTCGTTAGTTCCGTACTAACACCGTTAAAAAGGGTGACATGTGTCAGCTCGTGATTTTTTTGAATTTTATAAATATATTTTTAATTATTTTTATTTGTATTTTTTTTGTTTTTCTTTTAAAAATAAAATTTGCCACGTGTCAAGTTGACATTGTGCCATGTAGCAATGACAGTGTGAGGTGGCACTGACAGTGCCACGTGTCACTGTCAAACCACGTGTCATTGCGTTTGTTTCAATTTGGTCCCTGTATTTTTATTTTGTTCCAATTTGGTCCTTGTATTTTTATTTTGTCTCAATTTAGTCCTAATTTTTTTAAAAATTTAAAAAAATTTGTTCCTTCCCAAATAAAATATGGTATGTACATTCTCCAAATTTTTTTCTTTAAATTTGTTTCTGTTAAACAAATTATCAGTAATGATGTATTTCAAATCGAAATATTTAACTCTATAAACATTTTATGAATTGTTGAGGAAGTATTGAGACTATACTTGTGTAGATTACCTTCACACAAATATTTATTATTGAGATGTTAACTTTTACAAGTTACTCATTCATATTATTTAGGTTAAATGATTTCTTTACTACTATATAAATAAAAATGTGTCATATGTTAGTTTGTAATTTTTTTATTTTTCTAATAAAAAAATTAATTTGTATAAATTTCTTTGTAAAGATTTATATACAAATAAA
The DNA here is from genome assembly GCA_036885675.1 of Vigna mungo. NCBI lineage: Eukaryota > Viridiplantae > Streptophyta > Magnoliopsida > Fabales > Fabaceae > Vigna > Vigna mungo. The sequence continues at coordinate 34,504,799 of CP144700.1, forward strand.
ATTTTGTTTAAACTTGTAGAAAAACAAAATTGTTTAGTTTTTTAAAAAAATAGTACTAAATGAAGACAAAATAAGAATATATGGACCAAATTGAGACAAATTAAAAATATAAGGACCAAATTGAGACAAATCTAATGACACGTGGTCTGATAATGACACGTGGTCTGATAGTGACACGTGGTCTGATAGTGACACGTGACACTATCAGTGTCACCTCACATTGTCATTGCCACGTGGCTCAATGTCAACTTGACACGTGACAATTTTTTTTTAAATATAAATAAAAAAATTAAAAATAAAATTAAAAATAATTAAAAATATATTTAAAAAATTCAAAAAAATCACGAGCTGACATGTGTCACCCTTTTTAACGGTATTAGTACGGAACTAACACCTAATTGCTTCAATTTTTCAAAAATAGGGACATAATTGAGAAAAAGAAATAATGAGGGACTTAATTGAAAAAAAAATCACCGAAAATAGGGACTATCAGAATGATTAAACCTAAAATATATAAATCAATAGATTAAGAAATTTAATAACATAATTATTCACATTAATTGATATAACAAATTATATAAACTAAAACATATTATGTGTATTAACCATTTATTAATTAATCTATCTTATAATTCTTATTGTTTTTCTGTTGTGCTTAATATATGTACCTAATATTCATGAGTGCTCTAGCAGTTATTTCACGTAATCAATCAAAATAGTTTTAACATTTACTTCATTATATTTGTTTCGGTAGATAATTTGTGGGACCGAGAAACTACCCTGGCTGACGTGGCTTTATCACTTTCTGATGCTTGGATTGACTGGATCGCTCACTTTTCTTAGATCTTGACTACTCGCTTTCCTTCACCCTTGACCATTCGGTGATCTTCAAGTTTTAACCGAGGGGAGAGGTACCTGCAATGGCACTTCGACGCTCAAGTTAGGAGCGGTTTGATGAACCTCGGTTCACAATTGAGTACTTAGTGATTTTATGATCACTGTAGAATATTTCTGAATGTGATTGGAGAGTGATTTGTAGGTACTTGACTTATGGCCTTGGCTCTCTATTTATAATTTGTCTCATGGACCTTAAACTGATATAAGTCCAATAAAATATAAACAAAATATAATATAAACAGACTTACCTGAAAATCTTGTCAGTTGCTATATATCTTTAAATAGATATTCTTGATTATCCTTTTATTATTTTATCTTTTGCTCATCAATATCTTTAATAAGATATTCTTGATTATTTTATATCTTTAATCAGATATTTTATACCGTGCATCATCCCCCCAAGTCTGAGTTAACCGTTTGCTTTTAGCCGCGGTTAACTATAGGACTTATGAGCTTGAGGGAGGTTGTTCTCGTTGTATTGTAAGGCCGGATGACCAAATACCTAAGCCCGAATACCTGAATACTTGCAATCATGGAAGGCTGAGCAGTTGAGGCCGAATGGCCGAACACCTATGAGGCCGAACGACCGTGTACTTGAACACTTGAGGCTAAATGGTTGAATGCTTGTGAGTGAGTGTTCATCGGGGGGATGTCTTTACCATTCGGTTGATAGTCCTTGGGGGACTGTCTTTAATTTATAGTCCATGGGGGACTGTCTTTGATTTATAGTCCATGGGGGACTGTCTTTGATTTATAGTCCATGGGGGACTGTCTTTTGCCCTGCAGGGCCGATTGGTCGAACACATATGAGGTCGAATGATTGAATACCTGTGAGGCCGAATGGCCAAATACCTGTGAAGCCGATTGGCTGAATGCTTGTGAGGCCGATTGGACGAGCACCTGTGAGGCCGATTAGCTGAGCACCTTTCAGGCCGAATGGCCGAGCACCTTTGAGGCCACCGAGCACTTATGAGGCCGAATGACCGTGAGGCCGAATGACCGTGAGGCCGAATGACCGTGAGGCTGAATGACCGAGTACCTGTGAGGCGAATGACCGAGTACCTGTGAGGCTAAAAGACCGAGTACCTGTGAGACCGAATGACTGAATACCTGTGAGGCCGAATGACCGAGTACCTGCAAGGCCGAATGGCTAATACTTGTGAGGCCTGATGGCCGAGTTCCTTTGAGCCAAATAAATGTCGGGATTGAAATTTATTTTCCACATAAGTCACAGATTATGTATCAGTGATATGTAATCTTGTTCACTTTTTGAATGTTTAGATAGGATGGGTCGGTCCACCCATGTGGCATAATCACCGTTGATTAGATTGATGTAAATGCATCTTTTTAAATCTCTAAAATCTCTAAAGCATGATAATCTATAAAATGGAATAAAACAAATGCTAGGTCGGACCATATAATTATGGAATCACGGGAGCTGAGGTTATATGTTATATTATTATATTATAATATAAAACAAGTGTTTCAGCATATAACATGCTATTATATTATTAAGTATATATATCTTCAATATCTATAAGATAGTCATTATGATCTTCGTTAGATCTTTTATGAGATATCCATATTTGTAGTTTATATTATATATAATATATCAGATATGATAAAAGTCGTTATTTAATATTCTTAATATTTATATTTATATGAGATAATTGCTGCAATATTTACGGTAATCACATTTTTAAGATATTTGTATTTTAAAAAAATACTTATCTTGTTGATGAAACTTCACGTTGATGACCCATGTTTTGTAACTTTAGCTTTGACGAAAATTCATGTTGATCCGAAGTGGCAATGTTGAGATCGAGCGCTTATCTTGGTTCCTCGTGGCTTTCAATGGGATGTCCCCGACCCCACGGTGGGCGCCAAAATGTTTCGGTAGATAATTTGTGGGACAGAGAAACTACCCTAGCTGGCGTGGCTTTATCACTTTCTGATGTTTGGATTCACTAGATCGCTCACTTTTCTTAGATCTTGACCGTTAGCTTTCCTCACCCTTGACCGTTCGGTGATCTTCAAGTTTTGACCGAGGGGAAGGTACCTGCAATGACACTTCGACACTCGAGTTAGGAGCGGTTTGATGAACATCAGTTCACAATTGAGTACTTAGTGATTTCATTATCAATGTAGAATATTTCTGAATGTGATTGGAGAGTAATTTGGAGGTACCTGGCTTGGCTTGTGGTTCTGGCTCTCTATTTATAATTTGTTTCATGGACCTTAAACTAATATAGGCCCAATAAAATATAAACAGAATATAATATAAATAAACTCAAAATCTTGTCAATTGCTAAATATCTTTAAGTAAATATTCTTGATTATCTTTTAATTATTTTATCTTTTGCTTATCAACATCTTTAATAAGATATTTTTGATTATTTTATATCTTTAATTAGATATTCTATATCGTACAATATTATTTATAAGTTATACATGTTTTGCTCTTTTTCATTATAAAAAATCATATATTTCACAATCATCTTTATTAATTCGCTTCAACAATAAAAATATCTTCGTACTAATACGTGATGGGTGAGTGTGGTGATAAATGGACCACGAACCAGACGGACTAGGTTGGAGTGTTTCATGTGCGTTGTCACATCAAATTTGAGTACCAGTAAATAGTGATGGGCTGGGCATGAATTTTACAACAAGAAGACAAATAAAATGACAAAATATACAGTGGTCACTGGATGACTAAATTTTCAAAATTGAAATAATCTATAAGGCAATCAAAAGTTCATTTTAAATATAAAAAACAGAACTTTTTAACCTAACGGTTTATTTTTAATCAAATTGAATAAAAAAAATAAATTATTTATTATATTAAATATAATATTATATATTAAAAATTAATTGGAAATTAATAAATTTGTACAGATATGTCTTTTGAATATTGCTTACGGCTTAATTTTATTGTATTTAAATGTTTGTATTTATTATAATATGATAAAAAGTTATGTTGCAATTTGTAATTAATTATGTATTTTATTATAAATATATTATATAATTTATTTTAGAGTTTTATTGTATTATCTTTATCTATATTTAAATTTGATAATAATTTTGAAGGAAATATTATTTTACAATTTAATTTATTATATAAGTCATTAATTTATATTTTTTGTTGGAAACTACTTACTAATATTTCAATTTCTATTCAGTTGCTAAAATTTTGTCACCTTAAAATGCCAGGCTAATTTAGCGATGGACAATTTATTGTTTAGATTAATTCCAAATTCTAATAGAGATGGATAAAATTATGCTGCTACTAATCAAATTAATTAATATTTAAGTCGGTAATGTGGTGATAAATTATTAACTAGTATGGTTTTCTAGCACAAATTTCCTGTCACTAATATAGTGATTAATAAAAGATATCATTTAACAAGTGAATGATCACTAAACTCCTACTAATATTAAGTTTAGAAAATTTCATTAAATATAGTAAACTCTTAATTACCTAGACATAGAGGTATTTATGGATTTGAAGTCATAATACAAAAACTTTTTAAAAAGTTTTTTAATATATTGTTTTAGGGATATAATATATTATCTACTTTCATTGTGATTCTAATACCTAAAATTACATTGGTTTTATCTATGTCTTTTAATTTCAAATTTAGATTCTAAAAACAATTTAATTCTAGAGACTATATCATGCATGTACTAAAGATTAGCATGTCATCCACATATAAACATATATCATAACATATTCATTATTTTCAGATTTAGAATACACACAATTATCAACATCTTTAGGTAACACTAGTGCAAAACCGTTGTTTAACGTCACCCTTTAGACGTCGGTTTTGTGAAACCCCGACGTCTATTTCTGCACGGTGGCATTACCGTAAATATATTGGAAAACTAGATGTCGGTTTCGATGTCAGGTGACGTCTCTGACATCTTAGACGTCGCACCTTCCGCAAACCGACGTCCAATTGCCTGAGGTATGTGATAAGACAGTCAATTGACGTCGGTGTTCACGGCGACCGACGTCTAATAGGCTACAACTATTGCTGCTCACCAAATTCCCAGGAGCTAAGACATCGGCTAGAAAGGGCACCAACGTTCAAGTCACTGACAGGAAATCAAACGTCAAACCGGTTCAGCTTTAAACGTCGCATAGACGTCGGATCCCATGAAAAATCGACGTCGACTTGGCTACAATTAATGTTGTTCACCTAATTCCCATGCGCTTAGACGTCACATAGTCAAATGTCGACGTCTAAGGCCTGTCTGGAAGGCGGGAAGACAAAAATTCTTCAATTTAAACGTCGGTTCTGCACCTAAGCGACGTCTATTTTCACCAATTCGATGGTTTTAGACGTCGGCTAGGAGGGGCACCGACGTGAACTACCCTGACAGAAATCCAAACGTCAATCTTTTCAGCTTAATAGACGTTGGATCCCATGAAACACCGACGTCGGTTTCAGGAACAACCGACGCCCCCATTTCATTTTAAATAGAACGCGTCTTCATTCAGTTTCTGATCGCGTCTTCATCTCTTCTCCTTTTTCTCTGCTTCTCCTCTTCTTTTACTCGCTTGCGAACCTCTATTTTTTATCTCTTGCGGCATTGCATTGTCGTTTCTCAATATTTCATTGTCTTCGTCCTTTCCTTTTTCTCTCTTGCATCCCAGGTGCGTGTTTTTTTTTAATGCTTACCGTTTAAATTTCTTTAGTTTTTTATCAATTATCTTGTGGTTCAACTGATTAAAATTTGTTTTCTTTGTGTTGTGTTTTAGTGCAGTTTTGATCCTCTCTTTTGGTAACATAGTGTAACATTCTCCCTTTGCTTGTTTCCTCACAAATAGAGTGGCGATCTTTTGAGTTTTCTATGGCTTCCGACCCAAAATGGAACTCGGGTCCTTGTCTAGTTCTCGTGTCACCGTAATATTTTTATTTTGCGATTGAATAATAGGAAGTAGTCATGGACCCAGGTTCGGTTTTGGGTTGAATGTCATAGAAGTCTCAAAAGACGCAAGCTTTTTTTGTGGGGAAACTAGAGAGAGGAGAGTGTTACACAATGTTACCGAAAGTCTGGATCAAAACTGCACTAAAACACAACGCCCTTGTTAGACATCGGTTAGTGCATGGTCCGACGTCTATAAGGACATAGACGTCGGGATATAACCTCTATATATTCATGTTGACGCCAGTTTAAGCATGGGTGGACGTCTATATAGAGTAAATAGACATCGGTGTGAGTATAAGCAGATGTCTATATAGACGTCGGTGGATATCGTTAACTGACGTGTATATGGACGTCGGTTGGAGGAATTCCGACGTCCCATAGACGTTACCCTTTTAGACGTCGGTTGGGAAAGTGACGTTAAAAGCCCAAATTAACCGACGTTAAATAGCGTTTCTGCACTAGTGTAAAAAAACCACCACAAAGTAATAGACAAAGATTTTAAAACTTTACACACTTTATTCTCTTAATCAAGTACAATATACCATTTAAGTTGAGTCATATAAGTTTCCTCCTCTAACTCATCATTTAGAAAAGTGGGTTTAACGTCCATTTGGTGTATCACTAGCTTATGGATAGCTACTAGAGCCAACAAAACTTAAATCATCGAAATCCTAGTCACAAGAGAAAAAGTATCAATCTAATCTATATGTGTAAAAACTTTTGCTACTAATCTTGTCTTATATTTTTCTATAGATTCATTATGATGATTCTTTTTCTTAAAGATACAGTTACAACGAATGGGTTTTGCTCCTTTAGGCAAGCCTATTAAGATCCAAATATTATTTTTCTTTATTGATTCAATTTTAGTCCTAGTGGGTTTATCCTATAATGTGTTTCATCAGGAGCACTATTAGCTTATAAGAAACTTGTTAGATCATTCTCAACTAGATAAATTTAAAAGTTATTTATGATAGAAATTTTCTTCCTCTATCTTTCACTTATTCTCAAATCCTCACACATGACATTACAATTATTATCTATAGGTTGTTCAGATGTCTCACTAACCTTTAAAGAAAATGTATGCTCAAAGAACTCAACATTTTTTTTCCTTTATTATGGTATTATATTCTATTACATCACTTTTAAGAACAAAAAACATATATGCAATACTATATTTAACATAGCCTAAAAGCATACAATCAGAGATTTTAAAATCTATTTTTCTTTTTTTAGGATTAAGTAACATTATTTTAGCTAGGCACCTCACACTCTTATATATTTAATATTAGATTGATAATCTCTATGTTCATTGACAGATTAGATTATAATACAAGTCATCATTTGGCTATCAGTAACAATACATTAGAAAGAAAATTAAAAAGAGTTTGAAGCAAAATACTATATTCTCCTATTCTCTAAAATGGTTGAATTGGATATATGCAAAGGATTAGATTAGATTAAATTTAAAATATTTAAATTGTGGAATTAAGTCACGTATACTTAAGATAATGTCAAGATAAAAATACCTTAAGACTGAAGTCAAACCAATCATATTTTTACATTGCCAAAAGAGATTTGCTCAAGACGTGAAATCAACTTCAAGGATTGACGAATAAAGATTGGAGGTTCAATGATAAGTTACTATATGTAGTAAATAGTATATTCATAACTAATATAGTTAATTGTTATCTTTATCTAACTTATGTATCTCCTAAAATAATTTGGATAGCGCTAGCCTTAAACCCATATATACAAATTTGGATATCTCCTGGAATCAACAAAATCAGGTGAAGTATGTGATCAATGGGTTTATACAAATTAAAATTTCATATCCATACACCTTATAAATATTGAATTCATGTAAAAAATCTTAAATTCGTTGCAACATAACCAACCTAATTCATTTTTTTCAAATTATGCTTTAAGAGAATTATAATTTGTAATTGCAATTTTTTAGCCAAAAAGCATTAAATAGACTTTATTAAATTTCTTATAAAAATACAATATAAAAAGATAACTTTTTTCTCCAAAAATTTTAAGAAGAGTAATTTGGTTTAGAATTGGAATTCAGTGCATTTTAGGTCTGAATTGTATCAATCCACTCAATCTATATCAACTTGACAATATATTGGTGGATATAAAAATCTTTTTAATAAAATGAGTTCATGTGGTTTGAACTTTTGGGTTTTGAACTACCCAAATTCCTCAAGTGATAACCTTAATGCATGTATATAAAATTTAATTATAGAGGTGTGGTTGCATCTACTTGAATGTAAGAGACTTGTAGTACTCCTAACTAACCGTTCAAGTATTCTTTGACACTTAGCTACTTCTAGCTAACCTTAAGTATTTTTTTCAAAATATATTTGTACCCAACTAACCTGTAAAAGTATTATTTTACATGCAGATAATCCTAGTTAAGACAAAAATTGACTGTGACTAATAAATCACATGTTTTCTCATTAGAGAAGAGTTATATCTTTAAACATTTGTAATATTAAGTGTTATATATTAGTTTGAATTGAACATAAACAATGTTCTTCACCATCCTTATTTTGGATCCAAAAATAGTTTCTTAGCAATTTAACACTTTTATAAACACAATAAAGTTTTCCTACAAAAAAAGACTATAATAAATACAATAATCTCACTAGAGTTTGATATTATTTAGATGTTGATTAAATATATTATTCTTTATGAAAAGCCACTCTTATACATGACTAGAGTTACGTATCTAGATGTTATTAAACATACTCTTTTTTTTGAAATCGACTTTCATAATGTCTTCGTTGAGAATAATTTGATCTCTTAAAAGATTTTATTATGGTCTATTTTAACAAAATTCAAGAGAAAGGTTTTAAAAATAATGAGTTTGGAAATGTTTTTTTTAACAATAATTGTTTCTCCTGTCTAGGGCTTTCTAGTTGTTTATGATATGACTTCTAGACCATTCATATATACTCGCCAACATTTTCCCTTATGACCTTTAAGTTTTTTCTACATTCTTTGTGGCATTGCTATAGAAGTTTCAAATGTGTATTGAGAATACTTTGAATTAATTTTCATCATGTATAGGGATCTTATTTATACACAATAGTGGATAATAACTAAGTCCTATATAATAGGAAAAAAAGATTAACAGAAGGAGAGACAATTATTGTTACAAAAATAACCATGCAGGCGGTAACAGGTTTTGGCTGTGTGACCACGACGATCACAGTATTGACAAGTAGGAACCATGTGGGAAGAAGAACGGCGTGAGTGTGGAGGAGAGGAGAGGCGGTGGAAAGGGGGAGGATCAATTTTGGTCTATGGGAAGGAATCACGAGGATACCACTTTCCACGATTGGCAGAAGAGGAGAACTTGTTAACATACATGATTTGCACACTACAAAAAAAATGTTAATTAGCGGAGGTTTTTTTTTCGATTTGCAGGGGTTTTCACCCTCCACAAAATAATTTCCGGGGGTTTTTAAAACTCCCGCAGTTTGAGTCGCCACAAACTATCTGCGGAGGTTTTCTACAACCCCTGGTATCACATTCAATTTGCGGAGGTTTTTCTGCAGAGGGTAAAAACCTCCTCTATTACTGACTATTATTTGTGGGAGTTTTTAACCTCCTTTATTTTCAACAATTTGAACACAAAAAATACCAGTATTTTTTACACTATTTTTAAGGATTAATATATGTTCTTCAATTTGACAATTATACTCTAAAAGTTGTAACCTTTCTCATTTGTATTTTGTAGTTTGAGATTTGTTACTTTATTTTGCTAGCATTATTTAATTTATGTCACCATTTGAAGTGTTTATATTTTTAGGTAAAAAAATATTTATTTGTAACAATATTAAAACATTAATGTAAAAAAGACATCACAATTTCATATAATTCCATTGTCAAAATCATCATAGTAACACAAAATAAATTTAAAATAAAACTCATCCTTACAACTTAATCAATAAGTACTCAAAATTCAAAATAAACTAGATACAATTTTATCCTAAAAAAATATCATAAATGTTACCAATAAGGAGCTTGGTAAATCTTGAAGAAAATGGTTTTGATGATGCTGCAAGATGTTTTACCTGAAGAACATATTAGAAATATTTAAAAGCACTTTGTAGAATATAAATGTAGTAGGAATGTCTTTAAAATTTGTAAAACTTGTATTTTGTACTGAAATAATCGATTATGTCAAGCAATAATCGATTATCATGAGTCTTACAGGAATAATCGATTATCACCTCACATAATCGATTATCACCTTTTTGAAAAACCTGTAACGGACTTGAATAATCGATTATCACTTACAATAATCGATTATTACTGGCAGTTGGGACTTGACCTTTCATATTCAGACTAGCTGGCTATATATAGGGGCCTTGAGAACATCAGAAAGCAATGTTCTTGAACTGAGGCTTAAGTAGAATACTGTTTGTCAGAGGAAATTCTCAGAAGCTTGTTCAAGGTTCCCTTGCCTGGTCTCGTGAATAAGAGAAGCTCGCGTTTCGTGTGTCGATAGTCGGAGCGGTTCTCTTCGAGTTAGCAAGGTGCTCTGCCTGGTCTCGTGAATAGGAGAAGCTCGCGTTTCGTTTGTCGAAAGTCGGAGCAGTTCTCTTCGAGTTGCAGAGTGTTTGCTTCCGGTTCGTGTGTCGAAGGAAGCACTTCCATTTCGTTTGTCGAAGGAAGTTTCTCTCTGCACTCTTCCGGTTCGTTTGTCGAAGGAAGGTGTTTTCTATCCCTTACTTATTTCATTATCTTGTAATCTGTACAACTATATTTTTAGTGAAAATAGTTAATCACTTTTTATAGTGATTAACAACTGGACGTAGAATCTTTTGATTCGAACCAGTATAAAAATCATTTGTGTAATTTTTCTCTTCCCTACACTCCTTAATCTTTTAGCACTCCAACTGTTCGATAAAAGTTTTACAAGAAATTTAAAACTGATAAAGGAACTATTTTTGTGACCGAACACGCTTTCTGCTCTCTGAGTTGTTTTAATTCCGCTGCGCTAAATTCTTTTAAAAATTACCCCCTCCGATACCGTCAATAAACTCTCTAAATATTACTTCCACCAGTCTTGTACGCAAGAGACTCAAACTTATTTCCATCACCAGCTTGCTGAAATAATAAATTAAAAATTAATAAAATAAACCGTGACATATTATCATAATCATTCAGAATTTTCTAAACTCAATTACATGATGCTTACAATAATTATAAAATATCAAACATAGTAATTACACGTATATCAAGCATAATAATTACTTTGAATCAAACTCACTTCAATTTCTTCTACAGGCATATAAAAAGTCATTGTTAAAGCTCTAAATATTAATGCAAATGCTACATTATAACTCTAATTTAAAACATATAGCATAAAACAATACTTTAAAATGCTAACCTGGAGATTTATGTTTGGTTGAAACCCTTTTTCATTACCTGAAACTAATGAAATATGTTAATACGTAATTATAACAAATTACAATAACTTAATTATATGATTTACATTCCAGCCGTCATCAATTAATGATTGTTAATGTGTGGTTCTAATTTTTTTAAATCATTTAAAAACTTTTTACTTTGTGCAATTTTTTGAACAATTCCTCGAACCAGAATATGAATCACCATCAACGTAAACTTCCTTTGACAAAAATTTTGGATGATTGATTTACCACTGCAAATAATTAAGCATGATTGTGATTGACTAACAAATGTATTATTCTAAATAAAGAAAAGAGAAGAATTCTAAAATAAAGAAATAAAATTTGGATGAATACCTTCCTCGTTATTATAAATTTCAGACGTCACAGGAAGAGCTAATCAACATGTTAACCGCTCGTGCTCCCCACAAACAGTTGGCGTCTTTTAGAAAGTACTCACTGATAAAGTCATTTAAACAAACTATAACTATTAGCATATACATCACATTCTTACAAATAGTCAAACTTACACGTTCAATAGCTTGGCGCTCCTCAGGAGTGACAGTCACTGTTTGAGGCATGCCACCAGCCAGCTGCCCCAATATATTCCTGAAGCACATTAAATGCAAAACATAAAGATAACAATACCTTCCACTCCTATCTACACACAAACACAAAATTACAAAAGAACATCAGATGATGATCCCTTACCCTTCGCCACCTTCCACAGGTTCATTTATCAGGCGAAGGAAATCAGCTTGATGATCTTGAATCAACCTCATAAGATGAGGATTTTGTTTGTCGAGTTCCTGTAGCATAGGCTGCAGCAAGAACGAGAATCAGGGAACTATGAAGAAGACAACATATGATACAGTGATACACTACATATCTGTGGATTAGCTTGCACCATAGCCCGCAAGGCTTGGAACTGAAATGCAAACGAACATGATTGAAATATCTATTTAAAACATATCTATGAAGCAAGAAATTCAGGGGCAAATGAAGAGAAAGATAATAGATACTTGTTGACTGTTGCATAGGAAATCCAATGAGCCAGCACCAGCAGCACCAGAACCCACATTGGGAAGGCCCTGTTACACAAAGTTCAGTATACAACAACCCAATGTTTTCATTCTCTCTTCAATAATAAAAAATGTAATAGCTACCTGCGGAAAAAGGTCTAAGGGATTACCATTAGGTCCAGTTTTCATTCTCTCTTCAAATTTCATAATATTTATACATATAATTTTATCCTAAAATACATCATATCCTTCATAAAATAAACTTTTAATTCCTAAATGTTGCTTCAGTAAATCTCCTTTTGAGGGTGCTGCAGAGGGTTTCCACATAAACCTCACTAGTACTGGTCAACAAGAACCTCACACCCACTCTCTTAGTAAGCCCAAGCATGTTCAAGGTCCCCACCACATTGGTCTTGTAGACACAATTAAGAACTCCAATTTCCCGTAACAATGGTCAGATCCTGAAAAAAAACTTAAATGCTAAAAAAATAAATAAACAAAAAAATAAGAAAGGATATGATAGTCTTGACGGGATTGAAATTGTAATGGACAAGGGAAGCAGGACAAGCAAGAAGCTTGGACTCGCACTCGAAGTACGAGATCGGGAACGGTTCGTAGGGGATGTGGGCGAGGATGTGGAAGAGGAGGGGACGAGTGTGAAGAAGATAGTGGCAATGACGACTCCGAGGACGACGAAGAGGAGTCGCTGCTCACAGAGCATGTAGTGAATCGGGCGATTGACGACGAGTAGGCGTCAATGACGGGCTAGGCCTCTTGCCCTCTGAAAATCAGTTCTGAGCCCATTCATGTTTTCTTCTGAATCAATTATAAAACCCTAGTCTCACATCAATAAAAAGAGGAAAGAAATATAAAGTGAACCAATGTATGAACCTAATGTCGTTCCAACATATGTCTGGGAGCTCCGTCGTCGTCTGCTGGTCCACACAACCGTCGCTCTGTCTGCCTAGGGTTCTACGACTGCAAATCTGAAAGAGAAATGGAAGATGAACAATAGAAAGGGAAAATGAAAGAAATGAATGAAAAAATAAAATGAAAGAACGAAGAAAGAAAGAACACGAACGAGGAGAACCATAGCTTTGAGAGGGACAAAGGTCTAGCAGTCTGAAATTTTGAGAGAGAGGAAGAGGTTTGGGGGGAAAGATGGAGAGTTAAAAAAATTGGAAGGATATGTTTACGCATAGATTGCTGAAAATAAAATTTAGGCTTAATACCTATTTTGATCCCGATTTTGGTTAGGAATATTCAAAATGGTCCCCATTTTATTTTTCTGTTCAATGTAGTCCTAAAGAATGTAATTTGTGTTCATTTTAGTTCCTTTTCTGTTCAATATAGTCATAAAGAACGTAATTTGTGTTCAATTTAGTCCTTATTTGTGGTTCACAGAGTTGTAAAAAGGACTAAATTGAACAGAAAAAGGACCAAATTGAACACAAATTACAATATTTGCGATTACATTGAACGAAAAATAAAAATTGGGACCATTTCGAACTTTCTCAACAAAAATTAGGACCAAAATAGGTATTAAGCCTAAAATTTAAGTCTAACATTCGGGGGGGGGGGGGGAACTTTACCGTGAAATTTTAAGAGTGAAAAGATGTAAAAAATGTATTATTATTTGAATAGGTTATAAACTCCTTCAAAATATCATTAAAACCCCCACTGTTATTGTCACTTAGATAATCCAGCGTAATCATCTCAAATCATGTCAATTTGAGGGAGTTTTTTATAACTCCCGCAAAATAACCTCCGTTAAATAACAACTTTTTTGTAGTGGTAGTGAGTGGAGCAACCTGATGATGACGATCATCATGCTGAATAAAGGTGTCAAAATCCACCAATTTGTCAAATAACTCATTAAAGGACAGTTGATGGCAACTCCTTTAGGGACTTCCCATCCAAAGAAGTATCAACTTAACACTAAGACTAAGAAAGGGAGGTTGAATAAGGACTTGATCTTTTCTTTCTAAGTCTTAGCATGTTCTCTTTACCTAAAAATATTTACTTTGTTTTTGTAGGTCACCAAATAAGGGTGGGAATCCATGCCAATTAGCCAAAGAGGCAAAGGAAGCCAAGCCAAAAACCCCGATGTTGCTCAGCGTAAGGGAATCGCTTAGTGAAAAGGAATCCAACGTTCCAACTTTGAAGCACGTTTTAATTACTTCTCACGTGAAAAATGCAGCCAACTATGAAGCTTCTCCTGCACACCTCTCTTAGATTCATGCACGTTGTAAATATGCAGCTTCCTTTGCAAGTTTCCAAGCTTCTCTTCATCTATAAAAGAGAGCTTGATCCATTGTAAAACTCAACTTGAATGATAGAGAAAATCTGTTAAATTGAATCCAACCTTCTCACTTTCGAGTTCACTAAGTTGTGCTACTTTAGCACCATCATCCTCTAGCTTCCTTCCCCCTTGGAAGGCCTCCTGAGTTAAAGAACTTGCATACAAACTTCCAAAACCGCACCAAACAATTTCACAAACACCTTCCATGCATTTCCATCACCAGATCAGTCATCAACTTCCTCCAATTCCACTGCATCATTTTGAATCCAGGAGAGCTTTGTTGTGATCAGTGAAGCTGCTTCCATCAACAGTGGTGAGCCGCGTACATGGATGGAGGCATTGAACTTACGAAATGAAAGACCTAAACCGTAAGGTAGCAATGACTAAATCAAGATCATTCACAGGGTCACCAATCAAGGCAAGTTCATCCGCGAGGAACCGAATAGACTGAAGATATTCACTGATAGAAGAGTTGCCTTTGGTAATGGAAGCAAGTCTCTCCTTCAGTGACATGATGCGGGTATGAGAACGATTGACACAGGCCTTCATAAGCCTTATCCATGCATTAGCAGAGGAGGTTGGAGAGGATATAACGACTTGAGCCTCTGGTCTGCAAGAGCCCAAAAGGGCGAGATAGACATAGTGGTCCTGACGAACCCAACGGGAATGGTTAGGATTGGCGGTAACATCTTTGTCAGTGCCGATAGTGGTAGGAGGGCAGGAAGTCGTCCCTGTGACATAACCAATAGTATCGCTAGCGACAAGGAGGTGGTAAACATGTTTGAACCAGGTATGGTAGTTGTCAGTGAATAACTTGATTGGAAGGGTTGATGATGTGGAAAATTCAATGAAGAGTTTGGAAGTAGTGGAGGGAGCCATGGAAAAAGGGGAATCGAATGCAATTATGCAAAAGACAAATCTGATACCATATAGAAGTTTCAAATGTGTATTAAGAATACTTCAAATTAATTTTTATCATGTATAGGGATCCTATTTATACATAATAGTGGATAATAATTAAGTCCTATATAATAGGAAAAAATGCCTAAGAAAGTGAGATATTAAGAGCTATGTTCTGTTTTTTAGAAGAAGACTTAGCCTCTGTTCGCTTGAACAGATTGCACTGTTCAAGCGAGTTTGAGAGCGAAGAAATGAAAGGCATTGCGTGTTCGTTTGAGAGGAAACGCAAAAAAATGCGAAGACGGATTTGTGGGATGGAGAAGTTTTCTATCACCGCTGAAGGGAAGAGATTTGGAAGGATTTATGGTAAAAAGTCAAATGTGTCCTCAATGTTTTATCAAATTCCATTTGTATAAATATACATCGATTTTTTTTTTATGCAGATGGCATGAAGAAGAAAGGGGTTGAAGATGAATGCGCGGATTTGAAACAAAAGAAGATGATGAACAGTGTTTGAAATCAACAGTTGATCTGCATTCTCAAACCCTGACGTGGCTTCTTGATCTGCATTCTCTTCGGCGAAATTATCGTTCCTATAGCCCATCATGAGCTCCATGGGCAAGTAGCATCAAAGAGGGAGAAAGGATTTGGAAGGAGCTGTTCAAGACAAAAAGAAAATAAAAGAGGCTCATAGGATACCCTGATCAAGTGATGCCAAAACAAAATTTAAATATTAAATATAAAATATAAAATCAAAATTAAAAAAATGATAGTGGCTTGTTTGGTTCACTGGGTGTTGTATTTCTTCAATCTCACTTCCATAGAAATAAAATCATATTATAAATCATATTAACCAAAAAAATATTACATTTAAAAATAAATTTATTTTACTAAATTATAATTTTGTTACTTTTTAAAAATTAATTTTATTTAATATTTCTAATTTTTTATTATTTATAAATATTTTTATAATTAAATATAACATTAACAAATAACATTTTATATTATTTTAATAATTAGGGATATTTTGGTAATCTTTAATTTCTACCAATTAAATAAATATTTTAAATCTTTCACATCAATTAAATTCTACACTAATTCTCACAAACTTTACTTTTAAATCCACTCTCAATTATCTACAAATTCACTCAAAAAATAACAAAAAAATTATCCTCAAATCCATTCAAATCATCTCTCACAAATCACTCCAAAAGAACAAAGGATTAGTCTTCAAACACAGTACTACGTGAGTACACCAATAATTGAGGACACGAATAATTGCTACATGACCTTTACATCATTTCATACTGTGTCCTTCCCGTATGACCTTCACATCATTACATGGTTTGAAATTTTTTTTCTCAACATTTATTTTGTTAGGAATTGAATTATTCAATTACAACTGGATTCTCCTTTTACATTCGTCATAATTCAATTAATATAACCTACAATAGTATATTAGTCTAATCATCAGACCAATACTCAGACAAATTTGAGATTTATTAGAAAATCGAATAAATTGTACTGATGAATAACTATTTCGTTTTGAAAAACTCATAATTTCTTTATCATGCACGAGGTGTATTTAGCATACACTATTATATTTTATATAATTTATTATAATTTTTTTCTTAAAATAAACAATTACAAAAATGACAAAAATCTTGTTCATCACGCACAATTTTTATAAAAAAATACAAAACAGAAATTTTACTAATGGTTTCGATAGAAAGAATAAAAAGTTATGGTTACCTCCAGACTTTCAATAAATAAAAAAAAATGCACTACTTCATTTAAATAAAAAAACATAATTTATGCTAAATATGACTTTTTATGGCAAATGAAAAATGTTAAAATGGTCCTTGTGGATATCGATTACTTCTTTTATTTACCAAGTCTTTCCCAACTTATACTAATCTCAAAGTTTTAAAAATTGACAGTAAATAAGTTTTGAGCATTATATGGATTTGTCTGTTTTGTTTTATCTTTTCACTCATTAAATATCTTGTATCTTTATCAGAGAATTTGGTGGTGGTGAGAGTCCACCAACAATAAAACATGAAAAATATTAACATATCTCGCATTGTGAGAAAAAGGAAAACCTAGCGTACACAGCCTGCTCTGAAAAAATGGCCAAAGATAAGGAAAAGGTTCTCCACATAGTAATGCTTCCATGGATAGCCTTTGGGCACATGATCCCGAACCTTGAGCTAGCCAAGCTCATTGCTGGAAAGGGTCACCATGTGAGCTTCGTATCCACTCCACGAAACATAGAGCGTCTCCCCAAAGTCTCACAAAACTTGGCCACACTCATCGACTTCGTCAAGCTTCCGCTGCCCAAAGTCCCAAACCTTCCGGAAAATGCAGAGGCCACCACCGACGTCCCCTACGACGTCGTTCAATACCTGAAGAAAGCCTACGATACTTTGGAAGAACCCTTCACCCATTTTCTCGAATCTTCCAAAGCCGATTGGCTCTTCTACGACTTCGCTCCCTTCTGGGCAGCTTCTGTAGCTTCCAAACTTGGCATAAGGAAGGCCTTTTACAGCATTTGCACTCCACCCTTCCTGGGCTTCTTAGGACCATCTTCCGTTCTCATGGGCCACGACAATTCATACCGCCAAAAACCTGAAGACTTCATCGTTGCTCCTCCGTGGGTACCTTTCCCGACCAACGTCGCCTTCCGTTACTTCGAGATCATGCGAATCGTGGACAGCATCTCTTCCCAAAACAACTCCGGCGTTTCCGACACGTACCGGTTCGGTGTCGGTATTCAGAACTGCGATATCGTTTTCATTCGAGGCTGCCCTGAGTTCGAATCGGAGTGGTTTCATCTGCTACAGAGCATTTACCAGAAACCAGTTCTCCCGGTGGGGCAGCTACCCAGCACAGCACCTGTTGGCAGCGAGGACAACGACACGTGGAGGTGGATGAAGGGCTGGCTGGACAAGCAGGCGCGTGGGAGCGTTGTGTACGTGGCTTTCGGGAGCGAAGCGAAACCGAAGCAAGATGAAGTGAAGGAGATAGCTTTAGGTTTGGAGAAATCGAAGCTTCCGTTTTTGTGGTTGCTGAGGGTTCAGCGTGGTCCATGTGACCCAGATGTACTGCGGTT
This sequence comes from Vigna mungo, assembly GCA_036885675.1. Taxonomy (NCBI): domain Eukaryota; kingdom Viridiplantae; phylum Streptophyta; class Magnoliopsida; order Fabales; family Fabaceae; genus Vigna; species Vigna mungo. Next base: position 34,523,396 of record CP144700.1, read on the forward strand.
GCCGGAAGGGTTCGAGGAACGTATCAAGGGACGTGGAGTTGTGTGCACCAGTTGGGCACCGCAGTTGAAAATATTGGAGCACGTGGCTGTTGGTGGGTTCTTGACTCACTCCGGTTGGACATCTGTGGTGGAGGCTGTTCAGAACGAAAAACCGTTGGTTCTGTTAACGTTCTTGGCAGACCAAGGGATAAATGCGAGGGTGTTGGAGGAGAAGAAGATGGGATACCCTGTGCCCAGAGATGAACGAGATGGATCATTCTCGAGTGACTCAGTCGCTGACTCGTTGAAACTGGTTGTGGTTGAAGAAGAGGGAAAGATCTACAGAGAAAGAATAAAAGAGATGAAGGATTTGTTTGTCAATGGAGAGCGACAGGATAGGTATATCGATAATCTCATACACAACCTTAAATGCTTCTCTAAATGTTAATCCCTAGTATCATTGTTCTTATGTCTGATTTATGCTAAAGCTTTACCTGTGGTTTGTAATGGAAAATAATAGCTGGAAAGAAACGTTAAAAATTTTAATTAGCAATAATATGGACGACAATATTAGGTTTTGTGGTGGATTGATGAATGTCACTAGCCACGTTGTTTGATTATGGTAATTTTTTCCTCATCCTCCCCAAATGATTTATTTTCAAATTCTGTGTTATTTGAATTATGCTTATTTGTGCATCTAAGACATTTACCAACACTGGCTGCATTCCCAGAAGAAGCTTTTCTCACGAACAAGTTCCTCTCACATTACATTATTTTCACGTGGTGTCCTGAAAGACAGCTTCATGACAACAAAAAGCTCTTGTTTTTCCCACAGGCTAGGCGAGGAAACACGTAGGCCCCAAAATAAAGTATCTAAACTTTCTATTTCTTTTTAAATTTATATTCATTTAAACTATTTTAATAAATTTATTTTAAACGTAAATTTATATGTGTTTCTGCTGTGGGTGAGTTGATCCGAATCCCTCACTGGCTGTCCGCCTATATTCTCCGAATGTTCGTCGCTCCCACCTTGTCCTCCAGTAATGTCCGGTCGGGTACTTGCTAAAGACACTCCGACGCTCAAGTCAATGTTCAGTTTTTAGAAGTTAGTGATAGAGAAAGAGTGAAATAAATGTGCATTCAATGTAACCAACTACCTTTCATCTGTGACTTACATTTATAGTGCTCTTGATGAGCCAAGGATTAGCAATTTCTTAATCGCGGCCAAATCCACGGCCCATCTCTTGTAATTGCGTTTTACTTTAATCTTGATTTAATCCTCTTCCTTACCGGGACTGAGTAAGCGTGATCAGTCCCCCATGGTCCGGCCGGTCGTTCCCAGCGGGATTGCTTTCTCCTGGTGAATCGATGGTCGTGCTTACCTCCGTCTGAGTCGTACGATGCTGACGACGTAAAGATGTACTTATAAAACAAGAAAACTGTCGGGGGCTGCCGCCTCTCTTAACTCTGACGCGGTGAATTAGGAAGAAAATTCCGATGAGCATTCTAGTTACACGGACGTGCAGCGGCGGAGGCGCGGTCAATTAGGAACATGTTCCATTGGAGAACGGTCATGTTCCCTAGGCGCGGACGGGTGCGCGAGGTGGCGCGGCCGATCAGGAGCATGGTGACGAACCGGATAACCAAACAGTCATGCGGACATCACAAGTCTCAGTTTATTTCGGGCCGGTTAACGCCCGGCCATGACTATTGACAGTCGTGCAAACATCACGGCGGAATGTGGTTCGTTCCTTAGGTTATACACGTTTCGCGACGACAGGACGAGGTTGACGTCGAACGGGCGGTTCCTGGTATGACTATTAGTCATGCGGGCATCCTTATGAGCCGACCTGCACCTGGTCATGACTACCGGTCGTGCGTTAGTGGAGTTAGATGGAATTCCAGGTTTTTCTTCCGAAAGTTATTATGGCCGTCGAGATCAATTTCTAGTGTGTCCTGTCGGCCTGGGGATCCGACCGGCTACGTAGGGTACACAAGCCCCCCAAGCCCGAGGCGTCGCAAGGGGCCGAAGGGTTTGAAGAGGAAGTGCGGCTTAGATGAGCGGCGGAACCCTTTGTAGCGTCAAAGGTTGGTTTTAGGCGGGAAAGTTCACGTGGCAGGATCGTGGGTTGGAGACGAAGCGTCGTATGAATCTGGAGCGTTGAACGTGATTTAGATGAACGGCGGAGATTGGAAACAGTTTTTTGAAAAATTTTCCTATAAATAGGGGTGGGGTGAGTGCTATGGCTACATCCTTCCTTCTTCCCTCCGAGCTTTATTCTTTTCATCTGTCCAGGTAATAAAATGGTGGTTGTGTGCGTTGAGTCTTCTCTGGAATCGTCGAGCCGTGGCGGGGACGGCGGGGCACGGGTAAGGGTGGCAGCAGCAGCGGTTCGGTATCGACGGGGTCTTCCGGCTCTACTGGTGGTTCGTCGTCAGAGGACCTGACGGTGGGGGAGGATTCGGCTGTTCCCTCTACTCAGGCGGATGCTGTGACCGTAGCTCAGGGTTCTGTCGTTCCGGTTGCAAGCGGGCGGATATTCCATGGAGCCCCCCTCTTTTTATTACAAGGGGGGTTGACCGTGGATTCGGTTCCTCTAGTTCCGGTGGGAGGTCTTCCCCGTATGGATGGGTACGACTGGGCCGGGTTTGAAGCGACCACCCAGCCGTCTGGTATTTCGCGTATGGCTCTTCAAGATTGGGTAGACCGGTCGTATTTGGTGAGGGACACGGCGGACACGCGCTTGATGAGGGTGACCATAAGCCGCGAGAACGAATGCGTATGCCATGGGAAAGGCACCAGCGCGGATGATTTTTTCTTCATGTATGCGAACTTGTTCGCCCAGCTGCACGTCCGGGTCCCCTTCACTGATTTCCAGGCCGGGGTATTGCGGGAGTTAAATGTCGCACCTACGCAATTGCATCCTAACTCTTGGGCAGCCATCCAAGCCTTTGGAGTAGAGTGCATGGTGGCCGGAGTTTCGCCCACCGTTCGGTCCTTCCTCCACTACTTCAATGTTCGTCGTCCCCCAAAGGGGGGTTTGGTTTCTTTGTCTTCGGTGGCGAAACGCACTTTGTTCAAGCCATACGCCGAGTCCTTCAAGAATTTTAAGGTAGTCATAGAGGAGGCTGGCCGTCCTGATTTTTTCGACAAGGACGACCACCCTTTGTTTCCTTTATATTGGACGGAGAACCCGAGAAAGATGGAACCATTTCCAAGCGGGATTTGGAAATGGAAGATTTTTGCGTGGTATATGTGATCGACACCCTCTCCCGCCGCGTTCCCTCCCGTTGCCTGGTCGACTATATCACTTACGAGGATTGCGCTCAAAGAGCGCTCGGTATGTGATTTATTCGTGTTTTTCTTTTATGAAGGTTATAACTTAGCTGAATTTTCCGTTTTCTTTCAGATTGCATGGCGACTCCCGGACCCCGCCAATCCAACTTTCTTGCCATGAAGAAGAAGGCAACGGCCCGTGCCGCTAGTTCCGGGCCCGGTCAGGATGTTCCTCCTCCGATGAAGCCTCATCCCGCCCGGGTAACTGTTGCCGTTCACGGGCCAGTCGCAGGGGCTAGCGGAAGCACTAGCGCGGCCGCTGTACTGGGGGAAGGTACGTTCGTTCCTCCTCCAACCAAGAATGCGCCCCTCACTAACTTACCCGCCCCGGCGGTTGCCACCCCCGTTGTTGAAGTGGCTTCAGAGTCGGTGCCCGCGACCACGTCGGGGCATCGGAAAAGAAAATCACGCAAAGGGGGAAAATCTTCCAAGAAGCATCGCCGTGAAGGGAGGGAATTGGCCGCACCTCTGCCGGGTGGCATTTTTAGCCCGGATTACAATGTGAGCCGGTTCATCGACTTCAATCGAGGACCGGCCTATGTTGCTCTGCTGGAGTCTCTACCGGGCGGAGTAATGCTGGACTCCGTATCCGAGATGGCTAACCGGACGGCCTCCATGATCGACTATATACGCGAAAACGGAGACGTTCGAGGCTCCGGCGAGGTGAAGAAGCTCTTGATTCAAGAAGGAGAAAAGGCGAAGGCCTTGGAAGAGGAACTGGCGGGCGCCAGAAGGGCTTTAGAGGACGAAAAGAAGCGGTCGGCCGAGAGTCTTCAGGAGGCGACCAAACTGCTAGAGGATGAACGAAAAGCAAAGGCAGTTTTGGAAGAGGATCAGAAGCAGTTGAAGGATGACGTCGCGAGGTTGAAGGAGGTGGAAGAAAAACTTCAGGGCCGGACGGTGGAGCTGCACACCGAGTTAAAGGAAGTGCATGCCGAATTAAAGGTCGCTGAAGAAAAGATAATCTCGTTGAACGATAACTTGGTGGCTGAACATGAGGATGGTTTCTACAAGGCCATCCGTCAAGCCGAAGTACTGCTGAAGATTGAGAAGCCGCTCTCTCTCGGTTTTGATATCTACAAGGACGTGTATCATGGTGTCCTGATGGATATTCAGGAACCGGAAGAGGCGGGAGCCAGCAAAGGGGTGGATGCCGGAGATGATGGAAGGACTGAAGTGGTCGGATCCGCTGCTGACCCTCAATGAATAGAATGTTTCTGCTGTGGGTGAGTCGATCCGAATCCTTCACTCACTGTCCGCCTATATCCTCCAAATGCTTGTCGCTCGCACCTTGTCCTCCAGTAACGTCCGGTCGGGTACCTGCTAAAGACACTTCGACGCTCAAGTCAATGTTCAGTTTTTAGAAGTTAGTGATAGAGAGAGAGTGAAATAAATGTGCATTCAATGTAACCAACTACCTTTCACCTGTGACTTACATTTATAGTGCTCTTGATGGGCCAAGGATTAGCAATCTCTTAATTGCGGCCCAATCCACGGCCCATCTCTTGTAATTGCGTTTTACTTTAATCTTGATTTAATCATCTTCCTTACCGGGACTGAGTAAGCGTGATCAGTCTCCCATGGTCTGGCCGGTCGTTCCCGGCGGGATTGCTTTCTCCTGGTGAATCGATGGTCGTGCTTACCTCCGTCCGAGTCGTACGATGCTGACGACGTAAAGATGTACTTATAAAACAAGAAAACTATCGGGGGCTGCCGCCTCTCTTAACTCTGACGCGGTGAATTAGGAAGAAAATTCCGATGAGCATTCTAGTTACACGGACGTGCAGCGGCGGAGGCGCGGTCGATTAGGAACATGTTCCATTGGAGAATGGTAATGTTCCCTAGGCGCGGACGGGTGCGCGAGGTGGCGCGGCCGATCAGGAGCATGGTGACGAACCGGTTAACCAGACAGTCATGCGGACATCACAAGTCTCAGTTTATTTCGGGCCGGTTAACGCCCGGCCATGACTATTGACAGTCGTGCAAACATCATGGCGGAATGTGGTTCGTTCCTTAGGTTATACACGTTTCGCGACGACAGGACGAGGTTGACGTCGGACGGGCGGTGCCTGGCATGACTATTAGTCATGCGGGCATCCTTATGAGCCGACCTGTGCCTGGTCATGACTACCGGTCATGCGTTAGTGGAGTTAGATGAAATTCCAGGTTTTTCTTCCGAAAGTTATTCTGGCCGTCGAGATCAATTTCTAGTGTGTCCGGTCGGCCTGGGGATCCGACCGGCTACGTAGGGTACAATATGTTTTCTAAATTTCGATGTAATTAATTAATTAATTGAATCTTAATCTTAACATGACCACATTGGTTAAGATACGTTCGAAGTTAAAGTTCCGACGGAAAAATGCAACTTAGTTATACAGATTCGGAAGGTCGTACGGAAATAATTTTAATTTGACGCGTGATTGGTCGAGTTAATTCCTATACTTTATTATTACTAATTCATTTTTAATTTTTTTTATAGTTAAATATGTAATATTGTTTTGATTGCATGTTACATGTTGAGAAATTCTCATACGAAAAATCGCACTTTTGACATACATATATTTTATATATTTATTTGATATTATTTTTTTATTTTTATTTTTTATTTCTTTTTAAAAAATTATACCAAGTTTATTTTTTATAATCATTTTGTTGTTATGATATATGTCAAATAAATAAATAAATAAATAAATAAATATATATATATATATATATATATTTATATTGTTAATCATTATTAAACACTTTATTCGTTGTAATGAACGTTGATTTACAAATACCTTTTAACGGTGATGTTGATGTTTTTTTGTTAGGTTTAACAGGTTCGGACGTCTCTATATTTGGGGGTTTGTTTCAATTGGGTCTTCCAATTTTAGAAGTGATTAATTAGGTTCCCAATTTTGTCAATTTGAATCAATAAAAGCTTTTCCGTTAAATGCAGTTAACACCAGTTTTTGAACATGTGGTATGCTAACGCTTCCAGTGGCACCGTTTCAAGTGCATAGGTGGATTATAAAAGGGTGAAATCCCTTTTAATTTAAGGATTTCACCTTCAAATACACCCTTTTAATTTAGGGATTTCACCCTTTTATAATCCACCTATGCACTTGAAACGGTACCACCTGGAAGCGTCAGCGTGTCAAATGTTCAAAAACTTCACAGCGTTAACTGCATTTAACGGAAAGACTTTTATTGATTCAAATTCACAAAATTAGGGACCTATTTATAACTTTCAAAATTGGAGGACCCAATTGAAACAAACCCCCAAATATAAGAACCTCCAAACCTATTAAACATTTTTGTTATGCACTTTATTCGTGTCAAATTAATGTTGATGTACACATTTTTAACCTTGTTTTATATTGGATTATATTTTTGATATATATTAATATTTATTTGACACATTTAATAAAAATAAAATAATTAAAAAAATATTTATAATTTTATCAATAAAAAAATAAAATAAAGAAAAATAATATCAAACAAATGTAAAAAAATTATATATGACAAAATATCATTTTTCTTTATTTTGTTGATGGGAAAAAGACTCTAGACAACTTCTCTATTTTAAATAGTTTTTATTTTGTGTTGTTAAATATTTGGTTTTTTTTCCTCTGATGTGATTGATGGAAAAATATTCTAATAATATTTTTTTTTAAATAAAAAAACAAATAGAAACGAATAATCTAATTTAAAATTAACAATATTTCAAGTTTGAAAATTTAAATGCTTATGTTTTTTTTTTCTTTTTATTTTTAAATCATAAATCTTCAATATGCAAAAGATAATAATAAAATATTAAATACTTCATCTTTTTGTTAAAATGTCTGTATCATATGGGCCGGACGGACATGAATCGACAGGAAGGAGTTACAGTTTACACAGGGTTTCCACCTTTAAGGGAAACGAAACCCGTACATCCCAGATGGACGGTTTTCCAGCAAGCGATAAAGAGTTTTCACGAAGATCTGCATAGCCGCATAAGGTCACGGCGGCGTCGGTGGATCGAATGAAGAAGCCAATCCCGTTGGGTAAAACCGGCCGGACTACAGAAGTATGGTCCCACGAGTCTAGTCTTGGTGGAAAGAAGCATTAAACCAGGGTTAAGGTAAAATGCGATTATAAGAGATGGGCCATGGATTGGGCCGTGATTAAGGGATCGCTAATCACTGGCCCATTATGAACATTATAAATATAAGCCACAGGTGAAAGGTAGTTGGTTACATTGAATGCACATTTACTTCCATACTCTCTTTCTCTCTATCTCTAAAAAATCTGACTTGTTCGTTGGAGTGCCTTTAGCAGGTACCCGGCCGTACAGAGTTGACAAGGAATGCGTGACAAAGAAGGCAAACGAGGGGACGCGCAGACTAGAACGGACGGAAACGCAGGGGAAATTGCATAGGTAATGGAGGATACAGGTCCAACCAGAACAATGTCATAGATTACAAAATATGTTAATTAGATCAGACTTAGGTTCAATTTCTAAACTTAAAGTCTTCAAATTCTCTAACATGTTTAGATTAACTTTCTAACATTTTATCAATAAGTATCAGGAATTGGTTTATAGACAACTCTTCAACTTTGAACTAGAGTGTCTAAGTTGTAAAAGTTGAAAAGTTTGTTAAGCTAATTATGGATAGTTCTTTCTCAAGCTTTGGCAGGCTGACATCTTAAAAAAAATCACTTGTTTTGTTTTAATTAGTTTTCTTGACTTGTTGGTTTTAAATTTGGCATGCCTTTTTGTATGTGATTATTTTAGTTTTTTTCTCTATTATTCCATTTTTTTATATCATCTTTAGGTACGTTTATCCATTTTGTTAAATGTGACGTTTATATTTATTTCATAGTAATTTATGACCTCATTTATTTTATCAACAAAATACATAATTTTTGTTCTATTTTAAGTGATCAATGAAAAATCTATTGGTTTTGTTTTAACTAACACTATGCCAAAAAAATCTTTTTATGTGTTAAAAAAAATTTATACCGATTTTCGAAAAGGTATAGAAGCATGTACGTATAGAAAGTTTTGACTTTTTATATAATAATTACACATAAAATAGTTCCTTAACTCAAAATGCAATATTGAAAGATCTAATCATCTACAAACAGTTAAAAGAAATTCAATCCACTCCTCTTGAACATCTTTTATGACATATGCTCCATTGGAGACTTGACATAAGATCTTAGTTATAAAAGGTTCATGTTACCAAATTCCATGAGTCAACGACATTTGCGGATATAATTTTCTGCATGTGCCTCGTGACAAATATTTACACTCAAAAAGCTTCCCGCTTGACATGAGCACTACAAGTTAAATTTATAAAGTATCATAAAATTTATAATTGTATTTATAGTATGAAAGATTAACTACTTCAATTGGTGCAATGAACTACAACTTCTTTCTAGAGGCGATATGTGTTTCCTACAACCTTGAATATCCTCAACTACTCTATAAATTTAAATGTACATTGAAATGAGTGCTAAGGAACTTAGTAAAATCATTTACGTGTACACAAAATTATCCCAAAATTTACGATATTAGTGTACTCCTAATTGCCAAAGTGTGAGGTTTTTTGTGTAATGAACAAAAGAGAACCATAAGAAATTGTTAAGGAATAATTAGTAACAATTGCCAATGACCCCTACAGATTCAAACAATAATAGTGTTAAATAACATTTACATAAATAGAATTTTATTAATAAAAATTATATACTCACTCTTGCAAATAAGGTAATAAGTACACTTGTTTTTTTCCTTTTTCAAAAGCCTCTAAGAGGTACTTTTGGATCTTTGCACCTTTATTCTCAACTCCTTGAATGACAACAAGGTCAATAAAACCATAAATGTGATCATTCTTTACTTCAATGCTCAACAGTACCTTAAACATTGAAAATAAATAATGTTAGAATGAAATATTGAACATATTTAAACTTCATAGATGTAGAAATTTACTTACAACAACTAAAGTTGTAGTACATAAATACATAACATATCAGTGCTAGAGAGAATTTAAAAAATATCCCTATAACATATAAAGAAAGAGAGCGAAGAGGTCCTGTTTATAACTTCAGGAGACATTTGTAACTCTATAGGAGAAAGGGAGATCTTCACTGCCAACACACCAAGTTATTCTAGAATTGTTTGTTGTGGCAGCTATGGTGATTTTGGTGGTTGTTGTAGCGATTCATTCACATCTTCCTCCCCTTGTGCTTCAACCTGGTACATATTTAAAAACTTACAAAAGATTAGTATTACCAATAAACACAACAAAATGCCTAATTAAAATAATTATCTCCTTTACAATTACTCTTGATAATCTAACGGGCCAAAGGATAAAATTTCCAAGGGCCTGTTCCACTGTTTGAACCTCCTGAGTAGGCATAGAGACTCGAGCAGTAGCATCTCTTATGTCTACAACCACCACCCTCATCATATCAATTGTAATGGTTTCATGGTGTATGGTTGACCCCAATGTACACATTTTACCTAAGTTATCCAAGTAATATTTGTAGAATATATCAAATAATATAATTCAACAAACAAGTACATATAGACAATATAATAAGAGAAATATCCTAAGGTCATTAAGCACTATATGGTATCATCACTAAACAACTCGTAGTTTGCATCAACAGTGGGAGAGGTGTGTTTAGGGGAAACATCACAATTCCCCTTTGTGCTTATACAAAAAGGAGTAGGTTAAGGGGGATTCCTAGGCTGGTCTGAGGGAGAGGCTAATTCTGCTTGTACTTCTGCTAACAATTGTGCCCACATATCAGAGTACTCCTCTTATAATTGTGCCCTCATATCACCGTACTCTTTCTTCATCTCGCTGATCTCCTCCCTCATTTCCTCCCTCATCTCTTGTCTAATTTCTTCTTTGATACCCTTGATGACCTCTTCATTGACAAGGGCTTTTCTATGATGACTTGTTTGTTGGGAAACAGGTAGGCTTCATTTTAACAACAAGAGGGGAGGTGAATTGGTGAGTTTGTTAACACTCCGGCAAGTGTACCAAATCGTATCAACTAATAATAAACGGTAAGTCCGAGTATCGTTTCCCTAGAGAATCATAGGCCTAAACTTTCATGTGATTTCTTGATTATTTAAGACTTGAATAACGAAAATTAGGGTTTTATAATGCAAAAACGAAAATTAAATATGCAGGCAACGGTTTTGATCAATTGACCAAAAGATAATGTAGGTGAATGATGTATGAATGAATTATGTTATTGGGGTTTATGATTTCATCCTATCCACTCTCATATATCTAAAAATTCAACTTTTTCATTAATGTCACTGCCACTTTCTAATTTACCCTAATCCCAATATCTTGGTGAAAAGAGAGTACTCTTAATCACTAGTTTGCTATATCTAGTCTCCCTAGCAATTGATCATGCATTAGATAATTGGCACAAAAGCTTAAGGCAATCGGTCCTTCTATCCCTATGTCTAGGTAATATTGCTTTCAAGAGAATTCCCTCATGTCTAGACCTACCCACACGTGTCCATACAGGTAGAATCAAAGATTATGCTATTGAATAATGTCTTAAACAAAGCATGCAAATATAATGGAGGAAAAACCCTAACAATTAATGAATAAAAGCATATGAATAAAGCAACAATTCAATATATGAGAGGTTCAAAGGATTATATCAAGTCCCTAACAACAATGGAGGTTTAGTTCACCATAATCATGGTGAAACTAGATGAAAATAATGGAATGAATGAAAAGATAAACCCTAGATTTGATAGATTGGAGCTCCCGCATCCAAAATCCACCTCTGAGGGGTGAAGAAAGTGTTTTTGCACCTCTTTCTGTCAAAAGATACCCCTTCTGGTTCGTCCAAATCAATATATAGAACAGAAGAATAATAGAAAAATCGGCCTAGGCCAAAGAAACTGGCGCTCAACCCTGGGCTACCGCTCAGTAGTAGGTTTCGACACCCAAAATGAAGCCCAACGTTAGCGCGCAGGCAAAAACCAGTGAAAAATAGGAAAAACTAGCGCTCAACGCTAGGTCACCATGTAGCGCCAACTAAAACACAAAACTGCACTCTGGTTGACTTTTTACCATTCTGGTTGACTGATTGACTTTTCTGCATTCTGGTTGACTTTTCTGCACTGCAACTCCTTGATACTTCAACCCTTCTTTCAAATCATTCCAAAAAACCTACAAAATCAAGGAAAAACCAAGCATAAAACCGAGAAAACCAACTTTGACTCTCTTATTCTCTAACTTAAGCAAAATGCAGGATTTTAAGCTAGTTCTAAGTCATAAATGGTGTGTTTAATATCAAATTTAAGCATGAAAATAACAGTTTTTCTACTGTTATCGCAACCCCCAACTTAGAATTTTGCTTGTCCTCAAGCAAAACAAGATGTAACTCAGTTTTAAAACAATCAATACAATGGATTAACACTTTCCAAAACTGTTTCTTCCAAGACAAGTAATCACTCTCAGCTCATCATAAAAATATCAGTCAAGATGTATAGATGCATTACTTCCATTAAAATTAATATGGTGTTCACATAATCATAATCTTTCCAACAGATGCTATTATCATGAATTACCAATTAACCAAGCACAGATGCAATCATGTATAACTTGAACTACTCCTCACCAAGGAAAGTGTTTCACTCAAGCACACAAGTGTATATTGAGGTGACTCATTATCTCTACTATCACAATGTCACACAAATTAACTTGGCCTTTCATTTAACCACAATCAATCATACTCACAACCAAGTTATCATCATAAGAACTTTTCATGGCTTACAATGAGGCTGGGCTAATAAGAAAAATTGGTTTTTCTAGATCACAAAATCCTTGAGTTAAGAGAGCCATTCAAACATTATAATTCAAGCTCAAACTCTTTTTCATAACCAATCTCACTCATTCCCAACTTTCCCTTTTTGGCATTGAGCTTTTCTTTCTTTCATTCTATCTCTTCTATCTTTTCTATCTTTTTCATCTTTTCACATTTTGCTCAACACATTAGCTCAATTCTTATCTTTTCTTTTTCAACTTTCCCAACAGCCCTAAACTTGAACCTTTATCAATACCACACAATAATTCTCAACCTAACTCAAGGTAAAGATTTTCAAAAAGGGTTTTCACATCTGTTTAAGGCTTTAGGATCAAAAATGGTAGAACACATTGTGCTCTTTTTAATTAGGACGAAAATTTATTCATTGGCTAAGAAAGGGCTAATCAAAGATGACCTTGATCATATGACACAAGCAAGCAAGTGATTTAATCATAGAAACCTGGGCAAAGTCATTCATGATTTCAATGTAATAGCAATCATTCAATCGAAAACTCTGGAGTTCAAAACCTCACATATGCCAATTTCAAGTTCCAATACGTAGATACACATCTTGCCCAATATCACACAATCACAATCATATCATCATGCATCTATTCACACATATTGTGAACCACCACCTATATATAGCATCACATATATCATCTCAACATCAATCAATATAAAAGCATCATCAAGCACGCTCATCAAATCATTATCAACCCATTGCATCAGACATAAGTTTTAAACCAAGTACATCAACACCTATTCTAAAAACAGAAGCAAATAAAGCATAAATTAAAAAATAGGTTTAGAAAACTGGGTTGCCTCCTAAGTAGCGCTTGTTTAACGTCACGAGCCTGACCCAATAATACTCCAGCATCCTTTAGTAGATGCACATCTTTCTCATTAGCATCCATCAGTAGATGTTAATCTTTCTTATCTTCATTAGCATTCATCAGTAAATGTTGTCAATGACACTCATCAGTAGATGCTTAATCACATAGTATCCTTCAGTAGATGCTTAATCACATAACATCCTTCAGTAGATGGAATTATTCCTCAACCTTATCATGGCAACATCCATCAATAGATGTTGTAGTAGCTCTAATTCATCATCCTCATAATAACATCCATCAGTAAATACTGTTATCTGAATCTTTCTAGCATCCATCAGTAGATGCTATCATCACTGCCATCAGAAGCAGCATATACCTAACAAAAATTGAAACACTGATAACTCTCAATTTTTGCATCTTTTTCTAGGCTTAGAAGTATTTCTTAGTTTCTTTTAGTTCTTAATTGTTTAGAATTAGGTTAGTTTTAGGATTTTTCTTTATATTTGTAGTTTTATAGAATTTTAGTTAAAATTAGGTTTTTAGGAATAATTTTTAGTATTTGTAAATAATTAGGATTTTAGTAATTTTTTTTTAGACAATCTTTTAATAAAAAGAAATCTTTCTTTTAATTGTAAAATTTTCTTTTCTTTAATTTTAGATTGATTTCTTTTTCTCTCTTTGCAGCATAATAGACCTTTGTAAATTGGGCTGAGGTGTCAGATGGGCTTAAGTAAGAAAAAAAAAGATATTGGGCCGCAACATATGCATAAGCTGAATTTAATTGGAGATGCTACCAAATTTAATTGGGCTGGCGTTGAAGAAAAGAGATTGGACCACTATTGATCCTGACATGTGCACATCTGGTCTGAAGCTGTTACACTTAGAAACTGGACCACTGCAAACGCTGGGATGGATTTGGGTTGATCTCCAACTAACTGGAACGTTGCCGTTTTGAGGTTTGAAGCTGAGTTTGGTTCCAATTAAGTGGAACGACGTCGTCTGATGCATCACTACTCTATAGGGGTCTCTTCCCCTCATTTCCATTTGCAAAGTTGCTGAATCAATTCACTTTGAGGAAGAGAAAAAAAAACTTATCCTTGACTTAGGGCTTTGAATAAGAGAAGAAGACGAGCTTCAGCACTAAACCAGAACGCGACTTGACCGAAGGAGCTGCCCGGAGATGAAGCTGACTGAAGCTTAAGTTGATCGGAGGGTTTGGAAAGCAAAGCTTTTGGAAGTCGTTGGATTAAGATGAAGCCCAAAGCGTCTCGTGCAAGTTTCTTCTTCCCTTTTCCCTCTTTTATATTTTTTTCTTCATTTTTCTGACCCTATAAAAGGGGTTTTATACCATGTAAATAAATTTTTCACATACGGACACTCTTAGACACTACGCTACAGTTCTTCGTTCTCTAGATTAGGGTTTACGCTTTTTGTAGAGTAGGTTTTCGTTTCTCTAAGTTCTTGGAGCTTTTGGAGCGCACAACCACGGTGGTGAAAGCCCGTGGTGGCTTCGATTGCACCTTTGTTCGGTACTTTCTATTGCAATTCTTGGTTCTTGTTAATAAAAATTGTTTTTCATTGTCTCTATTTTGATTTGTGTGATTCTAAGTTCGATTTTGTTTGTTTAATGTTTCTGTGTTCTTGTGTATTTATGCACTTGTTATGTTTTGAGAAATTCATTTGGACTCTAGAACTCTGCATTATATGATTCCTTTGGAATTAAACGACTCCGCAGTAAGCGTGCATGACCGAGATGTCTTCTCGAGTCAGAGTGAGTTCAACAAGAGAAAATACTTTTTTTAGTATTCGTCATTTCATTTAAATTAGGATTTTATACGTTTTAGAGTAGATTGTATGTGTCAGCAAGTTTCTGTCTCTGATATTGCTTAGAAGCATGAATTAGATTTAGGTTCATTGTGAATTTGATGAAATGAGTGATGATTATTGACTTTTAAGTTCTGGAAATGAATTTTAAGACCTTGTGATGGGCTTATCTTAACAGGATGTCTTCCTGATATATGATCAACCACTCTGTGCATTGATTTCATATGAATTTGATTCTAGTTTTTGATTCAAACCAATTCTCCTTGCTGATTCTGTGATTTGTTTTTCATATTTCTTTTGATTGTAATATCTCTGGTAGTTGATTTGCACATATGATAGTTTGATTTGGTACTGTTTTAAATATGTTTAGTTCATTTAGTTTTTGATTTTAGTTTTAATTGATAGTACTGGCATGATTGTTTCTTATTACTTCTGTTTAGATTGTACAGTGTATGTTTCTATCTCAGTTTTAGGTAGTTATAGTAATTAGATTTTATTTCTGTTTTAGGCAGTATAAAAATTTATTTTCTTTTCTTTTATTTCATTTCATACTTCATTCTTTCATTTTTAATTTCCCCACCTGCATTAGTAGATAGTAAGTAAATAAAATACATGATAAAACTCTACACTTTAAGCTTAATTTCAATGAGTCCTTGAATTGATCCTTGGTTGACCCCTATACTTCATTAGTGGGGAAACTGAGTTTGTTGGCTTTTAATGCGACTAAAAGCGAGTTTAACAAATGACGCCGTTGCTGGGGACTCGGCGAATTGAGTTTTAAAGTGTTAGGTTAGTCTTGTTTAGGTTTGTTTTCTTGATTCTATTTCTGTTTTATGTGTTCATATTTGTTTCTTTTTAGTTCAGGATCTGTTTCTTCTTTTTTGCATTTTTGTATATTAGGATCTGTTTCACATAGTAGAAATTGTGAATATTAGCTTGTATAGATTTTCTTTTATTGAATTTTGTGAGAGGTTTTAGAGGTTTGATTGGTTTTCTTCCAATGAGCCTTGGGTAAGCACGAGTTACTATTCTGCATATGATAATTTTTCTTTTCCTTATAATGCTCAACCACAAAGGTTTGACTTGTTCTGTGAGCCTTTTAGTGAGCATTCTTTGCAGCAACCACCTCCCTGTTTTCAACCTTATTTTGAGCAGCCACCCTGGCCTGTGCAACAAGAGTTGTTTCATTGGGACCAATATGCTGAACCTGAGCAGGAGAATTATCATTCACTGCAGCCATGGCAAGACCAAATCTGTGACCAATTGCAGCAGGGAAATCCAACATCTGAACTTCAAGGGATGACCAATCAAGTGGCTCAGTTGGTAGCTATTGTCCACAAGCTGACAGGGAGATCTGAAGAGGAGGATGACACACTTGCTGCCATTGAGTTTCAAGGTTTTGAGAGTCAAATCACTTCAGCCACTACAAGCTCTACATTACAGTTTTATCAAGACGCAGATCAACCTTGGCAACCTCAATTTCATGAATCAGAGCAACAAGATGCATACTCTATAGACCTAGAAAGCAAGAGTGCAATTTTGGTTAATGAAGTGGAGTGTAAGCTACTTGGTGATAATTTTGATGAGGTAGTTGGTGAGCTAATAACACAAGTTTACTCTAAACTTAGCATTCCAATTAATTTCTCTGAAGTTCACATAAATGTTAATGTTTTTGATCTATTGAACACTGAATTCATAGAACTTGTTTTGAATATTGATAATCTGATGCATGTGCATGCTGCTATTTGTGATTCAGCTTTTGAAATTGAGCATATTGATATATCTCTTGGTGTTTCAGATTCATGCCATGATTTTGACATTGTTTCATTTGAGGACAACTTTTCAGAGTATGTTGATACACTTACTAAATTCTTGGGAATTGGTGAGGTTGTTTTTGATGAAACAGTCCAACTTGAATCTGACTTTAATCTTACCATTGGTTTATCTGAAATGTGCCCTGCTATCAATCATTTGCATGCTTTACCTGTTGTGCCTGATACTTTTGAGCATTCTAAACTGTTAGACAAAATTTTTGTTGTGCAGCATATAAAAACACCTACTGATGGGTGTTCTAAATTAAATGTAGGACTTTCTGATGACCTGTTTGAGGATTTTCTGAGTGATTATGATGTAAATCTTGATAAAGCTGGATTGTTTGATGTCTCACTTGTGCAATTGGACTTTGCTTTGGATTTTATAGTTACACACTTATTGCAGACACTGATTTCAAGAGAACTGTAGAGACAAAGGAAGTCCCGGTTGATGCAGGAGATGGTGTAAAGGTTTGGAACACACGAAATCAGCAGCAAATGAAAGAGGAGTTCTGGCTGCTGCAATATGGAGTCTTGAACGTGAATAACCAGCTGCCAACCTTGAGTAGAGGGCTGAGACTACTGCAACAAATGCTTGAGCAGGGGGACTTCAATGCAACCATAAAGACTCTGCACAGAGGAGCCAATAAGAAAAGACCGAAACAATAAGCTCTTTCTTTCCCTTACTCTTAAATAGTAGTTATAGGTATTTGATAGTAGTTAGCACAGTAATAGGTAGTATAGTAAATAATAGAATAAAACATATGCTCTTTTATATAAAAATTAAAAAAAATAAATTTTGATCTATGGCCCATTTGAACATGCTTTCTTTTTCTTTTAGTTTTATAGTTTTAGCTTTTGTATTTTTCAGTTTCTGTTCTGTTCATTTCTTGTTTAAATTTGTGTTCCATTTTTGTATAATTTTGATTTGGTTTGATCTGTATATATTTGTTGCTATTTGTGTGTTAGGAAACCTTATTCACTCACACATTGAGGGCAATGTGCCTCTTAAGTGTCGGGGTGAGAAGGTATAGGTAAAATTTTGTGTTTCTACTTTGATAAATCTGCGTGATATCTGTTTCTGAGTAGAATAGGGGGTAATTTTTTTTTTCTCTAAGGTCTGATTGTGTTTGTAAATAGCCATTCTAGTTTTAGTTTGTAAATACTTCATTTTAGTTTATAAAGACCTATTTTTGTACTGATCTATTTTAGTTTAGTTTTTAGCTTTGTTGATAATTGTTCTTAGGTCTAAAGTTCTTTCATTCATTTTTAGCTTAGGTTCTTTTGCTTTTAAATTTTTTTTAGAACTTCTTTTTAGTTTTCTCGCTCAATTTTCCTATTTTCATTTCTATTTTCTATTCTTTATGATAGTTTCTTGTTATGTTTTAGTTCTGAATTAGTTGTTAGTCCTTATTTTAGTTTATGCTTTGTTTTAAATTTTGAATTAGGATTTTTGTTCATAATTAGGTTTTATTTTCTTTTTGCTACTGTTTTAGTTTTGTTCTAAATTTGTTTAGCTTTTTGTTTCAATTCTTTGCTTGATTACCTTTCATTGAATAGGAATAGTGTAGGTTTATCTTTTGTCAATATCTTAGGTAGTTTAGGACTGAATGTAGGTTACTTGGATCTCTTTCATTTTTACTTTCTTATTTTAGGTTCTTATTCTGACATTAGTTTCTATTCTAGCTTTGTTTCCCTGCTTTAAGATTCTTTTCATTACTTAGGTTCTGTTTTTAGACTTTAGTTAGAACTTCCTTTAGATTTTTCTTGTTCTAGTTTCTTCTTTCTTATACATTTCTATTTTACTTGGTTTAGGTTTCTTTTAAGTTCATTGTTTTATATATCTTTTGCTTTTTTGTTTAGATTCATTCATTTTGTTGTTTTACCTTGTTTTAGCTTTAGTATAGATTCTTTTATTAGTTACATACTGTTTTGTTTCAGTCTTTGTATATTGTATATAGCTTAGGTATATCTGTTAGGCATTTTTAGGATGTTTTAGGTTATCCTTTAAAATTGTTTTTGTAAATAGAACTAACTGTAGGTTTCTTTTTTTTTCTGATATTACTGCCCTGTTTTAGATTTTAGACATTAGGTTCTGTTTTGGTTTTTAGAATAGCTTCTTAGGTTTTTATCCATTCATTGTTACTATTTAGGATTGTCTTAGGTTTTCTTTCTCTTGAATATAAATTTGTTTTAGTATAGCTAGGTTCATATTTTCTTCTTTTCCTTTTATTGTCTTTCTCTCGTAGAAGCTTTAAGTAAGAGTGGTTTTAGATTCTAGTTGAGTATAGTTAGCTTGTATAGTTTGTAAATAGCTTTTAGACTTTTCTAGATTCTGTTATGTTCCATTTCATCCTCTTGGTCATTTCTTGCATATTTAACTCATTTCACTGTTTCATTTCCTTGATTAGAATTGTTAATTGTGTTCTTTGCTTTAGATTCTAGTAGATGTAATCCTAGCATAATTTTTGCATCTGAGTTCAGTCTATGGAAGTAATTTTTGCATAAAAAAGGGTAGAACGTCAATTTTAGCAAATTTTTTTAAACCTCGAGAGATTTTGGGCCAATTTTTGTCTTTCTTAAGTGATTTCATGCATGTTTAGCTTTTGACTATGATTTTGCATTGATTCTCTATGATAAGCTTGTTAGGAAACAGGTTGGCTTCGTTTTACACCAAGAGAGGGGAGAATTGGTGTTAGTTCAAAAACAAAATCTTTTCGCAATCTTGGTATGAAAATTCAAAGCTTTTGATCTTTCCTTGAAATGCAAGTAATGAAAATTCAATGCAGCGGAAAAATGTAGTTGATTAAGCATTGTGTACTGGAACATATGTACTGTTATTAAGCATTGTGTTGTCATCATAAAAAATAAGTTTGATACAGAGTTTGTGTTGTCAACAATCTCAACAATCTCCCCCTTTTTGATGATGCGCAACCATGATTAATAACTCAACCATGTTTGTACAGTTCCACATTTGACAGAGTAAAAACAAATATCATAAACAATCACAACAGTTTAGTTACTTTGTAAGTACAACAAAAATATCACGAAGCAGATAAAGTATGATGCAACAATTCTCCCCATATAGACTGGCTCTCATACACTCATGAATATATCTCCCCCTTTGTGCATTAACAAAAAAGGAATGCTTTAGATATTTATGCCGTTTTGAAAAACAGAGATGCATCATAAAGATATGCAGTTTGTAAAACACAATTATACTCTCACAGATCACAAGTTCATCATTAAACAGTTTAAACTCCCCCTGAAATATAAGTGTGTGATGAAACATGTGTGTAATGCAGTGACACTCCCCCTGTCATTATGCATGAATTTCAAAAACAATTTGAGTGCATAATGCAAAATATCACAGATTAAACAACAGTTTAAGCACAGATTTGTATCATAGTCAAATTATCAATCCACATGTAGATGCAATGATAGAAATATCAACAATAACAATATTATCTCAAATCAGATATAGAATCATGTAAAGAGCAAAGATAATATAAGATCAACAATGATTTAAGCAATCAATAAGGATATAATCAAATTCCAGAATTTGAATTGTTAACCAGTTTAGACATAGTCGAATGCTTTAAATCATTAGTTGAATGCATTGCTTTTCCAAATGTTGAATTCCAAATGTAGATGTCCAAAGCAATGACCTTCCTGCAAAACCTTTCAACAACTGTTAAGACCCTGACAAGTGTACTAGATCGTTATCAAGTAATATAATTGGTAAACCCAATATCGTTCTCCCAAAGGACTCAAAGGCCTAATCTTTCGTGTAACCTAATCACTTAAGACTTGAGAAAAGAATTAAATTTAAGTTTTGAATGCAAAGAACAAAAACTAAGCATGCAAATGCAAGTGATTCAGTTGGCAAGGAAAAACGATGAGTGGATGGAGTTGTTAGGGTTTACAATTTCATCTTATCCACTTTCACAAAACTACTCTTCTTATTTAATTCACTTGTTTATCCAATTTCCATGCAAACTTTCTTGATCTACCCTTAACCCCATCCCTTGGTGAAAAGAGCCTATTATTAATTACCGGCTTGTTATCCTTGTTGACTCCCTGGCAAGCGTACCAGATCGTTTCAAGTAATAAAATCAGTAGAACCCGATATCATTCTCTCCCAAAGGACTCACAGCCTTATCGTTCATGTGAATCAAAATAATAAGACTTGTAAAGAAAACAAATTAATTGTTGTGGATGCAAGAGCAGAAAATAAACATGCAATGTGTTGATTCAATTGACGAAAAGAGTATGGATGAGTGGAGTTGTTGGGGGTTTACAAGTTTATCTTTATCTGCCTTCTCTTATCTACTCCTCTTGTTTAATTTGCTTTATTATCTGATTATTATGCAAACTTTCTTGGCCTACCCTTAGCCCGATCCCTCGGCGAAAAGAACCTATTACTAATTATCGGCTTGCTATCCCTAGCCTCCCCTAGCAACTAGCAATGCATTACCGAACAAAAGCAAAAACAATTGACTGTCCTACCTCCCTATCCCTAGGTGGTATTTCATTGATCAAGGAATTTCCCCCAGTTCATGACAGTACTGTACGTTCCCGTATCAGTAAAGACAAACAACAGTTATCGAATGAGTTAAACGACAAAAGCTTTAAGCGCAGAAGAGAAACCCAACAATCGATAAACAAAGCATATGACAATCATATAATTAAACAAGAGTTTCAATAAAAGAGAGTTTCAAAAGATTACATTGTTCCCCCAACAACAAAAAGGATTTAGTTCACCATTGTCATGGTGAACCAAGATGAAAATAATGAAAGAATGGAAGAGCAAACCCTTGAAAAGATGAAAAGGAGCCTAAGCATCCAAGAGATCCTCTCTAGAGAGTGAAAAGTAGGTCTGTCCGCCCTTCTCTGTCAAAAGAATGAGAATGAAATCGCACTAGGGCTATTTATAGCTGAGGAGCGCAACAGAAAACAGGCCTAAGCCCAACACGCAACCGCCCGACGTCACACTTATGCCGCCCGGCGGTTTGCCTCTTATCGCTTTACCGCCCGGCGTCAGGGGTCCACCGCCCGACGGTTTGCCTCTTATCGCAAAACCGCCAGGCGTCGCTGCCTTGGTGCCATCTCCTCGCATTTGGCCGCCCAGCAGTGCAATTCTGCCGATGGGCGGTTTCTAGACTCTTCTTTTCTTGATTTTCTTCCTTTATCTTGAGTCTAAGGCCTTTATCTTCACCTCCATTCTTCACTTCCATCAAAATTGCTGCAAAACAATGCAAAAAAAGCATAATATCGCTAAAAACAACTTTTGACTCTCGAATGACTTATTTATTGAGTTTTTTTTTTTTATTTTAAGCTCATTCTAAGCAGTAAAGGGAGTAATTTGGTCTAAAATAACGGTTTTTCAACCCGTATCACAACCCCAAACTCAGAAATTTGCTTGTCCTCAAGCAAAACAAAACAAAACAAAACTTGGCTCTCTACACTTTCATCCAATGATTCAATATTCCTAAAGTACATGATGAGAACTACTCAATTTCAGATCTTTCAAATCAAGATGCATACATGCTTTCAATTTAGTTATCTCACACATTCCTCAACAGATGTTACATATTATGAATGACCAATCCACTAAGCAAAGATGCAATCATGAAACTTAGAATTTCTCACCAAGCAAGTGTTTCACTTAATCACTCAAGTGTTTAAGGTAGCACTCCAACTCTTTATTATTCTCAAGTCACATGAAACAAAATTGCCTTTCATCTCAAACAATCAAAATCACTACATGCAAATGCCTTCAAAAGGACTTTTCCAAGGCTTGTAATGAGGCTGTGTTATCAAGAAAAAAAAATTGGTTTTTCTAGATCACAAAATCTTTCAATCAAGAAAGCTCATTTATCATTCAAGGTTCAAGTTCAACTCTCTTTCTTAACCAATCTCAATTGACCCCAACTTCTTCCCTTTTTCTTTTATTTTTACATTGAGCTCATTTTTTTTTCTTTTTTTTTCATGCATTTTTCATTTTCAACATTTGAGCTCAATGCCTTTCTTTTTGGCATTCAAAATTTCTCCACAGCCCCAAACTTGAACCTTGAATGTACTTACAATCATTAACCCAATTCAAAGTAAATAGTTTCAGCACAAGGGTTTTCTGTTTAGGGCCAAGGTTCAAAAAGGGTATAAAATTTCAAGCACTTTGGGTAAGGTTTGGCTAAGTAAGGGCTTTCAAAAATGGCCTTGATCATATGACATATACATGCAATTCAATTAATCATCGAGAATTAGGCAATACCATTCATGCTTCCCTGTGAACAAATTCATATAACAATAAAACTCTGGAGTTCAATACCTCACACAACATGCTTTCTCACACACATTCATTCATACACCATGCTTAGCTTCATAACCACAATCATAATTCATCACACATCTGTTTCACAGGATATCAACATGCAACACAACTTGAGAACCATTCACATTAGATCATCATCAAACAGGCTCCTCATGCAAATTATTCATCAAACATCTTCAGAAAAGTATTCAAGCCAAGAAGACACACTGAAAATAAATTTCAACATATTCTATGAATTTAAAATGCAAGAGTAAAGAAGAAAATCTAGGTTGCCTCCTAGTAGCGCTTGTTTAACGTCACGAGCCTGACCCAAACCTGGTTAGCACTTGTCAGTAAGTGCAGATCCTTCCAACACCCATCAGTAGGTGTACCTTCCGGGTATCCTTCAGTGGATACCAAAATTAGCATCCCTCAGTAGATGCTACCCAAAAGTTCTTCAAAAATTTAAAATTTACATGTTCAAAAAACATTAGAATAAATAAAGTGTTCTAAAATACAAAGAGTGTTCTTCAGCAAATCAACTCTTCTTCTTCACATTGGGATCTTCATCGTCCCACTTGCTCAACTTTCTCCTATCCACTCTTCGAATTGCTGTGCAATATGACCTTCTAATCTCCACCATTCCTTCTTCTTTTAGCTTCCTTTTGACAATCCACTTCCTGCTTTTATATCTTACTGGCATGCCCCGCAGGAATGGTTTGTCTTCTGAGTGGGTAGACTCTCCTTTATCTATTTGTTCTTCCTCAAGTGTCTGCAAAACAGTACAACTATTAAGATGATCAATACCTATGGTGTTCTCCTCTTTTGCAGCTTCTCTTCTGGCCCTTTTATATATGGATATTCTTCTTATTCTCATTTTGCTGTCTTCAGACCCGCTATAAACTAACACTTGGTCCTGATCTCTTAACACTATTATCCCGTCATAGACACGTATCATCATCTGAGAAGTCCTCATGAAAGGTCTTCCCAAGATTAATGGAATTCTTCCCTCATTAGCCATGTCCACGACTATAAAGTCGACCAAAAATTCCAAATCCTCAATTCAGACAATTGCATCTTCCACCATACCCACAGGCTTCTTAATAGATCCATCTGCGACTGTCAGGGTAGTGTTGGCTGGTTTTAGTTTTAACCCTCCAATCTTCTTGAAATCACTAAAGGGCATCAAATTAACACTTGATCCTGAATCAATCATGGCTCTCCCTATATTCACATCATTAATCACGCAAGGAAGAGTCAAATTCCCCAAATCCTTCATTTTTTGCGGTTGATTCTTCTTTCTAGGCTTGACTACCCGTCTCTGATCTTCTTCATCATCAAGATCAATTACCTCTCCAAGATAGTATTTGATCCTTTTGTCATACTCAGGAAGTTGTGGAAATGCTCCAGGAGTGACAGTTACCCGATTAAAGATTTCCCGGAATGGCTCTCGGTGACTCTCCTGTTCCTTTACTTTTTCTTTTCTTTTATCTTCACAGCACTTCTGCTCAATAAATTCATGATCACAACTCATCTCCTCATCTTCACTGCTCCCAATTTCAATTATTTCCTTTATTGGCTTCCTTTTACTTCTTGTCATGAAAACTTTGCACTCATCTTTGGGGTTAACATCAGTGTTAGCCCGGAACTGATTCTTCTCGGTAGTTTCTACCCTTTTAGACAGCTGCCCAATTTGTGTCTCCAGTGCTCTAAAGCTGGCCTGGTCACTCACTTGTTGAGACTCATAGACTTTTAGAAATTTATCAAACTAATGGGTTAATTCTCTAACTGTCTCTGTCAAGCTGCTCACTTGCTGCCATAAAGGTGAAGGTTGTTGCTGCCGGAAGCCTCCTACTTGCCCAGAAGAATTATTCTAGTTTTGTCCAATGTTGGGGTGGTTCTTCCAACCCTAGCTAGAACTGCCTTGGTTAAAATTACCCTGCTTGAATGGAAATTGATTCCCCATGTAGTTGACATCCTGCTGCATTTCTTCAGGAAAAGCACATTGACCATTAATGTGGTCACCACCGCATAGATTGCAAAGTTGTTGAGTTTGAGAGATATTCCTTAACCCCGTTGGAAGTTCAGAAAGGACCTTTGTTAGCTTGTCCAATTTTTGGTTAAGGAGATGATTTTGTGCCGCCATTGCATCATTAGCAGGGAGATGTAAGAGTCCTCCTTTCTGTACTCCCCTCTCACTTTGTGATACTTCATTCAGAGTCATCTCCTCAATCAACTCATAAGCTTCATCTTCAGTCTTTCTATTGATACTGCCTCTAGCTGAGGCATCCAACATCATCTTAGACTGAGTATTTAACCCTCCAAGGAAAGCAAGTAAATATGAAGTCTTGTCGAATCCGTGGACTTGGAGTTTTTCTCAACAGGCCTTTAAATCGGTCCCAGGCCTGTTTGAGAGTTTCCTCCATCCCTTGCTTGAATGAGGAGATTTCCAGCTTCCCCTGATTGATCTTGGTCTGCAGAAAGAATTTGGTAACAAACTGTCTTGCCAAAGCATCCCAAGTTCGAAAAGTTCCTTCCGGGAAAGAATGCAACCAATCCTTCGCCTTTCCTCCCAGAGAGAAAGGACACAGGCAGAGTCTGACTCTATCATCTGAAACTCCAATTATTCTGACAATGTTGCAAATTTCTCCAAAGATTGTCAAATGATTATACGGATTCTCATTTGATAATCTGTGGAACTGGTTGTTCTGAACTAACTGGATGAGTGTAGGACTCATCACCATGTTGGTTGTATTGTCAGCTGGAATAGCTATGCTGTTGAAATTCAAAGGACCCACAGTGTTTGCTGAGTCCCCCAGTGTGTGTCTTGGAGGAGGTTGGTCCGCCATCTCCTCTATACCCTGTGCCTCAAAAGAAGACTGCAAAAGTTCCTCAGGAGAAGGAAAGTTTTCACTTGCAGGACGTCTAACTTTCCTCCTTCTCCTGTCTGATAATCCCTCGAGAATAGGTTGTTGATCTTTTCTACTTCTACTGTGTACTCCTTCCCGCATACACAAGAAACAATACCCCTAAAAGCACTTTTACAGAAAATAAAACAAAACAAAATAAAAAACCAAAAACAAATAATTACAAACAAGTCAAATTCAGTCAATTCACACTACTTGAAAAAGTTCAACCAAGAGTCCCCGGCAGCGGCGCCAAAAACTTGTTGACTCCCTGGCAAGCGTACCAGATCGTTTCAAGTAATAAAATCGGTAGAACCCGATATCGTTCTCTCGCAAAGGACTCACGACATTATCGTTCGTGTGAATCAAAATAATAAAACTTGTAAAGAAAACAAATTAATTGTTGTGGATGCAAGAGAAGAAAACAAACATGCAATGTGTTGATTCAATTGACTAAAAGAGTATGGATGAGTGGAGTTGTTGGGGGTTTACAAGTTCATCTTTATCCGCCCTCTCTTATCTACTCCTCTTGTTTAATTTGCTTTATTATCTGATTATTATGCAAACTTTCTTGGCCTACCCTTAGCCCGATCCCTCGGCGAAAAGAGCCTATTACTAATTACCGGCTTGTTATCCCTAGCCTCCCCTAGCAACTAGCAATGCATTACCGAACAGAAGAAAAAACAATTGACCGTCCTACTTCCCTATCCCTAGGTGGTATATCATTGATCAAAGAATTTCCCCCAGTTCATGACAGTACCGTACGTTCCCGTATCAGTAAAGACAAACAACAGTTATCGAATGAGTTAAACGACAAAAGCTTTAAGCGCAGAAGAGAAACCCAACAATCGATAAACAAAGCATATGACAAACAAATAATTAAACAAGAGTTTGAATAAAAAAGAGTTTCAAAAGATTACATTGTTCCCCCAACAACAAAAAGGGTTTAGTTCACCTTTGACATGGTGAACCAAGATGAAAATAATGAAAGAATGGAAGAGCAAACCCTTGAAAAGATGAAAAGAAGCCTAAGCATCCAAGAGATCCTCTCCAGAGAGTGAAAAGTAGGTCTGGCCGCCCTTCTCTGTCAAAAGAATGACAATGAAATTGCACTAGGGCTATTTATAGCTGAGGAGTGCAACAGAAAACCGGCCCAAGCCCAACAGGCAACCGCCCAGAGTCACACTTATGTCGCCCGACGGTTTGCCTCTTATCGCTCTACCGCCCGACGTCAGGGGTCCACCGCCCGGCGGTCTGCCTCTTATCGCAAAACCGCCAGGCGTCACTGCCTTGGTGCCATCTCCTCGCATTTGGCCGCCCAATGGTGCAATTCTGCCGCTGGGCGGTTTCTAGACTCTTCTTTTCTTGATTTTTGTCCTCTATCTTGAGTCTAAGGCCTTTATCTTCACCTCAATTCTTCACTTCCATCAAAATAGCTGCAAAACAATGCAAAACAAGCATAATATCGCTAAAAACAACTTTTGACTCTCAACTGACTCATTTATTGAGTTTTTGTTTGATTTCAAGCTCATTCTAAGCAGTAAAGGGAGTAATTTGGTCTAAAATAGCATATGAAAATAACGGTTTTTCAACCGTTATCAATCCCTAGCCTACCACTACTGCAGATTTGGGAAACGACTGCGGTTGTTTTTCCCTATACGTCGCGGTTCCCGAACCGCGGCATATAAAGGCGCGGTAAAAAGTCTCCTGACTATATGTCGTGGTTGCAACTGCGGTAAAAGGTTCGGAGAATAGACCGCGGTTGCAAAAGGAACCGCAGCCAAAAAGCCTATTTTTTTTAAAAAAATAACAAAATCAACCTATAGGCCGCGGTTGGAACCGCGGTAAAAGACCCCGTATAGGATGCGGTTCTGGGTGCAACCGCGGCCATATGTGTATTTTCAAAAAAAAATTAAATGGGCTTTTGGCCGCGGTCTTGGTAAGAACCGCGACATATTGTCGTATTTTCTACCGCTGTCTTGGTAAGAACCGCGACATATTGTCCTGCAGTTTTTTAAAATAGCAGGTCTGTTTTTGTGATATCCACTACCACAAAAACAGACCTGCATATGGATGATTACGTTTTAGAAATCTCCGATGACGTAGATACACCGTCTTTCTTCCATGTTTCAATTGATGACCTGCAGTGTTTTCTTCACAGATAGGACATGCTTTATGACCCTTGACACTGTATCCTGACAAATTACCATAAGCTGGAAAGTCATTAATGGTGCAAAATAACATTGCACGCATCACAAAACTCTCAGAAGTGAATGAATCAAATATTTCAACCCCATCAACCCACAAAAACTTCAAGTCTTCAACCAGTGGACTTAGATAAACATCTATGTCATTTCCAGGCTGCTTTGGACCAGATATCATCATAGACAACATCATGTACTTCCTCTTCATGCAAAATGCAGGAGATAAGTTGTAAATTATCAATATAACTGGCCAACAAATGTGATTGGTACTCATATTTCCAAATGGGTTCATTCCATTAGTGGCTAAACCAAGTCTAACATTTCTACACTCTTGACCAAATTGGGGAATTGTTGATCAATATTTTTCCATTGCTCTGAATCAGCTGGATGATGAAGCAACCCGTCAATTTTTCTCTCATCTACACGCCATCTAAGGTTTTTAGCATCTTTGGGATTCGCAAACAAACGCTTAAGTCTGGGCACTATTGGAAGGTACCAAACTACTTTCAAAGCAGATCCATTTTTTTCTATTTGACCATTATCTTCACTGTTGGTTTTTGACTTGTATCGTGATGCGCCACATTTTGGACACTTTGTCAAAAATTCATACTCTTTCCTGTATAAAATGCAGTCATTGGGACAAACATGTATCCTTTTATACTCCATACCCATTGGACAAAGAATTTTCTTCGCATCCTAATTACGAGTGGGTAATGTATTTCCATCTGGCAACATTTCATTCATCAACGTCAATAATTCTGAAAAACTCTTATCAGTCCATCCATTGATCGCCTTCAAATTCATCAGCCTTAACACCGCTGACAAACGTGTGAACTTAGTTCAACCGACATACAAAGGTATTTCCGCATCAGTCGACATCGTCTCGTACACATGAGCTTTGGCAAAATTTTCTGCATCAACATCGCGGATCATGTCCTCTAATTTGTCGTCATCCGGTCGATCTTCTTCCATGGTGGAATCAATAACATTTTCAGTTTCAGAGTCAGTCGGAAAGTGCATTTCTTCGCCGTGGCATATCCATGTTGTATAGCATCTTAAGAAACCATCACAGATAAGATGTTCTCTAATTTGATTTGCGTTCAACTTTCTCCCATTCAAACAGTTCACACAAGGACATCTAAACTTCACTTCATCATCAATTCTCCCCTCGTTACGTTGCGCAAATTGTATAAATTCCTCTACACCTCTCTCGTACTCAGCACTAATACGTGGTAAATTAATCCAATTTCGATCCATTTCTATATTTTACGAAATTAAAATTATACAATTTTCTATATAACATTATATAATTAAAATCATACAATCAATTCAGTCATACATTCATACAACTAATAATCATTCAAATTACCAATTCAAACATTCAATCACACATAAATAACTTAAGTTTTAATATTTCAAAAAATAAATAACTTAACAATAAAGTTTTAAATTTATTTTTTAAAAAAATAATATTAAATATGTTGTTTTCTGGTACCAAATTATTATGATAGGTACAACTCAATTTTTTCTTTTTGTCTTTTGTGACAAACTTTCTCACTAATACTAATAAAATTTAACTGTTAATTAATAAGTATCTATTTGTTTCTCACATAACTTTTACAAATTAATTCTTTAAATAAATATCTATGGGATCATTCTTCTATTTCGCCATTGTTATTAAATTGTTTGATTTTGTTAATTATTAACCAATTATACCATAAGTATATGTTTGACCTACTCCCTACCCACTAATAGAAATAAAAATAGAATGAATATTCTTATAATTAAATTATACACGAGTTGAATTATGAAAATTTAGAGAACTTACATAAGTTTCTATAACTTAATTATTTATGAGTTAATTTTAACCTAGAGCCAAATCAAATGAACTCCAATTCAAGTTTTGATTCATACAAACAAATAGTAGTTAAAATTTCTCTTTGATTTATCTTGTATAAATCTTTTTGAAAAGCAAAAATAGGAAATAAAACTCCCGTTATTGTTGTTGTCAATCTCTATACTTCATAGAAATAACTACATTCAACAAGTGACAAATCCAACTTCAACTATATCCTTCTATTCATTGAACTCAAACCAATGCAAATCAATTCCAAGAACATTTGATCACAAGCAAGCACTCCAGCATATATTGAAATGAAACCAGTTTAGTCCAATACCTGGTTTTGGCACGGTGGAGAAGAAGGGGCGTGGCGGAGATACTGAAGTCCGACGACAAAACACGGGTCCGGCGGAGAAGCAGAGGAGCGGCGCTGCAGAACGGCGAACAGAGGAATGGCTGGCGTCGACAGGCTGATGGTGATGGGTGTCGCGGCCCATGCAAATTTGATTGCATATAAGAAATGCAGTATAGTGCTAGGAAGTGGCTCCTAGGTCGTCTCTCAAGGACCAATTTTGCGGTTCAGAATCAAGTCTAACACAAAGTGGGGGGGGGGGGGGTTTGAAAGTTTGTTTGGTGTGCAGAAAAATTAAAATTAAAACGCAGATGGAATTTAAATTAAAACGCAAATGTAAAAACGTAATTAAAATTAATTAAAATGAAACTAAATACAACAACACATTTCACCATGCATGAAAATGAAATTAAAACAGTAAAAACGAAACTGCTCAGTAAATACAAAAATTCACGCTGGAACTGGACAACTCTGACCTTTGCTCAATGTTTTGCCCATAACTTTTTCTAAAGAGCTCTAAATGAGATGAGGTTTTTTTTCCTGGAAAATAGACTCAAATATCTTTCATGTGACATATAAAACGTAGCATTTGGACCTCTAGTGTGGTTGCAGTTATTATTTTAAAATCGAGTCCAGAGAGTGAAAATGCTAAACATAATACTAGACTAAACAAATATCTAAGCACAGTTAAATTAAATTAAATGCAACACTAAATTAAAGAAATTAAAAATAAATAATCCTACAATGCAAATTAATGCAAAACAAAGGGGTAATTAAACAAGCTTTAGGACAAAACTTAAAGAGGAAATGTTTCCTTAGTCAAAAGTAGCTCCATTTGTGCTTGGCCAAATCGGGTAAAAACTTTAATGCACCCTTTTCTCTCACTTCCAACCTCAATTTCGGTTTTCTTTCTTCTCAACCACCATCCAAAGCTTTCTTCTCTTCACATTACCAAGAATGAACCCCAAGAAACCAAAGTTTAAGTTGCAAATGAACACAAGAACAACAAACACAAACTTCTACTCATCAATCCACTTCTAACACTAACTTTTCTTCAACTTTCTTTGCAAAAACGAAAATGAAACCTAAACCATCAACTCCAGCTCTGTCCAGCCACTATAACAACACAAAAATATGGTCCATTCCTTGTTTCAAACATCAAAAACGAAAACCAAGAAGAAAGAGCCCAAACCACAACACCCACACATCAAGTTAAGCTCTATTCAACCCAAAACTCATATAGAACTCCATTTTTATCATCCAACCAAATAAAATGCAAAGAAAAACGTGAGAAACAGCAGTAAAGGAGAGGAAAAACGAAAATATAAAGTCACTCAAACCCAACAATCACCATTGAAATGCAAAGAAAAGCTTAAAAGCTCAAGCTTCAAACATAAAAAACAAGCAAATGGAAGAAGGAATGAAAGGATTTTCACCACCAATGAGTTAAGACAGCCAAGACTAAAGCAAGAGAAGAATAAAATCTGCAACTTTCTTCATTCAAATAGCCAAAACCGAAAACCCCATGGCAAGCTCCAAGAGAGAGTCTTCATACATGAAAACCTAGAAGAAAAATGAAGCAAAAATGTAAGCTATGAAAGTGTTGGTTGTGTGTCTCGGTTTTTCTACCCCATATGACCAAGAGTTTTAATTTTGGTGGGGTCCACACACTACAAGTCAGCCCTAAAGGGATGCCACATGGCCCCCACAATTGGTTTTTACAAAAATGCCCTTAAAGGGGTCCAAAACACCTAATTCTAATTAAGGGCTTCTAGAAAACGAAATTACAACTTAATTAAAATGGAAGTGACTAAATGTTGAGTCTTGAATGATCACGTTACCATCCCTAATGCTCCAAATGATGTTTCCCAAAAGTTCCCTGCAACCAAAATACACTTAATCAGCTCAGAAAACCCAAATTAGCACAATTACGAATTTCCGGCCAAATTAAGCAGAATTCGGAAAACGGGGAAATAACAGACAATTAAACACAATTCCCTGGTTTATTTAAGTGCAATAAACTAAATATAGTTCAAGAAATAACCACTCATCAGACGGAAAAAAGCTTGCAGCAGAACGGAGGAGTCGCGGTGGAGATGAAGCGAAAATTCTTTTCTCTGAAACTGATCGCGATGAAGACGAAAACTGTTCAAATTTTTTTTTAACCTATCAAAGACAATCTGCCGCGGTTAAGTGTAAAACCGCGACATAAAGGGGGAATATGCCGCGGTTCTAGACCCAACCGCGGCCTATTCATTTTAAAAAAATAATCCATAATGGCATTTTTGAAATTTTATTAACTTATATGCCGCGGTTTAGCGCCCAACCGCGGCATATGCTCTGAAATTTTTACATTTTAATCAGAGAAGGGAATATGCCGCAGTTCTATGAAGAACCGCGGCTGATTCCCCAACGTTCAGAATTCCTCAACTGCCTCCCAACTGCCTTTTGGTGAATGTCAGGGGTAGCAGGGGGGAATATGCCACGGTTGGTCAGAGAATCGCGGCCTATTCCCCCTGTAACCTCCTGACATTCCCCTGTAACCTCCTGACATGCCCGAACAGTCAGTGTCTGCAATAAATTGACAGGGGAATATGCCGCGGTTGGGCAGAGCACCGCGGCATATTCCACTGTCAATTTATTGCAGGGATTGACTGATGGGGAATGTCAGGAGGTTACTGGGGGAATAGGTCGCGGTTGGTCAGAGAACCACGACATATTCGCCCTGTAACCTCCTAACATTCCCCATCAGTCAGTCCCTGCAATAAATTGATAGGGGAATATGTCGCGGTTCTCTGACCAACCACGACATATTCCCCTGTCAATTTATTGCAGGGACTGACTGTTAGGGCATGTCAGGAGGTTACAGGGGGAATAGGCCGCGGTTGGTCAGAGAACCGCGGCATATTCCCCTGTTATTAATTTTTTTCCTGACGTGGCGTCAAAGGGGTTGGTTGACTGGGGTATATGCCGCGGTTATGTGGCGTCAAAGGGATCGGGTTAAGGGGAGGCCAAGAAAGTTTGCATAACAATTAGATGATAAAGCAATTTAAACAAGAGGAGTAAATAAGAGAGAGAGGATTAGATGAAATTGTAAACTCCCAACAACTCCATTTATTCATACTCTTTTCTCGTCAACTGAATCACTCATTGCATGTTTATTTTATGTCTTTGCATTCACCACAACAATTAATTTTTCTTTCACAAGTCTTACGATTTTGATTCATACGAACGATAAGGCCTTCTGAGTCTCATGGGAAGAATGATAATGGGTTTTACCATTTTTATTACTTGAAACGATATGGTACACTTGTCATCCCGTTAACACACAGCGAACCATTACACAGCTAGCCACCTCCCGTAAAACAATTACCCAAAGTAACATTCAATACCTTGATGAGGAGTGGGAGTTGAGACCTGACCTTCTAAATTCCTTACCAAAGTTCAATGGGTTACCAAGGGAGAATCTACACAAGCACTTGAGACAATTCCACATGTTGTGCCAAAATTTTAGATCTCCCAGGATCACAATAGAAAGCCTAAAGATGAGAGCTTTTCCTTTTACTCTTCAAGGAGCGGCTCAAGATTGGTGGTATTATCTCTCTGCATAGATTACAAATTGGGAAACCATTGAAAGACTATTTCTTGAAAAGTATTTTCCTGCATCTAGACTATCTGCCATCCGAAGAGAAATTCAAGATATAAGACAGAGAGATAGGGAGAATCTCAGTGAATATTGGGAAAGATTCAAGAAACTTTGTGCTTCATGCCCTCCGCTCAAAATGGAAGAATTCATTCTAAGATTTTATGAAGGCTTAAGTCCAACTGATAGGTCATGGGCAGATGCTGCAAGCGGAGGATCTTTCTTAGACAGGTCACCAGAAGATGGGATAGATCTAATAGAACGGAAGGTAGTACACAATCAACAATATGGAACAAGAGAAAATTCAGTGACTTTGTTGAAAGGAGTACATGAAATTGAAAACGGTGTAGTTGATGGAAGGAGGATAGATGAAAGATTGAATAATTTAGAAAGCAAACTCGACAAGATTGCAAGTTTGTTTAAAACCTCCACTCCACAAATTGCTAATAAGTGTGGAATTTGCATTTCAACTGATCACTACACTGATGAATGTCCTAGCTTGATGGAAACTACTATGGAAAACCCATCTCAAGTTTTTTGTTGCAAACATGTTTGGAGGAAACAGACCATACCAGAATTATCATGATTCATCCTCAAATAGGTATCAATAGAATTGGAAACCTTATGTTCCACCTCAACAAAGGCATCAACCTCAACCCGAAATGTCACTACAAGATTTCATGAAAACAATGCTTGAGCAAAATTCAGAAATCAAGAAATCAATTGTAGATTTGACTCAGAGGGTGGAAAATTTAGAGGTTAAGAAGTCAATTAAACTGTTTACACAAACAGTGATCAACCCGCAAAATGTAAGTGCTATTACTTTAAGAACAGGTAAGCAAGTACAAGGCTCCGAAGGAACCCAAGAGCATGAAGATAAGGAGAAGGAAGAAAAACATATCAATGAAAATGGAGGACCAACTGAACCATCACCTGAGACCACCACTGAGAAATCCAGGTCAGTATCCTCTAACTCTTCTTCTAAAAATTCTTCTTCATCTTATTCTCCACCACCTCCATATCCCAATCGGTTGAAGCCGAGAAACCAAAAAATGGAAGAATTAGACCAAGAGATCTTGAATACTTTAAAAAAGGTGGAGATCAACATTCCCTTGCTTGATGTTGTTAAGCAAATCCATAAATATGCTAAGTTTTTAAAAGAAATTTGCACAAATAGAAGGTGTTTTAGGGATAATGAGGTTGTGAATTTGGTAAGAAATGTGTCAAGCTTGATTAAGAAGCATATTGAAATACCGCGAAAATGCAAGGATCCAGGTATGTTTTTTATTCCTTGTGTTATTGGAAATTCAAAGTTTGACAATGCCATGCTAGATTTAGGGGCTTCCATTAATGTAATGCCTTTATCAGTGTTTACTTCTCTATTTCTGGGACCTCTTAAGACTACTGGTGTGGTCATTCTACTGGCCAACCGTAGCCCTGCAGGTGTGCTTGAGGATGTGCTTATCCGAGTAGACAAGTTAATTTTTCCTGCAGATTTCTATATCTTGGACATGAAGGATGAAGAAGGAATCACTCCAACAACTATTATCTTGGGAAGACCTTTCATGATGACTACACAAACCAAGATAGATGTGCATGCAGGAACACTATCAATGGAGATAGGAGACGAGAAAATGTGTTTCAACGTGTTGGAATCTGGGAAACATCCGATTAAAGATCCTTCTTTGTTTTGTATTGACTTATCAAGTGATGTTGTAAACAATGATTCTTTTAGTTTCGCAGACATTTTTTCAACTTGGGACTTTTCTTTTTCAAATATGACGTGCCTTATTTTGGAGGACAAAAGAAACTATAAAACATGTGATATTGAGGGCGCGATGTCAATAGATAATACCTCTCTGATGTCCGAGTATGATGTTGAGGTGGCTGAAATTACCTTAGGCAGTAAGATATTGCCATCTGTGGTACAACCACCCGTTTTTGAGCTGAAACCTTTACCATCCTATTTGAAATATGTTTATCTTGAGAGGGATGGGAAACTCCATGTTATTATATCTACATTGCTTACTGATGAGCAGGAAAAACAGTTATTACAGGTTATCAGAGACCACAGGGAAGCGATAGGCTGGATTTTAGCAGATATTCCTGGCATTAACCCTTCTTTTTGCATGTATAGAATACTTTTGGAGGAGGATGCTAAACCAGTGGGACAACCTCAAGGAAGATTGAATTCTCAACTGATGGGGGTTGTAAAGAAAAGGGACACCAAACTGCTACAGACAGGTATTATAGACCACAATTTTGACAGCATTTGGGTGGGCCCTATACATGAGGTTCCGAAGAAAGGTGGGATCACAATGGTCAAGGACGAGAAGGACAAGTTGTCTCCTATTCGAGACAGAAGTGGGGCACGTAATTTGGTAGTTGACCATCTTAGTAGGATTGAAAAGGGAAAAGTTAACATTTCGAGCTAGGATGACTTTTTCGATGAAGTCCTGCTAGCATTTCGTCCACCATGAAGGAGGTAAGTTCCCTCATGCTTTTTCTGTGCATTTATATTTAAGGCATACATTGAGCAATATTCATAGTTTAAGTGTGGGGGTGTGGAGGTGTGGGGGAAACAATTTGATTTGTTCCCTGTTTCATTTTTTTTTTCTCTTTTCTTTCTTTAATAAATATTTGCAATGGATTTGAGAGTCTGAATCAATAACTGGGATGATCATATATAAAAAAAAGAGTCATGTTGATATGAATGGATTGCTTTTATGATTTACTAATTGAGTTGACTTAAGAATTTCCGAATTAAATCTTTTGTGAAAGAAATTTGAACTATGTGTGTTTTGAGCCTAATGATAAGGATGGACCATCATGTGCCATACCTATTTTTCTTGAGTGATTTGCCCATGTTTTGATGATACTCTAATATTTAGCTTGATTCTGTGTTGTGCAACTAAGGTGCATATGCATGATTTGATGTGATTGAGGCATTTCTTGTTTTAGCTACTTGGCCATATAAACTTACCTTAACATTAATCCATTGGCAACCCCTTTGAGCCTTAAGACTATTTCTCTTGTTTCCAGTAATTGTCAAATCAAAAAGAAGAAGGAAAATCATATGAAAGAAGGAGTAATGGATTGTGTTATAAGTAAGTGATGAATAAGTGTGTGGGTGAGTGTCTCACCACAACGTAAAAAAAGAGAAGGCAAAAAGGAAGATAAAAATTCAGAGTTTTGAAAAAATAAAGAGAGAAAAAGTAGAAAAAAATCTTCCTAAAAAGAAATAGAAATAAAGTTATTTTTGAAATCAAGTGCCATTGCTCTTTCTATATCAATTTCAAAAACTAAAAATTCAAAAAAATTTTGTACCTTTGCCTTGGCCTCATTATAACCTTTAAAAACCCCTCATGATCAATAATTGCATGTATTCTGAAGTGTGTGAATACCAGAGTCTTGTTAAATACCAAGGGTGTCTACTAACATGGGTATTTTGAGTGTAAACACAAGCCAAAAACACTTGAGAGATTTGGAGAGAAATAGATACATTTTGACTTTAGTGTTATATTTCATATTTGATTTTCTTGGGAATTAAAAAAGGTTAAATCATGTGTGAAGAATACAGTGATTTCATTTGCATGTCCATGACAAAGTGATGTCTAGATGATTGATCTATATCCAATACTGTTCATTCTTTTGATTCAAATGCAAATATGGAATAAAATGGCCCAGAACAAACTTTTGAAATTAATCAATTTTGCCCAGGAGTGCAAAAGGATAAGTGTGGGGGTGTGATGAGTGCATATTTATACCCACATTTATGTTTTAGAATTCAAATTTTTTATGAGATTCTTGTGCTTAAATGATTGATTTAATGTGAATTTATGACGATTGGATTCATTGGTTTGGGAATTAAAGATGCTTAAAATGTGATTCTTAGTTGCATAAATTATTTTGGATGTTCTAATGTTTATTTTGTGCAGTTGAAGTTAAAATTTTATTAATTTAAAGCATGAAATTGAATGGTCAAAGATGGTCCAATCTGGTCAACTCAGGGTTTTTATGCAATTTTGAAAAGAAAGAGATGGCTAAAGTGCAATTAGAGTAAAATTTTGGACTTATGTGAAATTTTGTATAAAATAAAAAGGGTCGAAATGTAATTTTGGGCAAGTTTAAATCTATTAGATATCAATAAATATCAAAAGATAATATTTGCCAAATCTTTTTTTTATCTAGGAAAGATATTATCAAATATTCTCAAAAACTAATTATATATGTTGAATATTTGAAAGATATTAGATATAAGGTAAAAGATTTTATCAACAGAAGATTCAAAGTCCAAGCCCAATCAAGCCTATATAAAGAGACCTAGGGGATTTCATTCAATCCATCCACCACTCCTCTCTCTTATTTCATCATGTATTGAACTCCATTCATGGAGAGCTAAGCATCTAGGGTTATTCTGCTGTAATTTCATTATGGATTATGAGGTTAAGTGAATTAATGCAATTGTTTATTTTGATTATTGATTTAAGTCGTTCTCTTTCTATGTCTTTCATCTCTCTATCATATTAAAAGCAAAGATTTTTGCATAACGATGTGTTTGAATCTACATGCATATTAATTATATGAGTTTTAGGGTTTCTAGGTTTAATTGAGAATCTACTTTGACTGAATTTAGGAACTTTCATATGATTAAATGGT
The DNA here is from genome assembly GCA_036885675.1 of Vigna mungo. Classification (NCBI taxonomy): domain Eukaryota; kingdom Viridiplantae; phylum Streptophyta; class Magnoliopsida; order Fabales; family Fabaceae; genus Vigna; species Vigna mungo. Next base: position 34,561,917 of record CP144700.1, read on the forward strand.
TTTTACTATCAATTGAGAATGTACTTCGGTTGGTAGTAATAATTTTAACTATAATCAATTGAGAATTTACTTTGATTGATTAGCTTTTAATTTGGTTAGGAGATTTAAGAATAGACGTGATTAAACACAATAAAATTGATTGAGAATGTACTTTGGTTGAATTTATTGTGAATAATCTAGAAAGGTCTTGCATTTGATTGAGAATGTACTTTGATTAACTGCATGACCGCCCTCAAATTAATTAAGAATGTACTTTAATTAATTTAAAAGTTAAACAATAATCAATTGAACAATGATCTGTGAATAAGTGATGATGAATCTATTTTGGAGAAGCAGTGGAATTAGCATGTTTCTTCATAATTGTTTTTAAGTTTCTTCTTTGTTCTACAACATTCTTTAAATATTCTTACTTTTATTAATAAGCATTGCATAACATTCATAAGAGTTAGATATTCAAAAGCAATTTTGTGTTCGTTGGGAGACGACTCAGGGTTACTTTAGCCCTATCTATTTTCTTGAATACTACTTCGCAATACTGAAGTTTCCTTGAAAAGTAGTATTAATTTGATAGCTCCAACTACAGCTTATCACTTTGCTTATTAGACAAGCATAAGGCAGGAATAGGGATCTTTTCATTGCACAGTATTCCATATGATCTTTAATCACTTGTAACCAATTGGTAGAGATACTGTTCTTGATAGCATGAAGTAGAAAAATGTCTTTTGTTGTCATTCGATCCTTTTTTATTCTTCCGGGTAGAATGATTTTTGCCAAGATGTGGGCAAGAATTTTCTCTTCCTTCAGTAGTCCTTCATGAGCGAATATCTTTTCAATGGTATATACACCCTAAAATCTTAACCATTCAAGATATACTTGTTTCTTATTTAGCAAGGTATTCACTTCATATGTGGGTAAGTGAGATAATGCGCCTTCAGATGGTAAGTTTGTCAGAATATTCCAAAGTGTATCATCAAAGTGGATGTCCACCCTTTTTACCGTAAAGAAGATATCTCCATTTTCTACCCATAAGTTGTGATAGAATACCTTGACCAGTTCCGGATACCATGTCCCTCTCATATGTATGAAATCAGACAATCCTTGCACTTCTAACCAGAATGGAAATGTAAATCCTTCACTTTTGAACATATCGATATTGATGTTCATAGGAGTAGTTATAGCCTTTGCCGACTCATTTATGAAGCGTTGTTGTTCCTTTTCATTTCTGAACGAACTGAGTGAATTAGACTCACCCATGCTGATTTTTGACATGCAATCATCATTTTCTGAAATGCTTGAAGATCCCATGACAAGACGATTCTTGAAACTTTCTTGCAGAATTTTGAGAGATATTGGAAGATAACAAGACAGAAATGATTTGGATTGCAAGTAAGGATCAAATAAGGAGGGAAACATGCATGCCTAACTATATGTGTGAATAGAATATTCAAAAAATTTTGGATTCCAGAAAAAAATAGAGGTCATAGTCGAATGTATTAATATTGGGAGTCGACTGGGACACATAAAGTCATTTCAGCCCAATTCAATCAATCAGACCATTCAACACGTAACACAAACAATCATACAACAACAAACAATCAGTATATGCATGATGCAACAGATAGATACAGATTTACCAGTTGTAGACACTCAAGGTTTTTGATATTTTCCATAGTTGATTCTTCCTTGAGAACAGTTCTACATCAGCTGTATATCCTGCAAAAACAAATAAGTTTTGGTTGTTGGTACCTATTTGACTTTGGGTCCTTGATTGTTAGTTCTTGTTACATGTTCCTTTGGTATCCATACACATAATCCTTGAGGAACAACAACATGTCTATAATACCAGTTTCTAACAGTATGACCAACACATCTCCCTAAAAGTCCTCTCACGAGATGGAGGTTGTGCCATATTGTTCTCAGTGTGAAAAATAACAGAATCAGAATCAGAATCAGGTGCAGATGGAACAGATGCAGTAGATGTAGTATGCACAAAATCCTCAGCAGTGGGATGTAGTATCTAATGGAACAGACTCGAAAACAAACTCTAAAGACAAATTCCTAGAATGCCTAACTAACCTATGAAACGTCCTATCAATCTCAGGATCAAAGGGTGGTTTGAATCCAGGATTTCCTCTAGTCATGCACTAAATCACAACACCCTATAATCATCAAACAATAGCACAAAAATTTCAAATCACAGAAAACAACACAAGATAGCAAAACGACATTATCACAAACACAACACAACACAAGTCACACAACACAGACACAAGACTTAAAACTGAGCCATTGGTCCCTGGCAACAGCGCCAAAATTTGATGGGTGTTGCAGCCCAATCAAATTTAATTGCATATGAGAAATGCAGTATAGCTAGGGAATGACCCTAGGTTGTCTCTCAAGGACCAAGTTTTCGGTTCGAGAATCAAGTCAAACACGAAGGTTGCGGGGGTTGTTGAAAAGTTTGTGAATGCGGATAAGCAAAATCAAAACACAGACGCAACTAATAATTAAATACAGATTTGAAAACGGTTTCAAAGACATAATAAAAATAGTTGGTCATTAACTTAATTACAATGTTTCCAATCACAGATCAACAAAATAATGTTGCGACTCAAACCTCTAATCCGACAAAGTTAACGAACTAAGCGAAGGTTAACCCTGTTTTCATAAAAGCGAACTAAGCGGACGCAGTGTTAATGTCCATCTAATTTACACCATGCAGTTACATCAACTAAGCGAAGATGTAACACCAACTGGGCAACTAAGCGTATACGAAGTGCAAGTGCAAATACAGGTTTCACATTGACAAAGTCAGAGTAGCAACCACAGTTACAGTTCAGAAATCTCAAGGAAACATCACAATATAGCTAATGACCAACTGAATTAATTTATGCTACAATGGAAATTGAATTAACACGACTAAACACATTAGACAACATTTAAACACATTAAAATACTAGACACCAACACTGTTTCAAACAACTACCTAACACAGTTAAATTAATTTAAATGCAAAACTAAATTAAAGAAATCAAAAGCAACTAATCCTACTATTTAAACTAAGTGAAAACAAGAGAAATTAACAAGCCTATTTTACTTCTAATAATTTACGTGAACCAAGGTGCAATTAACAAATAAAATAAAAGTCCAAATGGCCTAAGGAAACCTCTTGGCCGTGAGTTACGCTCCACCAAGTCAAACTTTAAATTCCATCTTCAATAAGCCACAAAATGTGTTGACTTCTTGTCCCATGTGCACCATTCTCCAAGACAATAACAATGTGCCTTCCACACACCATAAAACCGGGACATTCCCTCTTCCATGCGGCAAAAATTCGGACTCCAACACGCCAAGGCAAAAAATGCCGAACCACCTTCACCCTTTGTGTAAAATGTGCTCCAAAAACCAAAGTGCAATTGAAAGATACCTTGAGTGCTTTACCCAATGTGCCTTGTAAGATAGGTCAAATGAAAATAAACACCATAAACCTCCATTCTCCTATGCTATTCTCAGCAGAAATCTCACTAAAGACAAAGCTCAAAATGGAAACATTCCTTGAGTCAAAATAAGCATCTCATGTGTTTGCCCAAAAGTGGTAAAAATTAAATGCACCTTCTCTCTTCCTTTCCAACCTCAATTTCGGTTTTTCCACCAACACAAACATCATTCACGTTCTCTTCCTCCATTTTACCGAAACTATACCCCAAGAAACCAAAGTTTAAATTACAAATGAACACAAGAACAATAAACTCAAACTTCTACTCATTTGACCCAACCAAACCTTCCCATTTCTTCAAGCTTTTGGTAAAACGAAAATCAAACTCCTAGCTCAAGGTCCAGCACCGTCCAGCCATGATGATACAGCACAAATTTCAACTCATAAAATGCTTCCAAAAACAAAAGACGAAACACAAGAAGAAAAGGTCCAACCTCAAACACCCATACACCAACTCAACCTTTCTTCACTCCAAAACCCATCAAGAACTTCATTTTCATCATCCAACCAAGGAAAATAAATGGAAACACGAAAATATGGTAGCAAAGGAGAAGCAAAACGCAAATAGTTCTTCATTTAAACCAAAGACCCAGCATGAAAATGCAAGAAGAAACCACCTCCAAGCTCAAGCTTTGAACATTCAAGAAGAAATGAAAGGAAATGAGTGAAGGTTCTCGCTTTCACCAAGCAAAGATAATCAAGATTCAAACAAGAGAAGAAGAAAAATGCATCCTTGCTCATTCAAAGGTCCAAAAATGTGGCACACCAAAGCTCTCCATGAGAGTTCATACAAAACCTAGAAAATGAAGTGTAAAGTGTGCTTAGAAGTGAGTGGACGGTCTTGGCACACCAAATACCGAGAGAGTCACTAAAATGATGGGGTCCACCTCTAAAAGAAACCCTAAAGTCTTTGCCAAGTGTCCCTCAAAGTTTGGGCCCATCATAAAATTTGCCAACCTTGGCCCAATGCACAAAAGCTTAATTAAAGTTCCTAAACAACTAAATTACAATTTAATTAAAATTGAAATGACTAATTGTTGAGTCTTTAATGACCATGCCACCTCCTAATGCTCCAAAAGATGTCTCCAAAATTTCCCTGCAACTAAAATTGCAATTAATCAACTCAGAAAATCTAAATTAGCGAAAATACGATTTTCCGAACAAATTAAGCAGAATTAGGAAAAACGGGAAAATAATAGACAGTTAAACACAATTCCCTGATTTATTTAAGTGCAATAAACTAAATACAGCCAAGAAAATATCAACTCATCAAAATAGACCACACTTAGTCTTTTGCACTCCTGGGCAAAATCAAGACGTAAATCAGGGAACTACTTAGAGGACATCAGTGAGGTGACATACTCAACATACAGAAAACTATGACTCACAAGGACAAACACAGAGTTGCACAGTTCTCAAGAAATCTGGACAATGAAAGGAAAACAGATACTCAAGAAATCATCCAAGCAGTTCAAATCATGGACAAACAATCAATCAGTTCAAGAGGTGAATCAAAAGCAACAGAGCCTCACATATGCACTATCAGTGTTTCTCTCAAGTGTCTAAGGTAAACAATGTCAACTCAATGCACTCAAGAAAGCAAAAACAAACAGACTTGGCAAGCCTCTAATATCAACACTCAAACACATATGCATGTCCAAATCAAAAGGTCTTTTATGGATGCAATGTGGTCAAGGACAAGGAAGGATACATATGGATGAGAAGCTACAAACCAAAGGAAATAGAGGAGCAATGGGGAACAAGTGTAAACACAGTATACGCACACCCAAAACCTCTAATTCAATCCTCTTGACTCCTTTATTCACAAAAAAGTTTTAATTTTTTTTCTTATTTTTCTGTATTTTTTTCTTTTTTTTCCATCTTATCTCTTTTCTTTTCTCTCAATATTGGACATAACTCTAAGAGACAAGATACACCATATATTTACAAAAACACAAACAAGAAGAGGAACATACTAGCCAATTCATCATAATCCCAAGAGACCACACTTATTCCCAAAACAATTCCAAAGCTCCAAAATTCCCTAAGGTTAAGGTAAACATGGTTTTTCACATAGGGCTAGTGAATGAGCTTCAAAACAAAGAAATGGGGAAAGCATAGGCTCAAAAGGGGTTATCAATGGATCAAAATAGGGTAGGCTCTGTTGACTCCCTGGCAAGCGTACCAGATCGTTCCAAGTAATATAATTGGAAGAACTCGATATCGTTCTTCCCAAAAGACTCGAAAGGCCTTATCATTCGTGTGAATTAAAATCGTAAGACTTGTAGAGAAAAATTAATTGTTTTGGATGCAAGAACACAAAATAAACATGCAATGTGTTGATTCAGTTGACGAAAAAGACTATGGATGAATGACATTTTTGGGGGTTTACAATTTCATCTTATCCGCTCTCTCTTATCTACTCCTCTTGTTTAAATTTCTTTGTTATCTAATTGTTATGCAAACTTTCTTGGCCTACCCTTAGACCGATCCCTCGGCGAAAAGAGCCTATTATTAATTACTGGCTTGTTATCCCTAGCCTCCCCTAGTAACTAGCAATACATTACCGAACAGAAGCAAAAACAATTGATCGTCCTACCTCCCTATCCCTAGGTGGTATTGCTTAACCAAAGAATTACTCACCAGTTCATGACATTACTGTCCGTTCCCGTATCAATAGAGACAAACAACAGGTATCGAATGAGTTAAACGATAAAAGCTTTAAGCGCAGATGAGAACCCAACAATTGATAATCAAAGCATATGAAAATCATATAAATAACCAAGAGTTTCAATAAAAGAGAGTTTCAAAAGATTACATTGTTTCCCCCAACAACAAAAGGGTTTAGTTCACCAATGTCATGGTGAACCAAGATTAAAATAATGGAAGAATGGAAGAGCAAACCCTAGATAGGATGAAAAGGAGCCTAAACATCCAAGAGATCTTCTCGAGAGAGTGAAAATTAGGTCTGCCCGCCCACTTCTATCAAAAGAATGCATTTAAACTGTCAAAATTCAAGCCCAAGCCCATCAGAGAACTGCCCGGCGCCAAAAATGGTCGCCCAGCGGTTTGGTCAACCGCCCGGCGCTCCGGTCAACCGCCCAGCGCTTTGGTCAACTTTTCTGGTTGACTTTTCTGGTTGACTGGTTGACTTTTCTGCATTCTGGTTGACTTTTCTGCACTATAACCGTTTGATCTTCAACCTTTCTTCCCATTCATCTCCAATTCTCATCAAAACCCTCCAAAACAATGCAAAACAAGCATAATATCTCTAAAAACAACTTTTGACTCTCAAATGACTCAACGTAAGAGTTTTACTTGATTCTAAGCTCATTCTAAGCCAAAAGGGTATGTTTTGATATGAAATTTATGCATGAAAATAACGGTTTTTCAACCGTTATCAGGCTCATTTGGCTAGAAAGGCTCAGCAAAAAATGTCTTTATCACTTTCAAACATGCGCATGAATCAAGAATTATCAAAAAGAGTCAACCCAACGCATAAGTGCAAGCAATCAAGAGACATATCACACACAAGAAAGATCATCAAGTGGCTCAAATCTCGCACAAGGTAATTCTGTCACAATCAATTCAACCTCTCAAACATCATAATCAACTTTCCTAGCAAAGAAAAGTAAACAATCCAACAGATCAGAGTATCAATGAAGTGAAGGAAAACTAACAACCTAATCACAGTCCAGAATTCACGAAAAACATGCAAAACTGTACACAAGACATAACAAACTACATAAAAACTGAAACATAAACAAAAAAACAACCTCCCCTGATAGACCACACTTATACAACACAATGTCCTCAGTGTGTCACAATCAGCACATCAAACAATCAGAACAATCATCAGATATAGACAAAGTGCAATAAAAGTGAGGAGGGAAGGAGAAAAGAAACTCCCTGAGTCAGAGGGATGTCTTCCACCATTGGATTCAGCAAGGAAGTCTTGAGGAAGAACCACTTCATCCTCCAGATTTGATCAAGCAGGGAGATGACCTCCATAGCTGGATCTAAGAAGTAGTGACTGTTGATGAGCAAGTTCAGCTGGTGCCTATTAATCTTGAAGCTTTTGTGAATGTTTTCCACTGTGGGTGCTTGTCGGTCAAATTCATATGTACCTCCTGCAACAATGTTAGTGCAATATGGTTCCACAAAAGTAACATGCAGGGGTATAATACCCAATCCCAGTGTAATAGGCTGAACCTCAGATACACTCTCAGAACATGAATTACTTTCAAATTTAGAAACAATATTAACAACAGGCTCAGATTCATGTTCAGTGCATGGAGAATAAACATTCAGACAAGATGGAAAAAGTTGTTTTTCATCATGCAAAGAGTGGAAATCAAAAACATGCTCATCAACGTCATAAACATCAACATACCTATCAATAGCATAATCATCAACAATAGAATCAATCATAGGTATGTCTACCTCCACTTCCCTGAAGATTGGTAGAGTGGTGGAGGTAAAGATAGTCTACCTATCTCAAAGGTGTTGCTTATATCCTCCTGTTCCTCAACATTTTCATTAGATTCAAAGTTAGTGTCACCCATCATAAAGTTGGAAGCTGGTTGTATCACAGAATTGATTTCAACACAAATAAAGCAACAACCAACTTCACAACTACATTTAAAATTTTCAGAAAACTGTGAAAGATCAAAATTTAATTCTAAGCCTAAAACATTGATGGGTGTCGCACCCCATGCAAAATTTAATGTGCAATTAGGAATGCAGTATAGACTAGGAAGTGACTCCTAGGTCGTTTCTCAAGGACCAATTTTGCGGTTCAAGAATTAAGTCAAACACGAAGTGGGGGGGTTGTTGAAAGGTGTGTCAATGCAGATAAACAAAATTAAAATACGAATGCAAACAGAAATGTAAACATATGCGGAAACAGAAATGTAAAAACAGAATAAACTACAGAATAAAAACGGTTGGTCATTAACTCAATTACTATGCTTCCTATCCCATATCAACGACAAGTACACACTACTCTAATCCAAATCCGACACGAATCACCCTACAACCGAAGGCTAATTTGGTCTTCAAAATTACAGACTAAGCGAATGCAATGCATAAATTTAATCAATCATCCACCATATAGTCTAATCAACTAAGCCAAGAATTGACACCGATTAGGCAACTAAGCGTATACCTAATCGAAGGCAGACAACAGATTAAGTATTGAGTAGAATCAAAGCAGCAGTATGGCAATTAAAATTCAAAAGTCTCAGGGAAGCAAAGTAACATTATTAACAACCAACCCGACTAACTCAAGCTAACATGACAATTAAATTATTACTACCCAACAGACTAGACAACATTAAAGTAAATGAAAATGCTAAACCTAACACTACAATTGACAAATATCCAAACATAATTAAAGCTAATAAAATGCAACGCTTGAGCTAAAAAGTGAAATGCACAATATATTTAAAATAAAGAAAAGCCGAATGTTAAACATCGAAACACTCTAACAAGACTGAAATGAAAGAGAAGAAACGCGTTAGATGCACAAAAATTTGCAGAAAGGGATGATAAACATTGAACTCCATGAGTGATAAATTAGTTAAATAACTTTAGGCATTCAACATGAGGATTGTAAAAAGAAGTGTTACATCTCGGATCAAGCATTAAGAATAAAATAAGATAAAAACAAAAGCAAAACCTTTCGGAGCTCTCCTATTCACGGTCGTAACATGGGCATTCTAAAAGAAAGAAACGTGCTCTAGCATTCTTCTCTAGGCCATGACGTGTTGCTGCCTTTCTCCAAATATGAGTGACCGTGCACTCCATTTTCCAAGAAAGAAATTGATGAAACCTTCCTCCATGGGTTCCGCTCCATTAAAAGAAAAGAGAAAAAAAAAGAAAAAAAATTGCTGGTGGAATAAAAAAAAACGAAACAGCGCTCATTCACCAAGGAAAGACAAGTGTGCTTCTCTTTGAAAACAGCGTGCCCCCCTTTCAGCTGCAATGAAATCAGCGTTTTTTTTCTTTCTATGAGCAAAGATGAATGTGATAAAACAGAGATGATATGCCATAATGATGAGCAATTGAAAAACATGAATATTAAGCAACGAAAATAAATTAAACTTCATTCAATGCTTGGGAACTGTCTCTTTTGCTGGACCGTGGCTACATACTCATCCCTTTCATCAAAAAAATTCAAAGCTAAGTTAAGTGAGGGAAGCCCGAAAAGTGGCGGCTACTGCTCCTCTTTTTTACATTTGTCGTGTGTGTCTTAAAATTAAGGGTGGGGTCCACCCAAAAATAAAACCCTAGGGTAGGACATGTGTCATCATTTTTACAATTGGGCTTAAGCTATTCTACCAAAATTAGCCCACAATGCAAAGAGTTTGTCTAAAAAGCTTAAACAATTAGATTTACAATGTAACTAAAATGTCTAATTGGAGAGTCTTGAATTTATTTGGTGTCCTTCCCAAATCTCCAAAATGTATCTCCAAAATTTTCCCTGCATAATAATGCAAATAATTAGCTCAGAAAATTCAAATTAATTAAAATTAGAGTTTCCAGTCACATTAAGCACAATTAGGAAAAATGGGGAAATATGGACATTTAAACACAATTCCCTAATTAATTCTAGCACAATAAACTAAATGAAGTCAATAAAATATCGACTCATCAAACATCTTCAGTTGTCACAGTTTCTATATCAAAATCAACACTAACATGTGAATCTGTAGTAGAATCAAGAATATCATCAACATCCTGGACATCACAATCCTCATCAAAATCCACAACAATATCCACATCATTCTCAAATCCTGATTCAAATTCAGATTCAATGCATGGATGTAGAGAAGATAGAAAAGAATGTTCCTTCTCATGCAAAGAGTCAAACTCATCAATAATGTCATCCAATGCATCAATCCTAAACACAGAATGGTCCTCAGCTGGAAATTTCATTACATCAAGAATATTAAAGTGAACAACAATGTCAGCAAATTCCATAGACAAAGTTCCAGCATACACATCAATCTTGGTTCGGGCAGTTTTCAAGAATGGCCTGCCTAGGATAATGGGAGTGGATCCAGGAGAGAATCCCTCCTCCATCTCCAAAACATAAAAATCAGTAGGAAAAATGAATTCACCAACCCTAACCAAGACATCTTCTATGTAACCTGTTGGGTGGGTAAAACTCCGATTGGCAAACTGAATGACCACACCCGTAGGTTTTAATGGACCAAGAGACAGAGATTTATATATAGACAAAGGCATGACATTAACAGAAGCACCCAAATCAAGCATGACATTCTCAAATTTATTGTTTCCAATCACACAAGGAATGCAAAATATACCTGGGTCCTTGAACTTTTCAAGAATGTGAGGGACCGACTTACAAATAAGCGCAGATACATTCCTTCCCATGCTAATCCGCTCATTGCCCATCATCTTCCTCTTGTGTGTGCACAGCTCCTTCAAGAATTTGGCATACTTCAGTATCTGCTTGATGGCATCAAGTAGAGGTATGTTCACCTCTACTTTCTTGAAGGTCTCCAATATTTCCCTATCCACCTCTTCCATCTTTTTGCTAGGAAATGCCCTTGAAGGGAAAGGAAGAGGGATAGACCGATCATACAAAGGAGAAGGTGCGCCAGTGGTGGTGGTGGAAGAAGAAGAAGGTCCACCTGAAGAAGAAGAACCACTAGGAGTAGAAGAAGATCCACCCACCTCAAATGCCCTGCTCTAACCGTCATGGTCCTCTTTTCTAGGACAAGTAGCAGGCATGGGTGTAGGTGTAGAAGTGGGCTCTAAAGACTCAACAGTCTGCCTCCCTGATATGAGGGTAATGACACTCACATTCTTCGGATTCTGCACAGTCTGGGATGGTAACTTATCAGAATTCTGAGACTGTGCCTGGTTAAGTTGAGTAGCCATCTGACCCATCTGGTTAGTGAGACTCTGTATGGAAGCTCTAGTCTCCTATTGAAACTGCAGGTTTTGCATAGTGATGGGTTGTCGCGGCCCATACAAATTTGATTGCATAAAAGAAATACAGTATAGTGCTACGAAGTGACTCCTAGGTCGTCTCTCAAGGACCAAACTGTGGTTCGAGAATCAGGTCAAACACGAAGTGGGACGGGGGGGTTTGTGAAAGGTTTTTGTGAATGCAAATAATTAAATTAAAATTAAACACAACCTAACATAATTAAACACGACTAAACATAATTGAAGGCATTAAAGTGAACAAAAACAGTAAATTGAACAATCCTAAAACAAGATGTGTATTAATTACAATACAACGGCTAATTAAAACATTATAAGGCATATTGTGGGCATGCACCAATGCAAATCCATCACGGAAGCAATACAAGAAAGAGAGACATGCATGAACAACAATAAGATGAACTCAACTTACAAAGAAAGTGACAATAATAAACGTTGAAAAACACAAAATGATTAATCATTGAACTTACTTTGAAACATTAAATGTATTCACCATGTAGAATGCATAATTCCTTCTAGATCTAAGCATTAAGATAAAATAACTTTAGACTCTCCTTTCCAGCACATCACAGTAAGTTCTCTCAAAGAAAAGAAATGAAAATATAGCAAGAGTTTTCCATCCATACCGCCAGACAACTACTCAGTTCAAGCTTCCAATAATAAAAAAAAAACGAAAGTCCTTTGTGGACTACATTACCGCACCCACCACATGATTTCTAAACGAGATAATAATAAATGCCCCTACTTGTGTTCAACTTCCCACAACAGCCATGACACTCCATCCAAGGCTGCAACACTTTCTTAAAGCCAAAAAAAACAATTCAATAAAACTATCTCCTCCCATCATCAAAACCGTACCAGCCATGCTCCATTCAATAACTTTTCATTCTATTTTAAAGAAATACAAGAATTCAATCTCTACACCTATGGCCAACGTCCCATCACTCCATCTAACCTAATTCTACTCTCATAAACTAATTAAAAGAAAAGCACTAAATGGATGAAGTCTCTGCACCAAGCCAAAATAAAAGCAATCCCGTTGTGCACACCTAATGGAGAAATGATTGACCTTTTTACTTTTCTAAATAGAATAGAATGAAGTGTTATCCCAGACCGTGTGCTCCAGTCAAATCAACAAGTGCAATATGAAAATAAACATGAATTGCCAAAAGAAAGGAAATTAACGTGTATTTCCAAATGCTGAAATCAAACCCGTGCAGCTGCTGGACATTGACACGTGACACCACCAGCTTCCTTCTCTCAACCAAGATAAAATCAACACTATTTTATATTAAAACAAAGAGCACCGTAAGCAAATAATAAAAAGAAAACTGGACAAATGCTTCTTCATTCATCCGTAATCAAACATATGAGACATGGTTCCAAATCCAAAAGAAAACAAGCGTTCCAGCCCCCCTCCTGTTCTAAATGTCGAGACCAAAACAATATGAATCTCAAGTGTCGGCTGCTAGGTTTCCTAGGACCATGTGTCCTACAAAAATGGGGTGGGGTCCACCCTAAAAAGGAAACTCTAGGGAGTTGCCAAGTTGATAACGGTTGAAAAACCGTTGTTTTCATATGCTAATTTGGACTATATTACGCCCTGTATTGCTTAGGATGAGCTTGAAATGAAACAAAACTCAATAAATGAGTCAGTCGAGAGTCAAAAGCTATTTTTAGCGATTTTATGCTTGTTTTGCAGCAAAATTGACAGAAGTGAAGATTGGGAATAAAGATGAAGGTCATGGACTCAAGAAAAGTGAGAAAATCAAAGAAAAGAAGAGTCTAGGTACCGCCTGGCGGTAGACCCCTGGCGCCGGACGGTCAAACAGGAGGAGAAGTCACCAGCATTGGACGCCGGGCGGTAGACCCCTGCCGCCGGACGGTTTTGCGGCACGAGGGAAACCGCTGGGCGGTAGACCCCTACCGCCGGGCGGTGGTGCGATTTAAGGTCCACCGCCGGGTGGTAAAGTGTGACGCCGGGCGGTGGTCAGCTGGGCTTGGGCCTATTTTTCTGCTGCGCTTCTCACCTATAAATAGCCCTGTTACGAATTCCAATTCATTATTTTGACAGATGAGGGCGGCCAGACCTACTTTGCACTCTTTGGAGAGGATCTCTTGGATGCTTAGGCTCCTTTTCGTCTTTTCTAGGGTTTGCTTTCCATATCTTCCATTATTTTCATCTTGGTTCACCATGACTATGGTGAACTAAACCCTTTTTGTTGTTGGGGGAACAATGTAATCTTTTGATACCCTCGTTTATTGAAACTCTTGTTTGAATTATATGTTTTTCATATGCGTTTATTATCAATTGTTGGATTCTCATACTGTGCTTAATGCGTTTATTATCAATTATTGGATTCTCATTCGGTAATTGATCTTTGACTTTATTGATACGGGGACATACAGTAATGGCACAAAATGGTGAGATTTTCCTTGGTTAAGCAATACCACCTAGGGATAGGGGAGTAGGACGACCAATTGTATTTGCTTCCGTTTGTAATGCATTGCTAGTTGCTAGGGGAGGCTAGGGATAGCAAGCCGGTAATTAGTTATAGGCCTTTTTCGCCGAGGGATCGGGTTAAGGGGAGGCCAAGAAAGTTTGCATGCAATTAGATAATAAAGCTATTTAAACAAGAGGAGTAAATAAAAGAGAGAGGATTAGATGAAATTGTAAACCCCCAACAACTCCATTCATCCATTGCCTAAATCTTGTCAATTGAATCACACATTGCATATTTATTTTCTGTCATTGCATCCACCACAATTATTGAATTTTTCTTCGCAAGTCTTACGATTTTGATTCACGCGAACGATAAGGCCTTGCGAGTCTCATGGGAAGAGCGATAATGGGTTTTACCATTTTTATTACTTGATACGATTTGGTACACTTGTCAATCCGCTAACACAACTGTCTTACAATTTTAGGCCCCTCATAATTTTTTAACAATGGCCCAATGTGCAAAAGTTTGTCCAAAAAGTTTAAACAATTAAAATTACAATACAATTAATTTTAAAATGTCTAATTGGAGAGTCTTGAATTCATTTGTCTCCATCCTAATGCTCCAAAATTGTGTTTCCAAAATTATCCCTGAAAATAATAATTAGAATAGTGGACAACTAAGCATAATTCCCTGATTAATTAAAATTAGAATTTTTGGTCAAATTAAGCATAATTAGGAAAAACGGGAAATACTGGACAACTAAGCATAATTCCCTGATTAATTCTAGCATAATAAACTAAGTGAAATCAATAAAATATCGACTCATCAAAATAGACCACACTTAGTCTTTTGCACTGCTGGGCAAAATCAAGACGCAAAACAGGGAATAGTTCAACGGACATCAGGGAATTGACACAGACTCAGCAGACAGACAACAAAGACTAACAGGGATAGAAACAAACAAAATTACGGTCCTCAAGAAATCTAGACAAGCAAAAGTAGTAGACAGTATCCACACAGAATTAGAGAAAACAGATACTCAGAGAAATCATCCAAGCAATTCCAAGCATGGCAAAATAATCATTCAGTTCAAGAGATGAATCAAAAGCAACAGAGCCTCACAGATGCACATAATCAATGTTTCTCTCAAGTGTCTAGGGTAAACAATTCAACTCAATGCACTCAAGAAAACAGGCAATAAATAGTCTTGGCAAGCCTCTAATATCAACACTCAAAACATATATGGATGTTCAAATCAAAAGGTCTTTTATGGATGCAATGGGGTCAAGGAAAAGGGAGGATAAATATGGGTGAGAAGCTACAAACCAAAGGAAATAGAGGAGCAATGGGGAACAAGTGAAAACATAGTATAGTCACACCCAAAACCTCTAATTCCATCCTCTTCTTAACTCCTTTATTCAAATTTTTTTTTTCATTTTTCTGTATTTTTTTTCCATCTTGTCTCTTTTCTTTTCTCTCTTTTCAGAACACAAGTCTAAGAGACAAGATAACACAACATATATACAAAAACAAACAAGAAGAGGAACCAACTAGCCAATTCATCATAATCTCCCAGGAGACCACACTTATTCCCAAAACAATTCCAAAGCTCCAAAACTCCCTAAGGTTAAGGTAATCATGGTTTTTCACATAGGGCTAGTGTTTGAGCTTCAAAACAAAGAAATGGGGAAAGTAAAGGCTCAAAGGGGCTATCAAAGGATCACAACAAGGTAGGCTCATCTGGCTAGAGAGGCTCAACAACAAAGCTGCCTTTATCACTTCCAAACATGCATATCAATAAAGAATTATCAAAAAGAGTCAAGCCAAGGCATATGTGCAAGCAATCAAGAGACATCACACACAAGAAAGAATATCAAGTGGCTCAATTCTCACATAGGATATTTCTATCACAATAAAATCAACCTCTCAAACATCATAATCATCTTTCCAAGCAGAGAAAAGCAAGGAATTCAAGCTAATCAGAGTACCAATGGAGTGAAAGAGAAGTCTACAACCTAAACCAAGTCCATAAATCAAGAGAAACATGCAAAACTGTACACAAGACACAACGAAAACAACCTAGAAAACAAAAAAATTTAACGCAGAAAACATAAAATAATCAAAGACAAATCAGAATCTCCCCCAATAGACCACACTTACACTACACAATGTCCTCCGTGTGTCACAATCATTAAATCAGAAATCAGAACAGTCTACAGATCATGGACAAGTGCAATAAAAGCGGGAAAGGGAGGAGAAGGGAAAAGAAAACTCCCTGATCATGGTGGTAGTTGCCAATTTTGGACTGTCAGGGAGATGTCTTCCACCATCGGATTCAGCAAGGAAGTCTTGAGGAAGAACTGCTTCATCCTCCAGATTTGATCAAGCAGGGAGATATCCTCCACAACTGGATCTAAGAAGAAGTGATTGTTGATGAGCAGGTTCAGCCGGTGCCAACTGGTGTTGAAGCTTTTGTGAATGTTAGCACCCTTGTTCTCCACTGTGGGTGTTTGTTGTTCAAACTCATGTGTACCTCCTGCAATAGGGTTAGTGCGCTCCAAAGAAATAACATGTAGGGGTATAACACCCAATCAAAGTGTAACATGCTGAACATCAGATATACTCTCAGAACATGAATCAATTTCAAATGTAGAAACAATATCAACAACAAGCTCAAATTCATGTTCCGAGCATGAAGAATAAACATTCAGACAAAATGGCAAAAGTTGTTTCTCATCATGCAAAGAGTGGAAATCAAAAGCATGCTCATCAACATCATCAACATCAACATACCTATCAACAACATAATCATCAACAACGGAATCAATCATAGGTATGTCTACTCCACTTCCCTGAAAATTGGTAGAGTGGTGGAAGGTGAAGCTGGTCTACCTATCTCAAAAGTGGTACTCATATCTGCCTGGTCCTCACAATTTTCATCAGACTCACAGTTAGTATCACACATCATAAAATTGGAAGTTGGTTGTATCACAGAATTGATTTCAACACGAATATAGAAAGAACCAACTTCACAACTACATTAAAAATTTTTAGAAAACTGTGAAAGATCAAAATTTAATCCTAAGTCTAAAGCATCGTCAATTTTCACAGTTTCTATGTCAAAATCATCACTAACATGTGAATCTGTAGCAGAATCAAGAATATGTGAATGCATAAACAACTCAGGCAAAGCAGGTGGAATTTCAAGTTTAGAGAAAACCTGTGTTGATCCATGATTCATCTCACCAATAAAATCAGAAGGATCAACTACATCCTCAGGTGCAAGAGGGGAGACATAGGAGGGTGGGAAAGTAGATGGTGTAGTAGTAAGCTCATGACTCTGCTCCCCATCTCCTATGGGAATGGCACTGACATCATCAATAAGTGGAATAGTCTGAAATGATGATCCCTCTAAAAATTGAGATTGTTCCTCGGTGCACTGCGCGGCCATCTGCCTCCACAACTCATTCAATGTAGGCTCAGAAGAAGTAGAAGAATTGACAAGTGCCTTTACTGTTGTTGTTGCCTCTGATTTTTCTGTTGTGGCTGCCTGTTGTTGTAGATGTTTGTAGCATAAGCTTGAGGCTCATCATGAGAAACAAGGTGGTGCAAAGAAGGGTAGGCATCCGTATAGTGGTCACTAGCAGGACATATAGCACACAACCGTGCAACAAATGCAAATGGAGGTGTTGGTCTCTGGTTGGATGCCAACTGTGTAACCAAACTCACAAGAGAATCAAGTTTGCTTCCCAATTTCCTACTAGCAGCTGATGAAGAATGGGTAGGCTCATGAAACTGCAGCTGTTGTGGTTCCTAGACAGGTGAATAAGGCATACAAGGAGTCTAGAATGGTGGTTCTTGATGTTGACGTTGAGGAGTATGATGTCATCCCATGTTAGGATCATTCCACCCAGGATCGTCGCTATAACCATACCGTACAGGGGAGAATTTGCCTAGAAACTGATGCTTCAGATCTTCCCAACTGGTGACGGATCCTAGAGTAAGACAATAACACCAATCTTTTGTTGCTCCATGTAATGAGTGCCCAAATTCCCTTAAGAACATGTCTTCATCCGGGACATCTGGAGGTTTCATCAAAGAGCATAATGTGTAGAACTCCTCCAAATGTCTATGTGGGCATTCACCTGCAAAACCATGAAACTTAGGCAGCCAATGTATCAGTTTAGTGTTGAAAACACAACGAATATCCTCCTCATCAAGGTGAAACGGCTCCCTAGGAGCACTCTCATGAGATGGAGGAGGAATCATACTGTTCTCAACACACAAATCAGCAGGAGAATCATAATCAGAGTAACAAGCAGGAGAAAGAGTATCCACATAACCAAAATAGGTAGACATGTAGAAAGAAGGGGGAAAAGAAGAATGCAATGCAAATACGCAACTAAAGCTACCTAAATGCAACACACAATGACGGACACACAAAATAGAACATCACACTCACAACACAAGACAAGACAACACACACTAACACAACAAAGACCTAAAACCGAACCGTTGGTCCCTGGCAGCGGCGCCAAAATTTGATGGGTTGTCGCGGCCCATACAAATTTGATTGCATAAAAGAAATGCAGTATAGTGCTAGGAAGTGACTCCTAGGTCATCTCTCAAGGACCAAACTGTGGTTCGAGAATCAGGTCAAACACGAAGTGGGGCGGGGGGTTTGTGAAAGGTTTTTGTGAATGCAAATAATTAAATTAAAATTAAACACAACCTAACATAATTAAACACGACTAAACATAATTGAAGGCATTAAAGTGAACGAAAACTGTAAATTGAAATATCCTAAAACAAGATGTGTATTAATTACAGTACAATGGCTAATTAAAACATTATAAGGCATATTGTGGGCATGCACCAATGCAAATCCATCACGGAAGCAATACAAGAAAGAGAAACATGCGTGAACAACAATAAGATGAACTCAACTTGCAAAGAAAGTGACAATAATAAACGTTGAAAAACACAAAATGATTAATCATTGAACTTACTTTGAAACATTAAATGTATTCACCATGTAGAATGCATAATTCCTTCTTGATATAAGCATTAAGATAAAATAACTTTAGACTCTCCTTTCCAGCACATCACAGTAAGTTCTCTCAAAGAAAAGAAATGAAAATATAGCAAGAGTTTTCCATCCATACCGCCAGACCACTACTCAGTTCAAGCTTCCAATAATAAAAAAAAAACGAAAGTCCTTTGTGGACTACATTACCGCACCCACCACATGATTTCTAAATGAGATAATAATAAATGCCCCTCCTTGTGTTCAACTTCCCACAACAGACGTGACACTCCATCCAAGGTTGCAACACTTTCTTAAAGCCAAAAAAAAACAATTCAATAAAACTCTCTCTTCCCATCATCAAAACCGTACCAGTCATGCTCCATTCAATCACTTTTCATTCTATTTTAAAGAAATACAAGAATTGAATCTCTACACCTATGGCCAACGTCCCATCACTCCATCTAACCTAATTCTACTCTCATAAACTAATTAAAAGAAAAGCACTAAATGGATGAAGTCTCTGCACCAAGCCAAAATAAAAGCAATCCCGCTGTGCACATTCAATGGAGAAATGAATGACCTTTTTACTTTTCTAAATAGAATAGAATGAAGTGTGTTCCAACATTTTTTTATCCCAGACCGTGTGCTCTAGTCAAATCAACAAGTGAAATATGAAAATAAACATGAATTGCCAAAGGAAAGCAAATTAACGTGTGCTTCCAAATGCTGAAATCAAACCCGTGCAGCTGCTGGACATTGAAACGTGACACCACCAGCTTCCTTCTCTCAACCAAGATAAAATCAACACTTTTTAATATTAAAACAAAGAGCACCGTAAGCAAATAATAAAAAGAAAACTAAAAAAATGCTTCTTCATTCATCCGTAATCAAACATTTGAGACATTGTTCCAAACCAAAAAGAAAACAAGCGTTCCAGCCCCCCCTCCTCTTCTAAATGCCGAGAACAAAAAAATATGAATCTCAAGTGTCGGCTGCTAGGTTTCCTAGGACCATGTGTCCTACAAAAATGGGGTGGGGACCACCCTAAAAGGAAACTCTAGGGAGTTGCCAAGTGTCTTACAATTTTGGGCCCCTCATAATTTTTTAACAATGGCCCAATGTGCAAAAGTTTGTCCAAAAAGTTTAAACAATTAAAATTACAATACAATTAATTTTAAAATGTCTAATTGGAGAGTCTTGAATTAATTTGTCTCCATCCTAATGCTCCAAAATTGTGTTTCCAAAATTTTGCCTGAAAATAATAATGTAAATAATTAGCTCAGAAAATTCAAATTAATTAAAATTAGAATTTCTGGTCAAATTAAGCATAATTAGGAAAAACGGGAAAATATTGGACAATTAAGCACAATTCCCTGATTAATTCTAGCATAATAAACTAAGTGAAATCAATAAAATATCGACTCATCACAAAGTCATCTGTCTCACTAACTCTTCCAATGAAGCCTCAAAAGAAGTAGGAGGGTTGGGCAGGTGCCTCTTGCTGTTGTTGTTGTTGCTGCCTCTGATTTTGTTGCATAGGTGGAGGCACATAACTGTTATGACCTTCAGCATTCTGGAAAGGTGGCACCTGCTGCTGATGCTGTGGCGGATTGTTCCATCTAAGATTGGGGTGATTCCTCTAGCCTGGGTTGTACCTGTTGCTGGACAAGTCATAATTCTGCTATTGTGTGATGGGTTGTCGCAACCCACACAAATTTGATTGCATATTAAGAAATGCAGTATAGCTAGGAAGTGACTCATAGGTCGTCTCTCAAGGACCAAATATGGTTCGAGTCTTAGGTTTAACAAGTAGTGGGGGGTTTGAAATTGTTGTTGTGATAAGCAATGAACTAAATTAAAATGAAAATTAAATACAACCAAGTGTAATTAAAATAATTAAAATAAAGATTAGAATTAAAATTAAAATAAAAATAAAAGATAAGACACTAAAAAAATAACCGGCTGAAAATTAATTAAACATGTATTGCACAAGGAAAATGAGACATGAAAACACGTGAAATGTAAAGATATAATTTATGCATGAAATGTAAAAAGCAAATTAAATAAAAAAAAATGCATGAAATGTAAATTAAAACCTATGACTAAGCTACTACATTCCAGGACGTCACGTATGCTTTTATCAAAGTTAAATAAAAATTGTTGCATACTTCAAAAGAGAATGAACACCTTATGCTTAAAACCAAATGCACGTGTACTTTTCTTCCAGCCAAGTTAATCAACGTGCAGCTCCTCCAAAATGACATTACTAGAAAATTAATTCAATGAAAGGTGCTGGAACTAATTTGAATTAGCTGCTCTTCATTCCAAGTAAATAAAAATACCACACCTGCACATGAATTGAATCACCGCTACTATTTCTAAAAGAAAGAAAATACAAAATTTCTAGGATCGTAACACTACTCAACGTCCCATCATTCTCAATGAATTCAGAGTGCTGGACGTTCCAGCGAAAAGCAAAGGAGAGAGACCGTGAGCAATTCTTCCAAAATTCAATTAAAACAAGGCCCTGCACCGTACTACATTTCTTCAATTCAATTTCTGAAATTTAATTCAACCAAAAAAAATGAAAAGGCAATGACTGGACCGTGCATCACCAAGCAAGAATGAAAATTCATCTCTTCAATTGCCACCACCGTACAAGCTTACCTACCTATCTAATCTATCTATTCTACTCTCATGACAATACAGGCAAAAGAAATTCATTGCTAGCCACAGCATGCGTCCCATCACACAGTCTCTACCTAGTCTACTATTTTTTATACCATGAAAGCAAAGAAAGAAATTGGGATAAAACGATTCCCTAGATCATGACACACTCCACCATCTCTCTAATTTTAAAAAAACAAAAAAAGAAAAATTATAAAACGGAATCAGCACATCATTTGTAACCGTGAACGTGTGTGCATTTCTCCAATTGAAAATAGATGCTTCCATGTGAGGTGCGGCAATTGAAACTAAGGTGTTCTTCATTCCAACACCGTGAAACTCCAAGAAAGTAAACACCGGACCTACTGTTTCAAACCATGAAGCTATAGAGAAAACATTTTAATTACTAGATGAATAAAGATGAAGTAACATTCTAAAAGCCAAATAAAAACGCTGCAGCAAAACAATGAGGCAAAAATTGTTTCGTCATTCAACTTCATGAGCCAAAGACCCGTGAGTTCATTTTCACCATCTCTAAAAACGTTACAGCACTTTGTATGAAATAAAAAATGAAAAAGTTAACTTTCATTCATCATAAAACCTGCGTGAACAGCTATCCAAACTCATCCTCCCAAAACATTATTTAGAAAAGCCAAGAACTTTTCCTGCAAATTCTCCCCCAAGGTCTCTAAAACAGTTTGTCGGCTGTAGCTTTTCCTAGGCTATGTGGTCTTCAAATTTAGGGTGGAGTCCATCCAAAAATAAATAAAGGAAACCCTAAGACATGTGTCCTACAATTTTGGGCCCTCATGTTTTTGTCAAAAATTGGCCCAATATGCACAAGCTTGTCTAAAAAGTTTAAACTATTAAAATTACAATACAACTAAAATTTAAAATGTCTAAATGGAGAGTCTTGAATTTATTTGGTGTCCTCCAAATGTCCCAAATTGTGTTTCCGAAATTTTCCCTGAAAATAATAATGCAAATAATTAGCTCAAAAAATTCAAATTAATTAAAATTAGAATTTCCGGTCAAATTAAGCATAATTAGGAAAAACGGGAAAATACCAGACAATTAAGCACAGTTCCCTGATTAATTCTAGCACAATAAACTAAGTAAAATCAATAAAATATCGACTCATCATTGTGGCTGCCTGTTATTGTATATGTTAGTAGCATACGCTTGAGGCGCATCAGAAGCAACAGGGTGCTGCAAAGAAGGACAGGCATCTGTATAGTGGTCATTGGAAGGACATATGGCACATAGTCGTGCAACAGATGCAGATGAACCTGCAAGTCTCTGGTTGGTTGTCAACTGTGTCACCAACTTCGCAAGAGAGTCAATCTTGCCTTCCAACTTGTTTTCAACAACTGATAAAGACTGAGCAACAACATCATGTACGCCCCTCACCACAATGGCATCATTCCTGATGCTAAACTACTGGGAGTTGGTGGCCATCTTCTCTATCAATTGCCTGGCCTTAGCAAGTGTGGTGTCTCCAAGTGCTCCACCACTGGCAGCATCAATCATACCCTTATCCATGTTGTTGAGGCCTTCATAGAAATACTGAAGAAGGAGTTGGTCAGGTATCTGATGGTGAGGACAACTTGCACAAAGTGTCTTGAATCTCTCCCAATACTCATATAAGCTCTCTCCACCAAGCTGCCTAATCCCACATATGTCTTTTCTGATAGTTGTGGTTCGGGATGCTGGGAAAATTTCTCCAAGAACAGCCTCTTCAGATCATCCCAGCTAGTGACAGATCTAGGCGTCAAACCGTACAACCAATCCTTAGCAGCACTTTCCAATGAATGAGGGAATGCCTTCAAGAAGATGTGATCTTCAGGAACATCATGCAGTTTCATAGTGGAACAGACAATGTGGAATTCCTTCAAATGCTTATGTGGACTCTCACCTGCAAGGCCATGAAACTTGGGCAACAAATGGATCAGTCCAGTCTTCAGAACAAATGAAACGTCCTCATCAGGATATTGGATGCACAAGCTTTCAATATCGAAATCAGGTGCAACCATCTCCCTAAAAGTCCTCTCACGAGGTGGAGGTTGTTCCATATTGTTCTCAGTGTGAAAAATAACATAATCAGAATCAGAATCAGGTGCAAATAAAACAGATGTAGTAGATGCAATATGCACAAAATCCTCAGCAGTGGGATGCACAATATCTAATGGAACAGACTCTAAAGAAAAATTCCTAGAATGCCTAACTAACCTATGAAACGTCCTATCAATCTCAGGATCAAAGGGTGGTATGAATCCAGGATTTCCTCTTGTCATCAATTAAATCACAACACCCTATAGTCATGAAACAATAACACAAAAATTTCAAATCACAGAAAACAACACAAGATAGCAAAACGACATTATCACAAACACAACACAACACAAGTCACACAACACAGACACAAGACTTAAAACTGAACCGTTGGTCCCCGGCAACGGCGCCAAAATTTGATGGGTGTCGCAGCCTAATCAAATTTAATTGCATATGAGAAATGCAGTATAGCTAGGGAATGACCCTAGGTCGTCTCTCCAGGACCAATTTTGTGGTTCGAGAATCAAGTCAAACACGAAGGTTGGGGGGTTGTTGAAAAGTTTGTGAATGCGGATAAACAAAATAAAAAAACAGACGCAACTAATAATTAAAAACACATATTTGAAAATGGTTTCAAAGACAGAATAAAAATAGTCGGTCATTAACTTAATTACAATGTTTCCAATCACAGATCAACAAAATAAAGTTGCGACTCAAACCTCTAATCCAACAAAGTTAACCAACTAAGCGAAGGTTAACCTTTTTTTCGTAAAAGCGAACTAAGCGGACGCAGTGTTAATGTCAAATCTAATTTACACCATGCAGTTACATCAACTAAGCGAAGATGTAACACCAACTGGGCAACTAAGCGTATACCTAAGTGCAAGCACAAATACAGGTTTCACATTAACAAAGTCAGAGTAGCAACCATAGTTACAGTTCAGAAATCTCAAGGAAACATCACAATATAGCTAATGACCAACTGAATTAATTTAAGCTACGATGGAAATTGAATTAACACAACTAAACACATTAGACAACATTTAAACACATTAATATACTAGACACCAACACTGTTACAAACAACTACCTAACACAGTTAAATTAATTTAAATGCAAAACTAAATTAAAGAAATCAAAAGCAACTAATCCTACTATTTAAACTAAGTGAAAACAAGAGAAATTAACAAGCCTATTTTATTTCTAATAATTTACGTGAACCAAGGTGCAATTAACAAATAAAATAAAAGTCCAAATGGCCTAAGGAAACCTCTTGGCCGTGAGTTACGCTCCACCAAGTCAAACTTTAAATTCCACCTTCAATAAGCCACAAAATGTGTTGACTTCTTGTCCCATGTGCACCATTCTCCAAGACAATAAACATGTGCCTTCCACACACCATAAAACCGTGACATTCCCTCTTCCATGCAGCAAAAATTCGGACTCCAACACACCAAGGCACAAAATGCCGAACCACCTTCACCCTTTGTGTAAAATGTGCTCCAAAAACCTCCATTCTCCTATGCTATTCTCGGAAAAAATCTCACTAAAGACAAAGCTCAAAATGTAAACATTCCTTGAGTGAAAATAAGCATCTCATGTGTTTGCCCAAAAGTGGTAAAAATTAAATGCACCTTCTCTCTTCCTTTCCAACCTCAATTTCGGTTTTGCCACCAACACAAACATCCTTCACATTCTCTTCCTCCATTCTACCGAAACTATACCCCAAGAAACCAAAGTTTAAAGTGCAAATGAACACAAGAACAATAAACCCAAACTTATACTCATTTGACCCAACCAAACCTTCCCATTTCTTCAAGCTTTTGGTAAAACGAAAATCAAACTTCTAGCTCAAGGTCCAGCACCGTCCAGCCATGATGATACAGCACAAATTTCAACTCATAAAATGCTTCCAAACACAAAAAATGAAACACAAGAAGAAAGGGTCCAACCTCAAACACCCATACACCAACTCAAGCTTTCTTCACTCCAAAACCCATCAAGAACTTCATTTTCATCATCCAACCAAGGAAACTAAATGGAAACACAAAAATATGGTAGCAAAGGAGAAGCAAAGGGCAAATAGTTCTTCATTCAAACCAAAGACCCACCATGAAAATGCAAGAAACCACCTCCAAGCTCAAGCTTAGAACATTCAAGAAGAAATGAAATGAAATGAGTGAAGGTTCTCACTTCCACCAAGCAAAGATAATCAAGATTCAAACAAGAGAAGAAGAAAAATGCATTCTTGCACATTCAAAGGTCCAAAACCGTGGCACACCAAAGCTCTCCATGAGAGTTCATACAAAACCTAGAAAATGAAGTGTAAAGTGTGCTTAGAAGTGAGTGGACGGTCTTGGCACACCGAATACCGAGAGAGTCACTAAAATGATGGGGTCCACCTCTAAAAGAAACCATAAAGTCTTTGCCAAGTGTCCCTCAAAGTTTGGGCCCATCATAAAATTTGCCAACCTTGGCCCAATGCACAAAAGCTTAATTAAAGTTCCTAAACAACTAAATTACAATTTAATTAAAATTGAAATGACTAATTGTTGAGTCTTTAATGACCACACCACCTGCTAATGCTCCAAAAGATGTCTCCAAAATTTCCCTGCAACTCAAATGGCAATTAATCAGCTCAGAAAATCCAAATTAGCGAAAATACGAATTTCCGAACAAATTAAGCAGAATTAGGAAAAATGGGAAAATAATGGACAATTAAACACAATTCCCTGATTTATTTAAGTGCAATAAACTAAATACAGTCAAGAAAATATCAACTCATCAGCGTGCTAGTCAAGTAATCTATCTTTTTAATGTTTGTAGGAGAATTTTCACAAGCTTTTTCAACAATAACAGTTTTAACTTCAATATTCCTAGAAGATAACAAAGCTTCATTCAATTCTTTTTCTAATCTTTCATTTTCTGCAACAAGGTCTTTAATTCTATTTTCAATATCTCTTCTCTCAGAGCTCAATTGATTTACCTTGTATTGCAGTCGCGTGGCTTCAACATGTAGCTCTTTGAATGCATCTTGAAGCAGATCATATTTGACTTCTACTGGTTCATTTGATATGTCTGCATCACAAGCATAGTCGTCCCATGTTACACCTTTCATATAGCATAGATTTGATTACTCTTCTTGATCAGAATCTTCATCACTTGAATTCTCATAATCAGAGTTCTCCCAAGCAATGTAGGCTTCTTTTCTTCTCATATTTCTGCCTTGAGGGAATCTTTTCTTTCCTTTCTGCTTTGGCTGTAATTCAGGACAGTCAGGCTTGATGTGACCTTCTTTTCCACATTCATAGCACTGGACAACATTCGTGTTGAAGCTTTTGTTTTTGCTTTGACCTGCATGGTTAGACAGTTGACTATCATTTTGCATAAGTTGACTAAACTTTCTTACCATCAGAGTCATCAGCTCTTTGTCGTCCATCTCTGTCTTTGTGATGTTCTTGTTTGTAGCCTTAAGAGCAATGGAATTCTTTTCTTCAATCTCCTCTTCATCCTTCAGTCTACCAAGTTCTAACTCATGTTCCCGTAACTTGCTAAACAAGGTAGCCATATTCATAGTTGTAAGATCTTTGGATTCAGAGATTGAAATGACTTTTGGTTTCCAATTCCTGTTCAGACTATTCAGAATCTTGATATTGATCTTTTCTTTGTCAAAGACTTTGCCAAGAGCCATCAGGTGATTAATAATATGAGTGAATCGTTTATAGACATCATAGATGCTTTCACAAGCTTTCATTCTGAACAATTCATACTATTGTATCAAAGAATTCTTCCTGGCTCTCTTGACTTCATCCGTGCCTTCATGTCTTACCTCTAGAACATCCCACATTTCCTTTGCAGACTTGCATTGGGATATCCTGAAAAATTCACCAATTGTTAGTGTAAAGGCAATAATATTTCTAGCTTTAACATCATACTGAACTTTTCTATTTTCATCAGCAGTCCACTCAGTAAAAGGTTTCAAAAACATTATATTATCAACAGTTTTTGTAGGCACTTATGGACCATTTAAAGTGGCATCCAAAATTCCTTTATCTTGCGATTCAAGAAAGATCTGCATGCGAATTTTCCAAAAAGGATAATTTTCACCAGCAAACAGAGGTGGTCTGTTTGTTTATGCACCTTCACCAAAAGTTTGAAAATTTGAAGCACCTTATGAAAACCAACTCTGGTGCCAATTGTTAGGAAACAGGTTGGCTTCATTTTACACCAAGAGGGGGGTGAATTGGTGTTAGTTCAAAAACAAAATCTTTTCGCACTCTTGGTATAAAAATTCAAAGCTTTTGATCTTTCCTTGAAATGTAAGTAATGAAAATTCAAAGCACCGGAAAAACGTAGTTGACTGCTAAACAATTAAAGTCAACTGGAAATAAAGAGTGCAGGGATAAAGAAAATCAAACACTAGTTCTTATATTGGTTCGGCCAACAATGTCTACATCCAGTGTCCTTCCAATCTAGGAAGCAAATGCACTATAATGGTTGCGGTTTTTACAACAAGGAATTTATAGAAGCACCACGCAAAAATATAAATCTCCTCTCTAACCCAAAACAAAATATAGTTGCACACACAAAACCAGAATTGCAGCAAGAATCCATTCTTCTACAATCTGCACACACGTCGAACAATCCTCATCGTTTAACCAGCACTCTTCACAGGATGCCAAGCCTATCACAGCATGCTTCACAGGTTGCCAAGCCTATCACAGCAGACTTCACAGGTTGCCAAGCCTATCACAGCAGACTTCACAGATTGTCTAGCCTTCAGTCAAATGCAGGAGTCTTCACAGGATGTCAAGCCTATCAAGATCAAACCAGAAGCACCTTCTTTGTGCAGATGTTGATCAAACACTATGCGTGAAAGACTCCTCCCTTTGAATCTCTCTCAAGAAAGATTACCACTGTCTTCTTGGAGAATTCTTGGAGCTTCTAAGACAAAGAATTCAATCTGAAACAAGACAATGAAAATGTTACATCACAAAAGTCCCAGACCAATTCGTGTTCTGACTATTTATAGTTTTTTGTTATTCAGATTACATCTCAGTCGAATAGCTTACTAATACAGTCGATTGTATTAAGACAATTATAACAGACAGTCAACATAAGGCTCCTCAATCAACCAAATCAATACCCATTTAAGACAGTTGACCAAGTCAGTCAATCTTAACTAACTTTTGAAAAATATAGCCGTTGGAGCGTGTAGGCTTAACAAAATTCCAAATATAACAGTAATACAGTCGAATGTGTGATCCACACTGTCGACTGACACATAAGAAAACACTTTGAAATTCTTTTCAACTCAAAATCTCACACAGCACAGTTTCACAAAGTCTGTACAAAGGTTTTAGCATAGTCGAATCCATTACGAGTGTATTCGACTGAACTAGAACTTTGTCACAACAAATATAAGTTCATAAAGGTGCTTATGATCTTTTTATTTCTAAAATATGCAGTAATCAAAAACATTTTATCTCACATTTCAAGACAAGCATGTTCCACAATAATATCACATAGTCAAGCATAGGAACATACATTGCAATTCATCAAAACATGTTCAACAGATATGTCAAACAATAAAACACACGAACATGTAATACTGGAACATATGTACTGTTATTAAGCATTGTGTTGTCATCATAAAAAACAAGTTTAATATAGAGTTTGTGTTCTCAACAATATCAACAAAGCTTGCTCTTGGTAGATTTTAGATGTGATTTAGGCATTCTTTCTTACCATCCATAACCATCTATCTTAACCATTTCAGTTCTGACCATTGTACCATTCTTTTGACCTTTAGCCATTTTCTTTGTTTCATTCATTACAAGCCTTATTCCCCATCAATCACCCCAGCTGTAGAAACCTGTGAGAGGAAGTGAGGATTTAGTAACTTGGTGATTGCAAAAGCAAAAGATAGGCCAATAGTGAAAGAGAAGAAAAAGAAAATTGATTAAGCAATCTGGTTGTCTTGAAAAAGAAGAAAGAGCAGGTCTGAAAAAGAAAAAAAATAGCAATTAAATTGGAAAAAAATGAGACCTGAGCAGTGTATAAAAACCAGAGAGAAAGAGAAAAGAAATTGAATTGGCCAAAGTTAGATAAAAAGTGCACTGAGTTATGAGTTCCTTACTTTTCTTCACAGTTTCTATTTCCATTAGCCTCATGTTTGTATAACCCTTCATACCATTTCATTACAAGCCAATAAGACCTCTTGATCTAGATGAAACCAAGGGCTGAGCAAGGTCACCTAGAATCTTTTCAAAATTGAGAGTTGAGGTTAACATGTCATGCTTGAGTGAAACAGGACACCTCTAAGCAGTTGAGCGAATTTGAGTGCAAACACATGTTCCTGTGATTTTGAAACTGACTTATGCTTTCCCTAATGTGTTCATTGCTGAAATTGGTTGAATTTGGTTGTTTCTAAAAATGCTGGGATTGCTAAATTTGAGGTTTGAAGTTGAGAATTATGATTGTGCAGTTCTCTTTGATGAAATGGTTGTGAAATGATTGAAATTGCAGGATTGAATGAAGTTGTGAATGAGTCTAGTGTCCCTTGTGTTCTGTTGAGTCTTTTCATTTGTAGAATTGAGTCTTTGTTATTTTTCTTTTTCTTTCTTCTTTTTAGTTTGTCCCTGCCCAGGAGGGCAGTTGTCAAGTGTGGGAGTGTGATAACTCTCAGTTTTTGCATCTTTTTCTAGGCTTAGAAGTACATCTTAATTTCTTTTAGTTCTTAATTATTTAGAATTAGGTTAGTTTTAGGATTTTTCTTTATATTTGTAGTTTTATAGAATTTTAGTTAAAATTAGGTTTTTAGGAATAATTTTTAGTATTTGTAAATTATTAGGATTTTAGTAATTTTTTTTAGAGACAATCTTTTAATAAAAATAAATCTTTCTTTTAATTGTAAAATTTTCTTTTCTTTAATTTTAGATTGATTTCTTTTACTCTCTTTGCAGCATAATAGACCTTTGTAAATTGGGCTGAGGTGCCAGATGGGCTTAAGTAACAAAAGAAAAGATATTGGGTCGCAACATATGCATAAGCTGAATTTAATTGGAGATGCTGCCAAATTTAATTGGGTTGGCGTTGAAGGAAAGAGATTGGACCACTGCTGACCCTGACATGTGCACATCTGGTCTGAAGCTGCTACACTTAGAAACTGGACCATTGCAAACGCTGGGATGGATTTGGGTTGATCTCCAACTAACTGGAATGCTGCCGTTTTGAGGTCTGAAGCTGAGTTTGGTTCCAATTAAGTGGAACGACATCGTCTGGTGCATCACTACTGCACAAGGGTCTCTTCCCCTCATTTCCATTTGCAAAGTTGTTGAATCAATTCACTTTAAGGCAGAGAAAAGAAACTTACCCTTGACTTAGGGCTTTGAATGAGAGAAGAAGAGAAGCTTCAACACTTAACCAGAATGCGACTTGACCGAAGCAGTTGCCCGGAGATGAAGCTGACCGAAGATTAAGTTGATCGGAGGGTTTGGAAACCAAAGCTTTTGGAAGTCGTTGGATCAAGATGAAGCCCAAAGTGTCTCGTTCAAGTTTCTTCTTCCCTTTTCCCTCTTTTATATTTTTTTTTCCATTTTTCTGACCCTATAAAAGGGGTTTTATACCATGTAAACAGATTTTTCACAGACAGTCACTCTTAGACACTACGCTACAGTTCTTCGTTCTCTAGATTAGGGTTTACGCTTTTTGTAGAGTAGGTTTTCATTTCTCTAAGTTCTTGGAGCTTTTGGAGCACACAACCACGGTGGTGACAGCCCGTGGTGGCTTCGATTGCACCTTTGTTCAGTACTTTCTATTGTAATTCTTGGTTCTTGTTAATAAAAATTGTTTTTCATTGTCTCTGTTTTGATTTGTGTGATTTTGAGTTCGATTTTGTTTGTGCAATGTTTCTGTTTTCTTGTGTGTTTATGCACTTGTTATGTTTTGAGAAATTGATTTGGACTCTAGAACTCTCCATTATATGATTCCTTTGGAATTAAACGACTCCACAGTGAGCGTGCACGACCGAGATGTCTTCTCGAGTCAGAGTGAGTTCAACAACAGAAAATGTTGTTTTTAGTATTTGTCATTTCACTTTAATTAGGATTTTATACGTTTTAAAGTAGATTGTATGTGTTAGTAAGTTTCTGTCTCTAATATTGCTTAGAAGCATGAATTAGATTTAGGTTCATTGTGAATTTGATGAAATGAGTGATGATTATTGACTTTTAAGTTTTGGAAATTAACTTTAAGACCCTGTGATTGGCTTATCTTAACAGGATGTCTTCCTGATATATGATCAACCACTTTGTGCATTGATTTCATATGAATTTGATTCTAGTTTTTTATTCAAACCAGTTCTCCTTGCTGATTCTGGGATTTTTTTTCATATTTCTTTTGATTGTAATAACTCTGGTAGTTGATTTACACATATGATAGTTTGATTTGGTACTGTTTTAAATATGTTTAGTTCATTTAGTTGTTGATTTCAGTTTTAATTGATAGTACTGGCATGATTGTTTCTTATTACTTCTGTTTAGATTGTACAGTGTATGTTTCTATCTCAGTTTTAGGTAGTTATAGTAATTAGATTTTATTTCTGTTTTAGGCAGTATAAACATTTCTTTTCTTTTCTTTTATTTCATTTCATACTTCATTCTTTCATTTTTAATTTCCCCACCTGCATTAGTAGATAGTAAGTAAATAAAATACAAGACAAAACTCTACACTTTAAGCTTAATTTCAATGAGTCCTTGGATTGATCCTCTGTTGACCCCTATACTTCATTAGTGGGGAAATTGAGTTTGTTGGCTTTGATGCGACTAAAAGCGAGTTTAACAAACACATAAAGAAAAATCAAATCCAAACCACATAAATAATCAATTAAACAGAAAAAAAATCAAAAACTGAGTTACCTCCCAACTAGCGCTCTTTTAACGTCATGAGCTTGAGCTAGTAAAGCTCAAACACCCATCAGTATGTGTTGACATTCTCCTTGCTTGATATTCTTTTCTTTTTCTTCTTTCTGCTGAATTTATTTAGAAAGTTGATAAAACCAAGCACTTGTTTCCATGTTTCAATCATAGGAACTCTAATCTCCAATTTCTTGCAGATTTCCATAAAGCACTTAATTTTCTCTTCCTTCCTATGATACTTCTTTGGATGAGGAAGGGGTTTTTCATATGATCTTTTCTCTCTTCCTCTCTGATGGGCTGTCCTAACCCACACAAAATTAATGTGCATAAACGAATGCAGTATAACTAGGAAGTGACTCCTAGGTCGTCTCTCAAGGACCAATTGTAGTTCGTGAATTAGGTCAAACATGTAGTGGGGGGTTGTTGGAAACGTTTTGTGGTGATTACGGATGAATTAATTTAAAACACAAATGCAAACGACACTTGTAAACACAGATGAAAATACGAAATTAAAACGGTTGGTTACTAGTTCAATTACAATGTTTCCAATCCCAGATTAACATCAATTATGAACTATTCTCACCCCTAATCCAACACAAATTAATCAACGAAGCGAAGATCAATTTAGTTTTCATAAAAGCGAATTAAGCAAACGTAGTGCACACATTCAATCAATTTAACGCTATCACACATTAAGCATCTGTGACTTTAATCAACTAAGTGGAGATTAAATACAATTAGGTAACTAAGCGTATACCTAATTGCAAGCTCAAATAAGATTAAATATGATGCAGGGCAAGAACAGAAAAATACCAATTTATAGTGCAAAAATCTCAAGGAACCAATTTAATCTCCCTAGTTTCCAACCGTAATTCATCATGGCATCATGGCAACAATGTAAAAAAAAAGACACATGAATAATTAAAGAAAGTGAGATTGAAAATAAAATTGGAAATCAAGTGAATAGTAAAAAGGCAACAATTTAAGCATCCCTAAACAATGGCTTTTACCAAGTGAAATAGAATAAAAATGTGTTCTTCTTTCCCACCACATTTAGGCCATCACATGCTACACCTTCTTCTCCAAGGCAAATGAATGAGAATCTGCAAGTTTCTAAAAGCAAAATAAAGTTCCTAATATACTTCCATCACTCCACTAAAATTACCGCATGTTCTTCCAACACATAAACAAATCCACTCTTTTCTAATTTATGGAAAATATAGATAAACATGACCGCGGTCCAATCAAAGTTTAAATTAGAAAGTGCATAAATCAAATGAAAAGGGCAATGAGTAAATAGCACACACATCTTCCTTGAAATTCTTGAATGCAATAATTTAGTAAAAGAAATTATCCAAAACTATTAAAGGCAACACTTTTAACTAAAGAGAAATGTATTCCAATATAATTAATATCCCATTGAGTTTCGGTGCAGGCTTGAAGCTAAAACAAAAAAAAACAAACTAAACCTTTGGAGCTCTCCCTTCAAAAAACATCACATTCCATTCTCCTTGCAAGAAATGTAAAAACTCTCCTTATCCAGCACATGAATCAACCCTTGGTGCCTTCCAAAGCAAAATGAATCTTCATTCCTCATGAAAAACCGTGAGCTCCTTCCGTGCAGTACATACCCTTTAAAGAAAAAAAAAAACCTCCTCCATTTCTCCAAAAGAAAAGAAAGATGTTTGGTGTGTGTGGCGGCTACCTCTCATTGGACGTTCCAGCCAGCAAAGAGATCTAGAATTCCCTTCAGCAAGAAAAAGCGTAACAGGATGCACATCAAAAAGTAAATTAGCACCTACTCTATTTTTCTAGAAGCAAGCAACTGAATTGAAACATTTTTCATCGAATGAACAATTAAAAATATTTTTCTCATTCCAAAAATTGCATTAACGTTCAAGGGCTTCCATTCGAGGAGTGTGTCGGCTGCAGCCCCCCATTTTCTAGTCCTTAGGCCGTAGGTTACATTTTAATGGGTGTAGGGTCCACACAAAAAAAAAAGAACCTAGGATGCCAAGTGTCTCACAATCTTTGGGCCCCTCATATTTTTAGTGGCCCAATGTGCAAAGGTTTATCCAAAAAAAAGTTTAAACTACTAAATTAAAATACAACTAATTCTAAAATGTCTATGTAGAGAGTCTTGAATTATTTGACAGCACTCTAAATGTCCCAAATTGTATTTCCAAAATTTTCCCCGAAAATAATAATGCAAATAATTAGCTCAGAAAATTCAAATTAATTAAAATTAGAATTTTTGGGCAAATTAGGCACAATTAGCAGAAATGGGAAAATATCGGACAATTAAGAAAAATTCCCTTATTAAATTTGGTACAATAAGCCAAGTGAAATCAATAAAATATCGACTCATCACTCTCTTCCTTTTTTTCTTACTCTTCTTCTCTCTCAAGTTTCTCTTTTTCTTTTCTCTTACTTTCTTCTTTATTTTCGCACATTTTCTCTTTTTTTCTTTTCTCTCAACCACTTCTTTTTCTTTCTCATCATCTTCTTCTTCCTCACTCAACCTTTCTGTTTCTACCTCCTCTATATTTTCCTCATCTGTCTCTATCTTTTCTTCCTCTATCTTCTCATCATATCTCTCTATCTTTTCGCCCTCTATCTCCTTCTCTCTCTCAATCTTTTTCTCATCAACAACATTATCACTTTCAGAGATAGTGGCTTGACATTCCTCCCTAGGGTTAATTTCAGTATTAACCCTAGAATCATCCTAAGGTTCATAATAAACGGTAATGGTGCCAAAAACTTGTTAACACTCTGGCAAGTGTACTGAATCGTATCAAGTAATAATAAACGGTAAGTCCGAGTATCGTTTCCCTAGAGACTCATAGGCCTAAACTTTCAGGTGATTTCTTGACTATTTAAGACTTGAATAACGAAAATTAGGGTTTTATAATGCAAAAACGAAAATTAAATATGCAGGCAAAGGTTTTGATCCATTGACCAAAAGATAACACATCTGAATGATGTATGAATGAATTATGTTGTTGGGGTTTATGATTTCATCCTATCCACTCTCATATATCTAAGAATTCAACCTTTTCATTAATGTCAATGCCACTTTCTAATTTACCTTAATCCCAATATCTTGGTGAAAAGAGACTACTCCTAATTACTAGTTTACTATGTCTAGTCTCCCTAGCAATTGATCATGCATTACATAATTCGCACAGAAGCTTAAGGCAATCGGTCCTCCTATCCCTATGTCTAGGTAATATTGCTACCAAGAGAATTCCCTCATGTCTAGACCTACCCACACGTGTCCATATAGATAGAATCAAAGATTATGCTATTGAATAATGTCTTAAACAAAGCATGCAAATATAATGGAGGAAAAACCCTAACAATTAATAAATAAAAGCATATGAGTAAAGCAATAATTCAATATATGAGAGTTTCAAAGGATCACATCAAGTCCCCAACAACAATGGAGGTTTAGTTTACCATAATCATGTTGAAACTAGATGAAAATAATTGAATGAATGAAAAGATAAACCCTAGATTTGATAGATTTGAGCTCCCACATCAAAAATTCGCCTCTGAGGGGTGAAGAGAGATTTTCTGCGTCTCTTTCTGTCAAAAGATACCCCTTCTGGTTCGCCCAAATCAATATATAGCACATAAATATAAAAGGAAAATCGGCCTAGGCCCAAGAAACGGGTGCTCAGCGCTGGGCTACCGCTCAATGGTAGGTGCGACACCCAAAATGGCGCCCAACGTTGGCGCGCAAGCGAAAAACAGTGAAAAATACGCAAAACTGGCGCTCAGCGCTGGGTCATTGCTCAGCGCCAACTACGGCACAAACTGCACTCTGGTTGACTTTTCAACATTCTGGTTGACTGGTTGACTTTTCTAGTTGACTGCTTGACTTTTTTGCATTCTGGTTGACTTTTCTGCACTACAACTCCTTGGTACTTCAACCCTTCTTTCAAATCATTCCAAAAAACGTACAAAATCAAGGGAAAACCAAGAAAACCAACTTTTGTTAGGGAACAGGTTCACTTTCTTTTACACCAAGAGGTGGGGTGAATTGGTGTTAGTTCAAAAACAAAATATTATCGCAATCTTTATAGCAAAGTGCAAAGCTTTTTTATCTTTCTTGAAATACAAGTAAATGAAAATTCAATGCAGCTGAAAAACGCAGTTGACTACAGAACAGCTAAAGTCGACTGGAAATAAAGAGTGCAGGGTTAGAGAAAATCAAACACTGGTGTGTTTGATAGCTTTTTCTAAAGCCTCTTTTCATCTCAATATATACAAAACTATAAGTTTGAGGTTTGCCAAAATTATTTCTAGCATTAATTAGGTCTTGCTCTTCATGTATACTTAGTATGTTGATGTGATTTTGCTTCTTGGTTGTGTTAATTTTCTTTGCTGTCTTGTTCATTTTGTGCCACTGTTTTAACTCTTATTTCTTGCTGTTTTGTCTCTTAAAAATCTTTAGAATCTGCCACCTTGTTTTGTGCCAAGTTTCTTGTTTTTTTAGGTTCCATTTTCACCTTTTGTCTTGTGGTTTTCATTCATTTTTTGGCCTCTACCATGTGTTGTCTTGATTTGGCTCCTTTGCATTGACGGTGGATTGTACATCTTTCCATTTGCTTTAGACTTGAGTTGGTGCTCTCAAAGTGTACTTGTGAGACATTGTACTATTTTTGAAAGAAGGGTGTTGCCCTTACCTTGTTTTTTTTTTTGAGACACTTTGCCGAGAGATTTGAGCTTCCTTCTTGTTGTTTTGAGTGAAACCTTGTGCTGCTGTTTGCCGTGATTTTTGGGCTGTTTCTAACCAGTTTTGTGTGCTAGCTTTGTTGTTTTTTGCTTTGTTAACATGTCTACAGGTTCAAGTTGTGCTTCCTCCAATAGAGCTAGTCACCATGGAAGCCCTTCAAGCAAATTTGATTTGATGAAGGCCTTCCAACAAATGCAACATCAACTTGACTCCTTTCAAGACATGAAACACCAACTTAATGCCATTAGCAAACGGCTGGACACGGAGGCAAAGGCTAAAGGGAAGCTCTCTCATGGTCATGAGCATGGATCCTCTAAGAAAAAGCAAGAAGACAAAGCTTTGGATCCCAACCTTGCAATGCCAAAGTTGTCTTTGCCAAGATTCAAGGGAGACACCGATCCTAGTGTATTTTTAGATTGGATAGCTAAAGTAGAACAAGTTTTTAATTTGTATGATATAGACGGACATTTGCGTGTAAAGCTAGCTACTTTAGCCTTAGAGGGATATGCCATGCAATGGCTACTTAGGATGAACATTACCAGGGGCTCACCCGCGAGTTCTTGGGAACATTTTCGGTGCTTGTTGTACCAACGCTTCGTACCTCCACACTACCATAGGGACCTCTTGATTAAGCTCCAACGGCTTACTTAGGGTAAATGAAGTGTGGAGGAGTATGCGCGTGAGCTTGAAGTGCTCTTATACCATACTAACACTAATGAGACTGACCACGCAAAAATAGCTAGATTTATTAGTGGTCTCAATAGAAACATCCAAGATGTTGTAGAACTCCATGATGATGAGGATTTAGATGTTGTGGTACATAGGGCTATGAAAGTTGAAAGACAAGTTTTAAGAAAAGAGTCCTACCGCAACAAATTTTCCACTTCTTCAAAATAAAATTTATACAAAACCTCATCATCAAGGGACAAGGAAAAAGATGTTTCTAGAGAGATGCCTCATAAATCTCGGCCATCTTCTACTAACATCGTGCCTTCTTCTTCTAAACCTAAGTCACCAACGCGACCTAGTCAAATCAAATTGTTTAAGTGCTTAGGTCATGATCACATTGCATCTGCATGCCCAAACAAGTGGGCAATGTGCATTCGAGGAGAAGAGGTTGTCACCGATGACTCTCATCCTTCTTCACCTTCACACACTTCTCACTCTTCTTCTTCCTCTAGTGAAGATGAGTACAAGGTTCCATTTGATGGCGACTTACTAGTTATAAGACGTCTCTTGGGTCAAGTCCACAAGGACTTTGACACAACTCAAAGAGAAAATATTTTTCACACTAGATGTCTTATAGCTAGCAAGGTTTGCTCCATGATCATAGACGGGGGAAGTTGCACTAATGTGGCTAGCACACGCGTAGTGGACAAGCTCAAGCTACCCACTATTGCGCATGCCAAGCCCTACAAACTTCAATGGTTAAGTGAGGAGGGTGAAATCTTGGTAAATAAGCAAGTCCATATCTCATTTTCAATTGGCAAATACCAAGATGAGGTTCTTTGTGATGTTGTACCCATGGAAGAAACTCACATTTTATTAGGAAAACCATGGCAATTTGATAGAAATGTTCAACATGATGGTCTTACTAATAGAATGTCTTTTACTTACCAAGGGTGCAAGGTTGTTTAAAACCTCTAACTCCAAAGGAAATACATGAGGACCCCCTCATCATGAAGTCCAAGAGAGGTGAAGAAAAGGAGAAGGTCAAGAATAATCTCCTCATCTCTCATAAAGAGGTAATTAAAGTTATTAAAAAAAAGGAACCTATCTTTTGTGTTGTTCCGTCCCAGTGTCTTACATCCACTCCTATCCTTAAGTCTTCCAAGCTAGATAGTTTGCTAGAGGAGTTCCAAGATGTGTTTCAAGATCCTCCAAAAGGTTTACCACCTATTAAAGGAATTGAGCACCAAATTGATTTTATACCAGGAGCTTCTCTTCCAAACCATCCAGCTTATAGAACAAATCCCATGGAAACCCAAGAAATTCAACGACAGGTAGAGGGTTTGTTGTCCAAAGGGTGGGTTTGAGATAGCATGAGTCCATGTGTTATGCCGGTCATACTTGTTCCTAAGAAAGATGGTTCATGGCGCATGTGCACAGATTGTAGGGCCATTAATAACATCACCATTAAGTATAGGCATCTCATTCCTAGGTTAGATGATTTATTAGATGAGCTTCATGGTTCCACCATATTTTCCAAAATTGATCTTAAGAGCGGATATAATCAAATTCGAATCAAAGAAGGGGATGAATGGAAAACCGCTTTTAAGACCAAGTGTGGTCTATATGAGTGGCTTGTCATGTCTTTTGGCTTGACTAATGCTCCTAGCACATTCATGCGTCTCATGCATCATGTTCTAAGACCTTTCATAGACAAATATGAAGTGGTATATTTTGATGACATTCTCATTTATAGAACATTTTGCTAGATTATCTACGCAAATAGAGAATTTAAGTCTAGCACAGAAAACACATTTTGAAGGGGTTTATGAGTGGCAGAAATCTATTGATGAATACTTGGTTGATCAATTTCTTGATCTTGATGTTTGCCTATCCAACATAGAGTCTCATCTCAACCTTCAACCACCTGAGAGATCCCCTAGCCCTGAGTTTTAGAGATAGATTTCTATGAGAGCATATTCTGTTGCTATTTCAACTATGTTATAATTCTGTATGTTTTTTGTTTGTTTCTTCTTATGATGTAATCCTTCTTTTCATAAATAAAATAATCTCTTAACTATATGCATATTTTTTTTATTTGAGGGGAGATCATATTTAGGGGGAGCTTTTTCCTTAATTTTTTTTTTGCTTATGATCAAAAAGGGGGAGAAGAATAATATAAGAGGGAGAAGTATAATTTGATAGAGGTATTGCTAACTGTTTTGTTTGTGTGTTAGCTTGTATGTTTTACAGGTAAGTCAAGCCAAAGTTGCTTTTAAAATTGAATTTTTGATCATCATCAAAAAGGGGGAGATTGTTACCAATAAGGAGTATTGGTAAAACTTGAAGACAATTGTTTTGATGATGCTGCAAGAAGCCTTAATTGAACAGGATGTTAGATTTATTTAAAAGCAATTTGTAGAGATTACATGTAGTAGGAAAAGCCTTGTAAACTTTGTAAAAATTGCATTTTTAACTGCAATAATCGATTATGGAAAAGCAATAATCGATTATCACAAGTCATTCAGGAATAATCGATTATCACCTCATATAATCGATTATCACATTTTGAAAAACCTGTAACGGACTTGAATAATCGATTATCACTTACAATAATCGATTATTTGTGGCAGTTGGGACTTGACCTTTGATATGTAGAGCAGTTGTCTATATATTGGGTTTCTGAGAAGTTCAGAAGAAATGTTTTGAACTGAGGCTTTGCAGAATACTGTTTGTCAGAGGAAGTTCTCAGAAGCTTGTTCAAAGTTCCCTTGCTTGGTCTCGTGAACAGGAGAGGCTCGCGTTTCGTGTCGATAGTCAGAGCAAGCTC
The DNA here is from genome assembly GCA_036885675.1 of Vigna mungo. Lineage (NCBI taxonomy): Eukaryota > Viridiplantae > Streptophyta > Magnoliopsida > Fabales > Fabaceae > Vigna > Vigna mungo. Next base: position 34,602,743 of record CP144700.1, read on the forward strand.
TCTTCGAGTTAGCAAGGTGCTCTGCCTGGTCTCGTGAATAGGAGAAGCTCGCGTTTCGTTTGTCGAAAGTCGGAGCGGTTCTCTTCGAGTTGGCAGAGTGTTCTTCTTCCGGTTCGTTCATCGAAGGAAGGTTTATTTATCTGTTTTATTCACTATTTGTTGTAATCTGTGAAACATATTTTTAGTGGAACTGTTAATCACTTTTTATAGTGATTAACGACTGGACGTAGATTCTGTTGAATCGAACCAGTATAAAAATTACTCGTGTGATTTTCTATTCCCTACACTCTTTATCTTAAATCAGATTGCTTCTCGGTCGAATAGCCTAATAATTCAGTCGACTGTATTAAAACAATTATAACAGACACTCAACACAGAGGCTCATCAGTCAACAAAATCAACACACATTTATTACAGTTGACCAAGTAACACAAGCTCAACTAACTTTTGAAAAATATAGTCGTTGGAGCGTGCAGGGTTAACATAATTCCAAACAGATCAGTAACAGAGTCGAATATGTAATCTATAATGTTGATTGTCACGTGTAAAAACACTTTGAAATTCTTTTCAACTCAAAATCTCACATAGCACAGTTTCACAAAATCTGTACAAAGAGTTTAGCATAGTCGAATCCATTATGAGTGTATTCGACTGGACTAGAACTTTGTCACAACAAATATAAGTTCATAAAGGTGCTTGTGATCTTTTTCCTTTTAGAAATGTGCAGTAATCAAAACCATTTTATCTCACATTTCAAAACAAGCATGTTCCACAAAAATATCACATAATCAATCATAGGAACATCATTGTAGTTCAACAAAACATGTTCAGCAGATATGTCAAATAGTTCAAAACAAGAACATGTAATACTGGAACATATGTACTGTTATTAAGCACTGTGTTGTCATCATCAAAAACCAGTTTGATATAGAGTTTGTGTTGTCAACAATCTCAAGAACTTTGACTCTTATTCTCTAACTTAACAAAAATGCATGATTTCAAGCTAATTCTAAGTCATAAAGGGTGTGTTTAATGTCAAATTTAGGTATGAAAATAACGGTTTTTCAATTGTTATCAAAGTTTTCAAAATTAGAGTCATTTCGCAATCTTTGATTTAAAGTACAAAACTTCACAAACTTTCTTGAATCGCAAGTAATAGAAAATTAAGTGCAGCGGAAAATCAAAGTAGACTACATGAATTGTAAAGTCTACTGAATGTAAAAGAGCAGGGATAGAGAATTCAAATGCAGGTTTTTATACTGGTTCGGCCTCAATGTCTACATCTAGTGTCCTTCCATTACCAGGAAGCAAATGCACTATAATGGTCAAGGTTTTTACAACAAGGCTTTTATAGAGACCTCCACGTCAAAAATATAAAACACCTCTTTAACCCTCTAACCAAAATATAGGCAAACCACACAACAAGACTTGCAGCAAGATATCTCCTCTCCTGCAATCTGCAACCCACTTTGAACAATCCTCAAAGTGTACCAGACTCCACGAGTCCAACCCCTGTAGTCACAATAGGTAACACAACAATCACCACGGATGCCAACAACAATCTTGATCGACTCAGAAACACCTCAATTGTCCAGATTCGGATCAAGCAATGAGCGCGATACAATCCTCCTTCAGAAAATCTTCAAAGAAAGATCAGAAAATGTACCGAGGTATGATTGACTCTCTATGTTATCTTACTGCTAGTAGGCCTGACATAATGCACAGTGTATGCCTTTGTGCTAGGTTTCAATCTGCTCCTAAAGAATCACACCTAACTGCTGTAAAAAGAATTTTGAAATACCTCAAAGGTACCAAAGGCCTAGGATTATGGTATCTGAATGGTACAAACATTTTTCTAACTGATTACAGTGATTCTTATTTTGGAGGTTGTAAACTAGACAGAAAAAGCACTAGTGGTACATGTCATTTACTTGGATCATCATTGATCTCTTGGCATTCAAAGAAGCAAACATGTGTGGATTTATCTACCACAGAAGCTGAGTACATAGCAGCTGGAAGCTGTTGTGCACAATCTCTTTAGACAAAGAGTTAATTAGAGGACTATGGTATAAAACTAGACAACATACCTCTAAAATGTGATAGTACTAGTGTTATAAACTTGACAAATAATCATATTTTACATTTTAAAACTAAACACATTGAAATAAGACATCATTTCATTCGAGATCACATTCTTAAGGGTGAAATCAAAATTGAATATGTTGACACCTTACATTAGTGGGATGATATTTTCACAAAACCTCTGAATAAAGAGAGATTTTTTACAATTCAAAATGAACTAGGCATTTTAAATGATAATAGTATAACCTGATTGATTGATTTGATTGCAATATGTTTGAAGTCAACTTTGCTTGAGCTATTCTAAAACTGTACATATTGACTTCTGTTGTTTATGACTATATTTCGTGCTTAACTAAAATGCTTGATCTGGAAAGGATCTTGAAAGGTTTTGCAGGAATAACATTGCTTTGGAAATTTCAAGAGGAATTCAACAACTTTGGAAAGCAATGTAGTCAACTGAGGAAATAGTGCAATCGACTGCTCATAACATGGTTATAAATTCCAATTATGGAATTTGGTTATTCATTTACTAATTGCTTATTTTGATATATCTGTTATTATCTCTGCTATAAATAGTGTTGGAAATATCTTACTTGAGATAATATTATGAGATTGTTGAAGATTGTATCATTGCATATCTAAATTGTTTGCTATCTTGTCTTTGATACAACTATGTGCTAAACTGATTGTTCAATCTGTGATATGTTGCATTGTGCATCTAATCTGATTTGATTACCTATGCATAATGACACGGGAAGTATCACTCTTTACACATTTTTATTCACATGCCTGCATTTCAGGGGGAGTTATCATTTACATGTGATTAAATGTGATATAGAGATCATCATTGCATTTGAAAATTTGCACATATTTTTTTGATGCATCTCTGTTTGTTTGATAATTCAGCAAAATATCCAGAGCATACCTTTTTTGCTAATGCACAAAGGGGGAGATAATTTATGATTTTATGATGCTATATGAAAGGGGGGGAATAGTTATTCTATCTTATGTATAATCTGCTTTATATTCTTTTGCTGTTATTGTTGTGTTACATACAAAGTACTTGAACTGTGATAATTGTGTGATATTTCTTGTGCTACTCTGTTGTGTATTAAAGTGTGCAAACATGGTTGGTTATTAATCATGGTTGTGCATCATCAAAAAAGGGGGAGATTGTTGAGATTGTTGACAACATAATTTCTATATCAATATAGTTTTTTATGATGACAACACATTGCTTAATAACAAGCACATGTTGTTGTTGCATTACATGTTCTTATACTGATTAATTGTGATATCTATTGAACATGTTTATGTATTGTGTTACATGTTCCTATGTTGATTACTTGATATATATCTGGAACGTGTTTACAAGCTTTAATGTGCTATGTGCTATGCATCATTTCACATGTTTTATTGCACATGTTTTAAAGCTGAAAATCACGAGCACTTTTATGAACTTATTCTTGTGCGACAAAGTGATAGTATAGTCGACTACATTATTAATGGATTTGACTATGCTAAAACCTTTGTACAGATTTTGAGAATCAGTGTTATGTGTTATTTTGAGAAGAAGAGAATTTCAAAATGTTTTACATGTTGATATATGTGTTATACATTCGACTGTATTTGTTGTCTGATTTGAAATTCTGTTATGCTCTTGCACTCTAACGGCTATATTTTTAGAAGTTAGTTGAGCATTGGTGACTTAGTCAACTGTATTAAATGTGTTTTGTTTTTGGTTGACTGAAAGTTGTTATGTTGACTATTTTGTTATAACTGTCATAATCCAGTCGACTGAATTAGTAGCGTATTCGACTGAGAAATCATCTGATTAACAAATATCTATAAATAGGCTGAACACAAGTCTATTTAGAAGACTTTTGATAAACTGACAATTTCATTTTTGTTTCAGATTTCTCTTAGCTCCAAGAATTCTCCAAGAAGACGGTGGTGATCTTTCTTGAAAGAGATTCAAAGAGGAGATTATATTGCGCAATCATTGTCTGATCAATATCTGCACAAGAAGGTGTTCTTTCATTGATCGTGAAGGCTTGGCATCCTGTGAAGACCGCTAGAATTGATTATGCGGCTTGGCATCCGTGAAGACTGCTGGTTTTTGACCTGTTGATTGCAGGGGATAATGCATTTTGTGGATTGTTCAAAGTGGTGTTGGCAGATTGCAAAATAGGGGATTATTGCTGCAACTCTTGTTGGTTTATTGCCTATATTTTGGTTTTGGGTTAGAGAGGAGATTTATATTTTTGACGTGGAGGTCTTCTATAGATTCCTTGTTGTAAAAACCGCAACCATTATAGTGCATTTGCTTCTTGGGTTGGAAGGACACTGGATGTAGGCATTGTTGGCCGAACCAGTATAAAAACATATGTTTGCATTTCTCTATCCCTTATCTTTTACATTACAATCGACTTTATTCTTTATGCAGTCAACTACGTATTTTCCGCTGCATACATATTCTGATTGCTTGCATTTAAAGAAAGTTTAAAAAGCTTTAGACTTTGATTACAAGATTGCGAAAAGAACTTGCTTTTGAAACAACACCAATTCACCCCCCCTCTTGGTGAAGAAAGAAGTCAACCTGTTTCCCAACACTCTAGACCATTCATATATACTCGCCAACATTTCTTGTATGACCTTTAAGTTATTTCTACATTCTTTGTGTCATTGTTATAGAAGTTTCAAATGTGTACTGAGAATACTTCGAATTAATTTTCATCATGTACAAAGATCCTATTTATACACAATAGTGGATAATAACTAAGTCCTATATCATAGGAAAAATAGGTTAATAGAATGAGAGACAATTATTGTTACAAAAATAACAATACAGGCGGTAACATGGTTGTGTGGCTACGACGGTCACAGACACGTGGGAACCATGTGGGAAGAAGAACGACGTGAGTGTGGAGGAGAGGAAAGGCGGTTGAAAGGAGGAGGAGCAGTTTTGGTCGATGGGAAGGAATCCCGAGGATACCACTTTCCACGATTGGAAAAAGAGGAGAACCTGTTAACATACATGATTTATAGTAAGTGGAGCAACCTGATGATGACGATCATCACGTTGAATAAATTTTTCGAAATCCACCAATTTGTCAAATAACTCATCAAAAGACAGTGGTGAGTCACTTACATGGATCAAGGCATTGAACTCACGAAACAAAGTACCTAGACCGTAAGGTAGCAATGACTAAATCAAGGTCATCCACAGGGTGACCAATCAAGGCAAGTTCATCCGCGAGGAACCAAATGGACTAAAGATATTCACTGATAGAAGAGTTGCATTTGGTAATGGAAGCAAGTCTCTCCTTCAGCGACATGATGCAGTTACGAGAACGATTGGCATAGGCTTTCATAAGCGTTGTCCATGCATCAGCAGAGGAGGTTGCAGAGGACATAACGACTTGAGCCTCTGGTCCGTAAGAGCCCAAAAGGGCGAGATAGACGTAGTGGTCCTGACGAACCCAATGGGAATGGTCAGGATTGGCGATAACATCTTCGTCGGTGCCGATAGTAGCAGGAGGGTAGGGAGTCGTCCCTATGACATAACCAATAGTGTTGTTAACGACAAGGAGGTGGTGAACATGTTTGAACTATAGGGAGGTTCAACACACACATATACACATAGATCTCCATACTGGTAAGAAATTGTCCGCTTTGAGTCAAGCCCTCACGGATTTGCTTTGGGTACTACTCCAAAAGGCCTCTTACCAATGGAGGTATCTTATGTGTATATAAACTCATGTCTATCTCTTATTTTATCCGATGTGGGACTTTGTTTGTATCCAACATCCTTCCCTCAAACAAAGGATTATGGTTCTCCACCTTCACCCCCCTACAGCGAAAGTTTTTTCTTATCCTCGAGTACACCATGGCCATCACTTCTCTTTCACAATCCATGGTGAAACACTGAGCATCTCTTACTCTCCACCTCTCATGATTCACTTCCAGGCTATCTGCCTGGCCACCTGCCAAAGCTTCACTTGATCATGGAGGGACGTACTCGTTTGAGCCTGGTCACTAGAACTAAACCATGGGCTCTGATACCATTTGTGGGGAGCTTCAACACACACACACACACACATAGATCTCCACACTGGTAAGATATTTCCCGCTTTGGGTCAAGCCCTCACAAATTTGCTTTTGGTACCACTCCAAAAAGGCCTTTTACAATGAAGGTATCTTATGCGTAAATAAACCTATGTTCATCTCTTATTTTATCCGATGTGGGATTTTGTTTGTATCCAACATGAACCAGGTAGGGTAATTGTCGGTGGTTAACTTGATTGGAAGGGTTGATGATGTGGGAAATTCAATGAGGGGTTTGGAAGCAGTGGAGGGAGCCATGGAAAAAGAGGGATCGAATGCAATTATGCATAAAGGAAATCTGATACCATATAGAAGTTTCAAATATGTATTGAGAATACTTCGAATTAATTTTCATCATGTACAGGGATCCTATTTATACACAATATTGGATAATAACAAAGTCCTATATAATAGGAAAAAATCACTAACAGATGGAGAGATATTAGGAGCTATATTCTATTTGTTATAAACCAAAAGAAGACTTAGTCTTTAAACTAGAGCTGTCAATTTGATCCATGACCCTGGAGTTAGCCCTAACCCACTTTTGAAAAAACCTCCTCTTAGAAAGTCCCTCAAATGGGGGTAAAAAAAAAACCTCAACCCCCAAAATCCCCTCTCAATTAGGTTAGGGTCAAGTTACAAAAATTTTTGGAAACTAAACTCTTTCTCATATAAACTATTAAAAATACTAAATTTTATACTCTTATTTCTTATTTCAAATTATTAAATAAAATTAATTAATTATAGTATAATAGAATATTTAATATTCAAAATAACCACTTTAAAAATAATTAAAAACAATTGCAAACCACATACTTAATTTTATACAACTAATATGGAAATAGTATTTCAAATTTATTTTACTAAAATATTATAAAAATGCTTTATTTTGTTGTCAATTTTAATACAATTATGTCTTATATTGCAGACACCAATTATTAGAAAATTATATATAATTAGTAATATCAAAGTAATTCCAATAAAAAATAAAGAGAGATAATAACATATTAAATTATTTAATATTTGCACCGCTTTTCTCAGTTATTAAAAGGCTTAATCCCTCCATTGATCCTCATATTTGTGTGCAAATCTCAGTTTGGTCTTCAAGTTTTGAATTGTCTTAATTGGGTCATAAGTTTTGTAAAAATACACACATTTTACCCTAACCGTTAAGTTGTCTCAAACGACGTTAATTGATGTTGAGATGAAATTTTTATTTTAGGCTTAATCCCTCCCTTGGTCCTTATGTTTGTGTGAAAATCTTAGTTCAGTCCTCAAGTTTTGAACTGTCTCAATTGGGTCATAATTTTTGAACTATCGACAACGGCGACATTTTTTAGTTTGAGAGGGAGAAAAGGTGTGAGGGGGTTTGAGGGTGGAGGAATGAGTGAAATGTGGTCAGTGATTGGAAGGAAAAAGAAATATGATAGCCACGTAGATTTAATGATTTTAAAACATAAAAAAAAATATTACAACTCAGTTCAAAGTTAACGTCGTCTCAATACACTTAACGGTTTGGGTAAAATGTTGTAAAATGTTTGCATTTCATAAGGACTTGAGGAAAAACTTGGGGACCGAACTGAGATTTTCACACAAACATAAGGACCAAGGGAGGGATTAAGCCTAAAATAAAAAACTCATCTCAGCATCAATTAACGCCGTTTGAGACAACTTAACGGTTAGGGTAAAATGTGTGCATTTTTACAAAAATTATGACCCAATTGAGACAGTTCAAAACTTAAGGACCAAACTGATATTTGCACACAAATATAAGAACCAATGGAGGGATTAAGCTTTCTTAAAAAGAATCACTGTTTTGTTTTCTCGAATTCTAAAATATCACTCAATCTGTTTTTAATTATTTAAAATTAAAAGTAATTCAAAAATTTATTATCTAAAATATTTGGATAAAAAATAGTACTAATATTTTATGTGTAAAATTAAACTTTTTTTTATTTTGTTTTTTTTCTCTTATTATCTTCTCTAAAAATAACCATAAGATATATTATAAAAAGAAAGTTAATTTCTTAAAAATTTATAAAAAAAATGAAAATTTTAAATAGACCTAAAGTACTAAAGAATGACAAAATATTTCGTGTTTCTATTCTTTAACTAACACACATTAAATAATTTATTTTTAACTTTCAATTAGAAGACATAACATAAATATGTTTATGTTTATGACATTTAAAAATGTAAACATTTTGGGTGAGTAGTACGACAAGATTGAATGCTATGGGCCAATACAACTCCAGCCTGCACAAGGTTTATGAGTTTTTTCTTTTTACTTATTATCTATGTTATGGGCATGATTTGTTGAGTATAAAATGAAAAAGAAATTCATTTATATTTAATTTCTTTTTCAACAGCTTTCTAAGAAAATAAAGAAGCCTCATTTTTTTTAAAATTAAGAGCCTCAATTAGAGAAAATCTCCATTTAAATTTCAATTAGGATAATTTCTGACTTATAACCTAAAAAAACAAGCTAAATTAAATTTTTGAATTTCAAATTTATAAAATGGTCCTTTCATTATATACATAGAGAATTTGACTCAATAAATATTGTCACTTTGCTTTTGTCTCTTGATTCTAGAACTCTTCTCCTATAAAAATTTCAATTTATTTTTTGTAATAATTATTTTTGTAATAAATTAGAAGTTAATTATATTTTTCTTATATTTAAAATGAACATTTTTTCTAAAAAAAACTCATGAGTTCATCTTAACCCATAGGATTTTTGTATATATTTTGAACCGTGGATTTTTTTTATAAAGAATTTTTTGGTCATGTGAATATTTTTAACCTTAACTCACGTAAATTAGAATGAAACCATGTAATGATGTAAGAGGGACAAATTGACTAATCTACTTCAAACAAACTAGTACGTGAGTACAACAATAATTGCTACATGACCTTTACATCATTTCACATTGTGTCCTTCCCGTATGACCTTCACATCATTTCATGGTTTGAAATTTTTGTTCTCAACATTTATTTTGTTAGGAATTGAATTATTCAATTACGACTTGATTCTCCCTTTACATTCGTCATAATCCAATTAGGAAAATGTTTCTTTGACAACGAGATTTTGATAACAATTTGACAACGATAAGTGTCGTTCTCTCATTTGTTGTCAAAAATGAATTTATAAAAAGTTTAAAAAAGCTTTTGAAGGGCGTTTTTGCAAGAAGAAATTTGGGAAAAGTTGTTCGCGTCTTCAAAATCTTACGAAACACTCTGCTTTCTTTCTCTCACAGGCATTACAAAGCGAAAACCCTTCATCTCTATCGAACCTTTGTCTCTCAAGCTCTGTCCGCCACCGAAGTGGTGTTTCTTCCCCGTTTACCGTTGGTGGTTGTTTGCAGGTATTGTGTGGAGGAAAGCCTTTGTATTTGTCCGCATACGCTTTGTCTCTCTCTTACAGCCCTAACGAAAGGGAAGCCCTCCAAAGCTATCTAACCTTTCTCTCTAAATCTATCTTGCCTCCGAAGTCAACTTTGTTCACCGTTGGTCGTTGTTTGCATGTATTGTGTGGAGGTGTGTCCGCATTGAAGTGTTGCGAAGAAGTGTCGATAGGGGAGACCCAAAGGAGAACTAACTTAAAGTTTTCAAAAGACTGTCATAAATAATACAAAACACGACATAATACATTAAAAAGTTTGAAAAACACTACAGTAAGGAATGTTGGGGAGCCACTATGTAATTTGTGGGGATCACGCATGAGGTTTTGGTACAAAATCTTTTTTGGCATTGGTAATCGATTACAGTGTCCTTGTAAGCGATTACAGCAACACCTGGGCTATGCCATTGCTGAAAGAAGTCACATCCCACCCCACCCAGACCTTTGTATTTGTCCGCATACGCTTTGTCTCTCTCTCACCGCCCTAACGAAAGGGAAGCCCTTCAAAGCTATCTAACCTTTCTCTCTGAATCTATCTTGCCTCCGAAGTCAACTTTGTTCACCGTTGGTCGTTGTTTGCAGGTATTGTGTGGAGGTATGTCCGCATTGAAGTGTTGCGAGGAAGTGTCGATAGGGGAGACCCACAGGAGAACCAACTTAAATTTTTCAAAAGACTGTCATAAATAATAAAAACACGACATAACACATTAAAAATTTTGAAAAACACTACAGTAAGACATGTTGGGGAGCCACTGTGTAATTTGTGGGGATCACGCATGAGGTTTTGGTACAAAATCTTTTTTGGCATTGGTAATCGCTTATAGTGTCCTTGTAAGCGATTACAGCAACACCTGGGCTATGCCATTGCTGAAAGAAGTCACATCCCACCCCACCCAGACCTCTTCTTGGTCTTTCCTTAACAGAGACATTCACCCCATGGCAATCAGGCTTAACCAGGATTAAAAACTTTGAAAAACACTATAGTAAGGCATGTTGGGGAGGCACTATGTAATTTGTGGGGAGCACACATGAAGCTTTGGTACAAAATCTTTTTTGGCACTGGTAATCGCTTACAGTGTCCTTGTAAGCGATTACAGCAGCACATGGGTTGTGCCATTTCTTACCTGTGCCTCTGTACCAAAAGTCCAATGCTGCTCCCTGGCTCTGGTAGAGGGGCTCCCCAGTGTGTGGTGGGTACTGACTTGGTTAGAATTTAATTTATGAATTTGAGAATAATGGTTGCTTTTGAGGACCAACAACTGGTTAGGGGTTTGTAAGAGTGTTTTATCCAAGTGCATGTGTGAGGAAGAGGGACTTTGTCACTTATGTGCCTGTGTAAGAGATTACAGACAGACTGTAATTGCTTACATGTGCCTCTGTACCAAAAGTCCAATGTTGCTCCCTGGCTCTGGTAGAGGGACTCCTCAGTGTGTGGTTTGTACTGACTTGGTTAGAATTTAATTTATGAATTTGAGATTAATGGTTGCTTTTGAGGACCAACAACTGGTTAGGGGTTTGTAAGAGTGTTTTATCCAAGTGCATGTGTGAGGAAGAGGGACTTTGTCACTTATGTGCCTGTGTAAGCGATTACAGTGCCTCTGTACTAAAAGTCCAACGCTGCTCCCTGGCTCTGGTAGAGGGGCTCCCCAGTGTGTGGTTGGTACTGACTTGACAAAAGCCATGGCATAAAAAAAGGTAACAACTTCCACGAAATAGGCACCCAACCACCAACCAAGCGTAATGTCCAACTCAGCAGAAAAACTAAACGACTAAGGAAATCCCTCAACGTCCACAAAGATTGCTCACCACTTCGACGCCTTCAAAAAATTCAAACACAGAGAACAACTTCAAACCACAACGAAAAGCATGAATGGAGACAGAGATAACTTTAAACCAAAAACAAAACCTATAACCTAAAATGGAGAGAACTTCAAAGGAAAACCAAAACCTAAAATCGAGCCTAAAATCGAGACCTGGAGAGTAATGGAGAGAGAAAGCTTCAAAGCAAAACCTAGAACATAAAATGGAGAGAAAGACCTTCGAAGAAGAAAGAGGACTGAAAAAGGACGGAGGGTGTTTTTGGAATAATACAAAGTCACCTTTTTCACAACAGTTTTTTAATTAAAAAAAATTAAAGTCAACCAATAGAATGTTGACGCGTGGCGTTGACAAATCGTTGTCAAAAATTTATTGTCAACATATCGCGATCCATTCAATTAATATAACGTAGAATAGTATAACGGTCTAATTATCAGACCAACACTCAAAGAAATTTGAGATTTATTAGAAAATCGAATAAATTGTACTGATTAACCATTTCGTTTTGAAAAACTCATAATTTGTTTATCATGCACGAGGTGTATTTAGCATACACTATTCTATTTTATATAATTTATTATAATTTTTTTCTTAAAATAAACAATTACAAAAATGACAAAAGTCTTATTTATCATGCACAATTTTTATAAAAAATACAAAATAAATTTTACTAATGGTTTCGATAGAAAGAATAAAAAGTTGCGGTTGCCTCCAAACTTTCAATAAATAATAAAAAAAATATGCACTACTTCCTTAAAATAATAAACATAATTTATGCTACATAACTCTTTATGGCAAATGAAAAATGTTAAAATCGTCCTTGTCCATATCGACTACTTCTTTTATTTGGCAAGTGTTTATCAACTTATTACTAATTTCAATTAATTCATTTCAAATATAAAAACCAATAAAATAGTATCACTTATAAAAAAAATTATTAAAATATCACGTTACTATAAAAACAAATTACAGTAAATAAGTTTTGAGCATTATATGGATTTGTCTGTTTTGTTTTATCTTTTCACTCATTAAATATCTTATCTTTATCAGAGAATTTGGTGGTGAGAGTCCAGGAACAATAAAACCTGAAAAATATTAACATATCTCGCATTATGAGAAAAAGGAAAAACTAGCGTACACAGCCTGCTCTGAAAAAATGGCCAAAGATAAGGAAAAGGTTCTCCACATAGTAATGCTTCCATGGATAGCCTTTGGGCACATGATCCCGAACCTTGAGCTAGCCAAGCTCATTGCTGGAAAGGGTCACCATGTGAGCTTCGTATCCACTCCACGAAACATAGAGCGTCTCCCCAAAGTCTCACAAAACTTGGCCACACTCATCGACTTCGTCAAGCTTCCGCTGCCCAAAGTCCCAAACCTTCCGGAAAATGCAGAGGCCACCACCGACGTCCCCTACGACGTCGTTCAATACCTGAAGAAAGCCTACGATACTTTGGAAGAACCCTTCACCCATTTTCTCGAATCTTCCAAAGCCGATTGGCTCTTCTACGACTTCGCTCCCTTCTGGGCAGCTTCTGTAGCTTCCAAACTTGGCATAAGGAAGGCCTTTTACAGCATTTACACTCCACCCTTCCTGGGCTTCATAGGACCCTCTTCCGTTCTCATGGGCCACGACAATTCATACCGCAAAAAACCTGAAGACTTCATCGTTGCTCCTCCGTGGGTTTCTTTCCCGACCACCGTCGCCTTCCGTCACTTCGAGATCATGCGAATCGTGGACAGCATCTCTTCCCAAAACAACTCCGGCGTTTCCGACACGTACCGGATCGGTGTCGGTATTCAGAACTGCGATATCGTTTTCATTCGAGGCTGCACTGAGTTCGAATCGGAGTGGTTTCATCTGCTGGAGAGAATTTACCAGAAACCAGTTCTCCCGGTAGGGCAGCTACCCAGCACGGCGCCTGTTGGCAGCGAGGACAACGACCCGTGGAGGTGGATGAAGGGCTGGTTGGACAAGCAGGCGCGTGGGAGCGTTGTGTACGTGGCTTTCGGGAGCGAAGCGAAACCGACGCAAGATGAAGTGAAGGAGATAGCTTTAGGTTTGGAGAAATCGAAGCTTCCGTTTTTGTGGTTGCTGAGGGTTCAGCGTGGTCCATGTGACCCAGATGTACTGCGGTTGCCGGAAGGGTTCGAGGAACGTATTAAGGGACGTGGAGTTGTGTGCACCAGTTGGGCACCGCAGTTGAAAATATTGGAGCACGTGGCTGTTGGTGGGTTCTTGACTCACTCCGGTTGGACATCTGTGGTGGAGGCTGTTCAGAACGAGAAACCGTTGGTTCTATTAACGTTCTTGGCAGATCAAGGGATAAATGCGAGGGTGTTGGAGGAGAAGAAGATGGGATATCCTGTGCCCAGAGATGAACGAGATGGATCATTCTCGAGTGACTCAGTCGCTGACTCGTTGAAACTGGTTGTAGTTGAAGAAGAGGGAAAGATCTACAGAGAAAGAATAAAAGAGATGAAGGATTTGTTTATCAATGGAGAGCGACAGTATAGGTATATCGATAATCTCATACACAACCTTAAATGCTTCACTAAATTTTAATCCCTAGTATCATTGTTCTTATGTCTGATTTATGCTAAAGTTTCACCTGTCGTTTGTAATGGACAATAATAGCTGAAAAGAAATGTTAAAAATTTTAATTAGCAATAATATGGACGACAATATTAGGTTTTGTGGTGGATTGATGAATGTCACTAGGGCACCTTGTTTGATTATGGTAATTCTTTCCTCATGCTCCCCAAATGATTTATTTTCAAATTCTGTGTTATTAGAATTATGCTTATTTGTGCATCTAAGAACATTTACCAACACTGGCTGTGTTCCCAGAAGATGCTTTTCTCACGAACAAGTTCCTCTCACATTACATTATTTTCACGTGGTGTCCTGAAAGACAGCTTCATGACAACAAAAAGCTCTTGTTTTTCCCACAGGCTAGGCGAGGAAACACTGTAGGCCCCAAAATCAAAATAAAGAAGGAGAGTGATATTTTAATACTACCATTTTGATACTGTACACGTGTTAAAATATGATTGGATAATTTCAAATTAAAAAAATCAAGACAAGGGCATATTTGGAAGAAAAAAACTATTTTTTTTTTTAATTTGAAATCGTCCAAATACATTTTGACACGTGTGCCGTATTAAAATGGTGTCAAAAAATTGGTGTTAAAATATCATTTTCCAATAAAAATCTAAACTTTATGTTACTTTTTAAATTTATATTAATTTAAACTATTTTAATAAATTTATTTTAAACGTAAATTTATATGTTTTCTAAAATTTATATGTTTATATTTGAATTTAAATGTAATTAATTAATTAATCGAATCTTAATCTTAACATGACCACATTGGTTAAGATAGGTTCAAGGGAAAAGATCAGACGGAAAAATGCAACTTAGTTATACAGATTGGGAAGGTCGTACGGAAATGGACTAATTTTAATTTGACGTGTGATTGGTCGAGTTAATTCCTATACTTTATTATTACTAATTCATTTTTAATTTTTTTTTGTAGTTAAATATGTAATATTGTTTTGATTGCAAGATGAAGAGAAAGACAATGTTACATGTTGAGAAATTCTCATACGAAAAATCACACTTTTGACATACATATATTTTATATATTTATTTGATATTATTTGTATTTTTAATTTCTTTTTAAAAAATTATACAAGTTTATTTTTTATAATCATTTTGTTGTTATGATATATGTCAACTATATATATATATTGTTAATCATTATTATACACTTTATCCGTTGAAATGAATGTTGATGTACAAACACTTTTTAACGATGATGTTGATGTTTTTTCTTATGCACTTTATTCGTGTCAAAGTAATGTTGATTGATGTACGTTTTTAACGTTGTTTTATATTTGATTATAATTTTTGATATATATTAATATTTGTTTGAGACACTTAATAAAAATAAAATGATTTTAAAAATTAAATTTTTATAATTTTATCAAAAAAAAAAGAAAGTAAAATAAAAAAAAATATTAAACCAATGTAAAAAATTATGTATGATAAAATATCATTTTTCTTTATTTTGTCCATGGGAAAAAGACTCTAGACAAGTTCTTTATTTTAAATAATTTTTATTTTGTGTTGTTAAATATTTGGTTTTTTTTCCGGTGATGTCATTGATGGAAAAATATTCTAATAATAATTTTTTTAAAATAAAAGAACAAATAGAAACGAATAATCTAATTTAAAATTAACAATATTTCAAGTTAGAAAATTTAAATGTTTAAGTTTTCTTTTTTGTCTTTTATTTTTAAATCATAAACCTTCAATATACAAAAGATAATAATAAAATATTAAATACTTCATCAAAAGATCAAAATTTTCTCTAAGACTTAGGTTTAATTTCTAAACTTAAAGACTTTATAATGTCTTCAAATTTTCTAACGGGTCCAAAATTGATACCTTACATGTTTAGATTAACTTTCGAACATTTTATCCATAAGTATCAATGATTTGTTTATAAACAACTCTTCAACTTTGAACCAGAGTGTCTAAGTCGTAAAAGTTCAAAAGTTTATTAAGTCAATTATGGATAGTTCTTTGTGTTGGAAAATCTTTCTATCTGTTCGGAAAATTTCACTATACACACCCATAACGTGACCCACACATAATTTTACTCTCTAATCCATTGTGGGTTTGATCCACACAAATAATATTATTGTTCAATCTATGATGGGTTTGACCTTGGGCAAATAGGACCTTGGGCCAATTACAAATAATAAAAACTGACAATAAGATATCAACTCACTTAAAAATAAATTCTCCTTATTCTATCACAAAATAATATTCTACCTAGATAAACCAAAATCATAACTGCCCATCCTATTTTATTTCAATCAAATCAAATTAAATATTACCAAACTCAAACTAATAAAATAATAAATCTCCAAATTTAAGTTTATCCCAACAAACTCCCCCATAAACTTAAATTCTTCATTTATTCTCAACTTCTTCTCTCAGACCTTTTCTCCTTGATCTTCTCCTCATGTCTTGAGTGTTCCGAACTTCTCCACTGCTTAAAATTTGAAGCCGATCTTGCTTATCACATTTGTCCCCTTCACGCGTGCGTCTCCGCGTCTTCAAATGCGTCTCTTTCACCGCACTCAAATCACCTCTCTTTTTTTTTCTCTAAACTCTCCTCTCTTTTTTTCTCTTTTTTTTTCAATATTTGACTCTCTCACTCTTTTTTTTTTCTCACTCCCCCTTCAGCGGAAAATCCTCACGATCTGTTGGGAAAATCTCATTACTGTTCAATCCATGATGGGTTTGACCCACACAAATAATATTACTCTTCAATCCATGGTGGGTTGTTTTTCATTAAACCTTAGCAACCTTTAAATAGGTGCAACTAGGGCCTTGGGCCAATTACAAATAATAAAAACTGACAATAAAATATCAACTCACTTAAAAATAAAATCTCCTTATTCTATCACAAAATAATATTCTACCTAGATAAACCAAAATCATAAATGCCCATCCTATTTTATTTCAATCAAATCAAATTAAATATTACCAAACTCAAACTAATAAAATAATAAATCTCTAAATTTAAGTTTATCCCAACACTTTGTCAAGCTTTGGCAGGTTGACATCTTAAAAAAAATCACTTTTTTGTTTTAATTAGTTTCTTGACTTGTTGGTTTTAAATTTGGCCTGTCTTTTTGTACGTGGCTATTTTAGTTTTTTCTCTATTATTCCATTTTTTATATCATCTTTAGGTACGTTATCCATTTTATTAAATGTGATGTTTATCTTTATTTGCATAATAATTTATGGCCTGATTTATTTATCAACAAAATAGATAATTTTAGTTCTATTTTAAGTGATCAATGAAAAATCTATTGGTTATGTTTTAACTAACACTATGCCAAAAAAATCTTTTTGTGTTAAAAAAAATTTATACCGATTTTTGAAAAGGTATAGAAGCATGTGTGTATAGAAAGTTTTGACTTTTTATATCGGGTCTAGATCGATATAAAAGTCATACTTTCTATACGGGTTATGCTTAGAATAGGTATAAAAGCCTGATTTTTCATACTTAAAATTTTGAGTTTTTATATTTTAAATTCTAATAACAGGTATAAAAAATCTTCTTTTACTTTCAGGTATAAAAAGTCTCATTTTTATACCTGTGTTGTTAAAACTAGTATAAAAGTTGGACTGTTTATACCTGTTATAGCTTTTACCAGTATAAAAAGTGTCGTTTTTTTAGAATATTTAATATGTAATTGTTACCATCCATATTTAAACTAGTATAAAATTCATTTCCAGAATACAGTTTGAATAATCAATAACGAGCAAAATAATCAATATTGTTTCTATTATTAACACACTAAAATAGTTTCGTAATGTAATATTTACCTAACAAAGTTCTTAAATATATTTACATAACATAATTACACATAAAATAGTTCATCAATTCAAAATGCAATATTGAAACATCTATCATCTACAAACAGTTAAAAGAAATGCAGTCCACTCCTCTTGAACATCTTTTATGACATGTTGCTCCATTGGAGACTTGTCATCAAATATCTACACAATGAATAGTTTGAATCAAGTTATAATATTAATGGCATAAGATTTTAGTTATAAAATGTTCATGTTAGAAAATTCCATGAGTCAATGACATTTGCGGATATAATTTTTTGCACGTGCCTCATGACAAATATTCACACTCAAAAAGCTATCCGCTTGACATGAGCACTACAACTTCTTTCTAGAGGTGACATGTGTTCCTACAACCTTGAATATCCTCAACTACTCAATAAAGTTAAATGTACATTGAAATGAGTGCTAAGGAACTTAGTAAAATCATTTATGTGTACACAACAAATAAATTATTCAAAAACTTACGATATTAGTGTACTCCTAATTGCCAAATTATGAGGTTTTTTGTGTAATGAACAAAAGAGAACCATAAGAAATTGTTAAGGAATAATTAGTAACTAATGTCAATGACCCCTACAGATTCAAACAATAATGGTGTTAAATAACATTTACATAAATAAAATTTTATTAATAAAAATTATATACTTACTCTTACAAATAAGGTGATAAGTACACTTGCTTTTTTCCTTTTTCAAAAGTCTCTAAGAGGTACTTTTGGATCTTTGCACCGTTATTCTCAACTCCTTGAATGACAACAAGGTAAATAAAACCATAAATGTGATCATTCTTTACTTCAATGCTCAACAGATATAAATACCTTAAACATTGAAAATAAATAATGTTAGAATGAAATATTGAACATATTTAAACTTCATAGATCTAGAAATTTACTTACAACAACCAAAGTTGTAGTACATAAATACATAACATATCAGTGCTAGAGAGAATTTCAAATATATCCCTCTGACATATAAAGAAAGAGAGCAAAGATGTCCTGTTTATAACTTCAAGAGGCATTTGTAACTCTATAGGAGAAATGGAGATCTTCACTGCCAACACACCAAGTTATTCTAGAATTGTTTGTTGTGGCAACTATGCTGATTATGGTGGTTGTTGTAGCGATTCATTCGCATCTTCCTCCCCATGTGCTTCAACTTGGTATACATATTTAAAAACTTACAAAAGATTAGTATTACCAATAAAAACAACAAAGTGCCTAATTAAAATAGTTATCTCCTTTACAATTGCTCTTGATAATCTAATAGGCCAAAGGATAAAAGTTCCAAGGGCCTGTCCCATTGTTTGAACCTCCTGAGTGGGCACAGAGACTCGAGTAGTAGAATCTCTTATGTCTACAACCACCACCCTCATCATATCAATTGTAATGGTCTCATGGTGTATGGTTGACCCCAATGTACAAATTTTACCTAAGTTATCCAAATCATATTTGTAGAATATATCAAATAATATAATTCAACAAACAAGTACATATAGACAATATAATAAGAGAAATTACCTAAGGCCACTAAGCACTATAGGGTATCATCAATAAACAACTCATAGTTTGCATCAATAGTTGGAGAGGTGTGTTTAGGGGAAACATCACAACTCTCTTTGTGCTTATACAAAAAGGAGTAAGTTGACGGGGATTCCTAGGCTGGCTTGAGGGAGAGGCTAATTCTGCCCGTACTTCTGCTAACAATTGTGCCCGCATACCAGAGTACTCCTTCTTTAATTGTGCCCGCATATCATCATACTCTTTCTTCATCTCGCTGATCTCCTCCCTCATCTCCTGTCTAATTTCTTCTCTGATACGCTTGAAGACCTCCTCATTGACATGGGCTTTATTATGATGACTTGTTTGTTGGGAAACAGGTAGGCTTCGTTTTAACACCAAGAGGGGGGGGAGGGGGGGGGGGGTTAATTGGTGAGTTTTCAAAATCAGAGTCTTTTAGCAATCTTTGATTCAAAGTACAAAACTTTACAAACTTTCTTGAAACGCAAGTAATAGAAAATTAAGTGCAACGGAAAATCAAAGTAGACAACGTGAATTGTAAAGTCGACTGAATGTAAAAGAGTAGGGATAGAGAATTCAAACGCAGGTTTTTATACTAGTTTGACTTCAATGCCTACATCCAGTGTCCTTCAAGTACCAGGAAGCAAGTGCAGTATAATTGTCAAGGTTTTTACAACAAGGCTTTCATAGAGACCTCCACGTCAAAAATATAAAACACCTCTCTAACCCTCTAACCAAAATATAGGCAAACCACACAACAAGACTTGCAGCAAGATATCCCTTCTCCTATAATCTGCAACCCACTTTGAACAATCCTCAAAGTGTACCAGACTCCACGAGTCCAACCCCTGTAGTTACAACAGGTAACACAACAATCACCACGGATGCCAACAACAATCTTGATCAACTCAGAAACACCTCCATTGTGCAGATTTTGATCAAGCAATGAGCGCGATACAATCCTCCTTCATAAACTCTTCAAAGAAAGATCACAATCGTCTTCTTGATGAGTTCTTGGAGCTCTAATCTTCAAAGAAATAATATGAAACAGAATATGAAAATGTTAGATTTTCAAAAGTTCTTTGACACAACTCAGGTCTCGTCTACTTATAGATTTCTATAAAACAGACGCTCCTACAATCGAATACGCTAGTAATAAAGTCGATTGTATTATAATAGTTAAGTCAAAATAGTAGCTTTCCAGTCAAAAAAATTAATTCCTCATTCAACACAGTTGACCAACATTCAATGCTCAACTAACTTTTATAAATATATCCGTTACTATTCATGAGCATAACAAAATTTCAAATCAAGCAACTAATACAGTCGAATGCGTGGCGTACATAGTCGACTTTAACACAATAGTTCACTTTGAAATTCTTTTTAATGCAAAATCTCACATAGCACTGTTTCTGAAAATCTGTGCATAGTCACAAGCTTAATTCGACTTCCCCCATAATGAAGTCGACTTACACCTTGCAGTTAAGCCACATAATGTAAGTTGATAAAAGTGCATGTGGTTTTCTTGCAGTTTGTATATGATGTAACATATACAAACTCAATAAACGTGCATTCACATATCAAGATAAACACAAAAACATGTTCAACAAGATATCAATCAATAAGCAATAGAACATGTAACACATCAACAATACATGTGTGATTAAAAATGTGTTGTCATCATAAAAAACCAGAGTGATATAGATATTGTGTTGTCAACCATCTCAACAATCTCCCCTTTTTTTTATGATGCACAACCATGATTAATAGACAACCATGTTTGCACAATACCAAACCAAATTCAGAGTAACCACAAGATATAACAATCAGATTTCAGTTCAAATACTCTGAATGCATACAATCAATCAACAATATTTCAAGCAGATAACATTTCACAATACTTCTCCCCCTTTGTGCATTAACAAAAAAGGTATGCTTATAGATATGATATGCTTATAAATCGAACAAAGATGCATCAATAAGAATGTAAGCAGTTTCAAAACATGCAATGATGCTCCCCCTATCATATATAATCACATGATAAAGATAACTCCCCTGAAATGTAGCATGTGAAGAAATATTTGCAAGAGTGTAGTGCTCCCCCTGTCATTATGCATAGTTTTATAGCAAGTATAGATGCACAATGCAGTGCAGTAACAATCAGAGCATACAACCAGTATAAGACATAATTGTATCATGTATATGATTTCAACCAAATTTATCATGCACAGATACAATCATCAACAATTTCATAATATAATCTCATATATGAATCACGCAATCAGAGGATTTTAATACAACAATCAAATTGTCTCTACCTTGAGTAAATTTGGCTAGTGTGCCAGTCAAGTAATCTATTTGCTCAATATGTGTAGGACATTTTTCACATGTTTTCTTTACTATAACAATTTCAATTTTAATCTCTTTAGCAGATAAAAGAGCTTCATCTAGATCTTTTTCTAATTTCTCATTTTCAACCACAAGCTTATTTATTCTATGCTCATAATCTCTCCTCTCAGAGATAAGTCGATTAACCTTGTATTGTAGTTGTTGAGATTGTTGACAACACAAAATCTATATCAAACTAGGTTTTGATGATGACAACTGTTAAGACCCTGGCAAGTGTACCAGATCGTATCAAGTAATATAATTGGTAAACCCAATATCATTCTTCCCAAAGGACTCTTAAGGCCTAATCTTTCGTGTAAACTAATCGCTTAAGACTTGAGAAAAGAAATTAGTTTGAGTGGTTAAATGCAAAACAAAAGTAAACATGAAAATGCAGTGATTCGATTGGCTTAAAGAAAATATGGATGAATGGAGTTGTTGGGGTTTACAATTTCATCTTATCCATCCTCATATATCTACTCTTCTTATTTACTTTGCTTATTTATCATATTGCCATACAAACTTTCTTAGTCTACCCTTAACCCAATCCCTTGGTGAAAAGAGCCTATTACTAATTACCGACTTGCTATCCCTAGCCTCCCCTAGTAATTAATAATGCATGATAAACAGGAGCAAAATACAATTGATCGTCCTACCCCTACCATAGGTGATATTAGCATAATCAAGGAATTCTTCCCAGTTCATGACATTACTGTACGTCCCCGTATCAACAAAGACAAACAACATCTACTGAATGAGTTAAACGGTAAAAGCATTAAATACAGATAAAGAACCCAACAATTGATAAATCAAGCATATGCAAGCATATAAAATAAATAAGAATTTCGATATATGAGAGTTTCAAAAGATTACATTGTTCCCCAACAACCTAGGGTTTAGTTCACCATAATCATGGTGAATCTAGATGAAAATAATGAAAGAATGGAAAAACAAACCCTAGATTTGATAAAGTGGAGCCTAAGCATCCAAGAAATTTCCTCCAAGGTGTGTAGAGCTGCTGTGGACGTTTTTCTCTGCAAAAAGAATGCATTTGAATTCGCACTGGGGCTATATATAAGCCAAAAAGATAACAAAAAGATCTCAGAATCCAAAATATAAAAACAGACAACCGCCCAGGCACCAAAGTTGGCCGCTCAGTGGTCTGACTCAAGCCGCGCCACCACTCAGGCGTCACAATTGACCGCTGAGCGGTTTGCCTCTTACCATTCTGGACACTCAGCGTCACCGCTTGGGCGTCAGACAGTAGCTCCACCTCGAATTAGGACGCTCAGCATTGGAATTTGACGATTGAGCGGTCCACAAAGTCTTTTTTTCTTCCTTTTTCTCCTTCATTCTTGAGTTTATGACCTTCCTACTTTACTTCCATCTTCAATTCTTATCAAAAACCCTGCAAAACAATGCAAAACAAGCATAATATCTCTAAAAACAGCTTTTGACTCTCATGTGACACAACTTAAGAGTTTTACTTGATTCTAAGCTCATTTTAAGCTACAAAGGGTGTGTTTCGATATCAAATTCAAGCATGAAAATAACGATTTTTAGACCGTTATCACAACCCCAAACTTAAAACTTTGCTTGTCCTCAAGCAAACAAAACAAAACTTGGCCTTCCACTTTTTCATCAAATAGTTCAACACTTTTCAAAAATCCTTTTCTTCACAACAAGTTATTATTGAACTTAGATTTTCAGTGGAATCCTACCAAAATGCATGCATGCCTTCAATATAATCATATTCACATAATCAAATATCTCTCAACAGATGTTTCATTCATGAATGATCAATCCACTAAGCATAGATGTAAACATGGATTTCAAGAATTCTCACCAAGCAAGTGTTTCACTTAATCACTCAAGTGTTTAAGGAATCACTCCACTCTTTACTATTCACATGTCACATAGAACAATATTGCCATTTATCTAGAACAATCAAAATCCTTACATGCAAATGCCCTCACAAGGACTTTTCCAACGCTTGTAATGAGGTTGGGCTATCAATAAAATTTTGTTTTTCTAAATCACAAAGTCCTTGAGTTAAGAGAGCTATTTCATCATTGAAAAGGTTCAAGTTTAAACTCTCTCTATCACCAATCTCCTTTATTCCCAACTTCTTCCCTTTTTATCGATTTTGCATTGAGTTCCTTTTTCATGCTTTTACTTTTTCTTTTTCTTTACTCATGCATTTTTCTTTTCAAAACTTGAACTCAATGCTTTTCTTTTGCCTTTCAATTTTCTCCATACAACCCCAAACTTGAACCTTTTCAATGCATACAAGTATTCTCAACCCAACTCAAAGTAAATACTTTCAAATCAAGGGTTTTCATTCTGTTTAAGGTCAAGGTTCAAAAAGGATATAAAATTTTAAACTTTTTGGGTGAAAATTTGGCTAAGTAAGGGTTTCCAAACATGGCCTTGATCATTGATGAGTCGATATTTTATTGATTTCACTTAGCTTATTGTACTAGAATTAATCAGGGAATTGTGCTTAAATGTCCGGTATTTTCCCGTTTTTCATAATTATGCTTAATTTGACCGGAAATTCTAATTTTAATTAATTTGAATATTCTGAGCTAATTATTTGCATTTTTAATTGCAGGGAAAATTTTGGAGATATATTTTGGAGCATTGGGATGGAGACAAATAAATTCGAGACTCTCCACATGGACAATCTTAATTAGTTATATTTTAATTTAATAATTAGAATTAATCATTGTGTAATTTAAAAGTCTAGTTTTTTTTTTAGACTACCTTTGCACATTGGGCCATTAAAAATATGTTGGGGCCCAAATTTTGGTGACACATGTCCTACCTAGGGATTGGGTGGACCCCACCCTAATTTTACAGCCCTACACTTGGAACCCTAGAGATAAGTGGGACAATAGCCGTCACTTTGTAATAGACTCTCTCTCGGCAATTGGTTTTTAAGCCAGCTGCAGCAACATTTACTTGGGAGGGGTCTCGGCTTTTCATTTTTTTTAGGGAGCTGGAACGTGAATTTTGGGGGAAAACGTTGGAGACTCTCGGCTGGAACCATGTGGATATTCATGGATTTTGGTTGAAGAATTTGGGGAAGCTCATGGTGCTGGAAGTGTTGCAGCCGTCACACGTCCTTGGTTTCTGGTTCTGGGGAGAAATTGTTTTCATTGAAGGATGAAGAGCATTCACGTCACATAGCAATGTTAGCTTTTCTTTATTTTAATTGAATTGATTAGTATATTAGATGATGGGATTAAATGTACCTCTTCCAGAAGCAATGCACGTCACTTTCAATTTCACTTTCCAATTTCACGTTCACGGCCAAAAGCTTTTTAGTATGTTAAGGCAATTAAGTTTCTTTAATTTTCAATTAATTTCAATTTCCAATTAATGTTCACATGCACGGCACTTTTCAATTAATTTTGACATGCACGACAATTAATTTCGATTTCCAATTTTTCACATTCACGTGGTAGAAGAATTTATTTATTCACTTTTTTTATTTGCTTTGCTTTAGAATAGTTTATATTAAATGTTTGATTTTTTTTTCATCCTCTTAATTTAGTGTTGCATTTAAATATTTTTAACTGTGCTAGATAATTGTTTGATGCAATGTTAGGATTAGCAATTTCTTTTACTTTAATGTTTTCTATCTTATTCGGTTGTGTTTAATTTCCATGCATTTTAATTGAGTTTAATTCTCGTCTCAAACACTTTCAAACCCCCCCCACTTCGTGTTAGACTCGAAACTCGAAACTCGGACCGCAAAATTGGTCCTTGAGAGACGACCTAGGAGTCACTTCCTGGTACTATACTGCATTTCTAAATTGCAATCAAATTTGTATGGGCCGCGACAGCCCATCAATCATACAACATAAACATGTAATTCAATCAATTATCAAGACTAAGGCAATATCATTCATGATTCCTTGTAAGTAGTACATACATAAGTAAAGACTTGGGAGCTCAATACCTCACACAACATGCTATCTCACACGTCATTCATGAATCCTGCTTAGCATCATAATCACAATCATAAACCACAATACGTCTGTTCATATAGTTGGTGAACCATTCACCTGGATATTAGCACACACATTCTTAGTCATCAACCACATTCAATCATCATTGAATAACTTGTCTTGCATTTATAAAATGAAACCACCATCAGAACCAGTCTACAAGCCAAGCACAGACACAAAAAATAAAATGTTCCTATACAATCCAAAGTACAAAAGAAAAAGAAAAATCCCTGTCCAAGTGCTGGCATCCATCAGTAGATGCCCTCAACGCAAGTCCTCGTCTGAGTCATATTCTTCCTCATCCTGTGCGTCCTCAAAGTCCTCATCATCACCATCATCTTTGCCTGGTGCTCCAGTTGCTCCAGACCCACTACCATGTGCCTGCTCCTGAGGCCAAGCCATCGTACTATGGAACTCATCCATAGTCCACTTGTGCACTGGTGCCTGATCATAAAGTCCTGTAATCATCTCGGTAGTGGCCACCTGCCCTCTGCGGAGAGACTCTATCCTTGCCTCCATTAGGGACTTTTACATATCCCTCGTCTGAAAAGGATCATGTAGCTCATGTATCTCCCAGCAGACACTCCTCCTCTGGGTAAGGCGTTAGTATAAAATTCCTTCACCAACTCAATGCTAGCTGGTGCACGATAAGTAGTCAATCTCTCCCAGCCTTTCCTCTCAATCTTCAGTTCAAACACTAGAGCTAGTTCAGGAATGTACATGGCCTTCCTTTCCATCAATAAACGTCTTTCTTGGACAGTAACAAAATGCTCATCATGCTTTTGAGAGAGGAACCTAGAAGAATAGAATCTTCTTGATCGCTTTGGCTCCTTTCTCTTGTTGCCCAAATTCTTCACTCTCCTTGAGGTAGACATTCCTGCATCAAATAATCCCAATAATATTTGCAAGAACATCATTAGAGGTTAGTACATCAACAATTTGTTTTTCAAACCACAAAATCCAGTTTTGAGGGAAGACAGGGCTCTTAAGCATCCAAGCATCTCAAATCAAACAATTAGGCAAAATTCTGTGCAGACCGCCCAGGCGTCCAAGAAGACCGCTCAGGCGGTTTGCTTCCTGGACGAGCCACCGCTCAGCGTTAAAGCAGACCACTTAAGCGGTGGCGGCTAGGGTTTTTCAGAAATTCTTCCTAAATTGTCCTAATCTGCACTCTATTGCTACTTTCATCAATCCAGACCAAAAACATGCATTTCAATCGGTTCAAACAGTTTCTATTTCAACAAATCATGCATAGAAATCAAAATCCCCAATTTATCATGTTCCTACACATGTTCTTCATAAATTTTCCATAATTAGAAACCCTAAGAATGAAATTGCACAACTTACTTGAGTGCAGACTTTGAATGCTTACAAAAATTGTCTAATTGATGATGTATGTCCTCTCCAATGCAACTCCCTCAACCAAAAACCCCAAACTTTGACAAGTAATGGTAAAACGTTGAATTTTTGTTGAGTGGGTTATGAGAAAGTGAGGAAATCTCTCTAAAAAGCTCTTGAAGATGAAAGATAAGTGCTAGGGCTTAGGGAGACCGCTCGGGCGCACTTCAAGGAAGAAGATGGGAAGTGAAAATCATCAAAACCGCTCAACTTTAAGAAAGCCCGAGCCTAAGCTCTGCCGCCACCGCCCAAGCGCCAAACTGGACCGCTCAGGCGGTGGGCTGTAGTTTCCCCTTCTTCTTCTTTACTTGGTTTTGGCAGTCTCACCCTATAGCACATGATTTCAAGCTTCAAATTTTCAATTTTATGCCTTTCCCCTCTCAGATGCAACATTCAATCATTCACAGAGTTTAAAACAAACATAATCAACTGGGTTGCCTCCCAGGTAGCGCTTGTTTAACGTCACGAGCCTGACCCAAACCTGCCTAGCACTCATCAGTAAGTGCTTATCCTTCCAACACCCTTCAGTGGGTGTGCTAATTTGTATCCTTCAGTAGATACTTAAAAATTTTAGCATCCCTCAGTAGATGCTACCCAAAAGTGTTTAAGAATCCATTAATTACATAAGCAAAATCAAATAAACCTATACTACAAATGTCTTATACAAAGCGGGATTAAATAATATCAAGTTCCTCCCATCCCGGTTGGGATCTTCATCCACCCAACTCATCAATTGCCTTCTATCCACTCTTCTGATGGCTTTAATATATGGTTTTCTAATTTCCACCTTGCCATCTTCTTTGACATTGTTGATAATCCACTTCCTATTCTTGAATCTTACCTGTGAGCCTCGTGGAAGTGGTATATCTTCTAAGTGGATTGTTCCTCCTTTATCAACCTCCTCATCTTTAGGTACCTGCAAAACATTACAACTGTTAGAATCAGTAACTGTTGTGCTTTCATCCGATGCAGATTCTCTTCTTGACTTTCTGAATCTGGATCTCTTCTTCATTTTCACCTTATTTCCCTTGGAGCAACTATACATTAACACATACTCTTCATCTTTCAAAGTTATGACGCCATCATGGATACACATTGCCATTCTGGAAGTCCTCATAAAAGGTCTTCCCAAAATTAACGGAATTCTTCCCTCATTTTCCATATCCACAACTACAAAATCAACCAACAATTCCAACTGCTCAATACGAACAATTGCATCCTCCACCCTACCAGGTGGCTGCTTGATGGAACCATCTGCAACTCTCAAAGTAGTGTTAACTGATTTTAATACTAGCCCTTTAATTTTTTTAAAGTAACTTAAGGTCATTAAATTAATGCTAGATCCGGAGTCTATCATAGCTCTTCCTATATCCACATCATTTATCACGCATGGAAGAGTTAACAATCCTGAATCCTTCATTTTAGGTGGTGATGTTTCTTTCTGGGCTGCACAAGCACTTCCTGTTCTTCTTCATATGCATCCAAATCTATCACCTCTTCGAGATAATAGTTAATTTTCTTAGAATAAATAGGAATTTGAGGATGATTTTCATTTATAGGAACAATAGTCACCTGATTAAATATTTCTGTCATCTGCCCATTATGACCATCTCTTCTCTCAATTTTTTCACACCACTATTCTTCTTTTTCTTCTTCACCAATCTCTTTATTCTCCCTCATCTCTTCATCTTCTTCCTCACTACTTATCTCAATAACTTCCACCTCTGCTTTTCTCTTCTCCCTTGCTATCACAACATGACATTCTTCCTTAGGATTAACATTAATATTACTCCTGAGTTGATTATTTTTTGTGGTCTCAACTCTCTTTGTCAATTAGCCATGTTGCATCTCCGAAGATCTGAAGCTGGCTTGGTTGCTTGCCGGATTGGACTCATAAACCTTCAATAATTTGTCAAATCTATCATTTAAGTCTTTAACAAACTCTGTCAAATGATTAACCTGTTGCCACATAGGTGAAGGTTGCTACTGCCTGAAGCCTCCTGTTTGCCCTAATGGGATATTCGATGCCTAACCAATACTCGGATAATTCTTCCAACCTTGTTTGGAATTACCTTGGTAGGTATTCTGGAACTGATTTCCCATGTAATTAGCTTCCTACTACATCTCCTCAGGCAAAGCATATTGACCATTGATATGATCACCACCACAGAAATCACACAGCTGCTGTGTTTGGGAGACATTATGAATCTCCTTAGGAAGTTGTGAGAAAATCTTTGTCAAATTATCTAGCTTTTGAGTCAGAAGATGGTTCTGAGCTAGCATGGCGTCATCTGCAGGCAAGTGCAAAACTCCTCTCTTTTGTGTATGTACGCCCCTTTCACTGTAATTTTCTTGCTCATTAGCAGCCATACTTTCTATCAAGTCATAGGCTTCATCTTTAGTCTTCTGTTTAATATTGCCTCCAGCTGAGGCATCCAGAATCATCTTCGACTGAGTGTTCAAACCTCTAAGGTATGTAAGAACCAAGGTGGTCTTGTCAAAACCATGGGTTGGCGTCTTTCTCAGCAAGCCCTTGAATCTTTCCCATGCTTGAGAGTCTCTTCCATGCCCTACTTGAATGATGAAATCTCCAGCTTTCCTTGAGTAATTTTGGACTGTGGAAAATATTTAGTGAACCACAGTCTCCCATGTGGTGAATGTTCCTTCAGGAAAGGAATTAAGTCACACCTTAGCATTGCCTGCCAATGAGAATGGGAACAAGCTAAGCTTTACTCGTTCATCTGATACACCTGCCATCTTCACAGTATTGCAGATTTCACTAAACGTTGTCAAATGATTGTATGGATTCTTATTTGACAAGCCGTGAAACTGGTTGCCTTGTACTAGGTGTATAAGCGTTGGATTCATCACCATGTCGGTCGTTTGATCCGTAGGCATTGCTATGCTGTTGAAGTGGAAAGGACCAACAACATTAGATTGGTCTGCCAATGTGCCTCTTGGAGGAGGTTGTCCTGCCATCTCCTCTGTTCTTTTATCTGGTGAAGGTCACAATAATATGCTAGGAGAAGGAAATAAATCCCTAGATGGGCGTCTGACTCTCCTTCTTCCCCTTGTCTCGCTTAAGCCTTCAATAAGAGGTTGAGTATTTTTCTTGCTTCTAGTATGTCTAGTCTACTGTTGCATGCACAAGAAACATAAACCCTAGTAGCACTTTTATATAAATAAAAAATAAAAAAATTAATAAAAATATAAAAAGATAAAAAGATAAAATATATACAAATATCTACAATCAAGTCAAAATTAACCAATTAACACTACTCGAAAAAGTTAAACCAAGAGTCCCCAGCAGCAGCGCCAAAAACTTGTTAAGACGCTGACAAGTGTACCAGATCGTATCAAGTAATATAATTGGTAAACCCAATATCGTTCTTCCCAAAAGACTCTTAAGGCCTAATTTTCGTGTAAAATAATCGCTTAAGACTTGAGAAAAGAAATTAGTTTGAGTGGTTAAATGCAAAACAAAAGTAAACATGAAAATGCAGTGATTTGATTGGCTTAAAGAAAATATGGATGAATGGAGTTGTTGGGGTTTACAATTTCATTTTATCCACCCTCATATATCTACTCTTCTTATTTACTTTTCTTATTTATCATATTGCCATGCAAACTTTCTTAGTCTACCCTTAACCCAATCCCTTGGTGAAAAGAGCCTATTACTAATTACCGACTTGTTATCCCTAGCCTCCCCTAGTAATTAATAATGCATGATAAATGGAAGCAAAATACAATTGATCGTCCTACCCCTACCCTAGGTGGTATTAGCATAATCAAAGAATTCTTCCCAGTTCATGACATTACTTTACGTCCCCGTATCAATAAAGACAAACAACATCTACCGAATGAGTTAAATTGTAAAAGCATTAAATACAGGTAAAAAACCTAACAATTAATAAATCAAGCATATGCAAGCATATAAAATAAATAAGAATATGGATATATGAGAGTTTCAAAAGATTACATTGTTCCCTAACAACCTAGGGTTTAGTTCACCATAATCATGGTGAATCTAGATGAAAATAATGAAAGAATGGAAAAGCAAACCCTAGATTTGATAAAGTGGAGCCTAAGATCCAATAAATCTCCTCCAAGGTGTGTAGAGCTGCTTTGGACATTTTTCTCTGCCAAAAGAATGCATTTGGATTCACACTGGGGCTATATATAAGCCAAAAAGATAACAGAAAGATCTTAGAATCCAAAATATAAAAACAGACAACCGTCCAGGCGCCAAAGTTGGCCGCTCAGCAGTTTGCCTCAAGTCGCGCCACCGCCCAGGTGTCACAATTGACCGCTGAGCGGTTTGCCTCTTGCCATTCTGGACGCTCAGCGTCACCACCTGGGCGTCAGATGCTCCACCTCAAATTACGACGCTCAATGTTGGAATTTGATGCTTGAGCGGTCCACATACCCTTCTTTTCTTCCTTTTTCTCCTTCATTCTTGAGTCTATGACCTTGCTACTTTACTTCCATCTTCAATTCTCATGAAAAACCCTGCAAAACAATGCAAAACAAGCATAATATCTTTAAAAATAGCTTTTGACTCTCATGTGACACAACTTAAGATTTTTACTTGATTCTAAGCTCATTTTAAGCTACAAAGGGCGTGTTTTGATATCAAATACAAACATGAAAATAACGGTTTTTAGACCGTTATCAACAACACAATGCTTAATAACAATAGACATGTTGCTGCATTACATGTTCGTATTCTGAATAAACTATCATATCTGCTGAACATGTTTTGTTGTACTGCAATGTATGTTCCTATGATTGATTGTGTGATATATTTGTGGAACATGCTTGTTTGAATATGTGAAATATGAAATGATTGATTGAAAACATTTTATTTAACATTTCTGGATGTAAAAGATCACAAGCACGTTTATGAACTTATATTTGTTGTAACAAAGTTCTAGTCTAGTCGAATACACCTTTAATGGATTCAACTATGCTAAAATCTTTGTACAGATTTTGTGAACCTATGCTATGTGAGATTTTGAGTTGAAAATAATGTCTAAGTGCTTTTACATGTGTCAGTCGACATTGTATATTGCATATTCGACTGTGTATTGATCTGTTTTGAAATTCTGTTATGCTTACACGCTATAGCGGCTATATTTTTAAAAGTTAGTTAAGCATTGATGATTTGGTCAACTGTATTGAATGTGTGTTGAGTTTTGTTGACTGAGGAGCCTCTATGTTGACTATCTGTAATAACTATTTTAATATAGTCGACTGAATTAGTAGGCTATTCGACTGAGAAGCAATTTGTTCAACAAAAAATTATAAATAGACAGAACACGAGTTGTTCTGAGACTTTTGATAATCTGACATTTTCATTTTCCTGTTTCAGATTGAATTCTCTGTTTTAATAGCTCCAAGAATTCTCCAAGAAGATGGTGATGATCTTTCTTGAGAGAGATTCAAAGGGAGAAGTCAATTGCGCTACCTGCTTGATCATAATCTGCACAAAGAAGGTGCTTCTTGATTGATCTTGAAGGCTTTGCATCATGTGAAGACTACTGCGTTTGATTGAAGGCTTGGCAACCTGTGAAGTCTGCTGTGATAGGCTTGGCAACCTGTGAAGTGTGTTGTGATAGGATTGGAATCCTTTGAAGAGTGCTGGTTACACATGGAGGATTGTTCGACGTGCGTTCAGATTGCAGACGAGGGGATTCTTGCTGTAATTATGGTTTTCTTGTGCAGCTATATTTTGGTTTTGGGTTAGAGAGGAGATTTATATTTTTGCGTGGTGCTTCTATAAATTCCTTGTTGTAAAAACCATAACCATTATAGTGCATTTGCTTCCTGGGTTGGAAGGACATTGGATGTAAGCATTGTTGGTCGAACCAGTATAAAAACTAGTGTTTGATTTTCTCTATCCCTGCACTCTCTGTTTCCATTCGACTTTATCTGTTTAGCAGTCAACTGCGTTTTTCCGCTGCATTGAATTTTCATTACTTGCATTTCAAGAAAGATCAAAAAAGCTTTATACTTTTGCATAAAGATTGCAAAAAGATTTTGTTTTTGAACTAACACCAATTCACCCCCCCCCCTCTTGCTCTGAACGTCTCTGCTTTCCAAAAGAATGGTTTCAAGGTTGCACTGGGGCTATTTATAACGCAGAAAAGTAACAAAATTTAAGCCCAAGCGCAGCAAACCACCGCTCAGCGCCTAATTTGTCCGCTCAATGGTTTCCCTCTAATCGCAGGACTGCTCAGCGGTCTATTTCTCCACTCAGCGGTTTGCCTTTAATCGCCTGGACGCTCAGCGGCACTGCTTGAGCGAGAGACAGTGGCTGTTCCCTCGAATATGGCGCTCAACACTGGAAAATAACGTTGAACGATGTCTTTGACTCTTATTTTCTTCCTTTTTCTCCTTCTTTCTTGAGTCTAAGTCCTTCCTACTTCACTTCCATCTTCAATTCACATCAAAACCCTGCAAAACAATGCAAAACAAGCATAATATCTCTAAAAACAACTTTTCACTCTCATGTGACTCAACTAAGTGTTTTTACTTCATTCTAAGTTCATTCTAAGCTATAAAGGGTGTTTTTTGATATCAAATTTAAGTATGAAAATAACGGTTTTTAATTCTATGTTCATAGTCTCTTCTTTCAGAGTTCAGTCGATTAACCTTGTATTCCAGTCCCATTGCTTCAGCATGCAGTTCTCTGAATGTCTCTATCAGTTGCTGATATTTTTCTTCTATAGGCAGCTTCTCAAATTCATCATCACTGTCACTTTTTAATTCTTGATGTTCCAGCCATGTGACATATGTTGGATTTCTCCTCTTGGTCAACATCTTCATCACTTGAGCTTTTAGAATCTGAGTTCTCCCAAGCAATATATGCTCCTCTTCTTTTCATATTTCTGCCTTGAGGGAATCTTTTCTTTCCTTTCTGTTTTGGCTGTAAGTCAGGACGATCAAGCTTGATGTGACCTTCCTTTCCACATTCATAGCACTGGACAACATTTGTACTGAAGCTCTTCTTTTTGCTTTGACCTGCATCGTTAGACAGTTGACTATCATTTTGCATAAGTCGACTAAACTTTCTTACCATCAAGGTCATCAATTCTTTCTCATCCATGTCTATTTCTATGTTGTTCTTGCTGGAAGCTTTCAGAGCAATGGACTTCTTCTCTTCAATCTCCTCTTCATCCTTTAATCTACCAAGTTCCATCTTTCTCGTAACTTGCCAACCAAGGTAGCCATGTTCATAGTTGTAAGATCTTTGGATTCAGAGATTGCTGTGACTTTTGGTTGCCAACTCCTGTTCAAACTTTTCAAAATCTTGATGTTGATCTCTTCCTTATCAAACACTTTACCGAGAGCCATTAGATGATTTACAATGTGAGTGAATCGTTTATGCACATCATAGATGTTCTCTCCAACCTTCATTCTGAACAACTCATACTCTTGTATCAGGGAGTTCTTTCTAGCTCTCTTGACTTCATTTGTGCCTTCATGAGTTACCTCTAAGACATCCCACATTTCCTTTGCTGATTTGCATTGAGATATCCTGAAAAATCATCAATTGTTAGTGCACAGGCAATTATATTTCTACCTTTAACATCATACTGAGCTTTTCTATTTTCATCAGCAGTCCACACAGTAAAAGGTTTTAAAACAGTTTCTTTATCAACAGTTTTTAGTAGGAGGAAATGGACCATTCAAAGTGCCATCTAAAATTCCTTTATCTTGCGATTCAAGAAAGATTTGCATTCTGATTTTCCAAAACGGATAATTTTCACCAGCAAACAGAGGTGGTCTGTTTGTTAAAGCACCTTCACCAAAAGTTTGAAAACAGAAAGCCATGCCCAGGTTTTATAGTCGAATGAGATAAAAACAGAGTCGACTTAATTTTCAAATATCTTATGAAAACTAGCTCTGGTGCCAATTGTTGGAAAACAAGTAGGCTTCGTTTTTACACCAAGAGGGGTGTGAATTGGTGATGTTTCAAAAAAAAAATCTTTTCGCAATCTTTTATCAAAAGTATAAACCTTTTTGAACTTTTCAAGTAATAAAAATTTATATGCAGCGGAAAAACGTAGTTTACTGCGTAAAAGATAAGGTCAACTGGAATTAAACAGTGCAGGGATAGAGAAAATCAAACAGTAGTTTTTATACTGGTTCGGCCAACAATGCCTACATCCAGTGTCCTTCCAACCCAGGAAGCAAATGCACTATAATGGTTGCGGTTTTTACAACAAGGAATTTATAGAAGACCTCACGTCAAAAATGTAAATCTCCTCTCTAACTCAAAACCAAAATAAAGCTGCAATAACCAAAACCAGACTTGCGGCAAGAATCCCATCTTCTGCAATCTGAAACCACATCGAACAATCCTCAACGTGAAACTCCTGTATCACAGCAGGGCCAATTCCAGCAGTCTTCACAGGATGCCAAGCCTTCACAAAACGCAACAGTCTTCACAAGATGCCAAGCCTTCACAGATCAACTCAGAAGCACCTTCTTTCTTCAGTATTTGATCAAGAAATAAGTGCGCAACCTATCTCCCTTTGAATCTCTCTCAAGAAAGATCACCACCGTCTTCTTGGAGAATTCTTGGAGCTGTTAACACAGAGAATTCAATCTGAAACAAGAATGAAAATGTTGGATCATCAAAAGTCTCTGAACAATTCGTGTTCAGCCAATTTATAGTTTTCTGTCAGTCAGATTGTTTCTCAGTCGAATAGACTACTAATTTAGTCGACTGTATTATTACAGTTATAACAGATAGTAAACATAGTAGCTCTCAGTCAACTAAAATCAACACACATTTAATACAGTTGACCAAGTCATCAATGCTTAACTAACTTTTAAAAATATAGCTGTTGGAGCGCAAAGTCATAACAGAATTCCAAAACAGATCAAAGATACAGTCGAATGTAAACCAGTCAAAGTCGACTGACACATGTAAAAACACTTTGAAATTCATTTCAACTCAAAACATCACTCAGCACTGATTCTCAAAATTTGTACAAAGGTTTTAGCATTGTCAAATCCATTAGTAATGTAGTTGATAACGGATTAAAATACCGTTATTTGTTATATGATTTTGATACTAAAAGCATCCTTTTTCACTTAGAAACTTGCTTGAACTCATGAGTTTTCAGTAAATTGTGTGAATAAGAGAGTTGAGGTTGATTTTAATAGTTTTCTAACAAATTCCCCTTGTTTTGACAGAGATTGAAGCAACATTGGAAGAAGTGAAAAGCCATGAAGATGAAGCTCAAAAGGGGTCAAAAAGGTGCTAAGAAGGGAGGAAACCCGAAGCCGAGGCGACAGAAACGCTAAGATGGACACCCGAAGCTCAGGCGTCCAAAACTAGTGCCCATGCCTCACAGAACCCTTAATTCACACTTGGGCGAGCTCCCTGCGACGTTTGATCGTGATTTCACGTGGATCGAGCCCTGATTCTGCTCTGATTTGATTCTTTTGCATCGGGCTGCACTTTGGAACACTTCTGGCACTATTTAAAGGACTCTAGGGTTCTAGGTTTTGCATCCCTGGCAGAGAAGAGCATAGCAATACACTTTTAGCCAATTCTTAGCCTTCCATTCTCTTCTTTTCTTCCATTATTCATAGAGTTCCCCCATGTCTATGGGGAACTAATTTCTATTTTTTGTTGGGGAATGATGTAACCTTGTGAACTCTCATGTATTCGAATTAATTCTTAATTTCATATGCTTTTTCCAGTAATTGTTAGAGTAATTTATTTGTTCTTATTCTTGCTTATACAATAATAGCATTATCTGTGAGTTGCATGAGTGCCGACAGGTTCCTTTCAATTCAAGTCCTTATTAAATTACTCCTAAGGGTTATATTGCTCAGACATGAGGGTAAGGGTCTTAGTCGTCTTAACCTCCTGATCTTCACATCTTTTTACCAGGAATGCTAGGAATTGTATGAACTAGTAATTAAGGACAAACTTATTTACCGAGGGATCGGGTTTAAGTGTTTTAGTGAGGGACGTTGGCAATAATGAATAGAGAAGAATTCTTATATACATGAGAGGGAACTTGGTGAAGTCTAACCCCAACAACATATCCATCTCATACAAACCAACCCCCATTCATCTCTTGCTCTTTTGCCACTGATCAATTTTACTTTGCTTTATTATATTTTCTTTGCAATACAAACCCATGATCTATTTTTATTTTAAGTCTTAATTAATCTTGTTCTCACACAATTGTTCAGCGCCGAGAGTCCTCTGGGATAAGATACTTGGTCTTACCATTTTATATTACTTGTGCGACTCGGTACACTTGCCGATTTGCCCCAACAGTAGTCGACTGTACTATAACTTTGTCACACAGTTATAAGTTTACGAAAGTGCTTGTGATTTTTCACTTTAAAAATTGTGCAGTAAAATATATGTAATAAAGCATTTCACATTGCACATAAGCATGTAAGCATGCTCCACAAATATATGTCAAAGAATCAACATAGGAACATACAACACAGTACATCAAACATGTTCAGCAGATATATCAATCAGTACAACATAAGAACATGTAATGCAGCAACACATGTACTGTTATTAAGCAAAGTGTTGTTATCATAAAAAACTAGATTGATATAGAGTTTGTGTTGTCAACAATCTCAACAGAAACTATGTGTACAATGGAATGCAAGAGATAGAAAACCCTAGAAAGGGAAGAGGAGAGTTGTCAATTCCCCAATTCTGCCCCCAAAGGGGTGAAAAATATGTTTCTGTGCCTAAACCATCCAAAGATACATTCTCCAAGATGTTCTGGTCTTTAAATAGGGCAGAAAAATAATAGAAAACGGGTCCAGGCCCAAAACAGATCATAAAAATAATAGAAAACCGACCCAGAACTCGCGTTGCCAATGCTCAGCGTTGGGATCACCGCTCAGTGGTAGGTGCGGCACTTGACTTCACCGCTCAGCGGTGGCGGATTTTTCAGCACTTCGTTTTCTGCACACAGGTTGACTTTTCTGTACTCTGGTTGACTTTTCTGCACAACAACTCCTCATACCTCAACCCTTCTTTCAAATCATTCCAAAAGCCTACAAAATCAAGGGAATTTAGTGATAAAATCATAAAGTATAACATCAATTCTCTTATTCACAAAACTAAAGCAAAATCATGAGTGTCGCAACCGGAAAATCGCGACGGGATAACGATCCAAAAAAAAAAACGATTTTGAAAAAAATTTTGGAGTCGCCACCAAACATTCTGGAAAACTATGGAAAAACCATGAAAAGAATAAGGCTTGGTCAATTGGAAAACTAGACTCGGGTTCGGGAGTCGGTTACGTGTAGGGAAGGTATTAGCACCCTACACGCCTGCCCGAAGGCAGTACCTTTAATTAAATGCGCGGATTCGATGTGGTTTTCAAAATGCTTAATTTCCCCAAAAATAAAACTCTAAAGAAAACAAAATACTTTTTTGTTATTTTTGTGCCTGACAAGGACTGGCCTTGCTCCTACGTATTCTCAGTAAGACTGAGAAATCAGGGTTACGTAGTTCTTTGAAAATTGATTGTTATTTGGAAAATGATGTTTTGTGTTTTGAGGTTTTTTTTTATAAGGAAGAAAGAGGTTTTCAACACAAGGCTGACAGAATGGTCTCACTTGTGCTTAAACCCTTTAAAACAATTTATGATTTTTTTAAAGAGGAAGAAAAAGGTTTTTAGCACAAGGCAGACAAAATGTTTGCACTTATGCTTAAACCCTTTAAAACAATTTATGATTTTTTAAAGAGGAAGAAAAAGGTTTTTAGCACAAGCCAGACAGAATGGTCGTGCTTGTGCTTAAACCCTTTAAAACAATTTATGATTTTTTAAAGAGGAAGAAAAGGCTTTTAGCACAAGACAGACAGAATGGTCGCACTTGTGCTTAAACCCTTTAAAACAATTTATGATTTTTTAAAGAGGAGGAAAAAGGTTTTTTAGGGCAAGGCAGACAGAATGGTCACACTTGTGCATAAACCCTTTAAAACTATTTATGATTTTTTAAAGAGGCAGAAAAGTTTTTTAGCACAAGGCAGACAGAATGGTCGCACTCGTGCTTAAACCCTTTAAAACAATTTATGATTTTTTAAAGAGGAGGAAAAAGGTTTTTTAGGGCAAGGCAGACAGAATGGTCACACTTGTGCATAAATACTTTAAAACTATTTATGATTTTTTAAAGAGGCAGAAAAGATTTTTAGCACAAGGCAGACAGAATGGTCGCACTTATGCTTAAACCTTTTAAAATAAATTTTATTATTTTTTGAGTATTTGTATATTCAAAAAGTAGATAGATATTTAAAACAGAAAAAGGAAAAATAGAGAAATAAAAAATAAATATAACAAGATAAATAAATAAATAAAAATAAAAAATAAGATAAAAAATAAAATAAGAAAACAAAATAGAAAAGATGTGGGGGTGCTTAAAGAGGATGTGCAAACCTAATTTAATTCTGATATCAGATTGGGTCTAAGCCCAAGTGGAAAGAGGTACGAAAATGAAAATAGGGGGCTACAAGGAGGAAAAGCGAATAGGCTTAAGCCCAATAAGGATGTGGTGCGATCCAGCAGAATAAGGGGGTGCAAAAGAGATGTTTGAGGGTGTGGAAAAGAGTTTCTTTTTTCTTTCTTTGGACGTGGTCAGCCCAGGCACTCAAGCCCACACTTTCTCCTGACCTAGCAACGCATGGGGGGTTCAAGCCTCCCCACCTCATTCTGCAATTCAAAATGCAGAGACCTAAGGTCTCTCTTCCAAGCGAGGCAGCCAAAGGAAGGACCTCCGTCAGTTCCACACACGCGCCACCACCCTTGCCAAACCGGTCGCCGCTAGCTGCAACCCCAAGATGCCGTTGGTGCGCCGATCGCCGCCACAGACCCTGCTGGTCGTCGCGCCAAGCCTTCCCCTCTCCTTCTTTCCTCTTCGTGCGACCCAAACCCACCGCCGACAGACGCAGCTGATGCTGGAAACCGCCCTGGCTGTGCCACCGCGAACCCATGCCGGAAGGAACAGCGCCCTTCGCGGCGAACCCTGGCTCTAAGAGCTCGACGTCGCTGCCGCCGATTACCCAAGGACGTGGCCGATAGCAGGTCGTCGCCCTTCGTGACTGGTGGTCCCTCTTTCTTCCCCCGATACCCATTTTTGTTTAGGGTGCTGGAAAAACTGGCAGTGATAGTGGATGATGAAGGTGACTTGAGAAACCGATTTTTTGGTTGATTTTCTATTATGCGGTTCTGGCTTTCAGTGGCTCGCTATCACGGGTTTCCAGGGTGGGTTTCGATTCGGTTTGGTGATGGTGTCATTCTCTGTGTTTCTGCTGACGGTGTTGTGAGTGTGGTTTGATATTAGGCGTGTATCAAGGGGGCTTGGGTTTCTGTTATGGTGGTTAGGTGAGATAGTGAGCGTGGACCGGTCTGGATAGGGTGGCAAAGGGGGGAGGGTGATTGTGTTACGACGGCATGATGATTCCCGGTGGAGAAGATGACGAGATAGGGAGGTTGATAAGGTGAGGCTGAAGCATTTGATAAAGGCTGGGGTAAATGTTGTTGTGTTGGATATTTCTCAAGGGAACTCATCAGTTGGAGATGGCGAAGTATATGAAGAATGTATGCCCTGAGCTTGCTATAACTGGTGGGAATGTGATGAACATGTATCAGGCTGAGAATTTGATTCAGGATAGAGTGGAGGGGTTGAGGGTCAGAATGGGGTCGTCTATGTGAGGTTTTTCTTTGTTGATTTGGTCTTCTCGGTTTTTGTGTTAATGCAGGGGAGCTGATCATGGTGTAACAAGAAAAGTAGAACTAGGATGTTAGTGGTAGAATCGGGTGTGACGGCCATGGCAAACACAACTTGCATTCTTCCTTAACAGAGCAGCAGCAACAGGGCCACTCTTCAACTTAGCTGATGAATGAACATTGGTAAAACAAAGGGTAGAAACGTATTGGGGGTATGGATTTGTTGTCTTCAATGTTGTTTCTTGTTCGGGTGCAGATTGAAAAGGCTATGGTGCTGTGATTTTAAGGGGTTTTATTGGGAATAACCATGGAGGTTAGTGGAGACAAAGACGAGGGTGATTGAACAGGCTATGGGAAGCTTCAAGTTTAAAATGACACGACTGTACATTGGATAGTGGTGGCAAATGGGCGAGATTCGTACCACGATATTGTATACGAATAGAACAATACCAAGCATCAAACTAAGACATTACACACAATGCAGTAATCCTCGAAAGGATAAGATGCTTACCTCTTGGAGCTTCGCTGAACTTGGCCGGCTTCGTGCTTCTAGTGATGGTTCCTTCTCTTCTCTCTGTGCCACTGAATGAATATGCCCTCTCCAACGAAGATGTGCCCTCTAGAAAATGGACGAAGATTGAAGATGGAGGCCAAGAGGGGTCCTCTTCCCTTGGTGCTCAATGTTATGTGTCATTTTTTGTTGCTTCTGCCTCTTTTCTCGGAAACGGCTTTGCTACCCAAAACCCAAACCGATTCCAAAACATGCCTCTGCCAATCCCGAAACGCACCTCTGCCAAAATCAATCTTGCATCTGCCATGTCCCCCTTTGTCGTATTCACACGTGGCTTCACCAGATTTTTCTTGCTTTCATTCTCTTAGTTTTCTTTCTTTCTTTTTTTTGTTTTTCAAAAACGAAAATCATACCTATTTTTTATTTTAATTTTAAAACTAAGAAACAAAAATTAAAATTAAAAAGAAGAAAAGTAGAAAGATTCATAAAAAGGAATAAATAAAATAAAATAAAAAAAAAGCCATAAAAAGGTAATACAAATAAAATCAAATAAGAAAGAAATAATAGTAAAAGGGTAGATGAAAATGATAGAAAAACAAAAAATAAAATAAAACAAGCAAATTCATATAGTATTTAGTCACCCAGACGAAATTGGGTGTTGACAATGAGTCCAAGCAAGTTTCTAAGTTAAAAAAGGTTCTTTTGATGTCAAAATTTAGTATAAAAATAACGGTTTTTGAACCGTTATCACAACCCCAAACAATGGTTCAACTTTTTCTAAAACTTTTTCTTTCAAGACAAGTAATCACTCAAATAAGCTCATCAATAGAATTTAGTCAAGATGTACACATGCCTTGATTCACAATAACTCATCATGGTGTTCACATAGTCATATAATATCCAGCAAATGCTATTCTCAATAGATACTCATTCTTTTAGCATCCCTCAGTAGATGCTAATCTTTCTTATCTTTATTGGCATCCATTAGTAAATGCTTACTCCCATAACATAGCATCCATCAATAGATGGTTAATCCCCTAACATCCATCAGTAAATGTTGTCATCTCTACCATCAGAAGCAGCATATAACCTAAAAGAAACACTCACACACACAAAGAAAAATCACATCCAAACCACACAATCAATTAAAAAGAAAAAGTTAGAAACTGGGTTGCCACCCAGCAAGCGCTCTTTTAACGTCATTAGCTTGACCCGGTAAAGCTCAAACACCCATCAATAGGTGTTGATATTTTATGTTGGTGTTCTAAGGATCCAACTCTAAGGTTCTAAGGATCCAACTCTAAGGATCTTCGAAATTTCCTTGTCACCAACTTTAAAGATCCTCAATCTCAAGAATTTTGTTTGCTTTGATAGTCTTGACAACCCATAACCTATTCTCAAATTTCACTGGTGTGCCAGGTTTGGGTTTGTCACTTTTCACATTAGGGTGTTGGTGAACCAATTCTCCTTTTTTATCTGCCTCCTGATGATCTTGTGCTCCTAATACAAATTTTTATCCTGCATACACTAAAGAACACTGCACTATAGCACACAATTAGCCCAAAAATAAAAACAGTAAAGGATATTATTTATTTATTTATTTTATATTTTTTTTTAGAAAAAGAAAGATAGAAAGATAGAAAGGTAGAAAGATAAAGATAGAAAGATAGAAAGGTAGAAAGATAAAGATAGAAAGATAGAAAGATATAATGATAGAAAGATAAAAAGATAGGAAGATAAAAAAATAGAAACAGTAAATGATATATTATTTTCTTTTCTTTTTTTTAGGAAGATAAAGTCTAATCAGTTAAGAATCACAAATAGAATAGTTATACCATGAGTCCCCAACAATGACGCCAAAAACTTGTTAAAACTTTGGCAAGTGTACTAGATCGTATCAAGTAATAATAAATTGTAAGACTAAGTATCGTTTTCCCAAGAGACTCACGACACTAAACAATTGTGCTTTTG
Source organism: Vigna mungo (assembly GCA_036885675.1). NCBI lineage: Eukaryota > Viridiplantae > Streptophyta > Magnoliopsida > Fabales > Fabaceae > Vigna > Vigna mungo. The sequence continues at coordinate 34,646,122 of CP144700.1, forward strand.
CTTAACCAATTAAGACTATAAGAACAATATTTTGGGGTTTTTGAATGCAAAGTAAGGAAAAATAAACATGAATGCAATTTGATCAATTGAGGCTAAACACAAAAGTGAACGGATGATGTTGATAATATGAGATTAATATGTTGTTAGGGTTTAGATTTAACCTAATCACTCTCATGCATAAACGAATTCATCTTCTTCATTAATGTTAATGCAACTTTCTAAATTACCCTAAACTCGATGTCTCAGCAAAGAGAGCCTACTCCCAATTTCTAGTTTACTATGTCTAGTCTCCCTAGTAATTAGTCATGCATTTCAGTGTACAGAAGCTTAAAGAAATTGACCGTCCTATTCGTATGTCTAGCTAATATTTCATAATCAAGAGAATTCCCCTCGTGTTTAGATTTCCTCGTACGTGTCCATATCGACAAAATCAATGATCATGACGTTGAATGAGTTAAACAATGCAAGCATAGAGTATAGAGGAAAAAACCCTAACAAATTATGAATGTAAGCATATATATTCAGGAACAATTCAAGTACAAGAAAGTTGCGAGGTTATATCATTCCACAATAACAAATGACATTAGTTCTCCATCGTCATGAAGAAACTAGGTGTACAATGGAATGAAAGAGATATAAAACCCTAGAAAGAGAAGAGAGAGTTGTCAATTCCCCAATTCTGCCCCCAAAGAGGTGAAAAATATGTTTCTGTGCCTAAACCATCAAAAGATACATTATTTAAGATGTTATGGTCTTTAAATAGGGCAGAAAAGTAATAGAAAACGGGTTCAAGCCCAAAACAGATCATAAAAATAATAGAAAACTGGTCTAGAACTCGCGTTGGCAGCGCTCAACACCGGGTTCACCGCTCAACGGTAGGTGCGACACTTGAGTTCAACGCTCAACGGTGGAGGATTTTTCAGCACTTCGTTTTGTGCACACAGGTTGACTTTTTGGTACTATGGTTGACCTTTCTGCACAACTCCTTCATACCTCAACCCTTCTTTCAAATCATTCGAAAAACCTACAAAATCAATGGAATTTAGTGATAAAATCATAAAGTATAACCTCAAATATCTTTCTCACAAAACTAAAGCAAAATCATGAGTCCAAGTAAGTTTCTAAGTCAAAAAGGGTGCTTTTGATATCAAAGTTAAGTATAAAAGTAACACTTTTTGAACCGTTATCAATTGGTGATCAATAAAAAAAATTACTTTTTCAATCTTTTTGAAAACCTAGAATGATCTTTGATCATTCCTTAAATCCAACCAAAAAAGTGCATGCAATGAAAGTAAAAATGATAAGGAAAGAAATACAAACACAGGGTTTATACTGGTTCGGCCCCAATGCCTACATCCAGTGTCATTTCAATCAACCTAAGATTGAAAGCCAATTGCACTATAAAGATCTGAGTTATTACAACAAGGCTTTACAGAGACCACCTCTCAAGTGTAACCACTTCTTGAACTCACTAATCGAATATAACAAATAACAAAACCCTGCAGCAAGAACAATCCTCTCTTGCAGTAGAAGGCACATGTTTTTCTTGAAAGATGAGCACATGGACAAGGAATCAACATTTTTAATGGTTTATTTGGAGAAAGAAAGGGGAATTTCGGTTGGAGAGCTGCACCTCACGGCCAAGAGGTTTCTTTGTGCCATTTGCAATTTTAAGTTCATTTGGTAGATGAATATTGGTCACGTGAATGTGTAGGAAAAAACATGTTTGATTATTTCTTTGTTTAGAATTAATTTACATAGTAGGATTAGTTGCTTTTCATTTCTTTAATTTAGTTTTGCATCTAAATTAATTTAACCGTGTTAGATAGTTTTTTGTAACAATGTTGTTGTCTAGTATTTTAATTTGTTTTAATGTTGTTTAATGTGTTTGGTCGTGTTAATTTAATTGTCATGATTGCTTAAATTAACTGGGTTGGTCATTAGTGATATTGCATTGTTTCCTTGAGATTCCTGGGCTGTAATTGTGTTTGCCACTCTGACTTGGTTAATGTGAAATCTATTTTTGCACTTGCAATTGGGTATACGCTTAGTTGCCCAGTTGGTGTTTAGTCTTTGCTTAGTTGATGAAACTGCTTGGTACAAATTGGATTACATGTTAACATTGCATTCACTTAGTTCGCTTTTATGAAAACATGATTAGCCTTCACTTAGTTGGTTAACTGTGTTGGATTAGAGGTTTGAGTAGCCTCTTTGTTGCGTTAATCGGTGATTGGAAGCATAATGATTGAGTTAATGACCGTTTTCATTCTTTCTTTGAATCCGTTTTTAGATCTATGTTTAATTATCTGTTTGCATCCGTGTTTTGATTTAATTCAACCGTATTCACCACAACATTTTCGCAAACCCCCCTTCGTGTTTGACTTAATTTCTGAACCGCAAAATTGGTCCTTGAGAGACGACCTAAGAGTCACTTCCTAGTTATACTGCATTTCTAATTGCACATTAAATTTGTGTGGGTTGCGACACCCATCAGTAGGCAAAGAAAGTTTGCATGACAATTAGATAGTAAAGGGAATTAAATAAGAAAAGTATATATAAGAGGGCGGATAAGAAGAAATTGTAAACCTCAACAACTCCGTTCATTCATATCTTTTCTTTGCCAATTGAATCATTTGCATTTGCATGTTTATTTTCGTTCTTTGCATTAAACACTTAAAATCAATTCTTTTCAAGTCTTATAAGATCACTTTACATGAAAGTTAAGGCCTAAGAGTCCTTTGGGAGACGATACTCGAACTTACCGTTTATATATTACTTGATAACGATTTCGTACACTTGCCAGGGGCTTAACATAAGCATAGTTTTGAAATTCTTCCATCTTTCCCCAACAAGTGAAATCCATTTCGTCTTTAATAGACTAGTGTTTGAGACAACATATATGACATGTGCAATAAAATGAATGACATGTTAAATATGAGTTAGATATGTATAAGAAAAGAAGTGCTTTGTCTCCTTTACCAAGAGGGTGGGGGTGAATTGGTGATTAATAAAAACTATTACTTTTTCAATCTTTTTGAAAACTTAGAATGATCTTTAATCTTTCTTGAAATCCAAGCAATAAAGTGCATGCAATGAAAGTAATAGAAATAAGGAAAGAAATAAAAACACAGTGTTTATACTGGTTCGACCTTAATGCCTACATCCAGTGTCTTTTCAATCAACCTGTGATTGAAAGTCAATTACAATATAAAGATCTTAGTTTTTACAACAAGGCTTTACGAAGACCACCTCTCAAGTGTAGCCACCTCTCTAACTCACTAATCTAATATAGCCAATAACAAAATCTGATCAGTTAAGAGCACACCTTAGTAGTGCAGTAGTTGATTAGTAGTGAAAACCCAAATTTCTTATTCAAGAAACCTTCAAGGTTATTAACATCTGTATATCATGTTTCTTAGAGCGTCTCAACACACCTGTATCACTTTTCTCAATTTAAATATATCAGACATGAAAGTTTAGAATGATAAAAAGTTTTTAGTGTAGTGTGCAATATTGTAATTTATAGTTTTCTCATAACAGATGCAATCTAATCGATTACTTTAATAATGTAATTAGTTATATCATAGTAGAGTTACACCTGAAAAACATTCAAACAGATTTAACAGATTAAGCACATAATGTAATCGATTAAATATATCATGTAAGTTAAAACATATGCAAAATATGACTGTTGAGAAAGTTAAGACTTATCAACTAACAATTTTCAACGTATATCAAACTTAAGTGATTACATAAAATGTGAAATCAATTAAGTACAACACTTCAGTATTTTGAAAACATTTTCAAAATAAAACTCATCACAGGACAATCCATAAAGATGTATTGCAAAGGCACGAGTTTTAATTCATTATACACATAATGTAATCGGTTAAAACTTGCAGCTTGCACCAGTTTATGCAAATGAATATCTGATGAACTTAATTGATTACATAAATTCTGTAATTGATTACTGTTGAGATTGTTGACAACACAATTTCTATATCAATCTAGTTTTTGATGATGACAACACATTGTTTAATAACAAGTACATGTTGTTGCTGCATTACATGTTCTTATGCTGATTAAACTGTAATATCTGTTGAACATATGTATGTGTATGTACTATGTTACATGTTCCTGTGTTGATTAATTGATATATTTTTGGAACATGTGTATATGCTTTAATGTGTTATGTGTTATGCATCATTTCATATGTTTTACTGCACATGTTTTAAAGCAAGAAATCACAAGCACTTTTATGAACTTATTCTTGTGCTACAAAGTTGTAGTACAGTCGACTACATTACTAATGGATTCGACTATGCTAAAATCTTTGTATAGATTTTGAAGATCAATGCTATGTGCTATTTTGAGAAGAAAAGAATTTCAAAGTGTTTGTCAGTGTGATAGTCAACATTGTGTTTTACATATTCGACTATATCTGTTGTTTGATTTGAAATTTTGTTATGCTCATGCACTCTAACGGCTATATTTTTGAAAGTTAGTTGAGCATTGATTAGTTAGTCAACTGTATTAAATGTGGTTTGTTGTTAGTTGACTGAAAGCTCCTAATTTGATTATTCTGTTATAACTGTAATAATATAGTCGACTGAATTAGTAGCGTATTCGACTGATAAATCAACTGGATAACAAAAATCTATAAATAGGTTGAACACTAGTTTGTTCATAGACTTTTGATGATCTAACAATTTCATTTCTGTTTCAGATTTCTCTTAGCTCCAAGAATTCTCCAAGAAGACGGTGGTGATTGATAACAGTCTAAAAACTGTAATTTTCATACTTAAATTTGATATCAACACACACCCTTTATGGCTTAGAATGAGCTAAAAATCAAGTAAATTGAAGATGGAAGTAAAGCAAGGTGGACTTAGACTTGTGAAAGATGAAGAAAAAGAAGAAAAGAAGAGTCAAAAGGACCGCTGAGCGTCCAGAGCGATTAGAGTCAAACCACTTAGCGGTAAAACTGACTGGTGAGCGGTGGCACGGCTAAGAAGGAAACCGTTGAGCGGTTTAATTAGGTGCTGAGCGGTTATCTATTTTTATTTGGCTTAGATTCTGTTAAGCTTCTGTTATCTTTTTGGTCTATAAATAGCCCCAGTGCGATTCAAATTATATTCTTTTGGTAGAGAGAAACGTCCACAGCAGCTCTACACACCTTGGAGGAGGTTCCTTGGATGCTTAGGCTCCAATCTACCAAATTTAGGGTTTGCTTTTCCATTCTTTCATTTTATTTCATCTAGTTTCACCATGATTATGGTGAACTAAACCCTTTGTTGTTGGGGAACAATGTAATCTTTTGAAACTCTCATATATCCAAATTCTTATTTATTTTATATGCTTGCATATGCTTGATTTATCAATTGTTGTGTTCCTTACCTTTGCTTAATGCTTTTATCGTTTAACTCATTCGGTAAATGTTGTTTGTATTTATTGATATGGAGACGTACAATAATGTCATGAACTGGGGGGAATTCCTTGATTAAGCTAATACCGCCTAGAGATAGGGGTAGGACGATCAATTGTATTTTGCTTCCGTTTATCATGCATTATTAGTTACTAGGGAAGGCTAGAGATAGCAAGCCGGTAATTAGTAATAGGCTCTTTTCGCCAAGAGATTGGGTTAAGGGTAGACCAAGAAAGTTTGCATGAAAATATGATAAATAAGCGAATTAAATAAGAAGAGTAGATATAAGAGAGAGGATAAGATGAAATTGTAAACCCCAACAACACCATTCATTAATAGTTTTTCCCTTACCAATTGATTCACTGCATTAACATGTTTACTTTTGTTCTTGCATTCAAAAACCTAAATTTAATTTTTTTCTCAAGTCTGACAATATTAGGTTACACAAAAGTTAAGGCCTAAGAGTCCATTGGGAAACGATACTTGGACTTACTCATTTTATATTACTTGATAACGATCTGGTACACTTGCCAGGGATTTAACAAGTTTTTGGCGTCGTTGCCGGGGACTCGTGGTTTAACTTATCTAGTAGTGTAAACTGATTAACTTTGACTTGATTGTATATATTTTTTTTTGTTTTTTTTTTATTTTTATATAAAAAAAGTGCTACTACGGTTTGTGTTTATTGTGCATGCAGGAGACTAGACATACTAGGAGCAAGAAAAGTACGCAACCTCTTCTTGAAAGCTTAAGTGAGACAAGGGGAAGAAGGAGAGTCAGACGCCCATCTAGGGATTTGTTTCCTTCTCCTGAAAGATTACTATCACCTTCACCAGTTCGAAGAGCAGAGGAGATGGCGGAACAACCTTCTCCAAGACGCACTCTTGTAGATCAATCTAATGTTGTTGGCCCTTTCCATTTTAACAGCATTGCCATGCCTACGAACCAAACAACTAATATGGTGATGAATCCAGCACTTATACACCTGGGGCAAAGCAACCAGTTTCACAGTTTGTCAAATGAGAACCCATATGACCATTTGACAACATTTAGTCAAATCTGCAACACTATGAAGATGGCAAGTGTATCAGATGAGAGAGTAAAGTTTAGCTTGTTTCCATTCTCATTGGGAGGCAACGCTAAGACGTGGCTTAATTCCTTTCCTGAAGGAACATTCATAACATGGGAGACTGTGGCTACAAAGTTTGTCAATAAATATTTTCTACAGTCCAAAGTTACTCAGGGAAGATTGTAGATCTCATCATTCAAGCAAGGCATGGAAGAGACTCTAGGTCAAGCATGGGAAAGATTCAAAGGCTTACTAAGGAAGACGCCAATCCACGGTTTTGACAAGACCACTTTAGTTCTTGCATACCTTTGAGGTTTAAACACTCAGTCGAAGATGATGCTTGACACCTCAACTGGAGGTGATATCAAACAGAAGACTAAAGATGAAGCCTATGACTTGATAGAGAGTATGGCTGCTAATGAGCAGGAAACTTATAGTGAAAGGGGCGCACCTGTACAGAAGAGAGGAGTGTTACACTTGCCTGCAGATGATGCCATGATAGCTCAAAATCATCTTCTGACTTAAAAGCTAGACAACTTGACAAAAATCCCTTCACAACTTCCCAAGGAGATTCGTAATGTCTCCCAAACGCAACAACTTTGTGATTTTTGTGGTTGTGACCATATCAATGGTCAATGTGCTATACCAGAGGAGATGCAGTAGGAAGCAAACTACATGGGGAATCAGTTCCAGTATAGGTTGGGGAACTTCAACCATCCTAGTATTGGGCAAGCACAGAATAACCCATCAGGGCAAACAAGAGGCTTCAGGCCGCAACAACCTTCACCCATGTGGCAGTAGGTTACTCATTTGACAGAGGTTGTCAAAGACTAAATGCTAGATTTGACCAATTCCTAAAGGTGTATGAGTATAACCATGCAAGTGACCAAGCTAGTTTCATATCCATGGAGATCCAAATTGGTCAACTGTCAAAAAGGGTAGAAACCACTGAGAAGAACCAATTTAGGGCTAATACTGATGTTAACCCTAAAGAGGAATGCAAAGCTGTTGTTACAAGGAGTAAACGAAAAGCTGAAATGGAAGTTGTGGAAATTGGGAGTAGTGAAGATGAATAGGATGAAAAAGAAATTATTGAGCTAGATAGTAGTGAAGGTGAGGAAGAAGAGGAAGTAAGATGCAGTCACAATGGACAGATTAGAGAAATTTTTAACCAGGTGACTATGGTGCCTTCAGTAATTCAACAGATTCCTGCATATTCTGAAAGGATAAAATATTATCTTAGAGATACAATAGATTTAGATGAAGATAAAGAGGAGCAGGAATTTGATATTCAACCTCCAAAGAAGAATTATCCGCCCAAGGTAAAAGATCCAGGTTGTTTGACTCTTTCATGTGTTGTGAATGATGTTGATGTAGGAGGAGCAATGATAGATTTTGGATCTAGCATTAATGTGATGCCTAAGCGTTTGCTAACATTAAAACCGTCTAATCTTATTGTGATGGTGGCGGATGGTTCCACTAAAAAGCCACTTGGTATGGTGGAGAATGTGGTTGTGCGTGTGGAGCAATTAGAATTTTTGGTGGACTTTATTGTCATGGGCATGGAAGATGATGAAAAGATTCCAGTGATTCTTGGAAGGCCTTTCATGGCTACTTCGAAGATGCTTATCAGTGTCTATGATGGAAGAATCATGATGAGGGACAAAGAGAATGTGTTGTTGCGTACTGGCTCTAAAGAAAATAATGTTAGAGTAAAACAGAGAGCCAGGCATAGAAAGTCTAGGAGAGAAGATGCACCAGATGATAGCACAACAGGTACCGATTCTGACAGTTGTAATGTTTTGCAGGTACCTAAAGATGAAGAGGTTGATAAAGGTGGAACAATCCACTCAGATGATACATCACTTCCACGTGGTTCACAGGTGAAATTCAAGAATAGAAAGTGGATTGTGAACAGGATTAGAGAAGATGGAGTGGTGGAGATTAGAAGACCATATACTAAAGCCATCAGAAGAGTGGATAGAAGGAAGCTGATGAGTTAGGAGATGAAGACCCCAACCGGGATGGAAAGACTTGATGATATTTGATTTAATCCCACTTGTTGTAAAACATTTTTAGTTTTAGGTTTATTTGATTTTGGACATGTAACTTTTTGGATTTTTAAACACTTTTGGGTAGCATCTACCGAGGGATGCTAAACTTTTATGCATCTACTGAAGGATACAGGTAAGAACACCTACTGAAGGGTGTTGGAAGGATATGCACTTGCTGATGAGTGCTAGGCAGGTTTGGGTCAGGCTCATGACGTTAAACAAGCGCTACCTGGGAGGCAACCTAGTTGATTATATCTGTTTTTAACTCTGTGTTAAGTGCATTTCATGTTTGAATGTTGCATCTGAGAGGGGAAAGGCATATGATTGAAAAATTGAAGGTCCAAATTGAGTGCTACAGAGTTAGATTGCTCATAAGCAAGCAAAGAAAAGGAAGAGGAAATTACCGCAAACCGCTGAGCGGTTGCGATGTATTTTGTTCTCGGCTTTGATAAAAGCTTAGCGATTTTGAGGTTTTTCACTTTGAAACCTCTACTTTGCAAGTCGCTCAAGCGGTCTCCCTAAGCCCTAGCACTTTTCTTTCACTTTCAAAGGCTTTCTAGAGAGATTTCCCCACTTTTCTCACCACCCACTTACCAAAATCTCACTTTTCTATCATTGTTTTGTAAAAGATAAAGGTTTTTGGTTGAGGGTTATGCATTGGAGAGGAATTTATCATCAATTAGAAAAAGTTTAGAAAGCATTCAATGTCTCCACTCAAGTATGTTGTGCACTTTCATTCTTAGGGTTTAAAATTGGAATTTGTTGAAGAACATGCTTAGGAACATGATAAATTAGGGCTTTTGATTTCTATGCATGATTTGAGGAAATAAAAACTGTTTGAACCGATTGAATTGCATGAAAGATCTGGAATGGTAAAATAGGTGTTAGAATGGAGATTAGGGCTGTTGAAAGAAGGTTTTTGAAAAACCCAGTTGAAAACCGTTGAGCAGAATTCAACAAATTTGGGGCTTTTGATTTTTGGATGCTTGGACGCTGAGGGGCCGTGTTTTCCCTCAGTACTGGACTGTGTGTGTTCTGGAATTTAATTGATGATGATGTACTAACCTCTAATGATGAATTTCTGTGATGTTATTGGATTTATTTCTTACAGGAATGTCATCCTAAAAAAGAGTGAGAACCATGGGCAACAAGAGAAAGGAGCCAGAAAGGCCAAGAAGATTTTATTCCTCTAGGTTCTGATAATGGTTGAAAAACCGTTATTTTCATGCTTATATTTATATCGAAATACATCCTTTATAGCTTATAATGAGCTTAGAATCAAGTAAAACACTTACGTCGAGTCATTTGAGAGTCAAAAGTTGTTTTTAGCGATATTATGCTTGTTTTGCATTGTTTTACAGCATTTTTGAGGAAGGTGAAGAATGTAGTTGAAGGTGAAGGTTTTAGACTCAAGACAAAGGAAGAAAAATGAAGAAAAGAAGAGTCTAGGAACCGCCCAGTGGTAAATTTCACCGTTGGGCGGTCAAATGCAAGGAGAAGGTACTGTCTGACACCCAGGCGTTGACGTTGGGCGGATTTGCGAGTAGAGGCAAACCACCGGGCGGTAGACCCCTGCCGCCGGGCGGTGGCGCGATTTAGGGGAAACCGCCGGGCGGCATAAGTGTGACGTCGGGCGGTTGTCTACTGGCCTTGGGCCTATTTTCTGTGACACTCCTCAGCTATAAATAGCCCTATTGCGATTTCACTCTCATTCTTTTGGCAGAAGAGGGCGGTCAAACCTAATTTTCACTCCTTGGAGAAGATCTCTTGGATGCTTTGGCTCCTTTTCATCCTATCTAGGGTTTGCTCTTCCATTCTTCCATTATTTTTCATCTAGGTTCACAATGACAATGGTGAACTAAACCCTTTTGTTGTTGGGGGAAACAATGTAATCTTTTGAAACTCTCTTTTATTGAAACTCTTGTTTATTTATATGCTTGGCATATGCTTTGATTATCAATTGTTAGGTTCTCATCTGTGCTTAAAGATTTTATCATTTAACTCATTCGATAACTGTTGAGTAATTCCTTGATTAAGCAATACCACCTAGGGATAGGGGGTAGGACTATCAATTGATTTTTTCTTTGGTTCAGTAATGCGTTACTAGTTACCAGGGGAGGCTAGGGATAGCAAACCAGTAATTAGCAATTGGCTCTTTTCGCCAAGGGATCGGGTTAAGGGTAGGCCAAGAAAGTTTGCATAACAATTAGATAATGAAGCAATTTAAACAAGAGGAGTAGATAAGAGAGAGCGGATAAGATGAAATTGTAAACTCCCAACAACTCCATTCATCCATAGTCTTTTTCTCGTCAACTGAATCAAATGCATTGCATGTTTATTTTGTGTTTTTGCATTCCCACCAATTAATTTTCTTTACAAGTCTTACGATTTCAATTCGCACGAACGATAAGGCCTTTCGAGTCTCTTGGGAAGAACGATATTGGGTTTTACCGATTATATTACTTGGAACGATCTGGTACACTTGCCAGGGAGTCAAAAAGTTTTTGGCGCCGTTGCCGGGGACTCGAGGTTTAACTTTTTCAAGTAGTGTGAATTGATTGAATTTGACTTGATTTTATGTTTGTTTTTATTTTTGTTCTAATAAATGTTCTTTAGGGTTTTGTGCCTAATGATTGCAGAATGCAGTTTGGACAAGAATTTGATTATATGGGCACCCAACCCTACCAAAATAATTTCAACCACTGGTGGGAACCTCACTCTTACATGGATCACAATCGATATGGACAAGCTGCTGAGCAACAAATTATGCCAATTAAGAAAAATACAGAGTCTGATGAACTTCTTCAGAGGATTATGAATTTGGAAGTATACCATGTCAAAGGCATAGAGGAGGATATAAAGAATGAAGAATTCTGTCCACAAGAAATGTATACAAGATTTTCTTCACATAGAAGCATGGAGGAGAGGCAACAATATCAGTGGCAACAACAATACTCCTCACCAATAGAAATGTGGGAGTATGATCAACAACTTTGCCAACAGATAGCTGATGTGACGGAACAAGTCAAAAGCTTGAATGAAAAGTTCGACAAATTTCTGGAGAGGTGTGACCCCAAGAGCTATGAAGTTACCTCCAGGGATTTAGAGACGCAAATGGATGAGGTTATTGATAAGGAGAAGATTGCGATAGAGGTGGAAAAGATAGAAGAAATAGAAACAGAAAAAGTTGTTACTGAGGAAAAGATAGATGAGGAAAAGTTAGAGATATATGAGGAGAAAATAGAGGAAGACGAAGATTAAAGGTTGAGTGAGGGAGAGAAAGTTGAGAAGAGAAAAAAAGAGGTGGTTGAGAGAAAAGAAAAAAAGAAAAGATATGCGAAAATGAAGAAGAAAAGAAGAAAAGAGAAAAAGAGAAAGTTGAGGGAAAATATTGAGAAAAAGAGGAAGAGAGGAAAGAAGAAATGATCATATGCAAAACCCCTTCCTCATCAAAAGAAATATCATAGGAAAGGAAAGAGATTTATGTACTCCATGAAGATCTTCAATAAATTGGAGATCAAAGTTCCTATGATTGAAACATGGAAAGAAGTGCTTGGTGTTCTTAATTTTCTGAAGAAATTCAGCAGGAAGAAGAAAAAGAAAAGAATATCAAGCAAAGAGAGAATCAACATCTACTGAGGGGTGTTTTTTATTTTTCTATTTTTATCTTTATGTTTTTATTTTTCTGTTTTTATATTTCTGTTTTTATTTTTCTGTTTTTTTTTTATTTTTTTTTCTGTTTTTATTTTTTTGTTTTTATTTTTCTTTTTTATAAAAAAAAATTTAAAAAAACGAAAATTAAAAATAAAATAATATTTTTACTGTTTCTATTTTTTGGGCTAATTTTGTGCTCTAGTGCAGTGTTCTTTAGTATGTGCAGGATAAAATTTATACTAGGAGCACAAGATCATCAGGAGGCGGATAAGGAAGGAGAATTGGTTCACCAACACCCTGATGTGAAAAGTGACAAACCCAAACCTAGCACACCAAGTGAAATTCAAGAATAGGTTATGGGTTATCAAGACTATTAAAGCAGACAGAGCTTTTAAAGTTGGTGATAAGGAGAATATTAACACCTACTGATGGGTGTTTGAGCTTTACCGAGTCAAGCTAATGACGTTAAAACAACGCTTACTGGGAGGCAACCCAGGTTTTATCTTTCCTTTTCCTTTGTACTTTTGATTTTTAGTATAGGAACATTTTATTTTTGTGTCTGTGCTTGGCTTCTACACTGATCGCCGGCACCGCTCAACGCCATAGTACCACTGAGCGCCATCTTCTTGAAGGACTTCTCTGGCCAACGCTTAAGTGTCAACGCTGAGAGGAAATTCAGTGTCGCAGCCACCATTGAGTGGTACCGCTGAGCGCCACTATTTTGGGGAATTCTCTACCAGACGCCTGGGTGACAACACCGAGCGTTCTTCTCATGTGCCGCACCTACCGTTGAGCAGTGACCCAGCGTTGAGCGGTGACCCAGCGCTGAGCGCTGTGCTTTTGGGCCTGGGCCAGTTTTTGCTTCGTTTAAATGAATTATAAATAGATCTGGACGACCTAGATGGTCTATCTTTTGGCTGAAGAGACGTAGAAACACACCTCTCACCCCTTGGAGGCGGATTTTGGATGCGGGAGCTCCAATTTATGTAATCTAGGGTTTACCTATTCATTCTTTTCATTGTTTTCATCTAGTTTCACCATGTCTATGGTGAACTAAACCTCCATTGTTGTTGGGAAAACGATGTAATCCTATTGAAAGTCTCATATATTGAATTGATGCTTTATTCATATGCTTTTTTTTATTAATTGTTAAAGTTTTTCCTCCATTATCTTTGCATGCTTTGTTTAAGACATTATTCAATAGCATAATCTTTGATTTTATCTATATGGACACATGTGGTTAATATGTGGTTAGTTTCATAGTTCTAACTTCTCTAAGAGTTTATGTTAACTTGCGTATAGAATTTATTAAAAAAATTTATTTTATTTTTTCTTCGTATATTCCTCTCCTTTAAGTGTGCTATTCAGATATCTATCCAAACAGGGTCCATATTACTGGATCAGTGATTTTTAACATAATATTTATGATTTCTATTATTTGTTATAGCTGTAATTTTTTTTCATTTATTATACGTTTATTAATACCAAAATAATTATAAGAACATAATGTAATATATAATACTTTATTAGCAGCAGAACCTGTTAAAGATTATGAAAATTTAAGTTCATCAAATAAAAAGCCAAACAACTTTACTCCGAACACATGATTTTGGAATAAAAAATTAGTTACCAAATAAAAAATTATAATTAGTTAATCATTTTCAGTAGTGAAAAGAGACCTAATACAATTTTTAATAAAACCTTAAGAATATATATATATATATATATATATATATATATATATATATATATATATATATATATATATATATATAAAACTTTTGAACAGAGAGAAGTTAAACACATATATACCAAATCATGCCACGTTTTCCTTCTTCAATCACTCACTCTCTCCAATCATGCTACGTTTTCCTTCTCACTCCATCTAAAATCCCACCCTTCTTTTCAAATTAAACACACCAAGCATAGCCAATTTACTGAACTTTGAGATGTCCATTTTGTTTTCAAGTGAAGGGGATTGGAACCGTGAAGAGGGTGGGAAACTTTATTTCAGATAAATACTGAGGGCGCAAGTGTAATTTACTTCAGATAAAAGAGACTACATAAACCCAAATATTCTAACAAGTAGCACTTTAGTAATTGATAGTTGTCAAACATAAAATGCAAATGCAAAATAGATGTGCCCATGCACACACGTTATTATAAATTTCTCAATTAATTAAACATTAAAAAACAAGGAACAATAGTTACCTTGAACAATTTGACAAAGCAATTGCAATAGCACTCAGTAGCTTACTTGCCTCTGGTGCATCAAGAACCACACTGCTTACACTTTTAGGAGAAATCACCTAGTGTTGTGCAAGGCAATGAGTGTTTTCCTAGTGAAAGCATTAAATTTTCAACGAAAGGCTAACATTAAGGGTATAATGTTCATGGTACCTCTAGATTGTATGGTGTCGGTCCCTTTCTAATTCTGCCAGAAATATCATAATGGGAACAAACTTGAGAACAAGGAGACGAATCAAGGAGGCATAAACAAACCTACCACCAGTTAGGACAAAGTAGGCAAATGCCCTTTTGCTTGGATCACCAGGAGGAAATCGCTCATGGTTATGTTCATCATATATAATCTTAGAAGAAGGGTTTTTAACAGCCGCAACAGTTGCAGGAATTTCAGGAATAAGGCTGTTTTCTTTAGGGTGGAACAGAGAATCAGTAGCATAACCTGGACAAGATAAAATTAAACCAATTAACCCATGTAAAAAGTAAGCCTTAAAACTAAGAGCATAACCCAAAGAATCAACAAATGCATAAAGCTCAATTAACCCACCGTAAGACACAAATCTTCTTAAGGAATAACATATTCAAGAATACTTTGCAAGAAAGTATTCATCCAGTGACACAAGAGTGGTAAATCATAAGCATAATTACAGCTATAAATTTTGGTATTAATTAAAATGTTGAAGGATTTGAAAACACTTTTACTTTCTATTTTTATATAAATGAGTTTTTTGGTGCAGATGTTCCAATTTGACTGGAAGGAAGGAATGAAACACTTGTTCAGGAAGAGATTAAACACTTGTTCAGAGCCCGAATCAGCTGGGTCTTTTCGAAGAGAATCATATATTACTGTACTTTCCTATAACAATGGAAATGATGCAATGGAATTAGCTTTGTCTTTGGAGAAGTTGGTGAATGAGAAACTTCGAAATGTGCAGTGTAATGGCTTTTGAGCTGTTTTCTTATTTAGAAGTAAAATTTAAATGTTTTTCTTCTCTAGTGAAGTGTAAGAAGTTGTAGTGTTGTGGCAACAAGTATCTTATGTAAAACATTACAAATATATTATGCAATACCATTTGATATTTTGTTTTCAACTGTCTTTCTTCAGTAGAAATATCAGTGGTTAGTTTGACTTGAGATCATGAAAATTTTCATAATCTAAACTAGTGGAAGGAAACTAGGGCCTGTGTTTCGGTAATTACCGAAGGCTTTTGTCTCTCGGTAATTACCGAAGGCTTCTGCTCCTCGGTAATTACCGAGGGCTTTTGGCCTTCGGTAATTACCGAGGAACAAAAGCCGTCGGTAAACGTTGGTAAGCCGTTAGTAATAGGTCTTTACCGACGGCTTTTGGTGATTTCCAAAGGATTTTGGCCGTCCGTAATGCCCTTCATTATAGAGACACAACAATTTTAATCGATTTCACAAAATATGCATCCGATTAACTCCAACGTGACACTTATGCAGTGGTAGCAATGAGTATTAATCGATTTGATTAATTACTTAACCGATTAAACTTAAGCTAGTTCCAGATATTTGACTAAGAAAAAGAAACAGAGAAAATAGTCTAATCAATTTCACTATTAACATAATCGATTAAAGTTCGTGAAACAATTTTTCATACAATCATCAATGCAAACAAACACAAACAAGACACATACATCAATACACAAATCTTAGTATCAAGAGTGATGCACAAATTTAAGTTTAGACACCATTATCGTATGTGACACTCAAGTGAATTTTGATATATCCTTTGTAAGCCATCCTTGAGTTCTTGTCTGCCATCAACACAGTTTATTTACCTGCAAAATCTTCATATGGTTTGGATGCAGGTACCCAAATAAACTTAGGGCCATTGATGTTAGTCACAGTGGTTTGTTCTTTAGGAATCCATTTAAATTTTCCCTTTGGAACACCAACCTTTTTATAGTAGCAATTTTTGAGAGAATGACCAATAGAGTTACAATAGAAACAGGTAGTAGTTAGAGGTTTACTTAAATCAATGAACTTCTTTGAGTTAACTTTTTCACTTTTAGCCTTATACCCTATTCTTTGTCTATTGATTATTCTTCTTTGTGATCCTAGTACAACTCTAAATTGGATCTACTAAGAGTAAATTTCGTTAATATTTGTTAGATAATTAATTTTTTCCAGATAAGCATGACAATCCTTGCAATTCTTTTTACAATCACTAGCTTTAGATTTTACATTAACAATAGATTGTAAAGTTTTATCAAGTTTAATTTTCAATTTACTATTGTCTTCAACAAGGTTATTGATTCTATATTCATAGTCTTTTCTTTCAGAGTTTAAGATTAACCTTATATTGAAGTTTCATAGCTTCTCCATGAATTTCCTGGAAGGCATCCAACAACTGATCATATCTGGATAACTACAGTAAAAGTGTGTATTACCGAAGGCTGTTTACCGACGGCCTTCAGGCCTTCGGTAATGTTTTGGTGTAATTAAATACCGAGGGCTTTGATCCTTCGGTAATGTGTGCTATGCTTTAAGTTGAAAATTTGAGTATTCGTTCTCAAATTTCCCAAATTTCCCAAAAGAATTCCCTCTCTCCTGTTCGTCGAACTCAGTCCTTCACTTAGGGTCGTGACTTTGGAGGCGGTCAACTGGTTTGACACTATGGTTTGACGGCGCGAGTTTGGTAGTGTGGACGCTGACGGAGGTTCGTAGTTGGGTGTTGTTGTTCCATTGTACTCTCTGTTCGAAGCGGTTCATTGGTTTGAAGAGTGAGGTCGTCGCCCTAAGGTGGTTTGAAGCTCTTGCTATTGCGGACGCTGACGGCAGTTCGTTGGTGGTTGGTTTGCGGCTAGAGTTAGTTTTTTGGTCCTTCCGAGTGTTGCAACAGGGGTGGGGGTTGTTGGGGGTTCGCGTGTTGTTAGCGGATTGACAAGTGTACCAAATCGTATCAAGTAATAAAAATGGTAAAACCCATTATCGTTCTTCCCATGAAACTCGAAAGGCCTTATCGTTCGCGTGAATCATAATCGTAAAACTTGCGAAGAAAAATTCAATAATTGTGGTGGATGCAATGACACAAAATAAATATGCAATGTGTGATTCAATTGACAAGATTTAGGCAATGGTTGAATGGAGTTGTTGGGGGTTTACAATTTCATCTAATCCTCTCTCTTTTATTTACTCCTCTTGTTTAAATAACTTTATTATCTAATTCCATGCAAACTTTCTTGGCCTCCCCTTAAACCGATCCCTCGGTGAAAAGGGCCTATTACTAATTACCGGCTTGTTATTCCTAGCCTCCCCTAGCAACTAGCAACGCATTACAAACAGAAGCAAATACAATTGGTCGTCCTACTCCCCTATCCTTAGGTGGTATTGCTTAACCAAGGAAAATCTCACCATTTCATGTCATTACTGTACGTCCCAGTATCAATAAAGTCAAAGATCAATTACTGAATGAGTTAAACGATAAAGGCATTAAGCACAGTATGAGAATCCAACAATTGATAATAAACGCATATGAAAAACATATAATTCAAACAAGAGTTTCAATAAACTAGAGTATCAAAAGATTACATTTTTCCCCCAACAACAAAAAGGGTTTAGTTCACCATAGTCATGGTGAACCAAGATGAAAATAATGGAAGATATGGAAAGCCTAAGCAACCAAGAGATCCTCTCCAAAGAGTGCAAAGTAGGTTTGGCCGCCCTCCTCTGTCAAAAGAATAAATTGGTATTCGTAACAGGGCTATTTATAGGTGAGAAGCGCAATAGAAATATAGGCCCAAGCCCAGCTAACCACCGCCCGGCGTCACATTTTGCTGCCCTTTGATGGACCTTAAATCGCACCACCGCCCGGCGGTAGGGGACTACTGCCCGCCGGTTTCCTTGGTGCCGCAAAACCGCCCGACATCAGGGGTCTACCGCCCGGCGTCCAATGCTGGTGCCTTCTCCTCCCGTTTGACCGCCCGACGGTAGACCCCTGGCGCTGGGCGGTACCTACACTCTTCTTTTCTTTGATTTTCTCGCTTTTCTTGAGTCTATGACCTTCATCTTTATTCCCAATCTTCGCTTCTGTCAATTTTGCTGCAAAACAATGCAAAACAAGCATAAAATCGCTAAAAACAACTTTTGACTCTCGACTGACTCATTTATTGAGTCTTTTTTTATTTCAAGCTCATTCTAAGCAATAAAGGGCGTAATTTAGTCCAAATTAGCATATGAAAATAACGGTTTTTCAACCGCTATCACAACCCCAAACTTAGAAATTTGCTTGTCCTTAAGCAAAACAAAACAAATCCAAAAAAACAAAACAAAGCTTGCCTTTCTACCCTTTCATCCAATGATTCAACATTTCCAAAGTACATGACAAAACTTACTCAATTTCAGATAATCAGTGAACTCAAATCAAGATGCATGCTTGTTCTCAACTTAATTTAGCTCATGCGTTCCTCAACAGATGCTACACAGTATGATGATCAGTCTACTAAACAAAGAATGAAATCACGAACTTTTGAAGTTCTCACCAAGCAAGTGTTTCACTCAATCACTCAAGTGTTTAGGATAGCACTCCACTCTTTATTGTTCACAAGTCACATGAAATAAAATTTCCATTCATCTTTAAACAAGCAACATCTTTTCATGCAAATGCCATCGAAAGGACTTTTCCAAGGCTTGTAATGAGGCCGGGCTATCCAGAAAAATTGGTTTTTCTGGATCACAAAATTCTTGAGTCAAAAGAACTATTTCATCAATGAAAAGGTTCAAGTTTAAACTCTCTCTTTGTCACCAATTTCACTCATTCCCAGCTTCTTCCCTCTTTTTTTTCATTGAGCTCATCTTCATGGTTTTATTCTTTTCTTTTCTTTTTTCTCTACTCATGTATTTTGCTTTTCAACATTTGAGCTCAATGCTTTTCTTTTGCCTTTCCAATTTCCCCATGCAACACCAAACTTGAACCTTTTCATTCCATACAATTATTCTCAACCCAACTCAAGATAAATAATTTCAAATCAAAGGGTTTCATCCTGTTTCAGACTAAGGTTCAAAAAGGATATAATCTTTAAAGCATTTTGGGTGAAAGTTTGGCTAGAAAAGGGTTTTCAAACATGTCCTTGATCATTTGACATTCACACAAAAATCAATCAATCATCAAGATTAAGGCAATAAAATCTATGCTTCAATATGAACAATACATACAACAATAAAATCTCTGGGGCTCAGTACCTCACACAACATGCTTTCTCACGCACAGTCATTCATACATCCTGCTTAGCATCATGACCACAATCATACTTCATCACACATCTGTTTCACAGGATGTTAACATGCACACAACTCAATCATCATTCACATCAGATCATCATCAAATAAACTCATCATGCAAAATAGTTAGTCAAAACATCTTCACAAAAAAGTATTCAAGTCAAGCATACACACTGAAAAATAAAATTCAAAAATTTGAAATGCAAGGTACCTGCAAACAATTGATAATAAACGCATATGAAAAACATATAATTCAAACAAGAGTTTCAATAAACGAGAGTATCAAAAGATTACATTGTTCCCCCAACAACAAAAAGGGTTTAGTTCACCATAGTCATGGTGAACCAAGATGAAAATAATGGAAGATATGGAAAGCAAACCCTAGAAAAGATGAAAAGCAGCCTAAGCATCCAAGAGATTTTCTCCAAAGAGTGCAAAGTAGGTTTGGCCGCCCTCCTCTGTCAAAAGAATGAATTGGAATTCGTAACTGGGCTATTTATAGGTGAGAAGCGCAGCAGAAAAATAGGCCCATGCCCAGCTGACCACCGCCCGGCGGTAGGGGTCTACTGCCCGGCGGTTTCCCTCGTGCCGCAAAACCGCCCGGCGCCCAATGCTGGTGTCTTCTCCTCCCGTTTGACCGCCCGACGCCAGAGGTCTACCGCCGGGCGGTGCCTAGACTCTTCTTTTCTATGATTTTCTCGCTTTTCTTGAGTCTATGACCTTCATCTTTATTCCCAATCTTCACTTCTGTCAATTTTGCTGCAAAACAATGCAAAACAAGCATAAAATCGCTAAAAACAGCTTTTGACTCCCGAATGACTCATTTAATGAGTTTTGTTAGATTTCAGGCTCATTCTAAGCAATAAAGGGCGTAATTTAGTCCAAATTAGCATATGAAAATAACGGTTTTTCAACCGTTATCACAACCCCAAACTTAGAAATTTGCTTGTTGTCAAGCAAAACAAAACAAAACCATAAAACAAAACAGAGCTTGAATTTCTACCCTTTCATCTAATGGTTCAACATTTCCAAAGTACATGACAAAACATACTCAATTTTAGATAATCAGAGAACTCAAATCAAGATGCATGCTTGTTCTCAACTTAATTTAGCTCATGCGTTCCTCAACAGATGCTACACAGTATGATGATCAGTCTACTAAACAAAGAATGAAATCATGAACTTTAGAAGTTCTCACCAAGCAAGTGTTTCACTCAATCACTCAAGTGTTTAAGGTAGCACTCCACTCTTTATTGTTCACAAGTCACATGAAATAAAATTGTCATTCATCTCAAACAATCAACATCTTTCTATGCAAATGCCATCAAAAGGACTTTTTCAAGGCTTGTAATGAGGTCGGGCTATCAAGAAAAATTGGTTTTTCTGGATCACAAAATTCTTGAGTCAAAAGAACTATTTCATCAATGAAAAGGTTAAAGTTTTAAACTCTCTCTTGTTACCAATTTCACTCATTCCAAGCTTCTTCCCTTTATCTTTTTCATTGAGCCCATCTTCATGCTTTTATTCTTTTCTATTCTTTTTCTCTACTCATGTATTTTGCTTTTCTACACTTGAGCTCAATGCTTTTCTTTTGCGTTTCCATTTTTCCCATGCAACCCCAAACTTGAACCTTTTCATTCCATACAATTATTCTCAACCCAACTCAAGATAAGTAACATCGAATCAAAGGGTTTCATCCTGTTTTAGGCTAAGGTTCAAAAAGGATAAAATCTTTAAAGCTTTTTGGGTGGAAAATTTGGCTAGAAAAGGGTTTTCAAACATGGCCTTGATCATTTGACATTCACATAAAAATCAATCAATCATCAAGATTAAGGCAATAAAATTTATGCTTCAATGTGAACAATACATACAACAATAAAAACTCTGGGGCTCAATACCTCACACAACATGCTTTCTCATGCACAGTCATTCATACATCCTGCTTAGCATCATGACCACAATCATACTTCAACACACATCTGTTTCACAGGATGTTAACATGCATACAACTCAATAATCATCCACATCAAATCATTATCAAATAGACTCATCATGTAGAGTAGTCAGTCAAACATCTTCAGGAAAAGTATTTAAGTCAAGCATACACACTGAAAAAAAAATTCAAAAATTATTCTAAAAATTTAAATGCAAAAGAGAAGAAGAAATCCTAGGTTGCCTCCTAGTAGCGCTTGTTTAACGTCGCGAGCCTGACCCAAACCTGTTTAGCATTTGTCAGTAAATGCTAGTCGTCCAACACCCTTCAGTAGGTGTACCTTCCGGGTATCCTTCAGTAGATACCAAAAGTTTAGCATCCCTCAGTAGATGCTACCCAAAAATTGTTCCAAAATTTACATGATCAAAAGAAAAATAAAATAATAAAAATAAAAATTGTCTTAAAGTACAAAAAGTTCTTCTCAGCAATCAACTCTTCTTCCTCACACTGGAATCTTCATCATCCCACCTTCTCAGCTTTTGTCTTTCTACTTGGCGAATAGCAGAGGAATATGGCCTTCTGATTTCCACCATTCCTTCCTCTTTGAGCTTCCTGTTGACAATCTATTTCCTGTTATTGTATATAACAGCTACACCCCGTGGAAATAGTTTGTCCTCTAAGTGGGGTGACTTTCCTTTATCTGTCTTTTCCTTTTCATGTGCCTGCAAAATAGTATAGCTGTTAAGATGATCATTACCTGTGGTGTTTTCTTCTCTGCCAACTTCTCTTCTAGCCTTTTTATATCTAGATCTGTTTATTACTCTTCTTCTTTCTCCTTCAGATCCCTTATAGGCTAGCACTTGGTCGTGATCTCTTTACACTATATATTTTCCCATCATAAACATGTATCGTCATATGAGAAGTCCTCATAAATGGCCTTCCCAAAATTAATGGAATTATTCCATCATTTACCATATCCACTACCATGAAATCAACCAAGAATTCCAACTCTTCAATTCGAACAATTGCGTCTTCCACCCTACCCAAAGTTTTTTATGGATCCATCTGCAACGGTCAAGGAATTGTATGCTGGTTTCAATTTTAGCCCTCTAATCTTCTTGAAGTCACTGAAGGACATTAAATTCACACTAGATCCTGAATCGATCATAGCTCTCCCTATATCCACATCATTGATCACACAAGGGAGAGTCAAACCTCCTAAATCCTTCAATTTTTGGGGATGGTCTTTCTTCCTTGGTTTAACGATCCGTGCTTGATCTTCTTCCTCCTCATCAAGATCAGCTATCTTGCGAGGACGGTATTCATTCAGTTTCTCATCTTTAGGCACTTGCGGAAACGCTCCAGGCATGATAGTTACCTGATTAAAAATTTCTCGGAATAACTCGTAAGGACTCTTCAGCTTCCTTTCCTTCTTCTCTTCCTCTTTGCAATTTTTCTGCTTATTGCACTTACTCTTACCAACCATCTCTTCCTCTTCATCTTCACTGCTCCCAATTTCAATTATTTCTTCTACTGGCTTCCTTTTATTTCTCGTCATCACCACTTTGCATTCATCCTTGGGGTTAACCTCAGTGTTAGCCCGGAGCTGGTTTTTTTCTGCGGTGTCAACTCTTTTTGGCAACTGCCCAATTTGTGTCTCTAGTGCTCTAAAACTAGCTTGGTCACTTGCTTGTTTAGACTCATAGACTTTCAGAAATTTGTCAAACCGGTCATTTAATTCTCTCGCGGTCTCCGTCAAGCTGTTCACCTGCTGCCATAGAGGTGATGGTTGCTGCTGCCGGAAGCCTCCTACTTGCCTAGAAGAAGTGTTCTGATTTTGTCCAATACCGGGGTGGTTCTTCCAACCTTGGCTAGAGTTTCCTTGGTTAGAACTACCTTGCTTAAACGGTAATTGATTTCCCATGTAGTTGACATCCTGCTGCATTTCTTCAGGAAAAGCACATTGACCATTGATGTGGTCACCACCGCATAAGTTGCAAAGTTGTTGAGTTTGAGAAATATTTATTAACCCTGTTGGAAATTCAGAAAGGACCTTTGTCAGCTTGTCCAATTTCTGGTTAAGAATATGATTCTGCGCAGCCATTGCATCATTAGCAGGAAGATGCAAAATTCCTCCTTTCTGTGCGCCCCTCTCACTTTGGGAAGCTTCATTCAGAGCCATGTCTTCAATCAAGTCATAGGCTTCATCCTCAGTTTTTCTATTTATACTGCCTCTAGCTGAGGCATCCATCATCATTTTTGACTGAGTGTTAAGCCCTCCTAGAAAAGCAAGCAAATAAGCAGTCTTGTCAAATCCGTGGACTGGAGTTTTTCTCAACAGGCCTTTGAATCTGTCCCATGCCTGTCCGAGAGTTTCATCCATCCCTTGCTTGAATGAGGAGATTTCGAGCTTCCCTTAAAATGAATCTTGGTTTGCGAAAAAAAACTGGTGACAAACTGTTTGGCCAACGCATCCCAGTTTATGAACGTCCCATCAGCAAATGAGTGCAACCAATCCTTGGCGTTTCCTCCCAAAGAGAATGGGAATAGGCTAAGTCTGATCCTTTCATCTGAGACTCCGGCCATCTTAACAGTATTGCAAATTTTTCCAAAGATAGTCAAATGTTTGTAGGGATTCTCACTTGACAATCCATGAAACTGGTTGGTTTGGACCAACTAAATAAGTGCAGGGCTCATCACCAAATTTTTTGCGTGGTCCGCAAGAATGACAATGCTGTTGAAATTCAAGGGACCCACAGTGTTAGCTGAATCCCCAGTGTACGTCTCTGAGGAGGAGGTTGTTCCGCCATCTCCTCCAAGTCCTGTGCAAAAGGTTGCAAAAGTGGTTCAGGAGAAGGAAAGTTTTCACGTTCAAAATGATTAACTCTCCTCCCTCTCCTGTCTGGTAGCCCCTCGAGAAGAGGTTGCTGATCTTTTCTGCTCCTAGTGTGTACTCCTTCCTGCATACACAAGAGAAAATACCCCTAAAAGCACTTTTACAGAAAAATAAAATAAAGCAAACAAAAGAAAAATATAAACAAATAATTACAAACAAGTCAAATTCAGTCAATTCACACTACTATATAAGTCAAACCTCGAGTCCCCAGCAACGGCGCCAAAAACTAGTTCGCAGATTGACAAGTGTACCAAATCGTATCAAGTAATAAAAATGGTAAAACCTATTATCGTTCTTCCCATGAGACTAGAAAGGCCTTATCGTTCGCGTGAATCAAAATCGTAAGACTTGCGGAGAAAATCAATATTTGTGGTGGATGCAATGACAGAAAATAAATATGCAATGTGTGATTCAATTGACAAGATTCAAGCAATATATGAATGGAGGTGTTGGGGGTTTACAATTTCACTTAATCCTCTCTCTTTTATATACTCCTCTTGTTTAAATAGCTTTATTATCTAATTGCATCCAAACTTTCTTGGCCTCCCCTTAACCCGATCCCTCAGCGAAAAGGGCCTATTATTCATTACAAACAGAAGCAAATATAATTGGTCGTCCTACTCCCCTATCCCTAGGTAGTATTGCTTAACTAAGGAAAATCTCACCATTTCGGGTCATTACTGTACGTCCCCGTATCAATAAAGTCAAAGATCAATTACCGAATGAGTCAAACGATAAAGGCGTTAAGCACAGTATGAGAATCCAATAATTGATAATAAACTCATATGAAAACATATAAGTCAAACAAGAGTTTCAATAAACGAGAGTATCAAAAGATTACATTGTTCCCCCAACAACAAAAAGGGTTTAGTTCACCATAGTCATGGTGAACCAAGATTAAAATAATGGAAGATATGGAAAGCAAACCCTACAAAAGACGAAAAGGAGCCTAAGCATCCAAGAGATCCTCTCCAAAGAGTGCAAAGTAGGTCTGGCCGCCCTCCTCTGTCAAAAGAATGAATTGGTATTCGTAACAGGGCTATTTATAGGTGAGAAGTGCAGCAGAAAAATAGGCCCAAGCCCAGCTGACCACCGCCCGGGGTCACACTTTGACGCCCGGCGGTGGATCTTAAATCGCACCACCGCCCGACGGTAGGGGTTTACCGCCCGGCGGTTTCCCTGGTGCCGCAAAACCGCCCGGCGTCAGAGGTCTACCACCCGACGTCCAATGCTGGTGCCTTCTCCTCCCGTTTGACCGCCTGACGCCAGGGGTCTGCCGCCGAGCAGTACCTAGACTCTTCTTTTCTTTGATTTTCGCGCTTTTCTTGAGTCTATGACCTTCATCTTTATTCCCAATCTTCACTTCTGTCAATTTTGCTGCAAAACAAGCATAAAATTGCTAAAAACAACTTTTGACTCTCGACTGACTCATTTATTGAGTTTTGTTTGATTTCAAGCTCATTGTAAGCAATAAAGCGCGTAATTTAGTCCAAATTAGCATATGAAAATAACGGTTTTTCAACCGTTATCACGTGTCGAGGGCGTTGCAGTGAAGTGGTGTTGGCTAATTCGTAGTGCTCAATTGCCACAACAACAGGTCATGATTTATTTCCTTTTGAATTTGCAGTGAAGTGTCGTAATTTTTGAAGTTTCATTTGGAGCACACATTTAATAATTGGGCGTTTATGCATTCTTGGTTATGCTTTGTGTAAATTGAAGTATCGATTGATAATTCCCTTTCTGGCATGCAATTTTTTTATCCACACTGTATAGATGAATTATATGTGCTCTGATGTTGAAAAATAATAGATTTTTTCATTGTTCTTAGTAGCTTCAGTTCATCTATAATATCTAAATTTAATTTTAATCATCCCATTTCTTTATCATGAACCAACTATCCTCAATCTGTGGATTGTTTATATTTTTGATGCTGAAATTGATTGTAATTTAGAACTGAAAAATATTGGTGGGAAACTGTCCTCTCTAGTTATGTGAAATTAGGGGTTGAGATTCGGGGTTGAAATTTGAGGACTCTTTATAACGAGGCCAGCTTGTGTTAGAGGATATTTCTAGTGAAATGGTGGAATTCCGTATCATTTTGTTTATAATTATCGCGTGAAAAGAAATGTGCAATGTGTAGTTTGTCGAGGGTTATATTACTATATAAAATGCCCTACAATTTGCGGAGGGTTATATTACTAAGGAGAAAGGGTTTTTGGAATTTTGTCTTGAGAAAAGATGGCCCTGAAGTTTAGAGTAAGAGGAATTGGTGCAGAAAGAAAATGGGTAGAGGTAAAGTGTGGCTGCTTTTAGAGGCCTGGAAGTAATTATAGTGGAAGTTAGGTGCAGGGATGTGCGGCTCGTAGATGTTGAAGAAGAAAAGAAGGAAGAGGAAAGGGTATGATAGATCATGTAGGGGGGACCTAGTTCTCTCTCGGTTTTGGCTGAGAAGGAAATAAAGTAAAGTTGGGTTGTGTAAATGTATATATAGGGCTGCTTAAGTTTGAGAGTGAAGAAAATAGAGATTTGACTTAGAAGGGAGAGGTAGAGAAATGGGTTTGTGTGAAAGTACATATAGTGCAGCTTTGTAAACAAGCTTTAAATGTTAACAGAAAGTTAAAAAAGCAACCTAAAACCTACCTCTCTACAAAAACTCAAAAATTCACTATTGAGAACCTAAAACTATGCAAAAACTAATTTCAAATCATGAAAATTGCTTTAGACTAACAAATGAAACTGTAATGTAACTATCTAAACATATTTTAAATGGTATAATATTATTGAAAACTATGGTAACTGCTGAAAACAGGAAACAAATCAAAATATGCTAAAAAAACGGGGAAGATGCACTAGAAAGGTCAAAAATTGCAAATAACACTATTACTATAAGATGGTTATGTTGTTGGGGTTAGACTTCACCAAGTTCCCTCTCATGTATATAAGAATTCTTCTTTATTCATTAATGCTAACGTCCCTCACTAAAACACTTAAACACGATCCCTCGGTAAATAAGCATGTCCCTAATTACCAGTTCATACGATTCCTAGCATTCCTGGTAAAAAGATGTGAAGATCAAGAGGTTAAGACGACTAAGACTCATACCCTCATCCCTGAGCAATATAACCCTTAGGAGTAATTCAACAAGGACCTGAATTGAAAGGAACCTCCCGACACTCATGCAACTGACAGATAATGCTATTGTATAAGCAAGAATAAAGCAGATGAACTACTCTAGCAAATAATGAAATAAAGCATATAGAATTAAGAATCAATTCAAATACATGAGAGTTCACAAGGTTACATCATTCTCTAACAACAAATAGAAATTAGTTCCCCATAGACATGGGGGAACCTATGAACAATGGAAGAAAGAAAGAGAGAAAGAAAGACTAAGAATTGGCTAAGAGTGTATTGCTATGCTCTTCTCTGCCAGGGATGCAAAACCTAGAGCCCCAGGGTCCTATAAATAGTGCCAGAAGTGTCCCAGAGTGCGGCCCAGTCCAGAAGAATAAAAAACAGAGTAGAAACAGGGCCTAGTTCACTAAAATCTTTGCCTAGGTGTCTAAGGAGGTCGCCCGGGCGAGAATTGGACCTCATGTAAGGCCCAGGCGCTCATTTGAATGCCCAAGTTTTGAATTCCGTCGCTCAGGCGTCGGGGCCGTCGCCCAGGCGACCAACGGTAATTTTCTAACGCATTTGTTGACTTTTTCTGGTTGACTGGTTGACTTTTCTGATTGACTGGTTGACGTTTCTGCATTCTGGTTGACTTTTCAACACTGCAACAATTTGGTACTTTAATTCTTCCTTTAAACCATTCGATAGCCTACAAAATCAAGGGAATTAGTAAAAAAATCATCAAGTTCCACCTCAACTCTTTTATTTATAAAACTAAAGCAAAAACATGAGTCAAAGCAAGTTTCTGAATGAAAAAAGGTGTTTTTAGTATCAAAATTACATCACAAATAACGGTGTTTTAAACTGTTATCACAACCTCATACTTAGAACTTTGCTTGTCCTCAAGCAAACAGAATGTAACCCAGCTTTTCAGAACAATTACTACAATGACTCAACTTTTTCAAGAACTTTCTCTTTCAAGACAAGGAATCACTTTTATCAATTGAGCATAAAGATCTTAGTCAAGATGTCCAGATGCCTTAATTCAATTAGCGTCAATGTGATGCTTCAAATACTTCCAACAGGTGCTATCCTTAAAAATGATCAATCAACCAAGCAAAGATGCAATCAAAAATTCAGAGAACTATTCCTCACCAGGGAAAGTGTTTCACTCAAGTACTCAAAAATATATCTCTCAAGTATTCAAAAGTGTCTCACTCAACTCACAGGTGTATGGTGTGGTGTTTCTCTCTGTTATCACAATGTTATACAAATTAATTTTGCCTTCCATTTAACCACAATCAAACATACTCACAAGCAAGTTATCATCACAAGGGCTTTTCATGGCTTTTAACTTGGCTAGGCTAAGAAGGAAATTGGTTTTTCTGGTCAGCAAAGTTCCTTGAGTCAGGAGAGACATTTGTGTAAGTATCATTAAAACAAACTTTCTTCCCGTTTCTCAGCTTTTCCTTGCAGTGAGCTCTTTCTTTTCTTTTTGAATTTTTTTTTTCTTTTCTCACTTTTGCCTTTTCTTTTCACTTGCTTTTCTTTTGATTGCTCATTGCCTAGAGAGGTGGGTTGTTTCCTGGTAACCCCAAACTTGAACCTTTATCAGTACCTCATCAAATGTTCTCAACTTAACTTAAGGTAAAGATTTTTCGAAAAGGTTTTTCAAGACATGGATAAGGCTCAAGGTTCAAAGGTTAGAACAAATTGTGTTCTTTTTAGTGGGCAAAAATATTTTGAAGGCCAAAAGAATAAGGGATAACAAAAGATGGCCTTGATCACATGGAACCTGCAGGCAAGTAGTTCATTCACAAAAAATTTGGGCAAAATCATTCATGCTTTCAAAGTAATAACAATTAAAAAAAATACTCTGAAGCTCTAAACTCACACAAGTAAACTTACAAGTTCTAGAATTTACAAAAACATCCTGCTCAGTATCTCAATCAAACTTTATGTCAAGCACCTGTCTCACAAATTAGGATTCATCACTTATAGCACATCATGCATCATCTCAACTTCAATCAAACACTAGAATCTCATAAAGCAAAACTTATCACACAAAACAAGCACAGTTGAATCAAAATAGTTCAGTTCATTCAACCAGAGCACAATAAAAATAAATTAAAATGAAATAGTCAAAAACAAAAATTAAAACAAAAATAAAAATTGAAAGTTCAGAGAACTGGGTTGCCTCCCAGCAAGCTCTTCTTTAACGTCACTACCTTGACCCAATAAGTTCATCATAGCATCCATCAGTAGATGCTAATCTTCCATGGTGTCCCTCAGTAGACACCAATCTTTCTTATCTTCATTGGCATCCATCAGTAGATGCCTAATCACCTAACATTCATCAGTAGATGTCTAGTCATCATCCTCTTCCATAGCAACATCCATCAGTAGATGTTACCTCAAACTCTTTCAGCATCCATCAGTAAATGCAAATCTTTCTCATTAATATCCTTCAGTAAATGTTAATTTTTCTCTTCTTCATCAGCATCCATCAGTAGACACTGTTAGTACTGCCATCAGAAGCAGCGCATAACCTAAAAAAAAAACTCAAACATACAAAAACAAAATCAAATCCAAACCACACAAATAAAAAAAGAATAAAATCAAATCAAATAAAATAAAATCAAATAGAATAAAATAAAATAAAATTAAATATAATAAAATCAAATAAATCAAATCAAATTAAATAAAATAAAATGGAATAAAATCAAATAAAATCAAATGAGATAAAATAAAATAAAAGAAAAGAAAAGAAAAAATAAAATAAAAAAATTAGGAATTGGGTTCAAAATATTTTTTCTTTTTGTTGAATTTTTTTAGGAATTAATATACCCAGGAACCTGTTGCAGTGTCCTAATCTTAGGAACTTTAATCTCCAATTTCTTGTAGATTTCCATGAAATGCTCAAACTGTTTCTCCTTTTTCTTCCTATGGTCATTTTTTGGGTGAGGAGGAGGTTTTTCATATGATTCTTTCTTTTTGCTTTCATCATTCCCCTCTCTCTTTTTCTCCATGGGGCACTCCTTAGGGCACAAAGGACTTTTCTAAATTTTTTTCTCTTCTCTCTCAACCCCTTCTTTTTCTTCCTCTCCATCTTTCTTTTTTTCACTCAAAAATTCTTTTTCTTCTCTCTCATCCTCTTCCTTTTCTACTTCTTTCTCTTTCTTACTCAAATTTTCTTTTTGTTCTCTCTCTACTTTTATCTCATCTTCTTTCTCTTCTTCTTATTGCTCTTCATCGCTTACTCTTTTCTTCTTTTCTCTTTATTTTTCTCTCATCCTCTCTCTTTTCTTCTTTTTCTCTTTCCTCATCTGGAACTTTGTCACTTTCAATGACAACATCTTTGCATTCTCTTTCAGTATTAAGATCACCCAACATCTGCATCAGGAGGTTAAACTGGTCGTCATCCTTTCGGATTCCGCTTCAATGTTTCTCTGACTTTCGAGGGATCCTTGTATGTACTCTTGGAGGGCCTCATTAAGCCTTGTAGTCTATCATCTTGTGGTGGACTAGTGAATAGTCCTTCACCTTGCTCATATTGACTTTGATTTGTGCTTGGGTCAGGTTCCCACCAGTAGTCGGAATCCTCCTGGTAGAAATGCATCCTGTTAGATCATATTATGAGGCCTGCACAAAAATTCTAGAGAGATATTGTTAGTGATAAATACAAATTAATAATAAAAATTTTGGGGGTTAAAAAATAAAAGTAAAATGGAAAATTAAAATTTATGGAATAAAACAAAATAAAATAAAATAAAATAAAGTCAAAATCAATCAAGAACACACAAATAGAATAACTTAAACCGTGAATCCCCGACAACGGCTCCAAAAACTTGTTGGGGCAAATCGCAAGTGTACCGAGTCGCACAAGTAATATAAAATGGTAAGACCAAGTATCGTATCCTAGAGGACTCTCGGCACTGAACAATTGTGTGAAAACAATATTAATTAATACTTAAAGGAAACGACATCATGGTTTTGTATTGCAAAAAGAAAAAAATACAACAAAGTAAAATTGATCAATGGCAAAAGAGCATAGAGATAAATGGAGGTAGATTTATATGAGATGGGTATGTTTTTGGGGTTACACTTCACCAAGTTCCCTCTTATGTATATAAGAATTCTTCTTTATTCATTAATGCCAATGTCCCTCACTAAAACACTTAAACCCGATCCTTCGGTAAATAAGTTTGTCCCTAATTACTAGTTCATACGATTCCTAGCATTCCTGGTAAAATAATGTGAAGATCAGGAGGTTAAGATGACTAAGACTCATACCCTCATCCCTGAGCAATATAACCCTTAGGAGTAATTCAACAAGGACCTGAATTAAAAGGAACCTCCCAACACTCATGCAACTCACACATAATGTTATTGTATAAGCAAGAATAAAGCAGATGAATTACTCTAATAAATAATGAAATAAAGTATATGGAATTAAGAATCAATTCAAATACATGAGAGTTCACAAGGTTACATCATTCCCCAACAACAAATAGAAATTAGTTCCCCATAGACATGGGGGAACCTATGAACAATGGAAGAAAGAAAGAGAGAATGGAAGACTCAGAATTGGCTAAGAGTGTATTACTATGCTCTTCTCTGCCAGGGATGCAAAACCTAGAGCCCAAGGTCCTTTAAATAGTGCCAGAAGTGTCCCAGAGTGCGGCCCGATCCAGAAGAATAAAAAACGGAGCAGAAATAGGGCCCGGGCCCCTAAAATCGTCGCCCAAGCGTCTAAGGAGGTCGCCCGGGCGAGAATTGCACCTCATGTAAGGCTCAAGCCCTCATTTGGACGTCCAAGCTTCAAATTTCGTCGCCCGGGCGTTGGGGCCGTCTCCCGGGCGACCAATGGTAATTTTCTAGTGCGTTTGTTGACTAGTTGACTTTTCAACACTACAACTGTTTGGTACTTTAATTCTTCCTTCAAACCATTTCGATAGCCTACAAAATCAAGGGAATTAGTTAAAAATCATCAAGTTCCACCTCAACTCTCTTATTTATAAAGCTAAAGCAAAAACATGAGTCCAAGCAAGTTTCTGAATGAAAAAGGGTCTTTTTAGTATCAAAATTGCATCACAAATAACGGTGTTTTAAACCGTTATCATGTACCGAGTTGCACAAGTAATATAAAATGGTAAGACGAAGTATCGTATCCTAGAGGACTCTCTGCACTAAATAGTTATGTGAAAACAGGATTAATTAAGACTTAAAAATAAAAGAGATCATGGATTTGTAGTGCAAAAATAATAAAGAAAACAAATTGCAATTGATCAATGGCAAAAGAGCACAGAGATGAACGAAGGTTGATTTATATGAGATGGGTATGTTGTTGGGGTTAGATTTCACCAAGTTCTCTTTCATGTATATATGAATTCTTCTTTATTCATTAATGCCAACGTCCCTCACTAAATTACTTAAACCCAATCCCTCAGTAAATAAGCTTGTCCCTAATTACCAGTTCATACAATTCGTATCATTCATGGTAAAAAGATGTGAAGATCAAGAGGTTAAGACGACTAAGACTCATACCCTCATCCCTGAGCAATATAACCCTTAGGAGTAATTCAACAAGGACCTAAATTGAAAGGAACCTCTCAGCACTCATGCAACTCACAGATAATGCTATTGTATAAGCAAGAATAAAACAGATGAATTACTCTAACAATTAATGAAAAAGCATTTAGAATTAAGAATCAATTCAAATACACGAGAGTTTACAAGGGTACATCATTCCCCAACAAGAAATAGAAATTAATTCCCCACAGACATGGGGGAACTCAATGAAAAATGGAAGAAAGAGAGAGAATGGAAGACTAAGAATTGGCTAAGAGTGTATTGTTATGCTCTTCTCTGCCAGGGATGCAAAACCTAGAGCCCCAGGGTCCTTTAAATAGTGTCAGACGCGTCTGAAAGTGCGGCCCGGTCCAAAAGAATAAAAACAGAGCAGAAACAGGACCCGATCCAAGTGAAATCACGCCCAAGCGTCGCAGGGAGCTCGCCCAAGCGAGAATTGAAGCTCATGTAAGGCCTGTGTGTTAGATTTGGACGCCCAAGCTTCGAAGGTCCACTGCCCGGGCATCGGATGCCACCACCCGGGCGACGAGCGTCATTCCTGGTCGCTTTGTTTTCACTCCTAGATGCTCGGGCTTTGGGTTTTCCTTCCCTTTGGTGCCTCTTTTACCCCTTCTAAGCTCCATCTTCTTGGCTTTTCACTTCTTCTTCCAGTATTACTTCAATCTCTGCAAAACAAGGGGAATTGGTCATAAAATCATTCAAATCAACCTCAAATCTCTTGTTCACACATTTTATTGAAAACTCATGAATCCAGACAAGTTTCTAAGTGAAAAATGGTGCTTTTAGTATCAAAATCACATAGTAAATAACGGTGTTTTAAACCATTATCACAACCCCAAACTTAAAACTTTGCTTGTCCTCAAGCAAACAACTGTAACTTAACTTTTCAGAACAATCACTACAATGACTCAACCTTTTTCAAAAACTTTTTCAAGACAAGGAATCACTTTTATCTCAGTCAAGAGTTGCAGATGCTTCAATTTAATCAGCATCTGTGTAATGTATTTTTAACCTCAAAACGACTTGGTTTGACCTAACCTCAAAACGACTTGACTTAATTTCAACATAAACCAACATAATTTAATTGAGGTTCGGATCTACTTAACTAATGTTGGCTCCAAATCAAATTAATTCAACTTAGATTTAAGTCTACTAGATTTGACTCTAACTCAAACTAATTTGGTCAAACTTTACATAAATCTGACATTACTAACATGAAATATTTTATCCAAATAAAAAGATAAAAATTCAGTTAATTTGGATTATATTATCCAAATACATATTTAAAAAATATAACAATTTAAAATAAAATCAATTCAATTTCAATGTTTTTTAATGTCTTAAAAATTATAAAGTTCCTTACTAAAAAGATCATAATAAAATAATACATTAATTTCCAACTTACACTAATTTTCGTACACGATCCTTTGTTTATGGATATGCCTAATTAATAACTTCCATAAGTATATTTTATTATAAAATTCTTATTTTTTTCAAAAAGAAGTAACAATAAATTGGATTTCAAATTATATTAAAAAACTATTTTTTATTCTGATAATTTTTTAAAGTAATGAAAATTTAAAATATTTCTAATTAATAATTTAACTATAATTTTATAATTTATAACTATTTTATTTTTTCTATTTAAAAAAATTAAACAAACAAAAAAAGATCAAATAGGTTGTTAAGAAAATAACGTTTCAATATGTCTATTGAAAAATAATATTCATTTGACTTATTTGCAAATATTTTCTCTAAAAATTATATTATTTTAAAAAAGTCTTCCATAATATCCTGAACATGCACTATTTTTACAAAAAATCTCGAATTTCTTACATTATTTTACAATATAATAATATAAATTGTCAGTGGTTGCTGCTTATGATAGTTACCTATGACTGTATCATTGTTGTGCCCACAGCCAACTACAACAAATTAATGAATTAAAGCACCACAGCTATCTATGAAACAAAACAAATATCTATAAACTGATGCCATTAAGAGCAATCCATCACTTAAATGGAAATTAATTTAAGGGACTGAACAGAAAAAAGAAATAAAAAAAGGAAAATTTGTTTAATTTAAAATAATTACGAAGTTTCATAATTTCAGTTTATTTTTACTCTCTTTTTGTTTCTAGAGATAGGTTAGAGGATATATTGTCACTTTTCTTTCCAGATCTGCCAATAATGCTGTCATATAATCATTGCCTTTCCTTATATGTCTACAATAATTCCCGAACCTCACGTCACGGCGTTAAGTTTTTTAAATATCACCAATACATTGTCCCCTACTGACCTTTACAGTTATTCATGTTTCAGTAAAAAATTTAGACCTATATTTAAATATTTAATTTTTTTTATTTTTATATTTATTTTCAAAATATTTGTTAAACAAAGATAACATAGTCTTTCTCTAAATTGACAATAATTTTAATAAAACATTTAATAAAAATTTGATTTTATATTTAAATCTATAATTTATTTTTAATTTAAAATTTTTAATTTAATTAAGTTTTTATATTATTTAAATAAAAATAATATAGTTTCTGAAATGGGTTATTACCAATATAAGATTATATTAGTTGGTGAGCTTTTTATTTTTTATTTTTAATATTTTAAAAAAAAATTATCACATGCCAAATAAACATATATTATTATCTCAAAAATCTAAATTTATTTTTTTATCTTTTTTATTTTGATTCAATTGATTTTTAAGATAATTTTTTTCTTCATATTAAATTTAATTTTATATAAATATTATACTGATATTTAATTAAAATATAATATTTTTATTAAATATTTTTAATAAGATTAAATTTTTTTAAATTTATTTTATATTGAATTTTATTTAAATTTTGTTTTAAAATTTTAAACGTATTTATATTAATATTTTATTACATATACTTTAATATTATTTCTTATTTGAATTTATATTTCAAATAATTGAATATAAATTTACAAAACTATACAAATATTTGAAATATAAATTTATAAATGTATACAATCTTAAAATTAACATAGGACTTGATATTGTCACTGTCGCATCATAATAATTTTTGTTAGGTGATAAAACATTCATTTGACACCTCAGTTTTTTTTTTTAAAAAGTAATAAAAAATAAAAAAATAAAATAAAAAAAATAAATCATGATACATAACATATGAGTTAATGTCATTAATACAATACTAAATGGAAACCAAATGCATAATTAAACCTTGTAGTGAAAATTGGATGTAGTCCCTCTTTGAAATTTTGGACTAATTTAGTCCCTTATCTTTAAAACTGCATGAATTTAGTCCCTTTAACCAAAGTTTGTTAAGTTTATTTAAGGTTTCAAATGCATTTCTCAATTAACATTGAAGAAAAAATGTGTTAAACAGTTTAAATAACTCAAATGGTATCTTGAAATACATTTGAAATGTCAAATAAACTTAGCAAAATTTGGTTAAAAAGTCTAAATTTACATATTTTTAAAGTTGAGGGACTAAACTAGGCCAAAGTTTCAAAGAGGGACTAATTCCAATTTTCACCGAAAATTAAGGGACCAAAAACATATTTAACCCTGTTTTATTGAAAATCCAGATAAACAAAAAAACATTATTTAATAAATTAACAACGTATATTCATCTGTTAACACTCTGGCAAGAGTACCAAATCGTACCAAGTAATAATAAACGGTAAGTTCGAGTATCGTTTTCCCAAGAGACTCAAGGAACTAAACTGTTGTACTTTTGCTTAACCGATCAAGACTATAAGAATAATATTTTGGGGTTTTTGAATGCAAAGTGCGAAAAAATAAACATGAATGCATTTTGGTCAATTGAGGCTAAACACAAAAGTGAATGGATGATGTTGATAATATGAGATGAATATGTTGTTAGGGTTTAGATTTCACAAAATCACTCTCATGCAAAAACTATTCTTATGAAATTCAATTTAGTTATCAATGTTCATGCAACTTTCTAATTTACTCTAAACCCGATTCCTTGGCAAAGAAAGCCTATTCCCAATTACTACTTTACTATTCCTAGTCTCCCTAGTAATTAGTCACGCATTAATGATAGAAGCTTAAAGCATTTGACTGTCCTATTCCTATTCCTAGGTAATATTTCATAATCAAGAGAATTCTCCTCATGTCTAGATTTTCCTGTACGTTCCCATATCAACAAAATCAATGATCATGACATTGAATGAGTTAAACAATGCAAGCTTTAAATTCAGAGAAGAAAACCTAAACTATTGATAATGAAAGTATATGAATAAAATAAGAAATTCAAATACAAGAGAGTTTAGAGGTTACATCTTCCCCAATAACAAATGAGATTAGTTCTCCATCATCATGAAGAAACTAGGTGTACAATGGAATGAAAGAGAGAAAACCCTAGAAAGAGAAAAGGAGAGTTGTCAATTCCCCAAATCTGCCCCCAAAGGGGTAAAAAGTGTGTTTCTGTGCCTAAGCCATCGAAAGATACATTCTCTAAGATGTTATGGCCTTTAAATAGGGTAGAAAAATAATAGAAAACGGGTCCAGGCCCAAAACAGATAATAAAATTAACAGAAAATCTGGCCCAGATCCACGAAAATGGCGCTCAGCGCTACAGTACCACTCAGCGGTAGGTGCGGCACCCAAAATGGTGCCCAACGGTGACACCCAGGCAAAAAATAGTGAAACACGTGTCTCGAGACTAGCGCTCAACACTACTTTTTCTGCACTCTGGACAACTTTTCAGCATTCTGGTTGACTGATTGACTTTTCTAGTTGATTGTTCTGCACTCCAGTTCTTTGATACTTCTACCCTTCTTTCAAATCATTCCAAAAACCTACAAAATCAAGGGAATTTAGTGATAAAATCATAAAGTATAACCTCAACTCTCTTATTCACAAAACTAAAGCAAAATCATGAGTCCAAGCTAGTTTCTAAGTCAAAAAGGGTGCATTAAATATCAAAATTAAGTATCAAAATAACGGTTTTTGAACCGTTATCAATCTGCTTCCGTAAAAATAGGATCATCATAGTGAAAACCACCACCAGAAATGGTAGGGTAAGTTAACAAAACAATATAAAAACCTTAATTTTGAAAATAAACTCCAAAAGTGATTAAAATCCCAACACATTTGAATAGTAATTCAAAAATTTAGTTAATTGAAAACAATATACCAATATGTTGCAGTCATGGAAACATATGTATTTTCAACATCATAAACAATTACATGTATTGTCATCATCAAAAATAAAAACTATATGAGGAGATGGGTTTAGCATTCATATTGCTTCCCCTATCAATAATATGTTTATGAAACATTATATCAAAGTTAAGATTTCATACCAAGATGCTCTGCCATATATGGTTCTTCACATTCTCTGAAACATGGTCCCAATCATCACAAAGAATGGATGCCTTGCTTGTACTGAGCAAGGCTACAAAACTAATGAATTTCGTACTATTTTCTCCCAAGGGTTTACAGGTCTGCGTATCAAAATGAATGGGCAGCCTATGATCAGCATTGCAGGTGTCTGTCAACTCTCTCAACCTAGTCCCAGACCTACCTTTTTTTTCAGGTAGGCATATGAATGTCGTCCCCACCTTGTGAAGGTGGGAGATCACCAGATGGCGCGTCACTTGTAACACCCCTATTCAGGCGTTACAATTACTATGTTTTTCAAAAAAAACATATACACTTAGATAGATCAAAATATCTGTCTACATTAACAAAAATAGTACATTATTACAAACCAAATAGTTTGAAAATAAAACATCCATACATAAATAAAATAAATAAATAAACATAATCTCAAGCCTCTTATCCCATGTCTCTCATCCTTTTAAGCATGTCCAGAAGCATTAGTCAATTCATCTTAATAATATCTGCTCCCGTATAATATCACGCATTATACGATCATCGCATTCACAAACACACACAAGCAAGGGTGAGCTATTGTAACAAAGTAATATGATATATTTAGATTAATAACATAATATCTAACTTATAAATCAAATCTCTTTATAATACAATAAACACACCATGATCATCATAAACTCAACCCAGTCAATTAATCGTATGAATATCGAACTCTAAATAGGTTATACGCTTACAGTGGTACTTTACTCAGATACATCATATCCTACTCTGTCCCCTAAAGTGGATCTTCGGATATAAATAAAATGACTGAAGCTACATCTTATCCTACTCTGTCCCTCAAAGTGGATCTTCAGATAAGGATGCACTTACTTGCTAGCTCAATTATCATATCCTACTTTGTCCCCCAAAGTGGATCTTCAAATATGGATTTCCCACTCTTTACCATACTCTCATTACACTCAAAAATTCTTTTTTTTTATCCAACATCATAACATTCATTTCTTACAGCCATCGAACAAAATGAATATCACAAAATAAATGAATAAACGTAAAGTAAATAAAATAAACTTATTGGGGAAATAAGAAGTTGCATCGGCAGAGCCAGTTAGACAACTTCTCATCCTTCCAAAATTGCAAAGTAAATAAATGTAAATAAAAAACAACTTAAAGAAATAATATCGTATTGGGGAAATAAGAAGTTGAATTCGGCAGAGCCTGTTAGACAACTTCTCATCCTTCCAAAAGTTTACAAAAATAAATAAATAAAGGTAAATAAAGAAATAATAACGTATTGGGGAAATAAGAAGTTGAATTCGGCAGAGCCCGTTAGACAACTTCTCACCCTTCCATAATCATAACAACATCAAATGATAATAAAAAATTAACACAAAAAAAATAGAATCAAATCACATAATTAACAAATACAGGTATCATCACAAAAGCAATTTCACAGTCAACACATAAATAAAAACAATAATTCCATATATCAAACAAGAACATAAAAAGGCACAAGGATAGCTCCCCTTACCTGATTCTCTTCTTCTCAGATGAAGAACACCTCTTCAAAATCTCTTGCTACCTTCTCTACAACTCAAATTCTAGCCCTAAAATCTCCTTATTTTCTAAGAACTCTTGCTTAGTTTCACCATACTTGTTAAAAACTTCATTTCCTCACCTATACTTATAGTTGAAGTTAGGGTTACTGTAGCAGTACTGTAGCTGTACTACATTTTACTGTAGTAGTACTGTAGCTGTACTACATTTCACTGTAGCAGTACTGTAGCTTGTACTACATTTTTCTTGTAGCAGTACTGTAGCAACACATGATTCACGTGT
This sequence comes from Vigna mungo, assembly GCA_036885675.1. Lineage (NCBI taxonomy): Eukaryota > Viridiplantae > Streptophyta > Magnoliopsida > Fabales > Fabaceae > Vigna > Vigna mungo. The sequence goes on from CP144700.1 coordinate 34,686,544, forward strand.
TACTGTAGCACTGTACATATTTCACTGTAGCATTATACATATTTTACTGTAGCATTATACGTATTTTACTGTAGCATTTATAAAATTTTTTTCTATTATTTCTAAAAATCTAGCCTCTTAATTACAACCATTTTGAAGGGTCTTACATTCTCCCCACCTTTAAAAATTTTCGTCCTCGAAAATTGAGTCACCAGGACAACATTACTTTATCCAAAAGACTATTATCTTTCAACCAAAAATTATTTCCTAATACATTTGAAGCTTCCCCATTATTTTTGCAATATAATCCTCACATTCCAAACTAGATGACATATATCAATATATATTATTATTTGTTTTTTTTTATTTATTATTATAATAATTTTTTTTTTATTTTTACCAACCAAATCATAGTCCATATACCCATGTGCATCACACACAAAACCATGTCACATGCTTAGCGTCACTCTATACAAGAGCTTATCAAGGCCGATACACATCCCCCTTGATGTGTAGGGTTGTCTCCCACCACTCCTCTAGTGAACTTATCAGGGCAATTCCCACTGCTCAAAGAGCTTATCAGGGCAACTCCCACCGCTCACCAAGGAAGCTTATCAGAGCCGACAACCACAACGCTACCTTAATTGTGGCGAGCTTATCTGGACTAGCATTTTTGCGTCACTCTCATTGCTTTGTACAGGAGCTTATCTGGGCCATTACACATTCTCCTAATGTGTAGTGTTGCCCCCCACCACTCACCATCTAGGGAGCTTATCAGGGCAAGTACACAACGCCACCCCCCATCGCCCATCCGAAGCTGCACCGGGCAAGTGCAAATGTACCTCCCACCACTCTCCTAGGGAGCTTATCAGGGCTGACAACAACAGCGCCGTTTTAATTGCAACATGATTCTCCATCTCCCAAGGATTTCCAACATATGCCAATTTGAGTTAAATTGAATACATTTTTTTTAACTCTGACCTTTGCTTAATGTTTTACTCATAACACTCTCTTCAAAGCTCTAAATAAGTTGATTCTTGTTTTTCTTGGATCCTAGACTCCAAAAATATTTCCAAACACTATTAACTCGTAATTTTTTTTTTTTTTAACAACAGAGCTTAACTACACTAAAATTATTAAAATCGAAATTTTAATCATGCTTTTGTATTTTTAACTTTGACCTTTATTGACTCTTTTGCTCATTATTCTCTCCATAACTCCGAATGAGATGATTTTTTTTTTGTAATGTAGACTCAAATTTGGTCACCAAACTCGTAATAATTTTTATTTATTTATTTATTTATTAGCCCATTATACTAATCTCGATAGTAAACATCATTTCATAATCAACTATCATCCATCTCAACCAACAATCCCAAACCACTCATGCTCAACAAGCATATAACCAATCAACGTTTCTCATTCAATTTTGTCTACTTATCAAAATAGAACAGACTAATCAAATAACATTTTTATAACATATCTTATACTTCCAAAATATGAGAAAGATCATATTTTGGAACTAGGCTTGTGAATTTTTGAAATTGTTAGATGAGACTGGGCTTTTGAAAATTTGAAATTGCCAGATGAAACTGGGCTTTTGAAATTTGAAATTTTTGAAAGTTGTAATTTTCAGAAGATTATTATTATTTTTATTTATTTATTTACCGGTACTATTGAAAGCCTCCGGTAAATATGACCGGAACTGTAGCTACAGTGAAATTTTTCGGTTATAAATAGAGCAACTAAGGACGTTGGTGGAGTTGCGATTTCTTGTGAGCACTTCTGAGATAGTGGCTGAGAGCTTCTGAGAGTTCCTGAGGGAGTGAGGAGGTTCTGCGAGTGAGAGTTCTGAGTGAGATCTGAGAGAGGGTGTCTACCTCGAGCGAAACCTCGGCCGAGACTCTGCTTCTGTAAGTTTCTTTCCCTCTATGCGCACTTCTTCTCTTTTGTTCATGTTTTTTTTTCTTCTTTTTTTTTATGTATATGCACACGGGCTATATAGGCTGGAAAACCGTTGTTAATCTCCCTTCCTTCGAAGGTATGGCAGAGACATTCGGGTGTAACAACGCCACGTACCCCATCTGTATTTTTTCTCTACGCTTTTATTTTGCGCTCCTTTATGTTCCTCGCACTTTACCTTTCTGTCATTTTTCTTTTGTTTTTTTTTGCCTTACGTTTACTTACATTCTTGCACTTTATTTTTCCGTCATTTTTCTTTTGTTGTTTTTTTTATGTACACGGGGTATATAGGCCGGAGAACCGCCACCTACCCCATTTAATTTTATTGTATATTTTCTTTCTTTTTTTTGTTATGGAAAATCGTAAAAATTGATGAACGCGGGGGTATATAGGTCGGAGAACCGCCACCTACCCCTCTTAAAATTTAAACAAGAAAATAGACCCATTGGACTTAGATCTGATTAGGATCCGTTGCGAGGACCATGAAATAGACCTATTTCCCGGACATTGAGAAACTGGGACTGGACAAATAAATTAAAAAATGAAAGACTTGACTTGACTTAAATCTGACAAATCTTATCTTGTTTTGTTTTGTTTTTGTTTTGTTTTGTTTTATTTTTTGTTTTTGTTTTTTTTTTCTTATTATTATTATTTTTTTGTTATTTTTTTTCGTTAGAAGTAATATGAACAAGAGTTCGGAAGGCATGGACGCGGGTTACAAACGATGGCGGTCTACCCCGGAGCAGGTTCAGATCTTGCTGAATATTTTCAACCAGGGAATCATCAATCCCAATCGCAATCAGAACCAGGAGATTGCCGAACGGCTCCGGGAGTACGGGGAGGGTTTTTTTTTGTTTTTTTCTTTTCGTTTGTTTTTTTATACTAATATTATTTTTTTTCATCTTGAGATCCTTCATGGGTCATTCCGCAGTTTTTTACAAGCTCCACCGACTCCATAGCTCTTGGATCTCTTCCCAATCCCTCCCATACGTGAAGAGGAAAAGAAGCGGACTTATTTCGTGCCGTTCCACATTAAAGCTCCTTCCACGGAGCTTTCTCTCAGATTGTCGTCTCCTTAAGGAGACCCCTTTTTATTTCTTTTATTATTGTTTTTGTGTTTTTTTTGTATATATATATATATTGCTTTTATTTTTTTTATTTTATTTTTAAATTGTACTTTAATTGGCCGCTTATGGCCGATATCCGAACAATTTATTTATTTTTTTTTGGACTGTATAATTAACGGCCACTTGTGGCCGACACTTGAACATTTTATTTTATTTATGCACTGTGATCATTATTTGCTTTGTTTTATATGCTAGTTAATGATTTTTCTACAGTGTTATACAATACGGTTGCTTAGCACATTGGTGGTACCATTTTCACACGAAGACTACGACATCTGGTTTTACCTATGAAATTCAGACAATACAAAATTCCATCATTTGAAAAACTGAGTAGTCCTAATAACTTTATAGACCTGAGTTATATGATTTACATGATACACCATTGTTTTATTCACTTCCAATAATGAAATTGAAATTTATTTGATACTAGCTCTCATTTGTATACTCCTTATGCTATCACAAATTTGTAATTCAAACTCAATTTCAAACTATAATGGAATAACTAGCATAATTATTAATTTCAAATGACCACACAAGCAAAAAAAAAATCATATTTAATGTCGTCTTTACAGAATTCAAAAGGATTGAACACTATAGGACTACAATTATCGATATGACACATTTTATCAACTAAGTACACATATCATGTATTAATAATACTACAATCATGAACAAATAAAAACATATACTTCAAAGTATAAATTTTACCAATAATCGCGTCAAATAGTATATCCATTCAAGCATCAATGATACATATATAGACTAGTTTTGAAACAACCCTAATATGTATACATTTATATATCCTAGTTTCTCCTCCTACAACTTTACTCCTAAAGGTATAAAGAATTTATGCATAATCAAAACATGTCATAACACCGAAACCATTGTGCCAACCACCATTAATCTCATACATGTTCGAACATATCATTCTCAATTAAACTCACAGTTTAATTATCTTCAACCATACTTAACAAATTATATTCTTATTTCATATAATTTCATTCACCATCAAATTCAAAGTTAAACTATTCTCATTCAGACTTAACAAAGTATTTTCACATACAACTCATCTCCATATCACTTTACCTCTTTAAACATGTATCAAAATATATCACATCCAAAATTAATCATAATTATCACAAGCATCCACACATTCATTTTCTCGTGCAAAACTAACTTCTTTAATTACATACCAAACAAATTGTTTTTTTTCATAAATCCTAACAACTTTTAACCAATCATTTATCATACAACAATGAACTTTTAACCAAAATTTTAAACAATAAAACAACCCCAAAATGTGCTACATCAAATGCCAAAACAGTTTACACACACACCATCCACTTATCAAACTTTAAAACATATTTGAAATAACATATTTTAAAGCTAAACAACAAAAAATATAGAGAGTTGGTAATAGATAACAAGTTATTAATTACAGTAACAACATCCAAACAGTACCAAACAACAAGGTTTATTGATGTGAAACAGATTTGAAACTTCATGGATTGCCATAAAAAATCTTTACAACAACAAAAAATGTTTTACATAACACCTATGAATTATATTTACATTTTGTTTTTTTTTTTGTTTTTTTTTTGTTTTTACCAACTCAAATCAAACTTTCAAGAGAGTTTCTACTATTAATCTCATCCAAAATATAGCTTATATTTAACCACTCATTGATTTCATGAATCTTAGCCCATATTCCATCCAATATATGAAATTTTCGTGCACTAAAGTATCCATGAGAAAACCCCTCTATTTTACATGATTTTCATGGTTTTAGACAACTTAAAATCCCTTAACAACTTACACCGTAGCATCCATACAAAAATTCAATATTCAATCCAAGTTATAATTAATCTCTTTTCCATTAACACATACTCAAAAACCTCATTCAAGCAAATAATATTTCCAACCCAAAACAGTTTACCTACCATCCATTTATCAACATCAAAACAGATTTGAAAATGCATAATACTCAAGTGAACTTCCAAACAACTCATCATCAATTTTTATTCATTGAAACACATCTTTAGATCTACCAATTTCCAACACATAAACTTTTATAATCCCAAAATCTTAATGTTTTACTCATCATACTTCCATTTTGCCAAAGATTTCAACATAAACCAATCAATTCATTTGTCCAAAATTCATCAATTTTCACAAATCTTCCATTATGAAGTACATACAAAACTCAAATCAAAGTTATAGTAAAAACTCATTTGAATCAAATTCTTGAAATCATACAAAACATTTAACCATACCAATTTTTCATACACTCCATCATGACAACACCAAGCATCTGAATTCATATTCACATTCATCAAAATTTTAGAAAACAAAGTTAGAGTTAGCACCTCTCACTACTCTTATATAGATTTTTTTTTTTAAAAAAAAAAAACTTCTAGTTGACTACATTCAATTTTAAACTTAGAAAGACATGACAAATCATGTTACCTAAACCGAAATCTTCACGGAAAGGCAGGTCAAACACACAACCCGCAGGTCATCCTAAGGACGAACTGCTCTGATACCATTAATGTAACACCCCTATTCAGGCGTTACAATTACTATGTTTTTCAAAAAAAACATATACACTTAGATAGATCAAAATATCTGTCTACATTAAAAAAAGTAGTACATTATTACAAACCAAATAGTTCGAAAATAAAACATCCATACATAAATAAAATAAATAAATAAACATAATCTCAAGCCTCTTATCCCATGTCTCTCATCCTTTTAAGGATGTCCAGAAGCATTAGTCAATTCATCTATAATAATATCGGCTCCCGTATAATATCACACATTATACGATCATCGCATTCACAAACACACACAAGCAAGGGTGAGCTATTGTCACAAAGTAATATGATATATTTAGATTAATAACATAATACCTAACTTATAAATCAAATCTCTTTATAATACAATAAACACACCATGATCATCATAAACTCAACCCAATCAATTAATCGTATGAATATCGAACTTTAAATAGGTTATACGCTTACAGTGGTACTTTACTCTAACACCCCTATTCAGGCGTTACATCACTAAATATTTCCCTACATAAATCATTAAGTGTTAATAATAATTAATAGACAAAATAATAAAGCAAAATATATAATACATCTAAAATTTCGATTTATATGTTGTCACGTTGCAATGTTCTCCCACAATCCTTCATGGTGATCATCACGTAAGGAATGAATGTCATCTACTTCATTATTGACATCCAAGGTTGGCATATTTGATGAGAAAGATGGACTTTCACTAATATAAAGAACGACATTGTCATCAGTACAATGCATTGTTCTACCTTGGAACACCACTGACCATCTACTATCTCCGAAATGAGTGACATAAAACACTTGTTTTGCCTGAGACGCCATGATAAATGGCTCTTGAGAATAACCTTCCTTTTCTAGGTCAACCAATGTAAAACCTAGATCATCGATCCTGATGCTAGTATTACCATCAACCCACTTCTTAAACTTTTGTAATCTATCACCCAAATATCTTCAATTATAGCTACATAAACTATATATATAAGCATTCATATAACTGAAAGACTAATGGAAGCAACAAAATTTTGCAACTTCCTTAGCTCTAGCTCCATTATGTGGTATAGGTAAATTAAATTGACATAAGAATTTTTATTTTCTTTTATCGAACATTGTGTCAGCAAATATTGCAACTTCTTGCAATGTAATTCAAAATCAAAGAGTTTGTTTAGTTATGGCACAAGCAACAAATGGGTGGGACGGGAAGACTTTGAGTAGGTTTTGGTTTATTCAAGAGTATGGCATAATATTTAGGGAAATCAATCGGACTGAAGTAAACTACAAAAAATAGATAGTGTGGAGGAACAATACAAATTAAAATAATAATGCAATAATTCAAGAAAGCCAATTTTGTAAACAAAGAATAAGCCCATCGGTTCAAGGAGTAATATTGCTCAGGGATGGGGGTATGAGTCTTGGTCGTCTTTAAGCTTTTGATCTTTACATCTTATTACTAGGAATGCTAGGAATTACATGAACTGGTAATTTAGGACATACTTATTCGTCGAGGGATAAGGTGTAGGTGATTTAGTGAGTGACATTAGCATTAATGCACCTTAGCGGATTATACAACAGTTCTTGACCGTCACCATTTTAACAGCATCGCAAAATGAAGGGTTGATGGGCTGTCGCGGCCCATACAAATTTGATTACATATGAGAAATGCAGTATAGCTAGGAAGTGACTCCTAGGTCGTCTCTCAAGGACCAAACTGTGGTTAGAGAATCAGGTCTCACACGAAGTAGGGGGGTTGTTGAAAAGGTTTGTGAATGCGGATAATCAAAAACAAAATCATGACAATTAAATTAACACTACCAAACATACTAGACAACATCAAAGTAAATGAAAACATTAAACCGAACAATGCAATAGATAAATATCCAGACATAATTGAAGCTATTAAAATCCAACGCTAAATTAAGAAAATGAAAACAACTCAAAATGCAATTTGAAATATTTTAAAGCAAAGGAGAATAAGAAGACATAAATTTATCTAACACCTCATGTGATCACTTATGCATCTACCAAAAAAAATTAAATTTGCAATTAATTCTAATTGGCCGTGACACCACTAGCTATGGACGTGACCGTGCAACACTACTAAGCAATTGAAAGTTTTCCTAAAATTGAAATCAACCTAAACTAAGAAAGTGTCAGCTGCTGCCTTCGTGCTCCAAATTGAAATTAACGTGGCATGTGAATAAACCATGTGTGCTCATAATAAATCAACGTCTCCATGTGCATAATCCAAAACCAAATGTGCTTAAATAAATGAACTCATCCTATCTATGCTGGAAGTGAGCACACTGGATCGTGGCAGCTGCCTAGTCTAAAGGAGATTGAAAATGCTTCTCCATCTTGAATCACATCCTCTGCACCATGCTTTTCCCGAGGCCGTGACACACTGCAGGGCTGCACCTAAACTTAAAATCAAAACAAGCGTGTGTGCTCCCCTTTGCAGCCAAGTGATTCACGTGAATGATAAATGTAAATTAAAGAAAGCAATGTACTAATCCCACAGAAATTAAAAGTGAGGTCAACAATTCTAAAGCAGCCGTAACTTGCTGGAAAAAAAATGAAAGTGCTTCAGCTAGCCATCAATCACGCTGTACTACTTTTCCATCTAAACACATTTCATTCTTCAATTATATAAATAAAAGATCAAACTAGCTATACCTACACTGCTTAACGTCCCATCACTCCCCTTTCTTCACACTTTTAAAATGTTGTACCGCCAGCCCCACCATTTCATTTCTTCATTCATTCAAAGCAAAAGGCATTGTGTACGTTGCAGCTGTGGTACTAAATACTCATCTTTGCATCAATCAATCATGTAAAATAAAGAAAGAAGTGAATCTAGATTAAAAGTGTACCGCCTGACATGATCAATGCTTGTCTCGGTAGATGCAAAACACAAGCTCAATTGAAATGGGAAATTAAGATAAGCATTTTTCTTTCTTCCAGTAACGTGTTTACCAGAATAAAAAGTGAAAAATTGATTCTTCATTCATCCAAAGTCAAGCAATAGCATCAACATTGTTTCAAAGGAAACGTTGTAGCCGAGAGCAAAAAATATTTCCGAGAGTGACTGTCTTCCAAAAATGATGGTTGCCACCTTTCTAAGGGGCCATTTGTCCACCTAAATGAGGTGGGGTCCACCTTCTTTGCAAAACCCTAGGTGCCATGTCATGTTTTCTATTTGGGCTTAATATGTTTTTGTCAAAATTTGGCCCAATTGTGAAAGCTAGTCCAAAAACATTCTAGACTACTAAATTGCAATTTAATTGCTTCTAAAATGTTTATGTGGAGAGTCTTCAATTATTTGGTGCCCTTTCAAAAGTCCCAAATTGTGTTTCCAAAATTTTCCCTGAAAATAATAATGCAAATAATTAGCTCAGAAAATTCAAATTAATTAAAATTAGAATTTCCGGTCAAATTAAGCATAATTGGGAAAAACGGGAAAATACCGGACAATTAAGCACAATTCCCTAATTAATTTTAGCACAATAACCTAAGTGAAATCGATAAAATATCGACTCATCAAAATAAACCACACTTAGTCTTTTGCACTCCTAGGCAAAATCAAGACGCAAATCAGGGAACAGTTCAATGGACATCAGGGAATTGACACAAACTCAACACACAGACAACAAAGACTGACAAGGAAAGAAACAAACAGAATTACAATCCTCAAGAAATCCAGACAAGGAAAAGGAAGTAGACAGTATCCAACGCAGAATCAGAGAAAGCAGATACTCAGAGAAATCATCCAAGCAATTCAAAGCATTGCAAAATGATCAATCAGCTCAAGAGGTGAATCAAAAGTAATAAAACCTCACAGATGCACTATGAGTGTTTCCCTCAAGTGTCTAGGGTAAATAATTTCAACTCAATGCACTCAAGAAAGCAAGCAACAAACAATATTGGAAAGCCTCTAATATCAACACTCAAAACATATGCATGTTTAAATCAAAAGGTCTTTTATGGATGTAATGGGGCCAAGGACAAGGGAGGATATAATATAGATGAGCAGCTACAAACCAAAACGAATAGAGGAGCAATGGGGAACAAGTGAAAATACAATTAAATCATACCCAAAACCTCTAATTCAATCCTCTTCTTGACTCCATTATTCACACTTTTTTTATTTTTCTCATTTGTTTTTTCATTTCTCATCTTGTCTCTTTTCTTTTCTCTCTATTTAGAACACAACTGTAAGAGACAAGATACACATCATATTCACAAAATAAAAGCAAGAAGAGGGGCCAACTAACCAATTCATCTGAACATTCCAAAAGACCACACTTATTCCCAAAACAATTCCAAAGCTCCAAAATTCCCTAAGGTTAAGGTAATCATCGTTTTTCACTTAGGGCTAGTGTATCAGCTTCAAAACAAAGAATGGGGAAAGTATAGGCTCAAAGGGGTTATCAAAGGATCAAAACAGGGTAGGCTCATCTGGCTAGAGAGGCTAAACAACAAAATGCCTTTATCATTTTCAAACATGCGCATGAATCAAGAATTATCAACAAGAGTCAAGCCAAGGCATATGTGCAGGCAATCAAGAGACATATCACACACAAGAAAGAACACCAAGTGGCTCAAATATCACACAGGGTAATTCTGTCACAATCAATTCAACTCTCAAACATCATAATCATCTTCCAAGCAGAGAAAAACAAGGATTTCCAACAAATCAGAGTATCAATGAAGTGAAAGACACATCTACGACCTAAACCAAGTCTAGAAATCAAGAGAAACATGCAAAACTGTATACAAGACAAAGAAAAAACTACCTAGAAAACAAAAAATTTAACGCAGAAAACATAAACTAATCAAAGAAAAATCAAAGTCTCCCCCAATAGACCACACTTAAAGTACACAATGTCCTCGGTGTGTCACAATTATCAGATCAGAAATCAGAAAAATCAACAGATCATGGACATGTGCAATAAAAGCGGGAAATGGGGGAGAAGGGAAGAAAGGAAACTCCCCTGATCATGGTGGCAGTTGCCAATTTTGGACTTTCAGGGAATGTCTTCCACCATTGAGTTCAGCAAGGAAGTTTTGAGGAAGAACTGCTTCATCCTCCAAATTTGATCAAGCAGGGAGATGTCCTCCACAGCTGGATCTAAGAAGCAGTGATTGTTGATGAGTGGGTTCGGCTGGTGCCCATTGATATTCAGGCTTTTGTGTACACTGGCACTCTTGTCTTCCACCATGGGTGTTTGTTGGTCAAATTCATATGTACCTCCTACAACATGGTTAGTGCAATATGGTTCCACAAAAATAACATGCAGGGGTATAACACCCAATCCCAGTGTAACAGGCTGAACCTTAGATAAACCCTCAGAACATGAATCAATCTCAAATGTAGAAACGATATCAACAACAGTCTCAGATTCATGTTCAGTGCATGGAGAACAAACATTCATATGTGATAGTAAAAAGTGGTTCTCGTCATGCAAAGAGAGAGAATTAGAAGCATGCTCATCAACAATACAATCATCAACATACCCATCATCAGCATAATCATCAACAACAGAATCTATCTTAGGTATGTTTACCTCCACTTCCCTGAAGATTGGTAGAGTGGTGGACGGTGAAAGTGGTCTACCTAGCTCGAAGGTGTTGCTCATATCTTCCTGGTCCTTAAGGTCTTCAGAAGTCTCCTCAAGTGCAAAAGTGGGGACATAGGAGTGTGCGAAAGTAGATGACACAATAGTAAGCTCATGACTCTGCTCCCCATCTCCTATGTGGATGGCATCAACATCATCTGGAAGCTGAACAGCCTGAAATGGTGATTCCTCTGAAACATAAGACTGTTCCCAGTGAGTTGAGTGGTCATCTGCCCCATCTGATCAATCAAACTCTAAATGGAAGCTCTGGTCTCATGTTGAAACTCCATGTTCTCTTGCTGGAATTGAATGTTCAAAATAGTCATCTGCTCCAATAACTCCTTCAATGTAGGGTCAGAAGTAGTGGAAGGATGAGGAGTTGCTTGGGCAGGCTCATGAAACTGCAACTGTTGTGGTTCCTGGACAAGGGGAGAAGGCATACAAGGAGTCTGGAATGATGGTTCCTGATATTGATGTTGTGAAGTACCATAACATCCCAAGTTAGGATCAGTCCACCCAGGTTCGTCGCTATAACCATACCGCATAGGGGAAAATTTGCCTAGAAACTAATGCTTCAGATCTTCCCAACTGGAGACGGATCCTGGAGGAAGACAATAACACCAATCATTTGCTGCTCCGGGTAATGAGTGCCCAAATGCCTTAAGAACATGTCTTCATCCGGGACATCTGGAGGTTTCATCAAAGAGCATAATGTGTAGAACTCCTCCAAATGTCTATGTGGGCATTCACCTGCAAGACCATGAAACTTAGGCAGCAAATCTATCAGTCCAGTGTTGAAAACACAACGAATATCCTCCTCATCAAGTGGAAATGACTCCCTAGGAGCACTCTCATGAGATGGAGGAGGAATCGTTCTGTTCTCAACATAGAAATCAACAGAGTATATATGAGAAGCAATATCAGAGTAACAAGCAGGAGGAAAATCACAGACACAAGCAGAATGAGAATTACTCATATAGCCAAAACAGGTACACATGGGAAAGAAGGGGGAAAAGAAGAATGCAATGAAAATATGCAACTAAAGCTACCTAAATGCAACAACACATGACGACACACAAACAAAACATCACACTCACAACACAAGACAAAACAAAACACACACTAACACAACAAAAGACCTAAAACTGAACCGTTGGTCCTCGGCAATGGCGCCAAAATTTGATGGGCTGTCGCGGCCCATACAAATTTGAATGCAGTATAGCTAGGAAGTGACTCCTAGGTCGTCTCTCAAGGACCAAACTGTGGTTCGAGAATCAGGTCTCACACGAAGTGGGGGGTTGTTGAAAAGGTTTGTGAATGCGGATAATCAAAAACAAAATCATGACAATTAAATTAACACTACCAAACATAAAAGACAACATCAAAGTAAATGAAAACATTAAATCGAACAATGCAGTAGATAAATATCCAGACATAATTGAAGCTATTAAAATCCAACACTAAATTAAGAAAATGAAAAACAACTCAAAATGCAATTTGAAATATTTTAAAGCAAAGGAGAATAAGAAGACATAAATTTATCTAACACCTCATGTGATCACTTACGCATCTACCAAAAGAAATTAAATTTGCAATTAATTCTAATTGGCCGTGACACCACTAGCCATAGCCATGGACGTGACCGTGCAGCACTACTAAGCAATTGAAAGTTTTCCTAAAATTGAAATCAACCTAAACTAAGAAAGTGGCAACTGCTGCCTTCGTGCTCCAAATTGAAATTAATGTGGCTTGTGAATAAACCGTGTGTGCTCATAATAAATCGACGTCTCCATGTGCATAATCAAAACCAAATGTACTTAAATAAATTAACTCATCCTATCTATGTTGGAAGTGAGCACACTGGACCGTGGCAGCTACCTAGTCTAAAGGAGATTGAAAATGCTTCTCCATCTTGAATCACATCCTCTGCACCATGCTTTTCCCGAGGTCGTGACACACTGCAGGGCTGCACCTAAACTTGAAATCAAAACAAGCGTGTGTGCTCCCCTTTGCAGCCAAGTGATTCACGTGAATGATAAATGTAAATTAAAGAAAGCAATGTACTAATCCCAAAGCAATTAAAAGTGAGGTCAACAATTCTAAAGCAGCCGTAACTTGTTGGAAAAAAAAGGTTTAAACCATTTAGTTGTCCCTATTTTTGAGAGGTTTTCCCATTTTGATTCCTGTCTTATTAGAATTCCCAATTGAGTCCCTATAAGTGCTAATTTCAATCAATTAAGCCCCTGCCGTTAAATTTAGTTAACGAGATTAACTATTTTGCACAGCTGGGAGGATGACCTGTTAATTTATATAAATGTGGCCTATTTAGAGTTGAAACGTGGCATGAATTGAGTCCCATAAGTGCTAATTTCAATCAATTTCAACTCTAATTCATGCCACGTTTCAACTCTAAATAGGTCACGTTTATAGAAATTAATAGGTCATCCTCCCAGCTGTGTAGAAAAGTTAATCTCGTTAACTAAATTTAACGGCAGGGGCTTAATTGATTGAAATTAGCCATTGTAGGGACTCAATTGGGGATTCGAATAAGACGGGGATCAAAATGGAAAAACCTCCCGAAAATAGGGACAACTAAATGGTTTAAACCGAAAAAAAATGAAAGTGCTTCAGCTAGCGATCATGTACTACTTTCCCATCTAAACACATTTCATTCTTCAATTAAATAAATAAAAGACCAAGCTAGCTATACCTACACTGCCTAACGTCCCATCACTTCCCTTTCTTCACACTTTTAAAATGTTGTACCGCCAGCCCCACCATTTCATTTCTTCATTCATTCAAAGCAAAAGGCATTGTGTACGTTGCAGCTGTGGCACTAAATACTCATCTTTCCATCAATCAATTAAGCATGTAAAATAAAGAAAGAAATGAATGTAGATTAAAAGTGTACCGCCTAACATGATCAATGCTTGTCTCGGTAGATGCAAAACACAAGCTCAATTGAAATGGGAAATTAAGAGAAGCATTTTTCAGTAACGTGTATACCAAAATAAAAAGTGAACAATTGATTCTTCATTCATCCAAAATCAAGCAATAGCATCAACATTGTTTCAAAGGAAACGTTGTAGTCGAGAGCAAAAAATATTTTCGAGAGTGAGTGTCTTCCAAAAATGACGGCTGCCACCTTTCTAAGCATTTGTCCTCCTAAATGAGGTGGGGTCCACCTTATTTGCAAAACCATAGGTGCCATGTCATGTTTTCTATTTGGGCTCAATATGTTTTTGTCAAAATTTGGCCCAATTGTAAAAGCTAGTCCAAAAATATTCTAGACTATTAAATTACAATTTAATTGCTTCTAAAATGTTTATGTGGAGAGTCTTCAATTATTTGGTGCCCTTCCAAAAGTCCCAAATTGTGTTTCCAAAATCTTCCCTGAAAATAATAATGCAAATAATTAGCTCAAAAATTTCAAATTAATTAAAATTAGAATTTCCGGTCAAATTAAGCATAATTAGGAAAAACGAGAAAATACCAGACAATTAAGCACAATTCCCTAATTAATTTTAGCACAATAAACTAAGTGAAATCGATAAAATATCGACTCATCAAGGGTCAATGCTGTAATTATGGAGATGAAGCTTGCTCTGATCCACCTTGTAAGGAGCAACCAATTCAATAGACTGTGTCACATGAAAGTCTATACAAGCATCTAACCACCTTCAATTAGATATGCAACACTGTAATGGGGTGCCAGATGAGGCTATAAAACTAAGCTTGTTTCCCTTTTGTCTTGGAGGGAATGCTAAATTATGGTTGAACTCTTTTCCTGAAAACAGTTTCACTCAATGGAAAGACGTGGTTACAAAGTTCCTAAATAAATACTTCCCACAATCAAAGATCAACAAAGAAAAGCAGGAAATCTCTTCTTTTAGGCAAGGCATGGAGGAAACCTTGGGACAAGCATGGGATAGATGCAAGAGCTTGCTGAGAAAGACACCTACTCATGGTTTTGATGAACCAACGGTAGTCAACCTTTTTCTTATTGGTCTTGGCTCACAAACTAAATTGATGTTGGATGCCTCAGTTGGAAGCCATATCAAATGCAAGACACCAGATGAAACCTATGAATTGATTGAAAATATGGCTTCCAATGACAATGAGATGCACAGTGAAAGAGGAGCTCCAGCTTAACCCAAGGGAGTTCTACAATTACAGTCATATGATGCCTTGCTTGCTCAGAACAAGATCATTACTCAACAATTGGAGATCCTGACAAAAAGAATGTTGCAGCAACAAAAGGAACTTCAGAATGTGGCACAAGTGATGACGGTTCAAAAATCGTTATTTTTATACTTAATTTTGATACTTAATGCACCCTTTGTGACTTAGAAACTTGCTTGGACTCAGGATTTTTCTTTAGTTTTGTGAATAAGAGATTTGAAGATATACTTGATGGTTTTATTACTAAATTCCCTTGATTTTGTAGGTTTTTGGGATGATTTGAAAGAAGGGTTGAAGTATCAAGGAGTTGTAGTGCAGAAAAGTCAACCAGAGTGCAGAAAAGTCAACTAGTCAACCAGGGTGCAGAATAGTAGTGTTGAGCGCCACCGTTGAGCACTAGTTTCAGCTAGTTTTCACTACTTTGCGCCTGAGCGTCACTGCTGAGCTTTTTCTGAATGTCGCACCTACCGTTGAGCGGTACTGTAACGCTGAACGCCATTTTCGTGGATCTGGGCCAATTTTTCTGTAATTTTTATGATCTGTTTTAGGTCTAGACCCGGTTTTTATTATTTTTTTCCCCTATTTATAGACCTGGACACCCTAGAGAATGTATCTTTTGATGGCTTAGGCACAAAAACACTCTTTTCACCCCTTTGAGGGTAGATGTTGGGGCAAATCAACAAGTGTACCGAGTCGCACAAGTAATATAAAATGGTAAGATCAAGTCTCGTATCCTAGAGGACTCTCGGTGCTAAGACGTTGTGTGATAACAGGATTAATTAAGACCTAAAAATAAAAGAGATCAAGCATTCAGAGTTCAAAAATAATAAAGAAAATAAAATGCAATTGATTAATGGCAAAGGAGCACAGAGATAAATGGAGGTTGATTTATAGGAGATGGGTATGTTGTTGGGGTTTGATTTCACCAAGTTTCCTCTCATGTATATAAGAATTCTTCTTTATGCATTAAGGCCAACGTCCCTCACTAAATCACTTAAACTCGATCCCTCGGTAAATAAGTTTGTCCCTAATTACCAGTTCATACAATTCCTAGCATTCCTGGTAAAAAGATGTGAAGATCAAGAGGTTAAGATGACTGAGACTCATACCCTCATTCCTGAGAAATATAACCCTTAGGAGTAATTCAACAAGAACCTGAATTGAAAGGAACCTCCCGCCACTCATGCAATTCATAGATAATGTTACTATATAAGCAAGAATAAAACAGATGAATCACTCTAACAATTACTGAAAAAGCATATGAAATTAAGAATCAATTTAAATACATGAGATTTACAAGGTTACCTCATTCCCCAACAACAAATAGAAATTAGTTCCCCATAGATATGGGGGAACTCTATGAACAATGGAAGAAATAAAAAGAATGGAAGACTAAGAATTGGCTAAGAGTGTATTGCTATGTTCTTGTCTGCTAGGGATGCAAAACCTAGAGCCCTAGGGTCCTTTAAATAGTGTCAGAGGCATGCCAGAATGCAGCCCGATCCAAAAGAATAAAAACAGAGCAAAATCATGGCCTGATCCACGGGAAATCACGCCCAAGCGTCGCAGGGAGGACGCCCAGGCGATAATTGAAGGACATGTAAGGCCTGGGTATCAGATTTGGTCGCCCAAGCTACGAAGTTTCACCGCCTAGGTGTTGGGGGACCTGATAACACTCTATATTTGCATTTTTTTATGTGATAATACTCTTCTTTTAGGTCATTTTAGTTTTTAATTTCTTAGAAATAGTAGAGTTTAGAGTAATTAGGATAAAAATAGGCTTTTGATAGAAATAGTGTTAATTTTCCCTTTATAGTAGTTTTTTTTAATAAGTAATTCTTTATTCTTTTGATCTTTAGATAAAAATTTTCAGAAAAACAAATAATTTTGTTTTTGTTTTTATCTGCAGATCAATTCTTTGGTTGATTGGGCCAAGCATTGAGCTAAAATGTGTTGATTGGATAATTGGGCAATGGACTCAGCTGGGTTGTTTGAATTGAATTGGGCCGCTAGTAGGATTGGGTTTCAATTAAATGAAACGCGGCCTTTTAAGGTTGGAGAGGCCTGACTGAGCTTAAGAGAGACGGCGTCGTCTTGTTTTGGGCTGGACCTGAAGCTGAATTAGTGAAACTGTGCGTTTTGGCCTGGCTGTAGTGACTGAGGGTCTTGGCTCGAGGCATCAGTTGGAGAAAAGAACTCCTTCATCCAGCGAGAGACAAAAGCTTATTTGAGAGGAGGAAAGCCATCCCTTTAGAGCTAGGGCTTGGGTGAATGATGAGTCGATATTTTATTGATTTCACTTAGTTTATTGTGCTAGAATTAATCAGGGAATTGTGCTTAAATGTCCAGTATTTTCCCGTTTCTGCTAATAGTGCTTAATTTGACCAGAAATTCTAATCTTAATTAATTTGAATTTTCTGAGCTAATTAATTGCATTTTTAATTGCAGGGAAAATATTGGAGACATATTTTGGAGCATCAGGAAGGAGGCAAATAAATTAAAGACTCTACAATTAGGCATCTCAAATTTTAATTAAATTGTAACTTAGTTGTCTAGAAACTTTAATTAAGCTTATGTGTAATGGGCCCTTTTAGTGGCAAAAATGTAAAGACCCAATTTTGTGGGACACTTGGCCTAACCCAAGGGTTTCTTTTAGAGCTGGACCCCACCCATTTTTAAGTGCACAAGACCCTTGGGATTGGGGAATTCCAGCCGTCACTTACATTGCTGCAAAGGGTTCTCTATCGGGGAATTTTAAAAAGGGCTGGAACGTGGCTTGTGGGATCTGCTGCCAACACTTGTTTTGGAGAGGAGCTGGAACTTTTTTTAGAGAGCATTTTTACTTTGAACCATTTTTTTTACCGTGATGGATTTTGGATAAATGGGAGAAGCACTTTCATTTTGTTATAAAATGCTTTGGAGATTTCTTTCATCTAAAGAAGTGATGCAGGTGCACGGCTTGCCTTCATTTTTTCTTGGAGCTGTTGTAACGTGTTTATTTAGAAACTTTCATTTCTTCTAGTGATGTGACACTTGATGATGATGAGATGAGGGCTTCACTAGGTTCATTTCATTTTCTTTTATCTTCATGCTTTGCCTAATTTTCTTTTTGCTGTGAAGGACATCCTTGGTAGAAGAGCTAGCATTCAATTTATTTCTTTTATCAAAAAAGGAGAAGTGGTGGTTAATTGCAAAGAGTGTACGCTGTTACATTCTCATTAACTTCGTAGGCTTTGGAGAAAATAAGAAAATAATGCATTCTTTCAATTGGAAAAAAGTGTTGTCACGTTATCACTTTAATTTTTCTTTTCTTTGAAAGACGCATATGCAGCAGGTGTATGGTGGTAGACTTGGAGAAATGAGATTTTATTCAATTGCTTGGAGTGAAGGAAGGTCACAGCAAGGGAGGATTTCTTAGAAGTGTTTTTTTTTTTTTTTAAATTTCCATTGCTCTTAGGAAGTGCATTTTGACATTGGCCTTTAGGAGATGAGAGGAATATATTTTCTTTAATTTTAAAGGCAAGGAGGTCACGGCTATGGTAGAAAAGTTTTTTTTTTATTTCTTTTGTCTTTGAATAATTTATGTTACATGTTTAAGTACTTTTTATCTCTTTAATTTAGTGTAGCATTTTAATGATTTTAACCGTGCTTTTACAGTGTTGAGTTTAATATTTTCTTTTATTTTAATGTTGTCTAGTATTTTTGGTTGTGATAATTTAATTGTGATGTTAGCTTAGGTTAGTTGGTTGGTTGTTAATAAAATTACATTGCTTCTTTGAGATTCCCGGACTTTCCTTTCAATATTTAATCTGTTGTGTCTGCGATTAGGTATACGCTTAGCTGCCTGATCGGTGTTTAATCTCCTCTTAGTTCATTAGACTGTACGGTGCATGACTGATTTGATTTGTGCATTGCATTCGCTTAGTTTGCAATTCTGAAAACCGAATTAGCCTTCGCTTAGTTGGATGATTAGTGTTTGATTTGGATTAGAGTAGTTTGTACTTGTCATTTATCTGTGATTGGAAGCATAGTAATGAAGTTAATGACCAACCACTTTTATTTTGTATTTGATTTCGTTTTTACATTTCTGTTTGCATCCGTCTTTTGATTTAATTCATCCGCATTCACAAACCTTTCACAAAACCCCCCCACTTCGTGTCTGACCTAATTCTCGAACCACAAAATTGGTCCTTGAGAGATGACCTAGGAGTCGTTTCCTAGCTATACTGCATTTCTAAACTGCACATCAAATTTGTGTGGGTTACGACAGCCCATCAGTGAAGCATAGAAGATGATCAGCTACTAAAGGGAGCTGACCGGAGCTGACTGGCGAAGACAACGATGACCGGAGCTACCACGTCGGATGAAGCTAAGAAACGTCACGACAAGTTTCCTTTTCGTTTTCCCTCTTTCAATTTTCGTTTTTTTTACTTTCATTTTCAACCCTATAAAAAGGGCTCTTGCCATGTAAAGAGTTTTTTTTTCGGAGACCGAGAGACACTTAGACATAGACCGAGACACTTTCTACAATTTTACATTTCGTCTTTAGTTTTGGGTTTCGTTTTTCCTTGCTTTTGGAGCGCACATCACGGTGGTGACAGCCCGCGGTGGCTTCGATTGTGCCTTTGTTCGGTACTTTCTATTGTAATTCTTGGTTCTTGTTAATAAAAATTGTTTTGCATTGTCTCTGTTTTGATTTGTGTGATTCTGAGTATGATTTTGTTCATGCAATGTTTCTGTGTTCTTGTGTGTTTATGCACTTGTTATGTTTTTTTAGAAATTGATTTGGACTCTAGAACTCTGCATTATATGATTCCTTTGGAATCAAATGACTCCGTAGTGAGCGTTCATTTTCGAGATGTCTTTTCGAGACAGAGTTGAGTTCATTAAATAAAGATTTATCCGTGTTATATTTTTGTTTCTTGTGTCTTGAACATTGGTTGGTGGAATGAGTGAGAAGAGTCAGTTTTTAGGTTCTGACATATGAACCAGAATACCCCAAGGTGGGATTTACTTAACAGGATGTCTTCCTGAGGACTCTCAGTACTCTTGTATTCATATCAATGTGCATTTCACATGTGAATTCATTTATGTTATTGACTCCACAGTGAGCTTTTCTTTCCAAGGTGTCTCCTTGAGTCAAGGTGCAATTCAAAACACTGAATGAATCAAAGTATTTGATCTGGATTCAATGTTCATGTGTGTTAAGTGTTAGTTCCTTATTGTTTTCTCACTCAATTATTTTCATTGCTATCATGCATCAATAGTTTCTATATTCAGTTTTACTCTTATTTTCTTTGCATTGTTAATCTGTATCATTCATATGTTAGAATAGGATTGTTTGACTTGTATGCACAGTTAGCTTTAACATCTTTCCAGTACTTTAACTTAGGTTTTATCTCCTTACATGTTCTTGCCTTATTTTCTTTTTAAACAGATTTGATTTCTTATTTCTCTTTTCTTTTTAATTTCTTTGTTTTCAATTTAATTTCATTTTCCCCACCTGTTTAGTAGTTAGTAAATAGTGAATAAATACAAGACAAAACTCTACACTTTAAGCTTAATTTCAATGAGTCCTTGGATTGATCCTTGGTTGACCACTATACTTTATTAGTGGAGAAACTAAGTTTGTTCTCTTTTTGTACGACCAAATCGAGTTTAACAAATGACGCCGTTGCTGGGGACTCGGAGAATTAAGTTTAGAAGTGTATTGTTAGTCTTTGCATCCATATAGTTTGTACAATTTTTCTTTTCTTCCATAGGTCTTAGTTTGAGTTTTGCAATAGATGTTTTAGGGGTTTGTTTGGTGATCTTCTAGTGTGCATTTGCTAAGCATGGATCATTCCTCTGCTTATGGTAATCATTCTTTCCTTTATAATGCTCAACCACCACACTTGAAGATGTTCTATGAACCTTTTAGTGAGTATCCTTTACAGCAAACACCTCCCTGATGAGTCAATATTTTAGTGACTTCACTTAGTTTATTGTGCTAGAATTAATCAGGGAATTGTGCTTAAATGTCCGGTATTTTTCCATTTTTCCTAATTGTGCTTAATTTGATCAGAAATTCTTATTTTAATTAATTTGAATTATTTGAGACTAATTATTTGCATTATTAATTGTAGGGAAAGTATTCGTTAATATCTTGGGACTTAGAAATGCCACATCAATTATATTTTAAGTTAAAGTAAAAAGAGGTGGTGATTTTCTTTTTGAAGAAGCTGCAAATTTTTAGAATTAGATGTGCTGATTCAAAAGGGAGCGTTGCTACTAATCTGCCTTGGTGAATGAAGCGCTGATTAATTTTCTTTTAAAGAGATGCACATTGATTTCTTACTGCAGCACACAGACACAACTTCATTAGGAGAGGCTGAATTCATGCCGCCACCCACATAGCAAATGTCTAATTTCATTAAGAGAAGCGGTGCACATCCAGCAAGGATTAGGCGTTGGTTGCAAACGGGTTGGACGTCTTATAAAGTGGGCTGCACGTGAAACGTTAAGGCCTGGCTGGCAGCAAGTATGTGGGCAGCATGTTAAAAGAAAGGGTTGATTCATTCCAGCATTTTAAAAAAAAAGACCACGGCCCAATTGAATGTAGGAATCAGCTGCCCATTTTGAAGACCTCCATGTACACAACAGCTACCATCCAACCTTCATGCATCCAAGCATATCCACATCATCACGCGTTCAACATACAATGATCCAAGCGGTCCAACTCTCACGATGGAAGCACCTTGGCTTAACTTCCAGCCTTTGCACGTTCATCAAGCTGTAGCCCGAGAGTGAAGAGTGGTGTGTGCTTGGAATGAATGGAGGTGCAACGGGAATTTTGGATCTTGTCCAACAAGCTTGGTGATCATGGATCCACCAAGAGAAGGACGCGGGTTTCATTTTTAAGGGTATGAGCTGCCACATCTTGGGATGGTGCAGCGGTAATTGGAAAAACAAGTCACAGTCCAGCAATAACTCCAGCACGTGAATGGCAGCTGCGGGGTCCATGTCACACATTCATTTCCTCATCCAGCGGTGCCCAGGAAGAATGGAGGAATATCAAGAAAGAGCACACACAACCCTAGGAGAATTTTTTTGGAGAACTGTAGCCGCCACGAGGAGACACATTCTTTTCCCTTCTCTTTAGAAGCACACGACGTTTCATGATGTAAGAATTTTCTATATCTTTGCTTTGAGAATAAAGGGTGCAGAGCATGTGACAGCCAGCCACCACCAGCTTATATTTTTTTATTTATTTAGGAAGCATATGGAAGCTCACAGTTATTTTAATTTGTTTATGCACACGGTTACATTCTTATGCACTCTTGTTGGCTTGGGTACGGTGATATTCACTTTCTAGGAGGAGGTACTGCTTCAATTTATTTTAAAAGCACATAGGGTGATTCATGGGATTTCTTTCTTCTAGAAAAAAAGGAAAGCATGGGATTTTAATTTTTATGAGGCGCTGATTCGTGGTTAGAAGAGTGCAATGTCATTGTTCAATTCATTTGTGAGCTAATATTGCTTATTTTATTCCAGCTGTTGTCTTCCAATGTTAATTGCATTTTTCATTTATCCTTTATTTCAGATTGTCAACTACTTTGGCATTAAATGTTTTATTCAGTGTTTCTGTTTACTTTATTGTTATCTGTTCTGTTCGATTATGTCAATTTAATTGCGATGTTAGCTTATGTTAGTCGGGTTGGTTATTAATAAAATTACTTTGCTTCCTTTAGATTTCTCGGACTATTCTTGCGTCTATTTTATTCTGCCTGGCATACTATGAAATCTGACTGTGTTCTTGCAATGGGTATACGCTTAGTTGCCCAATTGGTGATTGCATCTTCGCTTAGTAGATCGATCTGTATAGAACACATAGGATGGAATAGGTGTATTGCGTTCGCTTAGTTCGTGATTATTATAGCATGATTAGCCTTCGCTTAGTCGATCATCTGTGTTGGATTAGAGGCTAGAGTAGTATGTACTTGTCGTTAATCTTGGATAGGAAGCATAGTAGTTGAGTTAGTGACCAACCGTTTTTAGATATGTGTTTAATTATCAGTTGGCGTCAGTATTTTGATTTAGTTTATCCGCATTCACAAACCTTTCACAACCCCCTCCACTTTGTGTCTGACCTAATTCTCAAACCACATTTGGCTCTCTTGTATTTATTAAAGTGTAAAGCAAATTCTAGAAGAATGTATAAGCTCCTTAGATAGAAGAATTGAAATGTAATACAAGTTCTAGAATATTGTAGAAAAGCCTAATATATGAAGAAAAATTAATAATAGTCTACATATGTGAAAATCTAGAACATTCCACATAAGTTGTGGCTAGCATGTTCTAGAATATTCTATGGGTCTATAAATACCCATGTACTCTACCATTTGATGCATGTAGACAAGAAGGCAACATCTACCATTTGTAGACAAGAAGCCAACATCTACAACAACTAAGACAACTACAACACTTTTTCCAACTACTACTTCTACATTCTACTATCTCCACATTTTCTCTACATTTTCTCTACCTTATCAACTACTCCTTTCACAACCTTAAAATACTCACAGTGGTACTAGAGCTACGTTCGGTCATCTACTAGGCTTAGATAAAAATTTTCAACCACCTCAAATAAAACTATAACTCATTCTACTACTTCCAAAATATTTTCTCAACTCATGGCTACTACTAATCAAACATCATCAATTTCAGTACCTACTTTCACAGGAGAAAATTATGATTTCTGGAGTGTCAAAACGAAGACATTCTTCCGCTCTCAAGATTTATGGGATATCATAGAAGAAGGATTCACTATTCCAGAAGACACCTCCACTCTTACTGCAGCTCAAAAGAAGGAGTTGAAGGAAAACAAACAGAAGGATTCAAGGGCTTTATTTGTTCTTCAACAAGCAGTTGATGACACAATTTTTCCAAGGATAATTGGTGCCACCAGTGCAAAGGAAGCTTGGAACACAATACAAGAGGAGTTTAAAGGAAGTGATGAGGTACACAATGTTAAACTTCATTCTCTAAGACGAGAGTTTGAATTATAAAGAATGAAAGAATTTGAGACCATCAAAGACTACTATTCTAGAATAAAAGAAATAGTTAGTCAGATGAGAGCCTATGGGGAAAATATTATTGACAAAAAGATTGTTGAGAAAGTTTTAATTTCTATTCCCCAAAAATATGATGCAATCGCAACTGCAATTGAACAAACAAAAGATTTGGCTACATTGTCAGTAACACAACTAATGGACTCTCTTGAAGCTTATGAACAAATATTGAAAAGGCATGACGAAGACTCAGTTGAAAATGCCTTTCAATCAAAACTAAAATTGCAGTCACAAAAAGAATGTGAAGGAAATAAAAGTAGAGGAGAAATTTCTAGAAATAAAGAAAATTCTAGAAGCTTCTCTATGACTCATCAAGGAAAATATCCTCCATGTGGCATCTGTAAAATGACAAGTCACATAGAAAAGGATTGTTAGCATCATGGAAAACCTCAATGCGACTATTGCAAGAAATTTGGTTACATACAAAAGTATTGATGGAGACTTAATCCAGCTAGAAGCACGCAGAAGAGAGCTCCAAACCGGAAGAAATCCTTGACAGTAGAGGATGCAGCAGAAAAATTGATGTGATGCAGTGTTTGATGTATTTGAATGGAGGAGAGTTGTATGGGAGAGATCTCACAGATCAGAAGGCCTTCCTAAGGTGGAAGGAAGCTTGAGAAAGGGAGAAGAAGTAGTAATTCAAAGGTGACTTAAGAGCAAAGAGGCTAGAAAATGAATTCTGCAGCATAACATTCAAAGCTCAAAAGTGTTTCTTCAAGGTATTAGGCCTCCTATTTATAGATGAGGGAAACCCATAATCTGATTTATTTTCCCCCCAAAACCCAATACAATTTGTTGCAGAAACAACTCTCAAAAGAAGTAATTCCCACGCTGGTAAGTGCACAACATATGCTGCAGTCCACGTCAGCAATTCATGCCTCAATGCACGCTGGTTTGCACGTTGGGCCACCCAGGTCTTTGGCTGGGCGCAGATCTATTTTGGCCATCTGCAAGCTAAATTGCTTTTCTGTTTCCCACGCTACTTTTGGGAGCTTTGTTGTTTCAAGCTCCTCAAGGTCTCCAAGCTTTATTTTAGGCCCTACAACACAAAGTAAATATGTTTTAGTTAAGAGAAGAAGGATTATTATAGATTACCTTCCATAGAAGCAAAATGATAGGTGATCCTTCTTGCTCTTGAATCTTCTTTGCCATGGCTCTAGTAAGGGGTCCAATGTGGTTCCTTGATGGTCTTCCATCAGACCCTCCCTCTTGAAAAGAATTTGTCCTCAGATCTGCTTCACCCTATTGGTCATCTCCTGTGAAAGGAATTAAATCGCAAATGTTAAAAGTAGGACTGACACCATAACTTTTAGGAAGGTCTAATATGTATGCATTATCATTTATTCTTTTGACCACCTTGAATGGGCCATCACCTCTTGGACTATGTTTGGACTTCCGCTGAGAAGGAAATCTCTCATTTCTCAAATGAAGCTAAACTAGATCTCCTTCTTCAAAAATTATTTTCTTTCTCCCTTTGTTGTTGTATTCAACATATTTTTGAGTTTGTTTTTCAATTTGAGTTTTAACCTTCTCATGTAACTTCTTGATAAACTCTGCTTTGGAAACACCTTCTTTATGAAGAAAAGAAGATGATTCTGGAAGAGGTAGTAAATCAAGAGGTGTGATAGGGCTAAAACCATAGACAACCTCAAAAGGAGAAAGATTAGTAGTCTTGTGAACTACTCTATTGTAAGCAAACTCAATATGAGGTAGATGTTCATCCTAAGATTTGTTATTTCCTCTTAATATTACCCTTAATAGAGTAAATAAAGATCTATTTACTACTTCAGTTTGCCCATCAGTTTGTGGGTGACATGTAGTAGAAAATAGAAGTTTAGTTCCAAGCTTTTCCCATAAAGTTTTCCAAAAGTGGCTTAGGAACTTCACATCTCTATCAGACACTATAGTTTTGGGTAAGCCATGCAATCTCACTATTTCTTTAAAGAAGAGTCTAGAGATATAGGTAGCATCATCTACTTTGTGGCAAGGTATAAAATGTGCCATTTTACTAAACCGATGTACCACCACAAATATAGAATCATACCCCTTTTGAGTTCTTGGCAATCCTAGAATAAAATCCATGCTTATGTCTTCCCAAGGGGTACTAGCTATTGGAAGAGGTGTATAGAGTCCATGAGGCATAATTTTGGACTTAGCTTGTAAACAAGCTATGCATTTAGAACAATGCCTTTGAACATCTACTCTCATGTGTGGCCAATAGAATTTATGTTTCAAAATGTTTAAAGTCTTGTCAACTCCATGATGGCCCATGAGTCCTCCTCCATGACTCTCTTTAATAAGAAGTTTTCTAATGGATCCTTGGGGTATACAAAGTTTTCCTTTACTAAAAAGATACCCCTCAGAAAGATAAAATCCATCAAAAGGCTTCTTAAGACATGATGCATAAGTGGATGCAAATGTTTCATCACTTTCATATAACTCTCTTATATCATCAAATCCTAATATTTGAGAACCTAGTGTTACTAATAATGCATGTCTTCTAGATAAAGCATCAACAACAACATTAGTACTCCCCTTCTTGTGTCTGATGACATATGGAAATTGCTCCAGGTATTCCACCCACTTGGCATGTCTTTTGTTTAGCTTTCCTTGCCCTTTAAGATACTTGAGAGATTCATGGTCAGTATGTATAATAAATTCTCGAGTTACTGAGTAATGTTCCCAAGTCTTTAAACCTCTAATGAGGGCATATAATTTCTTATCATAGGTAGGACAGTTTAAGGTAGGTCCCCTAAGTTTTTCACTAAAGTATGCTACTGGATGACCTTCTAAATCAAGACAGCTCCTATTCCTACCCCAGATGCATCACATTCTAGTTCAAAAGCTTTGGAAAAGTCAGGCAAGGCTAGAATGGGTGCATGAGTTAACTTATTTTTCAAGGTCTCAAAAGATATGACTTGTTTGTCACCCCAAATAAAAGGAACATCCTTTTTGACCAATTCATTCAAAGGGGCAGCTATGGTGGAAAAGTCTTTCACAAATCTTCTATAAAAACTAGCTAGCCCATGGAAGCTTCTTACTTCTCCAACTGTTCTTGGGGTTGGCCACTCTTGTATTGCCTTGATTTTCTCAGGATCAACATGTACACCTTCTTTTCCAACTTTGAATCCAAGGAAAATCACACTTTCTTGACAAAAGGCACATTTATCAAAGTTGGCAAAGAGATGATGTTCTCTAAGAAGAATCAAGACTTGCTTGACATGGCTAAGGTGCTCTTGAAGACCTTGACTATAGATTAGGATATCATCAAAGTAGACCACTGCAAATCTTCCTATGCATTCCCTAAGGACATGGTTCATCAACCTCATGAATGTACTTGGAGCATTGGTCAAGCCAAAGGGCATGACTAACCATTCATACAATCCAAACTTGGTCTTAAAAGCAGTTTTCCATTAATCTCTTTCTTGAATTCTTATTTGATGATAACAACTTTTGAGATCAATTTTGGTGAAGATGTTTGTCCATGTAACTCATCCAACATATCATCCAATCTAGGAATGGGATACCTATATTTGACAGTTATGTTGTTGATGGCCCTACAATTTGTACACATTCTCCAAGATCCATCTTTCTTAGGAACCAACAACACAGGCACAACACAAGGACTTAGACTCTTTTGGATCCACCCTTTATTCAACAATTCATTAACTTGTTTCTCTATTTCTTTTGTTTCCATGGGGTTGGTCCTATAGCCTGGCCTATTAGGAAGGCTTGCCCCAGGCACCAAATCTATTTGATGTTCTATTCCCCTTAAAGGTGGTAGTCCACTTGGTACCTCTTTAGGAAATACATCATCAAATTCTTTTAAAATTTTTTGCAACCCCTTTGGTAGAGAACCAAGTTCATGATTTATTGACACTAATGCCTCCTTGCAATAGAGGAGAAAATGAGGTTGTCCAAACAAAAGATTTTTAGTAACTTTCAAAGTTTGAGGTTGGACAACTTCCTTGGTTGAGGCATTATTTACCAAGCTCAATTTCTTCTCCTTTTTCTCTTTCTTATCTTCCTTTTTCTTTTCTCCATCCAACTTCTTCTTAAGAATTATTTGATCCTCTCTCAATTGAGAAGGTGTAAGAGGACATAAAACAATTTTCTTTCCCTTATGTTGAATGGTGATTTTGTTGGTGACTCCATCATGTAAAGCTTGCTTGTCAAATTGCCAAGGCCTTCGAAGTAATACGTTCCCAGCTTCCATTGGTACTATATCACAAACAATTTGATCTTCATATTTTCCAATGGAGATGGCTACATTCACTTGCTCTTTAATTATTATTCCTTCATCCTCTTTGATCCATTGAAGTTTATAAGGTTTAGGATGAGAAGTAGTAGTTAAGCCTAGCTTTTCTACCATTCTTGAACTACAACAATTGCAACAAGAGCCACTATCCACAATCATTGAACGTGTCTTTTCAAAGACTTTGCATTTTGTGTGGAATAGGTTCTCTCTTTATGATTGTTCTAGTTCAACATGTTTCCCTTCTAAGAGTCTTCTTACCATGAGTAAATCACCATCACAAGGCAAAGTTTCTTCTTCCGAAGTGGATGTTTCAGACTCACTATATGAAGAACCCTCACTTTCACTCTCATGCTCAAGAATGTAAGTGACCTTCTATTGCGACACTCGGTTGCATAGTGCCTTTTTTCTCCTCATCTAAAGAACTTAGTCTCCTTTTATGTTCTCTTCTCTTCTTTTTCTTTGTCTCTCTCTCTAGAACCTTCATATCTTGGCTTAGATAGATTACCCTCCCTCTTGTATTCTTTCTTATGGCTAGAATTAGTAGGGTAATCTTTCCTAGTAGAGCTTTCCTCTTGAGTTGTTGCTCCACTCTCACACAAAGTTGGACTAATTCATTGAGATCATTGTAAGGTAAAAGTTCTACCTTATCTCTTATGTCATAGTTGAGTCCACTTTGGAACCTAGCAATTGTGATTCTTGGTTCCTCTCTTATCCCAGCTCTCAACATGAGTAACTCCATTTTTTGCCTATATTCTTCATCACTCATGTTTCTTTGTTGGAGTTTATGGAGCTTGTCCATTAACTCCCTATCATAGTAGGCTGGAACATGCCTTCTTCTTAAGGCAGACCTTAATTCATTCCAATACCTAATGGGAGGTAAATGTCTTAGCCTAAGGTCCTTCACCAAGGCTGTCCACCAATATAGATGATGAGCTGTCGCAACCCATACAAATTTGATTGCATATGAGAAATACAGTATAGCTAGGGAATGACCCCTAGGTCATCTCCCAAAGACCAATTTTGCGGTTCGAGAATCGAGTCTAACACGAAGGGGGGGGGGGTTTGAAAAGGTTTTGCAAAAATTAAAGAACTGATTAAAGACACAGATGCAAACAACTAATTTAAGCTAGCATGGTAATTAAACTAACACTATTAAAGTCCTTAGACAACATTCAAACATCAAACACTGCTACAAACAAATTAACAAACACAGTTAAAAATAATTAAATTCAACACTAATTCAAACACATTAAACTCAACCTATTAACTCAATTAATTAAAAACCAAAGAAACCAACAAGCCTAACTTAATCCTAGAAATTAACTTGACTAAATGAAAATTAACAAAGGAATTTAAAAGTCCAATTGACCAAAGAAAAACACATGGCCGTGAGTCAGCATGCACCCAAGTCAAACTTCAATTTCACCTTCTATAAGCCATAGAATGTGTTGACTTCTTCTCCCATATGCACCATTTTTCAAGAAAATTAAAATGTGTCTTAAACATCACTATTAAACCATGCCTTTATCCCTTTCCATGCAGCAAAAACGAACTCCCAACACCAAGGCACAAAATTTCACGTGAACTACCAAGCTAATAGCAAAAAGTGCTTCAAAAACCAGTGTGCCATGTAGGCAAGTAAAATGAAAATCAAACACAAAACATTCCCATCTCAAGGTGATTCACGGCAGAATTCTATGCAAGAGACAAAAACTCAAAGTGGAAACATTCTTTGAGTCAAAACAAGCATCTTTTGTGTTGGTCCAAATCGGGTAAAAACTTTAATGCACCTTCTCTCCTCCTTCCTATCTCCATTTTTGTTTTTCTTTCTCTACCAACACACCATTCATGTTTTCTTCCTTCACTCTACAGAAACATAAACCCAAGAGACCAAAGTTCAAATTTCAAATCAACACAAGAACAATAAACTCAACATATGCTACTTCAACCCAACCAAATCTTCCATTTCTTCAAGCTTCCTTGCAAAAAAAATGAAAATAATACTTAAGCCATCAACTCCAGTTCTGTCCAGCCACCATAACAACACCAAGATCTAATCCCATCCTTGTTTCAAGCATCAAAACCGAAAAACAAGAAGAAAGAGTCCAAACCACAATACCCACACATCAACTTAAGCTCTCTTCAACCTACAACTCACATAAAACTCCATTTTTATCATCCAACCAACCAAAATGAAATGAAAACTGAGAGGAACAGCAGCAAAGGGAGAGGAAAACGAAATATAAAGTTACTCAAACCCAACATCCACCATGGAAATGCAAAGACAAGCTCCAAAACTCAAGGTTCAAGCATCAAGAACAAGCAAATGGAAGTAGAAATGAATGATTTTTCACCATCAATGAGCTAAGATAACCAAGAGTGAGTTAAGAGACAAAGAAAATCTGCATCTTGTTCATTGAAATGGCTCCAAACCGAAAACACCAAGCAAGCTCCCTTAAGGCATGTTCATACATGAAACCCTAGGAGAGAAAAGTTCTAAAACCAAGACTATGAAGTGTGTGTAATGAGAGCATCAGTGTGTCTTAGCAATTCTCCTCCTTAAGACCGAGAGTTGCCTTTAAAATGGGGTCCACAATTAATTTAAAACCCTAACCTAAAAGACACATGTCCTACACAAGGGTTTTTTTACATAATTGCCCCTAAAAGGGGTCTAAAACACCTAATTCTAATTAAGGACTTCTAGAAAACGAAATTACAACATTAATTAGAATCTAAATGACTAAATGTTGAACCTTTGAATGTGCCACGCCATATCCCAATGCTCCAGGTGATGTTTCCACAACTTCCCTGCAACCAGAAATGCGCTTAATCAGCTCAGAAAATCCAATTAGCACAATTACGAATTTCCAACCAAATGAAGCAGAATTCGGAAAACGGGCAAATACAGACAATTAAACACAATTCCCTGGTTTATTTAAGTGCAATAAACTAAATATAGTTCAAGAAATAACCACTCATCAATAGAGCATAACCTTGAAAGCTTAATGAAGCCATGGTTACTCTTTTCTCATCATATATTTGGTGGCACTCAAACAATTGTTCAACTTTCATCTCCCATTCTAGATATTCTTCCACATCATCCTTTCCATGAAAAGAAGGAAGATCAATCTTGGGTTCTCTTGGGTGATGATCCCTAACTCTATGATTTCTCCTAGGAGGCATTTTATAGTGATCATCATTGTGATGACTACTATTTTGTTCATGTTCACTAGGGGAAGAGAAGGTATCCCCATGATAATATTTCCACCTATATGAAGTTCATATTTTACCTTTGCCTTTGTTTTGATTGACCAAAAGTTGACCAATCATTTCTTTGAGCTCACTAATCTCTTTATCCTTTACTTGAAATTTTTGTTCTATTTCCTCTCTTAATTGTGAACTCTCACTATTGGGTTTCAAGCTTCCTTACACACTTGATTGACTCATCCTTGTCAAATGAAAAAATGTTTTCACAAGGTTTTCTAAACTTTGACAAGTATTGAGTGGAAAATGTTTTCACAAACTTTCTTTGTTTTTGGTGAAAAACTTCTACAAAGATTCAAAAGGTAAAAATATTCCAAGTAGCTCCTAGGAAGAAGAGGTGCGCCACAAGTGGACAAGCTTAGAAACCAAGTTCTTCCTAGCCAGAGTTTCCTTAGATTTCCTTTTACCTTAGTTTCTAAATAGAAATCTTTCAAAAAGATTTTTAAATGCTAATGGAATGCTACTAAAAAGCGAAAGAAGGCTTATCTATATGCTATGCAATCCTATATACCACGGAGATTTAAAAAAAAAGATTAAGCAAGCAATTAAAGAAAGCAATAAAGATGCAAGAATGTAAATGCTAGACGGCCCTAAGTGAAAGTGCAAGTGACACTTGGAGCCCCTTGACACACTTCCACACTAGGAAAACGAAATTGGACTATTACAATGTTCAAATGTGAACTTGGAATTGCTTCAAAAGCATTTTCCCAAGTCACTTAGCTCAAAAACAATAAAAGGATATAAACCACAAAGGTTCCGTGATATTAAGACTCAAACAAGCTCAAATCAATGATTAAAACTAGTGTAAACTTCAAGCTTCAGCTGCTGCCATGTATTTCTCAAATTTAGTGAGTTGAGCAAAAATATGACGGGAAACTTGCCGCTGGAAGGTGGTCTGCAGCTGCTGGACAGCAGTGTTGCAGCTTCTCAAAAGCTCCCTCTTGGTTCCCACTTCAGCTTCCTTTTCACTTCCTGGTATGCTACCACATTAGGGGAAGAAATCTGTAACTGAATGCCTTTCAAAGATTGCCACAACACCTCAGGAATCCACTCAAAACACACCAAACAGAGATTAGAAAACTGCACCAGAATTCTAATTCAGTTTGAAGAATCTTTGACAGTTTGGAGGTCAATAATGTGGAACACAAAAGAGAATAGGGATGGAATAATAATAAGCATTCAAAAGGAACCTATCAAAGGCACTAAAGCACATTAAGAAAGCAATAAAAACGTAAATGGCAGATTACAAACTCAACCAGACCAAACTGTTTGATATTTTACATAAGTGTTTGTTAAAATGCCCCAATGAAATTCAGATTTTGTGTTTTGGGGTTTTAACTGCTTGAAACTGGATTGCACGGTTCTGCAGGATTGTTTTAACACTTGTTTTTACACATTTTGTTGATTTATTTTCATTCCATAACAATGAACCAGCTCTTGCTGCAATCCAAAATTAATTCTGCACAAAAAGACCAAAAACAGTGGCTGGAAAGAATAAAATGTGCACTAGAAAAATACGCTGATTTTGGTGGTTTAGAGTCCAATTTCGTATGGAAGTGTTTCAACAGCTCATGTGAATATACCAGCAACTTTGTTTGATGATTTTAAGCATGTTCAAACATTTAAACAGTTCAGAAACTAATTGCAACTCAAATTCACTAGTTCACTTCCATTTTTAACCAAAAAGTGATGGTTTAAAAGGATAATATACATATAGGTTCATTTTTTTACCAAATGAACAGTGCTAGCAAATTTCAAACATCAATTTAGACTTGCTCAAGCTTTCCAAATGCACAGAAACAACAAGATTCGAAATTCTTAAAGAGAATCTTTTAAGTATTGGCCAAATGATGAAGAATGGATATTCTCTTCATTTTGAGAAAGATACATGCAAAATTTATGATAGTAAAATGATAGAAATTGACCAAGTAAAAATGGAGAAGAGAAATAGAAGCTTTCCTATAAGCTTCAGACCTGGAACTAATATTGCCATGAAGGTAGAAGTTGATGACTCATGGCTTTGGCATAGGAGATTTGGTCACTTCAACACACATACCTTAAAGCTTCTATATCAGAAAAACATGATGAGAGATCTTCCATGCTTGAAGGAGAATAATGAATCCTACGAAGGATGTCTCCTCGGAAAACAACACCGATTACCATTCTCGACAGACAAAGCATGGAGAGCAAAAGACTTATTGGAGTTTATACATACTGATGTTTGCGGACCAATGAGAACGCCTTCACATCACAACAACAGATATTTCATCCTCTTCATTGATGACTTCTCTAGAATGATATGGGTTTATTTCTTAAAGGCAAAGTCAGAAGTCTTCGGCATATTCAAGAAATTCAAGGCCCTTGTTGAGAAGTAAAGTGGAAAGCAGATAAAAGTACTTAGAAGTGATCGTGGCAAGGAGTACACATCTCACAAGTTTGACAAATTATGTGAAGATGGAGGCATAGAGCGACAACTTACAGTTGCATATACTTCACAACAAAATGGCGTGTCAGAAAGAAATAATCGCACAGTTATGGAGATGGCAAGATCAATGCTAAAAGAGAAAAACATGCCTAACATTTTTTGGGATGAAGTAGTCTACACTGTAGTTTACATTCTAAACAGATGTCCAACTAAGGCAGTCCAAGACAAGACTCCTATTGAAGCTTGGAGTGGGAGAAAGCCATCAACTAAACACCTACGAGTATTTGGGTCCATCTGCTACATACATGTTCCTAATCAAAGGAGGCACAAGCTTGAAGACAAGACTATACGAGGAATATTTTTGGGATATAGCACACAATCAAAAGGCTATCAAGTCTACAACCTACAAACAAAAAAGTTCATCATCAGTCGAGATGTTGAAGTTGATGAAAATGCTTCTTGGAATTGGGAAGAAGAAAAAGTTGTTAAAAGCAACATTCTACTTCTAGTGCAACAATCTCAAGAAGAAACTCAAGAAGAAGCAGAAAATCCAGGTACGCTTTCTCCACCTCCACAACAACAAGATTCTTCACCTGAATCTAGACCAAGAAAAGTAAGATCTTTAGTAGACATACATGAAACTTGCAATATCGCCATGATTGAACCTAACTATTATGAAGAAGCATCAAAACAAGAAGTATGGGTTGAGGCTATGGAAGAAGAGATTAAAATGATTGAGAAGAATAACACTTGGGAACTCGTAAATTTCCCCCATTGAAAAGACATCATAGGAGTGATATGGATATATAAAACAAAGCTTAATCCTGATGGAACTATACAAAAGCACAAGGCAAGATTAGTTGCTAAAGGCTACTCACAACAACCAGGAATAGACTACAATGAAACATTTGCTCCAGTTGCTTGCTTAGATACAATTAGAGTATTAATAGCTCTTGCAGCACAAAAAGGATGGAACATCTATCAACTAGATGTTAAATCAACCTTTCTAAATGGAGTGCTCGAAGAAGAAATTTATGTTGAACAACCACAAGGCTTCATCAACAAAGGAAATGAAGGCAAAGTACTAAGACTTAAAAAAGCATTATATGGCCTGATAACAAGATTGATAAATACTTCATCGATCAAGGATTCAGGAGGAGTAAGAGTGAGCTAACACTATATATTAAGGCACAAGGTCAGTACCATCTCATTGTCTCTTTATATGTTGATGATCTTATCTATACAGGAAATAATATAGAGATGATGAAAGAATTTAAAGAAGACATGATGAAGACATTTGAAATGACCGACCTTGGCTTGATGAACTATTTCCTCGGTATAGAGGTGAAACAACAAAAAGAAGGTATATTTATCTCTCAAAAGAAATATATTGAAGCTTTAATAAAGAAGTTCAAGATGAATGGTTGTAAACCTGTCGCTACTCCATTGGTGGTAAACGAGAAACTACAAAAAGATGATGGAGCACAAGAGGCAGATGCATCACGCTACAGAAGTTTAATTGGAAGTCTCCTCTATCTCACAGCCACACGACCAGACATTATGTATGCTACAAGTCTTCTATCAAGATTCATGCAAAAGCCAAGTCAGATTCATTATGGAGTAGGAAAAAGAATTTTAAGATATCTACAGGGCACAAAGGAGTTTGACATATGGTACAAAACTATGACTAACTCAAGGATGATTGGCTACACAAATAGTGATTGGGTAGGATCAATGGACGACATGAAGAGTACGTCAGGATACGCTTTCTCACTAGGATTAGGTATTTTATCTTGGGCATCAAAGAAGCAAGCAACCGTGGCACAATCAACACAGAAGCGGAGTATGTAGCAGCTGCTGAAACCACAAGTCAAGCAATATGGCTATGAAGAATACTTGAAGAAATGGGTGAGCCACAAGACGGGCCGACTATTATCTATTGCGACAACAAATCGGCAATAGCAATAGCAAAAAATTCAGTCCATCATCAAAGAACAAAACACATAGCCGTTAAATATCACTTCATTCGAGATGAAGAGACAACTAAACAAATTCGACTCGAGTACTACTCAAAAGAAGACCAAATTGCAGATATTTTTACGAAGGCATTACCTCGACCAAGATTTGAACTACTACGCACAATGCTTGGAGTTACCGAATTTGCATTAAGGAGGAGTATTAAAGTGTAATGCAAATTCTAGAAGAATGTAGAAGCTCCTTAGATAGAAGAATTGAAATGTAATACAAGTTCTAGAATATTGTAGAAAAGCCTAAGATATGAAGAAAAATGAAGAATAGTCTACATATGTGACAATCTAGAACATTCCACATAAGTTATGGTTAGCATGTTCTAGAATATTCTATAGTCTATAAATACCCATGTACTCTACCATTTGATGCATGTAGACAAGAAGGAAACATCTACCATTTGTAGACAAGAAGCCAACATCTAAAACATCTAAGACAACTACAACACTTTTTCCAACTACTACTTCTTCATTCTAGTATCTCCACATTTTCTCTACATTTTCTCTACCTTATCAACTACTCTTTTCACAACCTTAAAATACTAACAGTATTCAAACTAAGATATTTTGCATGATTCAAAGCCAATTATGAGTCATAAAGGTTGTGTTTTGATATCAAATTAATGTATAAGAATAACGGTTTTTAGACCGTTATCACAACCCCAAACTTAGAACTTTGCTTGTCCTCAAGCAAACAAACCAAAACTTGACCTTCCACCTATCATTAAAATGGTTCAACACTTTTTAAAACACATCCTTTCACAACAAGTAATAACTCAATTCAGCTCTTCAATGGAATCCAATCAAGATGCAAACATGCTTCAATTCATTCAAGTTCACAAATTGCTCACATAATCACATATTCTCCAACAGATGCTATTTTTATGAATGACCAATCCACTAAGCGCAGATGTAATCATGAAATTCATCAATCCTTTCCAAGCAAAGTGTTTCACTCAATCACTCAAGTGTTTCAGGAGGTCACTCTTCCCTCTACTATCCTCTTGTCACATGCAACAAAATTGACTTTCAACTAATACAACCGACATTTTCACACACAAATGTTGACTTTGACCCAGATCATGTTGAGTCACCTAGGCTTGGTCAAGCCATGTTAACCTAACCAGGTCAAGTAAAATCGAGTTTGCCCAAACTAATTAGGTATAAGCTTATTTACCGAGGTTCGGGTTTAAGTGATTTAGTGAGGGACGTTGGCATTAATGCATAAAGAAGAATTCTTATATACATGAGAGGGAACTTGGGTGAAATCAAACCGCAACAACATACCCATCTCATATAAATCAACCTTCGTTCACCTCTATGCTCCTTTGCCATTGATCAATTGCATTTTATTTTCTTTATTATTTTTGCATTCTGGACCCATGATCTCTTTTATTTTTAGGTCTTAGTTAATCCTGTTTTCACACAACTGTTCAACATCGAGAGTCCTCTGGGATACGATACTTGGTCTTACCATTTTATATTATTTGTGCGAGTCGGTACATTTGCCGATTTGCCCCAAGATCTGCCCTCAAAGGGGTGAAAAAAGTGTTTTTGTGCCTAAGTCATCAAAAGATACATTCTCTAGGGTGTCCAGGTCTATAAATAGGGCAGAAAAATAATAGCAAACGGGTCTAGGTCCAAAATAGATCATAAAAATAGTAGAAAAACTGGCACAGATCCACGAAAATGGCGCTCAGCGCTACAATACCGCTCAGTGGTAGGTGCGACACTTAGAAAACGCTCAGCGGTGACGCTCAGGCGCAAATCAGTGAAAACTGGCGCTCAACGGTGGCGCTCAATGCTACTATTGTGCACTCTGGTTGACTGATTAACTTTTCCGCACTCTGGTTGACTGGTTGACTTTTCTACATTCTGGTTGACTTTTCTGCACTATAACTCCTTAATACTTCAACCCTTCTTTCAAATCATTCCAAAAACCTACAAAATCAAGGGAATTTAGTAATAAAATCATCAAGTATATCCTCAACTCTCTTATTCACAAAACTAAAGCAAAATCCTGAGTCCAAACAAGTTTCTAAGTCAAAAAGGGTGCATTAAGTATCAAAATTAAGTATAAAAATAATGGTTTTTGACATTCTGAGGTTCCTTTTGTGGCTGCAACATTCTTTTTGTTAGGATCTCCAATTGTTGAGTAATGATCTTGTTCTGAGCAAGCAAGGCATCATATGACTGTAATTGTAGAACTCCCTTGGGTTGAGCTGAAGCCCCTCTTTCACTGTGCATCTCATTGTCATTAGAAGCCATATTTTCAATCAACTCATAGGCTTCATCTGATGTCTTGCATTTGATATTGCCTCCTGCTGAGGCATCCAACATCAATTTAGTTTGTGAGCCAAGACCAACAAGAAAAACGATGATTATCGTTGCTTCATCAAAACCATGAGTAGGTGTCTTTCTCAGCAAGCTCTTGTATCTATCCCATGCTTGTCCCAAGGTTTCCTCCATGCCTTGCCTAAAAGAAGAGATTTCCTGCTTTTCTTTGTTGATCTTTGATTGTGGGAAGTATTAAGGAACTTTGTAACCACGTCTCCCCACTAAGTGAAACTGTTTTCAGGAAAAGAGTTCAACCATAATTTAGCATTCCCTCCAAGAGAAAAGGGAAACAAGCTCAGTTTTATAGCCTCATCTGGCACTCCATTTATCTTTACAGTGTTGCATATCTAATTGAAGGTGGTCAGATGCTCGTATGAACTTTCATGTGATAGTCCATTGAATTGGTTGCTCTTTACAAGGTGGATCAGATCAAGCTTCATCTCCATAATTGCAGCATTGACCCTTCGCTTTGCAATGCTGTTAAAATGGTGAGGGCCAAAAAGTGTTGTATAATCAGTTAAGGTGTGCCTTCTACCTTTCTTCTCCATACCTTCCTCATCAGAGTGGAAAGCCATTGAAATTTTCTCTAGACAAGGTTCTCTAGATAATCTATTTCTTCTTGGCCTTCTGCTAGTCTCAAGTCCTTCAAGAAGAGGTTTTGAATTTTTTTTGCTCCTAGTCCTGACTATATCCTGCATAAACAAAACACAAAACCCTAAAAAATATTGTTAGCACAAAAATAAAAAAATAAACAGAATAGAACACTAAATAAAAAATAAAGAAAATAAAAATTAAAGATTGAAAAATAAGAATTAAAATAAGAAAAATAAAGAACAAAATAAAAAATAAAATAAAGTTAAAGTTAATCAATAATCACACAAATAGAGTAGCTTAAACCGTGAGTCCTCGGTAACGGCACCAAAAACTTGTTGGACTATTTCGGCAAGTGTATCGAGTCGCATAAGTAATATAAAATGGTAAGATTAATTAAGACTTAAATAATCTCGGCGCTAAACAGTCGTGTGATAGCAAGATTAATTAAGACTTAAATAAAAAGAGATCATTGGTTTTGAATGCAAAAACATAACATTAAATATGAATGCAATTGATCAATAGCAAAGAAACACAAATATGAACGAATGTTGATTACTATGAAATGGATATATTGTTGGGGTTAGATTTCACCAAGTTCCCTCTCATGTATGTAAGAATTCTTCTTTATGCATTAATGCCAACGTCACTTACTAAATCACTTACACCCGATCCCTTGACGAATAAGCCTGTCCTAAATTACCAGTTCATGTAATTCCTAGCATTCCTAGTAATAAGATGTGAAGATCAAAAGCTTAAAGACGACCAAGACTCATACCCTCATCCCTGAGCAATATTACTCCTTGGAGTAATTCAACAAGAACCTGAATTGTAAGGAACCTCTCGGCACTCAAGCAATTCATAAATCATGCTAATGAATGAGGTAAACATAGCAAGCATTGATACAAATGAATTACTCTAACAATTAATGGAAAAACACATGGAATTAAGAATCAATTCATATACATGAGATTTTACATGGTTACATCATCCCCCAACAAGAAATAGAAATTAGTTCCACATAGACATGGGAGAACTCTATGAAAAATGGAAGAGAATGAGAAAGAGAAAGCCTAAGAATTGGGAAAAAGTGTAATATATGTTGCTCTCTGCCATAGATAATAAACCTAGAGCCCCAGGGTCCTTTAAATTGTGTCAAAAACTAGCAAAAGCAAGGTCCGACCCAATAAGTCGAAACAAAGCTGAAACAGGGCCTGATCCACGAAAAGTCGTCGCTCACGCGCCCCACTTAGGGCACCTGGGTGGTGAGAACACCTCATGTAAGGCCCGGGTTTCGAGTTGGACACCCAAGCTTCGAGACCCCGCTACCCAGGCGGCCAGGGAGGGCGCACGGGTAGTGGACGTCGATTTTCCTCGCTCAAGCTTCCATTCAGGGTACCCAGGCTTCGTGTTGTCCCTCCTTCTGGTGCTTTTTTAGGCTTTTTTGAGCTTCATCTTCTTGGCTCTTCATCTCTGCTTCCAGTATTACTTCAATCTCTATCAAAACAAGGGGAATTAGTCATAAAATAATTGAAATCAAACTCAACTCTCTTATTCACACAATTTAATGAAAAAGCATGAGTACAAGAAAATTTTTAAGTGAAAAAGGGTGCTTTTAGTTTCAAAGTCACATAAAAAGTAACGGTGTTTTAAACCATTATCAATGGCGCAGTGGTAGTTTTGTAAATATTGTTAGGAAACGGGTTGGCTTTGTTTTACACCAAGAGGAGGGTGAATTGGTGATAGTTCAAAAAAAAAATCTTTTCGCAACCTTGGTATGAAAATTCAAAGCTTTTGATATTTCCTTGAAATGCAAGTAATGAAAAGAGTGCAAGTAATGAAAACGTAGTTGACTGTAAAACAATTAAAGTCGACTGAAATAAAGAGTGCAGGGATAGAGAAAATCAAACACTAGTTTTTATACTGGTTCGGCCAACAATACTGGTTTGGACACAAAGGCAACGTTCATACAGTACTGGTTCAGTTGTCTTCTTGTGGATACCCCTCTTGACATATCACCAATAACATTTTCTGTTGAGAGATTCTTTGGTACTTTCCATGTTTTAATCGACTCAACTTTAGGAGATTCAACTTGCTCTGTTTCATCTTCCTTTTCAGAAACTTCTTCAGGACCTTCTTCCTCAATTATGTTCTCGTCTTCTTCAACATAGTTCCTAACTTGTTTATAGTGGCTTGGATTCATGATGAACTCATCAAATGCAACATGAATAGACTCCTCCACATTCATAGTTCTCTTATTATACACACGATATGCCTTACTGTTCAAGGAATACCCTATGAAAACTGCTTCATCAGCCTGAGTCAAACTTTCCAAGATTTTAGTTGCCATTATTCATTACAAAACACTTTCTTCCAAAGATTCTAAAATATGAAATGTTTGGCTTTCTTCCTCTAAGAAATTTATAAGGTGTTAATTTTAGTATAGACCTGATAATTGTTCTGTTCAACACATAACACGATGTGCTTACTGCATCTGTCCAGAAGTATTTCGGCATGTCACTATCATTCAGCATTGACCTTGCTAATTCTTCAAGTGCTCTGTCTTTTCTTTCCACTACTCCATTTTGTTGTGGTGTTCTAGGGGCAGAGTAGTTGTGTGATCCCCATTTCAGCTAAATAGTCATCAAAATCCTTATTCTAAAATTCTCTTCCATGATCACTTCGGATAGCCTTGATTTTCAGATCCATTTCATTATGGACGACAGCAACAAATTTCTTGAAGACCTTAAGTGCATCTTTCTTGGTTGCAATGAAATAAGTCCAAGTATATCTTGAATAATCATCTACTATAACTAGCCCGTATGAATTACCTCCAAGACTTTTTGTTCTAGATGGTCCAAATAGATCCATGTGGAGCAGTTGCAGAGGCTTCTTAGTTGACATTTCACTTTTACTATTGAAAGACTGCTTTGTTAGCTTCCCTCTTTGGCATGCATCATATAATCTATCAATCTTGAATCGAATCTTGGGCAGACCATTTACGAGATTCTTAGATACGAGCTTGTTCAGTTGACTCATACTGATGTGTGCTAAATCTCTTGTGCCATAGCCACACATCTTCTTCCTTAGTCATCAAGCATACAACAGATTCGAATGCATTATCCGTGAAGTCGATTAAGTAGATGTTGTTCACCCTTTTTCCCACAAGCAGTAACTCATTTGTTGCTCCATTGCCGATCAAACAGTATTTGGGTTCAAAAGTAATCTTCAGTCCTTTGTCGCATAATTGACTGATGCTGAGCAGATTGTGTTTTAACCTTTAACAAGTAAAACATTTTTAATTTCATAAGAGGAAGGAGTTTTTATTTTACCTATACCGGTGATTCTTCCTTTGTTGGTATCACCATGCGTGACATGACCAGTAGCCTTGTATGTTATGTCTGAAAATTTTGTACGATCTCTAGTGATGAGTTGCTCCAACGTAAGAAAATGGAGAATCCGTGAAATGGAGGAAGATTGTTCCAGCAGTGATTACATTTGATGCAAGATGGAGTTGATGTGTGGTTGAAGATCTATATGGAAGCAAGACTTAGCTTCAGACGGCTTCCATGAACTGGAAGAAAGCTAGGAGATGGAGAAAAGATCAGGGAATGTGACTTTAGACAGAGTCTCTCGGTTGAAAGATTGAATCAGCAATGAAGAAAAATTCTCATAGATTTCCAAAGTAATTTACAATAGTGATGCCATGAATTTATAATGAATTCACAAGGCATGTGCGTGAATGGTGATCACCGTGATTCGTGGATCTATTGCCACGTGGTACAAGCAAGAAAATCCCATGTGGGTTCTAGAAAGGAAGCATGAAAAACACGGATTACATGTGCTGAAATTATGAATACAAAGTTATGGTGATGTTTAGTAAAAGTGGAGGGGTGCACCAAGCAACTTTATTCTTCAAGTAATGAAGCTTTGATTATTTGATGGGCTTAGGCCCAAGTCATCATCCAGTCATGTGTCTTGAACAGCCGCTATCAAGGTACCAAGTGGGACTTTTAAACTGTTGTTCCAGATCAGGCTTGATTATTCTGGATTTTGCCATCATGATCAGTTCTCCTTTATTCTTGACTTTCTTGGTGATAACGGTTGAAAAACTGTTATTTTCATATGCTAATTTGGACTAAATTACGCCCTTTATTGCTTAGAACGAGCTTGAAATCTAACAAAACTCAATAAATGAGTCAGTCAAGGGTCAAAAGCTATTTTTAGCGATTTTATGCTTGTTTTGCAGCAAAATTGACAGAAGAGAAGATTGAGAATAAAGATGAAGGTCATACACTCAAGAAAAGTGAAAAAATCAAAGAAAGGAAGAGTCTAGGCACCGCCCGGTGGTAGACCCCTGGTGCCGGGTGGTTAAACGGGAGGAGAAGACATCAGTTTTGGGCGCCGGGCGGCAGACCCCTGCCGCCGG
The DNA here is from genome assembly GCA_036885675.1 of Vigna mungo. Lineage (NCBI taxonomy): Eukaryota > Viridiplantae > Streptophyta > Magnoliopsida > Fabales > Fabaceae > Vigna > Vigna mungo. Next base: position 34,730,429 of record CP144700.1, read on the forward strand.
GCGGTTTTGCGGCACAAGGGAAACCGCTGGGCAGTAGACCCCTACCGCTGGGCGGTGGTGCGATTCAAGGCCCACCGCCAAGCGGCAAAGTGTGACGCCGGGCGGTGGTCAGCTGGTCTTGGGCCTATTTTTCTGCTGCGCTTCTCACCTATAAATAGCCCTACTAAGAATTCCAATTCATTCTTTTGACAGAGGAGGGCGGCCAGACCTACTTTGCACTCTCTGGAGAGGATCTCTTGGATGCTTAGGCTCCTTTTTGTCTTTTCTAGGGTTTGCTTTCCATATATTCCATTATTTTAATCTTGGTTCACCATGACTATGGTGAACTAAACCCTTTTTGTTGTTGGGGGAACAATGTAATCTTTTGATACTCTCGTTTATTGAAACTCTTGTTTGAATTATATGTTTTTCATATGCGTTTATTATCAATTGTTGGATTCTCATACTGTGCTTAATGCCTTTATCGTTTAACTAATTCGGTAATTGATCTTTGAATTTATTGATACGGGGACATACAGTAATGACATGAACTGGTGAGATTTTTCCTTAGTTAAGCAATACCAGCTAGGGATAGGGGAGTAGGACGACCAATTGTATTTGCTTTTTTTTGTAATGCGTTGCTAGTTGCTAGGGGAGGCTAGGGATAGTAAGCCGATAATTAGTAATAGGCCCTTTTCGCCGAGGGATCGAGTTAAGGGGAGGCCAAGAAAGTTTGCATGCAATTAGATAATAACGTCGTTTAAACAAGAGGAGTAAATAAAAGAGAGAGTGATTAGATGAAATTATAAACCTCCAACAACTCCATTCATGCATTGCCTAAATCTCGTCAATTGAATCACACATTGCATATTTCTTTTTCTGTCATTGCATCCACCACAAATATTGATTTTTCTCCGCAAGTCTTACTATTTTGATTCACGCGACCGATAAGGCCTTTCGAGTCTCATGGGAAGAACGATAATGGGATTTACCATTTTTATTACTTGATACGATTTGGTACACTTGCCAATCCACTAACACTTGGCATCAACAGAATGATCTTGATTACTCATCTTTTTCAAGAACTTTGTAAACTTGTTGTTCAACAGGATCGATTTTTGCATCTGTGAGCAAAATTCTTCCTCACAGGTTGCCTTGCATTCCAAGCTACCTGTTTTAAAGTTTTCAAAGAATCCATCAGTTACAGATTTTAACTTCAAATTACAGGGAGCAGATGCAATATCAATTTCAAAATCATAAGCTTTTTTGAATGTGAAAAAAAAGCCATCCCCAAGTTTTACAGTCGAATAGAATAAAAACAGAGTGGACTGAATTTTCAAATATTTTATTAAAACCAGCTCTAGTGGCAATTGTTAGGAAACATGTTGGCTTCGTTTTAGACCAAGAAGGGGGGTGAATTCATGATAGTTCAAAAGCAAAATCTTTTCGCAATCATGGTATGAAAATTCAAAGCTTTTGATCTTTCCTTGAAATGCAAGTAATGAAAAATTCAATGCAGCGGAAAAACATTGTAGCAAGAATCCCCTCTTCTGCAATCTGAACCCATGTCGAACAATCCTCAACGTGTAACCACCACTCTTCACAGGATGCCAAGCCTATCACAACACACTTCACAAGTTGCCAAGCCTACAGTCAAATACAACAATCTTCATAGGATGCCAAGCCTTCAAGATCAAACCAGAAGCACCTTCTTTGTGCAGATGTTGATCAATCAGTGTGCGTAATTAACTCCTCAATCTGAATCTCTTTAAAAAAGATCACCACTGTCTTCTTAGAGAATTCTTGGAGCTTCCAAAACTGAGAACTTTCTCTGAAACAGGACAATGAAAGTGTTAGATCACAAAAGTCATATAGAGCAATTCGTGCTCTGACTATTTATAGTTTTCCAGTCATTCTTAGTCGAATAGCCTACTAATACAGTCGACTGTATTAAAACAGTTATAACAGACAATGAACACAAAGGCTCCTCAGTCAACCAAATTAATGCAGATTCATGACAGTTGACCCAGTTAGTCAATCCTAACTAACTTTTAAAAATATAGTCGTTGGAGCAAGTAGGCATAACAAAATTCCAAAAATAACAACAGTACAATCGAATAGGTGTTCCACACTGTCGACTGACACTTAAAAACACACTTTGAAATTCATTTCATCTCAAAATCTCATCAAGCACATGTTCATAAAATCTGTACAAAGATTTTAGCATAGTCGAATCCATTACCAGTGTATTCAACTGAACTAGACCTTTCTCACAACAAATATAAGTTCATAAAAGTGCTTGTGATATTTTCTTCATAAATGTGCAGAAATAGTCAAAATCATTTTATCACACATTTCAATACAAGCATCTTCCAAACATATAACACAATCATTCATAGGAACACACATTGCAAAGTAACAAGACATGTTCAAAAAAAGCATTTTTCAGAACAGTTTGGTATATTAGCTGAACATGTAATACTGGAACTTATGTACTGTTATTAAGCATTTTGTTGTCATCATCAAAAACCAGTTTGATATAGAGTTTATGTTGTCAACAATCTCAACAAATATGAGAAACTTTTCTGCATGGCAATATTGTAATAAACTAAAAATATTATAGAAAATCCTTTGTAATACACTGGTTATAATGAAAACAAGTATAGAAATGGGTGTGTGGCAATATTGTAATAAACTAAAAATATTTTTATACTGATTGCTATTAGGTAAAGAAAATCCTTTGTTTTATACTTGTTAACCATAGAACAGTTATATATTATTGATCTATACCACTTAAATATTATAGCAGTTATGAATTATTTTATATATTCAATTTCTTTTTCCCGCAATACTTTCTCTTCTCTCTTATGCAATTTCTTTTTCTTTCTCATTTTCGAACTCCCTCCGTCATTCTCCTCCATTCTCCTTCATTTCGGTTGCCATTGTTCTCGTTCTGTTGTCGTTCCGGTTGGGTGAAGTTTTTGTTCGGCGTTTGAAGTTGTTCGTTGTGGTTAAAGTTCTCGGTTGTGGTGGGTGAAACCCTTGTCGTGGTGTGCTGTCGTCACGTGTATTTGTCGTAGGTGAGTACATTTTTATGAGTTAGGGTTTATGCTGGGATAATTATTCTTTGACCGATGGGCTTATTCTCTCTTTACAAAATTGGCTTTCTTAAATGATTGCATTATTATTTTAATTTGTATTGTTCCATCACACTATCTATTTTTTGGAGTTTACTTCAGTCCGATTGATTTCCCTAAATATTATGTCATATTCTCGAATAAACCAAAACCTACTCAAAGCCTTCCCATCTCACCCATTTTTTGCTTGTGGCATAACTAAACAAACTCTTTGATTTCTAATTACATTGCAAGAAGTTGCAATATTTGCTGACACAATGTTCGATAAACGAAATAAAAATTCTCCTGTCAATTTAATTGACCTATACCATGTAATGGAGCTAAAGCTAAGGAAGTTGCAAAATTCTGTTGCTTCCATTAGTCTTTCAGTTATATGAATACTTCTATATATAGTTTATGTAGCTATAATTGAAGATATTTGGGTGATAGATTACAAAAGTTTAAGAGCACCTGTTTTTAAATGTAAGTGGGTTGATGGTAATACTAGCATCAGGATCGATGATCTAGGTTTTACATTGGTTCACCTAGAAAAGGAAGGTTATTCTCAAGAGCCATTTATCATGGCGTCTCAGGAAAAACAAGTGTTTTATGTCACTGATTTCGGAGATAGTAGATGGTCAGTGGTGCTCCAAGGTAGAACAATGCATTGTACTGATGACAATTTCGTTCTTGATATTAGTGAAAGTCCATCTTTATCATCAAATATGCCAAACTTGGATGTCAATAATGAAGTAGATGACATCCATGCCTTACGTGATGATCACCATGAAGGATTGTGGTAGAACATTGCAACGTGACAACATATAAATTGAAATTTTAGATGTATTCTATATTTTGCTTTATTATTTTGTCTATTAATTATTATTAACACTTAATGATTTATGTAGCGAAATGTTTGGTGACGCGCCATCTGGTGACCTCCCACCTTCACAGGTGGGGACGACATTCATATGCCTACTCGAAAAAATGGGTAGGTCTGGGACTAGGTTGAGAGAGTTGACAGACACCTACAATGCTGATCATAGGCAAATAGACCACACTTAGACTTTTGCACTCCTGGGAAAAACCAAGACGAAAACTAGGGAACAACTCAGACATCAGGAAGATGACACAGACTCATCATACAGAAAACAAAAACTCACAAGGACAGACACAGAGTTGCACAGTTCTTAAGAAGTCTGGACAATGAAAAGGAGGTGGACAGAATCCCACACAGAGTTAGAGAAAGCAAATACTCATGAAATCATCCAAGCAGTTCAAAGCATGACAAAAGGATCAATCAGCTCAAGAGAAGAATCAAAAGTAATAAAACCTCACAGATGCACACTATCAGTGTTTCTCTCAAGTGTCTAGGGTAAACAGTGTCAACTCAATGCACTCAAGAAAGCAAGCAACAAACAATATTGGCAAGCCTCTAATATCAACACTCAAAACATATATGCATGTTCAAATCAAAAGGTCTTTTATGGATGTAACGGGGTCAAGGAAAAAGGAGGATAAATATGGATGAGAAGCTACAAACCAAAAGGAATAGAGGAGCAATGGGGAACAAGTGAAACACAATCAAATCACACCCAAACCTCTAATTCCATCCTCTTCCTGACTCCTTTATTCAATTTTTTTTTTCTCATTTTTCTGTATTTTTTTTCTTTTTTATTTTTTTCATCTTGTCTCTTTTCTTTTCTCTCTTTTCATAACACAACTCTAAGAGACAGATACATAACATATTTACAAAACAAAACAAGAAGAGGAGCCAACTAACCAATTCATCTAAATCTCCCAAGAGACCACACTTATTCCCATAACCATTCCAAAGCTCCAAAATTCCCTAAGGTTAAGGTAATCATGGTTTTTCAGTTAGGGCAAGTGTATGAGCTTCAAAACAAAGAAATGGGGAAAATATAGGCTCAAAGGGGCTATCAAAGGATCACAACAAGGTAGGCTCATTTGGCTAGAGAGGCTCAACAACAAAATTGCCTTTATCACTTTCAAACATGCATATCAATCAAGAACTATCAACAAGAGTCAAGCCAAGGCATATGTGCAAGCAATCAAGAGACATATCACACACAAGAAAGATCATCAAGTGGCTCAAATCTCACACAGGGTATTTCTGTCACAATCAAATCAACTCTCAAACATCATGATCATCTTCCAAGCAAAGAAAAGCAAGGATTTCAAGCAATCAGAGTATCGATGCAGTGAAAGAAAGCTGACAACCTAATCACAGTCCAGAATTCAAGAAAAACATGCAAAACTGTACACAAGACACAACAAAAGCTACCTAGAAAACAAAAAATTTAACGCAGAAAACATAAACTAACAAAGAAAAATTCGAGTCTCCCCTAATAGACTACACTTAAACTACACAGTGTCCTCAATGTGTCACAAACATCAAATCAGAAATCAGAACAGTTAACAGATCATGGACAAGTGCAATAAAAGTGGGAAAGGGAGGAGAAGGGAAAAGGAAACTCCCCTGATCATGGTGGTAGTTGCCAATTTTGGACTTTCAGGGAGATCTCTTCCACCACAGGATTCAGCAAAGAAGTCTTGAGGAGGAATTGTTTCATCCTCCAAATTTGATCAAGCAGGGAGATGTCCTCCACAACTGGATCCAAGAAGCAGTGATTGTTGATGAGCAGGTTCAGCTGGTGCCTATTAATCTTCAAACTGTCGTGTATACTGGCACCCTTGTCTTCCACCATGGGTGTGTGTTCATCAAATCCATATGTACCTCCTGCAACATGGTTAGTGCAATATGGTTCCAAAGATATAACATGCATGGGTATAACACCCAATCCCAGTGTAAGAGGCTGAACCTCAGATATACCCTCAGAACATGAATCAATTTCAGAAATAGAAACAATATCAATCACAGGTTCAGATTCATGTTCAGTGCATGGAGAACAAAAATTCAGATGTGATAACACAAAGTAGTTCTCATCATGCAAAGAGGGAGATTGAAAATCATGCTCATCAACAATACAATCACCAACATACCCATCATCAACATAATCATCAACAACAGAATCTATCTCAGGTATTTTTACCTCCACTTCCCTGAAGATTGGTAGAGTGGTGGAAGGTGAAAGTGGTCTACCTATCTCAAAAGTGTTGCACATATCTGCCTGGTATTCCAATTCTTCATCAGTCTCCTCAGGTGTAGGAGTGGGGACATAGGAGGGTGGGGAAGTAGATGGCGCAGTAGTAAGCTCATGACTCTGCTCCTCATCTCCTATGTGGATGGCATCAACATCATCTGGAAGCTGAACAGCCTGAAATGGTGATTCCTCTGAAACATAAGACTGTTCCTCAGTGAGCTGAGTGGTCATCTGCCCCATATGATTAGTCAAACTCTGAATAGAAGCTCTGGTCTCTTGCTGGAACTGAATGTTCTGCATGGCTATATGCCTTAGTAACTCCTTCAATGTAGACTCAGAAGTAGTGGAAGGATGAGGAGTTGCTTGGGCAGGCTCATGAAACTGCGGCTGTTGTGGTTCCTTAACAGGTGGAGAAGGCATAGAAGGAGTCTGGAATGATGGTTCCTGATATTGATGCTCTGAAGTACCATACCATCCCAAGTTAGGATTCGTCCACCCAGGATCGTCGCTATAACCATACCGCATAGGGGAGAATTTATCAAGAAACTGATGCTCAAGATCTTCCCAACTGGCGACGGATCCTGGAATAAGACAACAACACCAATCCCTTGCCGCTCCATGTAATGAGTACTCAAATGCCCTAACGAACATATCCTCATCCGGGACATCTGGAGGTTTCGTTGAAGAGCAGATGGTGTAGAACTCCTCCAAATGTCTATGTGGGCATTCACCTGCAAAACCATGAAACCTAGGCAGCAAATCTATCAGTCTAGTGTTGAAAACACAACGAATATCCTCCTTATCAATTGGAAACGACTCCCTAGGAGCACTCTCATGAGATGGAGGAGGAACCGTTCTGTTCTCAACATAGAAATCAGCAGAGTATATATGAGAAGCAATATCAGAGTAACAAGCAGGAGGAGAATCATAGACACAAGTAGAATTAGAATTACTCACATAGCCAAAATAGGTAGACATGAGAAAGAAGGGGAAAGAAGAATGCAAGGAAAATATGCAACTAAAGCTACCTAAATGCAACACACAATGACGAACACACAAAACAGAACAACACACTCACAACACAAGACAAAACACAACACACACTAACACAACAAAAGACCTAAAACCGAACCGTTGGTCCCCGGCAACGGCGCCAAAATTTGATGGGTGTCGCGGCCCATACAAATTTGATTGCAATTTAGAAATGCAGTATAGCTAGGAAGTGACTCCTATGTCGTCTCTCAAGGACCAATCTGCGGTTCGAGAATCGAGTCTAACACGAAGGGGGGGGGTTTGAAAGTGTGTTGCAAAATTTAACGATCTCAATATAAAGACACAGATGCAAACAAACCAATTTGAGCTAGCATGGTAATTAAAGTAACACTATTAAAAACCTTGAACAACATTTAAATATCAAACACTGTTATCAATTAATTAGCAAACACAGTTAAAAATAATTAAATGCAAAACTAACTTAAACACATAAAAAAACTCAACCTACTAAGCAATTTAATTGAAAACAAAAGAAACCAACAAACCTAATTTAATCCTAGCAATTAACTTGACTAAATGGAAATTAACAAGTGAATTTAAAAGTCCAATTGGCCAAAGGAAGAGCATATGGCCGTGAGACATGTTCAAAGGTCCAACTCCAAAATTCTATCTTCACTTAACTACCAAATGTGTTGTCTTTTGTCTCATGTGCACCAATTCTCAAAGAAATCAAGCATGTGCCTTCCAAACTCTATAAAACCATCCTCTCTCTCCTACCACGCAGCAAAATAAAATGGAAACCACACCAAGCCATACAATTCACGTGAGCAATGCAAGGAACTTCTACAAAAGTTGCTTCAAAAACCAATGTGCAAATGGAATATACTTGGATGATCTAACCAATGTGTCATGTAAGCAAAGCCAAATGAAATTAAACAACCAAAGACCTCCCATGCAAAGGCAATTCACGGCTGGAATTCAAACAAAGCCAAAGCTCAAAATGGAAATCTTCCTAGAATGAAAATAAGCATCTTTTTTTGTTTGCCCAAAAGTGGTAAAAAATTAAATGCACCCTTTTCTCTCACTTCCAACCTCAATTTCGGTTTTCTTTCTTCTCAACCACCATCCAAAGCTTTCTTCTCTTCACATTACCAAGAATGAACCCCAAGAAACCAAAGTTTAAGTTGCAAATGAACACAAGAACAATAAACCCCAAACTTCTACTCATCAACCCAACTTTAACACTACAATTTCTTCAAGTTTCTTTGCAAAAACGAAAATAATATCTTAGCCATTCAACTCAAGTAATGTCCAGCCCCAATAACATCATCAAACTCTGGTTCCAAACTATTTTCAAACATCAAAACCGAAATATGGAAGAAAAGAGCCAAACCCACAACACCCACACAACACCTTAAGCTCTCTTTAACCCAAAACTCACATAGAACCTCATTTTCATCAACCAACCAACCAAAATGCAAAGAAAAACGTGAGGAACAGCAGTAAAGGAGAGGAAAAACGAAAATATAAAGTCACTCAAACCCAACAATAACCATTGAAATGCAAAGAAAAACTTAAAAGCTCAAGCTTCAAACATCAAAAACAAGCAAATGGAAGAAGGAATGAAAGGATTTTCACCACCAATGAGTTAAGACAGCCAAGATTAAAGCAAGAGAAGAATAAAATCTGCAACTTTGTTCATTCAAATAGCCAAAACCGAAAACCCCATGGCAAGCTCCAAGAGAGAGTCTTCATACATGAAAACCTAGAAGAAAATGAAGCAAAAACGTAAGCTATGGAAGTGTTGGTGTGTGTCTCGGTTTTTCCACCCCATATGACCAAGAGTTTTAATTTTGGTGGGGTCCACACACTACAAGTCAGCCCTAAAGGGATGCCACATGGCCCCCACAATTGGTTTTTACAAAAATGCCCCTAAAGGGGTCCAAAACACCTAATTCTAATTAAGGGCTTCTAGAAAACGAAATTACAACTTAATTAAAATGGAAGTGACTAAATGTTGAGTCTTGAATGATCACGTTACCATCCCTAATGCTCCAAATGATGTTTCCCAAAATTTCTCTGCAACCAAAATACACTTAATCAGCTTAGAAAATCCAAATTAGCACAATTACGAATTTCTGACCAAATTAAGCAGAATTCGGAAAACGGGGAAATAACAGACAATTAAACACAATTCCCTGGTTTATTTAAGTGCAATAAACTAAATATAGTTCAAGAAATAACCACTCATCAGCTGCCCATTCATTTTTATATGCAGACCTGTAAACCCTTGGGAGAAAATAGCACGGAATTCATCAATTATGTGGCCTTGCTCGGTACAAGCAAGACATCCATTCTTTTTGATGATTGGGACCATGTTTCAGAGAATGTGAAGAACCAGATATGGCAGAGCATCTTGGTATGAAATCTTAACTTTGATATAATGTTTCATAAACATATTATTGATAGGGGAAGCAATATGAATGCTAAACCCATCTCCTCGTATAGTTTCTATTTTTGATGATGACAACACATGTAGTTGCTTATGATGTTGACAATACATATATTTCCATGACTGCAACATATTGTGTATGAATTGGTTAATTTGCATACTTATTGTGATTATACATGTGTTTACATATTTTGTATGTGTTGAGATTGTTGAGAACACAAACTCTATACCAAACTTGTTTTTATGATGACAACACAATGCTTAATAACAATACATATGTTCCAGTATTACATGTTCGCGGTTTATTGTTTGACATATCTGCTGAACATGTTTTGATGAATTACAATGTATGTTCCTATGCTTGACTATGTGATATTATTGTGGAACATGCTTGTCTTGAAATGTGAGATAAAATGTTTTTTATTACTGCACATTTCAGAAAGAAAAAAAGCACAAACATCTTTATGAACTTATACTTGTTGTGACAAAGTTCTAGTTCAATAGAATACACTCATAATGGATTCGACTATGCTAAAACCTTTGTACAGATTTGGTGACAATGTGCTGTGTGAGATTTTAAGTTGAAAAGAATTTCAAATTGTTTTCTCATGTGTCAGTCGATAGTGTGGATCACACATTCGACTGTATTACTGTGATATTTGGAATTTTGTTAAGGCTACATGCTCCAACGACTATTTGTTCAAAAGTTAGTTAAGATTGACTGACTTGATCAACTGTCTTAAATGAGTATTGATTTGGTTGACTGAGGAGCCTTTGTGTTGACTGTCTGTTATAACTGTCTAATACAGTCGACTTAATTAGTAGGCTATTCAACTGAGATGTAATCTGAAATAACAGAAAACTATAAATAGTTAGAACACGAATTGTTCTGAGAGACTTTTGTGATCTAACATTTTCATTGTCCTGTTTCAGATTGAATTCTCTGTCTTAGAAGCTGCAAGAATTATCCAAGAAGACGGTGGTCATCTTTCTTGAGCGAGAGTAAAAGGGAGGAGTCTTTTGCGCATACTATTTGATCAAAATTTGCACAAAGAAGGTGCTTCTGGTGTTATCTTGATAGGCTTGGCATCCTGTGAAGACTATTGCATCTGACTGAAGTTTTGGCAACCTGTGAAGTCTGTTGTGATAGGCTTGGCAACCTGTGAAGTGTGCTGTGATAGGCTTGGCATCCTGTGAAGAGTGCTGGTTACACGTTGAGGATTGTTCGATGTGGGTGCAGATTGCAGAAGAGGGGATTCTTGCTGTAATTCTGGTTTTTGTGTATGCAGCTATATTTGGTTTTGGGTTAGAGAGGAGATTTACATTTTTGCGTGCTGCTTCTATAAATTCCTTGTTTCTTGTTGTAAAAACCACAACCATTATAGTGCATTTGCTTCCTAGATTTGAAGGACACTGGATGTAGACATTGTTGGTCGAACCAGTATAAAAACCAGTGTTTGATTTTCTCTAACCCTGCACTCTTTATTTCTAGTCGACTTTAATTGTTTAGCAGTCAACTGCGTTTTTCCACTGCATTGAATTTTCATTACTTGCATTTCAACGAAAGATCAAAAGCTTTGAATTTTCATACCAAGATTGCGAAAAGATTTTGTTTTTGAACAAACACCAATTCACCCCCCATCTTGGTGTAAAACGAAGCCGACCTGTTTCCTAACAGTATGCATACTGTTAAGCCCCTAACAAGTGTACCAGATCGTTATCAAGTAATATAAATGGTAAGACCGAGTATCATTCTCCCAAAGGACTCAGTGGCCTAAATGTTCATGTGACTTGATTGCATAAGAGTTGAAAGAAGAATAAATTGTAGTGTTAATGCAAAAACAGAATTTAAACATGCAAATGCAAATTGTATCAATTGGCAAATAAGACTATGAATTAATAGAGTTGTTGGGGTCTACAATTTCATCTTTATCCACCCTCATATATCTACTATTATTGTTAAATTCGCTTTATTTTCAATGTCATGCAGCTTTCTAATATACTCTAAACTCGATTCCTCAGCGAAAAGAGCCTATTAAAAATTACTAGTTTCTCATTCCTAGTCTCCCTAAGTAATTAATAACGCATTATAAATAGAAGTTTAAAGCAATTGGTCATCCTACTCCTATTCCTAGGTAGTATTGCTTAACCAAGAGAATTCTTATTAGTTCGAGATTTCCCCGTACGTTCCCGTATCGACAAAATCAAATATCATAACACCGAATTAGTTAAACGACGCAAACATTAAAATCTGATAAGAAAACCCAAACTATTAATAATACAAGCATGTGAATAAAACAAGAACTTCGATATAAGAGAGTTTCAAAAGATTACATTGTTCCCCAACAACAATAGGTTTAGTTCACCATGGACATGGTGAAACTAGATGGAATTAATGAAAAGAATGGAAGAATAAACCCTATAATTGGTGATTCGGAGCTCCCGCATTCAAAAACCGCCTCCAGGGAGTGAAGAAAATGCTTTGGACGTCTCTGATTGCCAAAATATTCACCTAGAAATTGCATTGGGTCTATTTATAGGCTAGAAAAATAACAAAATTTTGGCCCAGGCCCATCATTTAGGTGCTCAGCGCTAGCTAACGCTCAACGGTGGCCACACAGGACGCTCAACGCTCACTAGACGCTCAGCGATCTGCGACTCTGGCGCTCACCACTGGGTTAGCGCTGGGCGGTGGTCGTGGCTCCTCCTTTTCATCTTTTCTCGCCCTTTCTTTATTCCAAGTCCTTCCTTCTTCATCTTCATCATTCAATTGTCGTAAAATCTTGCCAAAACAATGTAAAACCAAGCATAATATCTCTAAAACCACTTTTGACTCCCTTGACACCAAACTAAGATGTTTTGCATGATTCTAAGCTAATTCTATGTCATAAAGGTTGTGTTTTAGTATCAAATTAATGTATAAAAATAACGGTTTGGAAACCGTTATCACAACCATAAACTTAGAACTTTGCTTATCCTCAAGCAAATAAAACAACACTTGACCTTCCACTTATCATCAAAATGGTTCAACACTTTTGAAAACACTTCCTATCACAATAAGTAATAACTCAATTCAGCTCTTCAATGAAATCAAATCAAGATGCAAACATGCTTCAATTCATTCAAGTTCACAGATTGGTCAAATAATCATATACTCTCCAACAGATGCTATTTTTGTGAATGACCAATCTACTAAGCAAATATGTAATCATGAAACTCATCAATCCTTTCCAAGCAAAGTGTTTCACTCAATCACTTAAGTGTTTCAAGAGGTCACTCTTCTCTCTACTATCCACTTGTCACATGCAACAAAATTGACTTTCATCTAATACAACCAACATTCTCACACATAAATGTCATCACAAGGACTTTTTTTAAGGATTATAACGTGGTTGGGCTAACAAGAAACATTAGTTTTTTAGATCACAAAATCCTTGAGTTAAGAGAGTTATTCAATATTCATAGTTCAAGCATAAATTCTCTTTTCAACCAATCTACTCATTCCCAAATTTTCCCTTTTTCTTTTGCATTGAGCTTTATCTTTCATGCTTTTATTTTCTTTTATTTTCTATTTTTCTCATGCTTTCATTATTTAACACATTTTTCTAAATGCTTTCTCTTTTTCTTTTCAATTTCCCCAAGAACCCATACTTGAACCTTTATCAATACCATTCAATTATTCTCAACTCAACTCAAGGTAAAGATTTTTCTCAACAAGGTTTTCAAAGTGTCTCCGGCTAAGGTTCAAAAAGGGTAGAACACATGGTTCTCTTTACTTTGGGTGAAAATTTGGCTAAGTAAGGACTTCCAAAAATGGCCTTGATCATATCACATAATCATGTAATTCAATCAATCATAAAGATTTAGGAAATATCATTTATGCTTTCAATTGGATAGCAAATATATCAACACGAACTCTGGAGCTCAAAACCTCACACAATTGTGCTTACTCAATCATTCAATCATACATCTTGCTCAGCATCATAACCACAATCATAATTCATCATGCACCTGTTCACACAGCTTGTGGACAATTCACATGTATAGAAGCATATATAACAATCTCAATCATCATCCACATCAAGCACACTCATAATGCAATAAAACAAGTCAAACCACAATCAGATAAGGTGTTCAGACAAGTTCACACAAACCTATACTACTCAACTGAAGCAAACCTACACTACAAGTTCAAATTACAAAAGAAAACTAAAAATAAACCCTGGGTTGCCTCCCAGTAAGCGCTTGTTTAACGTCATAAGCCTCCCAAGTAATGTTTGAGTCTTTGACCATTCACCACCTAACTTTTCTGCGGATCACTAGCAACTGGGTTCACCAATTCAACTGCTCCATTAGGGTATACATACTTTATTACAAAAGGTCCTGACCATTTAGATTTCAACTTTCCAGGAAAAAGCTTCAGCCTTGAATTGAATAACAACACCCGCTGCCCAGGGATGAAAGATCTCTTTATCAACTTCCTGTCATGATAAAATTTTACCTTTTCCTTATAACTCCTAGATGAGTCATTGATGGGTTGTCGCAGCCCATACAAATTTGATTGCATATAAGAAATGCAGTATAGCTAGGAAATAACTCCTAGGTCGTTTCTCAAGGACCAACTGCGGTTCAGGAATCAGGTCAAACATGAAGTGGGGGGTTTTGTGAAAGGTTTTTGTGTATGAAAGAAATTAAATTAAGACACGGATGTAAATAGAAATGTAAAATCGGTTTCGAATACAGAATTAAAATGCAAATAGTAATGCTAAATGAAATTGACTGGAAACACATGATTCAAATACTTAATAAAAAAAATGTTAAATTAGGAAACACAACATTGCAATTGAAAAGAACGTGAAATAAAATTAAATACCGAGGTAATAAGCATTAAAAGAACCAAATTGTGATTCAGCAAAAAGATCAATTTAAAACTTTAGTATCCAATTCTTTTTGGTGCAAGAGCATGATAGTTGAAATGTAACTTCAAGATAAACATGTGGAAATCAAATTAAACTACCACGTTGACCTAAGAATTTAAATGCAAACAAAGAAATGGTACAACACGTGAAAAGCTCAATGAGTAAAGCATAATAAAAAAAAACCATGCTACACCTTTTCTAGAATCACCGCTTCTACAATTAGAAAGAAATGAAAATCTACTCCATCTAAAAGCAAAAAATGAAACATTGGCTTCTAAAATTTATTTCCTTATAAACCATAACCTGCTACCATTCTAATCACTATTTCTCATCATGCTTAAGAGTAAAACTGCTGGATGCAATAACCTGTACATTATCTGGAAGAAAAGATGTTCAAAAACAACATGTGCTCATTGCCAAAACAAAAATGAAAGTACCTTTTAGCATCAGCGTCCAAAACTAATCAATGTTTTCTTCCTAAATAATGATAAGGCATGTGCTGGACAATGTAAAAAAAATCTGCAATAAAACTTCGATAAAAGAAAGTGATTGAACCAAAATCAGTGTTTCATTCTTTAGAAGCAAAATAAAATTTCAGGCTATGACACCTCCTACTAAGTTAAATCAGCATTTCATTCTATAAAAGAAAATGAAAGGAATGTTCCAGCTTCAAAATAAGATAAAAGAAAAGCCCCATGTTCCAGCACCCTTTCATTCAACCCATGCCCCTCAACGGGAACAACATTTCAGCTCCACCTCCAAACGTTCCAGCGGAAAATGTGATACCAAGTTGAGTGACGGCGGGCTCTTCTAATGGTCGTGTGTCCTCCAAAAAAAATGGGGTGAGGTCCACCCAAAACCCTAGGTGCCAAGTGTCATCTATCCTAACATTTTGGGCCTAAACTATTTTGCCAAAAATTGGCCCAATGTTTACAAGTTTAATTAAAACTATCTAGACTATTAAGTTACAATGTAATTAAATTTAAAAAGTCTTTTTATAGAGTCTTGAATGAATTGATGTCCTCTCTAATGTCCAAAATTGTATCTCCAAAATTTTCCCTGCAATTAATAATGCAAATAATTAGCTCAGAATATTCAAATTAATTAAAATTAGAATTTCCGGTCAAATTAAGCACTATTAGCAAAAACAGGAAAATACTGGACATTTAAGCACAATTCCCTGATTAATTCTAGCACAATAAACTAAGTGAAATCAATAAAATATCGACTCATCAAAATCGACCACACTTAGTCTTTTGCACTCCTGGGCAAAATCAAGACACAAATCAGGGAATAGACAGACTCAACACACAGAAAACAAAGTGTACCAAATTGTATCAAATAATAAAAATGGTAAAACCCATTATCGTTCTTCCCATGAGACTCGAAAGGCCTTATCGTTCGCGTGAATCAAAATCGTAAGACTTGCGAAGAAAAATTCAATAATTGTGGTGGATGCAATGACAGAAAATAAATATGCAATGTGTGATTCAATTGACAAGATTTAGGAAATGGATGAATGGAGTTGCTGTGGGTTTACAATTTCATCTAATCCTCTCTCTTTTATTTACTCCTCTTGTTTAAATAGCTTTATTATCTAATTGCATGCAAACTTTCTTGGCCTACCCTTAACCCGATCCCTCGGCGAAAAGGGCCTATTACTAATTACCGGCTTGCTATCCCTAGCCTCCACTAGCAACTAGCAACGCATTACAAACAGAAGCAAATATAATTGGTCGTCCTACTCCCCTATCCCTAGGTGGTATTGCTTATCCAAGGAAAATCTCACCATTTTGTGCCTTTATTGTACGTCCCCGATTCAATAAAGTCAAAGATCAATTACCGAATGAGTTAAACGATAAAGGCATTAAGCACAGTATGAGAACTCAACAATTGATAATAAACGCATATAAAAAACATATAATTCAAACAAGAGATTCAATAAACGAGAGTATCAAAAGATTACATTGTTCCCCCAACAATAAAAGGGTTTAGTTCACCATAGTCATGGTGAATCAAGATGAAAATAATGGAAGATATGGAAAGCAAACCCTAGAAAAGAGGAAAAGGAGCCTAAGCATCCAAGAGATCCTCTCCAAAGAGTGCAAAGTAAGTCTGACCGCCCTCCTCCGTCAAAAGAATGAATTGGAATTCTTAACAGGGCTATTTATAGGTGAGTAGCGCAGCAGAAAAATAGGCCCAAGCCAAGCTGAGCACCGCCCGACGTCATACGTTGCCGCCCGGCGGTGGACCTTAAATCGCACCACCGCCCGGCGGTAGGGGTCTACCGCCCGGTGGTTTCCCTCGTACCGCAAAACCGCTCGGCATCAGGGGTTTACCGCCTGGCATCCAATGTTGGTGCCTTCTCCTCCCGTTTGACCGCCCGACACCAGGGTTCTACCGCCGAGCGGTACCTAAACTCTTCTTTTCGTTGATTTTCTCGCTTTTCTTGAGTCTATGACCTTCATCTTTATTCCCAATCTTTACTTCTGTCAATTTTGCTGCAAAACAATGCAAAACAAGCATAAAATCGCTAAAAACAGCTTTTGACTCTCGACTAACTCGTTTATTGAGTTTCGTTTGATTGCAAGCTCATTTTAAGCAAGAAAGGGCGTAATTTAGTTCAAATTAGCATATGAAAATAACGGTTTTTCAACTGTTATCAAGCACCCAATTTGCACCTTCACAAGGGTTCCCAAAGAGTTTTCCCACACTTTCCTATCACTCACTCAATAAAACCTAGTTTCTTGTTTAAAATTTGGGGGTTTTTGGTGAGAGTTGGGCATTAGGAGTTGTTCATCATCATTTTGAAGAAATTCTTGCAAGCATTTAACATCTTCACTGAAGTAAGTTGTACAATTTAATTTGTGGGTTTTAATTTTGGAATTTTACGATGAACATGCTTAGGAACATGACAAATTAGGGTTTTGGATTTCTTTGCATGAATTGTTGAATTAGGAACTGTTTTGACCGATTAAGTTGCTTAAATTTTTGTCTGGATTGAGAAATTGGTGTTTGAAGGGAGATTAGGACATTGTAGAAAAGTTTTTCTCCAAAACCCTAGCGCACCGCCGGGCGGTAATGTAGGGCGTCGGGCGGTATTGCAACTTGAAGCATGCCGCTGGGCGGTCCCTTTGAGAGCCGGGTGGTTTGCCTCAATTTTTACTGCATGACTAGATTTGTGTGCATAGATACCGAGGGAGCTCTGTCCTCGCCTCAGTATTGAACTGTGAATGGCATAGAAGGATTGATGCTTTATTAGTTCCTAATGAAATCCTGTGGTTTGTTTGAATTATATTTGATGCACGAATGACATCAGCATCAAGAAGGGGGAGAAACACTAGCAGTAAGAGGAAGGAGCCGGAAAGGTCAAGGGGATTTGACTCTCAGAGGTTCCTCTATATACAGCATGAGGACCATTTTGCAACTGTGCAGGAGAGGAGACTGTTGATGGAGAGGAAGGCTTCCTTCATCCCTGATTTAGCTCCTGAATTTGGAGCAGAAATTCTTAGGAGAGACTAGGAGAAGGTGACAACTTACCCTGCACAAGCCAGTATTGAGTTGGTAAGAGAATTTTACACCAATGCCATATCCAGAGGTGGAGTTGCAGCTGGAAGGTATAGGAGCTTTGTGAGGGGGCATACTATTAAATACGACCCCGATACCATAAACAGCTTCTTGGGCACGGAATGGCCAGGGGAGCAGTGCCAGTATGCGGCACAGGTTGGTATGTTCAATGAGATAGCTGAGGTTGAGAGGATTATGTGCCTTCCTGGAACGCATTTTCAGACTAATCCCCATGGAGCACCGGTCCACATTAGGAGGTTGGATTTGACACCTTTGGCACGATACTAGATGGCATTCACTCATGCCAACATCCAGCCCTGCTCCCATATCTCTGATGTCACGATGCACAGGGTTGTTCTCATTTTCTACATGCTAAGACGGATGGATGTGAACGTCGGACAAATCATCATCGACGAGATACGGAGCTGTGCCACTACAGTGAGCAACAGGATGCCATTGGGACATCCATCTTTGATTACCTTTCTTTGTCGGTAGGCTGGGGCGGATATTGCAGTTCCCCCATATGAGAAATTCAGGAATGCTATTGATGCATCCTACTTCCATCAGTTCTACGCTGAGGCAGGAGCAACACCAAGGAGACGCCCTAGAAGAGTTGCAGCACAATAGGAGTAGGTGCCTGATGATGCACCAGCACAACATATTGAGCCATTCCAGATGTGAGACATGTACATGTTTCTACTGGAGGCTAAGATGGATTCTCTTCGTAGAGGACAAGTAGCTCTTGCTGAGATATCAGTGGGGCAATATGATTATCCACCAGCGCACAGGTGGACTATGAATGAGTTCTACAGTGTACGGCTTGGCCTCAGGAGCAGGGACAGAGCAGTGGTGCTGGAGCACCTGGAGCAGCAAATGAGGATGAAGATGAAAAAGATTTTGAGGATGCTGATGATGGGAACCAGGAGGATTCTAATGACAGCATGGGATGAGTGAGGGCATCTACTAATGGATGCCCATACTGTAGACAGGGTTTTATTTTTCTTTCTTTTGCCTTTGCATTTTGAACTTGTAGAATAGGTGAATTTTATTTTCAGTGTGTATGTTTGGCTTAATACTCTTCTGAAGATGTTTGACTGAATAATTTGCATGATGAGCCTGTTTGATGATGATTTGATGTGGATGATTCTCAAGTTGTGTTGCATGTTGATATCCTGTGAAACAGATGTGTGATGAATTATGATTGTGGTTATGATGCTGAGCAGGATGTATGAATGAATGTGTGTGAGGTATTGAGCTCCAGAGTTTTAATTGTTGTATGAGAATTATGCACAGGAAAGCATGAATGATATTGCCCAAGCCTTGACGATTGATTGAATTGCATGTATATGTCATATGATCAAGGCCATTTTTGAAAGCCCGTACTTAGCCAAATCTTACCCAAAGTGCTTGAAAATTTTATACCCTTTTTGAACTTTGGCCCTAAACAGAAAACCCTTGTGCTGAAACTATTTACTTTGAATTGGGTTAATGATTGTAAGTACATTCAAGGTTCAAGTTTGGGGTTGTAGGGAAAGTTTGAATGGCAAAAAGAAAGGCATTGAGCTCAAGTGTTGAAAATGAAATACATGAGAAATAGAAAAATCATGAAAGGTGAGCTCAGTGTAAAAATAAAAGAAAAAGGGAAGAAGTTGGGGACAAGCGAGTGAGATTGGTTGAAAAAGAGAGTTAAACTTGAACCTTGAATGATAAATGAGCTCTCTTGATTCAAAGATTTTGTGATCCAGAAATACCAATTTTTCTTGACAGCCCAGTGTTAGCGGATTGGCAAGTGTACCAAATTGTATCAAGTAATAAAAATGGTAAAACCCATTATCGTTCTTCCCATGAGACTCGAAAGGCCTTATTGTTCGCGTGAATCAAAATCGTAAGACTTGCGAACAAAAATTCAATAATTGTGGTGGATGCAATGAAAAAAAATAAATATGCAATGTGATTCAGTTGACAAGATTTAGGCAATGGATGAATGGAGGTTTTGGGGGTTTACAATTTCATCTTATCCTCTCTCTTTTATTTACTCCTCTTGTTTAAACGGCAAAATTTCTTATTATCTAATTGCATGCAAAATTTCTTGGCCTCCCCTTAACCCGATCCCTCGGCGAAAAGGGCCTATTACTAATTACCGGCTTGCTATCCCTAGCCTCCCCTAGCAACTAGCAACGCATTACAAACAGAAGCAAATACAATTGGTCGTCCTACTCCCCTATCCCTAGGTGGTATTGCTTAACCAAGGAAAATCTCACCATTTCGTGCCATTATTGTACGTCCCCATATCAATAAAGTCAAAGATCAATTACCGAATGAGTTAAACGATAAAGGCATTAAGCACAGTATGAGAATCCAACAATTGATAATAAAGACATATGAAAAACATATAATTCAAATAAGAGTTTCAATAAACGAGAGTATCAAAAGATTACATTGTTCCCCCAACAATAAAAAGGGTTTAGTTCACCATAGTAATGGTGAACCAAGATGAAAATAATGGAAGCTATGGAAAACAAACCCTAGAAAAGACGAAAAGGAGCCTAAGCATCCAAGAGATCCTCTCCAAAGAGTGCAAAGTAGGTCTGGCCGCCCTCCTCTGTCAAAAGAATGAATTGAAATTCGTAACAGGGCTATTTATAGGTGAGAAGCGCAGCAGAAAAATAGGCCCAAGCCCAGCTGACCACCGCCAGCATCACACTTTGCCGCCCGACGTCACACTTTGCCGCCCAGCGGTGGGCCTTGAATCGCACCACCGTCCGGCGGTAGGGGTCTACCGCCTGACGGTTTCCCTTGTGCCGCAAAACCGCCCGGCGCTAGGGGTCTGCCACCCAACGCCCAATGCTGATGTCTTCTCCTCCCGTTTGACCGCCCGGCGCCAGGGATCTACCGCCGGGTGGTGCCTAGACTCTTATTTTCTTTGATTTTCTCGCTTTTCTTGAGTTTATGACCTTCATCTTTAGTCCCAATCGTCACTTCTGTCAATTTTGTTACAAAACAAGCATAACATCGCTAAAAACAGCTTATGACTCTCGACTGACTCATTTATTGAGTTTTGTTAGATGTCAAGCTCATTCTAAACAATAAAGGGCGTAATTTACTCCAAATTAGCGTATGAAAATAACGGTTTTTCAACCGTTATCACAACCCTAAACTTAGAAATTTGCTTATCCTCAAGCAAAACAAAACAAAACCATAAAACAAAGCAGAGCTTGACTTTCTACCCTTTCATCCAATGGTTCAACATTTCTAAAGTACATGACAAAACTTACTCAATTTTAGATAATCAGAGAACTCAAATCAAGATGCATGCTTGTTCTCAACTTAAGTTAGCTCATGCGTTCCTCAACAGATGCTACACAGTATGAATGATCAGTCCACTAAACAAAGAATGCAATCATGAACTTAAGAAGTTCTCACCAAGCAAGTGTTTCACTCAATCACTCAAGTGTTTACGGTAGCACTCCATTCTTTATTGTTCACAAGTCACATGAAATAAAATTTCCATTCATCTTAAACAATCAACATCTTTCCATGCAAACGCCATCAAAAGGACTTTTCCAAGGCTTATAATGAGGTCAGGCTATCAAGAAAAATTGGTTTTTCTGCATCACAAAATTCTTGAGTCAAAAGAACTATTTCATTAATGAAAAGGTTCAAGTTTAAACAATCTCTTTGTCACCAATTTCACTCATTCCCAGCTTCTTCCCTTTTTCTTTTTCATTGAGCTCATCTTCATGCTTTTATTCTTTTCTTTTCTTTTTCTCTACTCATGTATCTTGCTTTTCAATACTGAGCTCAATGCTTTTCTTTTGCCTTTCCATTTTTTTCATGCAACCCCAAACTTGAACCTTTTCATTCCATACAATTATTCTCAACCCAACTCAAGATCCGTAATTTCAAATCAAAGGGTTTCATCCTGTTTCAGGCTAAGGTTCAAAAAGGATATAATCTTTAAAGCTTTTTGGGTGGAAATTTGGCTAGAAAAGGGTTTTCAAACATGGCCTTGATCGTTTGACATTCACATAAAAAATCAATCAATCATCAAGATTACGACAATAAAATTTATGCTTCAATGTAAACAATACATGCAACAATAAAAACTCTGGGGCTCAATACCTCACACAACATGCTTTGTCACACACAGTCACTCATACATCCTGCTTAGCATCATGAACACAATCATACTTCATCACACATCTGTTTCACAGGATATTAACATGCATACAACTTAATAATCATTCACATCAAATCATTATCAAATAGACTCATCATGCAAAGTAGTCAGTCAAACATCTTCAGAAAAAGTATTTAAGTCAGGCATACACACTGAAAAATAAAATTCAAAAATTTAAAATGCAAGGGTAAAGAAGAAATCCTAGGTTGCCTCCTAGTAGCGCTTGCTTAACGTCGCGAGCCTGACCCAAACCTCATGGGTCCACCAACATCATTACTGAAGCCAATTGCTCTACATCTCCTCCTACATAATGTTTGAGCCTCTGCCCATTCACTATCCAGCTTCGTTGTTGATCTTCATCATTTGAATGCTCTAGTTCCACTGCTTCATTTTGAAATACCTACTTTACCACAAAAGGTCCTGACCATTTTGATTTCAGCTTTCCAGGAAACAGCTTCAGCCTTGAGTTAAATAATAACACCAACTCCCCTGGATGGACGGTTCTCTTGAGCAGTTTTTTGTCATGATACAATTTCACATTTTCTTTGTAGATTCTCGATGAATCATATACGTGCAACTGCATTTCTTCAAGTTCTAACATCTGGTTTCTTTGTTTGCTTTGAGTGTCAGTAGGATCAAAGTTCAAAAGTTTCAAAGCCCACAGAGCTTTATGCTCCATCTCTACTGCTAGATGGCATGCCTTCCCATAGACCAACTGAAAAGGTGAGAATCCCATAGAAGTTTTCATTGAAGTTTTCATTGCAGTTTTGTGACCAATCTCTCCTTGAAAGAGTGACAGTTTTTTCCAGAAGTCTTTTGATCTCCCGGTTAGATACCTCAGCTTGCCCATTTGTTTGTGGATGATAAGGTGCAGCAACCTTATGTTTCACCCCATAATGTTTTAGCACCCTGGCAAGTTAAGCATTACAAAAGTGCGATCCCCCGTCGCTGATGAGTACTCTGGGGGTGCCAAAACGTGAGAAGATTTGCCTCTTCAAGAATTTGATCACCGTGTTAGCATTATTCTTGGGGCATGCTAAAGCTTCCACCCATTTGCTCACATAATCAACAGCTACCAAAATATACTCATTATTAAATGATGGAGGAAAGGTCCAACGAAATTAATACCCCAGCAGTCGAAAACTTCAACCTTCAGAATTCCTTGCAACGGCATCTCATTCCTTCTTGAAATATTCCCCGTCCTTTGGCATTTGTCACAACTCCGGGCATGGTTATAGGCATCTTTAAACACCCAGTAACATCTTGCTTGCAAAACTTTTGCAGCTGTGTGCTCACCATTGTAATGGCCTTCATATGGAGAATTATGGCAATGCCACAAGATCCTTTTTGCTTCCTCCTTTGTTACACATCTCCTCAGAAGATTGTCAGCTCCTATCTTGAACAAGTACGGATCATCCCAAATGAATTATTTGGCATCATGTAAGAACTTCTTTTTCTGCTGCCAATTGAGTACTTCAGGAATAACACTTGCAGCTTTGAAATTATCCAGGTCAGCAAACCAGGGTCTTTACTGAATATATAAAAGAGTTTCGTCTGAAAATGACTCCTAGATTTCCTTCTCCTTTCTTGTTACTTCATCATTAACCAATCGGGATAAATGGTCAGCAATCAAATTTTCACTTCGCTTTTTATCTCGAATTTCTATGTCAAACTCTTGGAGCAGAAGTAACCATCTGATCAATCGTGGGTTTGAGTCTGGTTTAGTCAATAAATACATTATAGCTGCATGGTCCGTATATAATCACCTTGGACCCAATAAAGTAAGATCTGAATTTTTCCAATGCATAAATTATAGCCAAAAATTCTTTTTCTGTGGTGGCATAATTCTGTTGGGCTTCATTCAGAACTTTACTGGCATAGTAAATAGCATGAAAAACCTTTTCTCTTCTTTGAACCAATATTGCGCCTATGGCATAGTCACTAGCGTCACACATAAGTTCAAACTCTTTACTCCAGTCTGGAGCAACAATTACTAGAGCGGAAATCAATCTCTTCTTCAAAATCTCAAAAGCTTGCAGACATGCAGGACTCATTAAAAAGGGTGTATCTTTAACAAGAAGATTACTTAATGGCTTGACAATCTTTGAAAAATCCTTAATAAAATGACGATAAAATCCAGCACGACCCAGAAAACTTCGAATTCCTTTCACATTGGAGGGTGGTGGAAGCTTCTCAATAACCTCCACCTTTGCTTTATCCACTTCAATTCCCTTTGCCGAGATCTTGTGCCCTAACACAATCCCTTCCGTAACCATGAAATGGCAATTCTCCCAATTCAGAACAAGGTTTGTTTGAACACACCTTTTAAGTACTGCATCCAGGTTAGCCAAACACCTTTGAAAGGAATTCCCAAAAGCAGAAAAATCATCCATGAAAACTTCTATGCTTTTCTCCATGAACTCAGCAAAGATTGCTTGCATACACCTTTGGAATGTAGCTAGCGCGTTGCATAACCCAAAAGGCATTTTTCTGTAAGCAAAAATGCCAAACGGGCATGTAAATGCTGTTTTCTCTTGGTCTTCAGGATCTACCACAATTTGATTATATCCAGAATAACCATCTAGGAAGCAATAATAGGTTTGTCCAGCCAATCTTTCTAACATTTGATCCATGAAGGGCAAGGGAAAATGATCTTTTCTGGGGGCTGTGTTTAATCTTATGTAGTCGATGCACATTCGCCATCCAGTGACTGTCCTTGTGGGAATAAGCTCATTCTTTTCATTATGAATGACAGTCATCCCTCCTTTCTTAGGTACAACTTGAACTGGACTCACCCATTTGCTATCAGAAATAGGATAAATAATTCCTGCTTCTAATAGTTTCAAGACTTCTTTTCTCACTACTTCCTTCATTACTGGATTGAGTCTCCTTTGCGGTTGCGCCACCGGTCTATAGTCTTCTTCCATCAGAATTCTATGCATACAATAAGTGGGGCTTATGCCATTGAGATCTGCAATTGACCAGCCTATAGCGCCTTTGTTTTCTTTTAAGACTTCCACCAACTTTCCTTCTTCTTCTGAAGATAATGGCGTACTAATAATGACAAGCTTTTCTCCATCATCCTCCAAAAACACATATTTCAAATGTGGTGGTAACTTCTTTAGTTCACTTTTACTTTCTGGAATTTTCTCTCTACACTCAATCTTTTCAAAAAGAGTCTGTTATGCTAGAATTTCCTTAGTTGCCTCCAATTCTTGGACACATTCCTGTTTCATTTTATCCTCTTCTTCATTCAGATCCTCACATTCGTCAATGAGAGTTCTTTCCAGTATGAATGCATTACGGACTCTACCACTTTGTGTCATGCAAAGTTCTTCTACCACGTCAATTTGAAAGCAAGACTTGTTGTCTTTGGGATGTGACATTGCCTGAAACATATCAAAATCCACTTCTTCATCTTGTACCTGCACTTTAAGCTTTCCCTTCTCCACGTCGATTACAATTCTAGTTGTCTTCATGAAGGGCCTTCCCAGAATCAGAGGTGCATCTCCATTTTCTTCCATCTCCATTATAAAAAAATCCATAGGAAATAGGAATTTATCTACCTTGACTATCACATCTTCAGCAATTCCATAAGGATATTTGAGTGATCTGTCTGCCAATTGAAGGACCATTCTTGTTGGTCTAATCTCCATTCCTCTAATCTTTTTGAACATAGAGAGAGGCATCAAATTAATGCTAGCTCCAAGATCAATCAAAGTTTTTCCGACATCTAACTCTCCAATAGTGCAAGGAATAATAAAGCGGCCTGGATCCTGTAATTTAGGAGGTAATAACCTTTGTAAGACTGCACTACAGTTTCCTTGCATCTCAATTGTTTCCTCTTCAAGGTGCTTCCTCTCCAATTTCTTGAACAACTCCATAAAACGCTCAAACTGTGTCTCTCTCTCCTTTCTAGAATATGCTTTTGGATATGGCAGTGGTTTTTCATAATCTTTCTCTTTGGCTTTCACAGTCTCCTCTACCTGATCTCTCTGCAACACATTTTTCTCTGTCTCATGCTTACTTTCCTCTTCAATATTCTCTTCCTCTTTTTCTTCTTTTTCAACCTCTTTCTCCTTTAATATTTTCCCACTTCGAGTGACAATCTCACATGCTTCTTCCACATTGCTATTCTCCACCGAGCTTACAATACACATACTTCTCTTCAAAATTTTCTGAAAAATTTCTTCAAAATCCGCACTCCTTTGTATAGGCATAAACTGAGGTTGCTGTGGGACCATAAAAACCTTTTTAACTGTCTGTGACAAATCAGATAATGTGTTTGCCACCTTCTCCAACTGCTGCAAAATTGCATTGCTCTGCTCCCTTGTCTCAATGTTCTTTTGCAACAATGCAGCATCATCACCACAAGTATCATACATCTCCTCATTGTCCGCCATGAGTTCTATCAAATCATAAGCTTCATCCTCTGTCTTCCTTCTAATATCTCCTTGAGCAGCAACATTCAATATCATCTTTGAGTGTATGTTCAAACCTCCAATGAATATGGTTAAGTAGGCCGCCTTATCAAACCCATGGATTGGGGTTTTTCTCAACAGGCCTTTAAATCTGCCCCATGCATGCCCAAGGGTTTCTTCCATTCTTTATTGAAAAGACGAGATTTCCAGCTTCCCTTGATTGATCTTCGATTGCGAAAAGAATTTGGTTACAAACCGTCTTGCTAAAACATCCAGTTTCTAAACGTCCCTCCATCAAATGAGTGCAACTAGTCCTTAGCGTTTCCTCCCAAAGAGAACGGGAATAGGCTAAGTCTGATCCTCTCATCTGAGACTTAGGCCATCTTAACAGTATTGCAAATTTCGCCAAAGATGGTCAAATGCTTGTAGGGATTCTCACTTGACAATCCGTGGAACTAGTTAGTTTGGACCAACTGAATAAGTGCAGGGCTCATAACCAAATTCGTTGCATTGTCCGCAGGAATGACAATGCTGTCGAAATTCAAGGGACCCATAGTGTTGGCTGAGTCCCCCAGTGTACGTCTCTGAGGAGGAGGTTGTTCCGCCATCTCCTCCAAGTCTTGTGCAAAAGGTTGCAAAAGTGGTTCAAGAGAAGGAAACTTTTCACGTTCAGAATGATTAACTCTCCTCCCTCTCCTGTCTGGTAGCCCCTCGAGAAGAGGTTGTTGATCTTTTTTGCTCCTAGTGTGTACTCCTTCCTGCATACACAAGAGAAAATACCCCTAAAAGCACTTTTCCAGAAAAAAATAAAATAAAACAAAACAAGAGAAAAATATAAACAAATAATTACAAACAAGTCAAATTCACACTACTAAATAAGTCAACCCTCGAATCCCCGGTAGCGGCGCCAAAAACTTGTTAGCGGATTAGCAAGTGTACCAAATCGTATCAAGTAATAAAAATGGTAAAACCCATTATCGTTCTTCCCATGAGACTCGAAAGGCCTTATTGTTCGCGTGAATCAAAATCGTAAGACTTGCGAAGAAAAATTCAATAATTATGGTGGATGCAATGACAGAAAATAAATATGCAATGGATGAATGGAGTTGTTGGGGGTTTACAATTTCATCTAATCCTTTCGCTTTTATTTACTCCTCTTGTTTCAACGGCGTTATTATCTAATTGCATGCAAACTTTCTTGGCCTCCCCTTAACCCGATCCCTCGGCGAAAAGGGCCTATTACTAATTACCGGCTTGCTATCCCTAACCTCCCCTAGCAACTAGCAACGCATTACAAACAGAAGCAAATACAATTGGTCGTCCTACTCCCCTATCCCTAGGTGGTATTGCTTAACCAAGGAAAATCTCACCATTTCGTGCCATTATTGTACGTCCCCATATCAATAAAGTCAAAGATCAATTACCGAATGAGTTAAACGATAAAGGCATTAAGCACAGTATGAGAATCCAACAATTGATTATAAACACATATGAAAAACATATAATTCAAACAAGAGTTTCAATAAACGAGAGTATCAAAAGATTACATTGTTCCCCCAACAACAAAAAGGGTTTAGTTCACCATAGTCATGGTGAACCAAGATGAAAATAATGGAAGCTATGGAAAGCAAACCCTAGAAAAGACGAAAAGGAGCCTAAGCATCCAAGAGATCCTCTCCAAAGAGTGCAAAGTAGGTCTGGCCGCCCTCCTCTGTCAAAAGAATGAATTGAAATTCGTAACAGGGCTATTTATAGGTTAGAAGCGCAGCAGAAAAATAGGCCCAAGCCCAGCTGACCACCGCCCGACGTCACACTTTGCCGCCCGGCGGTGGACCTTGAATTGCACCGCCGCCCGGCGGTTTCCCTTGTGCCGCAAAACCACCCGGCGCCAGGGGTCTGCGGCCGACGCCTAATGCTGATGTCTTCTCCTCCCGTTTGACCGCCCGACGCCAGGGGTCTATAGCCGGGCGGTGCCTAGACTCTCCTTTTCCTTGATTTTCTCCCTTTTCTTGAGTCTATGACCTTCATCTTTATTCCCAATCTTCACTTCTGTCAATTTTGCTGTAAAACAATGCAAAATAAGCATAAAATCGCTAAAAACAACTTTTGACTCTCGACTGACTCATTTATTGAGTTTTGTGAGATTTCAAGCTCATTCTAAGCAATAAAGGGCATAATTTAGTCCAAATTAGGGTATGAAAATAACCGTTTTTGAACCGTTATCACCCAGCCTCATTACAAGCCTTGAAAAAGTCCTTTTGATGGCATTTGCATGTAATAATTTTGATTGCTTGAGATGAACGGCAATTTTATTTCATGTGACTTGTGAATAATGGAGTGTTGGAGTGTCACCCTAAACACTTGAGTGATTGAGTGAAACACTTGCTTGGTGAGAAATTCTAAGTATCTTTGCTTAATGGATTGATCATTCATAATATGTAATATCTGTTGAGGAATATGTGAGATAATTGAAATGAAAGCATGCATGCATCTTGATTCTGACCCTCACTTACGATTTGAAATTGAGTAGTTCTCATCATGTACTATAGGAATGTTGAATCATTGGATGAAAGTGTAGAAAGCCAAGTTTTGTTTTGTTTTTAGTTTTGTTTTGTTTTGTTTTGCTTGAGGACAAGCAAATTTTTAAGTATGGGGTTGTGATAACGGTTGAAAAACCATTATTTTCATATTCCATTTTAGACTAAATTACTCCTTTTACTGCTTAGAATGAGCTTGAAATCAAACAAAACTCAATAAATGAGTCAGTCGAGAGTCAAAAGCTATTTTTAGCGATATTATGCTTGTTTTGCATTGTTTTGTAGCAATTTTGATGGAAGTGAAGAATGGAGGTGAAGATAAAGGACTTAGACTCAAGATAGAAGAAGAAAATCAAGAAAAGAAGAGTCTAGAAACCGCCCAGCGACAAAACTACACCGTTGGGGGCCAAATGCGAGGAGATAGCACCAAGGTAGAGACGCATGACGGTTTTGCGATAAGAGGCAAACCGCTGGGCGGTATAAGTGTGACGTCGGGCGGTTGTCTATTGGGCTTGGGCCTGTTTTCTGTTGCGCTCCTCATCTATAAATAGCCCTGTTGCGAATTCATTCTCATTCTTTTGACAAAAGAGGGTGGCTGTTAGCGGATTGGCAAGTGTACGAAATTGTATCAAGTAATAAAAATGATAAATCTTATTATCGTTCTTCCCATGAGACACGAAAGGCCTTATCGTTCGCGTGAATCAAAATAGTAAGACTTGCGGAGAAAAATCAATATTTGTGGTGGATGCAATGACAAAAACTAAATATGTAATGTCTGATTCAATTGACGAGATTTAGGCAATGGATGAATGGAGTTGTTGGGGGTTTACAATTTCATCTAATCCTCTCTCTTTTATTTACTCCTCTTGTTTCAACGGCGTTATCATCTAATTGCATGCAAACTTTCTTGGCCTCCCTTTAACCCGATCCCTCGGCGAAAAGGGTCTATTACTAACTACCGGCTTGCTATCCCTAGCCTTCCCTAGCAACTAGAAACGCATTACAAACAAAAGCAAATACAATTGGTCGTCCTACTCCCCTATCCCTAGGTGGTATTGCTTAACCAAGGAAAAATATCACCAGTTCATGTCATTATTGTACGTCCCCGTATCAATAAAGTCAAAGATCAATTACCGAATGAGTTAAACGATAAAGGCATTAAGCATAGTATGAAAATCCAACAATTGATTATAAACACATATGAAAAACATATAATTCAAACAAGAGTTTCAATATACGAGAGTATCAAAAGATTACATTGTTCCCCCAACAACAAAAAGGGTTTAGTTCACCATAGTCATGGTGAACCAAGATGAAAATAATGGAAGAGATGGAAAGCAAACCCTAGAAAAGAAGAAAAGGAGCCTAAGCATCCAAGAGATCCTCTCCAGAGAGTGCAAAGTAGGTCTGGCCGCCCTCCTCTGTCAAAAGAATGAATTGAAATTCGTAATAGGGCTATTTATAGGTGAGAAGCGAAGCAGAAAAATAGACCCAAGCCCAGCTGACCACGTCTTGACGTCACACTTTCCCGCCCGGCGGTGGGCCTTGAATCGCACCACCGCCCGGCGGTAGGGGTCTACCGCCCGGCCATTTCCCTCTTGCCGCAAAACCGCCCGGCGGCAGGGGCCTGCCGCCCGCCGCCCAAAACTGGTGTCTTCTCCTTCCGTTTAACCGCCCGGCGCTAGGGGTCTACCGCCTGGCGGTGCCTAGACTCTTCCTTTCTTTGATTTTTTTTTCACTTTTCTTGAGTGTATGACCTTCATCTTTATTCCCAATCTTCACTTCCGTCAATGTTGCTGCAAAACAAGCATAAAATCGCTAAAAACAGCTTTTGAACCTCGACTAACTCATTTATTGAGTTTTGTTAGATTTCAAGCTCATTCTAAGCAATAAAGGGCATAATTTAGTCCAAATTAGCATATGAAAATAACGGTTTTTCAACCGTTATCACAACCCCAAACTTAGAAATTTGCTTGTCCTCAAGCAAAACAAAACAAAACCATAAAACAAAATAGAGCTTGACTTTGTACCCTTTCATCCAATGAGTCAACATTTCCAAAGTGCATGAAAAAACTTACTCAATTTCAGATAATCAGTGAACTCAAATCAAGATGCATGCTTGTTCTCAACTTAGTTTAGCTCATGCGTTCCTCAACAAATGTTACACAGTATGAATGATTAGTCCAGTAAACAAAGAATGCAAACATGAACTTTAGAAGTTCTCACCAAGCAAGTGTTTCACTCAATCACTCAAGTGTTTAGGGTGGCACTCCACTCTTTATTGTTCACAAATCACATGAAATAAAATTGCCTTTCATCTTTCCAATGAAATGCTATCAAAAGGACTTTTTCAAGGCTTGTAATGAGGTCAGGCTATCAAGAAAAATTGGTTTTTCTGGATCACAAAATTCTTGAGTCAAAAGAACTATTTCATCAATGAAAAGGTTCAAGTTTAAACTCTCTCTTACCAATTTCACTCATTCCCAACTTTTTCCCTTTTTCTTTTTCATTGAGCTCATCTTCATGCTTTGATTCTTTTCTTTTCTTTTTCTCTATTCATGTATTTTTCTTTTCAACACTTGAGCTCAATGCTTTTCTTTTGCCTTTCCAATTTTCCCATGCAACCCCAAACTTGAACCTTTTCATTCCATACAATTATTCTCAACCCAACTCAAGATAAATAATTTCAAATCAAAGGGTTTCATCCTGTTTCAGGCTATGGTTCAAAAAGGGTATAATCTTTAAAGCTTTTTGGGTGGAAATTTGGCTAGAAAAGGGTTTTCACACATGGCCTTGATCATTTGACATTCACATAAAAATCAATTAATTATCAAGATTAAGGCAATAGAATTTATGCTTCAATGTGAACTATACATGCAACAATGAAAACTCTGGGGCTCAATACCTCACACAACATGCTTTCTCACACATAGTCATTCAGACATCCTGATTAGCATCATGACCACAATCATATTTCATCACACATTTGTTTCACAAGATGTTAACATGCATACAACTCTAGTCATTCACATTAGATCATCATCAAATAAATTCATCATGGAAAGTAGTCAGTCAAACATCTTCAGAAAAAGTATTTAAGTCAAGCATACACACTGAAAGATAAAATTCAAAAATTTAAAGTGCAAAAGTGAAAGGAAACAAGAGAAGAAAAGAAAAGGGAAAAAAAAATCCAGTCTATAATATGGGCAACTATCAGTAGATGCCCTCAATCATCCCATGCTGTCATTTGAGTCCTCTAGACTCTCATCCTCAGCATCCTCAAAGTCGTCTCCATCTGTGTTTGGTGCTCTGCCTGCACCATAACCACTACTCTGACCCTGCTCCTGAGGCCAAGCCACTGTTGCATGATACTCATCCATGGTCCACATATGCACCAGTGGCTGATCATACATCCCAATAATCATCTCAGCAGTTGTTGTCTGCCCCATCTGAAATGGCTCTGCATGCTGTGCTGGACCATCAAGAACCTGATCCTGCTGTGATGCAGCTCTCCTACGACGTCCCCTGGGTGCTGCCCCTGCTTCTCCTCCCTTAGCACAGTACTACTGAAAGTAAGCAGCATCAATAACACTCCTGGGTCTCTCATATGGAGGGACTGTAGTATCCTCCCCACCTAGTTGGCAGAGAAAAGTAATAAGGGATGGATGTCCCAATGGTGTTCTGCTACTCGCAGTGGTAGCGCAGTTGCGTATCTCGTCGGCAATAATCTGCCCGACATTCACATCCAGCTACTTCAGCATACAATAGATAAGACAAGTCCTATGTATCGTGACATCGGAGATATGTGAGCAGGGTTGGATGTTGGCATGGGTGAAGGTCATCCAATACCTTGCCAAAGGTGACAAGTCTAGCCTCCTAATATTAACCTGGGCTCCACTAGCATTTGTCTGAAAACGCCTTCCAGGAAGACATAGAACCCTTTCCATCTCAGCAATATCCTCAAGCAAACTAAAGCGAGTAGCAAAATGGCACTGCTCTCCTGGCCATTCCGTGCCAAAGAAGCTGTTTATTGTTTCAGGGTCATACTTAATAATATGTCCCCTTACAAAACTTCTATACTGTCCAGCTACGATTCCTCCCATGGAAATAGCATTGGTGTAAAATTCCTTCACCAATTCCACACTGGCTGGTGTAGGGTAGGTTGTCAGCCTCATCCATTCTCTTCTCAAAATCTCCTCTCCAAATTGAGGAGCCAGGTCAGTGACAAATGCTACCTTCCTTTCCATCAGTAATCTCCTTTGTTGCACGGTTGCGAAGTGCTCCTCATGACGCCTAGAAAGGAACCTCTGGGAAATCAAACCCTCTTGGCCTCTCAGGCTCCTTCCTCTTGCTGCCAGTATTTTTCCCCCTTCGTGCTGATGATGACATCCCTACAAAATTTATAATGCACAACAGACCATAGGAATCCAGCATTAGTGGTGAATAAATCCTCAAGCATTTATAGGCCGAACAGTTCGACACTAAGAGTGAAAAAGGGTTTCCCTCTGCATCAAAATTAAGCAATTTTCAGGAAACTACAGCAGACCGCCCGGCGGCAAGGGTCTGCCGCCCGACGATATTCAACAGCAACAATTTTGCCCGGCAGTGCATCAATACCGCCCGGCAGTGCGACACAATTTTTTCGAAAACCAGTTTTTATGACCCTATTCTCCACTCAAACACTAAATTCATCCAAGCAAACAAGATTCATGCATCTTAATGAGTCAAAACAATTCCCAAACCATCAATTCATGCAAGGAGAATGAAAACCCTAACTTGTCATGTTCTTAAGCATGTTCTAATATCAAAATCCAAAATTAGAAACCAAAAATGAGATTGCACAACTTACTTGAGTGGAGAAATGCAATGCCTGCAAGAAATCCTTCAATTGATGATGCAAAACCTCCTAATGCACTTTTCTCACCAAAAAATCCCAAATTTGAAACAAGAAAATAGGGCAAAGTGATTGGGTGATGAGAGTTTGGGGAAAAACTCTTTAGGAAGCTCTTTGAAGGTGTCAATTGGGTGCTACAACCAAGAATACCGCTGGGCGAAATGCAAGGAGGAAAATAAAGTGCAGAACACCCCAAACCGCCCAGCTTTAAGGGGCTCGGGTTGGGTCTCACACCGCCACCGCCCGACGGCAAAGTGCACCGCCCGGTGGTGAGTGGTATTCCCTTTCCCAAAAAAATTTTCTTTTTGAAACCTTTTTCCTGTAGCACCTGATTTTATTTTTCAAGACTTCCCCACTCAGATGTTTATGCAACCTATGATATACTACAAACAGGGTTCAAAAACAAACAAACAAACAAACAAACAATCAGCACATAAATAACTGGGTTGCCTTCCAGCAAGCGCTCTTTTAACTTCATTAGCTTGACCTGGTAGAGTTCAAGCACCCATCAGTAGGTGTTGATACTCCTCTTTCTTGATATTCTTTTCTTTTTCTTCTTCCTACTAAATTTCTTCATAAAGTTGAGAATACCAAGCACATGCTTCCATGTTTCAACCATAGGAACTTTAATCTCCAATTTCTTGAAGATTGCCAGCTTGAACTTCTTTCCCTTCCTATGCTTTTTTTTTATTAGGAAGAGGTTTTTCATGTGATCTTTTCTTCCGTCCTCTTTTCCTCTTTTTCTCAACCTTTTCCTTCTTCCACTTTCTTTTTTTCTTTTTTCTTATTTTCTTACTTTTTTCTTTTTTCTTAATTACCGCTTGTTCTTTCTCCTCATCTTTCTCTCCCTCACTCAACCTTTCTGCTTCATCTTTTTCAAAGATAGTTACTTGATATTCCTCTTTAGGGTCAACTTCAGTGTTACCCCGAATAATACCTAGAGATATCAATGCTTTTGTTATCTCATTTTCTTCTATCTTCTCTTCATTAATATCCTCTTCTTTAGGAATATCCTCCTTTTAGGGTCAACTTCAGTGTTACCCCTAATAATACCCAAAGATATTAGTGCTTTTGTTACCTCATCTTCTTCTATCTTTTCTTCACAATTGACATTATCATCCGCAAAGACAGTAGGTTGACATTCTTCTCTGGGTTCTATCTCAGTATTAACCCCAATAATGCCCAAAGACTTTAGTGCACAAAAGATTTGTTCATCCAGTAAACGTTGTTCAATTTTCCCCAACGTTTCTTTTCTTAAAGAGGATTGTTTCTCTTTTTCATTTTGATCAAGGTGTGAGTGAGGTTCCCACCAGTGACTGAAATTATTTTGGTAGGATTGAGTGCCCATATAATCAACTTCTTGTCCAAACTGCATCCTGCAAATCTTAGGCACAAAACTCTAGCGAACATTTATTAGACAAAAATAAAAACAAACGTGAAAAGTTAAATAATTACAAATAAGTCAAATTCAGTCAACTCACACTACTAAATAAGTCAAACCTCGAGTCCTCGGTAACGACGCCAAAAACTTGTTAGCAGATTGGCAAGTGTACCAAATCGTATCAAGTAATAAAAATGGTAAATCCCATTATCGTTCTTCCCATGAGACTCGAAAGGCCTTATCGTTCGCGTGAATCAAAATAGTAAGACTTGCGGAGAAAAATCAATATTTGTGGTGGATGCAATGACAGAAAATAAATATGCAATGTGTGATTCAATTGACGAGATTTAGGCAATGGATGAATGGAGTTGTTGGGGGTTTACACTTTCATCTATTCCTCTATCTTTTATTTACTCCTCTTGTTTAAACGGCGTTATTATCTAATTGCATGTAAACTTTCTTGGCCTCCCCTTCACCCGATCCCTCAGCGAAAAGGGCCTATTACTAATTACCGGCTTGCTATCCCTAGCCTTCCCTAGCAACTAGAAACGCATTACAAACAAAAGCAAATACAATTGGTCATCTTACTCCCCTATCCCTAGGTGGTATTGCTTAACCAAGGAAAAATCTCACCAGTTCATGTCATTACTGTACGTCCCCGTATCAATAAAGTCAAAGATCAATTACCGAATGAGTTAAACGATAAAGGCATTAAGCACAATATGAGAATCCAACAATTTATAATAAACGCATATGAAAAACATATAAATCAAACAAGAGTTTCATTAAACGAGAGTATCAAAAGATTACATTGTTCCCCCAACAACAAAAAAGGTTTAGTTTACCATAGTCATGGTGAACCAAGATGAAAATAATGGAAAAGATAGAAAGCAAACCCTAGAAAAGACGAAAAGGAGCCTAAGCATCTAAGAGATCCTCTCCAGAGAGTGCAAAGTAGTTCTGGCCGCCCTCCTCTATCAAAAGAATGAATTGAAATTCGTAATAGGGCTATTTATAGGTGAGAAGCGCAGTAGAAAAATAGGCCCAAGCCCAGCTGACTCCCGCCCGGCGGTGGGCCTTGAATCGCACCACCGCCCGGCGGTAGGGGTCTGCCGCCCGACGCGCAAAACTGGTGTCTTCTCCTCCCGTTTGACCGCCCGGCGCCAGGGGTCTACCGTCGAGCGGTGCCTAAACTCTTCCTTTCTTTGGTTTTTTCACTTTTCTTAAGTCTATGACCTTCATCTTTATTCCCAATCTTCACTTCTGTCAATTTTGCTGCAAAACAAGCATAAAATCGCTAAAAACAACTTTTGACCCTCGACTGACTCATTATTGAGTTTTGTTAGATTTCAAGCTCATTCTAAGCAATAAAGGGCGTAATCTAGTCCAAATTAGCATATGAAAATAATAGTTTTTCAACCGTTATCAGCGGCCAGACCTACTTTTCACTCCCTAGAGAGGATCTCTTGGATGCTTAGGCTCCTTTTCATCTTTTCTAGGGTTTGCTCTTCCATTCTTTCATTAATTTCATCTTGGTTCACCATGACAATGATGAACTAAACCCTTTTGTTGTTGGGCGAAACAATGTAATCTTTTGAAACTCAACTTTATTGAAACTCTTGCTTAATTATATGATTGTCATATGTTTTGTTTATCGATTGTTGGGTTCTCATCTGTTCTTAAGGCTTTTGTCGTTTAACTCATTCAATAACTGTTGTTTGTCTCTATTGATACGGGAACGTACAGTAATGAAATGAACTGGTGAGAAATTCCTTGATCAATGAAATACCACCTAGGGATAGGGAGGTAGGACGGTCAATTGTTTTTGCTTATGTTCGGTAATGCGTTGCTAGTTACTAGGGGAGGCTAGGGATACCAAGCCGGTAATTAGTAATAGGCTCTTTTCGCCGAGGGATCGAGCTAAGGGTAGGCCAAGAAAGTTTGTATAACAATTAGATAACAAGCAAATTAAACAAGAGGAGTAGATAAGAGAGGGCGGATAAGATGAAATTGTAAAACCCCCAACAACTCCACTCATCCATACTCTTTTTTGTGAATTGAATTAACCACATTGCAAGTTTATTTTCTGCTCTTGCATCCACAACAATTATTTTTTTCTCTTTACAAGCCTTATTATTTTAATTCACACGAATGATAAGGTCGTGAGTCCTTTGAGAGAGAACGATATCGGGTTCTACCGATTTTATTACTTGGAACGATATGGTACGCTTGCTAGTGAGTCAACACTCATACGCTAGCCCTAAGTGAAAAACCATGATTACCTTAACCTTAGGGAATTTTGGAGCTTTGGAATTGTTTTGGGAATAAGTGTGGTCTCTTGGGATATTCAGATGAATTGGTTAGTTGGTTCCTCTTCTTGTTTTGTTTTTGTGAATATGGTGTGTATCTTGTCTCTTACAGTTGTGTCCTAAATAGAGAGAAAAGAGAAGAGACAAGATGAAAAAAAAAAGAAAAAAAATATATATACACAAAAAAATGAGAAAAATAAAAAAATTGTGTGAATGACGGAGTCAAGAAGAGAATTGAAATAGAGGGTTTGGATGTTATTTGACTGTGTTTACACTTGTTCCCCATTGCTCCTCTATTTCTTTTGGTTTGTAGCTTCTCATCCATATTATATCCTCCCTTACCCTTGGCCCCATTACATCCATAAAAGACCTTTTGATTTGAACATGCATATCTTTTGAGTGTTGATATTAGAGGCTTGCCAAGTCTGTTTGTGTTTCCTTTCTTGAGTGCATTGAGTTGACATTGTTTACCCTAGACACCTGAGAGAAACACTGATAGTGTGCATCTGTGAGGTTCTATGCTTTTGATTCATCTCTTGAACTGATTGATCATTTTGTCATGCTTTGAACTGCTTAGATGATTTCATGAGTATCTGTTTTCCTTGATTCTGTGTTGGATACTATCCACTTCCTTTCACTGTCCAGATTTCTTAAGAATTATGTAATTATGTTTCTTTCATTGTGAGTCTTTGTTTTCTGTATGTTGAGTTTGAGTCACTTCCTGATGTTCGTAGAACTGTTCCCTGTTTTACGTCTTGATTTTTCCCAGGAGTGCAAAAGACTAAGTGTGGTCTATTTTGATGAGTCGATACTTTCTTGACTGTATTTGGTTTATTTCACTTAAATAAATCAGGGAATTGTGCTTAATTGTCTGGTATTTTCCCATTTTTCCTAATTATGCTTAATTTGAATAGAAATTCTTATTTTAGTTAGTTAATTTGAATTTTCTGAGCTGATTAATTGCATTTTTAGTTGCAAGGAAATTTTGGAGACATCTTTTGGAGCATTATGAAGGAGGCAAATAAATTAAAGACTCTACAATTAGGCATTTCAAATTTTAATTACATTGTAAATTAGTAGTCTAGAAACCTTTCATTAAACTATTGCACATTGGGCCAATGTTGGCAAAATTTATGATAGGCCCAAAGTTGTAAGACACATGGCCAAACCCTAGGGTTTCTTTTTGAAGGTGGACCGCACCATTTTAGGGAATTCTCGGCATTTTGAGAGGTAGGCTGACCATTGCATAGTTAGTCTCCAATTTTCATTTTGCTTGGTTTGTATGAACTCTCTCTTGGAGACCATGATGGGTGCTTCTCGTTTTTGAGCTTGAATGAACCAAGATCACAATTTTCTTCTTCTCTTGCTTGCAACTTTACTTATTCTTTGATGAGTCAATATTTTATTGATTTCACTTAGTTTATTGTGCTAGAATTAATCAGGGAATTGTGCTTAATTGTCCGATATTTTCCCGTTTTTCCTAATTATGCTTAATTTGACCGAAAATTCTAATTTTAATTAATTTGAATTTTCTGAGCTAATTATTTGCATTATTATTTTCAGGGAAAATTTTGGAAACACAATTTGGGACATTTGGAGGACACCAAATAAATTCAAGACTCTTAAATTTAGACATTTTAAATTTTAGTTGTATTATAATTTAATTGTTAAAACTTTTTAAACAAACTTTTTGCATCTTGGACTAATTTTAGAAAAATGTTGTTGGGCTCAATTTTATTAGACACTAAACACTTCGTAACCCTAGGGTTGGGTGGATCCCACCCTAAATTTTGGAATCACACGGCCATTAAAAATAGTCCAGCCGTCACTTAGAAAGGGGGACCCCGAGAATTGTATGAGCGGGGAGCTTTTCCTTTTCTCTGAAACATGTTCCTAGTATTGGGTTTTGGATTATTTATTTTTGGCACCCTTTCTCTTTGAATACTATAGGGCTGGAACGTGTTGGATTACGATATGAATTGGAAGCATTTTTAAATTTTATTTCCTTCCATTGCGCTAAATTCATGAACATTGTTAGCTTTAATTTGCATTCAATTAGCAGGACTTTTTTTTTTTTTTTTCTTTAAAAGCACGAGGCTGGTTTCATGGTGTAGGAAGGTCACGCTTTTCATTTTGAATTTAAAACTTTTCATTAGACTTTATTGAATGAAGCGGCGGGGTCCAGTGATTATATGCATTGAACTTTCAATTCCTTCAGAATGAAGTAGCAGCCGACACACTTCTTTGCCTTTGGAGGTTTTATTTGCAATGTTTTGAAAAGCGTGGTGCTGGCTCACGGTTCTAGAGGATAGGTTTACAGCTTTGCTATTCTTTTATTTTTCCTTGGCTGCTGACATTTATTTTCTTGGGAGAAGAGAGGAGGCTGCAACGTATTGGAGGAGGGGAAATGAAGGCATTTTTCTTTTTATTTGAAAATGGATAAGACTTTCTAGCTTGATGCTGCTTCCATTTTCTTTTTGGTGTGCTGCTTTAATTTTTATTAGCACAATGTTATGGTCTTGAAGAGAGTGTAGCGTCCAGAAGCTTGTAGAGAGCTAGCTATTACGTTTTTCTGCATGCATTTATTTTTATTGGTTTTGAGTGACGCAGCTGCTTGAATTGTGATGCACACGGTTACGGTTTGGATGAATTATTTTATCATTTTTTTTGCTTCAAGCAAGTAGCACGGTGACGATAGATAGGAGGTGGATGCATCGTTTCAAACAATCTTCAACTTATGCGAGTTTCTTTTAAATTAAAAAATTCAATTCCAACTTATGTAATTGTTGTCTTTTTCCTTGCTTTATCTTTTGCATTATCTTTTGCAGCTTGCTCCATTTAGTTTACATTACTACGGGTTTCCAATTTTTAATGTGCTTTTCAATTATTAATTAAAATGTTGCCTTTTTCTTTTTTTTCCCTTGCAATGATAATTTTTCCATTTAGTAATTTCATGTCCACTTATGCGATCTATGATTTAGCAATTTCAATTCAAGTGAGTCACACAAGTTTATTTAATTGAATTGTCATGACTTTATTTTTGTTTATCTGCATTCACAAACCTTTTCAACCCACCCCCCCACTTCGTGTTAAACCTAAGACTCGAACCACATTTGGTCCTTGAGAGACGACCTAGGAGTCACTTCCTACCCCTATACTGCATTCTTTTATGCACATCAAATTTGTGTGGGTTGCGACACCCATCACATCGTTTCAAACAATCTTCAACTTATGCGAGTTTCTTTTAAATTAGAAAATTCAATTCCAACTTATGCAATTGTTGTCTTTTTCCTTGCTTTATCTTTTGCAGCTTGCTCCATTTAGTTTACATTACTACGGGTTTCCAATTTTTAATGTGCTTTTCAATTATTAGTTAAAATGTTGCCTTTTTCTTTTTATTCCCTTGCAATGATAATTTTTCCATTTAGTAATTTCATGTCCACTTATGCGATCTATGATTTAGCAATTTCAATTCAAGTGAGTCACACAAGTTTATTTAATTGAATTGTCATGACTTTGTTTTTGTTTATCTGCATTCACAAACCTTTTCAACCCCCCCCCCCCACTTCGTGTTAAACCTAAGACTCGAACCACATTTGGTCCTTGAGAGACGACCTAGGAGTCACTTCCTACCCCTATACTGCATTCTTTTATGCACATCAAATTTGTGTGGGTTGCGACGCCCATCATTCTTGCTTAATGGAAGGGTGATCTATCACTCCTCTTCTTGCATTGTCCATTTGAATGTTGAAAGCTTAAGCTTGGAGGTGGTTCTTTGCATTTTCATGGTGGTTCCTTGGTTTGAATGAATTCTCATTTTCCGTTTTGCTTCTCCCTTGCTGCAATATTTTCGGGTTTCCCTTTAGTTTTCTTGGTTGGATGACGAAAATGAAGTTATTGTTGAGTTTTGTAGTGAAGAAAGCTTGAGTTGGCGTATGGGTGTTTGAGGTTTGAACCATTTTCTTCTTGTGCTTTTGTTTTGATGGTTGGAAGCAAATATTGACCTAGAACATTCTGTTGTATTTCTATGGGTGGACGATGCTTCAAGGAAAGCTAGGGATTCCATTTTGTTTTTCTCAAAAGTTTGAAGAAAAGAGAGTGTGAAGTTGGTTGAAGAAGTTAGACTTTCGATTTATTGCTCTTGTATTATTTTGCAATTGGAACTTTGGGTTCTTTGGTGCATTCTCGGTGGTGAGAAGTGGAGAAATTATTTGAATGTTTGTGTTGGTGGAGGAAACCAAGAATGAGGACGGAAGGGAGAGAGAATGGTGCATTTAATTTTTACCTTATTTGGGCAAGCACATGAGAGGCACATTTTCCATAGAAGGAATATTTCCAATTTGGTGTTCACCTCTTTGCTAGCATTTGGCCAAGACTTACCTTAAGGAAGGGGATGTCTTGTGCTTGTTTTATTCCATTTGACTTTGCACATGTGGCACCTTGGTAGAAGTAATTCCATTTTACTGGTCTTTGGGAATTGAATACGTTACTTTTGTTTTGGTAGTAGAAGAAATAGTTGTTGACTTCATGGAGAGAGTAGGAGCACAGTTTTCTATGGTAGAAAGGTAGAAGAAAACATTTCTTGGAGAATGAAGCACATGGGACAAAAAGATATAATGCATGGTTTATTGAAGTAAGAAAGTCAAATTGGAAGTTGGTGTGCATACCTCACGGCCAAGAGGTTTCTTTTAGGCCATTTTCACTTTTAAATTCATTTTGTAGAAGAGGTTGGTCACGTGAATGTGTAGGAAAAAGCCATGTTTGTTTATTTCTTTTGTTTAAATTAGTTGACTTAGTAGGATTAGTTGCTTTTCATTTCTTTAATTTAGTTTTGCATTTAAATTAATTTAACAGTGTTAGATAATTGGTTGTAACAATGTTGGTATCTAGAAATTTTAATTTATTTTAATGTTGTCTAATATGTTTGGTCTTGTTACTTTAATTGTCATGATAGCTTAAATTAACTTGGTTGGTCATTAGCGATATTTCATTGTTTCCTTGAGATACCTGGACTGTGATTGTGTTTGCCACTCTGACTTGGTTAATGTGAAATCTATCTTTGCACTTGCAATTGGGTATACGCTTAGTTGCTCAGTTGGTGTTTAGTCTTCGCTTAGTTGATGAAACTGCATGGTGCAAATTGGATTACATGTTAACATTGTGTTCGCTTAGTTCACTTTTATGAAAACATAATTAGCCTTTGCTTAGTTGGTTAATTGTATTGGATTAGAGGTTTGAGTCGGCTTTATTTTGTTGATCTGTGATAGAAAGCATTGTAATTAAGTTAATGACCAACCGTTTTCAGTCTGTCTTTGAAACCGTTTTTTTTAGATAAGTGTTTTCATTTCTGTTTGCGTCAGTGTTTTGATTTTATTCATCTGTATTCACCACAACGTTTTCACAAACCCCCCACACTTCATGTCTGACTTAATT
This sequence comes from Vigna mungo, assembly GCA_036885675.1. Lineage (NCBI taxonomy): Eukaryota > Viridiplantae > Streptophyta > Magnoliopsida > Fabales > Fabaceae > Vigna > Vigna mungo. Next base: position 34,773,735 of record CP144700.1, read on the forward strand.
CTTGAACCGCAAAATTGGTCCTTGAGAGACGACATAGGAGTCATTTCCTAGCTATACTGCATTTCTAATTGCACATTAAATTTGTGTGGGTTGTGACAACTGTTGACTCCCTGGCAAGTGTACCAGATCGTTCCAAGTAATATAATTGGTAAAACCCAATATAGTTCTTCCCAAGAGACTTGAAAGGCCTTATCGTTCGTGCAAATTGAAATCGTAAGACTTGTAAAGAAAATTAATTGCTAAGAATGCAAAAACACAAAATAAGCATGCAATGCGTTTGATTCAGTTGACGAGAAAAAGACTATGGATGAATGGAGTTGTTGGGGGTTTACAATTTCATCTTATCCGCTCTCTCTTATCTACTCTTCTTGTTTAAATTGCTTTATTATCTAATTGTTATGCAAACTTTCTTGGCCTACCCTTAACCCGATCCCTCGGTGAAAAGAGCCTATTACTAATTACTGGCTTGCTATCCCTACCCTCCCCTAGTAACTAGCAACGCATTACTGAACAGAAGCAAAAACAATTTATCGTCCTACCCCCCTATCCCTAGGTGGTATTGCTTAATCAAGGAATTTCTCACCAGTTCAGGACGGTATTGTACGTTCCCGTGTCAATAAAGACAAACAACAGTTATCGAATGAGTTAAACGATAAACGCTTTAAGCGCAGATGAGAAACCAACAATTGATAACCAAAGCATACGAAAAGCATATAAATAAACAAGAGTTTCAATAAAGGAAAGTTTCAAAAGATTACATTGTTTCCCCCAACAACAAAAGGGTTTAGTTCACCATTGTCATGGTGAACCTAGATGAAAAATAATGGAAGAATGGAAGAGCAAACCCTAGATAGGATGAAAAGGAGCCTAAGCATCCAAGAAATCTTCTCAAGAGAGTGAAAATTAGGTCTCGCCGCCCTCTTCTGTCAAAAGAATGAGGGTGAAATCGCAATAGGGCTATTTATAGTTGAGGGGCATCACAGAAAATAGGCCCAAGCCCAACAGACAACCGCCCGACGTCACACTTATGCTGCCCGGCGGTTTCCCCTAAATCGCGCCACCACCTGGCGGCAGGGTTCTACCGTCTGGCGGTTTGCCTCTAATCGCAAATTTGTCTGGCGTCCACGCATGGCTGTCAGGCAGTGCCTTCTCCTCACATTTGGCCGCCCAGCGGTGAAATTTACCGTTGGGCGGTTCCTAAACTCTTCTTTACTTCATTTTTCTTCCTCTGTCATGAGTCTAAGACCTTCACCTTCAACTCCATTCTTCACCTTCATCAAAAATGCTGCAAAACAACGCAAAACAAGCATAATATCGCTAAAAACAACTTTTGACTCTCTATTGACTCATTTTATGTGTTTCGCTTGATTCTAAGCTCGTTCTAAGCAGTAAAGAGAGTAGTTTGGTCTAAAATGACATATGAAAATAACGATTTTTCAACCGTTATCAACAACCCATCACTTCACATTCATTAATAAGATTTCTTTCCAGTAAAGATGCATCACGCACTCTATTCCCTTGCTTTATACAGAGTTCTTCCACATTGTCTACTTGAAAATATGATTTATCATCTTTAGGATGTGACATTGCTTGAAAAACATCAAAATTCACCTCTTCATCTTGTACTCTGACTTTAAGTTTGCCATTATCTACATCAATCACGATCCTAGCTGTCTTCATAAAGGGTCTTCCAAGAATCAAAGGTGCATCTCCATTCTCCTCCATTTCCATTATAACAAAATTCACTCGGAACAAGAATTTATCCACCTTTACTATTACATCTTTAGCCACTCCATATGGATATTTAAGAGATCTATCTGCCAATTGAAGAGTCATCCTTGTCGGCTTAAGTTCTAATCCTCTAATTCTTTTAAACATAGAAAGAGACATTAAATTAATGCTAGCTCCCAAGTCAATCAAAGATTTTCCAACTTCTAACTCTCCAATAGTACATGGAATGGTAAAACTCCCTGGATCTTGTAATTTAGGAGGTAACATCCTCTGTATGACTGCATTGCAATTTCCTTGCACTTCAATAGTTTCCTTCTCAATTACTTTCTTTTCTTCATGAGAAGGTCTTTTAAAAATTTCGCATATGAAGGCATTTGATGAAGTGCCTCAGAAAATGGTATAGTGATTTCCAATTTCTTAACGATCTCCATAAAGCACTCAAACTGCTTTTCTTTCTCCTTCCTTGAATACGTCTTTGGGTAAGGTAAGGGTTTTTCATACTCTCTATCTATTAATTAATTTCTCAACTCCTTCTTCCTAAATTTCTCCCTCATCTCTCAATTTTTTATTGGTCACAATTTCTTCTCCCTCACTTTTCTCCCTCTGATCACCTTTTTTTCGTCACTCTCTTTTTCTTTCTCTCTTTTCTCAATTTTTCTCTCTTATAATACTCTTCCACTCCTAGTAACAATCTCACATGCTTCTCTTGCATTACTCTTTTCATTCATTTCGTAACCAGACTCCTTCAGGCGATTAACATAGAATATATTGTGATGAGTCAATATTTTATCGATTTCACTTAGCTTATTGTACCGAATTTAATCAGGGAATTGTGTTTATTTGTTCGGTATTTTCCCGTTTTTCCTAATTATGCTTAATTTGATCAGAAATTCTAATTTTAATTAATTTGAATTTTCTGAGCTAATTATTTGCATTATTATTTTCAGGGAAAATTTTGGACAAACAATTTGGGACATTTGGAGGACACCAAATAAATTCAAGACTCTCATTTTAGACATTTTAAATTTTAGTCATCTTGTAATTTAGTAGTTTAAAATTTTTAAACAAATTCTTTACATCATGGACCATTTTAGCAAAAATATGAGGGCCCAAAATTGTAGTGTCACCCTAGGGTTTTAGGATGGACCCCACCCATTTTAAGACACACAACCCTAGAGAGGGAACATTCCCTTCCGGCCGTCATTTTGTGTGTGGGACACATTCTCGGACTCCATTTTTATTTTGGGGGGCTGCTACAACGTGGAGGGAGTGAATTTTGGCTGCAACATTTTGGGCACACTCATTCTCTCGGCTGAGATTTTTTTTTGGGCTTTGAAAAGTTTTCCTATGGAGCTTCATTGGAACATTGCTATGGCCATGGGCTAGCTGCAGCTGCCAGACTATACTTTTCGTTTTGGCACCTTTTTCTTTGAATATTGTAGGGCTGAAACGTGTTGGATTATGGGATGAATGGGAAGCATTTTTAAATTTTATTTCGTTCCATTTTATAAGCGCTGAATTCATGCACCTTGTTGGCTTTAAATTGCATTCAATTAGTAGCACATGATATTGCATTTACTTTTCTTCGTCTGATTCACACGTTGAGTGATGCATTGATTTCATTTTAAAAAAAAACATTTTCAATTTGCTTAGGGTAGCTCTCGTTTCTGCTGCAAGGGCTAGCATTTCTTTAGCTTTTCTTCTTTTTAATGTTGAAGTGAGAGGTGGATTAGGTGGAAGACTTGGACGGGACGGGATAGAGAGTAGGAAGTTGAATGAATAATATTCATTTTAGTTTATTTCTTGTTGCAGCTTTTATCAATTCTAATTTTTAGCTTTTAGTAATAGGTGGCTGATTTCGTTGGAGTATTGAATGCACGGTCGAGACATTACCTTTTCAGTTTTTCTTTTGGTTGATTTTAATTTCAACAATTAATTTGATGGGAGAGAAGTACACATGACGCATTTAATCTTTTCTTGCATTTAAATTTTGCTATGGAACAAGCTGCAGGGGACTCACGGTATTTGTGTTTTTGGAAGGCTACATGTTTATTCAACTTTGCTTTCAATTGGAAATGGTGCAGACAGTGATGATTAATGTTTCTTTAGGAAATTAGTGCCATGGCTTGGAAGGATTAGGATAATTTTGCTTGGGAGAAAATGCTTCACGGTTTGTCACCAATCCACAATTCTTTTCAGCACTTTAGTTCCTTATTCAAGTGTCTTTTATTAAGTGCATGATTCACGCACTTTTATATTTCATTTTATTAAGCACTTTTACTTTCATTTATCTTTTGAAAAGTTTACCATTGTCGCGTCTTGCATTGAACTTTTATTCTAGTTACAATATTTTTTTTAGTTTAAGTGTTATCATATCACGGGTTTTATTTATTATGGGTTATATTTTAATCAGTTGGCTAATCTCCATCCGGTATTTCATGTGTCTCAACTGAGAAAATATGTCTCTGATCCCTCTCATATGCTGGAGATTGATGATGTGCAAGTCAAGGAGAATCTGTCCATTGAAGTGCAACCGGTGCGAGTTGAGGAAAATCGATACCAGCGATGGAAGAACAAGATTGTTACTCTTGTCAAGGTTGTGTGGGACAGCAGAAAAGGAGACTATACTTGGGAACTAGAGGACAAAATGAGAGAGTCTTATCCTCATCTATTCCCTGGTAAATTCTAAATTTTCGCGGACGAAAATCCTATTTTGGTGGGCAGAATATAATAACCCCAATTTTTCCATTTTATAAAAATGAAAATTTTATATAATTCCCCTTCAAAATTCAGAAACTTACCCCCTCTCTCTAAGATCAACTTTTCCAGCTTCTCCACCTTCTCTCTAACACCACCAGCTCATACTTTTGCTTTGCCAAATTTGGAGCTTCTTGAGAGGTTTAGACTTCCAGAAACAGCAAGCTCACTGATCAACTCTCCCTCTTCCTAACTGGTGAGTAAATTTCCATTCTCAATGTCATTTAGGGCCATGATCATGTAACAGATGTTGTTGCATGCGACCCAATTCTGTTTCCTCAAATTCTTGACTCAATCAGGATCTGAAATTTTCTACAAATTTCCCACCTTTTGATCTTTAGGTAATTTCTAGAAAATCCTTCCCGGTGCAAATTTCCACTGAGCTTGTTCTTGCGGAGTGAACGATTCTGCTGTGAGGTAAGGGGAGCTAGTAATTCATATCTTGGATTATGAATTTGAAGTTTTACATGCACTGTGAATCTTGTGTGAAAATCTATGAAATAATAGTAGTAGGAAAGTTCTTGGTTCATTATACTGTTTTGAGTTGTATTTAAGTGCAATGAGAGTATGAGACTTTGTGCTGTTAAATTCTGGAATGATTTTGAACATAACTATTGATGATTGATTATACATGATTGTAAAACTGGATTGTGATTTGAGAGATTATTTATTTGATTCATTGCATCCATAAACAGAAAACTAGTGAATTAGGTAAATTAGGCTAAAATTTAGGAACTAGAGTAGCTATAATTTGAATCTGGTAGGAGGTACTGTTTTGGTCAATTTATAACCCTTAGACAAGTCACATATGACTTATAGGATGAGTCAAAATGGTCTAAAATAACTGGTAAGTGGTAAATTCAGAAATTGCTATCTAAGTTCATGGAATTGAAGTTTAAGGAATTAAATTCATGCATAAGAGTTAAGGAATCAACTTATGATTAGTTAGGAACATCTAAACAAGTTCAATTCATCATACAAATCAATTTAGGAAGGTTAGAAGTTAATAAAAAGGTCTAGAAAGAATTTTGGCTATGTGAGTTCCTAAAATCTGCAGAAATTCGCTCTGCAGATTATGCAGAGTTGCGCAGCGCACTTTGTGCGCTCTGCGAATGACTACTGGCATACAAAATTCGCACAGCGCACCACAGGGTGTGCGCTCAGCGAATTTTGTGCGACAGATTGAGTATTTTTTATGTTTTTGACGTTCTGGGAGCTCTGGACGTCCGTTTTGGACGTTCTTTAGGTCGTTTTGGGGGTTTTTGACCCTTCCGGAGCCATTGGTGAGGGTCTCCAAGCTGTTTGAATTACTTAAGTATAGGTAATTATAGTTGATAAAGAAGTTGGTATTAATAAATGATGTTTTTGTGAAGATATGCAATGTATGAGTTATATATGTTTATTTTGCTTTTGAATGAGATTGTATGATTAATTCGATGAGGTTGGTGAAGTGAAACAAGATTGGTGATATGGATTATGAACTTTGAGAATTATTCTAATATCTCTAGGTGAGATCACTTTAGTGTATGAATGAATATTGAGGCTCCTTCAAAGGAGGTTATCCCTAATACTCTGACGGTCTTTCAATCTCAAATAGAGATGATCGACGCGGGTGGTGAGAGTAGTGGGAAGTCCTAGGGTAGACGCTTCCACTGTAGGTCTATTCCGCGATAACAGACTCGCCTTGTGTGTGGTCGGGTGAAACCCCTCGGCAATGGCTTTGCAAAGCAGTAGAGTCCACCACAAGTGCACAACCTGCCCAAGATCAATATTCATTCCTAGTCCGGACGAGTCTAGGTCAATTAGGATTTATCTATGCTTGTTTTGTTATTGCTTGTATGTTCTGTTTCTTGAAAACGCATTGAACATGTTTATGTTTTTAATACTAGCTCACCCTTACACTTGTATGTTGTTTGTTTTGTATGTTCCTGGTCTTTCCTCTTGCGATGATCATCCTGCTATGGATGTGAGCAGATGCAGCAGATGATACTCCCTTAGAGCAAGTACTGGACAGTGAGGAACCGACACCTAGTATTCAGTAGCTTCTTAGTTTGCAGTTTTTTTTTCTATCCTTAGTTTTCTACTGAACTTCCTTTACCATGTATTTTGAAAGACTTTATATTTAGATAAAGCTTTTGAAATACTTTATTATTGGATGACTGTATATATATATATATATATATATATATATATATATATATTGATACACTATCATTGATGATTCAGACTGCTTTCTAGTATTACATTTGTGCTTGCCATGCTTATATACTTGCTATATAATTTTGGAATGTTACAATTGTGGTATTTGTTTTAATACCGTTTAATTTTTATGTTTTCCAATTTTTCTTATTTTATTTTTTTTATTTTTTTTTTCTTTTTTTCCAGCATTTTCAATTATGTTTGATTATGTTTAGTTTTCATGCATTTATTTTAGTTTAATCCTTGTCTCAAACACTTTCAAACCCCCCACTTCGTGTTAGACCTGATTTTGAACCGCAGTTTGGTCCTTGAGAGACGACCTAGGGGTCATTCCCTAGCACTATACTGCATTTCTAAATTGCAATCAAATTTGTATGGGCTGCGACAGCCCATCATCTGCATTCTTCTGAACTGGCATGACTTGTGTCTGCTTTGGAATTGTTGAAGCTTCTCTGATTTCCTGCGGCAATGTAGAAAATTTTTGCATAATTATATCCAACTGTTGGGTGGTCATCTTCTTTTGCTCCATCATTAAATTATGATATTGTAACAATGAAGTTTCCTGTTGTTGGATAGAATCAATACTTTCACTATTCATCTCGTCATTATTTTCCGCCATAATCTCTATTAGCTCATAAGCTTCTTCAGTAGTCTTGATCTAAATATTTCCTCCAGCTACAACATTTAGCATAAGCTTAGACTGCATTCCAAGACCCCCTAGGAATGTGAGAGTTTGAGAGATATTCCTTAACCCTGTTGGAAGTTCAGAAAGAACCTTTGTTAGCTTGTCAAATTTTTGGTTAAGGAGATGATTTTGTGCCGCCATTGAATCATCAGCAGGGAGATGTAAGAGTCCTCCATTTTGTACCCCCCTTTTGCTTTGAGATACCTCATTCAGTGTCATCTCCTCAATTAATTCATAAGCTTCATCTTCAGTCTTTCTATTGATACTGCCTCCAGCTGAGGCATCCAACATCATCTTAGACTGAGTATTTAACCCTCCAAGGAAAGCAAGTAAATATGAAGTCTTGTCGAATCCGTGGACTGGAGTTTTTCTTAACAGGCCTTTAAATCGGTCCTAGGCCTGTCCGAGAGTTTCCTCCATCCCTTGCTTGAATGAGGAAATTTCCAGCTTCCCCTGATTGATCTTGGTATGCAGAAAGAATTTGGTAACAAACTGTCTTGCCAAAGCATCCCAAGTTCGAAAAGTTCCTTCCGGGAAAGAATGCTACCAATCCTTCGCGTTTCCTCCCATAGAGAAAGGAAACAGGTTGAGTCTGACTCTATCATATGAAACTCCAGTTATTCTGACAGTATTGCAAATTTCTCCAAAGACCGTCAAATGATTATATGGATTCTCATTTGACAACCCATGGAACTGGTTGTTCTGAACTAACTGGAGGAGTGCAGGGCTCATCACCATGTTGGTTGTATTGTCAACTAGAATAACTATGCTGTTAAAATTCAAAGGACCCACAGTGTTTGCTGAGTCCCCAAGTGTGCGTCTTAGAGGAGGTTCGTTCGCCATCTCCTCTATACCTTGTGCCTCAAAGGAAAAGTGCAAAAGTTCCTCAGGAGAAGGAAAGTTTTCACTTGCAGGATGTCTAACTTTCCTCTTCTCCTGTCTGATAATCCCCCGAGAAGAGGTTGCTGATCTTTTCTACTTCTAGTGTGTACTCCTTCCTGTATACACAAGAAACAATACCCCTAAAAGCACTTTTACAAAAACCAAAATAAAACAAAATAAAAAAAAAACAAAAACAAACATAAAATCAATTCAAATTCAATCAATTCACACTACTTGAAAAATTTCAACCTCGAGTCCCCGGCAACGGCGCCAAAAACTTGTTGACTCCCTGGCAAGCATACCAGATCGTTCCAAGTAATAAAATCGGTAGAACCCGATATCGTTCTCTCCCAAAGGACTCGGCCTTATCGTTCGTCTGAATCAAAATAATAAGACTTGTAAAGGAATAAAATTAATTGTTGTGATGCAATAGTAGAAATAAACATGCAATGAGCTTGATTCAATTGACGAAAAGAGTATGGATGAATGGAGTTGTTGGGGGTTTACAATTTCATCTTTATCCGCTCTCTCTTATTTACACCTTTTGTTTAATTTGCTTTATTATCATATTGTTATGCAAACTTTCTTGGCCTACCCTTAGCCCGATCCCTAGGCGAAAAGAGCCTATTACTAATTACCGACTTGCTATCCCTAGCCTCCCCTAGCAACTAGCAATGCATTACCGAACAGAAGCAAAAACAATTGACCGTCCTACCTCCCTATCCCTAGGTGGTATTTCATTGATCAAGGAATTTCCCCCAGTTCATGACAGTACAGTACGTTCCCGTATCAGTAAAGACAAACAACAGTTATAATTAAACGACAAAAGCTTTCAGCGCAGAAGAGAAACCCAACAATAGATAAACAAAGCATATGACAATCATATAATTAAACAAGAGTTTCAATAAAAGAGAGTTTCAAAAGATTACATTGTTCCCCCAACAACAATAAGGGTTTAGATCACCATTGTCATGGTGAACCAAGATGAAAATAATGATAGAATGGAAGAGCAAACCCTAGAAAAGATGAAAAGGAGCCTAAGCATCCAAGAGATCCTCTCCAGAGAGTGAAAAGTAGATCTGGCCGCCCTCCTCTGTCAAAAGAATGAGAATGAATTCGCACTAGGGCTATTTATAGCTGAGGAGCGCAACAGAAAACAGGCCCAAGCCCAATAGGCAACCACTCGACGTCACACTTATGCCGCCCGACGGTTTGCCTCTTATCGCTCTACCGCCCGGCGATTTGCCTCTTATCGCAAAACCGCCAGGCGTCGCTGCCTTGGTGCCATCTCCTCGTATTTGGCCGCCCAGCGGTGCAATTCTGCCGCTAGGTGGTTTCTAGACTCTTATTTTCTTGATTTTCTTTCTCTATCTTGAGTCTAAGGCCTTTATCTTCACCTTCATTCTTCATTTCCATCAAAATTGCTGCAAAACAATGCAAAACAAGCATAATATCGCTAAAAACAGCGTTTGACTCTCGACTGACTCATTTATTGAGTTTTGTTTGATTTCAAGCTCATTCTAAGCAGTAAAGGGAGTAATTTGGTCTAAAATAGCATATGAAAATAACGGTTTTTCAACCGTTATCAAAGACCATGGGAAACAAGAGAAAAGAGCCGGAGAGGCCACAAAGATTTTATTCTCACAGGTTCCTCTCTAGGAAACATGAGGAGCACTTCTTGATTATGCAAGAGAGGAGATTGTTGATGGAGAGGAAGGCCATTTAGATTCCAGACTTGGCTCCTCAGTTTGGTGCGGAGCTTGAAAGCAGAAACTGGGAGAAGCTGGCTACATATCCTGCGCCAGTTAACATTGAGGTAGTAAAGGAGTTTTATACTAATGCCCTATCCAGAGGAGTGCAGATGGAGCGGTACACTAGTTATGTGCGAGGGGAGATTATCAGATATGACCCCGAGACTGTTAACAGCTTCTTGGGCATTGAATGGGCTGGTGAGCAATGCTAGTATGCGCTAAACATAGTGGAGTTTTCAGATTATGAGGATATCGAAAGGGTGCTCTGTGTACCTGGAGGACACTTTCACAGGAACCCTAATGGAGTGCCCATTCACATCAAAGGGCAGATTTGACACCCTTGGCGAAGTATTTGATGGCATTTACTCATGCCAATGTTCAGTCGTGCTCTCATGTCTCTGATGTCACTATGCATTGGATTCTGGTCATCTACTGTATGCTGAGACAGATGGACGTGAATGTTGGTGAGGTCATCACTAATGAGATACATAGTTACGCTACTACTGTGAGTAGCAGGACACCATTGGGACATCCTTCCCTTATTACTTACTTATGCCAGCAGGCTAGGAGGGATACTTCTATTCCACCGTTTGAGAGGCCTAGAAAGGCCATAGATGCTGCTTACTACAAACAACATTGTGGAGGAGATGAGGTAGTTGGACTAGTGCCTAGGAGAGGAGCAGCTCAGCAAGATGAGCCAGCACATCACGCAGAGCCGTTCCAGATGAGGGACATGTACATGTCCATGATGGAGGCTAGACTTGAGGCTTTTCGTAGAGGGCAGGTGGCCACAACTAAGATGATAGTAGGCCTATACGACACACCACTGGTGCACAGGTGGACTATGGATGAGTTCCATAGTACTATGGCTTGGCCTCAGGAGTAGGCATAGGGGAGTGGATCTGGAGCAGCTGACGCTCCAGTAATGGATGATGATGATGAGGCCGATGACTTTGAGGATGCAGAGGTTGAAGACGATGAGTGTAACATCCCTAACGGAATGCCACTTGTGAAAAATAATATTTGAAATCTACGCCAATTTTTTTTTTATACCATCGATTATAAACGTTTATATAACACCTCGGGAACAATTAAAACATCAACCGTCTAAACGTATTACAACTGAAATTCAAACCTTACAAAAATATTCAATCTGTTATTCGAAAATATAAAATGTCTTAAAAAAACATAAATAAATCCCATCAGTAAAATTTCCCGTTCTCTCGTCGCGCTACTCCTGACTTGCCTTATCTGCAACACCATCTACTCACGTACAAGTACGATCATCGTAGGTGGAACCACAACCACAAACGTAAAGGGTGAGTAACTATAGACATAACATAGCATATAATTTCAAAGACAACATCATAACATAGACTAAAATAGTCATCACAACACAACACATCTCAATATTCAACTCATAACTCAAATCATCACCACCCAGACTATCATATTCATAGCATTACAATACATCACAGTATTAAACTCACAACTCAAATTATTTAAACAAGTTTCTATTGTTTCCTTGAACTTTGTCGTACCAAACCTGTTTCGCAAAACAGGGCGATTCGAGCCGCCTTCCATCACAACTTCAGGCCTATCTCCCCGACTCCTCAAGGAATTACGAGTAAAAACTTCGGTTAGGCGCACCCACCGAGCACTATACTCACACGAGCCAAAGTCATTGGGCGAGACATCCAACCCTCTCTAGTCCTCGCGCACGAGAATAGGGTGACACTCGAATCTCAGTCTCCGCAGGGAACTCAACACAATATCGTATCGCAATACGAACATCACCGGTTCGACAAAAATTCTAAGGAAATGACAGAACACTTGCTCTCACAACTTCACCATCACAACCATACACATATCACTCATATATACAAAGTCAACCAAATTCATTGACCAACAATCAATTAAAAATACTCAAATAATTAAAATAAAATTAATTATTTTCCTACTGGCGCACCCCCGTGAAATTATTAATCTCACACTCCCATCCACTAGAACCAATATTTCTAGTGCACCCCCGCTTTTACTAAAATCACAACACTTAATAAAACACATTTTTTCATGTACCCCTTTTTATTTTAAATACACCCCTCTCCTAAATTTACCAACCCAACTGGACCCCATTAATCTTTTTAATTTAAAATCAAACATTATTTTTTTTCTCTCTCCAAGTGGACCCCACTTAAAACATTCATTTTTCATTAAAAGTTCTCTTTCTCTCTCCTTTTACATAACCAAACATTCTCTCCCTTCTCTCTTTTGCTTTTATTTCCAATATACCAAATTTCATTCACTCATCTTTTCTCACATGGACCCCACTTCCCACTTTATTTGACTTTTCAAACTAAACAATTCTTTCCTCTCACCAAAGTCATGTAAACACTCCTCCTTCTCCCTCATGCAATTAATGCTACGGTCCATACCTACATCACACACTCTTTCTTTTGTTTTTTTTTTCTCCTCACCCAAGCTTCACACCCTTACGTAAACACACCCAATTCACACAATGCATTTTTCTTTCTCCTCTATTTCCAATTTACGTTAACTTTCATCAACACCCTTCTCCCATTAATTTTTCCTTTTTACCAAAACCCAAAACACCTTTCTTCTTCCCCATTTTACGTCAAACACCATGCTCCCATCACCATTTTTCTTCCTTCTTCTTTTTTTTTCTTCATCACTTACGTCAACCTTCCTCCCTTGCCACCAAGTTTCTTCTTTCTTCACCATTTTAATCAACCTCATGTACCCCAACTCTCTAAAACATCACTTCCACTCCTCTCACTCTCATAACTCACTCTTTTCTCTTCCAACAATGGAAGAGTACTCTCACTACCCTCCTACCTACACTCTTGGTCAAAGAGTGTAGATAAGTGCCCCACAATATATAATTCATGCAAGGTAACAATAAACAAGAAATACCATAAAACATGATTTTAAGTGTACCCATGATATTTTTCAAACACAAACAACACCCCAATTCACCCAACATGTATACCCATTCCAACAACAACACTTTTTCATAAAATATAACCATGTATAGTCCATTATATCACCCATATAGTAGAAAAACGAAAATGAACATGTATACCCCTTTACACAACAACATCTTTTGGAAAACTAGCATGTACAACCCAAGGTACACCCCTTTACCATACCAAAACAAAAATGAACAAGTGCCCATGCACAATTCCCTCCATGCAACAACACTTGAACACAAAATAAAAGTGCATGCATCAACATGTTATCATGTTACCTTCTACCCATCATACACCATATTATGTCCCAAGTTAAACCCCTTACCTCTAGTTCTAAGAAAGCTTCAAAAGTTCTTAGGTTTCTTTCCTCACTAGACAACAAGCTTCCAATCTTCTTGATCTCCTACAAGTGACGTCCAAGACTCCAAGGCTAGGGTGACCACTTTCTTTCTCTCACCACTTGGTTATTCCTCACATAGAAATGTTTCTCCCCACTCAACTTACGACTTTTTCTCTTTCTTTTCCACTCTCTCACCAAGTTTGTAATACAACCTAACTAACTTAAAATTACACACTTAAATAAAATCAATCCTAAACCTTTCTAATCCTTAACCCCCTACCCAATGTCATTCCCAAGGGCACACTTAAGCCATTTCAGATTTTCCCCATTCCTAACTCCACATTAATGTGTGTAAATGGTAGGTTTAAAGTGTGTTTAAGTGCCTCTATAATACCCATTTATGGAGCCTACCATTTTTAGTGCAATGTTTAACCTCTCCAAGAAACTCCAAAGTCACTTACAAGCATCTTAAGTCTAGAATTCAAGTGCCCAACCATGCAAAGAGAAAAAAAACCCATAGAACCATGCAATCTTCTCCTTAACGTAAATGAGAAAGAAAAGTAACCCAACTTTTCCTTTAAGTTTGACTTTTCAACCATTCAAAATGAAACATATAAAATGCATTAAAAGCCACACATGGTGCAACCCTTCTTAAAATGACGTGAAAAGAACTAAATTCTCCACTTCTCTTACAAAACACATGCACAAATATATTAAAATAATATTACCTAGTACACCTTTCTCTCTCATCATTTAATGCATGAAACCCATCAAGGAATGGAGCAAATAACCTCTTTCACGTACCACACCAAAATTTTCACCTTACTACCCATAATTCTCTACCACATGCTTTTGACTTTCTTACCTCATGGTGGGACCCACATGCCAAGGTGGAGAATTAAAAAGAGCTAGGAGTCTTTTTGGTCTTGGAAGGGTTTGAACTTGGGACCAAGCACACAACCCTCCCATGCACACACAATCACCACTAGACCAGACTCCATCTGCTGATAAAATAGCACAAATAATTATATTTAAATACGTTTTTTTTTTAAGTTTTTTTTTTCGAAAATTAATAAGAAAATCAAAATTAATTTAATTTTCTTCCTTTCCTTAAATATTTCTCAACAACATTTCACATCATAATCATTATCTAATATGATAAAAAATAAAATACTTAAAATAAGTAATCATTTTATTTATACGGGTCTTACAATGAGGACTCCGATGACAGCATGCAGTGATATGGCATCTACTGATGGATGCCAGTGCATTAGAGCAGGGTTTTATCTTTCTTTTTCCTTTGTACTTTGAATTTTTAGAATAGGTTGAATTTGGTTGAGTAGTGTAGGTGTCTATACTTGCCTGAACACCTTTTCTGATTATGGTTTGACTTGGTTTTATTGCATGATGAGTTTGCTTGATGAAGTTTGATGTGGATGATGATTGAGATTGTGTTACATGTTGATATATAGGTGAATTGTTCACTATCTGTGTGAACATATGCATGATGATTTATGATTGTGATTATGATGCTAAGCATGATGTATGATTGATATTTGAAATGTTGAGTGAGTATAGCTGTGTGAGGTTTTAAGCTCCAGAGTTTGTTGATATATTTGTTATTCATTTGGAAGCATGAATGATATTGCCTGAATCTTTATGATTGATTGAATTACATGTTTATGTCATATGATCAAGGCCATTTTTTGCCCAAAGTAAAAAGAACATTTGATGTTCTACCTTTTTTTAACCTAAGCCTTAAACAGGATGAAACCCTTATTTTGAAAATCTTCACCTTGAGTTAAGTTGAGAAATATTTTGTGGTGTTGATAAAGGTTCAAGTTTAGGGTTGTTGGGGGAAATTGAAAGGCAAAAGAAAGGTATTGAGCTCAAGTGTTGAATGAAAAAGCATGAGAAAAGAAAAGAAAAGAAAAGAAAAAGCATGAAAGGTGAGCTCAATGTAAAAGAAAAGGAAAAAGGGAAAGTTGGGAATGAGTGAGATTGGTAAAAAAAAAAAAAGAGTTTGTGCTTGAACTATGATTAAGCGAATAACTCTCTTAACTCAAGGATATTGTGATTGAAAAAAAAATGTTTCTTGTTAGCCTAGCCACATTATAAGCCTTGAAAAGTCCTTGTGATGACATTTGTATGTAAAGATGTTGATTGTAGTAGATGAATGTCAACTTTGTTTCATGTGACAGGTGAATAGTAGAGAGAAGAGTGACCTCCTGAAACACTTGAGTGATTGAGTGGAACACTTTTCTTGGAAAGGATTGATAAATTTCATGATTACATTTGTGCTTACTAGACTGATCATTCATAGAAATAACATCTGTTGGAGAATATGTCATTATGTGAACAATATGAATTGGAATGAATTGAAGCATGTATGCATCTTGATTTGATTTCATTGAAAAGATGAATTGAGGAATTACTTGTTATGAAAAGAATGAGTGTTGAAAGTGTTGAACTATTTTGATGATAGGTGGAAAGGCTAGTTTTTGTCTTGTTTGCTTGAGGACAAGAAAAGTTCTAAGTTCGGGATTGTGATAACGGTCTAAAAACCGTTATTTTTATGCTTGAATTTGATATCAAAACACACCCTTTATGGCTTAGAATGAGCTTAGAATCATGCAAAACACTTTAGTTTGGTTTCTAGAGAGTCAAAAGTGGTTTTTAGAGATATTATGCTTGTTTTACATTGTTTTGGCAGGATTTGATGAGAATTGAAGGATGAAAGTGAATAAGGGAGGACTTAAACTCAAGAAAGGATGAGAAAAGAAGCAAAAGAAGAGTGAGGTCCACCGCTGAGTGCCAATTCCAGCGCTGAGCGCCAGCTTCGAAGAAGAAGGCAATGTCTCTCGCCTGAGCGACGACGCTGAGCGTCCTACCAAATCTAGGGTTTATCTTTTCATTCTTTCCATTAAATTCATATAGTTTCACCATGTCTATGGTGAACTAAACCTTTTGTTGTTGGGGAACAATGTAATCCTTTTGAAACTCTCTTATATTGAAATTCTTATTTTATTCATATGCTTGTATTGTCAATTGTTTTGGTTTTCTTTTCTGTTGATAATGCTTACATCGTTTAACTCATTCGGTGTTATGATATTTGATTTTGTCGATACGGGAACGTACGGGGAAATCTAGAACTGATAAGAGTTCTCTTGATAATGAAATACTGCCTAGGAATAGAGGTAGGACGATCAATTGCTTTTAAGCTTCTATACTTTAATGCATTGGGGATTACTAGGGAGACTAGGAACGGTAAACTAGTAATTGGTAATAGGCTTTTTTCGCCGAGGAATCGGGTTTAGAGTAATATAGAAAGTTGCATAACATTGATAATAAAGCAAATTTAATAAGAATAGTAGATATAAGAGGGTGGATAAGGATGAAATTGTAAACCCCAACAACTCCATTCATTCATATTTCTTATTTGCCAATTGATTCAATTTGCATTTGCATGTTTATTTTCATTCTTTGAATTAAAAATCTAAAATCAATTTTTCTTTCAAGTCTTATGCAATCAATTTGCATGAAAGATAAGGTCTAAGAGTCCCTTGGGAAACGATCTTGGACTTACTATCTATTATTACTTGATACGATCAGGTACACTTGCCAGGGGCTTACCACGCAACTTAATCCGACTTACACTTGACTCTTCATAGGCATAGCCCAACTCGACTAAACATGACCTCGTTCCAACTCAAGTTCACTTGGACTCAAGTTGACTCGGCTTGACTGCTTTGGGCAAACTCGATTCGACTTGACATGTTAGGTTAACATGGCTTGACCAAGCCTAGGGGACTCAACATGATTTGGGTCAAAGTCAACTTAGTTTGACCTAGGTTTAACTTGTCATGGTCTTTATTGGAAGTTTCACATCGATTAAAAATAAGACCAATTTAGATAATATGAGGGTCCAAACCTCACATTATAAAGTAATTTTTGTAGGGTTGAATTAAGCTTAAAATCCACTTCTTAGCATGGTATTAGAATAATTATTAGAGCTTATCCTAGTGAAATTTATTGTTTATTGGGTCTATTGTTTCACTCATTATCTGGTCACTATAGGACCACCCATTGATGCATAGTCTCACACACAAGATGTATATACCTCCGCGTGTGGGGTTCCGACCAAAGTCTCACAACGATTAGAGATAAAGACAATTTAGAGCATGTAAATGGGTGAAAATCTTACCTTACAAACCAATTTTAAAGGGTTGAGTTAGGCTTAAAGTCCACTTCTTAACATGATAGTAAAGTCATGGGTTAGAGCATATCCTAGTGAGATTTGTGTTTGTAAGGCATATCATTCCACCCGCTATCCAGCCGCTATTAGATCATCCATTAATTTTTAGTCCCATCCAAGAGATGTATATACCTCAACTTGAGGGGATATACTGGAAGTCACACATCGATTAGAGTTAATTTCAATTTATAATATATATGTGAGTGCAAACTGATAATTGTTGAAAAAAAGTTATTTTCATGCTTCATTTGAGATCAAAATACACCCTTTAAGGCTTAGAATGAGCTTAGAATCAAGCAAAACACGTAAGTTGAGTCAGTTGAGAGTCAAAAGCTATTTTTAGAGATATTATGCTTGTTTTACATTATTTTGCAGCGTTTTTGATGAAAATGAAGAATGGGATTGAAGATGGAAGGTCTTAGACTCAAGAAAGAAGAAGAAACATGAAGAAAAGAAGAGTCTAGGAACCGCCCAATGCCAAAATCCATCGTTGGGCGGCAAAATGAGAGGGGCAGCCATTGTGTGGCGCCCAGGCGGTGCAGCTAGGCGGTTTTGTGATTAGAGGCAAACCGCCGGGCAGTGGAGTGATTAAGGGGAAACCGTCGGGCACCAAAAGTGTGACGTCGGGCGGTTGTCTACTGGGCTTGGGCCTATATTTTGTGACGCTCCTCAGCTATAAATAGCCCTAGTGCGACTTTAGATGTATTCTTTTGACAGAGAAGGGCGGCCAGACCTAGTTTTCACTCCTTGGAGAAGATCTCTTGGATGCTTAGGCTCCTTTTTATCCAAACTAGGGTTTGCTTTTCCATTCTTCCATCACTTTTCATCTAGTTTCACCATGACAATGGTGAACTAAACCCTTTTGTTATTGGGGAACAATGTAATCTTTTGAAACTCTCTTTTATTGAAACTCTTAAATATTTATATGCTTGTCGTATGCTTTGATTATCAATTGTTGGGTTCTCATATGCGCTTAATGCTTTTATCGTTTAACTCATTCAATAATTGTTGTTTGTCTTTATAGATATGGGAACGTACGGTACTGTCATGAATTGGTGGGAAATTCCTTGATTAAGCAATACCACCTAGGGATACGGGGTAGGACGATTAATTGTTTTTGCTTCCGTTTATAATGAATTATTAATTAGTAGGGGATGCTAGGGATAGCAAGCCAGTAATTAATAGTAGGCTCTTTTCGCCGAGGGATCGGGTTAAGGGTAGGCTAAGAAAGTTTGCATCACAATTAGATAACAAAGTGAATTAAATAAGAGGAGTAGATAAGAGAGAGTGGATAAGATGAAATTGTAAACCCCTACAACTCCATTCATCCATAGTCTTTTTCTCGTCAATTGAATCATTCCATTTGCATGTTTACTTGTTGTTTCTTGCATCCAAACCAATTAATTTTTCTTTACAAGTCTTACGATTTCAATTTGCACAAACGATAAGGCTGCGAGTCCTCTGGGAAGATCGATATTGGGTTTACCAATTATATTACTTGAAACGATCTGGTATGCTTGCCAGTTTGTCAACAAGTTTTTGGCTCCGTTACTGGGGACTTGAGGTTTAAATTTTTCAAGTAGTGTAAATTGATTGAAATTTGACTTGCTTGTAATTATTGTTTATATTTTGTTTTGTTTCATTTTGTTTCATTTTTTTCTTTAAAACTGCTTTTAGGGTTTTTGTTTCTTATGATTTGTTAGCGGATTGACAAGTGTACCAAATCGAATCAAGTAATAAAAATGGTAAAACCCATTATCGTTCTTCCCATGAGACTCGAAAGGCCTTATTGTTCGCGTGAATTAAAATCGTAAGACTTGCGGAGAAAAATCAATAGTTGTGGTGGATGCAATGACGGAAAATAAATATGCAATGCGTGATTCAATTGACAAGATTTGAGCAATGGATGAATGGAGTTGTTGGGGGTTTACACCTTCATCTAATCCTCTCTCTTTTATTTACTCCTCTTGTTTAAACGGCGTTATTATCTAATTGCATGCAAACTTTCTTGGCCTCCCCTTAACCTGATCCCTCGGCGAAAAGGGCCTATTACTAATTATCGGCTTGCTATCCCTAGCCTCCCCTAGCAACTAGAAACGCATTACAAAAAAAAGCAAATACAATTGGTCGTCCTACTCCCCTATCCCTAGCTGGTATTGCTTAACCAAGGAAAAATCTCACCAGTTCGTGTCATTACTGTACGTCCCCGTATCAATAAAGTCAAAGATCAATTACTGAATGAGTTAAACGATAAAGGCATTAAGCATAGTATGCGAATCCAACAATTGATAATAAACGCATATGAAAAACATATAATTCAAACAAGAGTTTCAATAATCGAGAGTATCAAAAGATTATATTGTTCCCCCAACAACAAAAAGGGTTTAGTTCACCATAGTCATGGTGAACCAAGATGAAAATAATGGAAGATATGGAAAGCAAACCCTAGAAAAGATGAAAAGGAGCCTAAGCATCCAAGAGATCCTCTCCAAGGAGTGCAAAGTAGGTCTGGCCGCCCTCCTCTGTCAAAAGAATGAATTGAAATTCTTAATAGGCCTATTTATAGGTGAGAAGCGCAGCAGAAAAATAGGCCCAAGCCCAGCTGACCACCGCCCGGCGGTAGGGGTTTACTGCCCGGCGGTTTCCCTTGTGCCGCAAAACCGCCCGGCGGTAGGGGTCTGCCGCCCGGCGCCCAAAACTGATGTCTTCTCCTCCCATTTGACCGCCCGGCGCCAAGGGTCTACCACCGAGCGGTGCCTAGACTCTTTCTTTCTTTGATTTTTTCACTTTTCTTGAGTCTATGACCTTCATCTCTATTCCTAATCTTCACTTCTGTCAATTTTGCTGCAAAACAAGCATAAAATCGCTAAAAACAGCTTTTGACCATCGACTGACTCATTTATTGAGTTTTGTTAGATTTCAAGCTCATTCTAAGCAATAAAGGGCGTAATTTAGTCCAAATTAGCTTATGAAAATAATGGTTTTTCAACCGTTATCATGTATGCAGGAAATAATACACACTAGAAGTAAGAAGAACCAACAACCTCTTTTAAAAGTGTTAGCAGACAAGAGAGGAAGGAAAATTAGATGTCCTTCATGTGAAAATTTTTCCTCTCCTGAAAGACTTTTGCAATCTTCACTAGAGGCTTTTGCACAGGATATAGAGGAGATGACGGACCAACCTCCTCCAAGACGCAAACTGGGGGACTCATCAAACACAGTAGGTCCTTTACACTTTAACAGTATAGCCATACTAGCAAATAATGCAACAAACATGGTGATGAACCCTGCACTCATCCAGCTAGTACAGAAGAACCAATTTCACGGGTTGTCAAATGAGAATCCCTATGATCATTTGACTATTTTTAGTGAAATTTGCAATACCGTCAAGATGAACGGAGTTTCTGATGACAGGGTGATGGGTGTCGCACCCCATGCAAAATTTAATGTGCATAAAAGAATGCAGTATAGACTAGGAAGTGACTCCTAGGTTGTCTCTCAAGGACCAAATGTGGTTCGAGAATCAGGTCAAACACGCAATGGGAGGGGTTGCAAGTGTTTTAACAAGAATAATTAAACTAAATTAGAAATGGAGATTAAATACAACCGACCATAATTGAAAACATTAAAGTAAATGACAACAGCTGACTGAATGGTTCTATATTTAAACAAATTAAAAACAGCGGCTTGCGTCAACTTGGAAGCAAGGATTGAATGCAACATGTAAATGAAGAAACACATGTAATGCAATTAAATTTAAATGATGTGAACAAATTTAAATTGCGACAAATAAGCTACTAAAGAAAAGGTTGATTGTAGTCATCTAGATTAAGCACATCCATCACCTAACAACACTTAAAAAGAAGCGCATGACAATAAGAATAAAATAAATTAGTAGATGCATTCTAAGAATATATTAAGTCTGGATGCAAGCGTGAATAAAAATTAAAGAAAACCATTTTGTGAGCTAACCCCTCGTGGACGTGCAGCTGAGTGCTTCTACCAAAAATGAAATATGTGTTACTTTAAAAGAAAGGAAAAAAATGATGAAAACATTTCATTCCTTGAAATCCGTGTGCTTCATAGCAAAAGAAAAACATTAATATCTCTAAGGCAATTGAATGCAAACCATGCACCATGGGGGAAAAGAATTAAATGCTCTAAAACCTTAATTCTAGCCACACCACACACTTACTCCCAATCCATCTAATCACCTCTTCAATTCTTCAAAATGGAATGAAAGCTGAAGGGAATTAAGCACCAGACCCCACCATTCCAATCCATCTCCTAGCTTCTTCTTTCTCAAAGAAACAAAAGAAAAGTTACTACCTCCAGCTGCAACCCGTCCCATCACCCAAGACTTCCACCAATTCATGTCTTCATTCTAAAGGAAAAGAAATCTCCAAGCATTAATCACATGAAAATACCGTATCCCTTTCTCATCCCAACAGCTCTTTGAAATCATCTTTCTTCCATGTCACCATTCTCTTTTTCTCTTTTCATTCCCAAGGTCAACAAAATAAAAGCAAAATAAATTACTTTATTCTCAAAAGAAAATTGATTGCAATGTAAATGAAAATAAAGGTAAGAACGTGCCCTCCATGCTGAATCAGCGGTTCAGTTCCCGACAAAAAAAAATGAGAAAATAAAATATGAACCGTGGTTCTAATGTGATACCAAACAATGCACTGCTGACTTTTCTTCCTTCAATTAAAATATGTCTTGTTGACAAACTGGCAAGTGTACCAGATCGTATCAAGTAATAATAAAATGGTAAGTCCAAGTATCGTTTTTCCAATAGACTCATGGCACTAAACTGATGTGCTTTTGCTTAACCAATCAAGACTATAAAAATAATATTTTGGGTTTTTGAATACGGAAAAATAAACATGAATGCAATTTGATCAATTGAGGTTAAACACAAAAGTAGAAGGATGATGTTGATAATATGAGATGGATTTGTTGCTAGGATTTAGATTTCACCCAATCACTCTCATAAATCTACTATTCTTATTTGATTCGCTTTATTATCATATTGTCATGCAAACTTTCTTGGCCTCCCCTTAACCCAATCCCTCGGCGAAAAAAACCTACTACTAATTATTGGCTTGCTATCCCTAGCCTCCCCTAGCAACTAGCAACACATTACAAACAGAAGCAAATACAATTGGTCGTCCTACCCCCCTATCCCTAGGTGGTATTGCTTAACCAAGGAAATTCTCACCAGTTCGTGACCTTATTGTACGTCCCCGTATCAATAAAGGCAAATATGAGTTACCGAATGAGTTAAACGATAAAAGCTTTAAGCACAGTATGAGAATCCAACAATTGATAATCAAAGCATATGAAAATCATATAAATAAACAAGAAATTCGATATATGAGAGTTTAGAGGTTACATCTTTCCCCAGCAACAAATAAGATTAGTTCTCCATCGTCATGGGGAAACTAGGTGAATAATGGAATGAAAGAGATACAAACCCTAATAAGGAGAAAAGGAGAGCTGTCACCATCCCCAAATCTACTCCAAAGGGGTGAAAAGTGTGTTTCTGTGCCTAAGTCATCAAAAGATACAAACCCTAAGACGTTCTGGCCTTTAAATAGGGCATAAAAATAACATAAAACAAGCCCAAGCCCAAATTGATCATAAAAATCACAGAAAACAGGTCCAAGCCCAGCAGACAACCGCCCGGCGTCGCACTTATGCCGCCTAGCGGTTTACCCTAAATCGCGCCACCGCCCGGCGGCAGGGGTCTACCGCCCGGCGTCCAATGCTGGGTGTCTCCTCCTCGCATCTGACCGCCCGGCGTTGGATTTGGGCTCTGGCTGTTCCTAGACTATTCTTTTCTTCATGTTTCTTCCTTGTTCTTGAGTCTAAGACCTTCATCTTCAATCTCATTCTTCACTTTTATCAAAATTGCTGCAAAACAATGCAAAACAAGCATAATATCTCTAAAAACAGCTCTTGACTCTCAATCGACTCAACAAACATGTTTTGCTTGATTCTAAGCTCATTTTAAGCAGTAAAGGGCGTAATTTAGTCCAAAATAGCATATTCAAATAACAGTTTTTCAATTGTTATCATACGTGCAAACCTAAAATGAAACAACAAAGGGTGCTTGTCCAGAACATTCAAAATAAAAGAAAAAAAAACAAAAGGGTGTGTGACGCTGATTCCTTCATCCCGTTCCAGCCCTTGCACATAAATGAAAAGGAAAATAAAGTGTGCTTAATTCATTCTTTCCTTATCCAAAATCAAAAAACAAGAACATGTTTCCAAGTGAAGCTATGCAAAAAAAACATTCCAACAGCCAAGTCTCCTCTCCCAAAATAACTTTTCCAGCCTAGAGAGTAAGTCTGCCAAGAATTGTGTGTGTCTCCCCAAAGTGGCGGCAGCTGCCCTTTTGCTAAAGGCCATGTGTCTCCAAACATTAAGAGGTGGGGTCCACCCAAAAACCTCAGGGTAGGACATGTGTCTCACAAAGTTTTGGGCTTTTACAAATTTGCCACTAAAAAAAGGCCCAATGCACAAAAGCTTAATTAAAGTTTCTAATCAACTAAGTTACAATTTAATTAAAAATGAAATGTCTAATTGTTGTGTCTTGAATTTATTTTGTCTCCTTCCCAATGCTCCAAATTGTATTTCCAAAATTCTCCCTGAAATTAATAATGCAAATAATTAGCTCAGAAAATTAAAATTAACTAAAATAAGAATTTTTGATCAAATTAAGCATAATTAGGAAAAACGGGAAAATACTGGACAATTAAACACAATTCCCTTATTAGATTCAGTACAATAAGTTAAGTGAAATCAATAAAATATCGACTCATCACAGGGTCAAACTCAGCTTGTTTCCTTTCTCTCTTGGAGGAAACATAAAGCATGGTTGCATTCATTCCCAGGAGGTACTTTCAAAAATTGGGAGGCTGTGGCAAAACAATTTGTCACTAAATTCTTTCCACAGACACAGATCAATCAAGGGGAAGCTAGAAATTTCTTCATTTAAGCAAGGAATGGAAGAAACTCTTGGACAGGCTTTGGACAGATTTAAAGGCCTGTTGAGGAAGACCCCAATCCATGGGTTCGACAAGACCTCATATATACTTGCTTTCCTTGGAGGCCTACACACTCAGTCAAAGATGATGTTAGATGCTTCAGTTGGAGGCAGTATAAACAGAAAGACTGAAGATGAGGCCTACAAATTGATTGAAGAAATGGCTATGAATGAAGTGACGCAAAGTGAAAGGGGCGTACAGAAAGGAGGACTTTTGTATCTCCATACTGATGATGCTATGGCTGCTCAGAATCATCTCCTTACTCAAAAACTGGATAAGTTAACAATGGTCCTTTCTGAACTTCCAAAGGGGATAAGGAATATCTCTCAAACTCAACAGCTTTGCGATTTATGTGGTGGTGACCATATTAATGGTCAATGTGCTTTCCCTGAAGAAATGCAGCAGGAAGTCAACTACATGGGAAATCAATTCCAGTACAGGCAAGGTAATGTTAACCAAGGCAATTCTAGCCAAGGTTGGAAGAACCACCCGAGTATTGGACAGAATCAGAATAACTCTTCTAGGGAAGTAGGAAACTTCCGGCAGCAACAACCATCACCTTTATGGCAATAGGTGAGTAGCTTGAGAGAGACTGTTAGAGGCTTAAGTGACAGATTTGATAATTTTTTCAAAGGATATGAGTCTCAGCTAAACAGTAATCAAGCCAACTTTAGATCATTGGAGTCGCAGATTGGCCAGCTGTCTAAAAGGATAGAAACCACTAAGAAGAATCAGTTTAGGGCTAACACTGATGTTAACCCTAAAGAAGAGTGCAAAGCTATTCTGACAGGAGATAAAAGGAAGGCAGAAGTGGAACCAATTAACTTTGAAAGCAGTGAAGAAGAAGATGAAGAGATGATGAGTGTTGATGAATTCAATGAGCAGAAAAGTAGTGAAGATGAAAAAGAAGGAAGTGAGAAAGAAGAAGAGATCATTGAGTTAGATACAAGTGGAGGTGAAGAAGAAACGAGAATAGAAAGCAGTCATAATGGGACGTTTAGAGAAATTTTTAACCAAATGACTGTAGTACCTTCAGCAAATCAACAGATCCCTCCCTATTATGAAAGAATTAAATACAATCTTGAAGATGAAATTGAACTCACTGATGAAGAAGAGGATCCTGTTATTCAACCTTAGAAGAGGAATCATCCGCCTAAGGTAGAAGATCCAGGATGTTTAACATTATCATGTGTTCTTAATGATTTTGATGTAGAAGCCATGATAGATTCTGGATCTAGCATCAATATGATACCCAAGGATTTCTTGAAAAAAATCAGAGGGCTAGTGTTTAAACCGTCTGGTCTTACTGTGACAATGGCGGATGGTTCTATAAAAGTACCACTTGGTATGGTGGAGGATGTTATTGTGCGAGTGGAACATCTAGAGTTCTTGGTAGATTTCATTGTCATGGACATGGAAACTAATGACGAGATTCCTGTGATTTTGGGAAGACCCTTCATGGCAACTTCAAATATGCTTATTAGTGTTTATGATAGAAGAATAATGATGAGAGACCAAGAATATTCGCTTCTTTATACTGGCTATGAGGAGAATGAGGTAAAAGAAATAAAAAGAGCCAGACATGAGAAGTCAGGGAGAGAAACTGAATATGAAGATAGCACATCAGGTACTGATTATACTGACAGATGTAATGTTTTGCAGGTACCTGTGAGTAAAGAAGGACAAACCATTCATCCAAAATCAAAAGAAGACCCATTCCGACCGGGCATTAAAGTGAAATATAAGAGGAGGGAGTGGGTATTAAAAGAGCTAAAAGAGAAAGGGATGGTGGAGATTGAAGCACCATACAGCAGACATACCAAACGAGTGGATAGAAGAAAGTTGAGGATCTGGTGTACTAGAGACAACAACACAAAGGATAACACGTGATGTTGCTGCGACAATTTATTTTGTTGTAAAACATTAGTCTTAGGTTTATTTCATCTTTGAACTTGTAATTTTTTTTTTTTGGTATTTGAAAAATTTTTGGGTAGCATCTACTGAGGGATGCTAACTTTTTGTATCCACTGAAGGATATCAGGAAAGTAGAGCTACTGATGGGTGTTGGTAAGGATTGCACTTACTGATGATTGCTAAACAGGTTTGGGTCAGGCTCGTGACGTTAAACAAGCGCTACCTGGGAGGCAACACAGTTGATCGTTTATTTGTTTTTAAATTCTGCCTTAAGTACATTATAGGTTTGCATGTCCATTTGAGAGGGGAAAGACTTGTAATTGAAAAATTGAAGGCAAAAATCAGGTGCTACAGGGAGGAATTGCACAAAAGCAAGCAAAGAAGAAGGGTGAGAAACTACCACTCACCGCCGGGCGGTGCATTTTACTGTCGGGCGGTGGCGGCGAACACCTCAGCCCAAGCTCTTTAAAGCTGGGCGGTTGTAGGTGTTCTGCATTTGAATCCCCTCCTTTGCATTTCGCCAAGGGGTCTCCTTAAGCCTTAGGACCCAATTTGCACCTTCAAAGGGTTTCCAAAGAGATTTTTCCACATTTTCTTACCACCCACTCACAAAAACCTAGTTTCTTGTCTACAATTTGGGGTTTTGGTGAGAGTTGTGCATTGGAAGCTATTCATCATCAATTTGAGGATTTCTTGCAAGCATATAGCATCTCTGTAAGACCCGTATAAATAAAATGATTTCTTACTTTAAGTATTTTATTTTTTTGGTATTATTTAATAAATTATAATGTGAAACGTTTTTAGAAATATTTAAGGAAGGGAAGAAAATTAAATTAATAATGATTTTATATGAATTTTCGAAAAAGCTTGAAAACGTATTTAAATATAAATTTTTGTGCAATTATATCAGTGGATGGAGCTTGGTCTAGTGTTTATTGTGTGTGTATGGAAAGGGTGTGTGCTTGGTGTCAAGTTCAAATCCTCCCAAGACCAAAATTGTTCTTAGCTCTTTTTAATTTCCACCTTGGCATGTGGGTCCCACCATGAGGTAAGAAAGAGGGAAACAAGCTTCTTGATCACGTAAAATGTGGTGTGCAACGTCAATCTCATGGTGATTTCATTTGCTTTTGTTTCGTTCATTAAATGAGGAAAGAGAAAGTGTGAGTAGGGTATTATATTTTATTATTTGTGTGCATGTGCATTTTAGTTGGAGAAAGTTGAAAAGTGAAGCCTTCATTACGTTTAAAATGTTGCATCCATTACATTGAAGTGTTTTTATTTTATTTTATGTGTTGTAATAACATGGTTGGAGAGAGAAAGCCAAAGAAAAGTTGTGGTTGTTTGTCTTGGCCATCCAAAAGGAGAGAACTCTTTCTTCTCATTTTATTTCTTGCATTCACACGTTACATTTCATGGGTCTCAATATTTTTCTACCTTTGCATGGACTTTGGGCACTAGTTTTTCTAGACTTGAGAAGCTTGTAAGAGAGCTTTGATTTCCTTGTGGGAGGTTACCATTCTATTAGTTATTGTAGGCTAGATAAATGAGGGTTAAAGGGGGGCACTTTAACACCTTTTAAAAAACTACCATTTACACACATTAAAGAGAGGTTTTATTGGTGTTAATGTGGAGTTAGGAATGAGAAAAATCTGAAATGGCTTAAGGGTGCCCTTGGGAGTGACCTAGAATAGGGTGGTTAAGGGTTTGTAAGGTTTAGGGTTGGTTTTACTTAAGTGAGAAAGTTTAAGTTTGTTAGGTGGTGTTACAAGCTTGTGGAGAGCTGAAAAAAAAAAGAGAGGGAGCCATAAGATTGAGTGGAGAGATACATGGCATTGTGAGAACAAATAAGTTGGTGAGAGAAAGAAGACTCACCCTAACCTTGGTGTCTTGCCGTGAATTGAAGAGACCTTGGAAGAGTGAAAGTTTGGTGTCTAATGGAGGAAAGAAACCTAAGAGCCTTTGGAAGCTTGCTTGGAACTAGAGGTAAGGGGTTTAACTTGGGATATAATATGGTGTATGATGGGTAGAATGTAACATGATAATATTGATGCATGCTTTCTTTCTTTTGTGTTGAGATTAAAGTTAATATGTGGATGCATGCTCTCTCTTTTTGTATTTAGTTTCATGTGTTGTTGTATGGAGAATGATTATTTTCATGCATTTTCAAAATGGGGTTGTGAAGGGGTATACTTTGGGTTGGATAGATATATTGATTTTTGTTTTTTTTTTGTTGTTATGGGTATACCTTAAACTTTATATGTCGGTTTTTCAAAAAGTGTTGTTCTTAAAATGGGTATACATGTTTTGGACACTTTGGGGTGATGTATGTGTATGAAAAAGTCTTATGGGTACACTTAAAATCATTTTATATTGTGTACATCTTGTTTCCTTATTACCATGTATGAATTATAATATTTTGTGGGATGCTTATCTACACTCTTTGACCAAGAGTGCGGGTAGGATGGTATTGAGAGTTTGAGAGTTCTCTTCCATTGTTGGAAGAGAAAAGAGTGAGTCATGAGATTGAGAAGAGATAATTTGAGACTTTGGTAAGTTGGGATACATGGGGTTGATAAAAAACAGTGAAGAAGAATGAAGTTTTTGGTGTCTTGGGTGGAAGAAGAACATGGAGAAAGAAGAATGGAAGTGGAAGGTGGAGATAGGCACATTACAACTCACTTAAAAGAGGCAAAGGAAAAGGTGGGGGACTTGGAGTTGGAGTGAAGATGCATGGATTTTTCGTAAAGAGGATTGAAGAAAAATGAAGAAGGAGTATCGTGAAACAAGAAGAAGAAAAGGAAGAATGGAATGGTGTGGGTGTGTTGGTTACGTGAATGTATGTGGAGAGTGGAGAGGGAAAAATAAAAGTAAGAGAACATGTGTGTGTGTGGTTAACGTGAAAAGAAGATAGTGATATATGAGTGTTTGAAAAGTCAAAATAAAATTAAAAGAGTGTGAGGTAGAAGTGTGTTGCAATGTAAGTGTAGTGGGAGAGAGTGAATAGAAGAAATAAAATACAAGAGTGGTGTGTGAGATGGTGTGGGGCCGTGACATTTAATGTAGGAAGGACAGAAGAAGGAAAGAAAAGTGTAGGAGAGGTGTGTGCATGGGAGTGTGCTACGTAAGGTGAAATAAAGTGGGAAGTGGGGTCCATGGTTTTTTTGACAAAAGAGGAGTGAGGTGGATTTTGATTTAATAAAAAAAAATGAGAGAAAGATAGGAAGAAGAGAGATGTTACCTAAAAGTGGGAAAAAGGGAGAGAGAAAGAGTTTTTGTGAGAAAAGTTTATTTAAAGTGGGGTCCACTTGGAGAGAGAAAAATAAAGTTTGAGTTTAAAATTAAAAAGATTAATGGGGTCCACTTGGGTTAGTAAATTTAAGAGAGGAGGTGTATTTAAAACAAAAAGGGGTACATGAAAAAGTGTGTTTTATTATGTGTTGTGATTTTAGTAAAAGTGGGGGTGCACTAGAAATATTGGTTCTAGTGGATGGGAGTGTGAGATTAATAATTTCACGGGGGTGCGCCAGTAAGAAAATAATTAAATTATTTTATTGTGAAAAAAAATTGGTTGATTTAATTATTTGAGTATTTTTAATTCATTGTTGGTCAATGAAATTGGTTGACTTTGAATATGCAGGTGATATGCGTATGGTTGTGATGGTGAAGTTGTCAGAGCAAGTGTTCTGTTATTTCCTTAGAATTTTTGTCGAATCGATGGTGTTCGTATTGCGATACGATAGTGTGTTGAGTTCTCTGCAGAGACTGAGATTCGAGTGTCACCCTATCCTCGTGCGCGGGGACTAGAGAGGGTTGGATGTCTCGCCCAATGACTTCGGCTCGTGTGACTATAGTGCTCGGTGGGTGCGCCTAATCGAAGTTTTTACTCGTAATTCCTTGAGGAGTCGGGGAGATAGGCCTGAAGTTGCCATGGAAGGCGGCTCGAATTGCCCTGTTTTGCAAAACAGGTTTGGTACGACAAAATTCCAGGAAACAACAGAAGCTTGTGTAAATGTTTTGAGTTGTGAGTTTAATACTGTGATGTATTGTAATGCTATGACTATGATAGTCTGGGTGGTGACGATTCGAGTTATGAGTTGAATACTGAGATTTGTTGTTTATGATGTTGTCTTTGAAATTATATGCTATGTTATTTCTATAGTTACTCACCCTTTACGTTTGTGGTTGTGGTTCCACCTACGATGATCGTACTTGTACGTGAGTAGATGGTGTTGCAGATAATGCAAGGCTGGGGTAGCATGATGAGAGATTTGGGATTTAGCTATATGGGGAATTTATCATGATTTAAAGTTCTTTCTTTTTTTTGAATAATGGATTGGATATTGTAAGGTTGAACTTTATGTTACAATACGTTTAAACTTTTGAGTTTTATTTCCGCGATGTTAATTTAAAAAAAAAATTGCGTAAAGTTTTGGATTCTATTATTTTCTAGTGGCACTCCGTTAGGGGTGTTACAATCTCCACTCAAGTAAGTTGTGCAATTTCATTCTTAGGTTTCTATTTTTGAAATTTAATGAAGAACATGCTTAGGAACATGATAAATTGGGAATTTTGATTTCTATGCACGAATTGATGAAATAGGAACTGTTTAAACCGATTAAATTACATGGACTTTTGTCTGGATTGATGTAATTAGTGTTTGAGTGGAGATTAAGGCAATTTAGAAAAGTTGTTTTCCGAAACCCTAGCGCACCGCCGGGCGATATCCTTGGGCGCCGGATGTTAGCGGAATGGCAAGTGTACCATTTTGTATCAAGTAATAAAAATGGTAAAACCCATTATCATTCCTCCCATGAGACTCGAAAGGCCTTATCGTTCGTATGAATTAAAATCGTAAGACTTGTGAAAGAAAATTTAATTGTTGTGTTGAATGCAAAGACAGAAAATAAATATGGAATGAGTGATTCAATTGACGAGAAAAGAGTATGAATAAATGGAGTTGTTGGGGGTTTACAATTTCATCTAATTCGCTCTCTCTTATTTACTCCTCTTGTTTAAATAGCATTATTATCTGATTGCATGCAAACTTTCTTGACCTCCCCTTAACCCGATCCCTCGACGAAAAGGGCCTATTACTAATTATCGGCTTGCTATCCCTAGCCTCCCCTAGCAACTAGCAATGCACTACAAACAGAAGCAAATACAATTGATCGTCCTACCCCCCTATCCCTAGGTGGTACTGCTTAACCAAGGAAATTCTCACCATTTCATGACATTACTGTACGTCCCCATATCAATAAAGGCAAATATCAATTACCGAATGAGTTAAACGATAAAGGCTTTAAGCACAGTATGAGAATCCAACAATTGATAATAAACGCATATGAATATCATATAATTCAAACAAGAGTTTCAATAAAAAGAGAGTATCAAAACATTACATTGATCCCCCAACAACAAAAGGGTTTAGTTCACCATTGTCATGGTGAGCCAAGATGAAAATAATGGAAGATGTGGAAAGCAAACCCTAGAAAAGATGAAAAGGAGCCTAAGCATCCAAGAGATCCTCTCCAGAGAGTGAAAAGTAGGTATAGCCGCCCTCCTCTGTCAAAAGAATATGAATGAAGTCGCACTAGGGCTATTTATAGCTGAAGAGCGCAACAGAAAACAGGCCCGAGCCCAACAAGCAACCACCCGGCGTCACACTTATACCGCCTGGCGTTAGGGGTCCACCGCCCGGCGGTTTGCCTCGTACCGCAAAACCGCCAGGCGTCGCTGCCTTGGTGCAAACTCGTCGCATTTGACCGCCCAGGGGTGCAATTCTGCCGCTGGGCGGTTTCTAGATTCCTCTTTTCTTGATTTTCTTCCTCTATCTTGAGTCTAAGACCTTCATCTTCACCTCCTTTCTTTACTTTCATCAAAATTGCTGCAAAACAATGCAAAAAAAGCATAATATCGCTAAAAACAGCTTTTGACTCTCAACTGACTCATTTATTGAGTTTTGTTTGATTTCAAGCTCATTCTAAGCAGTAAAGGGAGTAATTTGGTCTAAAATAGTACATGAAAATAACGGGTTTTCAACCGTTATCACAACCCCAAACTTAGAAATTTGCTTGTCCTCAAGCAAAACAAAACAAAACTAAAGATAAAACAAAACTTGGCTCTCTACACTTTCATCCAATGAGTCGACATTCCTAAAGTACATGATGAGAACTACTCAATTTCAGATCTTCAGTGATGATCAAATCAAGATGCATGCTTTCAATTCAGTTATCTCACACATTCCTCAACAGATGTTTCATATTATGAATGATCAATCCACTAAGCAAAGATGCAATCCTGAATCTTATAAGTTCTCACCAAGCAAGTGTTTCACTCAATCACTCAAGTGTTTAGGATAACACTCCAACTCTAAATCATTCACAAGTCACATGAAATAAAATTGCCTTTCATCTCAAACAATCAAAATCATCACATGCAAATGCCATCAAAAGGACTTTTCCAAGGTTTGTAATGAGGCTGGGCTATCTAGAAAAATTGGTTTTTCTGGATCACAAAAGCTTTGAATCAAGAGAGCTCATTCATCATTCAAGGTTCAATTTTAACTCTCTTTTTCAACCAATCTCATTTGTTCCCAACTTCTTCCCTTTTTCTTTTATTTTTACATTTAGCTCATCTTTCATGATTTTTCCTCTTTCTTATGTATATTTTTCTTTTTCAACACTTGAGCTCAATGCCTTTCTTTTTTCCATTCAAACTTTCCCCACAACCCCAAACCTGAACCTTGAATATAATTACAGTCATTAACCCAATTCAAAGTAAATAATTTCAGCACAAGGGTTTTCATTCTGTTTAGGCCAAGGTTCAAAAAGGGTGTAAAATTTCAAGCACTTTGGGTAAAATTTGGCTAAGTAAGGGCTTTCAAAAATGGCCTTGATCATATGACATATACATGCGATTCAATCAATTATCAAAACTTGGGCAATATCATGCATGCTTTCCTGTGAATAATTTCATACAACAATAAAAACTCTGGAGCTCAATACCTCACACAACATGCTTTCTCACACACATTCATTCATACACTCTGCTTAGCATCATAACCACAATCACAATTCATCACACATCTGTTTCATATGATATCACATGCAATACAACTTAATCATCATTCACATCAGATCATCATCAAATAGATTCATCATGCAATTCATTCAGTCAAAACATATTCAGAAAGGTCTTGAAGCCAAACAGACACACTAAAATTGAAATTCAAAAATTTAAAGAGCAAGGGTAAAGAAGAAAATCTAGGTTGCTTCCTAGTAGCGCTTGTTTAACGTCGCGAGCCTGACCCAAACCTGTTTAGCATTTGTCAGTAAATGCCATCCGTCCAACACCCTTCAGTAGGCGTACCTTCCAGGTATCCTTCAGTAGATACCAAAAGTTAGCATCCCTCAGTAGATGCTACCCAAAAATTGTTCACAAATATTCCAAAAATAAACAAGTTCAACAAAAGATAAAATAAAAATTGTCTTAAAATACAAAAAGTGTTATTCAGCAATTAACTCTTCTTCTTCACACTGGAGTCTTCATCATCCCACCGTCTCAGCTTTCGTCTGTCTACTTGGTGAACAGCAGGGGAATATGGTCTTCTAATTTCCATCATTCCTTTTTCTTTCAGCTCCTTTACTAACCATTCCTTTTTCTTAAATCTCACTTTACTCCCTGGTTGGAGTGGATCTTCTTTTGATTTTTGGTGAATGGTTCTTCTCCCTTTATCCTCAGGTACCTGCAGAACGTAACAGCTGTCAAAATAATCAGTACTTGTTATGCTCTCTTCTTGTTCTTCGCCCATCTCTGGCTTCTCAAATCTGTCTCTTTTTACTGTTTTAATCTCATCCCCTTCACCGCCAGTATAGAGAAATAGATAATTCAAATCCCTCATCATTATCCTTCCCTCATGAACATTAATAAGCATCTTTGATGTTGACATGAAAGGTCGGCCCAAAATCACAGGGTACTCTTCCTCGGTTTTCACATCCATGACAATGAAATCTGCTAAGAACTCAAGCCGATCTACTCGCACAACAACATTTTCCACCATTCCCTGGTTGTGTGCATCTGTGACGCTCTGTTGCTTTTGATTCATCTCTTGAGCTGATTGACTGTTTTCCATGTACTGAACTGTTTGGATGATTCTCTAAGTATCTGCTTTCAATGACTCTGTGTGGGATCCGGCCTATGCCTTTCACTATCCAGATTTTGTGAGAATTGTGCAGCTCTGTTTCTGTTTGTGAGTCGTTGTTGTCTGTCTGTCGAGTCTGTGTCACCCCCCTGATGTTTGAGTAGTTCCCTAGTTTTCGTCTTGGTTTTGCCCAAGAGTGCAAAAGACTAAGTGTGGTCTTTTTTATGAGTGGTTATTTCTTGAACTATATTTAGTTTATTGCACTTAAATAAACCAGGGAATTGTGTTTAATTGTCTGTTATTTTCCTGTTTTCCAAATTCTGCTTAATTTGGTCAGGAATTCGTAATTGTGCTAATTTGGATTTTCTGAGCTGACTTTGGCTGCAGGGAAGTTGTGGAAACATCATCTAGAACATTGGGACATGACGTGACACACTAAAAGGCTCAACATTTAGTCATTTAGATTTTAATTAAAGTTGTAATTTCGGTTTTTAGAAGCCCTTGATTAGAATTAGGTGTTTTGGACCCTTTTAGGGGCAATTTTGTAAAAAACCCTTGTGTGGGACACTTAGCATAGACTTTAGGGTTTCTTAGAGGTGGAACCCACCATTTTTTAGGGTGTGGGATGGCTTTTTAGTGAGAATTTCCGAGACACACAAGAGGAGAACACACTTTACACTTCACTTTCTAGGTTTTGTATGAACTCTCATGGAGAGCTTGGTGTGCCCACGGTTTTGGCCATTTGAATGAACAAAGATGCCATTTTCTTCTTCTCTTACTTAAATCTTGGTTGTCTTTGCTTGGTGGTGGTGAAAAACCTTTCCATTCCCCATCTTATTTCTTGTTCTTTGAAGTTGGAAGCATGAGTTTGAAGTGTTTCTTCTTGCATTTTCATGGTGGGTCTTTGGTTTGAATGAAGAGCTATTTCGTTTTTCTCCTTCTTTGCTGCCATATTTTCATATTTACTTTGGTTTTCTTGGATTGGATGATAAAAATGGAGTTCTATGTGAGTTTTGGGTTGAACAGAGCTTAACTTGATGTGTGGGTGTTGTGGTTTGGGCTCTTTCTTCTTGATTTTCGGTTTTGATGTTTGAAGCAAGGATGGGACCAGATTTTTGTGTTGTTATGGTGGCTGGATAGAGCTGGAGTGATGGCTTAAGTATTATTTTCGTTTTTGCAAAGAAACTTGAAGATATGGTAGTGTTGAAGTTGGGTTAATGAGTAGAACTTTGGGGTTGTTGTTCTTGTAATCTTTTGCAATGAAAACTTGGGATTCTAAGGTGCATTCACGTTCATGATAGATGAAGAAAAGTTTTTGGATGTTTGTGTTGGTGGAGAAAACGAAAATGGTGTGTAGAAAGGAGAGAGAATGATGCATTAAATTTTTACCACTTTTGGCCAAGCACAATATGAAGCTTATTTTCATGGAATGAATGTTTCCAATTTTGGTGGTCATCTTTGCTAGCAATTGCAATTGCCGAGAGTGGCTTTGAAGAAGGGAGTTTATTGTGATTGTTTTTCTTTGCTTTGACTTTGCACATGTGGCACCTAGGGAGAAGCATTCAAGGCATCTTCGTTTGGCATCTTGGCTTTGGAATCACGTTTTCTACATGGTGAGGAGTGTGGTTCGGCAATTTGTTTTTGCATGGAGAGAGATAGCACGTTTTTCAATTGTAGACAAGTAGAAGAAAGTATTTTCTTGGGGCACATGGGATAAGGGATCATTAATCATTTGTTTATTGAAGGAGAAAGCAAATTTGGAAGTTGGTGTGGACCATGAAGCTCACGTCCTTGAAGGTCTTCTTAGGCCATTTTCATTTTCAATTTCTTTATTTGGTAGACACTTGGTCACATGAATTTCTAGGAAAAAGTTGTGTTTTCTTATTTCTTTTCTTTTAAATTAATTTGCATATTAGGATTAGTTATTTTTCATTTCTTTAATGTAGTTTTGCATTTAATAATTTTAATTAACCTAGATATTTGTTTGTCACATTGTTGGGGTCTAGTATTTTAATTTATTTCAATGTTGTCTAAGGTTTCTAGTTGTGTTAATTTAAATTCCATGGTAGCTTAAATTAGTTTGGTTGGTCATTGACGATATTGCACTTTTTCCTTGAGATTCTTGAATTGTGATTGTCTGTGCACTCTGACTTGGTTAATGTGAATTCTATTTTTTAACTTGCAATTGGGTATACGCTTAGTTGCCCAGTTGGTGTTACATCTTCGCTTAGTTGAT
This sequence comes from Vigna mungo, assembly GCA_036885675.1. NCBI lineage: Eukaryota > Viridiplantae > Streptophyta > Magnoliopsida > Fabales > Fabaceae > Vigna > Vigna mungo. The sequence continues at coordinate 34,810,670 of CP144700.1, forward strand.
GTAACTAAATGGTGTAATTTAGATTTGACATTAACACTGCGTTTGCTTAATTCGTTTTTATGAAAACAGGGTTAACCTTCGCTTAGTTGGTTAACTTTGTTGGATTAGAGGTTTGAGTTGCAACTTTATTTTGTTGATCTGTGATTGGAAACATTGTAGTTAAGTTAATGACCAACCTTCTTTAGTTTGTATTTGAAACCGTTTTCTTTAGATCTGTGTTTACATCTTTGTTTGCATCTGTGTTTTAGATTTCAGTTAATTAGTTTGTATTCACCACAACCTTTTCAAAACCCACCCCCCTTCGTGTTAGACTCGATTCTCGAACCGCAAAATTGGTCTTTGGGAGACGACCTAGGGGTCATTCCCTAGCTATACTGCAGTTCTAAATTGCAATCAAATTTGTGTGGGCTGCGACAGCCCATCACCCACTGATTTCCTTCAAAAGTTCCGTGGGTATTAAATTGATACTAGATCCAGAATCTATCATAGCTTCCACATCTAAATCATTCAGAGTACATGACAATGTTAAGCACCCCGGATCTTTAACCTTAGGAGGATAATTACTCTTCTGTGGTTGAAAAACAAGATCCTTTTCTTCATCAATCAGCTCAACTTTATCATCAAGGTTGATTTTAATTTTTTCTGAATAGGGAGGGAGCTGCTGATTTCCTAAAGGTACCACAGTCATTCGGTTGAAAATTTCTCTAAATCCCCCATTATGATTGCTTCTAGTTCATATTTCCTCTTTTCCTCCACCAGCCTCTTCTTCATTATAATTTTCATCTTCTTCATCTTCACTGCTCATGGGTTCAAAGAATTCAACCATCAGCATTTCTTCCTCTTCACTATCCACCAAATGGAATGGTTCACTGTCTGCTTCCCAACCATCCTGGCTCGTAATAACTTTGCATTCTCTCTTAGGGTTAACCTTGGTGTTGGCCCTAAACTGGTTTTTCTCCGTGATTTCTATTCTTATTGCCAACTGCCCAATCTGTGACTCCAATGATTTAAAACTGGCCTGAGTGTTATTCAACTGCTACTCATATTTTTTGAAGAAGTCATCAAATCGGTTACTTAAGGTCCTGACAGACTCAGTCAAATTACTCACTTGCTACCACAGAGATGACGGTTGTTGCTGCTGGAAGCCTCCTACTTGCCCAGAAGAAGTATTCTGATTCTGGCCAATGCTGGGGTGGTTCTTCCAACCTTGGCTAGAATTTCCTTGGTTAAAATTACCCTGCTTAAACGGGAATTGATTCCCCATGTAGTTGACATCCTGCTGCATTTCTTCAAAAAAGCAGATTGACCATTGATGTGGTCACCACTGCATAAGTCACAAAGTTGTTGAGTTTGAGAAATATTTCTTAACCCTGTTGGAAGTTCAGAAAGGACCTTTGTTAGCTTGTCCAATTTTTGGTTAAGAAGAAGATTTTGCGCAACCATTGCATCATTAGCAAGAAGATGCAATATTCCTTCTTTCTGTGCGCCTCTCTCACTTTGAGAAACTTCATTCAGGGTCATCTCTTCAATCAAATCATAGGCTTCGTCTTCAGTCTTCCTATTAATACTGCCTCCAGCCGAGGCATCCAACATCATTTTAGACTAAGTATTCACCCCTCCAAGAAAAGCGAGCAAATAAGAAGTCTTGTCAAATCCGTCCACTAGAGTTTTTCTCAACAGGCCTTTGAATCTGTCCCAGGCCTGTCCGAGAGTTTCCTCCATCCCTTGCTTGAAGGAGGAAATTTTGAGCTTTCCTTGATGAATCTTGGTTTGCAGAAAAATTCTGGTGACGAACTGTCTCGCCAAAGCATCCCAGTTTCTGAACGTCCCTTCAGCAAATGAGTGTAACCAATCTTTGGCACTTCCTCCCAAAGAAAAAGGGAATAAGCTAAGTCTGGCCCTCTCATCCGAGACTCCGTCCATCTTAAAAGTATTGCAAATTTCGCCAAAGATAGTCAAATGTTTGTAGGGATTCTCATTTGACAATCCGTTGAACTGGTTGCTCTGAACTAATTGGATGAGCGCCGGGCTCATCACCAAATTTGTAGTATTGTCCGCAGGGATGGCAATGCTGTTGAAATTCAAAGGACCCACAATGTTTGCTGAGTCCCCTAGTGTACGTCTTGGAGGAGGTTGGTCTGCCATCTCTTCTCTACCTTGTGCAGAAGATTCTGGTGAAGATTGCAAGATTGCTAGAGGAGAAGGAAAGTTTTCACATGCAGAATGTATAACTTTCCTCCCTCTCCTGTCTGGTAATCCCTCTTGAAGAGGTTGTTGATCTTTCCTGCTTCTAGTGCCTATCCCTTCCTGCATACACAAGAAAAATACCCCTAAAAGCACTTTTACAGAAAAATAAAATAAAACACAATAAAAAATAAAAGAATAGACAACTAATTACAAACAAGTCAAATTCAGTCAATTCACACTACTAAATAAGTCAAACCTCGAGTCCCCGGCAACGACACCAAAAACTTGTTAGCAGAATGACAAGTGTACCATATTGTATCAAGTAATAAAAATGGTAAAACCCATTATCGTTCTTCCCATGAGACTCAAAAGGCCTTACCGTTCGTATGAATTAAAATCGTAAGACTTGTGAAAGAAAATTTAATTGTTGTAGTGAATGCAAAGACAGAAAATAAATATGCAATGAGTGATTCAATTGACGAGAAAAGAGTATGAATAAATGGAGTTGTTGGGGGTTTACAATTTCATCTAATCCGTTCTCTCTTATTTACTTCTGTTGTTTAAATAGCATTATTATCTGATTGCATGCAAACTTTCTTGGCCTCCCCTTAACCCGATCCCTCGGCGAAAAGGGCCTATTACTAATTACCGGCTTGTTATCCCTAACCTCCCCTAGCAACTAGCAATGCATTACAAACAGAAGCAAATACAATTGATCGTCCGAACACCCTATCCGTAGGTGGTATTGCTTAACCAAGGAAATTCTCACCATTTCGTGACATTACTGTACGTCCCCGTATCAATAAAGGCAAATATCAATTACCGAATGAGTTAAACGCATATGAAAAGTATCAATAAAGGCTTTAAGCACAGTATTGGAATCCAACAATTGATAATAAACGCATATGAAAATCATATAATTCAAACAAGAGTTTTAATAAAAGAGAGTATCAAAAGATTACATTGTTCCCCCAACAACAAAACGGTTTAGTTCACCATTGTCATGGTGAACCAAGATGAAAATAATGGAAGATATGGAAAGGAAACCCTAGAAAAGATGAAAAGGAGCCTAAGCATCCAAGAGATCCTCTCCAGAGAGTGAAAAGTAGGTATGGCCGCCCTCCTCTGTCAAAAGAATATGAATGAAGTCGCACTAGGGCTATTTATAGCTGAAGAGCGCAACAGAAAACTGGCCCGAGCCCAACAGGCAACCGCCCGGCGTCACACTTATGCCGCCCGGCGGTTTGCCTCATTGCCGCAAAACCTCCCGGCGTCAGGGGTCCACCGCCCGGCGGATTGCCTCGTACCGCAAAACCGCCAGGCGTCGCTGCCTTGGTGCAAACTCCTCGCATTTGACCGCCCAGCGGTGCAATTCTACCGCTGAGCGGTTTCTAGACTCCTCTTTTCTTGATTTTCTTCCTCTATCTAGAGTCTAAGGCCTTCATCTTCACCTCCATTCTTTACTTTCATCAAAATTGCTGCAAAACAATGCAAAACAAGCATAATATCGCTAAAAACAGCTTTTGACTCTCGACTGACTCATTTATTGAGTTTTGTTTGATTTCAAGCTCATTCTAAGCAGTAAAGGGAGTAATTTGGTCTAAAATAGCACATGAAAATAACGGTTTTTCAACCGTTATCACTGGGCGGTGTTGCAGCTTGAAGAATACCGTCGGACGGTCTCCCTAGACGCCGGGCGGTTAGCTGCAATGTTTGTTGGATGCTTGATTTTGATGCAGGGATACTGAGGGGGCCCTGTTTTACCCTCAGTATTGGACTGTAATTGTTCTGGAATTGATTGATGATGAACTAACTTCTAATGATGAATTCCTGTGGTTTGTTTTGAATTATATCTTATGCAGGGATGGCATCAACATCAAGAACGGGGAGAAATACTGGCAACAAGAGGAAGAAGCCTGAAAGGCCAAGAGGATTTTACCCTCATAGGTTCCTCTCCAGAAAGCATGAAGAACCGCAAACATTTTCACGTAAAGTGCTTGAAATATTATACCCTTTTTGAACCTTAGCCTGAAACAGGATGAGAACCCTTGATTTGAAATTCTTTACCTTGAGTTGGATTGAGCTTAACTATATGTGTTGAAAAGGTTCAAGTTTGGGGTTGTATAGGGGAAATTGAAAGGCAATTGAAAAGCATTGAGCTCAAATGTGGAGAAAGAAAAATGCAAGAGAAAAAGAAAAGAAAAGAAGAAAAACATGAAGATGAGCTCAATGTAAAAATAAAAGAAAAGGGAAGAAGTTGGGAATAAGTGAGATTGGTGAGGTAGACTTGTGCTTAAACTTTGAATATTTTTGTAGCTCTCTTAACTCAAGGATTTTGCATTCCAGAAAAACCAATTTTTCTTATTAGCCCAGCCTCAATACAAGCCTTAGAAAAGTCCTTATAATGGCATTTACATGTGAAGAATTTGATTGTTTGAGATGAATGGCAATTTTGTTTCATGTGACTTGTGAATAATAGAGTTGGATTGTCACCTTAAACACTTAAGTGATTGAGTGAAACACTTGCTTGGTGAGAATTGATAAATTTCATGCTTACATCTTCGCTTAGTGGATTGGTCATTCATAAAGTGTATCATCTTTTGAGAAATTTGTGATCATGTGAACTGAATTGAATTGAAAGCATGCATGCATTTTGATTTGATTTCACTGAAAATCAGAAATTAAGTAGTTCTTGTCATGAATTTTAGGAGTGTTGAACTATTGGGTGAAAAAGTTGAAGGCCAAGTTTTGTTTTGTTTGCTTGAGGAAAAGCAAAATTCTAAGTTTGGGGTTGTGATAACTGTTGAAAAATAGTTATTTTCATGCTTCATTTGAGATCAAAATACACCCTTTAAGGCTTAGAATGAGCTTAGAATCAACCAAAACACGTAAGTTGAGTCAGTTGAGAGTCAAAAGTTGTTTCTAGAGAAATTATGCTTGTTTTGCATTGTTTTGCAGCGTTTTTGATGAAAATGAAGAATGGGATTGAAGATGGAAGGTCTTAGAGTCAAGAAAGAAGAAGAAACATAGAAAAGAAGAGTCTAGGAACCGCCCAGTGCCAAAATCCAACGTTGGGCGGCCAAATGCGAGGGGCAGCCACTACCTGGAGCCCAGGCGGTGCAGCCAGGAGGTTTTGCGATTATAGGCAAACCGCCGGGCGGTGGCGCGATTAAGGGGAAACCGTCGGGCGCCAAAAGTGTGACGTCGGGCGATTGTCTGCTAGGCTTGGGCCTAAACTTTGTGACGCTCCTCAGCTATAAATAGCCCTAGTGCGACTTCAGATGTATTCTTTTGACAGAGAAGGGAGGCCAGACCTAGTTTTCACTCCTTGGAAAAGATCTCTTAGATGCTTAGGCTCCTTTTTATCCAATCTAGGGTTTGCTTTTCCATTCTTCCATCATTTTTCATCTAGTTTCACCATGACAATGGTGAACTAAACCCTTTTGTTGTTGGGGAACAATGTAATCTTTTGAAACTCCCTTTTATTGAAACTCTTATTTATTTATATTCTTGTCGTATGTTTTGATTATCAATTATTGGGTTCTCATCTGCGCTTAATGCTTTTATCGTTTAACTCATTCGATAATTGTTGTTTGTCTTTATTGATATGGGAACGTACGGTACTGTCATGAACTGGTGGGAAATTCCTTAATTAAGCAATACCACCTAGGGATAGGGGGTAGGACAATCAATTGTTTTTGCTTCCGTTTATAATGCATTATTAATTACTAGGGGAGGCTAGGGATAGCAAGCAAATAATTAGTAATAGGCTCTTTTCGCCGAGGGATCGAGTTAAGGGTAGGCTAAGAAAGTTTGCATGACAATTAAATAACAAAGTGAATTAAATAAGAGGAGTAGATAAGAGAGAGTGGATAAGATGAAATTGTAAACCCCAACAACTCCATTCATCCATAGTCTTTTTCTCGTCAATTGAATCATTCGCATTTGCATGTTTACTTGTTGTTTCTTGCATCCAAACCAATTAATTTTTCTTTACAAGTCTAACGATTTCAATTTGCACGAGCAATAAGGCCTGCGAGTCCTCTAGGAAGAACGATATTGGGTTTACCAATTATGTTACTTGAAATGATCTGGTACGCTTGCCAGTTTGTTATAAACCTCACATTAGAAGCTGATTTTATAAGATTAAGTTAGGCTTAAAGTCCACTTCTTAACAATCTTAAACGAGTTAGGCCTAACCTGATATTTATCAAAATATACCTCGTGGTTCTAGCCAAGCTAGATTGAACATAGGTCAACCACCACTCTGATAAACATGGATCTACCACCACTCGACAACTACCAACTTAGTTCAACTTTGTCCTAAGTCAACTTAGGCTTGAGTATACTAGAATCAACCTTACTTGACCTTGTCTTCATTAGACTAGGCTTGATGTAGTCTTGATCATACTAGGACTAACATAGGCCTAGCTTAACTCACCCAAATGTGGGTTGGTCAAATAAATGTAGACTTACCTCAACTTGAGTAAACTAGGCCCAAATCGACTTGGTTTAACCTAACCTCAAAACGACTTGACATGATTTCAACATAAACCAACATAATTTGATTGAGGTTCGGATCTACTTAACTAATGTTGGCTCGAAATCAAATTAATTCAACTTGGATTTAGGTCTACTAAATTTGACTCTAACTCACTAATTTGGTTAAACTTTACATAAATCTCACATTACTAACATGAAATATTTTATTCAAATAAAAAGATAAAAATTCACTTAATTTGGATTATATTATCCAGATACATATTTAAAAAATATAACAATTTAAAATAAAATCAATTCAATTTCAATGTTTTATAATGTCTTAAAAATTATAAAGTTCCTTACTAAAAAGATCATAATAAAATAATAGATTAATTTCCAACTTCCACTAATTTTCATACACGATCCTTTGTTTATGGATATGCCTAATTAATAACTTCCATAAGTATTTTTTATTATAAAATTCTTATATTTTTCAAAAAGCAGTAACAATAAATTGGATTTCAAATTATATTAAAAAAAATTATTTTTTATTCTGATAATTTTTTAAAGTAATGAAAATTTAAAATATTTCTAATTAATAATTTAACTATACTTTTATAATTTATAACTATTTTATTTTTTTCTATTTAAAAAAATAAAACAAACAAAAAAATATCAAATAGGTTGTTAAGAAAATAACGTTTCAATATGTCTATTGAAAAATAATATTCATTTGACTTATTTGCAAATATTTTCTTAAAAAATATATTATTTAAAAGAAATCTTCAATAATATCCTGAACAAGCACTATTTTTACAAAAAAATCTCGAATTCCTTACATTATTTTACAATATAATAATATAAATTGTCAGTGGTTGCTGCTTCTGATAGTTACCTATAACTGTATCATTGTTGTGCCCACAGCCAACTACAACAAATTAATGAATTAAAGCACCACACCTGTCCAAAGATGGCTATGAAACAAAACAAATATCTATGAACTGATGCCATTAATTACGAAGTTTGAAAAAAGAAAAAAGTAAGGGACTGAAAAGAAAAAAAGAAGAAGGAGAATTTGTTTAATTTAAAATATTGATATTTTAAGTTTAAAAAAGTAATTACGAAGTTTCATAATTTCAGTTTATTTTTACTCTCTTTTTGTTTCTAGAGATAGGTTAGAGAATATATTGTCACTTTTCTTTCCAGATCTGCCAATAATGATGTCATATAATCATTGCCTTTCATTATATGTCTACAATAAATTCCCGAAGCTCACAAGTTGTTTAAATATCACCAATACATTGTCCCCTACTGACCTTTACAATTATTCATGTTTCAGTAAAAATTTTAGAACTATATTTAAATATTTAATTTTTTTTTATTTTTATATTTATTTTCAAAATATTTGTTAAACAAAGATAACACACTCTTTCTCTAAATTTACAATAATTTTAATAAAACATTTAATAAAAAATTGATTTTATATTTAAATCTATAATTTATTTTTAATTTTTAATTTTTAATTTAATTAAGTTTTTATATTATTTAAATAAAAATAATATAGTTCCTGAAATGGTTATTACCAATATAAGATTATATTAGTTGGTGAGTTTTTTTATTTTATTTTTAATATTTTTTAAAAAAATTATCACGTGCCAAATAAACATATATTATTATCTCAAAAATCTAAATTTAATTTTTATATTTTTTTTATTTTGATTCAATTGATTTTTAAGATAATAGTTTTTCTTCATGTTAAATATAATTTTTATATAAATATTATACTGATATTTTTATTAAAATTAATATTTTTATCAAATATTTTTAATAAGATTAAATTTATTTAAATTTATATTTTATATTGAATTTTATTTAAATTTTGCTTTAAAATTTTAAATGCATTTATATTAATATTTTATTACATATACTTTAATATTATTATTTATTTGAATTTATATTTCAAATAATTGAATATAAATTTACAAAACTATACAAATATTTGAAATATAAATTTATAAATGTATACAATCTTAAAATTAATGTAAGACTTAATATTATCACTATCACATCATAATATTTTTGTCAATATGAGTTAATGTCATTAATACAATATTAATGAAAATGACCAAATTGCTTCTCCTTTTAAAAAAGAGGGACATAATTGAGAAAAAAATCAAATTGAGAGACCAATTTTAAATTTTCTTACTAAATGGAAACCAAATGCATAATTAAATCTTATTTTTATTTAATGCATACATGAACCCAATTGTAATTTTTGGATTTGTGTCCATTACGTAGAGGATGAAACTAATGCAAAAGTATCATATTTTTAACACCACAAGTTTTCGATTCTTAAATCAACAATAATTAAAATAGGGTTAAATATGTTTTTGATTCTTTAACTTCTACTGAAAATTGGAAGTAGTCCCTCCTTGAAACATTGGACTAATTTAGTCCCTTATCTTTAAAATTACATGAATTTAGTCCCTTTAACCAAATTTTGTTAAGTTTATTTGAGATTTCAAATGCACTTCTCAATTAAGATTAAAGAGAAAATGTGTTAAACAGTTTAAACAACTCAAATAGTATCATGAAATACGTTTGAAATGTAAAATAAACATAGCAAAATTTGGTTAAAATGACTAAATTCACATATTTCTAAAGTTGGGGGACTAAATTGGGCCATAGTTTTAAAGAGGGACTAATTCCAATTTTCACTGAAAATTAAGGGACCAAAAACATATTTAACCCATTAAAATAAAAACATATTCCTGTTTTATTGAAAATCCATATAAACAAAAAAACATTATTTAATAAACAAACTTTCTTAACAATGTATATTCATCTGTGTTAACACTCTGAGAAGTGTACCAGACTGTATCAAGTAATAATAAACGGTAAGTCCGAGTATCATTTTCAAAGAGACTCAAGGCACTAAACTGTTGTGCTTTTGCTTAACCGATCAAGACTATAAGAATAATATTTTGGGGTTTTTGAATGCAAAGTGCGAAAAAATAAACCTGAATGCATTTTGATCAATTGAGGTTAAACACAAAAGTGAATGGATGATGTTGATAATATGAGATGAATTTGTTGTTAGGGTTTAGATTTCACCTAATTACTCTCATGCATACACTATTCTTATTAAATTCAACTTTGTTATCAATGTTCATGCAAATTTCTAATTTACTCTAAACCCGATTCCTTGGCGAAGAGAGCCTATTCCTAATTACTAGTTTACTATTCCTAATCTCCCTAGTAATTAGTCACGCATTAATGACAAAAAGCTTAAAGCACTTGACTGTCCTATTCCTATTCCTAGGTAATATTTCATAATCAAGAGAATTCTCCTCATGTCTAGATTTCCCCGTACGTTCCCATATCGACAAAATCAATGATCATGACACTGACTGAGTTAAACAATGCAAGCTTTAAATTCAGAGAAGAAAACCCAAACTATTGATAAAGAAAGTATATGAATAAAATAAGAAATTCAAATACAATAGAGTTTAGAGGTTACATCTTCCCTAATAACAATGGAATGAAAGAGAGAAAACCCTAGAAAGAGAAAAGGAGAGTTGTCAATTCCCCAAATTTGTCCCCCAAAGGGGTGAAAAATGTGTTTTTGTGCCTAAGCCATCAAAAGATACATTCTTTAAGACGTTCTGGCCTTTAAATAGGGTAGAAAAATAATAGAAAACGGGTCCAGGCCCAAAACAGATCATAAAAATAACAGAAAATTTGGCCCAGATCCAAGAAAATGGCGCTCAGCGCTACAGTATTGCTCAGCGGTAGGTGCGACACCCAAAATGGTGCCCAACGGTGACGCCCAGGCGAGAAACAATGAAAAACGGGTCCCGAGACTGGCGCTCAGCGCTGGGCTGGCGCTTAACGCTACTTTTTCTTCACTCTAGTCAACTTTTTAGCATTCTGGTTAACTGGTTGACTTTTCTGGTGGACTATTTTGTACTCCAGCTCCTTGATACTTCAACCCTTCTTTCAAATCATTCCAAAAATCTACTAAATCAAGGGAATTTAGTGATAAAATCATAAAGTATAACCTCAACTCTCTTATTCACAAAACTAAAGCAAAATCATGAGTCCAAGCTAGTTTCTAAGTCAAAAAGGTTGCATTAAATATCAAAATTAAGTATCAAAATAACAGTTTTTGAATCGTTATCAATCTGCTTATGTAAAAATAGGATCATCATACTAGAAATGGTTGAGTAAGTTAACAAAGCAATATAAAAACCTTAATTTTGAAAATAAACTCAAAAAGTGATTAAAATCCCAAAACATTTGAATAATAATTCAAAAATTTACTTAATTGAAAAGAATATACCAATAATATTTTAAAACACAATAAAACATTGAATTATAGAGTTCTCAATCGAGAGATACCAACCTTTTGACTTTGATACTCAAGAACCAAATATCAAACATCAATAATTAGAATTCTCTGCCCAGAGAAATCAACCCTCTCTCTTCGACACTCTCATTTAGGGATGGGAAAAAAAATTCGTGCTTGTAGCTACCCGCAGGTATTTACTACCCACAAGTTGTGAGTATTTCAATACCTGTTTATAAATGAGTTAGGTGCAAGTATTATACTACCCGACCCACGAGTACCTATTACCTGTAGAAAATAAAAATAATAATTTAATTTATGTTATTCAATTAAATTTTAATTTATATTTTATTAAATTTAATTTAATTAAGGTTAAACAATTTAGTTGTCCCTATTTTCGGGAGGATTTCCCATTTTGATCCCCGTCTTATTCGAATCCCCAATTGAGTCCCTATAAGTGCTAATTTCAATCAATTAAGCCCTTGCCGTTAAATTTAGTTAACGAGATTAACTTTTTTGCACAACTGGGAGGATGACCTGTTAATTTCTATAAACGTGGCCTATTTAAAGTTGAAACGTGGCATGAATTGTGTCCCATAAGTGTTAATTTCAATCAATTTCAACTCTAATTCATGCCACGTTTCAACTCTAAATAGGCCACGTTTACAGAAATTAACAGGTCATCCTTCCAGTTGTGCAAAAAAGTTAACCCCGTTAACTAAATTTAATGGCAGGGGCTTAATTGATTGAAATTAGTACTTATAGGGACTCAATTGGAGATTATAATAAGACGGGGATCAAAATGGGAAAACCTCCCAAAAATAGGGACAACTAAATGGTTTAAACCTTTAATTAAAATTAAATTTAAATTTATGTTTTATTTAATTTATATTAAAATTTATAATTTTATTTTGAAAAATGTATAAAATATATATTTTTTAATATTTTCAGTATTCGCAAGTACTTGCGTGTTTTAAAATATCTAAGGTTTTTCTTGAAACGCGTACCTTCACAGGTAACAAACAAATTGCAGGTGGAGTCTTCATTTTACGGGTCGGGTTACGGGTAGACAATATTCGTACTTGACCCAACCCACTCTAAGGAGCATCCATAAACAAGCACTCAAACATAATTTGATGGAATACTGACTAATAAACTTTCCTCATTGTCATCTTGTATTTCTTTTACACTTTATTGTATACACATTTTAGTTTTCATGGAGCATGAGTTACTATAAATACACATCTCCACCTTTGTATTAAGAACTTTTGAGCATAATGAGAATTAGATTTCTGAAATCAGAATTAATTCTCTCTTGAAAGTCAGGCTAGAGACACTAGTCCAAAAATACCATATAACATTGTTCTTTTTTGGCCTTTCACGTCGAATTCGAGGTCGACGTTATATAAGGAGAAGTTACATTGATGTCAAATTAAAAAAATTATACGTAATAAAATTGACATCGAATTTTGTAAGTATTCGTCATTAAGCATTTTTTTTTGTTTTTTTAATTAATTATAATCTTTTTTTACAACTCTACGAAACCTGAAAAGCAGAAAAATAACCAATTTTAGTTCTTGGTATTTTATAAAGTATGAACTATGAACGTGTAATATAGTATCAATAATAAACAACAATTACAAACAACAATAACAAACAACAAATATGCTCAACCAAATAACAATAATAAACAAGTTCAACAAAAAATAATAAACAAGTTCAACAAATAAGTTCTTCAAAACAAAAACGAAAACAAAAACTAACCTTCAGTGGGTTCGTCAGAATCAAGTGTTTCCACCAGTGAGAGAGAAAGAAGAATGCGCCTATGAAGGACAAGAACACGAAAATAATCAGTCAAAACAAACGAAAATCATACATAAAGTAGTTAATTAACATAAAGTTAAAGTCCAAGGACTTCCTCTAGCCACCTTCCAAGCACACTCCTTGATTTCTCTATTTTCCAAATTTCCATTTGTGCTTCCGTCTCCTCCTCCATGCTGAGCCACACATATTCAACCATGTCTTCTCTTGTGCGCACACATCAGTACCTCAGTGGCACGCATTCACCACATCCTCATTTTCCACATCCCATAAAAAACATTTCTTTATTCTCGCATTTGTCTTCTCGCGAGAGCATTTTCCTCTCCAGAACTCTCCTCATTGCCAACAATTCTTCATCATTTTGAAAAGTTTTGATGTTAAAGTTCGGGTTGAAAAGAAAAAAAAGTAAAAATAAAAAAAAAAATTACAGTGACCTTTGGCTTCTAGATGAAGAAAACGTCAAAGACACGTAGAATTCAACGTAATATTGGTGCTCTACTAAAACCACACAATTAATGGTGCCCCAAGCACAATTAATGTTGTGACGTTCTTTTGCAAATATATCATCCATCGTCTAATATCGGATTAAAAGAAAAATTAAATAAAAGGGAGTGACCGAAGAATTGGTTAAAAGATTTGGATTTCATCTCAAGTTGTACCATTCGAAAACCTTCCCTAACCAAATTCATGTTAATTTTTTTCCTTTGTTTTTCCGTCATTCCTTCACTAAACGAAGACATGCCTTTGTTAACGATGAAGGCATGGTGGAAAAACATAGGAAAATGTTAACACTTATGAATTTTAGATAAACCCTTTGAAAACATATCCTACATAACTTCCGCAACCAAATTCATGTTAACTTTTTCCTTTCGTTTTCCATCAGTTCCTCCTTTAAACGAAGTCATTTCTTTGTTATCCATGAAGGCATGGCAGAAAACCATAGGAAAATATTAACATTTCTTTGTTTTCCTTTGGTTCTCCATTATTTTGATTGCTTTAATTTTTTTAACCCTATTTTTGGTTATAATGTATTTCATCATCTTCGGTCTTCATTTTTGATGTGATTTTTAAATTGGATTTCATTTTGCAATCCTCTGAGATACAGGACATCGCTTATCTAAAAAAATGACGAGTATCTCCAGGCCCTTGCATTGAATGTACTCAATATTCAACGTCAACTGTATAAATTGAAGTTGTTTCCACCACGGGAAATCAAATACCTCTGAATTCTAATGGTAGAAAACAACTCCAAGCTATTTAAAACACGAACCATAAATTGTGAAAGGATGAAGTTGAACAACTTTTTGATATCATTATTTTAGTTCTTAAAGTTGTTTCAGCATTAAACATCTTGTGAACCATATTTCTTATTCTAAGCACTTTCCTCTTAGTAAGATAACTTACTCATTTCTGTACTATAAAAAGCATTTTGTTCAGTTGAATGTCAAAGGGCCACCTTCATATGAACTGAGACATGAATGAAGCACTTTGACATTCAAACGGGTATAATGCAATTTAAAGAACAGACATGTTACGACATCGAAGGAAAGAGAAAGGGCTTAGAGATAAAAAACATGAATCCTAATATGTTCAATACGGAAACAGGAAGCAAGTCATTACTTGATATTCAAGCCATATTTATAAACGAACGTGGAGAATGTTACATTTGACATTATCATCCAGTGAAAAAGTTAATAATAAATCACGTTTGTTTCAGATAAGAACAAATTGATGCATAACGTCGAATGACAAGGGCGTGGGATGTTAAATTTGATGATTAAACAGTAAAATTAAAAAAAAAAAAATAATTGACGACCTTTGGCTTCTGGTTGAGGAAGTGATGGGCGTCGCAACCCATACAAATTTGATTGCAATTTAGAAATGCAGTGTAATGCTAGGGAATGACCCCTAGGTCGTCTCTCAAGGACCAACTGCGGTTCAGAGTCAAGTCTAACACAAAGTGGGGGGGTTTGGAATGTTGTTTGTGGATGCAGAAAAATTAAAATGAAATTAAAACAGTAAAAACGAAATTTCACGCTGGAACTAGGCAGCTCTGACCTTTGCTCAATGTTTTAACCATAACTTTTTCTACAGAGTTCCAAATGAGATGCGGTTTTTTTTCCTGGAAAGTAGACTCAATTATCTTTCATTTGATATATAAAACGTAGAATTTAGACCTCTGGTGTGGTTGCAGTAATTTTTTTAAAATCGAGTCCAGAGAGTGAAAATGCTAAACCCAACACTAGAGCAAACAAATATCTAAGCACAGTTAAAACTATCAAAAGCAAAACTAATTTAAAGAAAGGAAAAACAACTAAACTACAATTCAAACTAATTTAAAGCTAAAGAAAATAAACAACATATATTTTTTTTTACCAACTCATGTGACCTCATTTGCCTTTACCAAATAAGTTGAAATTGCAAATGGCCTAGAAGGAAAACCCATTGGCCGTGAGGGTCATTCTCCAAAGTGAATAAAATGAATTTGCTTGCAATGTGATCCGTGCCTCCTTCTTCCAGCACAAAAACCGAGTGCCACTTTAATTAATCACCAAGATTCAATTCCCTTTGCCGTGAAGAAAAAATATAGCAAGTGTGCCTTGCTGCTGGATATAACATTGTACATCTCATCACTACTCATTATGCTAGCTTTTACTAATTGAAAGAAGATGAGATGTCCAAAATAAATTTTGGACTTGGCAGCTGGATGTGACCGTGCCTTCAGTTAAATTAAATGCTTCCATTAACTAGCCCATTCCTTTCAGCATCTATGACCCCACAAAGCAATGAAGTAGAATAAAATGAAAATGTGCTTCCCAATAAACAACGTAGCAGCAGCAGTACCATAGATTGAAGTCAAAGCATCACAATGGAGAAGAAAAGAAGATTGAACGCGTGGCCATTCCAGCATTCCATTGCCCCGCTCTCGGAAAACGTTCCAGCACCCTTTCTTATCTCTTGCTCTTCCAAAAAAAAAACTTACTTCTTCAAATAATAAAAGCTAAAGAAAGAGAAAGGTTCAGCGTGTGCACAACAATAATAAAAAGAAATTTCTTCTTCCATTCAAGCATGAAACCCGAGAACATCACCCCTCTCTTTTCAAGAAAACGTTTTCAGCCGTCCCAAAAAAATGAAAAATCCGAAAGTCTGGAACTATCAAGAATGACGGCTGCTCCCCTCTAGGTCCGAGAATGAGGTGTCCAAAAAAACTAGGGTGGGGTCCACCCAAACCCTAAAGACATGTCACTTTTTTTTCAATTTGGGCTTTGCCTTGTGGAAATTCTTCAATTGCTTGGTGCCCTTCCAAAAGTCCCAAAGTATCGTTCCAAAATTGCCCTGAAAATGGAAATAGGAATAATTAAGCTCAAATAATTCAAATTAATTAAAATATGAATTATTGGTCTAATTAAGCCCAAATGGTGAAAATGACACAATAACTAAGAATTAAGCGCAAATCATCAACACAATTCGGCGCGAAAAACTAAGTTAATGGTATAAAATATCGACTCATCAAAATAGACCACACTTAGTCTTTTGCACTCCTGGGCAAAATGAAGACGCAAAACAGGGAACAGTACCAAGGACATCAGGAAGCGACACGGACACAACATACAAACGACAATGACTCACAAGGACAAACACAGAGTTGCATAGTTCTCTGAAAATATGGACAGTGAAAGGCATAGGCAGAGTTCCACATAGAGTCGATGAAAGCAGATACTTACAGAATCATCCAAGCAGTTCAGTACATGGAAAACAGTCAATCAGTTCGAGAGATGAATCAAGAGCAACAGAGCCTCACAGATGCACAAAATCGGTGTTTCTCTCAAGTGTTTAAGGTAAATCAATGTCACTCGATGCACTCAAGAAAGCAAACACAAATAGACTTGGCAAGCCTCTAATATCAACACTCAAGCACACATGCATGTTTAAATCAAAAGGTCTTTTCATGGTTGTAATGGGGCCAAGGACAAGGGAGGATATCATATGGATGAGAAGCTACAAACCAAAGGAAATAGAGGAGCAATGGGGAACAAGTGTAAACACAGTCAAATCACACCCAAAACCTCTAACTCAATCCTCTTCTTGACTCCATTATTCACACAATTTTTTTTTTTAATTTTCCTCATTTTTCTGCATTTTTTTTTATTTTTTATTTTTTCATCTTGTCTCTTTTCTTTTCTCTCTTTTCAGAACACAATTCTAAGAGACAAGATACATGATATTTACAATGCAACCGCAAGAAGAGGACTCACTAGCCAATTCATCTGCAGCTCCTAAGAGACCACACTTATTCCCAAAACAGTTCTAAAGCTCCAAAATTCCCTAAGGTTCAGGTAATCATGGTTTTTCACTTAGGCTATTGTATGAGCTTCAAAACAAAGAAATGGGGGAAGTATAGGCTCAAGGGGGCTAACAAAGAGATCATAACAGGGTAGGCTATCTGGCTAGAGAGGCTCAATCAACAAAACTGCCTTTATCACTTTCAAACATGCATATCAATCAAGAACTATCAACAAGAGTCAAGCCAAGGCATATGTGCAAGCAATCAAGAGACATATCACACACAAGAAAGATCATCAAGTGGCTCAAATCTCACACAGGGTATTTCTGTCACAATCAAATCAACTCTCAAACATCATGATCATCTTCCAAGCAAAGAAAAGCAAGGATTTCTAGCAATCAGAGTATCAATGCAGTGAAAGAAAGCTGACAACCTAATCACAGTCCAGAATTCACAAAAAGCATGCAAAACTGTACACAAGACTCAACAAAATTCACTAGAAAACGAAATTTAAACAAAGAACAACCTCCCATAATAGACCACATGTAAACAACACAATGTCCTCAGTGTGTCACCATCAACAGATCAACAATCAGAACAATCATCAGATGCAGACAAAGTGCAATAAAAGTGAGGAGGGAAGGAGAAAAGAAACTCCCTGAGTCAGCTGGGAGGGTAGGTGGGGTGGACCAAAGACGTCTCCTCCACCACTGCATCCAACAAAGAAGGATTGCTGAGGAAAGGCTTCAGTCTATGCCCGTTCACCTTGAAGCTTGTAGCTGCAGATGGATCCTGGATCTCTACTGTACCATAAGGATAAACATTAGTCACAACAAAAGGTCCAGTCCACTTTGATCTCAACTTACCACCCATGAGGCCAAGCCTAGAGTTATACAACAAAACCTGCTGGCCAACCTCGAAGTCCTTTCTAACAATGGAACTATCGTGGAACCTCTTGGTCCTTTCTTTGTAGAACTTCGAGTTCTCATAGGCCTCCAATCGGATCTTATCCAACTCATTCAGTTGCAACTTCCTTTCCTCTCCAACTTGGTCAATGGAGAAGTTGCAAATCTTCACAGCCCAATATGCCCGATGCTCAATCTCAACTGGTAAATGACATGCCTTTCCAAAGACAACCCGATAGGGAGACATCCCAATGGGTGCTTTGTAGGCAGTCCTGTGGGCCCAAAGAGCATCGTCCAACCTATTGCTCCAATCCTTTCTGTTGGGCTGTACAATCTTCTCCAAAATCCTCTTGATCTCCCTGTTGGAGATCTCAGCCTGCCCATTTGTTTGGGGGTGGTAAGGTGTAGAAACTCTGTGCGTCACCCCATATTTCTTGAGCAAGGCTTGCATGGATCTGTTGCAAAAATGGGTTCCCTGATCACTAACAATCGCTCTAGGCACTCCAAACCTACAAAAGAGGTGAGATATAACAAAATCTACAACAACCCGAGCATCATTAGTCCTGGTGGCTCTAGCTTCCACCCATTTTGAAACATAATCCACAGCAAGGAGAATATAAGAGAAACCAAAAGAAACAGGAAAAGGACCCATGAAATCTATACCCCAGACATCAAACACCTCACAGAACAGCATAGGTTGTTGAGGCATCTCTTGTCTATGTGAAATAGGTCCTCCTGCTCTCTGACAAGGCTCACAGGTGCTACAAGTCCTCTCCGCATCCTTGAAGATGGAAGGCCAGTAGAAACCGCAATCAAGCACCCTTCGAGCTGTTCTTTGAATCCCCAAATGACCACCAGGTGAGGAGGCGTGACAAAACTGGAGGACCGAGTCAATCTCATGGTCCGGAATGCATCTCCTAGTAACCTGGTCACTGCACAACTTCCACAGATATGGGTCATCCCAAACATAATAGTTAGCATCACTCTTGATCTTGGCAATCTGAGCACGTGATGCTAAGGGAGGAAAAACAGAAGCAACCAAATAATTCACAATGTGTGCAAACCAAGGAGTAGGGTGAGAAGAAGAAATAATTAACAAACTCTCATCAGGAAAGTCATCCTGGATGGGCAAAACATGAGCCTGATCCTCAGCTCTCTCAATCCTGCTGAGGTGGTCTGCAACCAAGTTCTGTGCTCCACTCCGGTCTTTAATCTGCAAGTCAAACTCCTGGAGTAGTAGCATCCACCTGATCAATCTAGGCTTTGACTCAGCCTTTTTCAACAGAAACTTCAGAGCTGCATGGTCAGTATACACAATAACAGGAGATCCAAGCAAATACGACCTAAACTTATCAAGGGCAAAAACAATTGCCAACAACTCTTTCTCAGTCGTGGTGTAGTTTGCTTGGGCAGCATCCAAAGTGCGGGAAGCATAGTAGACCACCCTAGGCAGCTTGCCAATCTTCTGTGTCAGGACAGCTCCCAAGGCATGATTTGATGCGTCACACATGAGCTCAAATGGGGCTGTCCAATCTGGTGCCTGAATGATCGGAGTGGTGCTCAGAGCTTCCTTCAGGCAATCAAACGCCTGCTTGCACCGGTCATCAAACTCAAAGTCGATGTCCTTCTGCAGTAGTCTAGACAAGGGAAGCGCCTTCTTACTGAAATCCTTGATGAAGCGCCTGTAGAAACCTGCATGTCCTAGAAAAGATCTAACCTCTCGCACGCAAGAGGGGTAAGGCAACTGCGAAATCACAGATATCTTGGCAGGATCTACCTCTATTCCCTTTTCAGAAATGATGTGCCCTAGAACCAAACCTTGTTTAACCATGAAGTGACATTTCTCAAAATTGAGAACAAGGTTTGTTTCTATGCATCTTTTCAAAACTTTTTCCAAACTGTCTAAACATGCATCAAAAGAGGATCCATAAACAGTAAAGTCATCCATAAACACCTCTATGCAACTCTCAAGAAAGTCGCTAAAAATGCTAAGCATGCACCGCTGGAAGGTACCAGGGGCGTTGCATAGGCCAAAGGGCATCCTCCTATAGGCAAAAGTGCCAAAGGGGCAGGTGAATGTGGTTTTCTCTTGGTCCTCAGGAGCAATATTGATTTGAAAATAACCAGAAAAACCATCAAGAAAACAATAATGAGATTTACCTGCCAGGCGCTCCAGCATCTGATCAATGAGTGGCAGGGGGAAGTGATCTTTCCTGGTTGCTTGATTGAGCCTCCTATAATCAATGCAGACTCTCCAGCTGTTCTGCACTCTTGTGGGAATCAACTCATCCCTCTCATTTTTCACAACCGTGAGGCCAGTCTTCTTGGGCACAACATGGATGGGGCTCACCCACTGACTGTCTGAAATAGGGTAGATGATCCCAGCTTGCAAAAGCTTCATCACCTCCTTCTTAATCACGTCCAAGATCACAGGGTTTTGCCTTCTCTGCGGCTGTCTCACTGGTTTGGCCCCATCTTCCAACAGAATCCTATGCATGCATGTGGATGGGCTAATACCAGGGATGTCCGCCAAACTCCAACCTATGGCTTTCTTATGCGCCCTCAACACTCCAAGCAACCTTTCCTCTTGAACAGAATCAAGGGAGGTGGAAATTATGACCGGTTTCCTCTCATCATCCTCCAAGTACACGTACTTGAGGTTTTCTGGGAGCTGTTTCAGCTCAAGAGTGGGTTCCTGCAAGTCAGATTCAAGTGTACTTCCTGCAACGTGGTTAATGCATTCTGACTCTAAAGAATGAACAGGTAAAGGCAGAAAACCCATCTCATCACAATCCAGATCAATATCCATCATAGGTATATCAACAACATCATCAATATCATTCAAATCATCATAAACAAGCATATCATCAATAACCTGGACATCATCAATACCCTGGACATCACAGTTCTCATCCAAATCAACATCCAATTCAACATCACATTCAAATCCTGTCTCAATTCCAGATTCAATGCATGGATGTAAAGAAGATAGAAAAGAATGTTTTTTCTCATGCAAAGAGTGAAAGCCGTGAACAACAAATTCATCAATAATGTCATCCAATGCATCAATCCTAAACACAGAATGGTCCTCAGCTGGAAATTTCATTGCATCAAGGATATTAAAATGAACAACAATATCAGCAATTTCCATAAACAAAGTTCCAGCATACACATCAATCTTAGTTCGGACAGTTTTCAAAAATGGCCTGCCTAAGATAATGGGAGCGGATCCATGAGAGAATCCCTCCTCCATCTCCAAAACATAAAAGTCAGCAGGAAAAATCAATTCACCAACCCTAACCAAGACATCCTCTATGAAACCTGTTGGGTGGGTAACACTCCTATTGGCCAACTGAATGACCACACCCGTGGTTTGCAAAGGACCAAGAGACAAAGAAGAGTATATAGACAAAGGCATGACATTAACAGAAGCACCCAAATCAAGCATGGCATTCTCGAATTTACTATTTCCAATCACGCAAGGAATGCAAAATATACCTGGGTCCTTGCACTTCTCAGGAATGTGCGGGACCGACTTACCAATAAGCGCAGATACATTCCTTCCCATGCTAATCCTTTCATCGCCCTTCATCTTCCTCTTGTGTGTGCACAACTCCTTCAAGAATTTGGCATATCTTGGAATCTGTTTGATGGCATCAAGTAGAGGTATGTTCACCTCTACTTTCCTGAAGGTCTCCAGAATTTCCCTATCCATCTCTTCAGTCTTTTTGCTAGAAAGTGCCCGTGAAGGGAATGGAAGAGGGATAGGTCGGTCAACAAATGGAGAAGGCGCAGCAGCGGTGGTGGTGGAAGAGGAAGAAGATCCACCTGAAGAAGAACCACCGGCTGAAGAAGAAGATCCACCCACCTCAAATGCCCTGCGTGGACCGTCATGGTCATCCTCTCTAAGACAAGTGGCAGGCACGGGTGTAGGTGTAGAAGCGGGCTCTGAAGGCACAACAGTCTGCTTCCCTGATCTGAGGGTAATGGCACTCACATTCTTCGGATTCTGCACAGTCTGGGATGGTAACTTATCAGAATTTTGAGACTGCGCCTGGTTCATCTGAGTAGCCATCTGACCCATCTGGTTAGTGAGACTCTGTATGGAAGCTCTAGTCTCCTGCTGAAACTACAGGTTTTGCATAGTCATCTGTCTCACTAACTCTTCCAATGAAGGCTCAGAAGAAGTGGAAGGTTGGGCAGCTGGTTGGGCAGGTGCCTCTTGCTGCTGCTGTTGTTGCTGTTGCCTCTGGTGTTGTTGCATAGGTGGAGGCACATATCTGTTAGGTGCTCCAGCATTCTGGAAAGGTGGTGCCTGCTGCTGAAACTGCGGCGCATTGTTCCATCTAAGATTGGGGTGATTCCTCCATCCTGGGTTGTACCTGTTGCTGGACAAGTCATGACTTTGCTGTTGTGGCTGCCTGTTGTTATATATGTTGGTAGCATAAGCCTGAGGTGCATCAAAGGCAGCTAAGGACTGCAAAGTAGGACAAGCATCTGTATAGTGGTCACTGGAAGGACAAATAGCACATAGTCGTGCAACAGATGCAGATGGAGCTGCAGATATCTGGTTGGTAGTCAACTGTGTCACCAACTTTGTAAGAGATTCAATCTTGCCTTCCAACTTGCTTTCAATGGCTGATAAAGACTGGGCAACCACATCATGTACGCCCCTCACCACAATGGCATCATTCCTGGCGTTAAACTGTTGGGAGTTGGAAGCCATCTTCTCAATCAAATGCCTGGCCTCAGCAGGTGTGGCGTCTCCAAGAGCTCCACCACTGGCAGCATCAATCATACCCCTATCCATGTTGTTCAAACCCTCATAGAAATACTGGATAAGGAGTTGTTCAGGTATCTGATGGTGGGGCAGCTTGCACAAAGTGTCTTGAATCTCTCCCAATACTCATACAAGCTCTCTCCACCAAGCTGCCTAATCCCAGTAATGTCCTTCCTGATAGCTGTGGTCCGGGATGCTGGAAAAAATTTCTCCAAGAACAACCTCTTCAGATCATCCCAGCTAGTGATGGATCTAGGCGCCAAAGCATACAACCAATCCTTAGCAACACCTTCCAATGAGTGAGGAAATGCTTTCAAAAAGATGTGCTCTTCAGGAACATCATGAGGTTTCATAGTGGAACAGACAATGTGGAATTCCTTCAAATGCTTGTGTGGACTCTCACCTGCAAGACCATGAAACTTGGGCAACAAATGGATCAGTCCAGTCTTGAGAACAAATGGAACGTCCTCATCAGGATATTGGATGCACAAGCTTTCAATATCGAAATCAGGTGAAGCCATCTCCCTAAAAGTCCTCTCACGAGGCGGAGGTTGTGCCATATTGTTCTCAGTGTGAAAAACAACAGAATCAGAATCAGAATCAAGTGCAGATGCAACAGATGCAGTGGATGCAATATGCACAAAATACTCAGCAGTGGGATGCACAATATCTAATGGAACAGACTCAAAAACAGACTCTAAAGACAAATTCCTAGAATGCCTAACTAACCTATGAAACGTCCTATCAATTTCAGGGTCAAAAGGTGGTATGAATCCAGGATTTCCTCTAGTCATGCACTAAATCACAACACCCTCTAATCATGAATCAATAGCACAAAAATCTCAAAACACAGAAAACAATCACAAGACACAACAACTCAGACAAACTCAACACGTCAAAACACAATTACAAGACACATAAACACAGACAAAAGACTCAATACTGAACCGTTGGTCCCCGGCAGCGGCGCCAAAATTTGATGGGCGTCGCAACCCATACAAATTTGATTGCAATTTAGAAATGCAGTGTAATGCTAGGGAATGACCCCTAGGTCGTCTCTCAAGGACCAACTGCGGTTCAGAGTCAAGTCTAACACAAAGTGGGGGGGTTTGGAATGTTGTTTGTGGATGCAGAAAAATTAAAATGAAATTAAAACAGTAAAAACGAAATTTCACGCTGGAACTAGGCAGCTCTGACCTTTGCTCAATGTTTTAACCATAACTTTTTCTACAGAGTTCCAAATGAGATGCGGTTTTTTTTCCTGGAAAGTAGACTCAATTATCTTTCATTTGATATATAAAACGTAGAATTTAGACCTCTGGTGTGGTTGCAGTAATTTTTTTAAAATCGAGTCCAGAGAGTGAAAATGCTAAACCCAACACTAGAGCAAACAAATATCTAAGCACAGTTAAAACTATCAAAAGCAAAACTAATTTAAAGAAAGGAAAAACAACTAAACTACAATTCAAACTAATTTAAAGCTAAAGAAAATAAACAACATATATTTTTTTTTTACCAACTCATGTGACCTCATTTGCCTTTACCAAATAAGTTGAAATTGCAAATGGCCTAGAAGGAAAACCCATTGGCCGTGAGGGTCATTCTCCAAAGTGAATAAAATGAATTTGCTTGCAATGTGATCCGTGCCTCCTTCTTCCAGCACAAAAACCGAGTGCCACTTTAATTAATCACCAAGATTCAATTCCCTTTGCCGTGAAGAAAAAATATAGCAAGTGTGCCTTGCTGCTGGATATAACATTGTACATCTCATCACTACTCATTATGCTAGCTTTTACTAATTGAAAGAAGATGAGATGTCCAAAATAAATTTTGGACTTGGCAGCTGGATGTGACCGTGCCTTCAGTTAAATTAAATGCTTCCATTAACTAGCCCATTCCTTTCAGCATCTATGACCCCACAAAGCAATGAAGTAGAATAAAATGAAAATGTGCTTCCCAATAAACAACGTAGCAGCAGCAGTACCATAGATTGAAGTCAAAGCATCACAATGGAGAAGAAAAGAAGATTGAACGCGTGGCCATTCCAGCATTCCATTGCCCCGCTCTCGGAAAACGTTCCAGCACCCTTTCTTATCTCTTGCTCTTCCAAAAAAAAAAACTTACTTCTTCAAATAATAAAAGCTAAAGAAAGAGAAAGGTTCAGCGTGTGCACAACAATAATAAAAAGAAATTTCTTCTTCCATTCAAGCATGAAACCCGAGAACATCACCCCTCTCTTTTCAAGAAAACGTTTTCAGCCGTCCCAAAAAAATGAAAAATCCGAAAGTCTGGAACTATCAAGAATGACGGCTGCTCCCCTCTAGGTCCGAGAATGAGGTGTCCAAAAAAACTAGGGTGGGGTCCACCCAAACCCTAAAGACATGTCACTTTTTTTTCAATTTGGGCTTTGCCTTGTGGAAATTCTTCAATTGCTTGGTGCCCTTCCAAAAGTCCCAAAGTATCGTTCCAAAATTGCCCTGAAAATGGAAATAGGAATAATTAAGCTCAAATAATTCAATTAATTAAAATATGAATTATTGGTCTAATTAAGCCCAAATGGTGAAAATGACACAATAACTAAGAATTAAGCGCAAATCATCAACACAATTCGGCGCGAAAAACTAAGTTAATGGTATAAAATATCGACTCATCAGGAAGACATCAACTGTAATTATAGATGACATACATCGTCTAATAATGCTTAGTGGCTATATTTATAGATGAACTGATGACGTATATCGTGTAATTGTGCTCAGTAACTGACTAACACCATCTCGTATGGATGTTGAAGCCTTGCCGAGTTTGACGTTCATACATCAATCATAGAAAAATTAATATATTTGCCGCTCTCAAGAAATTGTGTAATTTTCAATTATCGAGGTGATATTTGGAGGGATGGAATGGAAGTTAAAAAGTTTGATGTGCCCCTCTATATTTACATGATTACACTTTAAATTTTGCTAAGTTAATATAATCAATTCTAAATAATAATAAGGACCATGATATGTTAACAACTTTTTGACAATGTACAATGTATCACTACTTTATTATCTGTATATTTGAAAATTTTGGTCACATTCAAATAAATTACTTTGAAATTTTTAATAGTTATAATAAGTTATTAATATAAATAAAATACTATGATTAACATTATTAGAAAAACAAATTTGAACTCTCTCATGCATTATTTCTATGCTTTTTAATATTTTAACAAACGTGTGATCAATAATCAGCCACGTTGTCACTATAAATCATCACTAAAAGCTCATTTGCATTTCTTAATTTATAATGCTTTGAATCGATTATTAGTATTAGGATAATGATACTTAGACAACATTTTTTTGACAACATTTGAACATTACGTGTCATTCTGTGATTGGTCCAAAATTACTTCACAATCAATAATTATAATAATAAATACCACCATGGACCAATCACAGAATGACACGTAGATGAAAAATTTGATGGGCTATTGCGACCCACACAAATTTGATTGCATATGAGAAATGCAGTATAGCTAAGAATGTGACTCCTAGGTCGTCTCTCAAGGACCAATTTTGCGGTTCGAGTCTTAGGTCTACACGAAGGGAGGGGTTTGTGAAAGGGGTTTGGAATGCAGATGAATCAACTTGAAAACACAAATGCAAACAAAGATGTAAACACAGATATAAAGAAGACGGTTTCAAACACAAACTAAAGAAGGTTGGTCATTAACTTAACTACAATGTTCCCAATCACAGATCAACAAAATAAGGTTGCAACTCAAACCTCTAATCCAACAAAGTTAACCAACTAAGCGAAGGTTAACCCTGTTTTCATAAAAGCGAACTAAGCAAACGCAGTGTTAATATCAACTCTAAATTACACCATTCAGTTACATCAACTAAGCGAAGATGTAACACCAACTGGGCAACTAAGCGTATACCCAATTGCAAGTGCAAAAATAAAATTCACATTAACCAAGTCAGAGTGCACAGACAATCATAATTCAAGAATCTCAAGGAAACAGTGCAATATAGTCAATGACAAACCAAACTAATTTAAGCTACCATGGAAATTAAATGAACACTATTATAGACCTTAGACAACATTCAAACATCAAACACTGTTACAAACAAATTAACAAACTTAGTTAAAAATAATTAAACTCAACACTAACTCAAACACATTAAACTCAACCTAGTAAGCAATTTAATTTAAAACAAAAGAAACCAACAAACCTAATTTAATTCTAGCAATTAACTTGACACAATGGCAATTAACAAATGAATTTAAAAGTCCAATTGGCCAAAGAAAACCACATGGTCGTGCATCATGTTCTTCCAAATACCAATTCAAAATTTAACTTTCAAATATCCACCAAATATGTGCTTCAACAATCCCAATGAAAACTTCCTTTCTCTCTTTCCATGAGCAAAATTTCGGAATCCACACTCCAACACCAAAATTACCGAGCCTACCAATAACCATTGTGCAAAAAGTGCTCTAAAAACCACTAGCTAAATGAACAATATATGGAATGCTTCTCCCAATGTGTCATGTAAGCAAAACCAAATGAAAATAAACAACCAAAGACCTCCCATATCAAAGACAATTCTTGGCAGAATTCAAACAAAGCCAAAGCTCAAAATGGAAATCTTCCTAGAATGAAAATAAACATCTTTTTTTGTTTGCCCAAAAGTGGTAAAAATTTAAATGCACTCCTCTCTCTTCCTTTCTTGTCCATTTTCAATTTTCTCACACCAACAATCACCATTCAGCATTTTCTTCTTCCTCCCACCGAAAACACACACCCAAGAAACCCCATTTCAAGTTGCAACATCATTCAAGACAATAAACCCACACTACTACTACTTCAACTCAATCCAATCTTCCATTTCTTCAAGCTCTTGTGCAAAAACGAAAATAATAACTTACCCTTCAACTCCAGCACTGTCCAGCCACAATAACACATCAAAATTTGGTTCTAAACTGGTTTCAAACATCCAAACCGAAATATGGAAGGAAAGAGCCAAACCCACAACACCTTAAGCTCTCTTCAACCCGAAACTCACCTAGAACTCCATTTTCATCATCCAACCAAGTAAAATGCAAGGAAAACCGTGAGTGCTGCAGCAAATGGAGAGGAAAACAGAAATAAAACTTCATTCAAATCCAATAACCACCATGAAAATGCAAAGAAAAGCTTCAAAGCTCAAGTTTCCAACTTCAAAGCTCAAGCTTCCAACTTCAAAGAACAAGCAAATGAAGAGAGAAATGGACGGTCTTTTGCTTCTAGAAAGCCAAGACAACTAAAATTAAAGCAAGAGAAGAATAAAATCTGCAACTTTGTTCATTCATATAGCCAAAACCGAAAACCCCATGGCAAGCTCCATGAGAGTGTCTTCATACATGAAAACCTAGAGAAAGTGAGCCAAAAACGTGAAAATGAAAGTGGCTAGTGTGTGCTCGGTATTCTCCTCCCATATGACCGAGAATGACCTTCAAATGATGGGCTCCACAATAAAATAAAACCCTAGACTAAAAGCCACATGTCCTACAAAGTGGGCTTTTACAAAATTACCCCTAAAAGGGCCCAAAAAAACCTAATTCTAATTAACACTTCTAGAAAACAAAATTACAACTTTAATTAAAATTTAAATGACTAAATTTTGAGTCTTTAATGTGTCACGCCACATCCCAATGCTCCAAATGATGTTTCCAAAATTTCCCTGCACCCAAAAATACAATTAATCAGCTCAGAAAATCCAAATTAGCGAAAATACGAATTTCCGACCAAATTAAGCATAATTTGGAAAACGGGAAAATAACAGACAATTAAACACAATTCCCTGGTTTATTTAAGTGCAATAAACTAAATATAGTTCAAGAAATAATGACTCATCAATGATGTTAAAATGTACATTTGTGATGGAATCCCTCTTGACATAGTCCCCTTTCATGTATTTTTACATTTTCATTGTATCTATAGCTTAGGTTGCAAGGAGCTTGGATCACTATAAATACCTAGTTCCTCACTTGTATTTGGCACTTTTGAGATTAATGAAAATTGAGATTTCTAAAATAGAAACCATTCTCTCTTGAAATTCACAAGGCTAGAGAGTCCAAACACTTCCTCTAGCCACCTTCCTAGGCACACTTCCTCACTCTCATTTTCCATTCCAAGTGCTTCTCTCTTATCAGATGTCACATTGCGTCATCATTCCTCCATGCAGATCCAGTCTTCCTGTGCCACATCCTTCCAACACGTCAGCCACGCTTTCATCCGCTTCAGAGTCACACACACTCACATTTCTCATATTCACACTCATTTCGTGTTCCTCGAGAGTGCCTCACAGATCTCTACCTTTCTTCTCAGAGTCAGCTCTTCCATTGCATCTACAGAGGTTATTTCCCTTCGCTTATCTCCTAACCACATCTTCCTTTAGGGTTTCCAACCCCTTTCTACCATTTATACCGATTAACCTCCTCAATATAGGGTTCCTTCATCATCTAGATACTTTCCACTGATTATCTTCTATTTTCCACCGTTTAAAACTACCTTTGCACCGATCTAAACCTTTTCCACCATTCAAACACTGTTTTACACCGATTAATCGGTCCAATCGGTGTTTCACCGTTCGAATTAGGGATTTCCCCTTTATTTAGGGTTTCCGTGAGTTCGATCTCACTTTCAATCCGATTAGGTTCGAGATCGTCTCATCCTTCGAGTATCGTCATTTCCGCTGTGTCATTTCTCATTCAGAGGAAGCTTCGAGGATTTGCATCAAGCCTACGGCGGCCATTCTCTCGGAGCATTCGTCCATCAAGTGGTAGTTAGAGCATGGTTGCGTGCACGCGTCAAAGATAAGTATCTCTATCTCTGTTTCAATTCTTGTTTCTGTGTTGTTTCGTGTTTCAGTTTTGTTTTGTTTTGTCTTGCGTCTTTAATTAAAATCATGTTGATCTGTTTAGTTTATGTGTTGTATATCATTTCCTTTATTGTCTTGATTTGATTCAGTTTCTTCTTGATCTGTGCATCTATTTGTTCGTTTTGTGCTTTAAGTCTTATTTCATTTTATTCGGTGAATTCGTTTTGTTTGCGACTTTTATTTTCTGAATCTTATCCTGTCATGTTCAGTCTTGTGATTTGCTTTAATTGTCATTACATCTCCATTTCTAATCAAGTCATTGTTGTTGAATTCGTGTTTTTGCAATCGCAAAATGTGCACACCACATAAGCAAAGAAACTCTTATGAGTAAGCTTGGTGGCCACGAATAATGCAATATTTTCAGCTAAGTTTCACCAAATTAGCTTGTCCTAGTGTGTTCTGATTTTTAGAGTCACTCATACTTGGTACTAGATGCTTTGCCAAGTACTGTTCAAATTCCAGTA
Organism: Vigna mungo; assembly: GCA_036885675.1. Taxonomy (NCBI): domain Eukaryota; kingdom Viridiplantae; phylum Streptophyta; class Magnoliopsida; order Fabales; family Fabaceae; genus Vigna; species Vigna mungo. The sequence continues at coordinate 34,840,853 of CP144700.1, forward strand.
CTTCATTGTGTGTCCTGTTTCATTGATATTGCATTAACTATTGAGATCTGCAGATTTATGTGTCTTTTGCTAAGCTGGATTGAGTGTAATTCTGCATAATGACTTTGTATGGTCAAATTTGATTTGAGTATTCACTGTTGATAACGGTTGAAAAACCATTATTTTCCTATGCTAATTTGGACTAAATTACACCCTTTATTGCTTAGAATGAGCTTGAAATCAAACAAAACTCAATAAATGAGTCAACCGAGTGTCAAAAGTTGTTTTTAGCGATTTTATGCTTGTTTTGCAGCAAAATTGACAGAAGTGAAAATTGGGAATAAAGATGAATGTCATAGACTCAAGAAAAAAGAGAAAATCAGAGAAAGGAAGAGTCTATGCACCGCCCGACGGTAAACCCCTGGCGTCGGGCGGTCAAACAGGTGGAGAAGACACCAGTTTTGGGTGCCGGGCGGCAGTCCCCTACCGCGGGCGGTTTTCTGGCATGAGGGAAACCGCCGGGCGGTAGACCCCTACCGCCGGGCGGTGGTGCGATTCAAGGTCCACCGTCGGGCGGCAAAGTGTGACGTCGGGCGGTGGTCAACTGGGCTTGGGCCTATTTTTCTGCTGCGCTTCTCACCTATAAATAGCCCTGTTACGAATTTCAATTCATTCTTTTGACAGAGGAGGGCGGCTAGACCTACTTTGCACTCTTTGGAGAGGATCTCTTGGATGCTTAAGCTCCTTTTCATCTTTTCTAGGGTTTGCTTACCATATCCTCCATTATTTTCATCTTGGTTCACCATGACTATGGTGAACTAAACCCTTTTTGTTGTTGGGGGAACAATGTAATCTTTTGATACTCTCGATTATTGAAACTCTTTTTCGAATTATATGTTTCATATGCGTTTATTATCAATTGTTGGATTCTCATACTGTGTTTAATGCCTTTACCATTTAATTCATTCGGTAATTGCTCTTTGACTTTATTGATACAGGGACGTACAGTAATGACATGAACTGGTGAGATTTTTCCTTGGTTAAGAAATACCACCTAGGGATAGGGGAGTAGGACGACCAATTGTATTTGCTTCTGTTTGTAATGCATTGCTAGTTGCTAGGAAAGACTAGGGATAGCAAGCCGGTAATTAGTAATAGGCCCTTTTCGCCGAGGGATCGGGTTAAGGGGAGGCCAAGAAAGTTTGTATGCAATTAGATAATAACGCCGTTTAAACAAGAGGAGTAAATAAAAGAGAGAGGATTAGATGAAATTGTAAACCCCCAACAACTCCATTCATCCATTGCTCAAATCTCGTCAATTGAATCACGCATTGCATATTTATTTTCTATCATTGCATCCACCACAACTATTGATTTTTCTCTGCAAGTCCTACGATTTTAATTCACGCGAACAATAAGGCCTTTCGAGTCTCATCGGAGGAACGATAATCAGATTTACCATTTTTATTACTTGATACGATTTGGTACACTTGTCAATCCGCTAACAAGTTTTTGGTGCCGTTGCCGGGGACTCGAGGTTTGACTTAGTTAGTAGTGTGAATTGATTGAATTTGACTTGTTTGTAATTATTCAATTTTTCATGTTTGTTTTTGTTCTAATAAATGTTCTTTAGAGTTTTGTGCCTCAGATTTGCAGGATGCAGTTTGGACAAGAAGTTGATTATATGGGCACTCAATCTGACCAAAATAATTTCAATCACTGGTGGGAACCTCACTCATATCTTGATCAAAATGAAAAAGAGAAACAATCCTCTTTAAGAAAAGAAACGTTGGGAGAAATTGAACAACGTTTACTGGATAAACAAATCTCTTGTGCATTAAAGTCCCTGGGCATTATTGGGGTTAGTACTGAGGTAGACCCCAGGGAAGAATGCAAACTACTATCTTTGCGAATGATAAAGTCAATTATGAAGAAAAGATAGAAGAAGATGAGATAACAAAAACACTAATATCTCTGGGTATTATTAAGGGTAACACTGAAGTTGACCCTAAGAAGGAGGATATTCCTAAAGAAGAGGATATTGATGAAGAGAAGATAGGAGAAGATGAGATAACAAAAGCATTGATATCTCTAGGTATTATTTGGGGTAACACTTAAGTTGACCCTAAAGAGGAATATCAAGTAACTATCTTTGAAAATGAAGAGATAATAGTGGAAGTTGAAGCAAAAAGGTTGAGTGAGGAAGAGAAAGATGAAAAAAAAAACAGTGATAAAAAAAAGAAAAAAAATAAGAAAATAAGAAAAAAGAAAAAAAGAAAGTGCAAGAGGGAGAAGGTTGAGAGAAAGAGGAAGAGAAGACAGAATAAAAGATCACATGAAAAACCTTTTCCTCATAAAAAGAAATATCATAGAAAAGGAAAGAGATTTATGTCCTCCAAGGAGATTTTCAAGAAATTGGAGATCAAAGTCCCTATGATTAATACATGGAAACATGTGCTTGGTGTTCTAAATTTTCTGAAAAGATTTAGCAGAAAGAAGAAGAAAAGAATATCAAGCAACACAATATTTACTGATGAATGCCACTGGGATAGCATCTACTGAGGATGCTAGAAAGTTAAAGTATCTACTGAGGGTAATGGTAAGGTTTGCACCTACTGATGGGTGCTAGGAAGATTTGGGTCAGGCTCGTGACGTTAAACAAGCGCTATGTGGGAGGCAGCCCAGTTATTTCTGTGTTGATTGTTTGTTTGTTTGTTTGTTTATTTTTGAACCCTGTTTGTAGTACATCATAGGTTGCATAAGCATCTGAGTGGGGGAAATCTTGAAAAATGAAATCAGGTGCCACAGAAAAAAATTTCAAAAGAAAAAAATTTTGGGAAGGAGGAGTACCACTCACCGCCGGGCGGTGCACTTTGCCGCCGAGCGGTAACGGCGAGACACTCAACCCGAGCCCTTTAAAGCTGGGCGGGTTTGGGTGTTCTGCACTTCATGTTTCGTCTTTGCATTTCGCCCAGCGGTATTCTTGGCCTGTTACACCCAGTTTGCACCTTCAAAGAGCTTCCCAAAGAGTTTCTCCCCAAACTCTCATCACCCACTCACATTGCCATATTTTCTTCTTTCAAATTTGGGGATTTTTGGTGAGAAGAGTGCATTAAGAGGTTTTGCATCATCAATTGAAGGATTTCTTGCGAGCATTGCATTTCTGCACTCAAGTAAGTTGTGCAATTTCATTTCTAGATTCTAATTTTGGATTTTGTTATTAGAACATGCTTAGGAATATGATAAGTTAGGGTTTTCATTCTCTTTGCATGAATTGATGGTTTAGGAACTGTTTTGACTCATTAAGATGCATGAATCCTGTTTGCTTGGATGAATTTAGTATTTGAGTGGAGAATAGGATCATAAAAACTGGTTTTCGAAAAAAAGTTGGGTCGCACCGCCGGGCGGTCTTGATGTACCACCGGGCGGAATTGTTGCAGTTGAATACCATCGGGCGACAGACCCTTGCCACCGGGCGATCTGCTGTAGATTCCTGAAAATTTCTTCATTTTGATACGGAGAGAAACCCTTTTTCACTCTTAGTGTGGAACTGTGCGGCCTATAAATGCTTGATGATTTATTCACCGCTAATGCTGGATTCCTATGGTTTGTTGTGCATTACGAATTTTACAGGGATGTCTTCATCAACACGAAGGGGGAAAAACACTGGCAGCAAGAGGAAGGAGCCTGAGAGGCCGAGAGGGTTTGATTCCCAGAGGTTCCTTTCTAGGCATCATGAGGAGCACTTCACAACCGTGCAAGAGAGGAGATTGTTGATGGAAAGGAAAGTAGCATTTGTCACTGACCTAGCTCCTCAATTTGGAGAGGAGATTTTGAGAAGAGATTGGTTGAGGCTGACAAACTACCCTGCACCAGCCAGTGTGGAATTAGTGAAGGAATTTTACACCAATGCTATTTTCAGGGGAGGAATTGCAGTTGGACAATATAGAAGTTTTGTCAGGGGAAATATTATTAAATATGACCCTGAAACAATAAACAGCTTCTTGGGCACGGAATGGCCAGGAGAGCAGTGTCATTTTGCTACTCGCTTTAGTTTGTTGGAGGATATTGCTGAGATGGACAGGGTTCTATGCCTTCCTGGAAGGCGTTTTCAGACAAATGCCAGTGGAGCCCGGGTTAATATAAATAGGCTAGACTTGTCACCTTTGGCAAGGTATTGGATGGCTTTCACCCATGCCAACATCCAACCCTGTTCACACATCTCCGATGTCAGGATACAGAGGAGCTATCTTATCTATTGTATGATGAAGCAGCTGGATGTGAATGTCGGGCAGATTATTGTTGACGAGATACGCAACTACGCTACCACTGCGAGTAGCAGAACACCATTGGGACATCCATCCCTTATCACTTTTCTCTGCCAACTAGGTGGTGTGGATACTGTAGTTCCTCCATATGAGAGACCCAGGAGTGTTATTGATGCCGCTTACTTTCAACAGTACTGTGCTGAGGGAGGAGAAGCAGGAGCAACACCCGGGGGACGTCGTAGGAGAGCTGCACCACAGCAGGATCAGGTTCTGGATGGTCCAGCATAGCACCCAGAGCCATTTCAGATGCGGGACATGTATATGTCCATGATGGAGGCTCTCTACAGGGGGCAGACAGCAACTGCAGAGATGATTATTGGGATGTACGATCAGCCACCAGTACATAGGTGGACCATGGATGAGTATCATGCAGCAGTGGCTTGGCCTCACAAGCAGGGCCAGAGTAGTGGTTATGGTGCAAGCAGAGCACCAAACACAGATGGAGACGACTTTGAGGATGTTGAGGATGAGAGTCAGGAGGACTCAGATGACAGCATGGGATGATTGAGGGCATCTACTGATAATTGCCCATTTTATAGACAAGATTTTTTTTTTGTTTTCTTTTCTTCTTTTGTCTTCTTTTACTTTTGCATTTTAAATTTTTGAATTTTATTTTGTCAGTGTGAATGCTTGACTTGAATACCTTTTCTGAAAATGTTTGACTGACTACTTTGCATGATAAGTATATTTGATAATGATTTGATGTGAATGATTATTGAGTTGTATGCATGTTAACATCCTGTGAAACAGTTGTGTGATGAAGTATGATTGTGGTCATGATGCTAAACATGATGTATGAATGACTGTGCGTGAGAAAGCATGTTGTGTGAGGTATTGAGCCCCAGAGTTTTTATTGTTGTATGTATTGTTCACATTGAAGCATAAATTTTATTGCCTTAATCTTGATGATTGATTAATTTTTATGTGAATGTCAAATGATCAAGGCCATGTTTGAAAACTCTTTTCTAGCCAAATTTCCAACCAAAAAGCTTTAAAGATTATACCCTTTTTGAACCTTAGCCTGAAACAGGATGAAACCCTTTGATTTGAAATTATTTATCTTGAGTTGGGTTGAGAATAATTGTATGGAATTAAAAGGTTCAAGTTTGGGGTTGCATGGGAAAATTGGAAAGGCAAAAGAAAAGCATTGAGCTCAAGTGTTGAAAAGCAAAATACATGAATAAAGAAAAAGAAAATCAAAGAATAAAAGCATGAAGATGAGCTCAATGAAAAAGAAAAAGGGAAGAAGCTGGGAATGAGTGAAATTGATAACAAGAGAGAGTTTAAACTTGAACCTTTTCATTGATGAAATAGTTCTTTTGACTCAAGAATTTTGTGATCCAGAAAAACCAATTTTTCTTGATAGCCCAACCTCATTACAAGCCTTGGAAAAGTCCTTTTGATGGCATTTGCATGGAAAGATGTTGATTGTTTGAGATGAATGGCAATTTTATTTCATGTGATTTGTGAACAATAAAGAGTGGAGTGCTACCTTAAACACTTGAGTGATTGAGTTAAACACTTGCTTGGTGAGAACTTCTTAAAGTTCATGATTGCATTCTTTGTTTAGTGGACTGATCATTCATACTGTGTAGCATCTGTTGAGGAACGCATGAGCTAAACTAAGAACAAGCATGCATCTTGATTTTTGTCCACTGATTATCTGAAATTGAGTAAGTTTTGTCATGCACTTTGGAAATGTTGAATCATTGGATGAAAAGGTAGAAGGTCAAGCTCTGTTTTGTTTTATGGTTTTGTTTTGTTTTGCTTGAGGACAAGCAAATTTCTATGTTTGGGGTTGTAATAACGGTTGAAAAACCTTTATTTTCATATGCTAATTTGGACTAAATTATGCCCTTTGTTGCTTAGAATGAGCTTGAAATCAAACAAAACTCAATAAATGAGTCAGCCGATGGTCAAAAGCTGTTTTTAGCGATTTTATGCTTGTTTTGCATTATTTTGCAGCAAAATTGACAGAAGTGAAGATTGGGAATAAAGATGAAAGTCATAGACTCAAGAAAAGAGAGAAAATAAAAGAAAGGAAGAGTCTAGGCACCGCCCGACGGTAAACCCCTGGCACCAGGCGGTTTTGCGGCACGAGGGAAACCACCGGGCGGTGGTGCGATTCAAGGTCCACCGCCGGGCGGCAAAGTGTGACGTCAGGCGGTGGTCCGCTGGGCTTGAGCCTATTTTTCTGTTGCGCTTCTCACGTATAAATATCCCTATTACCAATTTCAATTCATTCTTTTGATAGAGGAGGGCGGCCAGACCTACTTTGCACTCTTTGGAGAGGATCTTTTGGATGCTTAGGCTCCTTTTCATCTTTTCTAGGGTTTGCTTTCCATATCTTCCATTATTTTCATCCTGGTTCACCATGACTATGGTGAACTAAACCCTTTTTGTTGTTGCGGGAACAATGTAATCTTTTGATACTCTCGATTATTGAAGCTCTTGTTTGAATTATATGGTTCATATGCGTTTATTATCAATTGTTGGATTCTCATACTATGCTTAATGCCTTTACCGTTTAACTCATTCGGTAATTGCTCTTTGACTTTATTGATACGCGGACGTACAATAATGACATGAACTGGTGAGATTTTTTCTTGGTTAAGCAATACCACCTAGGGATAGGGGAGTAGGACAACCAATTGTATTTACTTCTGTTTGTAATGCGTTGCTAATTGCTAGGGGAGGCTAGGGATAGCAAGCCGGTAATTAGTAATAGGCCCTTTTCGCCGAGGGATCGGGTTAAGGGGAGGCCAAGAAAGTTTTCATGCAATTAGATAATAACGCCGTTTAAACAAGAGGACTAAATAAAAGAGAGAGGATTAGATGAAATTGTAAACCCCAACAACTTCATTCATCCATTGCTCAAATTTCGTCAATTGAATCACGCATTGCATATTTATTTTCTGTCATTGCATCCACCACAACTATTGATTTTTCTCCGCAAGTCCTACGATTTTAATTCACGCGAACAATTAGGCCTTTCGAGTCTCATGGGAAGAACGATAATGGGATTTACTATTTTTATTACTTGATACGATTTGGTACACTTGGCAATCCGCTAACAACTGTGTCAAACATTTTATGTCCTGTTCTGCATCTCAACTTTCAATTTTATTACATGATGAAGCCTGATTTTAGCAGAATACTTATTTAGTCAAATTAACAAGATCCGTTGTACAAAACTGCTATAGTGGCCAAGTGTCTTGGTGCTTTGGTGTATAGCCTTTGCTTGATTGTGTTTTCTGAGTTGAACCATGTGCTTTTCACATGAAATATAGTAGTTCCTTATGCTGTTGTGAATTGTAGCAAAAGCTTTCAACATCAAAATAGTCTTGAATAGTCATGATAATTGGTTTCTAAAACATCAAAGGAAAGAAAGAAGTAATTTGAAAAGTGCAGTTCACAATATGAGCATTACTACTTGGTTATAAATTTTCTTTGAGGCAAATTCTCAATCCATTTGATTATCAGCAGTGTAAACAATAAATCTGTTATGTTTGGTTCAACTTAAGTTTTTTTGTCTGTGTTTTTTTATTGTTTTTTAATCTATTCTAGAACTATTCATAGGTTCTGTTTGAGTGCATCCTTTCTTGAAAGCTTTATTTATTGCTTGTCTTGATTGTTGTCTCGGTTTTGTTTCAATATGTATGCATTCTTATATGTTGTTCCTAATTGGATCTTTTCTTTGCTTTCTTCATCTATTCTAGAGTTGTCTTAGGCAATAGACCTGCTGTGCTTTCCTTGTTTGTGGTTGTCCTGCTTGTCTGTAGTATCTGCCCATTGCTTAGCCTATCCATTTCTTGCTTGAGAAGCTGTTACACTTTGGTTTCTGGAAATTTGAAAAAGGTTTATGTGCTTCGTAGCATCTTAGGTGGTGGTGGCCTTGAAGACTATCCAGCCTTGTACTGTCAAGGGACAATCTCCCTTCCAAACCTTTTATGTGTGTGGCTTTATATTTCTAAAGAGAAGCCTTGAGTGTAGTAAGACTTGTGAGGCTAAATTAGCCTAATTTCTTTGGCAATTTGAGAGACATAATTCAGTATTTTGCTCACTATTTTAGATTGTTCATTGTGCAGATTGATTAAGATGGGATGCAACCCGTGGAATCAAAAGAGAAAGTTTTATTACATTAAAACTGATTATTGAATTCTGTTGCATTCATTTTATAATCTGATTGCTGATTCCTTGATATACTTACGATTTTGAACGGGAAGTGTTGTTTTCATGGTTTAATTAGGCATGTTGAATGCTGATTCTGATTTGACTAGCTAACCAACCAGTTTATTATTACACATTCCATTTTGTTCCTGGTTTGGTATTTTGATCTGCATTATCAGTCTGATATTATATGTATGCTGAAATGGATTTGCTAAGACCTATTGAAACTTGGTAGATGAGTTATGAATTTGCAAATACTGTTCTGATTGGTTTGTAAGCATTTCTGGATTGCATTAATACTGTTTCACTGCCAATATCTCATTCAGTTTTACAAAAGTGACTAAAGCATTTCATTTCCAATTTTAGTTGCATGATTGAATGAATTAGAATACTAGGGTATGAACAATATCATAACATTCTTGTTCTTTGGATAGACTAGTTTAGTCCATCACTTTTGACTAGCTTGGATTGATGTTTAACCAGTTCTGTTCTTATTTTGAATTATATATAATCTGATTCTGGTTCATTGTCCATGAACATTCGTATTTGTTGGACTGCTGGCTTTGGTGTTAAATTTTAGTGTGCAGAGCTAATCTTTAGTTGGAAATTACACGAATAGAAGTTGCATTCTGCACAAAAGGGAGTTTCTTTTGATTCATTGTTTGTTTAAATTGATTTTGTTATAGATTATAATTTGTTGGATTGCATGATCTGCTGAGTTGGCTACTTTGATTGGAATTCAGTTGGCGCAAGAGTTTAACTGAGAAATAGTAGTAGTAACATTTCAAGTGGAGTTTTGAATTGAATATCAATTTGAGAACAAATAGGAGTTTCTTCCAGTCTCATCTGCATTGAACCGAGAAAGGAAAGTTTCTTGTCTGTTGAATATTGTTTTCGTGCAAATTGTATTAGCTAAGGAACACTGATCTAAGTTGATATCCAATTTGTTTATAGGTTTGGACACCAAGTTGTGTGATTAGTTGATATCAAGAATTAGGTCGTGAATTTTCTACAGAGTTGGAACATGACTAGGACAGGGAAGACCTTAAATTGATGTGTAACTCTTCTTGCAATCTGTTTGCAAAGGGTCTACTAATCCACGTGTTTTGATACTGTTTTGCAGGAGTGGTGAATGAGATCCAAGGGAATTGAATCCAGAAGCTTGATGCTGTCAGGAAAACAAGATCTGGGCACAAAAGAGTTGAACAGTAGCATAGTTTAGTGTTTTTTTTTTTTTAATTTTCTTTGTATTTGATGGGCTTATGTCAGCCCACTGTTAGGTTTTTTTTTTTTTTTGGTTTGTAAAGGACCTCTTATAAAGTCCAAGTTTGGAAGAGTCCTTGGTGCTCTTTCCATTCTTGGCACTTTTTCTTGATTGCTTTCTTTAATTTTTGCATAGCTATACAGGTGAATGACTTTTTAGTCAAAGCTCATCATAGGGTTAGAATTTTATCTTGCTTGTTTGCATGTTATTTTAGTGTTTTACGTTTAGGTGTGACCTTTGTCACATTAGAGTCCGTACGTTTTAGGGGTCTTAGAGTCCGCCAATTGTCTTTGTGTTTGTGTGTTCTTTTATTTTAAAAGTAATTTTACTTTAAAGGATAATTAGTAAGTAGCTTAAGGCAAATCTGGCTAAGGCAAGACTTGGTATTTAAGTAACCCTTGTGGTTCACCTCTCTTACTTGGGATTTGTCTAAAGTGGAAGCTTTTAGTCCTTTAGATTAAGAAAACTTTTAAAAGCAAAGATGTCTTGCTATAGTTCATATAGGTCTTCTTCTAGGTCTTCTAGTTCATATAGGTTGTCTAGTTTAGATAATGTTGATGAAAAGTTTAAGCAAGCTAGGAATCTTCCATTCTTTGGTAAAGACATAGGTGCATTAACATACCTAGTTTGGGAAAAAGAAGTTGATAAAATTGATCCTTGGTTTTATAGAGAGAGTCAATCTTATGTCCTTAGCATATATCTCTCTAAGTTAGAAGAACATGCAAGAGAGTGGTGGGATGAAAGACAATACCATGTTAGGAAAGGTAGAAAGTCCACCATTAGGGATTGGTATGATTTAAAAGCTTGCATGAGAAGAAAGTTTGTACCATCAAGCATTAAAAGAAACCTAGAATTAATTAAGGATTGCATTGAAGATGGCAAGATATTTCTTGAGAGTCTATATAATCATGGGTTTCTTAGGAGAGAATTAGAATTTGGGGCAAGACTTAAAGAGATGAAGGACAAGAAAAGAGAAAGAGAGGAATTAAGAAGAGAAGAAGAGAGGAGAGAAAAAGAGAAGAGAGAAAGAGAAGAAAAAGAAAGAAGAGAAAAGAAGAGAGAAGTAGAGAAGAAGAGGGAAGAAAAGAAGAAGAGAGAAGAAAAGAAGAAGAGAGAAGAGAAAAAGAGAGAATAGAAAGAGAGAGAATAGAAGAGGATAAGAAAAGGAGAGAAAGATAAGAAAGGGAAAAGAAAGAAAAGGAGGAAGTGCTACTGATAGCAACTTTGACTCCAATCATTATTCACTCTTCCAATTTTGATTTCTCTTTCCAACCAATTGCCATTCCATATTTTAAGCAAACTTTTTCAAAATATGGCAATTCAAATCTTGAGTTATTGTTATCTTTAAGAAAACAAGTAACTCAAGACAATATTGAATTTGGACTTCTAAAATTTTCAAAGATGATAAATCAAAATACTAGGAGTCCTTATTCACTTATGTTTATATAAAACTTCCTCTTTGGATTGATATTAATTGGAGATATATTTGATGCATATTGCAGATTCGTGTTTAATCCAGGAGGAAGAAAAAGTGGATCTAAAAGAATACGGCCACTCCAAGATGGCCATGCTCCCAAGACTGTGTGGAGCTTCTTCATAAGGCGACTGCCAGATTTGAGGACAATTCTTTTTTTTAAGAGGGAGGGTATGATGGAATCCTTCTTGACACAGTCCTCTTTCATGTAATTTTACATTTTCATTGTATTTGTAGCTTAGGTTGCAAGGAGCTTGGGTCACTATAAATACCCAGCTCCTCACATGTATTTGGCACTTTTGAGATTAATGAGAATTGAGATTTCTAAAATAGAAACCATTCTCTCTTGAAAGTCACAAGACTAGAGAGTCCAAAAACTTCCTCTAACCACCTTCCAAGGCACACTTCTTCACTCTCATTTTCCATTCCAAGTGCTTCTCTCTCATCATACGTCACATTGCGTCACCATTCCTCCATGCAAATCCAGTCTTCCAGTGCCACGTCCTTCCAACGCGTCAGCCACGCTTTCATTCGCTTCAGCGTCACACACACTCACATTTCTCATATTCACACTCATTTCGTCTTCCTCGAGAGCGCCTCACAGATCTCTACCTTTCTTCTTAGAGCCAGCTCTTCCATTGCATCTACAGAGGTTATTTCCCTTCGCTTATCTCCCAACCACATCTTCCTTTAGGGTTTCCAACCCCTTTCTACCATTTTTACTGAATAACCTCCTCAATATAGGGTCCCTTCATCATCTAGATACTTTCCACCGATTATGTTCTATTTTCCACCGTTTAAAACTACCTTTGCACCGATACAAACCTTTTCCACCGTTCAAACACCGTTTTACATCGATTAATCGGTCCAATTGGTGTTTCACCGTTTGAATTAGGGATTTCCCCTTCATTTATGGTTTCCGTGAGTTTGATCTCACTTTCGGTCCGATTAAGTTCGAGATCGTCTCATCCTTCGAGCATCGTCATTTCCGCTGCGTCATTTCTCATTTGCAAGAAGCTTTGAGGATTTTCGTCAAGCCTACGCCCATTCTCTCGGAGCATTCATCCATCAATTTGGGTTTAGGGTGTTGTCAAAAAAAATGTTGTCTATGTATCATTATCCTTCATTAATAAAATTGTAGGTTGTACAATCATAACCTGGCCTGACCGTCTCGATTATTTGCTTCGATTGGAGGTTGATAAGAAAGAGATGGAGACGTCACAATCTAGCAGGTTTGTAAGTACCTGAAGAATCGCAAAAAAGATGTTAATCTTTGTAAGAATCATTCTAAACCAATAACCAAAATGCAAATGCATATTATAACTTCCTAAGTGGCTACATATGTATCTGGTGCCCTACATACAGGTATAAATGTTTAAGGCACCTAAAAACCCTAAAAGAAAAGTCCAATGACATTCGGTCAACCTTCAACTTATACTTATGTTAGTCTGTCTCGACCTTTATTAGTCTAAATCACCCATCCCAACATTCAATTAAAGTCTTTTAATATAACCATAACTATCTTTTAGTTGGGATTTAAAAAAAACATTCATTTCACATAACTTTTAATCATATAATAATATTTATTATGATATTAATTATTATAACTAAAACTGAATTCTCATAAATTATTGTTATTATTACTATTATTATTAATATGAAATTAAAATAATATTATAAAGAAATAAATTTTTATTCTCTATAAATTTCACCAAAAAATCTTTCTTATATTTTATAATATGTAAATATTACAAGATAAATTTACACAAATTCATAAAATAACAATTTTAAAAAAATATATATCTTTATCTTAACTTAAAATATAATGGCAACGGGAGGTTATAGGCGGTTTAAATAAAAAAAGAAAACAAAAGGGCGGGGTAACGAGATGTTATGGGCGGTTTAAATGAAAAAAAAAAGGATAGAAAAGGATGGGAGGCTGAACAAGAAAACATCAAATGTCAAAAATATTCGACGTATGACATGTGTTTTTTTTCAATTTATAGGTCAAATCCTAGTATAATTTGACGTATCATTTATATTTTTAAACCAGAGAATTTGAGAAAGACGTTCCGAGAATTCTATTCAGACATGGCTTCTTCATCATCATAAAGAAGAAAAGAGAAGGTTGCCCGGATTGCAAGAAACACAAACCCATATGGATGGATAAGTGATGAAGAGATCCGAGTAAAGTTTTTATACTAGAGACATTTAAAAACTGTAGTTCCTCAAAGGTATCTCGACCTGCAATCGTTCAAGAAAGAAGGTTTCGTTTTTCAAGAATGGATTGCATATCAAGGGATTACTGATTTTGTCCAGATAAAAGGAAATTGCTATCCAGATCGTGGGGGAGGCCTTAGGCACCTTTATAGCTTGGCCTAAGGCCTTCATCATTCCATATTTTGGCCCACCAGCAGTATTGTATTCTTATTTTTATTATCTTAAATCTTCAAGTTATAATTAAATTATTCCTAACTTCTGTAAATGTGACTTGCAGGTCTACTGACCAGAGAAACAAGCAATGGCTCAACCTGAGGCTCGTGTGCAAGCAGAACACGATGATCCTCTATCCATATTGATGTCAAGATTACCTTAGTTGAAAAAACAATCGGTAGCGGTGCAGTGGGAGTTAAGAACGTTTGACGTCTAGTTCGATATTCCATTGTATATTGAAATCCAGGATGCATATGAGCTGATTGGTGGAGATAGAATGTTGAACATTTCATGCATACAACTGTGGTGTGTGTAAGTTTGTTATTTGTTATTTTCCAATTTGTATATTATTAGTATTATGACATTTTAATAAATATACTTAACTTTATTCTTATAGGTACATGGACATCGTCGCAGTGGAATCAGGTCGAGAGTCAATTTATGGCTTTCTTGAACCTCAGACCATCCAATCATCTGGAAACACATTAGATTCCTATATGCAAACATGGATGACCGAGTCTAAGAGAGAGATATATATGGTGCCATACACTGATGCGTATGTTTTCCCAAGATAGTCAACTTCTATCAAATTTTAATCAATAAACTCACTAGTTGTTGGTACATGATAGGGGCCATTGGCAACTCATGGTGATCATTCCAAGCACAAGTTATATGGTTTTGTTCTCTTCACAGGAAGATGAAACCGGAGTTGAAGTCATTGATACAAATGTGAGTATTACACTCATTCTTATCAATTCATTATCATATGAATATATTAACTTTTGTTTCTAATGTTTCAAATTTGTTTAGAGTTCTGACTAGGACCAGAGGACAACAAATTGATATTATATATCCTATACAAACTTAGTAAGATGTTCCAAACTAAACAATAAATGAGATAAATATATTTGCATTGTTCCAAACAGGTTCATAACTAATAAGTGGTTATAATAAAAATTTAACAAGACCATTAAGCATTGATGCAAATAGAGCAGAATATCAGATGATTCATGCAATATTCAAAAGCAAAAAGTGTTACTTTGGACTTTGTATAAAAATTGTAGCACAGGGATATAACATAACAGAATAGATCCTTTTGATTGGATTTCAAGCTTTTTATTCATGCAATAATATGCTGAATAATAATAAGGTTCAACAGAATAATCTTGGTCCATTTCAAGCTTTTTACTTTAATTAGTAACAAAATGAAGAAAAATAAATTGCATTGCTTAACTAAAAATCATAGTGTCTTTCTTGAACAAATTTACCAAAAAAGTATTCATTTTGACCTGTTAAATCATCCACTAGTATTAATTTTACTTTAATTAGTGTTGTAGCATATACAATGCAGCATAAAGTGTTGCAGCAGCCCTCTTTGCTCTTTCTTTGATTTCCTCCTCTGCATAATGGTTAACATTTTCAAGACTGTAACTGTCTTGAACAATATAACCTTCATAATAGTATTGAGAAATTGAATTTAGTTTGAATCCAATAATAATGCTTATGTTTCTTCATCTGTCATCAATTCATAGATTGCCAGTGTTAAAGATGTTTAATTTTTTAATAACCACTTTAATGTTTCATATAGAAAGTTTTCTGATTGATTGACACTGTGAAGTTGTTAATAGCTACTAGCTAGTAAGGTTAGAAGCTGCAAATTTCCATCCACTAATAAGGAATTGCTGAAATAAAGTTCTGAAACAATTCAACTGAAAAAGGAAAGCATTGGTAGATAAGAACTATATATAATATCCACTAATATATGTAATTTCATGTCTAGTACCTGAACTTAAGTCTTTTTCTTTTCCCCAAACATTGTTCTAGAACATATCTACTTTATCAAAACCTTTCTCCTTCATCATTCTCAATTTTGCTTGTTCCTGCAAAAACACTCATCAATATCTAGTTGTTCACAAAAGAATGTTTATGGTGTGAATAGTGTCAAAGAGAGTCAGACAAGTCATCAACACTTACCAAATATAACTGATATACTCCTACCTACGAAAATGATTAAATTTTATGCCTATATCCTATTAAGAAATTTATCTGAATTATACTTACCTCGGAATGTTGTTTTTGTACAACTTCCTCTTGTTTGTTTTTTGAGCTCGACATGGCAGCTGGTCTCAAGCTGAAATAAGAAAAGGACTAAGTCGCTTCAACATAAAGTTAACACAAGATAAAATAGCCAGTCAAAACAAGGGTAACTAACAAAAGTTACAATAAGAAACTTATGATGCAGACAACTAAAAGGAAAACCAAGTATAACTGTGAACTTACCAACTCTCATTCCATCAGTGGAGAGAAAAGACACGAGAAATGAATATATTAAATACATTCATTTTAAGAATCTAGTGTGTCATATTCTTCGAAGACCCCAAACTGCAGAAAATTTTTACAGAACATACAGATAAAAATTGGCAAGAAATACAGCCTCGCTGAAAGGTACCACAATGACTATAAATGTACACAAGATGACAAAATAATTTTAAACAAACTAATCCTGAAAACTAGAAATGAACTAGAAGAGCTAAAACAAAAAAGAATAACAGATAACACAATAAATATCCTCTCAAGCCAATCTCTAGAGCTTTCCTCATCATGAAGATTGATAATAATGTCCAGGTCATTTTCATTGTATTTTGAACAATTATGGTATTGCATGTTGTTCCCTGACTTCTCTCTTAAATTAAGTATTTGATCACTAAACAAGAAATTTCAGAGAAACTTACACTAAATTTTCTGGCACATCTTTTGGAGAAAAAATTGGAGGCACTATAATCATAACATCCTCATGATCCGGATCCATGAAACCACCTTTATCTATGACAGAACACAACACAAGCCACTAACTTTTAATAACTGCCATTAAACACACCACAAACATTATGTTGAAGTAACAGAAACATTGAAACAAAATATTCACCAAAAAACGGTTCTTCTGGCTCTGACCAATTACGCTTCTTCCTCCTGGCAACATCAACATGGACTGGAATCACATGCTGGTAGTCCGCCATCCCTTTATATTTTTTTAAAATACATAAATGAAATCAACCGCATAACTCGTTTAAGAAGTTGCATAAATCTAATTTAATTAAATCTATTAAAGAAAAAAGAAAAATAGCACTTTCAAGTGCCTAACCGTAAAAGAAATAAGCTTCAGTAACTCGAGCAACGATGTTAGCACAGAGACTTTTCTCTTGCTTCCGCTCACCTTCCGGTTGATTTTCTTGCTCCCAATTTTTCATTCCGGAGCTGCTAGAAGCTTCTTCGGCTTCACGAACACTGGGAGACTTTCTCTTCGAAATTT
This sequence comes from Vigna mungo, assembly GCA_036885675.1. Lineage (NCBI taxonomy): Eukaryota > Viridiplantae > Streptophyta > Magnoliopsida > Fabales > Fabaceae > Vigna > Vigna mungo. The sequence continues at coordinate 34,857,811 of CP144700.1, forward strand.
TGAGAAGCGGAGTTTTGGTGGGACGTAGCTCCCCAAATACAGGGTACGAATACGTGTCTTCTGGACGGAAATAGAGCTCTAACGTGTTTGATTTTGAACTTCGAGCCTAAAACATCACTCCAAAAGCAAAAATTAACAGAAGCTGCAATCAGCGTGAAGGAATTAGAAATAAAAAGCCATAAAAAATTCACGTACCTTAAACAATGTCACATTGCCTCGACACCACTGCAAAGCAAGCCATCCACCCCGACAACAACTTCGAAGCAACGAGTTGATGGAAGACGACCTGAGGAAAAGCCGATTAGGATTCGATGCAAAAAACCCTAAGATGGAGTAGAAACCTTAAACTGACCGATTGATCGGTGTAAATCAATGTTTAATCGGTGTAAAGGAATTATAATCTGTAGAATGTGATTGTAATTGGTGGAAAATGTGGTAAATGATATTTCAATCGGTGGAATCGAAGATAAAGGCAAAAAAGATGAAGGTATGTAAGAAACCCTAGCAGTAGATGTCGTTGGATGATCAGTGAAACAAAAATGCAGATATGTGAAGAGAAATGGAGGCTTACGGCTTAAAAACTCTTGAGAGAGAAACTTTCGAGAGAGAATGAGAACCTTCTGATGCTCGCGGGAGTGAAATGAGTGAATGAGAGTGTTTCTCACGAGAGAGGAAATGTTTAATGAAGATGTGGTTTTGTTATGGTGCCCTGCCAGTTAGGGTTTCTGCGTGAAGATCTGTGTGAAGATGCTTCAGAGTTGACCGGTCCATAGATGGAGTCAAGACGGTCAAAGAGATATTATAACCGGTCTTTCAGACTCTGGCATAATATATTTTAAATTATTTACAAGTTTTACCGCATTAGATATTATAACTTATTTCTGCATTAGATATTATAACTTATTTATATAATTACGTTATAATATGATCTTTATAAAAGCTCATTCTTCCACTAGTGATAGATTGTTTTAATGGACAAATCATGGATAGACATGTCTTGAAATACAAGTCAATATATGAGAGAGTTGAATACCTTCTTGGATTTTGCATGCACTAATAGTGGTGTTAGAGAAAAGATAATATGTCCATGTTAGAAATGCAGTTTTAAAAAATGACAAAGTCATGAAGAAAGAAATATATGAACACTTAATTATTACACCTTTTCCAAAAGGATATTCAGGGTGGCTTCTACTGGGAAGGGAAGAGTAGATAACGAAGCTCCTCAAGTAATGGCCGAAGAAGATGGTGGAAGAGTTGAAATGATGACGAGATAGGTGCAAAGTTAAGCTATACTAGAAGTCATAATGGGACATATTTTTTTGAGTTAATGCAAGATAGACAACAAAGCTTATATGAAGGATGTGATAAACATTCAAAGCTTTATTTGTTGGTGAAGTTGTATCACATCAAATGTTTATGTACAATAAATGGCAAAACTATGTCTATGATAGTGAAGTTGCTAGCAGACACATTTGAACATACTGAAACTCCAAATTCATTTTATGAAGAAAAAAAAGTGATTAACAAGCTTGTTCTTTATTATACCATAATTTATATTTATCCGAACGATTATATGTTATAGGTTGGAGAAGAAGAATAAAATAAATATCTGCAATTTTAGTAGGAGTTATTTTTTACGTTACCAGAGATTTTAACCCCCGAAAAATATATTTTCCGCGGTTACTGGGAAAACCGGCGTCACAAAATTACCGACGGTTTTTTGCGGGGGTTTTGTGAAAACCACCGGTATTAACGGAGGTTTCTCCAAAATACACCGCCAGTATTTGCAGAGGAGAGGTTTTGTTGAAACCGCCGGCAATGCAATGCTGATCTTTTTTTTGTATTATTTATAATTTATTTTATTAGGATAAAAACTCTTTAATATATATCAATCACACAATCAAATAATTTGACATTAAAATTGAATATTATAAAATAAATAATACAACAAATTGTTCAAATAATGCATTACATTTATACTTAATTACACCTTCTAATAAACTAATAAAGTCCTCTTTAAAACCTATGATACAATACTAATCTCACATAATTACTGAAAAATTTCCATTAAAATGTTCTAAAGTCTAAAAATCCAGCAGAGATGTTGGGTGAGCCCTTCTATTGTGTTTGACATTATGTCTTTTTTTCCTTTGATGACCCACTGGTATCCTTAACCTTAAAACAATATATTTTAAGAGAAATAGAATAGAGGTTACAATGGTAAAGCAAACACATTTACTGGCAAGACCTTTAGTTTGCAGTAAAGTAACAAGCACACTCAGAGAACCCAAAACTTGTACATCATCCCCTTTGGTAACATGTGCAAGCAAAACCTCCCTACACCAGTTGCGGTTCACGAAGACAAAAAGAAGTAATCAGAACTGTGTTAGCAAAGTCCAAGATCTAAGATATTACATTTTATTTGACAGAATAGAAATTGCATATTGTCAAATCAATTACTCAGCAAAAAGTAAAGGAATGATGTTTAAGCAGCCATGACAAGAATAAAATACTTCAATCTGACATATCAACAAAATCGAGTTTAAATTCCGGTGAAAAGAATGGCCCTTACCTTAATGTCAAATTTGAACTGCTGCTGAGAATAAAAGGACTTACTTTTCCACTTTGGATTCATATTGTGAGCATAACTTGTGTAACTTAGTTGTGACATCAAGTTCCTCTTCGGCATCCTGCACCAGCCACATTTTGATGATATTTTAGTATGTTGAGCTAACTAATAAATTAGATCACTGCTACAAAACAATTATCATTCAATATACATTTTCAAAGGAAGAAACCATTGATTAAGTTCAATCAATAAAAAAGAACATTCTGCAGCAGACCATAAATCAATACTACAAATTTGAAGAAAAAAAAAGGATGGACAATATCATATTGGATAAAATCTACAAAACGGGTCACGAACCTCAATAATGGAGCAAATAAAGACATTATAATACAGGATCAATAATTAGAATGGATCTTCCTCTGTCTTCCGCTGTAATACCTGACAATAAGATATGGAGAGAAAAATGATTACCGTAAGAAAAACAATGAGCATATAGCAACGACCAAAATAAATAGAATGCCATAAAAACAGAGTAATATACAAAGAACCAACCATTTTAAGCCTCTCATTTGAATCCAGCAAACTTTGGTCTTGATTTCGTTCCTCCTTCCTTCTTTCTTAAGCTAATCATACATTAACAAATATTTCATAAGATAAAAAGGCTAACGGGAAGGAAAATACTAAATACAACAGATATATCTGTGAACAATTGATATGTTAACAAATATGTATTCCCATCAATCAATTAAAAGAAAAAAACAACTCTTTTTTTATCAATGAAATCGTAAATCATTCAAAATTTTAGACGCAAGAGAATGTAACTGAAATCTGAATAGATACCTGAAGAATCTCTTTTTCAAGTACAACCTTCGTTAATCTAAATTGAACAGAATCTAACTTGATCTTACATTGCAGTTGAACATGAACGCAAACACAGGTTGATTTGATATCCAAAACAAAAAGAGGGATGAATAAGAACGAAAGCAACACTTCATAAAATAATTCATCCACAAAAGGAATGACACCTTTTGAGCCTTCAAACCTTGAATCTCAAATTGCAACTGCTTAGTTGATTCATCGACCTTTCTTCTTTTAGTTGAAAACTGGGACCGAGTACCCAGTTTCATCTTCAATCCAGAAACCTAAAACAGCAGAATATTGAAAAAAAAAACTTTTTGTCTTGGTTGTTTGTGAGGAAAATAGCAATTGAGATGAATAAGTGCTTCCACCCTTGAAAACTTTGCATCGCTCATGCAATGTCATAGCCTGCATAATGGAAATTAATTAAGAATACGAATAACATAGATAGTGTCATCCTTATTACATTTTAAAGCTTTTATCATGTAGTATTATGACATATTACTAGATGGTTCACCTCTCCATTTTTTTGCATATTTTTATGTTATTGAACGACATTGCTGGTTGCATTCAGTAGTTAGCCTCTCATTCCCTTTTTCATTTCTTTATTAAAGGTAACCATTGTGGTTTCAAATCTCTATCTTATTGCTATGTTCCTTGTATGAATGGAAGAGGAAGTTCTGATCACGACTGATTTACAAACTGTCATGCATTTATATTGGCTAGTTTTGGTTTTTAATTACCATTTTTCTTCCCAAAATATGAAAGTCCATCCTAGCAGACTAATGGAATAGTGCATATGTTCTCTCAGTTTTATTATATATATGTTTTTATACACTTGCCTCAATTATTGATTTATTTTAGTTTTCTATACAGAATTTATTCAAAAGACTTAGTTCTAAAGATTCATTGATTTACTCACTTCACTCAGTCGCGTTTTCTTCAAAACAACATGCTTGGACCTTATTCATAATAAACATAGGCTACTAATTTCAAAACAAAATATATTCTACACTTTTCTATACCAGTAAATTAATAGTAATAATTACTCAGCTTCATCATTTTAGATCTGCTTTCAAACACAATCACCTATTCACAAACAGAAATACCCAACTGAAACCTAAATCCCTTCAATCTCTATATCTATTACTTTTCTATATACACACACAAATAATTTATATTTGTAGAAATCACAAAAAATATTAGAGAGGAAGATAACTAACCGGGAGACCGACGACAATACTTAGTAAAGATGGCTTATTATTCCCAACCCTCAGCTTCACTCTGTCACTAAATGTTAATTTAAGGAACTCCAATCCCCCATACACAGTACCTGCATTTATACAGAAAATGGATAAGTACAAGAGGAGATTATCATAACAAAAAATGGATTGAAAATATATCATTACCTGAAAGTTGACCATTGATGAAAACATGCAAAGCATGGCCAGCTAACATCACGGTAAGAACAGGAGATTGACCTCTCTTTATAAAACCTTCATTTGTATCAATATTGACACTGGAAAAGGGACAATAGTTTATTACATGGAGCGAGGATACGAATAGTAAGTGTCACGAAGCTAAACATTTCCATTATTAGTTTTTTAGAAGTCATGATACATGATCAGTTGAAAGATACTTACTATGTCATATACCACAAATAATCTGTAGAATCTAGGGTGATATTAACCTGCTCCCAGAGTGCATATGCTGTTAAGGGATCATCTTCACTGGACAAGGCTGGCTCTTCATTGTATGACCGCCAATCAAATGCAGTGTTCACAGCAGTCATCTTCTGCAGATAGCTTTGAGCACCAACCTGTTTACATACATACCATTGACAACATGAATATTCATACTTGGAAAAAAAGAACCCAATATGAATACAGAGGTTTTCTACTCAAAATCTGTCTAATGTTTCTGTCTTTGAACAACAAAAGAAGTACTGAACATTACAATTCGTATGAGAAATATGTTAGTGACAGAAAAGTTCTGCACAAATAATTTCTGGCTACACTCCTTCATAAAATAAAATAAGCTTGATAAAAAGTATTATCTTGCTCTTGCAGTATTGAAAACTTCAGTTTTGCAATCAGGAAGGATGCTGATAGACCAAGGTGGTAGGTCATATTTTCCATTTCCAAATATAACTGTAGCGGAAGATTTGGTGTCCTAGTTTCCAAGGAATGCAGCATAAGTACCAGAAGTCTTGAACACACATGTACCTAAAGTGAGATTAAAACAAACGCAAAAAAAAAAAATTCAACAATTTTGTTAAGTATTTTTCATAAGTCACATCCTTGTTTAGGGTCCTTACCTCAAGGTTTTTACCAGGCCATGTCACTGTGGGATCTACAGACACTAAAGCTGGCTCACACAGCTTTATTGCTTTATGCAAATCCCTCAAATCCCCCCATTTTGGCTCATTTAAAAGTCCTGACATAGTTAAACAAGCTTCAGACTAATATGAATATGTACAATTTGCAAAAGCATAGAAATTAATATTCACCCCAAGCATCAATATAAGCAAGTAATTAAAAAAAATCTTCTAAATAGATTCAAATTTGCATGGTGTCATCATTCAAATCATGTCAACAAATTAACCAAATGTCTCAACCTACCGTATTCATCAAGGAGACCATGACAGTCATAGCTGGTAGCAATAAAGGGGCCACCTGATGTCTGATCAAAGTTAGTTCCTCCATGGAACTGGATCCAAAAATGATACATTTTAGACTCAAATCAAAGTTTCCAACGGATGAATACATATTACATAAAAAGGTGTTGACATTGGCCAACAGATAGACCGTAAATGCAATGTTCCAACCTACCATGTAGTAATTAACAAATGAACCGCCATTCTATACGAATCTTGCAACTGAGAAGGTCATGTCTTCTGCAGGTCTACGAGGAACCGCGCCACCAAACTCAGTGTACCTGCAGAACACGAAACATAAACTGAATACAGGATCCAGACCAGTTATTTATTACTATAATTTATTTGTCGAACATACCAGCCACTCCAGTTCTCTGTCCACATTTTGGGTTTGTACTCCTTGTTAGGAGTGAAGTTTTCACAGTAGTATCCATTGCAGGCGAATTGGAATTACCGGAAGAAGAGAAGAGAATAACATTCACTGCAGAGCTATGATAAGAGAGGTTGCTGAGATAGGAAACTACGGGAAGCTTCTCCGTCCTCGATGGCTTTATCGACCAAAACTGCAAACACGAGAAAACGAATCAAGCGAGTAATTAACCCTAATCACAAGCAAAGAGCAAGAGCGAGAGAGACCTTGATGTCGAAATCGGCGCCGGCGGTGGCAAGAGTTGCTGTGAGGGGGTGAAATTCGAGAGTTAAGAAGGACTTTCTCTCGTGCCAGATAATTTGAACCGTGCCACCCTTCATTCCCTTCAGATTCGGAGGTTTAGGTTTAGAGTGTAGAACAAGAAGCCACTCAGACACTGAAAAATGGATTTTTATGCGCCCCTTTACACCATTCTTCATCTCTTCTTCTATTTCATCTTTTTATTTAACCTAATACAAAATATAATTGCGGTTTTCAACTACAACCCCGGAAAGTAGTGTGGGTTTCGTAAACCCCCAAAAATAAACCTCTGCTAAAATAAGTTATTTTTGTAGTGAATGCATCCCAAATAATTTATTTAATTGATCGTAAATACACAAATGGACTTTCAAATATGCCTGGCAATCTTACGTGGCAGAATAATATAATGCGAACAAAGTTAAAGAAGGATTCTGTTAAATTTGGAACAACTCAAAGAAAAATAAATAAATTATTTTTCTAGTTAGATAACGTTATTACGATTTGTTCTATTTTCCTACCTGTAACTTGTGATACTATTTCACCATGAAAAAAGTCTCTTTAACAACTCTTTTTTGACAACATTTTGACAACGCATACCTGACAGTCTATGATTGGTCCATTTCAAATATATTTTTAATCATAAATTCAAACATGCCAATAAAATGATGACACGTGTCCTGTTGTCAAAAAGTTGTTAAAAAAGAGTTGTCAAAATATCATTGTCCTTTCATCATATTTCGTGCTATATTTTACTATTCATGAGTATGATTAAAATTTCATCTTGATATTACTAAAATATAATATATCATCTCTTGTTCACGTTGATTAAGATTCATGAAATAAATGTTAAATAAGCCAACTAGTAATATTATCATAGTCTCCGAAGTTGACAAATTTATGTAATTGTAGTACTTCGATAAGGAGAGGCTAGTTTCATATACCTAAATGATAATAAGGTGATAAAAAAATGATAGTTTTAAGATTTATCTTTTTTCAGTTGAATACTTTCACAAACTAAAATGAAAGTTTAAGGTAAGTCAAAATGATGTTGAGGCTACATGCATATTGTTACATGACTTTGGTGCGTTGTGTGAAAAAATGAGGGGATTTGTGTTAGAAAAAGAGAGGAAAAAGAAAGATAGAATAACATAAGATAAGTGCATAAATATAGTAAAGATTCGAAACATCCTGATGAGCTGGTATGGTCTCCTCCTCCTCCTTCCAAGAATAACCACCACTCAAAGATATACCAATTTTGAATTACACCACCTTCTTCTCTCTTATCCCCGCTGCTCCAATCCACCACCTAACGCCCTCATCAGAAGGAAAAATGAGGTAAGGAATTTTCAGCGTTCTTTTCTTTCTTTTTTTTCTGGTGAGGGCGTCATCATCTTCATCCACTTCGCATCTTTCCAGTAAACCCTTTCAGGGGGGAAAACTAACACAACCAACCATGCCTACTTCGCAACCCTAACCTTAATTCCTTCACCCTCTCAACTTCCTCTTCAACAAAATACGCCATATGGCTATTACATTCCGATAAGAGCAACATATAAATAACTGCAAGCCTTTCCTTAACGAAAACAAGACCGTGCAACTGTCCGTACGAGGTAGAGGTTTCTTTTCTTTTTTTGTTTTATTGCTGTTGTTATTATTATTTAGATGGAGAAAGTAGAGAAAAAGGGAAAAGAAACCAAAGAAAAGAAATGGACGCGGAAACTGGAGTTACCGTCGATAATGGGGAACCCGAAGAAAGAGGTTGCATTCGACGACGACATATTGGCGTCACCGAGGGATGTATTTGGGGTGGCCGTTTCGGGGACGGATTCGGACAGCACGGGGAGCAGCAACTACAATGGGCTTGGATCGCCCGGGGTGGTCTCAAATCGGTGCCTGAGAGACCCGCAGAACCAGCAATGGAAGACGATGATCGACGTGTTGAGGTTCAAGTCCGTTAGAAGATTCTCGACTATTCCTCTGCTTGGGGCGAGTTACGAGATCTCGCGCCGGAGCCTGAGGAACAAGTTGGCTCGTATTCGACCTGCCAATGACGACGATGATTTGGATTCTTGTATTGACATTGACGGCATTGCCACCAAGCCTTCTTGGAGAAACTTCAATTACGCTGACCTCGTTGCTGCAACCGACGATTTCAACCCTGGTATGAATCAACGCCAAATTATTCATCCCTTTTACGTTTTCACTTTTCAATTTATGCACGTTCTTTCTGCACAATTTAGGGGTTATTTGATGCCAAACTTAATTTATGGTATTTACGGCTGTGACTTCATAGAGTTGGTTAAGAAATGCTTGAAAAAATTTTGGTTTAATTGAGCGTTAGATATGTAATATAAATCAGTACTTGGTACGTTTTCACTTACATATCATCATTATTTCACAGATTTTTGCAAGTTTTTTGATATTGGATATTGTATGCATGTTTATATTTGTGTTTATGCAGGGAACATGATCGGAAAAGGTGGTCATGCTGAAGTCTACAAAGGATGCTTACCTGATGGTCGAGTTGTAGCAGTTAAGAGGCTAATGAGGAATGAAAAGGACATCGAGGATACTGTTGGTGATTTCTTGTCAGAGCTTGGAATCATTGCTCACATTAACCACCCAAATGCAACACGCTTGATAGGGTTTGGGATTGACCAAGGTCTCTATTTTGTTCTACAATTGGCCCCACATGGCAGCCTTGCCTCTATGCTGTTTGGTGCAGTTCTGCCTCTACTCCCACTTCTCATTTCATCTCTTCTACTTTCAAGCATAGACAGACTCCCTATGAATAGTGTTAAGGTTACATGGCTAATAAAAGTGACACGTAATATTTCAGGACCTGAATGTCTGGAGTGGAATATAAGGTTTAAAGTGGCTGTTGGGGTTGCAAAAGGATTACAGTATCTCCACCACGATTGCCCGAGAAGAATCATTCACAGAGACATCAAAGCCTCAAATATATTACTCAACAACGATGATGAAGCTGAGGTACTTTGTGTCAGTCTACAATATACTATTGTGTACCTGATCTTTGTTTTGTGGAAAGGTAAAAAAAAAATTCTTGTGATAAACTGCAGATATCAGACTTTGGATTGGCAAAGTGGCTCCCAGATAAGTGGGCTCACCATGTTGTCTTCCCAATAGAAGGCACATTTGGGTACGCATTGCAGCCTTTGCTCTTCTTTGCATATTTTCTTCTCATTGCCACTCCATTTACTGAGAAGCTGCATGATCAATGGCTACAGATATTTAGCTCCGGAGTACTTTATGCATGGAATAGTTGATGAGAAGACTGATGTTTTTGCATTTGGGGTTTTGTTACTCGAGCTTATAACAGGGCGTCGAGCAGTTGATTCAAATAGCAGGGAAAGTCTTGTGATCTGGGTAAGTGCTGAAAAGCTAGCTCTACTAAAATTCTTAATTAGGGAAGATCAGATTACAAAAGTATATGTTGGATATGCTAATAACTTTAGAAAGACAGAGACTGACCAAGTTGTGCTTTGATCAGGCCAAACCACTTCTGGATGCAAAGCTGGTCGAAGAATTGCTAGACCCCAGATTAGGAGCTAATTATGATCTGGCCGAAATGAAGTGTTGCATGGCAACGGCTTCCTTGTGCATCCATCACATGTCCTCTAAGCGGCCATACATGGATCAGGTAAACAAATGAGAACTCTTCCTCATTCCTATTGTGTTAAGTTATAGAATGACATGCCTCATTGATTTTTGGGTAATATATATATATATATATATATATATATATATATATATATATATATATATATATATATATATATATATATATACATATCAGGTTGTGCAGCTACTGAAAGGAGAAGAGGTGCCAGTAGAACTGAATCACAACTCACCTACTCCAAGATCACTCTTGATAGATGCATGTGACCTGGAAGATTACACTTGCTCTAACTATTTGAACGACCTGAATCGCCACAGGCAATTACTGATGGAGTGATGCATTTATGGGAGCTGTGTGCATGTATTACCATTGTGGCTGTTGAAGCTTGTGGAATAATACTTGTATAGCAGTGTGTATTAGTGTGTATTAGTGTGCACGCGTGTGGTGAAGATGACAATGCCAGAAGCTGGGGTCCTTATTGAGGCAAGGGAAAATATCTTAGGTTGTAAATTGGCATGATGAACTTGTACTGAGCACCATAGTCAAGAAGCAACCATTGTTTGTATATGATATGGTTGGCTTACAATTAAGGACTAAGGGCCTCTCTACAACTAACTATTTTTAAACAAAACAATCTAATGACCAAATCATCCGCCAGTGAGCGTCTGTACCTTTTTTATATTATAGTGATTAGTAGTTCCTTTCAAACAATTTCATACCAAACTCACTTCATTCTCACAAGCTTCCTTTTCCATTTCTCCCATTGTAAAACATTCCACAACGTTTGTCGGGAAAGATATTTCTGCCTGACTTTCCTAAGGTTTAAGACTACATACTTTATAATTTAGTTTAAGAATAAAACAAAATTTCTTTTTATAATAGTACGTACGGAAAACATAAAGAATTTAAAAAAGTATGACTCATTCGGTTATGTAATTTTGTTTTCAAACAATAGAATGAAAATTTTGTTCTTCTCATTATAAAATATTCAACAAAGCAACAGCAGTTTCGTTCCATCTCACTTTAGCAGCCTGGAACGCTTGAATGGTCTGCCTTCCTTCTTGACAGAGGGGGAGGTACCTGCACAAGGCACTCTGACGTTCAAGTTAGGAGCGGTTTGATAAATCTCAGCTCACAATTATATATTTTTCATAGAGAAGTTTATATTTTTATTAGGATAGATCAAGATTGTTTTACCTAAATGTGAATAATATATATTTATAAGGCTTTGCGATAGCCAAACACATTGATTAATCATTAAACCAAACAATCAAATTCAATAATACCTGTTAATTGTCCATTAATACCATATTCTCATGCAATATGACTTGTCAATCACTCATAAATAGCGTATGTCTGACCGTCGGTCGGTTGCCTGTTTTGGCCCCATATTCTCCTTAGTCGATCGGTCATCGGGGTATAGTACATTAAGCCCCCCAAGCCCTGAGTAGCAGTTTTGCAAGTGCGAAGGGGTTTAAATATGTCGGACGAGAATGGGACTTCATAAGGACCGTTCCCCAGTGCTTGGTTTTTGCCTTCAACTTTTTGGTTGACGAGAGGGATTTACCTCTCAGTTTTTTCTTCGAGAAGGATTTACCTCTCGGTCGAGAGGCATTTACCACTAGGTCTTTGTCTTTAACCTTCTGTTTGATGAGAGGGATTTACCTCTCGGTCGAGAGGGATTTACCTCTCGGTTTTTGTCTTCAACTTTCTGGTTGACGAGAGGGATTTACCTCTTGGTTTTTTCTTCAACAAGAGAGATTTACCTCTCGGTCGAGAGGGATTTACCTCTCGGTCTTTGTCTTCAACCTTCTGGTGGACGAGAGGGGTTTACTTCTCGGTTTTTTCATCAACGAGAGGGATTTACCTCTCGGTCTTTGTCTTCAACCTTCTGGTTGACGAGAGGGATTTACCTCTCGGTTTTTTCCTCAATGAGAGGGATTTACCTCTCGGCCCAGAGGGATTTACCTCTCGGTCTTTGTCTTCAACTTTCTGGTTGACGAGAGGGATTTACTTCTCAGTTTTTTCTTCAATGAGAGGGATTTACCTCACGACTGAGAGGGATTTACCTCTCAGTCTTTGTCTTCAATCTTCTGGTTGACGAGAGGGATTTACCTCTTGGTTTTTTTTCAACGAAAGGGACTTACCTCTCGGCCGAGAGGGATTTACCTCTCGGTCTTTGTCTTCAACCTTCTGGTTGACGAGAGGGATTTACCTCTCGGTTTCTTTTTCAACGAAAGGGATTTACCTCTCGATCTTCAACATCAACAAGAGGGATTTACCACTGGGCCGAGGGGGATTTACCGCTCGGTCTTGAACTTCAGATTCTTCTTAGGGGGTTGTCTTTGATTTATAGTCCATGGGGGACACACTTTGATTTATAGTCCTGTGACCTGCAAGATACATAATATCAAAAATATAGGCGAGACCGTTCAGTCTTTGATTAAATGTTTGAGGAATCCATATTAGGATGTTTCATGGTCGGAGTGTAACTGCTTATAGCCTTGAGATTGCTTTAGCATCCTCCAATAATTTGACGTGATAAAGTAGATAACAAGATCATAAACTAAATTGAAGACATTTAAGCGGAAGGAAATCTTTTCTTCACACCTGCTTTTGAATTCAAACCTGCATTTGAATGCATATAATATAATATGTGTGACCTTTAAATGCATCTCTAATAACGGTTGACAAACCGTTATTTTCATATGTCATTTTAGACCAAATTACTCCCTTTACTGCTTAGAACGAGCTTAAAATCAAGCAAAACACATAAAATGAGTTAGTAAAGAGTTAAAAGTTGTTTTTAGCGATATTATGCTTGTTTTGCATTGTTTTGCAGTATTTTTGATGAAGGTAAAGAATGGAGTTGAAGGTGAAGGTCTTAGACTCAAAACAGAGGAAGAAAAATGAAGAAAAGAAGAGTCTAGGAACCGCCAAGCAGTAAATTTCACCGCTGGGCGGCCAAATGCGAGGAGAAGGCACTGCGTGGACCCCTGCCGCCGAGCAGTGGCGCGATTTAGGGGAAACGTCGGGTGGCGTAAGTGTTATGCCGGGCGGTTATCTACTGGGCTTGGGCCTATTTTCTATGACGCTCCTCAGCTATAAATAGCCCTATTGCGATTTCACTCTCATTCTTTTGACAGAAGAGGGCGGCCATACCTAATTTTCACTCCTTGGAGAAGATCTCTTGGATGCTTTGGCTTCTTTTCATCCTATCAAGGGTTTGCCATTCTTCCATTATTTTTCATCTAGGTTCACCATGACAATGGTGAACTAAACCCTTTTGTTGTTAGGGGAAACAATGTAATCTTTTGAAACTCTCTTTTATTGAAACTCTTGTTTATTTATATGTTTATCATATGCTTTGATTATCAATTGTTGGTTTCTCATCTGCGCTTAAGGCTTTTATCGTTTAACTCATTCGATAATTGTTGTTTGTCTCTATTGATACGGGAACGTACAGTATTGTCATGAACTGGTGAGTAATTCCTTGATTAAGCAATACCACCTAGGGATATGTGGGGTAGGACGATCAATTGTTTTTGTTTCTGTTCAGTAATGCGTTGCTAGTTACTAGGGGAGGCTAGGGATAACAAGCCAGTAATTAGTAATAGGCTCTTTTCGCCGAGGGATCGGGTTAAGGGTAGCCAAGAAAGTTTGCATAACAATTAGATAATAAAGCAATTTAAACAAGAGGAGTAGATAAGAGAGAGTGGATAAGATAAAATTGTAAACCCCCAACAACTCCATTCATCCATAGTCTTTTTCTCGTCAACTGAATCAAACGCATTGCATGTTTATTTTGTGTTTTTGCATTCCCACCAATTAGTTTTCTTTACAAGTCTTACGATTTCAATTATCATGAACGATAAGGCCTTTCGAGTCTCTTGGGAAGAACGACATTGGGTTTTACCGATTATATTACTTGAACGATCTGGTACACTTGTCAGGGAGTCAACAATTCTCACACAATATTCATTCATACACCCTGCTTAGCATCATAACCACAATCATAATTTATCACACATCTGTTTCACTGGATATCAACACGCAACACAACTCAATTATCATCCACATCAAATCATCATCAAACAGGCTCATCATACAAATTATTTAGTCAAACATCTTCCGAAAAGTAGTCAAGCCAAGCATACACGCCGAAAATAAAAATTCAACCTATTCGAAGAATTCAAAATGCAAAAGTGAAAGAAAGAAAATCTAGGTTGCCTCCTAGTAGCGCTTGTTTAATGTCATGAGCCTGACCTAAACCTGTTTAGCACTTGTCAGTAAGTGAAAATCCTTCCAACACCCATCAGTAGGTGTGCCTTCCTAGTATCCTTCAGTGGATTCGTAAAATTTAGCATCCCTCAGTAGATGCTACCCAAAAATTGTTTAAAAATTCAAAAATTACATGTCCAACATAAATGTTCTTTCCAGCAAATCAATTCTTCTTCTTCACATTGGGGTCTTCGTCGTCCCACCTACTCAACTTTCTTCTGTCCACTCTTCGAATTATTGTGGAGTATGGCCTTCTGATCTCCATCATTCCTTCCTCCTTAAGCTTCTGATTCACGATCCACCTCTTGTTTTTAAATCGCACTGACATGCCACGCAAGAAGGGTGTGTCCTCTAAGTGGGTTGATTCCTCCTTGCCTACCTTTTTCTCCTCAAGTATCTGCAAAACATTACAATTTTAAGGCAATCAATACCTATGGTGTTTTCTTCTTTTGCAGCTTCTCTTCTGGCCCTTTTTATATTTGGACTTATCAATCTCATTTTAGTTTTTTCAGAGCCATAAATCAGCACTTGGTCATGATCTCTTAGCTTTATTCCTCCATCATAAACACGTATAATCATCTTAGAAGTCCTCATGAAAGGTCTTCCTAAGATTAATGGAATTCTTCCCTCATTGTCCATGTCCACGACTATAAATTCAATCAAAAATTCTAACTCTTCAATTCGAACAATTGCATTTTCCACCATACCAACTGGCTTCTTAATAGATCCATCTGCAACTGTCAGGGTAGTGTTAACTGGTTTTAATTTTAGCCCTCTGATCTTCTTGAAATCACTAAAGGGCATCAAATTAACACTTGATCCTAAATCGATCATGGCTCTCCCTATATCCACATCATTGATCACACAAGGAAGAGTCAAAGTCCCTGAATCCTTCATTTTCTGCGGATGGTCCTTCTTTCTAGGCTTAGCCAACTGTTCCTAATCTTCTTCATCATCAAGATCAATTACCTCCCCAAGATAGTATTTGATCCTCTTGTCATACTCAGGAATTTGTGGAAATGCTCCAGAAGTAATGGTCACCTCATTAAAGATTTCCCGGAATGGCTATCGGTGACTCTCTTATTCTCTTTCTTTTTCTTCTCTTTTCTCTTCACAACTCTTCTGCTCAATAAATTTATCATTATGAATCATCTCCTCATCTTCATCTTCACTACTCCCAATCTCAATTATTTCCTCTACTGGCTTCCTTTTACTTCTTTTCATAACAACTTTGCACTCATCTTTGGGGTTAACATAAGTGTTAGCCCGAAACTGATTCTTCTCGGTAGTTTCAACCCTTTAAGACAGTTGCCCAATCTGTGTCTCTAATGCTCTAAGGCTGGCTTGGTCACTAGCTTGTTGAGACTCATAGACTTTCAAAATTTATCAAATCGGTCATTTAATTATTTGATTGTCTATGTCAAGCTGCTAACCTGCTGCCATAAAGGTGAGGGTTGTTGCTCCCGAAAGTTCCCTCCTTGACCGGAAGAAGTATTTTGATTCTGTCCAATACTGGGGTGGTTCTTCCAACCTTGGCTAGAATTGCCTTGGTTAAAATTACCTTTCTTGTACTAGAATTGGTTTCCCATGTTGTTTACTTCCTGCTGCATTTCTTCAGTGAAAGCACATTGACCATTGATATGGTCACCACTGCATAAATCGCAAAGTTGTTGAGTCTGCGAGATATTTCTTATTCCCTTTGGAAGTTCAGAAAGGACCTTTGTTAGCTTGTCCAACTTTTTTGTAAGGAGATGATTTTGTGCAACCATAGCATCATTAGCAGGGAGATGCAAAAGTCCTCCTTTCTGTACGCCCCTCTCACTTTGAGATACTTCATTCAGAGTCATCTCCTCAATCAAATCATAAGGCTCATCTTCAGTCTTTCTATTTATACTGCCTCCAGCTGAAGCATCCAACATCATCTTAGACTGAGTATTTAGCTCTCCAAGGAAAGCAAGTAAATATGAGGTATTACTAATTTCACCAAAGATAGTCAAATGCTTATAGGGATTCTCATTTGACAACCCATGAAATTGGTTGCTCTGAACTAATTGGATGAGTGCAGGGCTCATCACCATATTTGTTGCATTGTCTGCTGGTATGGTTATGCTGTTGAAGCGCAAAGGACCCACAGTGTTTGCTGAGTCCCCCAGTCTACTGGTATGGCTATCCTGTGCAAAAGTGTCTAGTGAAGATTGCAAAAGTGTTTCAGGAGAAGGAAAGTTTTCACGTGCAGAATGTCTAACTTTCCTCCTTCTCCTGTCTGATAACCCTTCGAGAAGAGGTTGTTGATCTTTCCTACTCCTAGTGTGTATTCCTTCCTGCATACACAAGAAACAACAGCCCTAAAAGCACTTTTACAGAAAAACAAAATAAACTAAAACAAAACAAAAATATAGACAATAATTACAAACAAGTCAAATTTCAATCAATCCACACTACTTGAAAAAGTTAAACCTCGAGTCCCCGGCAACGGCGCCAAAAACTTGTTGACTCCCTGGCAAGTGTACCAGATCGTTCTAAGTAATATAATTGGAAAAACCCATTATTGTTCTTCCCAAGAGACTCGAAAGGCCTTATCGTTCGTGCGAATTGAAATCGTAAGACTTGTAAAGAAAATTAATTGGTGGGAATGCAAAAACACAAAATAAACATGCAATGCGTTTGATTCAGTTGAAGAGAAAAAGACTATGGATGAATGGAGTTGTTGGGGGTTTACAATTTCATCTTATCTGCTTTCTCTTATCTACTCCTCTTGTTTAAATTGCTTTATTATCTAATTGTTATGCAAACTTTCTTGGCCTACCCTTAACCCTATCCCTCAGCGAAAAGAGCCTATTACTAGTTATTGGCTTGCTATCCCTAGCCTCCCTTAGTAACTAGCAACGCATTACTGAACAAAAGCAAAAACAATTGATCGTCCTACCCCCTATCCTTAGGTGGTATTGCTTAACCAAGGAATTACTTACCAGTTCATGACAGCACTGTACGTTCCCGTATCAATAGAGACAAACAACAGTTATCGAATAAGTTAAACGATAAAAGCTTTAAGCGCAGATGAGAACCCAACAATTGATTATCAAAGCATATGACAAGCATATAAATAAACAAGAGTTTCAATAAAAGAGAGTTTCAAAAGATTACATTGTTTCCCCCAACAACAAAAGGGTTTAGTTCACCACTGTCATGGTGAATCTAGATGAAAAATAATGGAAGAATGGAAAGACAAACCCTAGATAGGATAAAAAGGAGCCTAAGCATCCAAGAGATCTTCTCCAACGAGTGAAAAGTAGGTATGGCCGCCCTCTTCTGTCAAAAGAATGAGAGTGAAATCGCAATAGGGCTATTTATAGCTGAGGAATGTCACAGAAAATAGACCCAAGCCCAGCAGAGAACTGCCCGACGTCACACTTATGCCGCCCGGCGGTTTCCCCTAAATCGTGCCACCGTCCGGCGGCAGGGGTCCACCGCCCGGCAGTTTGCCTCTAATCGCAAATCCGCCCAGCGTCAACGCCTGGCTGTCAGACTGTACCTTCTCCTCGCATTTGGCCGCCCAGCGGTAGGCGGTTCCTAGACTCTTCTTTTCTTCATTGTTCTTCCTCTGTCTTGAGTCTAAGACCTTTACCTTCAACTCCATTCTTCACCTTTCTCAAAATGCTGCAAACCAATGCAAAACAAGCATAATATCGCTAAAAACAACTTTTGACTGTCTACTGACTCATTTTATGTGTTTTGCTTGATTCTAAGCTTGTTCTAAGCAGTAAAGGGATTAATTTGGTCTAAAATGACATATGAAAATAACAGCTTTTCAATCGTTATCAAGGATAAATATGGATGAGAAGCTACAAACCTAAAGAAATAGAGGAGCAATGGGGAACAAGTGAAAACACAATCAAATCACACCCAAAACCTTTAATTCAATCCTCTTCTTGACTCCATTATTCACAATTTTTTTTTTCACTTTTCTGTATTTTTTTTTCATCTTGTCTCTTTTCTTTTCTCTCTTTTCAAAACACAACTATTTGAGACAAGATATACATCATATTTACAAAAGCAACACAAGAAGAGGAACCAACTAGCCAACTCATCTGAATCACCTAGGAGACCACACTTGTTCCCAAAACACTTCCAAAGCTCCAAAATTTCCTAAGTTAAGGTAAACATGGTTTTTCACTTAGGGCTAGTGTATGAGCTTCAAAACAAAGAAATGGGGAAAGTATAGGCTCAAAAGGGGTTATCAAGGGATCACAACAAGGTAGGCTCATCTAGGTAGAGAAGCTCAACAACAAAACTGCCTTTATCACTTCCAAACATGCATATTAATCAAGAATCATCAAAAGAGTCAAGCCAAAGCATATGTGGAAGCAATCAAGAGACATATCACACACAAGAAAGGATATCAAGTGGCTCAAATCTCACACAGGGTAATTCTGTCACAATCAAATCAACCTCTCAAACATCATAATCATCTTCCAATCAGAGAAAAAGCAAGGATTTCAAACCAATCAGAGTATCAATGAAGTGAAAGACACATCTACAATCTAAACCAAGTCCATAAATCAAGAGAAATATGCAAAACTGTACATAAGACAAAACAAAAACTACCTAGAAAATAAAAAATTTAACGCAGAAAACATAAATTAATCAAAGAAATTCAGAATCTCCCCCAATAGACCACACTTAAACTACACAGTGTCCTCATAGTGTCACAAGCATAAGATAAGAAATCAGAACAATCAACAAATCATGGACAAGTGCAATAAAAGTGGGAAAGGGAGGAGAAGGGAAAAGGAAACTCCCCTGGTCATGGTGGTAGTTGCCAATTTTGGACTTTCAAGGAGATCTCTTCCACCACAGGATTCAGCAAGGAAGTCTTGAGGAGGAACTGCTTCAGTCTCCAAATCTGATCAAGCAGGGAGATGTCCTTCACAGTTGGATCTAAGAAGAAGTGATTGTTGATGAGCAGGTTCAACTGGTGCCAACTGGTGTTGAAGCTTTTGTGAATGTTAGCACCCTTGTTCTCCATTGTGGGTGTTTGTTGATCAAACTCATGTTTACCTTCTGCAACATGGTTAGTGCAATGTGGCTCCAAAGAAACGACATGCAAGGGTATAACACTCAATCCTAGTGTAACATGTTGAACATCAGATGAACCCTCAGAACATGAATCACTTTTAAATGTAGAAACAATATCAACAACATTCTCAGATTCATGTTCAGTGCATGGAGAACAAACATTCATATGTGATAGAAAAAAGTTGTTCTCATCATGCAAAGAGAGAGAATTAGAAGCATGCTCATCAACAATACAATCATCAACATACCTATCAATAACATAATCATCAACAATAGAATCAATCTTAGGTATGCTTACTTCCACCTCCCTGAAGATTTGTAGGGTGGTGGAAGGTGAAGATGGTCTACCTATCTCAAAAGTGTTTCTTATATCTGCTTGTTCCTCAACATGTTCATCAGACTCACAGTTAATATCACCTATCATAAAGTTGGAAGTTGGTTGTATCACAAAATTGATTTCAACACAAACAGAGAGAGAACCAACTTCACAACTACATTAAAAATTTTCATAAAACTGTTAAAGATCAAAATTTAATGATAAGTCTAAAGCATCTTCAGTTTTCACAGTATCTATGTCAAAATCAACACTAACATGTGAATCTGCAGCAAAATCAAGAATATTTGAATGCATAAACAGCTCAGGCAAAGCAAGTGGAATTCAGTTTAGAGAAAACCTGTGTTGATTCATGATTCATCTCACCAATAACAGAAGAATGAGCAACTGCATCCTCAGGTGCAATAGGGGGGACATAAGAGTGTGGGAAAGTAGATGGCGCAGTAGTAAGCTCATGACTATGCTCCTCATCTCCTATGTGGATGGCACTGACATCATCAAGAATCGAAACAGTCTGAAATGGTGATCCCTCTAAAACTCGAGATTGTTCCTCAATAAACTGCGTGGTCATCTGCCCCCACAAATCACTCAATGTAGGCTCAGAAGAAGTAGAAGATTTGGTAGGTGCCTCTTGTTGTTGTTGGTGCCTTTGATTTTTCTGTTGTAGCTACCTATTGTTGTAGATGTTTAGAGCATAGTCTTGAGGCGCATCAAGAGCAACAGAGTGGTGCAAAGAAGGACAGGCATCTGTATAGTGGTCACTGGAAGGACATATAGCACACAATCGTGCAATAGATGCAGATGAAAGTGTTGGTCTCTAGTTGGATACCAGTTGTGTCGCCAAACTCAAAAGAGAATCAAGCTTGCTTTCCAAATTCCTATCAGTAGCGGATGAAGAGTGGGCAGGCTCATGAAACTGCTGCTGCTGTGGTTCCTAGACTGGTGGAGGCATACAAGGAGTCTGGAATGGTGGTTCCTGATATTGTTGTTGTGAAGTACTATACCATCCCAAGTTAAGATTAGTCCACCCAGGGTCGTCGCTATAACCATACCGCATAGGGGAGAATTTGTCTAGAAATTGATGCTTTAGATTTTCCCAACTGGTGGCGGATCCTAGAGTAAGACAACAACAACAATCCTTTGTTGCTCCGTGTAATGAGTGCTCAAATGCCCTTAAGAACATGTCTTCATCCGGGACATCTGGAGGTTTCATTAAAGAGCATAATGTGTAGAACTTCTCCAAATGTCTACGTGGGCATTCACCTGCAAAACCATGAAAACTAGGCAACAAATGTATTAGTCCAGTGTTAAAAACACAACGAATATCCTTCTCATCAAGTGGAAACGGCTCCCTAGGAGAACTCTCATGAGATGGAGGAGGAACCTTACTGTTCTCAACATAGAAATCAACAGGAGAATCGTAATCATAGGCACAGGCAGAAGAAACAGTATCCACATAACCAAAATAGGTAGACATGGGAAAGAATGGGGAAAAGAAGAATGCAATGAAAATATGCAACTAAAGCTACCTAAATCCAACACACAAAACAGAACATCACACTCACAACACTAGACAAAACACAACACACACTAACACAACAAAAGACCTAAACCCGAACCGTTGGTCCCCGACAACGGTGGAAAAATTTTGATGGGTGTTGCACCCCATGAAAATTTAATGTGCAATTAGGAATGCAGTACTGATGGGTGTTGCACCCCATGCAAAATTTAATGTGCATAAAAGAATGCAGTATAGACTAGGAAGTGACTCCTAGGTCGACTCTCAAGGACCAAATGTGGTTCGAGAATTAGGTCAGACACGAAGTGGGGGGGTTTTGTGAAAAGGTTTGTGAATGCGGATGAATTAAATTTAAAACACTGACACAAACTGATAATTAAACACAGATCTAAAAACGGTTTCAAACAGATTGGAGACGGTTGGTCATTAACTTAATTACAATGGTTACAATCACAGATCAACAAAATAAGGCAACGACTCGAACCTCTAATCCAACATAGTTAACCAACTAAGCAAAGGTTAATGATGTTTTCATAAAAGCGAACTAAGAGAACACAATGTTAAAATCAAATCCAATTTACACCATGCAGTTTCATCAACTAAGAGAAGACTCAACACCAACTGGGCAACTAAGTGTATACCCAATTGCAAGTGCAAATACAGATTTCACATTAACCAAGTCAGAGTAGCAAACACAGTTACAGTCCAATAAATCTCAAAGAATCAATGTAATTTTATTAATAACCAACTTAACTAACCTAAGCTAACATCACAATTAAATTATCACTACCAAACATACTAGATAACATTAAAGTAAATGAAAATGCTAAACCTAATACCGCAATAGACAAATATCCAAACATGACCAAAGCTATTAAATGCAACGCTTGAACTAAAGAGTAAAATGTATATTGCAAGAATAAAGCTTTAATGCTAAAGAGTGTTAACCAATTTCTAAAAACCAAAGTGAATAAATTCTCTTCTTACAAAGTGTGAGCAACCGTGAGCTCTTTCTCAAGAAAGAAAGGAATTGCATGCACCGTGCTCCTCTTGATGCCACCTCCTATTGAAATGTAACCCATGCACACCAAATGAAATCAACACCGAAAAAGGAATGCACCACTTCTAAATTAAAGAAAGAAAGAAAATGGTTCCAAAATTTCTCTTCAGCCGTGACCCTGCACTCCAACCACCAACTCCCATATAATCACTTCTTTTGATTTCATAAAATAAAGAAAGAAAAAAAAAGAGAAAACTAAGCTTTACTTGAGCAGCAACATTGCATCCATTGATGTGACCGTGAATCAACAAAAGCAAATAAAATCAACGTTTTTTCTAATTTAAAGCAAACATAACTAAACCAACGTGGTTCTTCCAACAAAGATGAAAGGTTCATGTGCCACCCAAAGTCCAATGGAAATTAAATAAAAGAAATGTTATGTGATGGTGGCTACACCACCTAAAATCAAGCACCGCATGTGCTCTTTCAATTAACATCAAAATACTAAATAGAACAAAATCAAACAGCGAGGAAATTAAAGCGGCGTCACAATGCATATCTCTTTAAATAAAAAAATGTAACAACTTGCAGATTAAAATGAAATAAGCATGTGTAAATCAAAGGTTGAGAAGCTAGCAATTTTAGCACATCAGCCGTAATCATCCATCATCAAATGTCTGTGAGCTTATACTTCTTCAATACAATGACACCTCCAACTCCTCCCAAAACGTGTGCTACCTTCCAACTAAATAAATAAAAAGAAATGATTTCTGATGCAGCATGTGCAGCTCTACAGCAAAGTAACACCGCCTACTACCCCCACATCACCCTCCATTTTTCCTCCCAACGTTCTCTACTTCTCAAAAAAAGTTTTCAAGCCACCAACTCCCAAAACAGCGTTTCAGACCAGCCCTTCCAAGTGACGGCTGAAAGCCTTTACGATTGTGAATGTGTCTCCAAAACCCTAAAAAAAACCTAGGTGGTGCCAAGAGTCCTACAATTTTGGGCCCTCATAATTTTGCCAACAATGGCCCAATGTACAAAAGTTTGTCCAAAAAGTTTAAACAATTAATTTACAATGTAACTAAATTTAAAATGTCTAATTGGAAAGTCTTGAATTATTTGACAGCACTCCAAATGTCCCAAATTGATTTTGCAAAATTTTCCCTGAAAATAATATTGCAAATAATTAGCTCAGAAAATTCAGATTAATTAAAATTAGAATTTCCGGTCAAATTAAGTACAATTAGCAGAAATGAGAAAATACCGGAATTTTAAGCACAATTCCCTGATTAGTTCTAGCATAATAAACTAAGTGAAATCAATAAAATATTGACTCATCAAAATAGACCACACTTAGTCTTTTGCACTCCTGGGCAAAATCAAGACGCAAACGAAGGAATAGTTCAAAGGACATCAGGGAAGTGACACAGACTCAACAGACAAAAAACAAAGACTCACATGGAAAGAAACATAATTACACAGTTCTCAAGAAATCTGGACAAGGAAAAAGTTGTAGACAATATCCAACAAAGAAACAAAGAAAACAGATACTCACAGAAATCATCCAAGCAGTTCAAAGCATGACAAAATGATCAATCAGCTCAAGAGGTGAATCAAAAGCAACAAAATCATACAGATGCACACTATCAGTGTTTCTCTCAAGTGTCTAGGGTAAACAGTGTTAACTCAGTGCACTCAAGAAAGCAAGCAGAAACAGACTTGGCAAGCCTCTAATAACAACACTCAAAACATATGCATGTTCAAATCAAAAGGTCTTTTATGGATGCAATGGGGCCAAGGAAAAGGGAGGATAAATATGGATGAGAAGCTACAAACCAAAAGGAATAGAGGAGCAATGGGAACAAGTGAAAACACAATCAAATCACACCCAAAACCTCTAATTTGATCCTATTATTGACTTCTTTATGCACACAAAATTATTTTTCTTCATTTTTTTTGTATTTTTTTTTCTCATCCCGTCTCTTTTCTTTCCTCTCTTTTCAGAACACAACTCTAAGAAACAAGATACACAACATATTTACAAAACCAAAACAAGAAGAGGAACCAACTAGCCAATTCATATGAATCCCCAAGAAGACCACACTTATTCCCAAAACACTTCCAAAGCTCCCAAATTCCCTAAGGTTCAGGTAATCATGGTTTTTCACTTAGGGCTAGTGTATAAGCTTTAAAACAAAGAAATGGGGAAAGTATAGGCTCAAAAGGGGTTATCAAGGGATTAAAATAAGGTAGGCTCATCTGGCTAGAGAAACTCAAGAACAAAACTGCCTTTATCACTTCCAAACATGCATATCGATCAAGAATTATCAACAAGAGTCAAGCCAAGACATATGTGCAAGCAATCAAGAGACATATCACACACAAGAAAGAATATAAAGTGACTCAAATCTCACACAGGGTATTTTCTGTCACAATCAAATCAACTCTCTCAAACATCATAATCATCCTCCCAAGCAAAGAAAAGCAAAGGATTCAAACAAATCAGAGTATCAATGAGGTGAAAGACATGTATACAACCCAAACCAAGTTCAGAAATCAAGAGAAACATGCAAAACTGTACACAAGACAAAACAAAAACTACCTAGAAAACAAAAAATTTAACGCAGAAAACATAAACTAATCAAAGAAAATTCAGAATCTCCCCCAATAGACCACACTTAAACTACACAATGTCCTCAATGTGTCACAAGCATCAGATCAAAAATCAAAACAATCAACAGATCATGGACAAGTGCAATAAAAGTGGGAAAGGAGGAGAAGGGAAAAGAAAACTCCCCTGATCATGGTGGGAGTTGCCAATTTTGGACTGTCAGGGAGATGTTCTCCACCATTGGACTCAACAAGGAAGTCTTGAGGAGGAACTGCTTTAGTCTCCAAATTTGATCAAGCAGGGAGATGTCCTCCACATCTGGATCTAAGAAGTAGTGGTTGTTGATGAGCGGGTTCTGCTGGTGCCTATTGATGTTGAGGCTTTTGTGTATGCTTGCACCTTTGTTCTCCATTGTGGGTGTTTGTTGATCAAACTCATGTCTACCTCCTGTAACATGGTTAGTGCAATGTGGCTCCAAAGAAATGACATGTAGAGGTATAACACCCAATCCTAGTGTAACAGGTTGACCCTCAGATATAGCCTCACAACATGAATCAATTTCAAATGTAGAAACAATATCAACAACAGGCTCAGATTCATGTTCAGTGCATGGAGAACAAACATTCATATGTGATAGCAAAAAGTGGTTCTCATCATGCAAGGAGGGAGAATAAAAATCATGCTTATCAACATCATAATTATCAATAACATACCTATCATCAACATGATCATCAACAACAGAATCAATCATAGGTATGTTTACCTCCACTTCCCTGAAGATTGGTAGAGTGGTGGAAGGTGAAGTTGGTCTACCTATCTCAAAAGTGTTGCTCATATCTGCCTGGTCCTCCAATTCTTCATCAGTCTCCTCAGGTGTAGAAGTAGGGACATAGTGTCGCAACCGAAATCGCGACGGGACGACGATCCAAAAAAAGAAAAACGATTTTGAAAAAAATGTTTTTGAAGTCGCCACCATAGTTGATTCTGGAAAACTACGAAAAAACCATAAAAATAAGGCACGGTCTGCGAAAACCGGAGTTTAGGTTCGAGAGTCGGTTACGTGTAAGGAAGGTATTAGCACCCTACAACGCTTGCCCGAAGGCAGTACCTTTAATTAAATACGCGAATGTGATGTGGTTTTCAAAATGTTTAATTTCCCCTAAAAAGTAAAAATCTAAAGAGACAAAATATATTTTTATTTTTTTTGTGCCCGACAAGGGTTGACCTTGCTCCTACGTATTCTCAGTCAAACTGAGAAATCAAGGTTATGTAGTTCTAGAAACTATTTGAAAAAATTTTGTTTGAGAAATCGTTGGAAAATTTGTTAGTCAAAAGATTTGATTTTTCTTTTTATTTTTGGAAAGTGAACCTGACAAGGACTGGCCTTGCTCCTACGTATCTCCACTCTTGTTGGAGAATCAAGGATCACGTAGTTCTGGCTAATTTCTTAGGAAATGTTTGAGAATTGATTGTTTTTGGTTTTTAAAGATTTTTTATATATAAAAAGAAAAGGGGAAAGGTTTTAGCACAAGGCCTACGCGAATGGTCGCACGCGTGCTTTAACCTTTTAAAACAATTTTTGTTTATTTTTAAGAGAAGAAGAAAAAGGTTTTCAACACAAGGCTGATGTGAACGATCGCACGTGTACTTATCCCTTTTACAATAATTTTTGTTTATTTTTAAAAGAAGAAGAAAAAGGTTTTTAACACAAGGCTGACGCAAATGGTCACACGTGTGCTTGAACCTTTTAAAATAATTTTTTGTTCATTTTTAAAAGAAGAGGAAAAAGGTTTTCAACAATAGACTGACGCGAATGGTCGCACGTGTGCTTAAACCTTTTAAAATAATTTTTTTGATCATTTTTAAAAGAAGAATAAAAAGATTTTTAACACAAGGCTGACGCGAATGGTCGAACGTGTGCTTAAACCTTTTAGAATAATTTTTTGTTGATTTTTTTTTTAAGAAGAAAAAGCTTTTTAACACAAGGCTGACGCTAATGGTCGCACGTGTGCTTAAACCCTTTAAAATAAATTTTTGTTGATTTTTTTGAAGAAGAAAAAGGTTTTAACACAAGGCTGACACGAATGGTCGCATGTGTGCTTAAACCTTTTAAAATCAATTTTTGTTGTTTTTTAGTATTTATGTATTTTAAAAAAGTAGATAAATATTTAAAATAAGAAAAAGAATAATAATAATAATAATAATAAAAAAAAAAAAGTGAATAAAAATAAAAACAAAATTAAAAATAGGATAAAAAGATAAAGAAATGAAAAATAAAAAGTAAAAGGATAAAATAAGATAAATAGTAAGTAAAATAAAATAAAAAAAAGGTATGGGAATGCTCAAATAAAAAAGGGATGTTTAAACCTAATTTATTTCTAATGACAGATTGGGCCTAAGCACAAGTAGAGAAGGGGTGGTAAAAATGAAAAAAAGAGGTGTCCAAACTATTTTTTTCACTTTTTTTTAAAAAAAAAAACAAACCGGGCCTAAGCCCAGACAGAAATGGGGTAGTGAAAGTGAAAATAGTGGTGCAGAGAGTTAATGAAAACATAAAAAACCTAAGGGCGTTAATCCCTGCACCTCCACCTCTTTGGACCTCCACCTCCCCATCTCACTTTTATCCTTTCTTTTTTTATTTATATTTTTATTTTTTATTCATATTCCTATTATACCCTTACATAAAATTTAATTTATAGATTAATTTTAATTATAATCTTCTACAGTAAAAAACCTAACTTTTTTCTCACTTTCTGCTGTGTTCTGCTCTCTCGTTGGTTTTCGAATTCTTTTTGTGCTCTCTTTTCTTGTGAGAATTTTCTTTCAAAGAATCGTTGGGGAAGAAAAGTTGCAACTGTACAGAATTCTTCTTCTCTTTCTCCGTGATCGTGTTTGCAGCACGGTGGTTGAAGGAGATACGTGAGCGGCACAGAGGTATGTAATTTACGGTTAAAAATAGCATAAACCCTTAAACAGATCTTATTATCCGTTAACGGATGTCGACATCCGTTTCCCCTTAAACGGATGTTGACATCCGCTGAAGATGATCAAATCCATTTAAAGGTTTAGTTATATATAAATATTTTTTAAATTTAATGTTTTTAATAATATATATTTTTTATTTCTATTTTAATTGTTTAAGAAATGACTGGAAAAGTTGAAAACTTTTACAAATTGAAAGGTGGAGCTTGGGGGTGTGAATGCGAAGAGAAGGGGAGGTGGGGCTGTTTTCGAAAGTTTTGAAAGTCTGTGAAAGTGAAAGCTGAAATAGAAAGTAAAGTAAAAATTAGGGTTACTAAATTAAGAGGGTTAAAAAAGTAAAAATAAAAAATAAAAAAGGTTAGTTTTGTAATTAATGAAAAGTTAAAAAAAGATAGGGAGGTGTAGGTTTGAAATGGGGAGGTGGAGGGATTAATGCCCAAAACCTAAAAGAAAGCAATGTAAATAAAAACAAAAATAAAAACCGAAATTTGCTAGACCCAGGCCCAAATGGTTTTACCCAGAAATCCCCTAGGGGTTCAGATTACTTCCCCTCATTCCCATCACGCACACTTCATCTCATCAGAGACCTAGGGTCCCTCTCCCTTTCACTCCGCCAGCAAACCTAGGGTTTCCACTTCCACCAGCAGCCACGAATCACACCACCACCAACTGGCCAGCCACCACACCGTCCCTGTCTTGAGCCACTACCACCGAAACGCCAACTTCGCCGGACCACCACCGTGAACAAACCTAGTCGCACAGCCACGGCAACCGTCACGCGATTTCGTCCTCAGCTTCGCCGGTGATGGAAAATAACACCGAGATTTCGGCTGGCTGCGGTGTTATGTTCACTCTTCAAGCCACCTTCACGCATAAGAGGGAAAAGCCCCTTACCCCCGAGATTCATCCTCCTCTGGGTCGACGATGGCGGCAACATCGCCTCCCCTCCGCCAGCCACCGTAACAGCCTCACTACACCATCTTCAACAGAAACAACGCCGAGCTCGAAGTCGCGGTGAGGGCATCTCCAGTTCGGTTCTTCCATATAGAAGATCCTACCTAGCTAGTCAGAGGCTTCAAAAGAAATCCCCATCGCCGGCGGGCTCGCGAATAACGGAAGATTTGGCGATATGGGGACACAGGTACGAAGTAGAAAGACCGCGATATCAAAATTGTGGTTGGGAATGAAAGGCAAAAATGTGGTTGGTGGTTGTTACTGGTTTTTGCTGAACAGGGTGGTTGTTCTTTCTCTTGCAGAGGAAGAGGAAGCAGAGGTTTTGTGTGAGTTTCTGTTTAATTGTGTGTGAGTTTTTTCTGGTGTTCTGTGTGTGGTATGTTGGTCGTGGCCATCGGGAATGGAGGAGGAGGCGTGGTGGCTACGCTGTGGCCGAGAGAAGTGTGATGAAAATGGTGATGGGGCGTCGTGAATGACTCAAAGAGGTTGGGTTGGGGATGAACACGGGATTGATTTTGCATCTGCTTGGTTTTTTTGTTGCTATTTTTTAGATGCAGGGGAGCTGTGAGCAGGGTACATCAAGCAGGATGAATGTGGAGATGATGGACTCGTGTATGGAGACCATTTGACAACGAAAAGGAATCAAGGAAAGGGCTAAAGATGAATGATGAAATGTGCTTAATACATTGGACGAAGCAGAAGAGGGGATAATGATGCGGAGTAACAATGGACATTAAGAGAGACTATGATGATATATGACTATACACCAGGTAGTGATGGTAAATGAGAAAGATTTAGTCCATGGAATATAGGCGAGTGCCCGGAGCATAGTATGAATACATTCAACAATAATCACAGGGCAGCAGCACAACATTATTATATTCAAACAACTCAAAACATGGAGTGCAAGGCAACCTACCTCTCGAAGATTCGTTTATTATCGCCAACCTTGCGCTTCCGACGGGTCCCCTTCTCCTCCCTCGGTGCAGGTCCAGTGAATATGTCTCTCCAAGATCCTTGATTCTTGAGGCCATGAAAAGAGTTTTTTGCTTCTAGAGAGAGTGAGTCTTTGCTATGCTAGTCAATTTTTTGAATTGTAATACGGTCCTCCTTTTTCTCCTACAAATCTCCTTTTGCAAATTGCCAATTCCCCCCGCCTCTGTTGTGCCCCCTCTGCAAACCAAATCGTGTCTGCCAAACATACCTCTGCCAAATTTGCAACCTTTCCTGCCACCATTCCATCCGCGTCGTCCTTTCTCAAGCCACGTTGTCCTTTATTTTTCACAAACGACAAATCCATTCCCACTTTTTTTTCCTTTTTTTTTAATTTCTTTCTCTTTTTTTTCTTAATTATATTGATTAAGTTAAAATAAAACTAAGAAAGTAAAAAACAAAAATTAAGAATGAAAATTATAAAAAGAAAAGTAAAATAGAATAATAAAAAGAAAATAAAAATAACATGAAAGAAATAACAATAAAAAAAACAATATCAAAATTGAGATAAGTAAATAAAATTCAAAAACCAATCCGGACGAAATTTGGTATTGACACATAGGAGGTGGGAAAGTAGGTGGCACAATAGTAAGCTCATGACACTGCTCCTCATCTCCTATGTGGATGGCACCAACATCATCTGGAAGCTGAACAGTCTGAAATTGTGATTCCTCTGAAACATGAGACTGTTCCTCAATGAGTTGAGTGGCCATTTGCCCTAGCTGATAAGTCAAACTCTGAATTGAAGTTGTAAATTCCTGCTAAAACTCTTGAAATTGAATAATCTTATCTCTGGATTCTTGTTGAAACTGCTTATTCTGAGCAGTCATCTGTCTCAACAACTCCTTCAATGTAGGCTCAGAAGTAGTGGAAGGATGAGGAGTTAATTGGGCAGGCTCATGAAACTGAAGTTGATGTGGTTCATGGACAGGTGGAGAAGGCATACAAGGAGTCTGGAATGGTGGTTTTTGATATTGACGTTGTGGAGTACCATGCCATCCCATGTAAGGATCATTCCTCCCATGATCATTGTTGGAACCATACTAAGTAGGGAAGAATTCATCCAAGAACATATGCTTAAGATCTTTCCAAGAAGTGATGGATCCTGGAGGAAGACAATACAGCCAATCTCTTGCTGTTTCTTGTAATGAATGCGGAAATGCCCTTAAAAACATGTGATCATCAGGGACATGTGGAGGTTTCATTGAAGAGCAAATGGTGTGGAACTCCTCCAAATGTTTATGTGGGCATTCACCTGCAAAACCATGAAACTTAGGCAGCAAATGTATCAGTCCAGAGGTGAGAACGCAATGAACATCGTCCTCATTAAGTGAAGTTGGCTCCCTAGGAGCACTCTCAAGAATAGGTGGATGAGTCATTGTTCTCAACGTAAAAGTCAGCAGAATATGCATGAGAAGCAATATCAGAGTTAGATCCGGAAGAAGAATCATAATCATAGACACAGGTAGAAGAAGCATTATTCACAAAATCAAAGTAGGTAGACATGTAGAAGGAAGGGGGAAAAGAAGAATGCAATGAAAATATGCAACTAAAGCTACCTAAATGCAACACACATAACACACATACAAAAACGAACACACAAAACAGAACATCACACTCACAACACAAGACAAAACACAACACACTAATACAACAAAAGACCTAAAACCGAACCATTGGTCCCCGGCAACGGTGCCAAAATTTTGATGGGTGTCGCACCCCATGCAAAATTTAATGTGTATAAAAGAATGCAGTATAGACTAGGAAGTGACTCCTAGGTCGTCTCTCAAGGACCAAATGTGGTCCGAGAATTAGGTCAGACACGAAGAGGGAGGTTTTGTGAAAATGTTTGTGAATGCAGATGAATTAAATTTGAAACACTGACACAAACTGATAATTAAACACAAATCTAAAAATGGTTTCAAAGACAGACTGGAGACGATTGATCATTAACTTAATTACAATGCTTCCAATCACAGATCAACAAAAAAAAGCAACGACTTGTGACTGCGGAT
Organism: Vigna mungo; assembly: GCA_036885675.1. Classification (NCBI taxonomy): domain Eukaryota; kingdom Viridiplantae; phylum Streptophyta; class Magnoliopsida; order Fabales; family Fabaceae; genus Vigna; species Vigna mungo. Next base: position 34,889,972 of record CP144700.1, read on the forward strand.
GAACTAAATTACATCAGATATGCAAATCAAAAATCTCATGGAAATAATGTAATTTTATTAATGGCCAACCCAACTAATTTATGTTAACATCACAATGAAAATAACACTACTAAACATAACAAACAACATAAAAGATTGCAATGTGTCCACATTGTAAGAACCGTGCAACAAGAATAAAAGAAATATGCATGCTAAAGCTAATAAATGAACCAGAGAATAATCTTAAAATAAAGGCACCAAATAGGTTGAAAAACAACTCTAACATTCAATACAAGAGACCGTGAACAGTAAAAAAAAAAAATGAAATGAGTGAGTTGCTTATAAAAGAAAGATGAATTGCCTAAAATAACCACGTATGTATATTCTTCCAGCAAAAGAAATTAAATATGCTTTTAAATTTTTATCACGTAACAGCTTATATTCCGAATGATATCAACACATGTTTTTCTACAAAGCCAAAATGAAAATTCACCGTGTGAGCTCCAATGCAAATAAAATTAGCATAACACATAATTAAAGGCAAACAAAATCACCGCTTAAGCAAAATGAAGCCAGCATCTAAATTTTTAAAGCAAATAACATAATAAAATAACATGAAAATAAACCCTTCGCTGGATGCTTCTCTAATCCAAGATAAATGACATTGAGCTGCTTTCAATCTCTAAGGCAAGATAAAATGAATCTAAAGGTGGGTTGTAGCTGGAAATAGATCCTCTCAAGGTGGCTGCTGCACCTCCATACCCATCACCGTTTTTTTCTCTCAAAAACCCTCTCTGTCGTGTTCCCAAAGGAAGAATGGATGTGTCACCCCGCATGGTGGTTGTTGCAACGTTTTTAGTGAAGATGAATAACCTACTATACACATGGGCCGTCACATCTTTGAAGAATTTTTTTTCCTCCACGTGCGCATTTAATTTTTGCTGGAATTGCAGCCCAATTCTCTAACTTGCAGTCAGCTGCTGAACTTTATTGTTGGACACGTGAGAAGGCTCCAGCATGACAGCCCTGTAACGTGTTGATGCAGCTTGGTGCTCCAAAATTGAATTGCACATGGGCTGTGGATGTGGGGTGCAGCAGGGGTTGGTGTGCTCTTTTCTAGATGAAATATATGGCCCAAACTGTGACACCAAATTGATGGACGACACCTTATGTGCATCATGGGCCTGCTTGCTTTTCCATCCAACACATCTTTTCCAAGTGTTGAAATAAAAATCTTGGAGCTCACAAGGTGGACGTTAGTTGCACATTCAGCTACTGGACCGCTGCTCTCAGTTAGGCCGTGACGTTTGCTTTTTAGATGCATAACATTTTTTCTTTCTTTGGCTGGCTGAGAGCTTGTCATCATCAATCAACAAAAAAAGTTAAATCACCTCATCAAATATTTATTTCCCATGTGTTTTTTAATTCCCAAAATATTAACCAATAATTTCCCTACAATTAATAATGCAAATAATTAGCCTCAGATAATTCAAATTAGATAAAATAAGAATTTCTGCTCAAATTAAGCACAATTAGTGAAAATGGGAAAATATCGGACAATTAAGCACCATTCACTGATTAAATTCAGTACAATAAGCTAAGTGAAATTAATAAAATATTGACTCATCAAATACTGTTTTACCTTTTCATTTATGTGCACACGGTTATTTGTATTTTCTGGGATTGAAGATTTAAATCTTTGCAAAGCTGCACGGTGTTAATTTCAATTACTTTTAGAAAATGAATGCTAATATATTGAAGAAGTGGAGCAGCGGAAATTTTCTTTTGCTTGATAATGAGGCACATGGTGATGAATTGGAGAAAAAGCACATTCGGGAAGTAGGAGGTGTCATGTCCTAAGGAAAGCATGTTTCATTTAAAATATATTCCAGCATATATTTTTTTGCTTTGAATGATTTTGATTAAAAGGTATGGTCACGGCTTAAAACAAGATGATTTAAAATGGAGATTAATATTTTAATGTTGGATGAGCACGGTTAATCACTTTCAGAAAAGAGAATTTGTTCTTCTTAGTTTCTAGAATTTGGTTTAATTTTCGCAATATGCATTTCAGTTATTAGTTCTTCCATTTTAGTAGCTTTGATTTTATTTTAATATTTATCTGTGGCAATGTTCGGTTTATTATTTTCATTTACTTTATTGTTGTATGTTCTATTTGATCGTGTTAATTTAGTTGTCATGTTCGTCTAAATTAATCGTGTTGGTCATTAGCGATATTACATTGCGTCTTTGAGATTTCTAGACTGTATGTGTGATTGCCACTCTGGCTTAAGCATTGTAATTAAGTTAATGACCAGCCGCTTTAATTCTGTGTTTGATTCCGTTTTTACATTTCTGTTTGCATCTGTGTTTTAATTTAATTCATCTGCATTCACAATCCTTTCACAACCCCCCCCCCCACTATGTGCTAGACCTGATTCTCAAACCACATTTGGTCCTTGAGAGACGACCTAGGAGTCATTTCCTAGTCTATATTGCATTTCTCATATGCAATCAAATTTGTATGGGTTGCGACACCCATCAGTACTATACTGCATTATTTATGCACATCAAATTTGTATGGGTCGCGACAGCCCATCAACGCGTTTCGAATTCAGACTGTGGGTGGGAAAACACGTGGCGCATGCTGATAGGCTGATATCTCGAGGAGTGGAGCAGTCGCCTGATCTGAGCCCTTCGTCATGGTTTGATTTAACGGTGAGGATTGACTGGCGGTTTCGAAAAATTTGGCTATAGATAGGGGTGGATGACCTGCCATTTTCACCTTCATCTTTTCTCTTTTACTGCAGTCGTTCGGTTATTTCTTTTTGCTCAGGTAAATAAATGGCCATTGTCTCTTTGTCTTCTTCTTCGGGGTTTGCGAGTGGACACGGAGGGCTCCTCCAGCGTTAGCAAGTTGTCATCTCCTGGCTCAGGGTCATCTTTCCGAGCCGAGGGGCCCGATAGGACAGGGGGATCTCTTGGGTCTTCTGGCCCAAGCGGCGACCGGATAGGACACAGGGCGGCTTTATTCTTGTTGGAGGGAGGAGTCGAGGTAGACGCAATGAAGGCGGAACCCGCTGGTGGTTGGCCGGCAATAGGAGGCTACGAGTGGGCTTCACATGATGTAGGCTCCTATATCGTAGCCTCCTATGAGTCTGAGTACAAGAATCAGGATGATCTTCTAGAATGGATTAACGAGTCATTCCTGGCTCGAGATGAGGAAGATGCCCAGTTGATCCGCCTGAGTGTCAGCTACCCTAATGAACGAGTTTTCCATGGAAAGGGGACGAGCGTTGAAGATTTTTTCTTTGTATATACTTACTTATTCTGCTGGATGTATGTTCGTGTGTCTTTCACTCATTTTCAAGCAGTCGTGCTCCGAAATATGAATGTTTCCCCCACTCAACTTCACCCGAACGGTTGGGCTTGTATCCAAGCGTTTGTCGTGATGTGTTCCGCCTTGGGCATTACACCTTCCATCCCCCAAATCTTCCATTATTTCCACGTTTGTCCTCTAGTGAAACGTGGTTGGGTCTCACTGACGTCCGTTCAAAATTGCTATTTGTTCAAACCTTACTCCGAATGGTTCAAGGATTTCAAGACGACGTATTTCAAAATAATTATAAAGGAGGCCGATCGCAATCAGTTTCACGATGTCGCGAGCGAGCCTTTATTCCCCTTTTATTGGACTGAGGATCCTGTCTGGATAAGCCTTGTGTCAACAAGCGAGATGTCCCCCGTCGAGGTCGAAGCTGTTAAAACCATCAACAGCCTACCCCACTGTCTTCATGCCCGTCCATTGGTCGATTGCCTTAAACATGAGGATTTTACTCGTGTGGCATTCGGTACGATGTCAGTAACCGCCCGCATATTTTTTTATATTAACTTAGCTGAATTCCTGTTTTTCTTGCAAGACAAGTTACGTTCCTCCTTCACTGAAGAAGGACCCTCGGTTGTCCGGTTTTAACCGAGAAGTACCTGTAGCCGAATCTCAGACAAAACCACTCGTGGAGGGTGTCCCAGATGTCTAAGTGCCTCCAGTGGTCGTCCCTCCCTTGGTGGTGAATGTGAGGTCTTCCAGTTTTACGGCTGCACTGCTACGGAAGCACAGGTCGGTCTCTCCCGTTCTTCTAAAAAGAAAAGGAAATCTAAGGAGGGAGAGAAATCTTCTTCGTGGAAGAGTTGCCGAGATAGCACTTTGCGTCCTCTCCCGGGCGGTCTGCTTGATCCGGCTTTCGGCGTAAGCGACTGGGTAGATTTCCGTATGAGCTCCTCTCAGCGAGCAGCGGTGGAGCCTCTATCTGAGAGAGAGCACACTATGGCCGCCTTTGAATTCATCACCCGTGGTGCCATGCTGATGTGGTTTCTTGAGGAATTTGCTGACCGTCGAGGGGTCGAAGAAGTTCAGAAAGAGTTGGCTTGTCAAAGAAACTGGAGGGCGCTTGTGTTGAGGTTGCGACTCTTACTCAAAAGTTGAAGGATCCGCAAGTGAAGTATGCTGAGGGGACGAATAAGGTGAACCGACTGAAATTGGCTCTACGGCAGATGGGGGAGGAGTCGAAGGAGTAGGAAAGGGAATTAATCGAAGTACATTTGGAAAACGTCCGACTAGAAGGAGAACTAGTGTAGGCGAACCAAGCCATCGAACTCCTTAACAAAAATGTTCAAATTGAACATGAGGAGGGGTTCAACAAGGTCATTCGGCAGGCTGCTTATTTGCTGGGGGCAGATCCTCTCTCTGTCGGTTTTGACCTTACTTAAGATGTTTATGAGGGAAAGATGATGTTGATCCCTATTTCGGATGATGAAGAACCGGGAGGAGAGGACGCCGAAGAGGGGGATGCTGCTGCAGAGGATGCCAACCTCGATGAAGGTGATAATGATGATGGCGATGCGGGAGGTGGCCAATGATGATTTTTTCTTTGTGGGTAGGGATTTTTTGTTGTTTTTACAAACAAGTTGTTAGTTTACTTTGTTCATTTTGGTGGCCTAGAGGCCGTATACGTGATTGATGCATAGCTCCACAAGATTTTCTTTGGACATGAATGAAATTTGCATTTTTATGTTTTTCGTACTCTTACGATTTTTTGAACAGGAACAGGACTTGTACTTAAGTTGTGTCGTCCTATACCAGACGCCTAAACACCTAAGCATGCATAAGACCTACGTTCTTTAATAAGTTCACACCGGTCGGCTGTTTATGCGTTGCATAGCTTAACAAGATTTTTGGATTTTTATGTCATCTTTTGTCGGTCACTCAATTACTAATTATATATTCTACTAACGCTTTATCACATTTGTCGTTTACCATTCACATTAGCTGATCAAGCAACAATGGTTCTTTTAGAACTCGTCGTTCGCCGCAAGTTAGTCGGGTGGCAGAGGTTCTTTAGGAACTCGCCTTCACTGCCCGGTTTGCAAGTTGGTTGGGTGGTAGTGGTTTTTTTAGAACTTAGAACTCGTCGTTCACCACCCAATGTGTTAGTTGGTTGAGCGGCATTGGTTCTTTAAGAACTCACTGTTCACCGCTTGATTTGCGTTTGATGTGTCCGCAGTGGTTCTTTCTGTACCCGTCGTTCACTGCCCATCGCGTGAGTCGATCGGGCGGCAGTGGTTCTTTACGAACTCGCCGTTCACCGCCCAATTAGCATTTAACTGGGGTGGCAGTGGTTCTTTATGAACTCGTCGTTCACCACCCAGTGCGTTAGTTGGTGGGGCGGTAGTGGTTCTTTACGAACTCGCCGTGCACCGCCCGGTTTGTCAGTTGATCGTAATCTAATCTTGTAACTGAATGAGAATCTCCTCGTTGTATTCATGAAACAACAAAAATTTCCATACATAAGAAAAAAGGATTAGTTGAAATAAAATTTTAAGTGGGATGCATTCCAAGTGTTTCGGAGAGGCCTTCTGTCTAGCAACGAAAGACGATACGATCCGTTTTGCAAGTCTTGAGCTATTTTGAAGGGGTCGTCCCATTTTGCAGTAAACTTTCCATGGGCGGGAATTCTCTAGGAATCGCCGGTCTTTCTCCATACTAGATCACCTTCCTAGAAGTTTCTAGGACGTACCTTCGTGTTATATTTTCTTTCTACCATTCTCCTGCAGGCTTCCGCATAAAGGACAACACGATCTCGACGTTCGTCCAAGGTGTCTAACTTGATTCTCAATTCCTCATCGTTGATTTGCAAGTTTTCGATTTGTCGTCTCAACGAAGGCTCTCCCAGCTCAACGGGTAACATAGCATCTATGCCATAAGTTAGATTAAATGGAGATTCTCCGGTAGTATCGTGCGGTGTACACCGGTAGGCCCAGAGGACCTCAGGGAGCTCATCTACCCATGCCCCCTTTTTGTCTCCCAACCTCCTCTTGAGCTCTGCGACTATCGCCTTATTGGCCGCCTCGGCTTGGCCGTTTGTCTGGGGGTGCTCCACCGAACTCGTAACATGCTTTATTCCTAAACCTTGGTAGAACACCTTCAATTTTTGTCTACAAACTGTCGGCCGTTGTCTGTGGCAACTGTCCGCGAGAGACCGAATCTGCATATTATCCTCCAGAATAAGTTCTGAACTTGCCGAGTGGTAATGGTAGCGAGGGCCTCGGCCTCCACCCACTTCGTAAAATAGTCAATCGCGATCAAAATAATTTTTTTCTAGGCTCGACCAACTGGAAATGACCCTACAATATCCATCCCCCACTTAACGAATGGCCAAGGGGAAACCAGAGTGTGCAATTCGATTGGGGGGTGCAAGACATTGGAGTGGGCCTGACATTTCTTACATTTTTGCACGAAAGCTTTGACGTCCTCCTCCATGGTTGGCCAATAGTACCTGGCCCGCAGGGCGCATGCCTTTATGGTCCGCCTTCCAATATGGAACTCATATATTCCATTATGGAGTTCATCCATTATGTATGATGCTTCTTGGGGACTTACACATTTGAGCAAAAGGAGTCAAGAAACTTCTCCGATACAAGTCACCCCCTATAACAATGTATTGGGCAATCTTCTGGGTTTCGATGGGTTTAACAGTCGGTTAAGATCTTCGAGATCGGGTAGTCGGTTCGGACGACTACCTGATGGCTTTGGAAATACGGGCGGAGTCTTCTGGCAGCGATCAGAAGAGCCAACGCAACCTTCTCCACCTGCTGGTAACGCGTTTTTGCCGCTTGCAAAACTCTACTTATAAAGTAGATGAGTCGGAGTTATGGTTGATCTTGTACCAACGTCGCGCTAATGGCTTTTGCAGATACCCCCAGATACACTTGCAAATCGGTTTTGGGGAGCAGCCGATTCATAACCGGTGGGTTGGTGAGGATTGTCTTGACTTCTAGAACGCTTGTTCGCAATCTTCATTCCATGATCCGACTTTCTTCCCCTTCCTCATCTGTTTTAAGATTGGTCGAATACGTTCTGCTTATTTCGGAATAAATCGAGAGAGGGAAGTTAACCAACCGACCAATCGTTGTATTTCGGATGGTCATGCACTTATCCGGGTTCACCTCTATGCCCCTGTTGGTCAGCATAAAACTCGGGAATTTTCCTGCCGCTACCCCAAAGGTGCATTTTGCAGGGTTGAGCCTCATATTGTATCGTCGCACCTGCCGAAAGACCTCCTCCAGGTCTTTGATGTGCTGGGTTGGGGTAGTCGAACAGACTACCATATCATCAACGTATACGTCCATGCACCGACCAATTTGGTCGGCGAAGATTTTGTCCATCAACCTCTGATATGTAGCCCCAGCGTTTTTAAGCCCGAACGGCATAACATCGTAATAGTAATTTCCTTTGTCAGTTATAAATGTCGTCTTCTCTCTGTCTGGCGCGTGCATGGGTATCTGATTGTACCCTGAGTAGGCATCGAGAAAACTTAGCATTTTGTGGCCAGAAGCCCCATCTACCAAGATGTCGATGTTAGGGAGTGGATATGAGTCTTTTTGACATGCTTTATTAAGGTCGGTGTAGTCGATACACATTCGCCATCTGCCATTGGCCTTTTTTACCATTACTATGTTCGCCAGCCATGTGGTGTATGTCACTTCATGGAGGAATCTAGCCTCGTTCAGTTTCCTTACTTCCTCATTAACGATTATTGCCTTCTCGGCTTCGAGCCGCCTCTTCTTTTGGGCCACTAGCTTTGCCTCCTTAAATAAGGCCAACCGATGTGTCATTATTGATGGGTGGATACCTGGCATGTCCGCCGCAGTCCATGCAAATAGATTGCGGTTCTTCCACAAGGTTGCCCTCAACTCCCTTTCTAGAAACGGGTCCAGACCGCTCGCTATCATAGTGGTCTGATCCTCCTTCTCCCCTATCCTGACCGGGTGCAGCTCCCCGTGCGGCCCAATTCGATTGTCGGTGTTTGTTCGTGGATCTAGGTCCGTCATTGCCACCTCCGAGCCGACGACTTTCGCTCAGCAAGCTCGAGGGTACAACTTCAGTCTGGCCGTGTAGCACTCTCTAACTGTTTTTTTATCCGCTCAGACTATCATCACCTTCCCCCGCTCGGCTGGGTACTTCAAGGTCAAGTGGGGAGTGGATACGATAGCGCCGAAGGCGTTCAAGCAGGGGCGGCCTATCAAAACATTGTACGACGTGTTAGCGTCCACTAGCAGGTATTGAACCTTCTTCTCCTCACCTTCTCTGCCAGTGCCCAGCCGCGTACGCAAATCAACATACCCACGAGTGTCTACCCTCTCCCCTGTAAATCCTACAATTTGCTCGTGGAAGGGTACAACAAGGTCATCAGAAAAATCCATCTGCTGGAAAGTTTTCCAATAGAGGATGCTAACGGAGCTTTCTTGATCTATTAGGACCTTGCCTACCTCATATCGGGCGATTTCAGCTGTAATCACCATGGGGTCGTCCTACTCTAAATCTGGGGCGTGAAGGTCTTCATCTGTGAAAGTTATGGGTGGCATGGACTTCCTTACTGTCTGTATGTTATTGACCGACCGCAACACTCTGACGTGGCATTTCCTTGCCGATGAAGAAGGTCCTCCACCGGCGAAACCGCTGGATATTGTGTTGATACGTCCTCGGATCGGACGATCGTTACTTTGACTACGGCTTCTACTGCGCCGCTTTTCAAACCTGGACCGGTCTTCCCTGTAATATGGTCGGCGGCTTCTACTACAATCACAGTCATCCCTCCTTGACAGGCTTCTTCTCAAACTTCTCGGCCGCTCAGTCGGCGCAACACTATCGGTTGTTTTGACATACATTTTTAATTGACTGGCTCTGATCAATTCTTCGATCTGGTCCCTCAGGGTGACACACTCCTCTGTTGTATGGCCTGAGTTCTGATGATAGAGACAATGTTTGTTTCCATCGGCCCCAGACGGTGTGGGGCACTTTTTTAAAGGTGGGACGAGGTTGGCACTAAGTGCTTCTTCAAAAATTCGTGCAGGGGGTGCATTTAGAGGAGTGTATTGTTGGAACCGAGGCCCTCTGGGGAGCTCTCTCAGCTTGAATCCTTTGGCCTTCCCGGTATGACCGTCCGGTTTCTTGCCCTCGGCCTTCTCTTTGGCCTCCTGAGCCTCCTTCCTGTACGATTGCTTTATCTCCTCCACCCTTACCTCATCGACTGCTCGCTTCCTCAATTCTTCCATGGTCTTGGGTTGTCTGCAACATATACTGTCTTTAAACGGCCCCTGTCTCAACGCCGGCATGACGTATTGGAGTTCCAACTCGGTGCTAAGTCCCTTCACTTTCCTAACCATCTTTTGGTACCAGTCCATGAAACCCTTCAATGTCTCGTCTTTCCCGTGCTTAAGGTTGAACAGCTCGAAAATCGTGAGGTCTTGCGAGCGACTGCTGGCGAATTGTTTGCCAAACATGGCCTTCAGTCCTTCAAAACTTTCGATAGAATTGGGTGGCAACGAGTTGATCCATTCCAAGACATCCCCTTCAAGCGAAAAAGAAAAAGTTTGGCACCAAATGGCACGGTTGCCCGTCCGGAACGCCATCCATGTGGAGAAGGCCATGATGTGATCATCGGGGTCGGTTGTTCCATCATATATGCTCAACTGGGGAGGGACGAAATGTTCAGAGATGTTTACATCCATGATCGCCTGAACAAAGGGTAACTGACCGGTTGTGTCCTCCTCCTTCACCGCTAGTTGTTTTCTTGCAACGGTATCATCAACCCAATCGTTTTTTCCTTTGGTCTTGTCCGCTCCCGACTCGTCTAGCTTTCAGGTTCGGTCAGAGGCACTACTGTGTTCGCCCGTCCCCTCTCGGCGAATCTAGTCTTGCCTTTCATCCTCCTTCTCCCCATCTCTTTCTTCTATTACCTTCTCCTTACTGTGGTCCTCTGCTCGCCTTTCTTTAGCTATCCGCGCCGCACACTCTGCCCTTACCGCCGTCAACTCTTCTTCATGCTGACGTTGCTTGTCCTCCATCTTCTATTGCAACACTCTTAGCATCTCCATTGGATCTTCAGTGGTCATATTCCTCGTGATTACCATTGGGTTTAGATACTCGGTCCCATGGTGGGCGCCAAAATGTTTCGGTTCGTGGTCGAGTAACCTAAGCCCTTCACAATTTCCCTGCTTTGTCGTTCGTCCTTTGCGTCCTTCTTCGTCAATGTCTGTTCGGGAGGGTACCTGGCAAAGGTCCTCTGATGCTATAGTCAGTACACCAAATCGTTCGGTATTCAGAATGCAGTATTAAATGTGCAATAAACGAACCTACTTACCTCTTACCTTTGACTTCTATATCTAGTGATGGTTATGGGTCTGAAATTAGTGAAACCTTAATCAAGACTCAATCACAGCCCAGTAACCTTTACTCCTATCTTACCTCTTAATATGATTTGTTGTATTTTGACCCTTGGTGTGACTTTCCGTAATGACCGTCCGTTCCATTGTATTAATGGGAGTCGTCCGTCTTTGACCGTTCGGGACCTCAGTACAATAATAATAATAATAATAATAATAATAATAATAATAATAATAATAATAATAATAATAATAATAATAATAATTATTATTATTATTATTATTATTATTATTATTATTATTATTATTTTATCAGCAGACAAGTCATTGATGAATTGTCAAGCATATATTAAAGAAAATCCAGGATTCACTCTTAAGATATATCAAGTGCTAAACATTAGAGAGTAATCCAAAAAGTTTAATTGCCAATTAAAATAAAGTTTTATACTGTATTATTAATATTAATTTAAATGATGATATATATCGCAGTATTTTTATTTAATATTATTTTATAATTGTTATGACACATAACTTTCAATTATATTATTTATTAGAATATTAATTTGAATAACAATAATTTAAATGTTTCATGATATTCATTATAATTTTATAATTTTAAATATATTATATGTTTTTGTATATAAAAAGTAATTATATAAATAAAATATAATTGTATATACTCTATTATTTTTTTAATATTTTGATAACTATAATTTTGATTTAAACACAATTTTATAGTATTAATAATAGTAATAATGTTGATAATGGAGTTGTCACAACGGGTAATCTGGCTCAACCCGACCCAATCCACCACAGGTTTGTCACTTAGTGAGCCAACCCAACCCGGTTTACTTATTAACAAGCTGACAAATTTTGGGGTGTTGCTCCCTCCACCACCACACCTTCCTCCCTTCACCTCCCCTTTCCTGTTTTACCCCTCCCTCCACCTTCTTATTCATGTTTTACCCTTCAGTACAATTTTATTTTTAGGGTTAATAATTTTTAACTTCTACCTACTTCAATCCCCTACATGAATGCGATAGTCTGGTTTATGCTTAACCAACAAGCATTTGTTATTGACACTTATGTTGTTTCTTTCTCTCTTCGATCTCGTCACCCAAACAACATAACCATTTTAATTAATGGTGGACCCATGTTTCTATGTTTCATTTTCTTTTGTCTCTCTATGAGTTTTATGCTTTTTTCCATTGTTGTATCTTTTAAACTTTCTGATTGTTTATCTTACTCACACCAACGTATGAAGAGTTAAGTAATCTCGCATAAAAAATTGTTGATACATGAAGAAGAAATATATGCCGCAATGTGTTAGAAAAATATTGTGAAAGATAGTTAATTTTATAAAAAGGTTGAAACATTTTATATAATCATTTAAATAAAAAAAAATATTCCAAATTTTAAACTTTAAGAGAGGTTAATTTAAATTTAGAAATTTTTAAATTTTAATTTTAATTAAAAAAATAAAAATATTAAAATATTGATCATTTAAATTTAGAAAATTTTAAATTATAATTAAATAGTAAGAATTTTGAACTTTTGAATTTTTTTTTAATTAATTCATGTATACACTTTTCATTTTTTTTATTCCGTTATCGTTTTGAAATTGAGATACAGGTACTTTGACACATTTTACTAACAATAATAAATATTTCTTTCATGTTACAATCAACTGGGGTTAATTTCCAGATTTATTTTACAATCATTTTTTACAAACATTAATGATATATGTTTCCATTGATGTCATTTAAAATTTTTTTATCAATGTCAATAAAATTATTTTTTTATGATGTTAGTCGTATAATATTCATTATTGTTAGTCATTAAATATTCATTATCATTTAGAACTGCCGCATCGTCGAATGACCACCGCAAAAACCCCACACCACCCCACCACAAAAAGTCATATCACAGCACCATGAAACCAAACGGATAAGGAGACAAGAATATGGAGAAGAACCAAATGGATATGGAGAAAAGAAGCAAAAGTTGCGAGATAAGAAGAAACTGATCTTGTGAGAGGAGGGGTGAGAATTTGGAAAGAGAGAAAGTGAGACTTGGGAGAGTGGGGTGTGGGGCTGTGCGAGTGAAAATGGTGAGTAAAAATGGATAGGAATTAATTAAGGGTTGCAAAATAAAGTAAATAAATAGGGTTAAAAGTAAAAAAAATGCTACTTTTGTAATTAAAATTGTTTTGTAAAAGGTTGGGGAGGTGGAGGGAGAAGGGGTGGTGGTGGAGGGAGCAACATCCAAAAATTTGAATCTGACCCGACCCATCACGGGTTAGTGGGTTGAACGGATTGGCTCACTGACTCACTTAATTATAAGTTTTTTTTAAATAAAAAAATTATATTTTTTTAATTCAGATCTAAATAAATTTCACTCTAAAATAATGTTAAACTTCAAAAAGAAAATTCAAAATAAATAAAAAAGTATTATACAATCCAAGTGTAATCCAAAAACAAGTGCAAAAGACGAGCAAATAAGTTTTGAATATTGATAATTTTTATATTACTTATCCATTTATAATATTAGAGTCTTGAATTGATAAGTCTATAATATTTTTCTTTCTTGAAACATTTTTTTTATTTCCATCTACAATATAATAAAAAAATACTAACTAATAATATTAAAACATAAAATAATAAATAATTAAATTAAAGGCTTAAATCCTTAATTGGTCCTCATGTTAAGAGGGAATTTTCAGTTTAGTACCCGTTTTTAAAAGTGTATACATTGGTTCCCCATATTTTGCAATTTGTGTCAACTTAGTCCCTTTTAACCATCAATTTGGCTTGAAAATTGCAAGTAGACAAGTCATTTTGAGTTGCAGCATGTTTCTTAACTGTTTGAACCTTTACACACCTTCCAATTGCTGTTACAAACTTGTTTGAAGTGTCATAATTGACTAAATTGACACAAATTGCAAAACATGAAGACCCAATGTATACACTTTTAAAAGCGGATACTAAACTGAACCTTAAATTAAATTATGTGAATTGGTCAACCATCAACATTCAACCCAAATGATCGGATGATTGAGTCAGAATGAAAACTAAACCAAATCGGCTTACACATTACAACTTATTTTGACACAAATGTTTGAGGACTAGTTGATAATGATGTATGTCAACCGTAAAGTTATATTTTAACTTCTCCATATACATTTCAAATTAGAAAGGCAATTTCAAGAAGACAAACCAAAATAATGGGAAAAAAACATTTTACTCAAAAATATCTTTAAAAACCTTTTTGAAGCATACACGAAATACAGATTTTACGAAAAATACTAAAGATACTAAGCAGAATAGTTCGAAATATAATAACGGTCCACAAACTTCGCAGTTGCATGAGTATTTAGTTCGTACAAGAAATGCAGAAAATCTGAATCAAGTTGAGAGAAGAAAAAATAAAGTATTTATTCGCTGCTGCAAGTTATCAAGCAATTAGAAAGCTTTGTTCAAAGCTTGAAAATGCCCAACTCAATATTCCTCATCTTTGAGTTGAGAGACGCTGCTTACACAATCCACTCCATATAGTTCCTTTCACCAGGATTTGGTAATTTTTCATTCTTCTCAGCAAAAGGGCTAGACGCAGAAATATTTAGTGCTAAGGTGCACTATTTTGGAATTGTCAGAAGAACAAAAAATTAGGTAGTTCATCATTTCAGCAACTTAAAAGGACTGAGGAGGCCATAAAAAGAACCCAGGAACAGCAGGTGGTGGTGGAAGGATGGTCAGTGCAGTTGCATTGGTCACAATTGCATCAGACTCTTGTACTGAGCTACTTCCACTGTTGGAATGATGAAACTGGTGGAAAAGGTTTTGTGGGTACGCGTTTGCAGAATCATAAGGTATAGATGCAACTGGCTGAATGGCAGAGAAATTGATGGTGCTACTCTCGTTTGTGCCCTCGGGTTGTTCATCAGTAACACTAACTTTCTTCTCCGACTCTGGGGAGGAAAGCTTCAATCGTTTCGCCACCCCACCAACTGGAAGAGAGCTATTCAATATATTATCCACATCATATCTGCTCATCTCAAAATTTGTTACGGCGCTTGCACCTCTGAACTTTATGGCTGCAATATCATATGCCTCAGCTGCTTCCTCTTCAGTCGCTGCAACAATGCAACAACAAAAACTATTCAACTTCCAGAACAAGAAAAACGAACATTACAGAACACGTAAGTAACAAGAGTTGTTTCAACTCTCGAGTCAGGTCTGTAAACCACTGTTCAACATTGTTAGCATTACTCTCTACTACTATGAATGAAGACTTTGAGGACTTCATTTTTTAACATAATATTATGTCACGGGCTCAAACTATACGATCCGTGAGTTTGGAAACACAGTAGAAACGTGAAAAACACAGTGAATTCATGATACCAAACAGCCTAGATGTCATATGTGAAACATGATATTGAACCATAATCCATTAAACATTTCCAATCACAGTGTTGAAACAAGATAGGGTATAAACTTGCCAAATGTTCCCAGATATAGATCCTTGTTTCCCGCAACTCGGCCGATTCTTGCTTGCCATCTACCCTGTTGATGATGCCTGAAAGTTCAAAAAAGTTAAAGCATAAGAGAAACAGGGAATATAACAACAAGGTAGTACTAGTACGTCAATAGTGTCATAAGTTTTGATTTTAATGCACGAACCTCGTAACCCCCCTGTATGCGGAAGCTCCCCTTGAAAACCCACTACTTTTCCTGCAAGGAAACCGGTGCAATTTTAGTTCCAGGATAGAAATATTGTGCTAAATATGTTTAACTGGGAAGTGTGCGCAAACCTTCGCAGTGATGCAATGAATTCTTGTTTTCCTGTATGTTTCATCTCCTCCAATTCCTTTGTATAATTGGAAATCTGAGACATTGGACGATAAAAAAACAAGCTAAGCGCTAATGATCCAATGCGATTCCTATTTCTACATTTCAAGTATCACCAATATAAATCTATAAAGTTTTGTATTTGAGACATATAATACAAAAACTAAGTGTTTGACAATAATATCCATGCTAAATCATTGCGCTGTGGTTCCTGCAAGATTCTACTTATTGTTGACCAGTTCAACTTTGCTGAGACCATTCATTTACGCAGATCATTAGCCTCCACTAATGAATGTTTCTCTGATACCATGGTTGACCAAGTTTGATTTTAACTATCAAGTGAAGCATAATACACGAACTTGAAGTGTGAACTAAAATCATTCCCTCAGCAGAATTTCCCTCGCTCTTTAACCCCGTTTCAATACTTTCAACTCAACTATATACGTACGATTTCATGCACACAACTAATGGAGATCTGAACAGAATATTATTAGAAGTGACTATTACAGGAAAGTTGGTGGTTGCTGTTGGTCCCCAGTACTTGATAGCTGCTAAATCATACGCTCTAGCAGCCTTTTCTTCCTTGTCATATCCACCTAATAATACATACAAACACAACAATTTATCATCTCTTATAAAGTATTAAGTTTAAAAGAAGTTGGGAAATGACCAAAGATAAACATTTCTTACCCAAGTACACTGTAGAAACAGTCAAAGGACGTGCGACACAGCGATGAAGTGCGCAATGCCACATTCCATGCAAAGAAACAGCAATGAAAAAGACATGAAAAATCAAATTTAACCTTATGGAACGGTCAAAATATTCAGGTAAAAAACTACTTTTCTTAGCAAAAATGTAAACGACCAAAGGAAAAGTGATGAAATGCATGCAATAGCGCCTGCACGCAAGTTACTTTAATATTTTTACCCTCCTTTTCTCACCTTTCTTTGGTTCCCATTTTAGCCAAAAGATAATACACGATATGCCATCCATCTGCGATGCCCGTCTTTTCTAATAGCAGACAGACACCGAAGGACCCCATCAAGGTTTAATAGTAGCAAAAAGTTATAAGAACCGATTGACGTGAATTTTCAAAATTTTGACTCCACACAAAAGCTTAATATTCCACTAGAGCCAAATAAAACCAGGCCAAAAGGAAATGTCAAATTGCCTATTATAATGAGGAGACAAAATGCCTTTAATTTCCCTTTTCTTGCAAAAGTGATTATTGTTATTATAAGATATTACGAGTTATACATGTAATTTATGACTGCAAAAACATCCAAGAATCCGATAAATCCCGTGAATTTGTTTCAGAATCTAGATGACATTATTATTTGCGGGCCCAGACACTCTAAAAAACCTTTCAGCCAAACATGGGACTCCCTCCACATTCATGTAAGTGCAAATTTCAATACAGTGAGCGAGAAATGATGTTGTGGTCAAACCCAGCTTTCCTGGCGAATTGAAAGCAAAAGCAAAAGTTAAAGCCAAACTCAGAATGAGAGAGGGTCTCTCACATTTTTACGCGCCCCTTCCAAACCACCACTACGGAACACAAACAATGCTCTATTTATTTTTAAGTCTAAATGTATTGTAGCAATTTTAACGTAAATAAACGAATTTAAAGTTTCATCATACATTTCAATAATTAACCAAAATCAAATTTTAAACAATATACGAAAGCAGAGGCATTCCCGTAAACAGGTCCCGAACAGGAGAGAGATTATCCATGAAAAATGGCGGCACATTGGATCAAATCAACTGAGAGATATTGCAGACCCCACCCACGCACAGTGACAAAACGGCGGCACATCGCATCAGAGTAAATCTCATGCTTTATTTTTAGAACAGAAAAAATTGTACAGGAAAAAAATTACCAGAAATGAAATAGAAATTTTCATTCTATTTTGAAAATTTGAACAAGAAGAAGCAAGTAGGAAATACTTAGTACATGGGTACACAAAATAAACATTAATTTCACTGCACTTTCAAATGCATGCAACCCTCTTTTTCTGCACTACAGTGAATTTCTCTATTTATTTCCTTTTGTATTGCTCGTATTTTCAAAGTTGATAATAAAAACATTTAAAAAGAAAAAGTTGAAAACAATCCAAATGAAGAGATAATAGAGAGAGAAGAACCTTGACGCCCCTTCCTGGCCTGACCCTCTCGTCTACAGCTGTTATCCCATAGATGCGCTTCATATCTACCCGTCCATCGGTGTCTGCAGTGAACATTCCCAAATATACAAATTAATAACAGTAATACAAAAGGCCCTTGAAAACATGCCAATTTCATCACGCCCTTGACCAAATTTCAATAAATGACAACTGAACCCTCTACTAGCCAGACTGATTCATTAATTTAAGACACAAAAGGACCTTAGCAACGATAGAATAATCATAATAATGATAAATAAAAATAACACTGAACAGATTCACCATATATATATAAAAAAAAAAAAAAAAAAGATTGAAGGGTTGATGGTGGTGTATCGTTTTCCTACCTTGTGACCCCTCTGTATATTGAAGTTCTCTGGCCAATAGTATGAGAAACCTTCTTAGGCGTAGCAAACTCCACCGCAATGATGGCTTTGTCATGTGCAGCAGCATCACATAAAGACAAAGCTCCTTTGCTTGATTCTCCTGAGTGGGCACCTAGCTCAGCTGGTGCAACATGAGTGGTCTTGTCTGAGACCGAGTCATCCAACTCAGAGCTCGAGTTGGTACCCGAGAATGCTTGAAACCCTGGAATCGCGTTCAGATCTTGCTGGTCGCCGAAGTAAACAGAGGCAGAGCCATGGTCGTAAATTTGGGTCAGCGAAGAATCGTCTTGTTGCGTCTCAGTTTGGTTCTCAAAAAAATCTTCCGCTTTCGGCACCAGTAGTGGCTGGTTTTCACTCTCAGAATCCATTAATCCCTTGGAATTTGTCCACTCTGCAAAAAATAAATCCCAGTAAAAAAATATAATAATCATTGGAAATATATATGTACACAAGGAAGAACAAGCTTGCCACCCTGAATGTTGAAAATATTGTGAATAACGAAGTGAAAAATGAAATTGGAGATTGTGCAGGATAAATAGGAAGGGGTTGACGTAGGTGAGTGTGATTTAGAGAAGTGGCGTTACCATTGGTAGCATAAAAGTTATCGAGCATGCAGTGAGAGGAAGAGTCCGGGGATCTGAGCATTTCCATGGGAGTCAACGAAAACGTAAGCCAATTTGTGGCACCGGCCATGGGTTTTGTGTGTCGCTACACTTAGACCAGATCAGCAAAACAAGGACAGTTTCAGAAACGGGTTTTCTGCCGAAAGAAACAAATGACCGAACAAACAAACAAACAAACAAGCGCAACCCCGAAACTGAAATCACCTCTCTCCAGTCACAGCTGAAGGCGTTGCACTGTGTATTTTTGTGTGTGTTTGTGAGAGTGATAGACAGAGCTATTCCAGCCCCACCATGCTGATAGTACTATCAAACATAAATAGATGAAAGGAAAGAAAATAAAAGAAGGTGCTAGGGTGGGTGATGGGTTAGAATGAAATTGGCGAAGAATGCATGCAAGAACAGTTTGTTGGATCAAAAAAGAGTTTTTAATAAAGAGAGAGAAAACAAGCTTCGAAGGGAAGATGATTTTAGTGGAAAGAGCAAGGTGTTGGGTTATAAGGGGTGGGTTTAGCGGTCTCGGCTGTCAAAAGAGAGAGATATTCAATATTACTTTTCACATACAAAATTAAAAAAATCAGTTTCATTTTGAAAAAACTTGTGGACATGTCTTTCTTTTTTATTTTTCTCTTATTTTCTTTTTATTATTAGTATTATTGTTCTTAACCGAAGAAAATTGTCTGAAAAGAAAGAAGGTTACCATAGATGCGGGCTGCCAAAAAATTGAAGAATTTGGCAGGGTTCCAAAGGAAGTTACCAAAATAGCCTCACTTTTTGTATAAAAATAATTATTAAATAGGGAAAAACTATTCGTTTTAGTCGCACACATGTCTTGCATGCAGATGCGACTCTTTGTTTACACTCTTTCAGAAATTATTCTATTACGATGAATGGGTTACCATAATATCAGTAAACAAATAAAAAGTTTAAGGTTTAATTATCAACTTGGTCTCTTAAAAAAAAGTATCAACTTGTTATTATAATGTAAAAAAAAATCATAAAATTTTTATTTATAATTCTGTCAATTTAATTGTAATTTTCTGCGGAGATATATATATATATATATATATATATATATATATATATATATATATTTCCTGAAAAGCTGAATATTTCTTTAATATTTGAATTTTGTATGCTTTTCTTACACCTCTAGTTTTGTTACGTTTATTCGTGCTCTCAAACTTCACGGACTCTTCTTACATTCAAGTCATTAAATGTTCATATAAGATTTTAACTTTATTGAAAATGACCTGAATGTTGTGGAAGACGATTTCGTTCTAGAAAAGTGATTTCGTTCTATAAAAATTATCATGTCCATGGTTAAATTTGCTGAATAAATGACGATTTTGCCTAAAATGAATTATTAATATAATTAACTTAATCAAATTAACCATAAATTAACTTAATCAAACTAGTGAGGCGTAGTGGGATATCTGCAACACTGAAGTGACACTTGTATGTGATAATTTCAGATCTTAACATATAACAACTTTTGTATTAATTAAATCATTTTTGGCTTTGAAGACGGATGATAAATAAGTCAAATTGAAGTCGTGACTTATAACTTTGGTTTATTTATATTTATTATAAATTCGGGTATGGAATTAGAACTTGAGTATGGTAGTTTTCTTTTTTTCAAAAACTTGTGAAATTTATATTGGATTATTTGATATTCATAATTAACAATTATAATTTTCAATTCTTTTGAAAAAATTACACATACAAGTTAAAATAATAAAGTCATATGTAAGAATTTTAGAAACAAAGATAATTACACTGAAGTCCTTATATGTAAATACGATTTAAGTTTAAATTTAATTATATTGGATTCATCACATATAAAAATAATTTCAACTCAAAATTAATTTAATTAAAATCATCGTACCAATACACAATTTTAATTCAACTTAGTTTTTGATATAAGTCATCACACTCATAATAACTTTAATTAAAATTATTTTCAAATAAATTCTTACTCCTGACAATGATTTTAGTTGAAATTATTTTCGAATACATTGCAAGTGTAATTTATTTTCAAGAAAGCCATTAATATTTAACACCACTTAATTTTGGAAGAAGTCACTAACATTTAAAAGATTTCACCTTAATCAAAAATTTAAATACATGATTAAATAAATTGTGCATCTGAAACACCACTTAACACTTTATATTTAAAAAAAAAAAGATAAAAAGTGTAATATCAAAATCAAATTAACTAACTTTCCTAAAAATAAAAACCACAATTTATACTACTGAACTTTTACCTTTTTATATACCTAATTGATGTTGCAATTACTTAATAACCTTAAGTTAATCTAAGTTATTAATCTAACTATAGCATTTGTTAATGACTAGACTAAGGTCATCAACTCTAGGTGATGCATTGTTTGGGGAAACGTAATTTTTTATGTAAAAAAAATGAAAACTCTTGGTCCCAAGAAGTAATAATTTTCTGGTATGGCACACACAATATTTTTAAATTATTTTTGTTATTAATACTTTTATCCTTTTTTAAGTGTTTCACAATATAACCTCTTTATTTTTAATAAATATTATTTTAATCTAAAAATAATTAATGCAAAAATTAATTATGGATTAAACTTTTAAAAGCCAATTAACATAGTTTTTAATTTGAATCTAAATAAAAAAGGGAAAATAACTCTTAGTTGCAAACTTTATTTTAAAATTCGCCACTAAATATAGAACTCCCCATAAAAAATATCATATATTGTACAATCAGTTAATTTTTTTTTCTATCCATTTATTTATTAAGTTCAATTTAACTCTTAGTTTGATCCTTATTTAACGTAAACCAAATCAGTGACTGTAAACCAGGATGTATGATTAAGTTGTTACATTCTATACATAATAGAAAATACAACCCACTCTACAATAATTCAATATCTTTTATAGGTTACAATTTTATTTTTGATTACTTAATATTTATAAAAACTAAGTTACATAAATATTTAAATAAAGTCATAATATTATATAATATTAAAAACTTAAAACAATTAATATTAATTTTTACTAGTTACACATTATATTATATTATGTTAAATTAAAACCGATTGAAAAACTATATTTAAATGATAATAATTATTAATATGTTATTTTTCTTAGTAACCTAAGACTTTAATAAATTTATATTTTATAATATATTTTTAAATAAAAACACCAAACTAAAAAACCAGTGAAATTTTTAATTTTTCAATTTTGAATTTAAAATTTTAATTTACTCTTTAAAATTAAAATAAATAAAATATTAAATTTTTAATTTAAAACAATGAAATGTTTTCCTTTCCGTACATATTTTCTTAAATTAAAAGGTATAAACTGATCGTGTATATTATAATTAATCACATACCAACCTTATAATGAACTATAAATCACCAACATTTTGTTAATAAGTATAAACATTATGTGTTAGAAGTAAGTTGTCACTGCGTCATAATAAATTTCAAAACACTAAATTTTTATTAACAAAATACCATAATAGTAAAGAAAAGTGTATTATCTGTGTGTGAAATAATTGAAAGTTGTTGCACAAAAATGCTTAAGGCTTTTATTTACAATTTTGATCATAAATACTTAATTTGTAAAAGAATATATAGAAAATTGAGTAGATAATTTAATTTGAATTAAGTCCTCTTATGTTATGTTTATTATAATTAGTTTTTGAAAAATATTAACAAAATTTTAATTTTTAAAAAAATATTAAAAAATCAATTAATGATTATGTAATTTTTAAATAATAAATTCACACCAGTCACTGATTATTTAAAAAAATATTTAAATATATTATCAGTGCATTATGACTAACTCTTTTATTACACTCTACCAGTGAAATAAAACTACAAGTTTATTCAATAAATTGAGGATATTAAGTATTATTACATTATTTTTTAGAAGTTATAAAAAATATTATAAAAAGTAATATAAAGAGACATAGCTGTGGAATGAAAATGTTTGGTATAGTTTTGGAAATAAAATACCTGTTATGATTTAAATTGTTTTTGATGTGTAAACTTGAATTGGTAGGTAGCACGAAATATAAGTAGTATTTTAGTGGAAACATGAAGAAAGTGAGTCATGCATGAGAGATAGCATTGGAAGTTCACACGTAGAAGAAAGGTGAAGAGATTTAAAAACACGTAACAGTATGGTATTTGTTGGATCCGCGGTGTAAGAAACAAAGCAACCTAAGTAGATATTTCTTTAATTTGACTTTGAATATGTTTGCATATAAATGCAGTATGATCTACCTTGGTGGCATAGGGTCCCATTGCATCAAAGTTTCATATTCAATCTTCATCAGATGAGACGTGGCTTCTCGTTAGCTTAACTCACTGACACACCTCCTCGTGTGCTAAATAATACTTTTTTTTTTCTTCTAACTCATCCTATTGGTTACTTTTATCTCGTATTGCCTTATCTTTCACTCACGTTTACTTTATCTCGCATTGTCTTATCTTTCACCCACGTTGCACATTCAGAGTTTATATATTCTAATAAAATACTATTTTTTTTATAATATATTCTCTATATTTATTTTGATACTAAGACAAATGGATAATGGATAAAAAAGAAATTCAATAATTTTAAAATTACAAGTCTTTTAATTAGCCTGATCCATTTCTGTGAGACCAATCTCTAAAGTCAGCTGTATTTCTACAGCTTTACTTATAAAAGTTTGATATGGTGTATTTAACCATGTAAGTTAGTCTGTTTCAGAAACAAAATGGATTGAATTATTATGTTATATTAAAAGATTGTCAACCTACTTACAAAGTTGGTGGACTTACACGCCAAATTTCTCTTCTTATTTTTTTATTTTTAAATTATTTTTTAATTATATATAGAGGTATATATTAAAAATATTTTGTGAATAATTTTTAATTGATTAATAATATCTATAATAAAATAAATTAAAATAATTATTATTTTTATATGTTAAATATTTATATTATAATTAATAATCAAAATTTAATTTATAAGTATTAATAATTTCAATTACAGTATGAATGTATATTTACATCTTTTAAATAATACATAAAGATCAAATTTTTAATTATCTTTTATTTCAATTTTGTTTTAAAAAAAGGGCTATAGTAGATCAGTCCACACCCCTCTGCTTCTGGTCACCATTTTAACAGATTAAGACGCATTACGAGATTAATAATTTCAATCTGGCCTATCAAATTTTCTGGCCAACCAAATTTTCTGGACTGACGGCTTAGTCCGCTGGACCATAACCATTTTATCATATCTATGCATCTAATAATATATACACCTTCAAATTACTCTAGAACACTCTCTTTCATAATTTAATGATTTATAGGTCACTGCATTTAAGATTCTTTTCAATTTTTTTAAAGGCTTCATCTCATATTTACTATTAGTCATATGCCCATGATAACTGATGCTCTTCTATAATTTAATGATTTAAAGGACATCACATTTAAGATTCTTTTCAGCTCTTTAAATTCTTTATCTCATATTTAAATCTTACAATTTAGACATGATAAAGGTTCAAATGAAAATTTACAAAAAAAAAAAAATATCATGAATGATGTGGTAGGAATCTCTAATGGTGCCAAAAGTTATCATAGGAGAGATTACAATGCGAAAATTGATATTTGGAGTAATTGTTTACAAAAATGTTTAGTAGGTTTTCACCTTTTTACAGAGGCTCTAGAACTTTTTTTTTAAGTTGTTCCAAAGATCAATCTTATATTTTCTTTCATAATTTTTAAGTTTATCTCTATTTGTGCTAAGGATTTTATTGGTACGATGATTTGTAAAGATCACTTTATATATATATATATATATATATATATATATATATATATATATATATATATATATATATATATATATATATATGTAAAGATCAGTCTAGATATATATTTTCATATCATGAGTTTAATAAGTATACTTCTATCAATTTTTTTTTTACGAGAAGTGAATTATTTTATGAATCTTGTTTTTCTATGGTTTTGTTTAGGCTTGTTATCTTTTATTGAGTGTGTTAAATTTATTAACTAATGTATTATGGTTGCTTGACACTCGTGGATTTTAAGTTAGGATGTGAAGAATGGTGAAGAGAATTAAAGTACAATTTGCAAGCAAATCAAATTTTGTATGTTGAATTGCATAAAGAGATAACTTAAATTATTCTTAATAGAAAGGAATTTTTTTTAAATTAAAAAAAAACTATATAAATATAGTTGTTACAACTTTTTATGTTTTAAACAACGATGTTAAACTATAAATAGGATACATAACTTAAAAATAAAATGATTAAAATAAAAGTGAATTCATTCATCCACAATGTGAATATGTCCTTTAGAAAAGAAAAAAAAACAAAACATTATCGTCAGAAATGATCACGGTGAAAATGTCATGTGATAATTAATTATGAGAGAGGATGAGTAAGAATATGACATAATAAAATTTAATCCAATGCTTCAAAATTAAGGATCATCATAGATAGTCTATCATTAAAGATCGACATGAATTATTTATCAACAATCAATATGAAGGTAAAAAATTCAATATTATGTTAAGAATTATGCACTCATAACTTATTATAGATAATGTAATATAAAAAGGCTTTAAATTACATAATTAGAAAACATTTCAATTTGTTCATTAACTAATAAATAAAGCAAAGAAAAAGGGATAAAAAAGAAAGGTAGTGCGAGTGGTGGGTGTTGCACCCCATGCAAATTTAATGAGCACTAAGAATGCAGTAAAGACTAGGAAGTGACTCCTAGGTCTCCTCTCAAGAACCAAACTATGGTTCAGGAATCAGGTCAAACACGAAGTTGGGGGAGGGTGTAAAGAGTTTTGTGAATGCAGAAAAATTAAATTAAAACACGAATGCAAACAGAAATGAAAACAAACATGTAAACAGAAATGTAAAAATGGAATCAAATACAAAATAAAAACGGTTGGTCATTAAATCAATCACTATGCTTCCTATAACAGATTAACGACAAGTACACATTACTCTAATCCAAATCCGAAACAAATCACCCAACTAAGCGAAGGCTAATTCGGTCTTCAGAATTGCAAACTAAGCGAATGCAATGCTCAAATCCAATCAGTCATGTACCATACAATCTAATCAACTAAGCGGAAACTAAACACCATTAGGCAACTAAGCGTATACCTAATCGCAAGCACACAACAGATTAAATATTGAGCCAAATTAAAGGAGCAGTATGGCAATTAAAGTGTAGAAGTCTCATGAATAAACTACTCTAGCCTCTAATCCAACACAACTAACCAACTAAGCAAAGGTCAATCATGCTATCATAATCACGAACTAAGCGAACGTAATACAATTATTCCATCCAATGTGTTCTATACAGATTGATCAACTAAGCGAAGATGCAATCACCAATCGAGCAACTAAGCATATACTCATTGCAAGAACACAGTCAGATTTCATAGAATGTAAGACAAAGCAGAATAAACACAAGAGCAGTCCGATAATCTCAAAGAAGCAATATAATTTTGTTAACGACCAACCAATTAACTTAAGTTAACATCACAATTAAATTAAATAAACTTGCGTGACTCATTTGAATTGAAATTGCGAAATCATAAATGCATCATCCATTAATTAAAAGCAACATGTAGAAGCACAATGCAGGGAGAAGAAATAAAATCCCAATTCCGTGAACTATTTGAATGCAATAAATAAATAAAGAAAAATGCATGAGCTGAAATGGAATTGCTGAATCAAGATAAATTGCACATTAAAGCGAAAAAATAAAAACAAGCATGAAGCTAATACATGGAATGTTGATTGCAGCAGCTTTCAAGCACCTCATCATCGAAAACAATAAACTAAAAAAACTCATGAACAATGGAAATGTTATATATCAATATGCGACTTGAATGCTGAATGATTCCTAATATATAAAATATAAAAATCTGGTTCCAAGACAAAGTAACGTTGCTGGAATAAAAACACATTCAAAGATTTCAAAAGCCAAATAACATAAATCCGCAAAGGCGGGTGGCGGTGTGTGCTCTTCAGCAAAAATAAAATGAGTGCAGCTGCTAGACCTAACCCATGTCTCTCCATTCCATCCTTCAAAAATCCCAAAAAAGCTCTCCAGCTGCTTCTTTCTTTCGGGTGGCGGCTTTGCAACTCCTTTTTTATTCGAAAAACAAAGTTATCACCCTACACGTCCGTGATGCTGTTTGCAATGTGCTACACCTCTTCTTCAAGAGTGCACCTCCTGGAGAAATTTAATCCAGCCTATTACTGCCAAGGCCTGCACGTCAAAGCTCCTTCAATGTTGCTGGACCTCTTGCTTGCTGGTTCCATTATCTCCAAGCACACACCTCAAGCTTCTCCAATGTGGGCCGCAAATGCTGTTGTTTCTATTAGACGCTGCTGCTAATTTCCACTGTTGGACCACACTGCTTTCTCCAACGCTAGTCTTGTGAAGATGGATGTAATTACCCAAATTCGTTGCTGGACCGTGGCTCCTAAGTTGCTGGATCGCACCTCCCATTCATGTGCTGCCATTTTTTTCTTTCAACCCAAACGCGTGATGCATCTTCTTGTATAGGCTGGACGTGTGCTTCCTTCATTCGTGGATCTAATGTGGCTTTCTGATCATGCTGCAATGATGAACCTTCTTGCAGCTGTTGGATGTAATATGGGTCGTGACCATGAAGCTGCTGGGTTTCTTTTCTTTTGCTGCACTTTGCTTGCTGCACAGCCCGGGTTGCAGCTGCTACTGAATGAAGAAATATGTTCGACGCTCCCAATGCTCATGGGCTGCAACCTTAGGACACTAATCTTCTTCCAACGATGAGGCCTGCCAAGAATATGTTGCTATGTGCACCGATGCTACGTGGTGCAGGAAGTTGGCCGTGAAGCTTCCAAAAAGGCCGTGAATGCTGCTGAAGCCCAAAGAAGGTGTCCGTGAGCAGCTGGATGTGCGTGTTGGATGCTACTGCTAGTTGGACCGTCTAGCCCAATTCTAATCACCAAGTGAGAGCTTGTTTTAGCTGGACAACGTGCACTTTTTTTTCTCCAAGCAAACTATTCAAATCCTACATTATGAAGTCGTGACTTGTTCAATTGAAATCAGCCATTCCTTATCTCCAAGTAAATAAATTACCACATGCACCTCCAAATATGAGCTCAACACCTCCTCTCTCATTTAAGCTAAGAATAAAATTGATGTGGCATTTCCTTTAAGTCCAAAATATTATCCAACAATTTCCCTACAATTAATAATGCAAATAATTAGTCCCAGATAATTCAAATTAACTAAAATAAGAATTTCTGGTCAAATTAAGCACAATTCACAGAAACGGAAAAATATCGATTAAACACAATTCCCTGATTAATTATAGCACAATAAACTAAGTGAAGTCAAGAAAATATTGACTAATCAAAATAGTCCACACTTAGTCTTTTGCACTCCTGGGCAAAATCAAGACATAAATCAAGGAATAGTTCAGTGGACATCAGGGAAGTGACACAGACTCAGCACACTGAAAACAAAGACTCACAATGAAAGAAATAAATAGTATTACACAGTTTTCAGGAAATATGGACAAAGAAAGGAAGTAAGCAGTATCCAACACAGAATCAAAGAAAGCATATACTCATGAAGTCATCCGAGCAATTCAAGACATGGCAAAATGATCAATAAGCTCAAGAGGTGAATCAAAAGTAACAGAACCTCACGGATGCACACTATCAGTGTTTCTCTCAAGTGTCTAGGGTAAACAATGTCAACTCAATGCACTCAAGAAAGTAATCAACAAACAGACTTGGCAAGTCTCTAATATCAACACTCAAAATATATGCATGTTCAAATCAAAAGGTCTTTTATGGATGTAATGGGGCCAAGGACAAGGGAGGATAAATATGGATATATGAAGCTATAAATCAAAAGAAATAGAAGAGCAATGGGGAACAAGTGAAAACACCGTCAAATCACACCCAAAACCTCTAATTTAATCCTCTTCTTGACTCCATTATTCATATTTTTTTTTTCTCATTTTTTTTTTCATTTCTCATCTTGTCTCTTTCTTTTCTCTCTATTTAGGAAACAACTGTAAGAGACAAGATACACAACATATTTACAAAAACAACATAAGAAGAGGAACCAACTAGCCAATTCATCAGAATCCCTAGGGAGACCACACTTGTTCCCAAAACACTTCCAAAGCTCCAAAATACCTTAAGGTTAAGGTAATTATGGTTTTTCACTTAGGGCTAGTGTATGAGCTTCAAAACAAAGAAATGGGGAAAGTATAGGCTCAAAAGGGGTTATCAAGGGATCAAAACAAGGTAGGCTTATTTGGCTAGAAAGGCTCAAGAACAAAACTGCCTTTATCACTTCCAAACATGCATATCAATCAAGAATCATCAACAAGAGTCAAGCCAAGGCATATGTGCAAGCAATCAAGAGACATATCATACAAGAAAGAACATAAAGTGGCTTAAATCTCACACAGGGTATTGTCACAATCAAATCAACCTCTCAAACATCATAATCATCTTCCACGCAGAGAAAAGCATGGATTTCCAACCAATCAGAGTATCAATGAAGTGAAAGACACATTTACAACCTAAACAAAGTCCAAAAATCAAGAGAAACATACAAAAATATACACAAGACAAAACAAAAACTACCTAGAAAACAAAAAAAAAATAACTCTAAAAACAAAAAACTAACAAAGAAAATAGAAATCTCCCCCAATAGACCACACTTAAACTACACAGTGTCCTCAATGTGTCACAATCATCAGATCAGAAATCAAAATAGTCAACAAATCATAGACAAGTGCAATACAAGTGGGAAAAGAGGAGAAGGAAAAAGGAAACTCCCCTAGTCATGGTGGAAGTTGCCAATTTTGGACTTGTAGAGAGATGTCTTCCACCATTGGATCCAGCAAGGAAGTTTTGAAGAGAAACTGCTTCATTCTTCAGATTTGATCAAGCAGGGAAATGTCCTCCACAACTGGATCTAAGAAGCAGTGATTGTTGATGAGTGGGTTCAGCTAGTGCCTATTAATCTTCAAACTGTTGTGTATGCGAGCACCTTTGTTCTCCATTGTGGGTGCTTGTTGGACAAATTCTTTTGTACCTCCTGCAACATGGTTAGGGCAATGTGGTTCCAAAGAAATGACATGCAGGGGTATAACACCCAATCCCAGTGTAATCGGCTGAACCTCATATATACTCTCAGAACATGAATCAATTTCAAATGTAGAAAAAATATCAACAACAGGCTCAGATTCATGTTCAGTGCATGGAGAATAAACATACAGATGTGATAGCAAAAAGTGGTTCTCATCATGTAGAGAGGGCGAATTAAAAGCATGCTCATCAACAATACAATCATCAATAACATACCTATCAACAACAAGATCATCAACAACAAAATCAATCTTAGGTATGTTTACCTCTACTTCTCTAAAGATTGATAGAGTGGTGGAAGGTGAAGATGATTTACCTATCTCAAAGATCTTGCTCATACCTACCCGGTCCTCAAAATTTTCATCAGTCTCCTCAAGTGCAAGAGCAAGGACATAGGAATGTGGGAAAGTAGGTGGCGTAGTAGTAAGCTCATGACTATGCTCCCCATCTCCTATATGAATGATACTGACATCATCAGAAATCTGAACAGTTTGAAATGGTGATTCCTCTGAAACTTGAGATTGTTCCTCGGTGAGCTGAGTAGCCATATGCCCTATCTTATCAGTTAAACTCTGAATGGAAGCTCTGGTCTCTTGCTGGAACTGAATGTTCTGAATAGTCATCTGCTCCAATAACTCCTTCAATGTAGGCTCAGAAGTAGTGGAAGGATGAGGAATTGCTTGGGCCTCTCGCTGTTGTTGTTGCCTCTGATTTTGCTGTTGTGGTTGCCTATTATTGTATTTGTAGCATAAGCTTGAGGCGCATCATGAGCAACAGGGTGCTGCAAAGAAGGACATGCATCTGTATAGTGGTCACTGGATGGACATATAACACACAACCGTGCAACATATGCAGATCGAGGTGCTGGTCTCTGGTTAGATGCCAACTGTGTCACCAAACTCAAAAGAGAATCAAGCTTGCTTTCCAAATTCCTATCAGCAGCGGATGAAGACTGGGCAGGCTCATGAAACTACAACTGCTGTGGTTCTTGGACTGATGAAGGCATACAAGCATTCTAGAATGATGGTTCTTGATATTGATGTTGTGAAGTACCATACCATCCCAGGTTAGGATCAGTCCACCCAAGATCGTTGCTATATGAATCATAATGAAGCTGAGTAGGGCAGAATCTTTCCAAAAACAGATGCTTAAGATCTTCCCAATTGGCCTTGAATTCTGGAGGAAGATAATAAATCCATCCCCATGCTGCTTCTTCTACTGAATGCGGGAATGCCTTTAAGAAAATATGATCATCAGGGACATGTGGAGGTTTCATTACAGAGCAAATGCGTTGGAACCTCTCCAAATGTCTATGTGGGCATTCACCTGCAGAACCATAAAACTTAGGCAACAAATGTATCAGTCCAGAGGTGAGAATGCAATGATCATCATGCTCATAATGTGTAACCGGCTCCCAAAGAGCACTCTCATGAGTCGGATAATGAGTGATATTGTTCTCAACATAGAAATCAGCAGGAGAAACATAATCAGAGTAACATGCAGGAGTACAATCATAGTCATAGGCACAGGCAAAAGAAGCAGTATCCACATAACCAAAATAGGTAGACATGTAGAAGAAAGAAGGGGGAAAGTGGAAAGGAAATGCTAAAAATTACAAAACACAACACAAATAAACATTCGACACGCACACACAAAAAACAACATCACACTCACAACACAAGACAAAACACAACACAACACAAGACCTAAAATCAAACATTTGGTCCCCGGCAACGGCGCCAAAATTTGATGGGTGTCGCACCCCATGCAAATTTAATGTTCATTAAGAATGCAGTATAGACTAGGAAGTGACTCCTAGGTCGTCTCTCAAGGACCAAACTGTGGTTCAGGAATCAGGTTAAACACGAAGTAAAGGGGGTTTGTGAAGAGTTTTGTGAATGCAGAAAAATTAAATTAAAACACAAATGCAAACAGAAATGAAAACAAATAGGTAAACAGAAATGTAAAAATGGAATCAAATACAGAATAAAAATGGTTGGTCATTAACTCAATCACTATGCCTCCTATCACAGATTAACGATAAGTACACACTACTCTAATCCAAATCCGACACAAATCACCCAACTAAGCGAAGGCTAATTCGGTCTTCAGAATTGCAAACTAAGCGAATGCAATGCTCAAATCCAATCAGTCATACACCATATAGTTTAATCAATTAAGCGGAGACTAAACACCGTTAGACAATTAAGCATATACCTAATCGCAAACACACAACAGATTAAATATTGAGCCAAATCTGAGGAGGAGCATGACAATTAAAGTGTAAAAGTCTCATGAATAAACTACTTTAGCCTCTAATCCAACACAACTAACCAACTAAACGAAGGTCAATGATGCTATCATAATTGTCGCAACCGGAAATCGCGACGGGACGACGACGATCCCAAAAAAGGAAAACTAGTTTTGAAAAAGAGATTTTGGAGTCGCCACCATAGTTTATTCTGGAAAACCATGGAAAAAACCATAAAGAAAAGATAAGGCGGTCTACGAGAAAAAACCAGATTCTGGTTCGGGAGTCGGTTACGTGTGGGGAAGGTGTTAGCACCCCCACAACGCCTGCCCTAAGGCAGTACCTTTAATTAAATGCGCAAATTCGATGTAGTTTTCAAAATGTTTAATTTCCCCTAAAAATAAAATTCTAAAGAAAACAAAATATTTTTTTGTTATTTTTATGCCCGACAAGGACTGACCTTGCTCCTACGTATTCTCAGTTAGACTGAGAAATCAGGGTTACGTAGTTCTGAGAGTTTGGGTGATTGTTTGAAAACATGATGTTTTATATTTTTTGTTGATTTTTCATTTTAGAGGAAGAAAAAGGTTTTCGACACAAGGCTGACGCGGATGGTCGCACGTGTGCTTAAACCCCTTAAAATAACTTTCTTTATTTTTGAAAGAAGGAGGAGAAGGTTTTAACACAAGGCTGGCGCGAATGGTCGCACGTGTGCTTGAACCTTTTAAAATATTCTTTGTTATTTTTGAAAGAAGGAGGAAAAGGCTTTAACACAAGGCTGACGCGAATGGTCGCACGTGTGGTTAAACCCTTTTAAAATATTTTTGTTATTTTTGAAAGAAGGAGGAAAAGGTTTTAACACAAGGCTGACGTGAATGGTCGCACGTGTGCTTAAACCTTTTAAAATATTTTTGTTATTTTTGAAAGAAAGAGGGAGAGATTTTAACACAAGGCTGACGCGAATGGTCGCACGTGTGCTTAAAACTTTTAAAACATTTTTGTTATTTTGAAAGAAGGAGGAAAAGGTTTTAACAAAAGGCTAACGCGAATGACTGCACGTGTGCTTGAACCTTTTAAAATATTTTTGTTATTTTTAAATATCCATAAAATAAAATAAGTAAGTAAGTAAGCAAATGAAAAATATAAAATAAAAATAATAAAAATAATAAAAATAATAATAAAAAAATAAAAAAAAATAAAAAAAGTAAAAATAAAAAATAAAAATAAAAATAAATAATAAAAAAAATAAGAAAGAAGAAAAAAAAATGATAAATAGAAAAAATGAAATGGAAAGTAGAAATGTAACAAACCTAAAGTTAAATAATAAAAAATAAGGATTGGGCCTAAGCCCAAGTAGCCAGGGGTGCATCTTATGAAAACAAGGGGTGCAAACCCAACTTTTTTCAAATATCAGATTGGGTCCAAGCCCAATTGGAAAAGGGCGCAACTTAGAAAAAACAGGGAGGTGTAGAAAATAGTTATTGTTTTCGTTTTTTTTTTTTTGCTACTCGGCCTAGTGACCAAACAGAAAATGGGGGGGTGCGAGGATAAGAAATGGGGCGCTGGAAGAAATGGAATTTTTTTATTAAGGATAGACTGGCTTAAGCCCAAACCAAAAAAGGAGGTGTGCAAGGAAAGGCAAGGGGGTGCAGGACGAAGCTTCTGAGCAGAATTGGGATGGGGGTGCGAATAGGCAAAAGGGGGGTTGCACGGCCAGAATCCCTTGGGTCCAGGCCTAAACGTTTAATCAGAACCTAATTAGGGTTTCCTTTGCAACCCCATATGCCTCTCATTCGCAGAAGCCAGAGAGGCAGCAGCTTCCTCCTCCTCTCATGTGCCCACCTACGTCTACCTCCGAACCGGCCGCCACCGTGCCGTCCGTCCAGCCTTGGCTTCGCCGGCGACACCACACCCTTCGGGAGAGAGCAGCAATTTCATATCCTCCGCTACCACGCGCATGCCGTCGTCAGCCTGGACCAGCCACCGTGACAAAGCCTCTACTCCGTCCGAGACGCCGCCGGCGACCAAACCACCGGAGCCGCCGCCCGCCTAGACGCGAAATCCCTCTTTTCCCTTCCCCGCGTGAGAGCAGGGAGCGTCGTACTCCCTTCCTTCAACCGACCACCACCGAGAGCCGCCACCGTCACCGAAACAACGACCCTCCGCCGGACCAACACCGAGAAACCACCGCACCTCCGGAAGTCGACACAAACTCCAGCCACCGCGGCCACAACAATCACCACGCGATCTCTTCTACTTGCTTCTTGCTCAACGATTTGGCTTTTGTGTTGGTTGGTAAACAGAGAGGAACAAGGGCATGTTTTGGCTTTGATTGTGTTAGTTGAATACAAGCTTGTGTTTGGGTGCTGGCAACTGTTCTTTGTTCTTGTGGCTTGTGTTTGGATATTTGGCTGGCTCCTTTTCTTGCAGGTAAATGGTATTTGGTCATGGAGAATGATGGTTGTTCTGGGTTATAGTGTAGAAGGTGAGATTGTGGAGGTAATGGTGTTGATGGTAGGGAATGGATAGAGGCGTGGGGGCTCCAATGGATGGATAATTGGTTTATGGAGTTGATCTCTTTTGTTTTTGCAGGTGGATTGGTGGGTGAATGAGAATGTTGGTAGTAAGAGAGAAGGTGCTGGCTGGGTTTGCGTTTTTTTCGTTTTCTATTGCATCTGAAAGAGAAACAGGGGCGAATGGTAGTTGACGCAGGGGTGGAGGAAAATAAGGGCCAGTTGAACTTGTTGTGGTTGGGTCGACGTGTTGGTGATGGTGGAAATCGTGGAGAGGAGTCCAAATGTGGATCAAGAGGGTTTGATTAGAGATGCAGTGTATTCATGCGTTGGATGATGGTAGAGAAAGGAAAGTGCTCACACCATAATAGACATTCGAATAGAGAAATATCAAGAACCAAAATCACATACAATGCAACCCAGTATACAATGCAGCAAGCCCAACAGATTACAACACGATGATACTAATGAGCGAGGTAATACTTACCTCTCGGAGCTTCTTTGAAGTTGCTTCGCCTCTGTTTCAAATGCTTAGAGTCTTGCTTCCGATGATGCTCTCTGCAGCAAGCTTCTTTCTCCTGCCTCTATGCAAGTTCAATCCTCCAATGAAGATTGCTCTCAAGGTCTTTGATTCCTGATGCAGTCTGCCCTCCCCTTTGCTTCGTAGTGTTTTTTTCGTGCTCTGGTTTTTCTTTTCTTTCGTAAATGGTTGATGATAATGCCTTTTTCTTCCTCCGAGTTCGTAATGCCTTTGTTATCGTTGCTCCCTTTTGCCGCAGCTCTACTTTTTCAGAAAACGTTTTTGCTCTCTCTGCTCTGCCAAAATTCCCAAATTGTCTCTGCCAAATTCCAAATCTTCACTTTGTAGAAATCAAAATCGCCTGCCAAGACCCAAAACCGCACCTGCTGTGTCTCCTCCAACCGAACCTGTCCTCTCTTTTTGTCTTTTCCTTTTTCACTTTTTTTTTGACATACGACAAAACGAAATATTTTTTATTTTTTTATTATTTTTTATTTTTATCAATTAATTAAATAAAACCGAATAAAAAGATAAAGAATAATAATAGTAATAATAATAATAATACTAAAATTAAAAATTATAAAAGGAAAAGTGAAATAAAATCAAATAAAATAAATATAAAAAGATTAAACAAAATTAAATAAAATAACACAAAATAAAATAAAGGTAATAAACAAAAATAAAAGTAAGTAAATGGATAATAAAACATGTGAAGACAAAATACAATAAAGCTAAAAAAAGAAAACTATCCGGACGAAATTTAGTATTGACAGCTGCCCCTCTTTACTTAGATTTTACTAGATATTATGTCAAAATGATGTTTTCATATTATATAGTAAAAGATAAGTAAAGATAGAAATGCTAATTTCGTCTGGATTTCTGCGGAGGTGAAATGAGGTAAGATGAATACAAAACAAAAGATTAACCAAATTCACGTATATGAGGGGTTGAAATTAAAAGAAAACGACCATCGCCAAGTAGAGGGCCAATAGCAAAAATAAAACCTAGATTTGACCATTGCCAAGCAGAGGGCCAAGCAGAAGAAACCAAAAGTGCCAGATAAAACTGGGCTTGAGATAAATGAGGTGTGCAAACCTCGTTGAGGGTGTACCAACCCTATGGATGAATGATGTGAGGTGTACTAACCACGTGGAAAGGGTGTATCAACCCTATGAATGAATGATATGAGGTGTACAAACCTCGTGGAAAGGGTGTACTAACCCTATGAATGAATGATATGAGGTGTACAAACCTCGTGGAAAGGGTGTACCAACCCTATTGATGAGTGATATGAGGTGTACAAACCTCGTGAAAAGGGTGTATCAACCCTATGAATGAATGATATAAGGTGTACAAACCTCGTGGAAAGGGTGTACTAACCCTATGAATGAATGATGTGAGGTGTACAAACCTCGTGGAAAGGGTGTACTAACCCTATGAATGAATGATATGAGGTGTACAAACCTCGTGGAAAGGGTGTACTAACCCTATGAATGAATGATATGAGGTGTACAAACCTCGTGGAGAGGGTGTACTAACCCTATTGATGAATGATACGATCGTTAGTTGTCATAGAAGAAAAACTTGGATTCAAAATCTTTTGAAGAGATGTTGGTAAATACTAAGCAAAACATTGAGATTTTTTTAACAATTTCCTTGCTTTTGAAAGGTATGATGTACTGTCATGATGATGCATGTACATATGAGACGTTTGTTTCATACTCATTTCATTTTTTCCATTTTTTTGAAATTCCATGTTTGAAACTTGTTGTCAATATCGTCGTCAACTTCAATGTACGTCCAAAACGCATTTCTTGAAAATAAGGTAATGAGTCCTTTGAAAAGGAAGATAACGTAACCAGGGTTCGAATTCCCTTTAACGCTTTTTGCAAACCAAACTAGCTTGAACCCGAGAAGTTGTAGAAAATGGGTACGAAAGGTAGATGGCTGAGTGATTATCTGTGGGCGACATTTGAAATTTCCTCACTTGGGGAGGTCTTGTTACTATCTAAACATGCATGGCGCGCAAGAGTTGCCCCAATTTAGTAGCGCATGGTGAATGTGATTTGGAGAGGTGGAAAGGTTCGGGTAGGAAGGATTGCCCCAGTTTTGTTGCGCATAGCAAATGTGATTTGGAGAGGTGGCAAGGTTTGGGTAGGAAGGATTGCCCCAGTTTAGCGATTCTCGTTTGACGTGGAGACTTCTCATCTTTTCGTCTTTTCAATGTTTTTTTTTCAAGTGATTGTGTCATTTGCCACATAATTTCATTCCAGAGTTAAGTTCGTGAGAGAGATCAAGACAAACATTCTTCAGTCGGCGTGGACTTTAATGAGCTTGTATCGTGGCTGAAAGGGAAAGGGTTATGAAAGAAACGAATAATGAAGGCCCAAATAAGTGTTTGAAGGTTAAATTATTTTAACAAGAATAATCTGCAATGTGTCAAGTCAACGGGTCTCCAGGGATTTTGAAATTTTGAGCACCCTTTTATTTTCATTGTTTGTTTTTTCTCTTTTTTTTCGTTTTTTTTTCTTTCCATTTAGTTTATTCGATTCACTGCCCCTGTCGTGGCCCTTTATGATACTTTTTTTCATTTTTGTTTTTTTCTTCTTTTCAGAAATTTTCTTCTTGATTTTGGATGCCCTTAATGTACCCTTTTAGGTTGACATCGATATGCCAATGATTCTTGTTTAGGGTGATGAAAACAATTATGACTTTTGGCTCAAAGAGGGTGCAATTGGAAAATTTTTTTCTATCATTTGGTTGAAAGAAACAAAATGGCCACGCGTCCCCATGAAGTTTGCTTGCCTTACTTTCCCCGACCTTAAACCTGAAACAAAACTCTGTAGCTATTGCCACATCAACTTCATTGTCTTTTGTTTATTTTTTTTTTATTTTTTTTATTTTTTTTTAAATTTATTTTTTATCTCCCCAATCAACCGATCATTGGGCACACGAATCATGATGAAAACTGCCCCAGTATTTGCATACGCGACAATCCTTTGTCTTGAGGGGAAATGAAAAGGTTATGGGTTCAAGTAGTATGAATCAGAAAAGGACTCAACACCGGTGTTTTTCAAAACTTTTTTTTTGTTTGCTTTTTGAAAGTACCATACCCTTGACGACTTTATTGACAACGGATTCAACATGTGCCTCTTCTTTTTCTTCTTTTTTTTTCCTTCTGCTTTTTTCTTTTTGTTTTCCACGACATCCACCAGGACTGAGCTAGCCGACCGAATATACCCGTGATGCTTTTATTGACATTCGTTTAATTATTTTTAATTTCATTTTCCTTTATTTACCTAACAACTCAGCGTGACATGCAATATTTCAAAAAGTGAGAACGAAATTATGAATGAGAACTTGTGATATTTATTGAATGAAATAACATGGATTACAACAGTTTAAAAGGTAATGTCAATATTCGCTAACGGCCACACCTATCACAGAATCATCATACATAAAACTTTTTGACCGCATCGGAATTGACCGATAACGGTAATTCCTCCCCATCCATCCTTGTGAGAATCAGCGCCCCACCAGAGAATGCTTTCTTCACCACAAATGGCCCTTCATAGTTTGGGGTCCACTTGCCTCTATGATCCTTTTGAATGGGCAAGATCTTCTTCAACACTAGCTTCCCTTCGTGAAACTCCCTCGGGTGCACCCTTTTGTCAAACGCCTTTTTCATTCTTCTTTGATACAGTTGCCCATGACACACAACTGCTAACCTTTTCTCTTCGATGAGATTGAGTTGGTCGAATCGGGCTTGAACCCACTTAGCTTCCTCTAATTGGGTTTCCATTAACACCCGTAAGGATGGAATTTCTACCTCAAATGGAAGTACCGCTTCCATCCCATACACAAGCGAGAAAGGTGTTGCCCCAGTCGATGTTCGTACCGACGTACGATATCCATGTAAGGGAAAAGGAAGCATTCCGTGCCAATCTTTATAGGTGACCACCATTTTCTGCACAATCTTCTTGATATTCTTGTTAGCGGCCTCTACTGCCCCATTCATCTTCGGACGGTAAGGAGAAGAATTTAGATGATGAATTTTGAAATCCTCACATAACTCCGTCATCATCTGATTGTTCAGGTTGGTGGCATTATCAGTGATAATCTTGTTGGGGAGCCCGTATCTGCAGATCAACTCCTTTTTTATGAACCTCGTAACCACTTTTCTAGTCACATTGGCATAGGAAGCAGCTTCAACCCATTTGGTGAAGTAATCGATTGCAACTAGTATGAAACGGTGTCCATTGGACGCCTTTGGCTCTATAGCACCGATGACATCTATTCCCCACATCGAAAATGGCCATGGTGCAGTCAACACGTTCAGGGTTGTGGGTGGCGCATTGATATTGTCTGCATACATTTGACATTTCTCACACTTTCTCACGTGTGTGCAGCAATCGTGTTCCATGGTCAACCAGAAATACCCAGCTCTCAGTATTTTCCTGGCCATTGAGTGCCCATTCATGTGCGTGCCAAATGTACCTTCGTGCACTTCCTTCAATATCAGCTCGGCCTCCTTTGCATCCACACATCTGAGGAGAACCATGTCGTGATTTCTCTTGTATAAGACATCCCCACTCAAGATGAAGCTACCAGCCAACCTCCTTAACGACCTTTTATCGTTCTCCGACGCCTTGTCAGGATATTCTCGGGTCTTAAGATAGTGTTTGATATCGAAATACCAAGGTTTCCCATCTACTTCCTCTTCGATGAAATGGCAATATGCTGGCTCTGCATGGCTCTTCATTTCAATCCTTGGTAAGTCTGTGTCTTGGTCAACTTCGAACATTGATGACAAAGTAGCCAATGCGTCTGCTAATTGATTATCTTCTCGCGGTATGTGGTTGAATGTGATGGCATCGAAATACTCTATCAACCCCCTGATGTAAGCTTGATAGGGAATTAATTTTGTATCCCTAGTTTCCCATTCTCCTTTCAACTGATGGATGACCAAAGCTGAATCTCCATATATATTCAAAATTTTTGCTTTAGATTCGATTGCAGCTCGAATACCCATAGCACAGGCCTCATATTCCGCGATATTATTTGTGCAGTTGAAACACAACCTTGCTGTCATTGGTATGTGTTGACGCTCTGGAGAGATAAGCACTGCCCCTATTCCGTGCCCCATCACATTCGAGGCTCCATCGAACAATACTGTCCATGCTTCTTCATCTCGGTCTTCCTTCTTTTCTTCGAAAAGACCATGATATCTTCATCAGGAAATTCAGGTTGCATCGGCTGATAATCACTGATGGGTTGATGAGCCAGGTATTCTGCTAGAGCACTACCCTTGACGGACTTCTGAGTGACATATACGATGTCGTATTCTGACAATAGCATGTGCCATCGAGCTATCCTTCCAGTAAGAGCAGGCTTTTCAAAAATATACTTGATAGGATCCATCTTGGATATCAACCAAGTGGAATGACTCAACATGTATTGCCTTAAACGATGAGCAGCCCATGCCAATGCGCAACAAGTCCGCTCTAACGATGAATATCGTTGCTCGCAGTCTGTGAATTTCTTGCTCAAGTAATATATAACGTGCTCTCTTTTGCCATCTTCATCATGTTGACTCAATACACAACTCATTGACTTGTCCAATACTGTCAAATACAAAATGAGTGGTCTTCCTGGTTCTGGTGGACGTAATACAGGAGGGTCCTGTAAGTATTGTTTGACTCTCTCAAAAGCGGCCTGACAATCCTCATTCCACACCACAGCCTGATTCTTCCGTAATAACCTGAACAATGGCTCACAAGTAGCGGTTAATTGGGAGATGAATCTAGCAATGTAGTTCAATCTACCCAAAAACCCTCGAACTTCTTTTTCGGTTTTAGGCGCAGGCATTTCCATTATCGCTCGCACTTTGTCAAGATCCACCTCTATCCCTTTCTGGCTGACAATAAAACCCAACAATTTCCCGAATTTCACTCCAAATGTACATTTGGCGGGATTCAACCTGAGCTTATACTTTCTCAATCTCTCGAATAACTTTCTCAAGTTAAGGATGTGTTCTCCTTCTGATTCGGACTTCGCAATCATGTCGTCCACATAAACTTCAATCTCCTTATGCATCATATCATGAAAAAACGCCACCATCGCCCTTTGATATGTTGCCCCAGCATTCTTGAGTCCAAAAGACATCACCTTATAACAAAATGTGCCCCACAATGTAATAAAAGTCGTCTTTTCCATGTCTTCCGGCGCCATCTTGATCTGGTTATACCCCGAGAAACCATCCATGAATGAAAACAGCGAATACTTGGCTGTATTATCGACTAGAGTGTCGATGTGTGGTAGCGGGAAATTATCTTTTAGGCTTGCACGGTTCAAATCACGATAATCGACACACATTCGAACTTTACCATCCTTCTTAGGCACCGGTACAATATTTGCTACCCATTGTGGGTATCTCGCAACAGCCAGTAATCCTGCATCGAATTGTTTCTATACTTCCTCTTTGATTTTCAAGGACATTTCCGGTTTCATTCGTCTTAGCTTTTGCTTGACTGGGATGCATTCCGGCTTAAGTGGGAGTTTGTGCTGTACAATATTAGTAGGACACGCAACTTTTCTTTCACTTCCGCTTTCATGGTTGTACCGATCTTCACTTCCTTCACCTCATCCTCATCTCCCAGATTGAGTACTTCGACATCTTCCTGGTGAGGTTTTATTTCCTTAGACTCTTGTTCCACTAATCTCAACAGTTCAGGAGGGGGTTCCGGGTCATCATCACAATCATCTTCCGTATTATCGATGGGGTGCTCAAAGTCAGGAATATCGACATAATTATTTTCAAAATATTCATTGTCGTATCTGCATTATTTAAGTTTATGAAAAAGAAATAAATAAATGGAAAAAACGATGAAGAATGCAAAACGATGATAAAAACAAACACACTTTGATTATCGCGCTGAGCATAAAAACTAAAAACGTCAACCCGTAAGTCAAGAATCCTAAAGCCCTGGGTAAAGCTATAGAATTAATTAAAATTATTACATCTCATTCAAATTAAGCATCACGGGTAAATCCAGCATTTCCCAATTGTCGAGTTGTGCATCTGGGGAGCAGGCCCACACGAAACTCGAGCCTTCTGATCCATCTTCATCCTCCACGACTGCTATCTGGCCAGTGTTAACCCAACCAGCGCTGCGAAAGCTCTCCTTGAGGTCACATATACGAATTCCTCCCACCTCGGGCTCCCGTCTTTCCACCCGAGCCAGACTGCGCTCTCTCCTTTCTTCTATCAGCCTTTTCCTGTCCTCCTTGGTGGGCTTGTATCTCAAGCCAAACTTATTCTTGTTCTCGACGACCTCCAGAGGGAATGCTCGCCCCTGTCCATACTTGCCCAAACCTTTCCCATGCATATAACCTTCCTTCAGCATGACCTTGGCCATCATGATAGAAGCACGCGACAGATGCGGGTTGACCGCGAACGGCTCCACATAGGTATTTCCCACGATCTCTAGAGATTGGAAAGCCGTCTCGAGAGCTTCCTCAGCTGCTTCAATATAACGGGTGGATGATGTTCCACTTACTAGGAGATCCTCCTCTCCTGCTACTATTACCAATTTATCTTCTGTAACATACTTAAGCTTCTGGTGTAGTGTGGAAGGCACAACTCCTGCAGAATGGATCCATGGACGACCCAATAGACAGCTATAGGCCGGGAGGATGTCCATAACCTGGAATCTTACTTGGAAAATGCACGGGCCGACTTGAACCGACAACTCCACCTCTCCCATTACTTCTCTTTTGCTACCATCAAACGCCCTCACAATCATTGAGCTTGGCTTCATATACATTCCTTCACAAGGTAGCTTTTCCAATGTTGTCTTCGGCATGACATTCAGAGAGGAGCCATTATCCACCAATACACGCGCTATAACGTGATCCAGGCATTTCACAGATACATGAAGGGCCTTATTATGCCCTCTTCCCTCAGCAGGTATTTCCTCATCTGTGAAGGTGAGGTAATTATTAGCAACGATGTTGCCAACAATACCCTCAAACTTATTCAGCGAAATCCCTTGCTCCACATGAGCTTCGCTAAGTATTTTCATTAACAACTTTCTGTGTGATGCCGAATGCATAAGCAGATCTAACAGGGATATCCGAGCAGGCATGCGGTTCAGCTGTTCTACTACCTTATATTCACTATGCTGTATGAATTTTAGGAATTCACCAGCTTCTTCTTCGGATATTTCCCTCTTTTCCTCCTTGTCAGGGGTCCCTTCAGCCTGCACACTTTTCCCTTTCAAGAACTCCCTTGTTTTTGCAGCCATTGTTACCTCCTTGTCATTGGTTCTTTCCCTTGCCAACTCCGGTGGTGTAAAGATCCGACCACTTCTGGTCATTCCACCAATGCCTGATATGTTTTCAACAGTCGGATTTGCATCTTTTCCCTCATCTAAAGCAATTGCCCCATACCTCCATGGGACGGCTTTCTCGTTCTTATAAGGGAAAGGGGTTGGCACGCGGATGACAACAGACGGATTTCCTTCAGTTACCAGTGCAGGGGTGGCCCTAGTGAAATGGATCACCAAAGGTTCGGGCAGAGCTACATTAGATTCTTCACCCGTTTGCATAAACACTTCTTCCTCTC
This sequence comes from Vigna mungo, assembly GCA_036885675.1. Classification (NCBI taxonomy): domain Eukaryota; kingdom Viridiplantae; phylum Streptophyta; class Magnoliopsida; order Fabales; family Fabaceae; genus Vigna; species Vigna mungo. The sequence goes on from CP144700.1 coordinate 34,933,787, forward strand.
TGACCTCGTGGCATACCTGCATCAGATTTCTGTCAAGCAGGTCTTGTAAAATATTCTCGAATTCTACACATTCCTCAATAGAATGCCCGGCTTCCGGATGGAGTGCACATGTTATACCCTCATCATACTCGCCCTTCACTAAGCCCACCTTCAACAAAGCTTAAAAAATGAACCTCCTAGAGCTCTTGATCTTGCTCACATCTCTTATCAGATCATGTTTTCCAACCTCGATGGCATTCATCGAGGAACTCCCGTGTCCGGACAAAGGATTAGTCTCAACACTGGGCTTGTCTTCTTGAAACTTTAACCAACCCGAGTCGATCAAAGCCTGAACTTTGTACTTGAAAGCCATACATCCTTCGGTCGAGTGACCAACGCCTCCCCCATGGTAACTATATCTGGCATTCGCGTCATAACCCCTAGGGTATAGAGGCTGTACAGGCCTCATCGGGCAAATGGAGACCAACCCTTTTTAACCAGGTTTGGTAACAATTCAGTGTAGGTCATGGGGATCGGAGTGAAACTAACAAATTGGCTTCTTCTTGGGTTGCTATTTTGACCCACATTCAGATTCGGGCCCGCGTTTGCCCCAGGTCTCCAAGCTTCAGTTGGGATTCGCTGCGGTGGATAATACGTTTGTTGTTGCTGAGGCCTAGCTTGATGAGCAAACGAGGCGTTAGCAGCATAAGGAGGTGGGCTTAAGTATGGTCGATAATTAGGATTAGGAGCTCGTCCTCTCCACACCAGCATTACCGTCGTTGCGTGTACCTCCCCATCTTTCTTCTTCCCCTGATTGAAGCTGGGCTTTTTATAGTTTGTAGTTGCAGGTGGGCCATATGTTATCTTCCCGTTCTTCAACCCAATTTCCATTCTCTCGCCAATGATGATGGTGTCAACTTGCGCAGCCAACTCCCTCCATCGCTGGGCATACTCTTTGAAGGTTTCATTATCCTTCTTCGTCATATTCTGCAGCTGCAGACGGTCCGGAGCAACATGAGTGTTGTATACATATTGTTTCACGAAGGCATCAGCTAGATCCGCCTAGCAACGAATTCGAGATGGCTCCAGGTGGGTATACCAGTTCAACTCTACCCCAGCCAAACTGTCCTGGAAAACGTGGATGAGTAGTGGCTCATCATGAGCATACACAGCCATCTTTCTGCAATACATAGTCACATGGCTTTTAGGGCAAGTATTACCCTTATACTTCTCAAACTCCGGCGCCTTGAACTTAGGTGGTATCTTCAGGCCCGGAACCAAACTCAATCTGGCCGCATCTCCAAATCCATAACTTTCAACCCCCTCAACGACTCTCATCCTCGCCTCCAGACTTTCCAACCTACCCGTAGCCCCAACGATACCAAATCCCCCAACCCTCGTAGCGTGCGGCGCAACTCCGGCTGAAAAATCCTCCTTAGCAACCACATATGGTACTGGGGTCACTCGTATTCCATCAGTCGTGTTGGTCTCATTCATTCCTATACCCACCATGGGGGCCGACACCAAGACAGGTCCCTGAGTGTCGATTGGTGGTATATTAGCAGTCGTGGGAAATGAGAATGAAGCGTGCTCTGCCTCCGAGTACTCTCCTACGGGAGGAGTATAACCCGGGGGTAACCCATACAATGGGAAAGGAATCGATTGGCCTGCAGCATTGAACATCGGGTGATAAAGGTGAGCATTCCCCTCAACATGTGCAGATGAAGACTCTCCAGTAGTCTTCATGGATTCAAGAGCCGCCAAGATCTGGCCGATCTGGTCCTTCAACTGGCCCACATCCGCCTTGAGGGATTCCTGTGACTCCTCCTAGCTTGCCATGGCTCTCGAGTTAGCTCGGGTCCGGTAGGGATGTCGTGGAAATTTGGCCGTCGTTTTTTTACTCGTACTATTTTTATAATTTTAATTAATTAGATGAAAAAAGAAACATGCTAAAGAAAACATGATGCATGCTAGTGATAGGGGGAAATCACAGAATCGCAATGACATAACTGATGGAACTTAGCGCAAGCAGATGCTAAACAAACATCCCACGTCTTTCATTTAAAGGAAAACAGGTTCATTACATTTCTTAAAGGAAATAAAACATAAAGACCTCTAAATACATCAATTCCTAGCCCGAGCGATGAAGGATTTCATCTCGCCTATCAACCATTTACAGTGATTAATAAAATGCTCTATTTCTACTGGTGGGCTATAAAAGTGGGTACTCGCTTCGGCTTCCAACACCATTCTGGGGATGTCTTCAATTGCCCCGTTTGCCAAAGCAGCCAACTGAGAGAAGCTTTCTTTCCAATGCTTTACAGTTGTTTCTTGCTCTGCGAGATGCTCTTTCATTCGCTTTATCAAGGCCTGATGCCCTTCTTCAAATTCCATCGACCTCCATCGCTCCTCCTGCTCCTCGATGTAATCCTCCATCTGCTTTAACATGGCTCGATACTCCTCTTTAGCCTCTGCCCTCTTCCAGGGCTCCTGATTCAACTCCGCTTCAAATGATGTAGCCATTTCCTTCACTTGATGCCCTGCTTCTTGTACTTGGACTTGCGATTCTCTTAGTCTTTTTAGGGCTTCCCTTTTATCTCTCTTGGCTTCTTCATAGAGTTGTTTCCACTGTCTGCCTTCTTCTAAAGCCACATTCTTCTCATTCACCCTCATGGATAACTCTTTACTTGCGGCCGCAAGATCCTGCTTCACTCGGAATGTATAATCCCTCTCAGCCTTCTGGCTTTTGACAATGTTTTCATAAGCCTGTGACTTTTCTTCATTATCATTCCTCACATCCACAAAATCATTGTATGCCCTCTGTAATTCCTTTTCCAACCTGGCATTCCTCACACTCAATTTCTCCACCTCAGCCTTTAACTGTTTCACCTCTTCACTTTCTGGGACTTGAGATGGTCCTTCACTAGCCGATTGATCATTGATTGGCTTGAAAGGCAACTTGACTTCTTTTACCCTCTCCAGAATCCAGGTGTGATAACTAACCCTGCTATCCATCACTCCACTCCTCAAGTCCTTCTCTGCTCGTACCACATTTTCCCAAGCACTTCTGACTCTCCTCAACATTTCAGTACAATGTCCGTCCTCATAGTAGATGAAGAAGGTTGTGAGATAATCTGGTGAAGGCGCCCCCTTCATAGGATATCCGAACTGTCTCTGGACCAAAACAAGATTGTAGTTAATACAATACCTAGCACCTATGAGAGGTACATTAGGAAAGTTGCCACAATGTTGAATAGACAGTTTAGCCTCAAGCCAAGGAAGGCACCATTTTACCTTTCCTCCATTCAAACCAGCCAAGAATTGGGCCCACTCATTGCCCCCTTTTCCTTTAAGCCCGTGGTGCGACGGATCCCCCGATGGACACCTAACATCAACTGCCCCTTTAAACATGCGTGCAATCATCCATGCATACAATGCCGGCAAGCAACACAAAATTTTCTTCCCCTTTCTCTCATGGCAAAAACTCATGGTTCCATACACATCTGCGAGGACTGCGGTTACAGGGTTCTCTGACCTCGTCTTTCTTGCTACGAAGACATCGATGGCGGTGTAATCCACAAAGTCTTCTATCCTGGGGAACAAAACGATGCCATACACGGTGAGAGCTAACACATCAATAAAGTCCTCCCACTCTTCCCTATCGGCCAACTGATGCAAATATTGTTCAAGATATCCCTGTGTCAGTCCACGCACTTGATTCCTTATTACCATCTTGTCTTCTAGTTCTTTGGGAGGCAATTTCATTATGGCGGCAACGGTAGGGATGGAGGCATGATGCTCCAAGTGCTGATACGGCGTGGTACCCTCTAGTGGCAAACCCAAGATGTGCTCTTCTATAGTCGGTGCCAGCTGGAAGTCCTGAAAGGTAAAACATCTCAGCGGAGAGTCATAATATCGGGCTAGGGCTGTGATAGCAGGCAGTTGTACTTCCATTTCCAGTAGGCCCAAAAGATTTCCATACTTCCTCTTGAAAGTTTCCCTCTTTATGGTCTTAAGTTTCTTGCCTAAATTTATCAGTCCTGTTAGATTTCCCCCATGAATCTTTAGGCAAGGCTTCTTTCTTAAAATGGTAGAACCGGTTTGTTGTGTAGCACCAGGTCTTGCATCAACTTCCATCTTGTATATGATCAAGCAAATACCTGTGATTTCCCCTAAAACCAGCATGTTACCAAATGATGTATGAATAAGATGCATGACAATATGACGAAGTAAAAATGACATGACTAATACAAATGCATGTATAGTATGAAGATGCAATGACATTAGTATTATTTTTCTTAAAAACAAACAGCGTGAGGGTTATAGGAATACACACGCCTCCCTTTGTGCCCTAATATAGGTTCGGTGCTTCAGATTGGGGGTCAAGTATATGCAACCTCACAAGGATGGTCTCCTGAACCTAGAGGTCAATGGTCGCTAGAGCTATGGCCCTCTTCAAAGCATCTCCACAACAGTCGAGTAATCAACTAGGTGTGAAGACACAAATGAAAAGAACAGACTCTAGTTGGGGTTCTCACGATAGCCAAACAGGAAGAATATCCAAAGTGGCACCGCTACACAACCCCTCTAATTCTAAATTGCACTCAGACTCGAGTATAGGGCCCCACTCAATATGCATAAAGTGTGTGTGTGAAGGGAGAATGCAAATGCAACCCAAACCCTCACCTGCAAAACAGCCAGAAAATTTCCCAGGCAGATATAACATGTTTTCTACCCTAGGATTCAATACATAACAATTATTGTAGTTATTTCAAACATCAACATAGATAAGGAAAGAAAAAGAAAGGGGGGAACAAAACACAAAACAAAACCACATCGAATTTGCGTATTTAATTCAATGGCCTGACTCTCTAAAAAGTCCCCAGTGGAGTCGCCATCTATCGCAACCGGAAATCGCGACGGGACGACGACGATCCAAAAAAAGGAAAACTAGTTTTGGAAAAGAGATTTTGGAGTCGCCACCATAGTTTATTCTGGAAAACCATGGAAAAAACCATAAAGAAAAGATAAGGCGGTCTACGAGAAAAAACCAGATTCTGGTTCGGGAGTCGGTTACGTGTGGGGAAGGTGTTAGCACCCCCACAACGCCTGCCCTAAGGCAGTACCTTTAATTAAATGCGCAAATTCGATGTGGTTTTCAAAATGTTTAATTTTCCCTAAAAATAAAATTCTAAAGAAAACAAAATATTTTTTTGTTATTTTTATGCCCGACAAGGACTGACCTTGCTCCTACGTGTTCTCAGTTAGACTAAGAAATCAGGGTTACGTAGTTCTGAGAGTTTGGGTGATTTTTTGAAAACATGATGTTTTATATTTTTTGTTGATTTTTCATTTTAGAAGAAGAAAAAGGTTTTCAACACAAGGCTGACGCGGATGGTCGCACGTGTGCTTAAACCCCTTAAAATAACTTTCTTTATTTTTTAAAGAAGGAGGAGAAGGTTTTAACACAAGGCTGACGCGAATGGTCGCACGTGTGCTTGAACCTTTTAAAATATTCTTTGTTATTTTTGGAAGAAGGAGGAAAAGGCTTTAACACAAGGCTGACGCGAATGGTCGCACGTGTGGTTAAACCCTTTTAAAATATTTTTGTTATTTTTGAAAGAAGGAGGAAAAGGTTTTAACACAAGACTGACGCGAATGGTCGCACGTGTGCTTAAACCTTTTAAAATATTTTTGTTATTTTTGAAAGAAAGAGGGAGAGATTTTAACACAAGGCTGACGCGAATGGTCGCACGTGTGATTAAACCTTTTAAAACATTTCTGTTATTTTGAAAGAAGGAGGAAAATGTTTTAACACAAGGCTAACTCGAATGGCTGCACGTGTGCTTGAACCTTTCAAAATATTTTTGTTATTTTTAAATATCCATAAAATAAAATAAGTAAGTAAGTAAGCAAATGAAAAATATATAAAAAAATAATAATAATAATAATAAAAAATAAAAAAAAATAAAAAAAAAATAAAAAAAAATAATAAAAAAAATAAGAAAGAAGAAAAAAAATTGATAAATAGAAAAAATGAAATGGAAAGTAGAAATGTAACAAACCTAAAGTTAAATAATAAAAAATAAGGATTGGGCCTAAGCCCAAGTAGCCAGGGGTGCATCTTAGGAAAACAAGGGGTGCAAACCCAACTTTTTTCAAATATCAGATTGGGTCCAAGCCCAATTGGAAAAGGGCGCAACTTCGGAAAAACAGGGAGGTGTAGAAAATAGTTATTGTTTTTGTTTTTTTTTTGCTACTCGGCCTAGTGACCAAACAGAAAATGGGGGGTGCGAGGATAAGAAATGGGGTGCTAGAAGAAATGAAATTTTTTTATTAAGGATAGATTGGCTTAAGCCCAAACCAAAAAAGGAGGTGTGCAAGGAAAGGCAAGGGGGTGCAGGACGAAGCTTCTGAGCAGAATTGGGATGGGGGCGCGAATAGACAAAAGGGGGGTTGCACGGCCAGAATCCCTTGGGTCCAGGCCCAAACGTTTAATCAGAACCTAATTAGGGTTTCCTTTGCAACCCCATATGCCTCTCATTCGCAGAAGCCAGAGAGGCAGCAGCTTCCTCCTCCTCTCATGTGCCCACCTACGTCTACCTCCGAACTGGCCGCCACCGTGCCGTCCGTCCAGCCTTGGCTTCGCCGGCGACACCACACCCTTCGGGAGAGAGCAGCAATTTCATATCCTCCGCTACCACGCGCATGCCGTCGTCAGCCTGGACCAGCCACCGTGACAAAGCCTCTACTCCGTCCGAGACGCCGTCGGCGACCAAACCACCGGAGCCGCCGCCCGCCTAGACACGAAATCCCTCTTTTCCCTTCCCCGCGTGAGAGCAGGGAGCGTCGTACTCCCTTCCTTCAACCGACCACCACCGAGAGCCGCCACCGCCACCGAAACAACGACCCTCCGTCGGACCAACACCGAGAAACCACCGCACCTCCGGAAGTCGACACGAACTCCAGCCACCGCGGCTACAACAATCACCACGCGATCTCTTCTACTTGCTTCTTGCTCAACGATTTGGCTTTTGTGTTGGTTGGTAAACAGAGAGGAACAAGGGCATGTTTTGGTTTTGATTGTGTTAGTTGAATACAAGCTTGTGTTTGGGTGCTGGCAACTGTTCTTTGTTCTTGTGGCTTGTGTTTGGATATTTGGCTGGCTCCTTTTCTTGCAGGTAAATGGTATTTGGTCATGGCGAATGATGGTTGTTCTGGGTTATAGTGTAGAAGGTGAGATTGTGGAGGTAATGGTGTTGATGGTAGGGAATGGATAGAGGCGTGGGGGCTCCAATGGATGGATAATTGGTTTATGGATTTGATCTCTTTTGTTTTTGTAGGTGGATTGGTGGGTGAATGAGAATGTTGGTAGTAAGAGAGGAGGTGCTGGCTGGGTTTGCGTTTTTTCGTTTTCTATTGCAACTGAAAGAGAAATAGGGGCGAATGGTAGTTGACGCAGGGGTGGAGGAAAATAAGGGCCAGTTGAACTTGTTGTGGTTGGGTCGACGTGTTGGTGATGGTGGAAGTCGTGGAGAGGAGTCCAAATGTGGATCAAGAAGGTTTGATTAGAGATGCAGTGTATTCATGCGTTGGATGATGGTAGAGAAAGGAAAGTGCTCACACCATAATAGACATTCGAATAGAGAAATATCAAGAACCAAAATCACTTACAATGCAACCCAGTATACAATGCAGCAAGCCCAACAGATTACAACACGATGATACTAATGAGCGAGGTAATACTTACCTCTCGGAGCTTCTTTGAAGTTGCTTCGCCTCTGTTTCGAATGCTTAGAGTCTTGCTTCCGATGATGCTCTCTGCAACAAGCTTCTTTCTCCTGCCTCTATGCAAGTTCAATCCTCCAATGAAGATTGCTCTCAAGGTCTTCGATTCCTGATGCAGTCTGCCCTCCCCTTTGCTTCGTAGTGTTTTTTTCGTGCTCTGGTTTTTCTTTTCTTTTGTAAATGGTTGATGATAATGCCTTTTTCTTCCTCCGAGTTCGTAATGCCTTTGTTATCGTTGCTCCCTTTTGCCGCAGCTCTACTTTTTCAGAAAACGTTTTTGCTCTCTCTGCTCTGCCAAAATTCCCAAATTGTCTCTGCCAAATTCCAAATCTTCACTCTGCAGAAATCAAAATTGCCTGCCAAGACCCAAAACAGCACCTGCTGTGTCTCCTCCAACCGAACCTGTCCTCTCTTTTTGTCTTTTCCTTTTTCACTTTTTTTTTGACATACGACAAAACAAATTTTTTTTTATTATTTTTTTATTATTATCAATTAATTAAATAAAACCGAATAAAAAAATAAAGAATAATAATAGTAATAATAATACTAATAATAAAATTAAAAATTATAAAAGGAAAAGTGAAATAAAATCAAATAAAATAAATATAAAAAGATTAAACAAAATTAAATAAAATAACACAAAATAAAATAAAGGTAATAAACAAAAATAAAAGTAAGTAAATGGATAATAAAACATGTGAAGACAAAATACAATAAAGCTAAAAAAAGAAAACTATCCGGACGAAATTTAGTATTGACAATAATCACGAACTAAGCGAACGTAATACAATTATTCCATCCAATGTGTTTTATACAGATTGATCAACTAAGCGAAGATGCAATCACCAATCGAGCAACTAAGCGTATACCTATTGCAAGAACACAGTCAGATTTCATAGAATGTCAGACAGAGCAGAATAAACACAAGAACAGTCTGATAATCTCAAAGAAGCAATATAATTTTGTTAACGACCAACCAACTAACTTAAGCGCACATCACAATTAAATTAAATAAACTTGTGTGACTCATTTGAATTGAAATTGCTAAATCATAAATGCATCATCCATTAATTAAAAGCAACATGTAGAAGTACAATGCAGGGAGAAGAAATAAAATCCCAATTCCGTGAACTATTTGAATGCAATAAATAAATAAAGAAAAACGCATGAGCTGAAATGGAATTGTTGACTCAAGATAAATTGCACATTAAAGCTAAAAAATAAAAACAAGCATGAAGCTAATACATGGAATGTTGATTGCAGCAGCTTTCAAGCACCTCATCATCGAAAACAATAAACTAAAAAAATGCATGAACAGTGGAAATGTTATATATCAATATGCGACTTAAATGCTGAATGATTCCTAATATATAAAATATAAAAATCTGGTTCCAAGACAAATAACGTTACTGGAATAAAAAGACATTCAAAGATTTCAAAAGCCAAATAATATAAATCCACAAAGGCGGGTGGCGGTGTGTGCTCTTCAAAAAAAATAAAATGAGTGCAACTGCTAGACCTAACCCATGTCTCTCCATTCCATCCTTCAAAAATCCCAAGAAAGCTCTCTAGTTGCTTCTCTCTTTCGGGTCGCGGCTCTGCAGCTCCTTTTTATTCGGAAAACAAAGTCATCACCTACACGTCTCTGGATGCGCTGATTTCCATGGGTTGTCTGTGATGCTGTTTGCAACATGCTACACTTCTTCTTAAGGTGTGCACCTCCTAGAGAAATTTAATCCAGCCTATTGTTGCCAAGGCCTGCACGTCAAAGCTCCTTCAATGTTGTTGGACCTCTTGCTTGCTGGCTGCCACTCCATTCTCTCCAAGAACACACCTCAAGCTTCTCCAACGTGGGCTGCAAATGTTGTTTTTTCTATTAGACGTTGCTGCTAATTTCCACTACTGGACCACGCTACTTTCTCCAACGCTGGGCGTGTGAAGATGGATGTAATTACCCAAACCCGTTGCTGGACCGTGGCTCCTAATCTGCTGGGTCGCACCTCCCATTCCTGTGCTACCATTTTTTTTCAGCCCAAATGCGTGATGCATCTTCTTGTATAGGCTAGACGTGTGCTTCCTTCATTCTTGGATCCAATGTGGCTTGCTGGAATGATGGACCTCCTTGTAGCTGCTGGATGTAATCTGGGCCGTGACCATGAAGCTGCTGGGTTTCTTTTCTTCTGTTGCACTTTGCTTACTGCACACCCCGGGTTGCAGCTGCTGCTGAATGAAGAAATATGTTCGATGCTCCTAATGCTCACGGGCTGCAACCTTAGGACACTAATCTTCTTCCAATGATGAGGCCTGCCGAGAATATGTTGCTATGTGTGTTAAGACCCTGACAAGTGTACCAGATCGTATCATGTAATATAATTGGTAAACCCAATATCGTTCTTCCCAAAGGACTCTTAAGGCCTAATCTTTTGTGTAAACTTATCGCTTAAGACTTGAGAAAAGAAATTAGTTTGAGTGGTTAAATGCAAAACCAAAGTAAACATGCAAATGCAGTGATTCAATTGGCTTAAAGAAAATATGGATAAATGGAGTTGTTGGGGTTTACAATTTCATCTTATCCACTCTCATACATCTACTCTTCTTATTTACTTTCCTTATTTATCATATTGCCATGCAAACTTTCTTGGTCTACACTTAACCCAATCCCTTGGTGAAAAGAGCCTATTACTAATTATCGGCTTGCTATCCCTAGCGTCCCCTAGTAATTAATAATGCATGATAAACGGAAGTAAAATACAATTGATCGTCCTACCCCTATCCCTAGGCGATATTAGCATAATCAAGGAATTCTTCCTAGTTCATGACATTATTATACATCCCCGTATCAATAAAGACAAACAACATCTACCAAATGAGTTAAACGGTAAAAGCATTAAATATAGGTAAAGAACCCAACAATTGATAAATCAAGCATATGCAAGCATATAAAATAAATAAGAATTTGGATATATGAGAGTTTGAAAAGATTACATTGTTCCCCAACAACCTAGGGTTTAGTTCACCATAATCATGGTGAATCTAGATGAAATATAATGAAAGAATGGAAAAGCAAACCCTATATTTGATAAAGTGGAGCCTAAGCATCCAAGAAATCTCCTCCAAGGTATGTAGAGCCGCTGTGGACGTTTCTCTCTGCCAAAAGAATGCATTTGGATTCGCATTGGGGTTATATATAAGCCAAAAAGATAACAGAAAGATCTCAGAATCCAAAATATAAAAACAGACAACCACCCAGGCGCCAAAGTTGGCCGCTCAGCGGTTTGCCTCAAGCCGCTCCACCGCCGAAGCGCCAAAATGGACCGCTGAGCGGTTTGCCTCTTGCCGTTCTAGACGCTCAGCGTTGGAATTTGACGCTTGAGCGGTCCATAAACTCTTTTTTTCTTCCTTTTTCTCCTTCATTCTTGAGTCTATGACCTTCCTACTTCACTTCCATCTTCAATTCTCATCAAAAATCCTGCAAAACAATGCAAAACAAGCATAATATCTCTAAAAACAGCTTTTGACTCTCATGTGACACAACTTAAGAGTTGTACTTGATTATAAGCTCATTTTAAGCTACAAAGGGTGTGTTTTTATATCAAATTCAAGCATGAAAATAACGGTTTTTAGACCGTTATCACAACCTCAAACTTAAAACTTTGCTTGTCCTCAAGCAAGCAAAACAAAACTTCGTCTTCCACTTTTTCATCAAATAGTTCAACACTTTTCAAAAATCCTTTTCTTCACAACAAGTTATTATTCAATTTAGATTTTCAGTGGAATCCTACTAAAATGCATGCATGCCTTCAATCTAATCATATTCACATAATCAAATATCTCCCAACAGATGTTTCATTCATGAATGATCAATCCACTAAGCATAGATGTAAACATGGATTTCAACAATTCTCACCAAGCAAGTGTTTCACTCAATCACTCAAGTGTTTAAGGAATCACTCCACTCTTTACTATTCACACGTCACATAGAACAATATTGCCATTTATCTAAAACAATCAAAATCCTTACATGCAAATGCCATCACAAGGACTTTTCCAAGGCTTGTAATGAGGCTAAGCTATCAAGAAAAATTGGTTTTTCTAGATCACAAAATCCTTGAGTTAAGAGAGCTATTTTATCATTGAAAAGGTTCAAGTTTAAACTCTCTTTATCACCAATCTCCTTTATTCCCAACTTCTTCCCTTTTTATTGATTTTACATTGAGTTCCTTTTTCATGCTTTTACTTTTTCTTTTTCTTTACTCATGCATTTTTCTTTTCAACACTTGAGCTCAATGCTTTTCTTTTACCTTTCAATTTTCCCCATACAACCCCAAACTTGAACCTTTTCAATGCATACAAGTATTCTCAACCCAACTCAATGTAAATACTTTCAAATCAAGGGTTTTCACACTGTTTAAGGTCAAGGTTCAAAAAGGATATAAAATTTTAAACTTTTTGGGTGAAAATTTGGCTAAGTAAGGGTTTCCAAACATGGCCTTGATCATACAACATAAACATGTAATTCAATCAATTGTCAAGACTAAGGCAATATCATTCATGATTCCCTGTAAACAGTACATACATCAATAAAGACTCTGGAGCTCAATACCTCACACCACATGCTTTCTCACACATCATTCATGAATCCTACTTAGCATCACAGTCACAATCATAAACAACTATACATCTGTTCATATAGTTAGTGAACCATTCACCTGGATATCAGCACACACACACATTCTCAGTCATCAACCACATTCAATCATCATTGAATAAATCATCATGCATTTATAAAATGAAACCACCATCAGAACCAGTGTACAAGCCAAGCATAGACCAAACATAAAATGTTCCTATACTATAAATCCAAAGTACAAAAGAAAAAGAAAAATCCATGTCCAAGTGCTGGCATCCATTAGTAGATGCCCTCAACGCAAGTCCTCATCTGAGTCATCAGCTGTCGTCCTAGAACGTGTCCTAGGAGCTGCTCCGGCTGGTGCCTCCTCTCTACAGTACTGACGAAAATAGGAGGCATCAATAGTCCTCCTCGGCCTCTCATAAGGTGGAACTGCAATGTCCACTCCAGCCTGCTGGTATAGGTATGTAATCAGGGACAAATGCCCCAGTGGTGTCCTGCTACTCACAGTAGAAGCGCAACTCTTAATTTCATTGGCAATCACCTTGCCAACGTTAATATCCATATGATTCATCAAGTAGTAGATGACAAGGATCCGATGCATAACGATATTGTAGACATGGGAGCATGGATGTATATTGGCATGAGTGAATGCCATCCAATATTTGGCTAGGGGAGTCAAATCTGCCCTAAGGATGTTGACTGGTGCTCCACTAGGGTTCCTCTGAAAATGTCTCCTAGGGAGACACATCAATCTCTCAAGTCCTTCATAATCCTTGTACTCCCCTAGAATGACATCATAATTGCACTGCTCTCCTGGCCACTCAATCCCCAGGAAGGTGTTGATGGTATCGGGGGTCATATCTAATCAGCAGATACTACTCCTCTGGGCAAGGGGTTAGTATAAAATTCCTTCACCAAATCAATGCTAGCTGTTGCAAGATAGGTAGTCAATCTCTCCCAACCTTGCCTTTCAATCTCCAGTTGAAACTCTGGAGCTAGTTTAGGAATGTACATGGCCTTCCTCTCCATCAATAAATGCCTCTCCTAGACAGTAACAAAATGCTCCTCATGCTTTTGAGAGAGGAACCGAGAAGAATAAAATCTTCTTAGTCTCTCTGGCTTCTTTCTCTTATTTCCCAAATTTTTCACTCTCCTTGAGGTAGACATTCCTGCATCAAATAATCCCAATAATTTTTGCAAGAACATCATTAGAGGTTAGTACATCAACAATTTTTTTACAGACCACAAAAAAAAAATCCAGTTCTGAGGGAAGACAGGGCCCCTCAGCATCCAAGCATCTCAAATCAAACAATTAGGCAAAATTCTGTACAGACTGCCTAGGCCTCCAAGAATACCGCTCCGGCGGTTTGCTTCCTGGACAACCCACCGCTTAGCGTCAAAGCAGACCGCTCAGACGGTGGCGGCTAGGGTTTTTCAAAAGTTCTTCCTAAATTGTGCTAATCTCCACTCTATTGCTATTTTCATCAATCCAAACCAAAATCATGCAATTCAATCGGTTCAAACAATTTCTATTTCAACAAATCATGCATAGAAATCAAAAGCCCTAATTTATCATGTTCCTACACATGTTCTTCATAAATTTTCCAAAATTAGAAACCCTAAGAATGAAATTGCACGACTTACTTGAGTGGAGACTTTGAATGCTTGCAAAAATGGTCTAATTGATGATGTATGTCCTCTCCAATGCAACTTCCTCAACCAAAAACCCCAAACTTTGACAAAGAAATGGTAAAAAATTGAATTTTTGGTGTGTAGGTGATGAGAAACTGAGGAAATCTCTCTAAAAAGCTCTTGAAGATGAAAGATAAGTGTTAAGGCTTAGGGGGACCGCTCAGGCGCACTGCAAGGAAGAAGATTGGAAGTGAAAAACATCAAAACCGCTCAGCTTTAAAAAAGCCTGAGCCCTAAGATCCGCCGCCATCGCCCAGGCGCCAAAATGGATCGCTTAGGCGGTGAGCAGTAGTTTTCCCCTTCTTCTTCTTTGCTTGCTTTTGGCAGTCTCACCCTATAGCACTTGATTTCAACTTTTCAAGCTTATGCCTTTCCCCTCTCAGATGTAACATTCAATCATGCAATGCACTAATCATAGAGTTTAAAACAAAAATAATCAATTGGGTTGCCTCCCAGGTAGCTCTTGTTTAACGTCACGAGCCTGACCGAAACCTGCCTAGCACTCATGAGTAAGTGCTTATCCTTCCAACACCCTTCAGTGGGTGTGCCAACCTGTATCCTTCAGTAGATACTTAAAAATTTTAGCATCCCTTAGTAGATGTTACCCAAAAGTGTTTAAAAATCCAAAATCAAATAAACCTATACTACGAATGTCTTATACAAAGCAGAACTAAATAATATCAAGTTCTTCCATCCCGGTTGGGCTCTTCATCCACCTAACTCCTCAATTGCCTTCTATCCACTCTTCTGATGGCTTTGGTATATGGTTTTCTGATCTCCAACTTGCCATCTTCTTTGATATTGTTGATAATCCACTTCCTATTCTTGAATCTTACTTGTGAGCCTCGTTGAAGTGGTATATCTTCTGAGTGGACTGCTCCTCCTTTATCAATTTCCTCATCTTTAGGTACTCGTAAAACATTACAACTATTAGAATCAGTACCTGTTGTGCTCTCATCCTCTACAACTTCTCTTCTTGACTCTCTGAATCTGGCTCTCTTCCTTATTTTCACCTTTTTTTTTCCTTTAGAGCCATTATACATTAATTCATATTCTTGGTCTTTTAAAGTTACTATCCCATTGTGAAAATACATCGCCATATTGGAAGTCCTCATAAAAGGTCTTCCCAAAATTAATGGAATTCATCGCCAGCTAGCTGCTTGATGGAACCATCTACAACTGTCAAAGTAGTGTTAGCTGGTTTTAATACTAGCCCTTTAATTTTTTTCAAGTAACTTAAGGGCATTAGATTAATGTTAGATCCAGAGTCTATCATAGCTCTTCCTATATCCACATCATTTATCACGCATGGAAGAGTTAACAATCCTGGATCCTTCATTTTAGGTGGAGAACGTTTCTTTCTGCGTTGCACAAGCACTTCCTGTTCTTCTTCATATGCATCCAAATTTATCACCTCTCCGAGATAATAGTTAGTTTTCTTAGAATAAACAAGAATTTGAGGATGATTTTCATCTATAGGAACAATAGTCACCTGATTAAATATTTCTCTCATCTGCCCATTATGACCATCTCTTCTTCTCTCAATTTTTTCGCACCCCTCTTCTTCTTTTTCTTCTTCACCAATCTCTTCATTCTCCCTCATCTCTTCATCTTCTTCCTCACTGCTTATCTCAATAACTTCCACCTCTGCTTTTCTCTTCTCCCTTGCTATAACAGAACGACATTCTTCCTTAGGATTAACATCAATATTACTCTTGAGTTGATTATTTTCTGTGGTCTCAACTCTCTTTGTCAGTTGGCCAAGTTTCATCTCCAAAGATCTGAAGCTGGCTTGGTTGCTTACCTGATTGGACTCATAAACCTTCAAGAATTTGTCAAATCTATCATTTAGGTCTTTAACAAACTCTGTCAGATGATTAACCTCCTACCACATAGGTGAAGGTTGCTGCTGCCTGAAGCCTCCTGTTTGCCCTGATGGATTGTTTTGTGCCTGACCAATACTCGGATGATTCTTCTAACCTTGTTTGGAATTGCCTTGGTAGGTATATTGGAACTGATTTCCCATGTAATTGGTTTCCTGATGCATCTCCTCAGGTAAAGCACATTGACCATTGATATGGTCACCACCACAGAAATCACACAACTGCTGTGTTTGGGAGACATTATGAATCTCCTTAGGAAGATGTGAGAGGATCTTTGTCAAATTATCTAGCTTTTGAGTCAGAAGATGATTCTGAGCTAGCATGACATCATCTGCAGGCAAGTGCAAAACTCTTGTCTTTTGTGTAAGCACGCCCCTTTCACTATAATTTTCTTGCTCAATAGCAGCCATACTTTCTATCAAGTCATAGCCTTCATCTTCAGTCTTTTGTTTAATATTGCCTCCAGCAGAGGCATCAAGCATCATCTTTGACTGAGTGTTCAAACCTCCTAGGTATGCAAGAACTAAGGTGGTCTTGTCAAAACCATGGGTTGACGTCTTTCTTAGCAAGCCCTTGAATCTTTCCCATGCTTGACCTAGGGTCTCTTCCATGCCCTGTTTGAATGATGAGATTCCAGCTTTCCTTGAGTAATTTTGGACTATGGAAAATATTTAGTGACAAACTTTGTAGCCACAGTCTCCCATGTAGTGAATGTTCCTTCAGGAAAGGAATTAAGCCACACCTTAGCATTGCCTGCCAATGAGAATGGGAACAAGCTAAGTTTTACTCGTTCATCTGATACACCTGCCATCTTCACAGTATTGCAGATTTCACTAAACGTTGTCAAATGGTCATACGGATTCTCATTTGACAAGCTGTGAAACTGGTTGCCTTGTACTAGGTGTATAAGCGCTGGATTCATCACCATGTTGGTCGTTTGATCCGTAGACACGACTATGCTGTTGAAGTGGAAAGGACCAACAGCATTAGACTGGTCTGCCAATGTGTGTCTTGGAGGAGGTTGTCCTGTCATCTCCTCTATTCTTCTATCTGGTGAAGGTGATAATAATCTGCTAGGAGAAGAAAATAAATCCCTAGATGGGCGTCTAACTCTCCTTCTTCCCCTTGTCCCGCTTAAGCCTTGAAGAAGAGGTTGGGTATTTTTCTTGCTTCTAGAATGTCTAGTCTCCTGTTGCATGCACAAGAAACACAAACCCTAGTAGCACTTTTCTATAAAAAAAATAAAAATAAAAAGATAAAAAGATAAAATATATACAAATATCTACAATCAAGTCAAAGTTAATCAATTTACACTACTAGAAAAGTTAAACCAAGAGTCCCCGGCAACGGCGCCAAAAACTTGTTAAGACCCTGGCAAGTGTACCAGATAGTATCAAGTAATATAATTGGTAAACTCAATATCGTTCTTCCCAAAGGACTCTTAAGGCTTAATCTTTCGTGTAAACTAATCGCTTAAGACTTGAGAAAATAAATTAGTTTGAGTGGTTAAATGCAAAACTAAAGTAAACATGCAAATGTAATGATTCAATTGGCTTAAAGAAAATATGGATAAATGGAGTTGTTGGGGTTTACAATTTCATCTTACCCACCCTCATACATCTACTCTTCTTATTTACTTTGCTTATTTATCATATTGCCATGCAAACTTTCTTGGTCTACCCTTAACCCAATCCCTTGTTGAAAAGAGCCTATTACTAATTACCGGTTTGCTATCCCTAGCCTCACCTAGTAATTAATAATGCATGATAAACAGAAGCAAAATACAATTGATCGTCCTACCCCTATCCCTAGGTGGTATTAGCATAATCAAGGAATTCTTCCCAGTTCATGACATTACTGTACATCCCCGTATCAATAAAGACAAACAACATCTATTGAATGAGTTAAACGGTAAAAACATTAAATAGAAGTAAAGAACCCAACAATTGATAAATTAAGCATATGCAAGCATATAAAATAAATAAGAATTTGGATATATGAGAGTTTGAAAAGATTACATTGTTCCCCAACAACCTAGGGTTTAGTTCACCATAATCATGGTGAATCTAGATGAAATATAATGAAAGAATGGAAAAGCAAACCCTAGATTTGATAAAGTGGAGCCTAAGCATCCAAGAAATCTCCTCCAAGGTGTGTAGAGCTGCTATGGACGTTTCTCTCTGCCAAAGGAATGCATTTGGATTCGCATTGGAGCTATATATAAGCCAAAAAGATAAGAGAAAGATCTTAGAATCCAAAATATAAAAACAGACAACCGTTCAGGCGCCAAAGTTGGCCGCTCAACAGTTTGCCTCAAGCCGCACCACCGCTCAGGCGCCATAATGGACCGTTGAGCGGTTTGCCTCTTGTCGTTCTGGACGCTTAGCGTCGCCGCCTGGGCGCCAGACAATAGCTCCACCTCGAATTAGGACACTCAGCATTGGAATTTGACACTTGAGCGGTCCATAAAATCTTCTTTTCTTCCTTTTTCTCGTTCATTCTTGAGTCTATGACCTTCCTACTTCACTTCCATCTTCAATTCTCATCAAAAACCCTGCAAAACAATGCAAAACAAGCATAATATATCTAAAAACAACTTTTGACTCTCATGTGACACAACTTAAGAGTTTTACTTTATTCTAAGCTCATTTTAAGCTATAAAGGGTGTGTTTTGATATCAAATTCAAGCATGAAAATAACGGTTTTTAGACCATTATCAATGTCACCGCTGCTACGTGGTGCATGAAGTTGGCCGTGAAGCTTCCAAAAAGGCAGGGAATGCTACTGAAGCTCAAAGGTGTCCATGAGCAGCTGGATGTGCGTGTTGGATGTTGCTGCTAGTTGGACTGTCCAACCCAATTCTAATCACCAAGTGAGAGCTTCTTTTAGTTGGACAACGTGCACTTTTTTTTCTCCAAGAAAAATATTCAAATCCTACATCATGAAGCCGTGACCTCTTCAATTGAAATAAACCCTTCCTTATCTCCAAGTAAATAAATTACCGCATGCACCTCCAAATATGAACTCAACATCTCCTCTCTCATTTAAGCTAAGAATAAAATTGATGTGGCATTTCCTTTTAGTCCAAAATATTATCCAACAATTTCCCTACAATTAATAATGCAAATAATTAGTCCCAGATAATTCAAATTAACTAAAATAAGAATTTCTGGTCAAATTAAGCACAATTCACAGAAACGGGAAAATACCGGACAATTATGCACAATTCCCTGATTAATTATAGCACAGTAAAGTAAGTGAAGTCAAGAAAATATTGACTCATCAGCGAGAAAAAGAAAAAGAAATTTAAAATCTCTAACTTAAAACGAGGTGACTCATTTAATTTATCTCTAAAACCCATTAATCTTACAATTGAGTTTAGAAACCTGAAACCAAATGGAGAATTTGAATATTCCATGAAATTGTCCCACTTATCTAACGAGGTGTATTTGGAATTAGGAATCTGAGGTACAAGAAAAGGTAGAGTTGTCAAAACGGGTAACCCGACCCGACCCAATCCGACCTGACCCAACCCGACCCACCACGGGTTGACCACTTAGTGAGTCACCCCAACCCGACTCATTTATTAGCGAGCTGAAAAAAATTTGAAACCCGACCCGATCTACTACGGGTTGGTAGGTTAAACGGGTTGGCTCATTGACTCACTTAACTTTGTTTCACCCTCTTCTTCTGACGTTCTTATAACCTGTTATTTTGATTAATCACATTGAAACATTAATAATTGGACCAGTTGATATAAAAGAAAATGAAACAAAAGAACTCTATTGTTATATATTTTAAGCTATCAAGCATAATTTTGCCAATTTAGTTTAATGAGACATACACAACCGTTTGACCAAGAAACTACATATAGTCATTAACAAAACTATATAGCAGAGGGAACTTTTGGATAGACACCAGCACAGCGCACCGCAATACAACACGAAAAGCTTTATTGTGAAGTAAAGGTTATGCGTTTTGAATAATTAATTTAATTAATTTGATTTCAATAAAAAAAAGGATTTGAATAATTAACTTAATTAATTTGATTTCAATAAAAAAATGTAGGTTGGTGAGCCAACCCTGCTCACCACGGGTGAGCCGGGTTCTTAGCGAGCCGGGTCAAAATTGGCTCGCATCAAAATTTCAGGGTTACTCCATGCACCTCTCCATTTCTCCCTATACCTCTCTTCCTTCTTCTTCCCTCTTTCTCTTACACCCTCTTCCACCCCCACACTTTTTAAAACCATAATCCCTTTTCCCTCTTACTCCAGCGCTGCAGCACTCCACTCACCCCCACACTTTTGGATTTTTCTCTTCTCTTCTCTTTCTCTTGCATCTCTTCATCTCTTCTTTTAGTTCAGAGGTTCCCTATGTGCTTTCATTTTTGGGTTTTATTCTCGTTGCATCTTCAACAGAAATGGAGATTAGATTCAACGAAAATGGAGAATCGTTGGATCTTCAACGGAAATGGAGATCCATTTTAGATCTTCAACAGAGGTCAATATCCGTCAACGGGTATCAATATTGGCTCTTTCTGTTTTGTTTCATATGTTCGTAATTGTTGTTAAATCTAATTTTTGTTGAACTTGTTAATAAGCCTAGATTTCGCTGCAGAGTTGCAATATTATTGCTTCATGTAAATTATAGTATGAAATTACAGATAACTTAACTCATATGACGCCTTTTGGTTTTTTACAACTTTTCATTTTAAGTTAGTTTTGCAGGTCATTTGCTAATGCTGAAACCTGTGAAGGTTGATCCTAAAATGGGCATGTGCAAGTGAGTAACTCACCAGTTTTCAACGATTTTTTATTTTATTTTCTTTAACCTTTTACTGAGGGGCAATTGTGGAATGGGGTGGTGAAGGAAAAAGCTTGTAGAGGTGTAGGGAGAAACTCCCTCAAAATTTTCACATTTTTTTTCAACTTAACCCAGTTCAAATCTGTGGTGAGTCGGGTTAGCTCACGGGTTTTAACCCATATTCCATTTTGACGACACTAAGAAAAAGCTTACAAGAGAGACAAACAATGTCAGTGTGCTCAAAATTAAAAGAAAACAAAAATAATGGGAAATAGAAGAATAAAAAAGAAATTCATAAAGGGTGTAGACTCCAAAAATTATAATAGATATATTAGAAGTGAAGAAGTAGTCAATGCACAAATATTAAGAGAAGAAAATAATGAACAACTCTTGAGTTGTAATGACATTATTGTTGGCATTAACAAAACATATGAATTCGGGAATGTAATATTGAAGATATTCAACACCATTATTGCAAATTTAATGTTTAATATTTGTTAGTATAAAAAACTTTGGTTGACCAATATAAAAGTGCAAACAAGTCTTTTGGATTCCTACTAAACTTAAAATTCATAATTGTATTTTTAAATTAGGTGTTTTGAAAATGACTTACAATATTTCTTAATTTATTTTTTTAAAAAGTATTATCTGTACAATTCAAAATTCTTTAAACGATGTGTTTTTCAAATTATATAACCCATAACGTATTCTATTTTAAATATATATTATACAGTTCAAAAGCTTATTCATATGTTATTCCAACAATATTTAAATTCATAACGGTTATAAAACAAGGACTTAAATATAAAGTTTCTCTTTATTTTTATTAAGTTTATTCAATTTAATTTTAATATTTTTTTTCTTTTCAATATGGTTTTAACTTTTGTTAATTTTATTTAATTTGATAATTTTTCTAATACTATTTAAATAATTAATGGACAAAAAAACTGTCTTTATATATTTTTTTTGTTTTTATTATTACTTTTAATTATTTTATTTTTTTATGTTTTATTATTTTTAATTTTTAAAAAATTAAATATATTTTTGATTCCTTAACTTTAGATAAAAATTAAAATTAGTTACTTCTCAAAATTTTGTAATTTTAAAAGTATATAGATTTAGTCATTTTATATTTTATAAATATATGGATTTAGTTATTTTATAAAAAAAAATAGGGGTGAAAGAATAAAAAACAGGTCCACCTTGGTTATACCGTTAATGTGTAATAGAGTTGTGAAAATACATCACTGAAATCACTCGTGACTCACATGAGGTATGGAATACATGCATTGGGCTTTAAAAATGTGGCTCAGCCCAGTTCCATTATTTTATTATTTCTGTCTTCTTTTTTTCACAGGAAATTGCTTCATGCACCCTATTACATTCTTTCTGCATTTTATCATTTTATTTAATTCTGTTTTTGTTCTTGGAAGTTTTATTTGAAGCATTTGGAAAGACGACGTGGTTAGGGTTGCTAAAAAAATTTTGTATTCTCGCCTAAAATTTGCTTTGAGTATTTAGTATTTGCGGGTAAAAGATAATTATGGGTAGCAGATAATGAGTATTCTAATACCCGTTTGATAACGGGTCGGGTTCGAATATCACATTATTATGAATACATGGTACTCGTTTGAAAAATAAAATTACAATTTTATTCATTAGTTTTTTTTTAACTTTTTAATTAGGTTTACCTTGTGAGGTGTAACATCCCAAAATATATAATATATATAATAATGAGAAGTCTCATGCATGATAAAGTTATACAGTCATCCAGCAAAGTGCATGAAGTATTATATTCTACAGTCATCCAAAATAACTATAAAATTTAAAACTCCATGTACAAGCCACTAATCTAAACTAAGCATTACTACTCTATATCATCTACTCAACAACTTTAGCTCCATCTAGTGCCTGCTCAACAAATAGAGGTGTTCTCCATCATGTAATCACCTTTGATTTAGAGTAAAGTTATGCTGCCATTTTTGTGTCATACTATTCTTTTAAGGTCACCATAGGCTAGAGCAACCCAAGTGGCCTCCTTTAGCCACCTTCCTCCAAGAGTTGGCCCAACCTCTCTTAGAGAACCACCAAACACACCTTCTATCACCATACAACTCATCAAAACCATGAGCTATTGATGAGTCGTTATTTTAGTGACTATATTTGGTTTATTGCACTTAAATAAATCAGGAAATTGTGTTTTATTGTCCGTTATTTCCCTGTTATTTCCTAATCCTGCTTAATTTGGTTGGAAATTCGTATTTTCACTAATTTGAATTTTTTGAGCTAATTAATTGCATTTTTGGTTGCAGGGAATTTTTGGGGAGCATTAGGATGGTGGTGTGCACATTAAAGACTCAACATTTAGTCATTTCAATTTTAATTAAGTTGTAACTTAGTTTTCTAGAAGCTTTAATTAGGATTTTGTGTATTGGACCCTTTTTAGTGGCAATTTTGTAGAAGCCCAATGTGTGGGACACTTGGCACCAAACCCTAAGGTTTCTTAGAGGTGGTCCCCACCATTTTTACGGTGTTGGACGACATTTTGGAGGTAGAGACCGAACACACACTTCATTTTCTTCAACTTTTCATTTTGCATGGTTTCTCATGAACTCTCTCTTGGGAGCTTGTAATCAACACCTTTCACCACCAGCAAATTTCGCAATCTTCATCCATTATCTTATGGCTTGATTTGCTTCTAGATTTGGCTTGTCCTAGCTAGAGCATTTGCCATCATAAGTACATAAGCAAAGCATCATATTATGTTATAACTTAGACTAGACTCGTCCGGACTTAGAATGAATATCGAGCTATGACGGATTATGCACTTGTGGTGGCCTCTACTGCTTTGGAAAGCCATTGCTAAGGGGTTTCACCCTACCACACACAAGGTAAGTCTGTTATCGCGCAATAGGCCTTAAGGTAGCGCCTACACTAGGACCTCCTGCTACTCTCACCACATGCATCAATCTTCTCTAAGTGAGAATGAAAGATCATTAGAGTGTTAGGATAACCCCCAAGACTGAGCTTCCTATATTCATTCTAAACACTATAATGATCTCACCTAGAGATCTCACTTTCATACTCAATTACATCACTTTACTCATAATATTATTTCCTTTGAATAATCAACATACCATTCTCTATTTATATAATTACATTCAATACTATACTAGATCATACATGCATCACACAACATCAACCAACTAAGACAAAAGAGGAAAAGAGCAACCCAAATGAGACAGGTCGCTCAGCGCACAAAGTTGCAAGGCGAAACCAGAGGGTTTTCGCATAGCGACTCTATCTCGCTATGCAAATCCTCAAACAAAGAGCACCCCCTCTCACTCTCGCAAAGCCCGTCTCCTTCGCTATTCTAATTATCTAGGAAATTCCCCAGACTAGCACTAGTAGCAAAGCCATCAAATTCCCAAAGCGACTCATGAAACAGAGGAAAACCCCCTGCAATGATTCACATAGCGCACATAGTCACTATGCGAATGCCCCGTCAGAGAGCACCTCTCCAGGGTAGCTCGTTGTGCGAATTGATTTGCACTGCGAGTTTGCATAATCTGCAACACTCAAAACCTGCAAAATTATGCAACTCCAACCTCCATTACCAATTTTAAAACTTTTGGCCAACTTCTAATCATCATAACTCTTACTATGATCCTAATTATACTCACCTAAATGATTCTAAACGTTCTTAACATCATTATTTAATGTTTATGCATTGATTTATACTAAAAAACTTAGATTTCCCCAACCTAGAGACTCAATTCTAAATTCCCCACTTTGAAACTGTTTTTAACCATTTTGACACTTCTAACAAGTCCAAATTGTCTTAACTAAATGCCTAAACAGCCTAACTCAGCCCCTAAAACCTAAATCTCAAAATCACTACCTCACTTCTTCTTTAAATGATCTCAAACACTAAATTCCACATAGCCCTCTGCCTAAGAACCTGCAAGCAGCTTTCTCACCACTCCAGCAACTCAGATTCAATAATCTACCTCATTCATAACAGTTCAGTTGCATCAATTCACAGTTTCATGATTCACACATCCAGAAAGCACGTTCTAACATATAAAATCATAAATTCAGTTCAAACAACATTATCTTTCATCACACAGTCCAAACATGCAACATTTAGCAATTCCAATAGAACCCAACTCACTGCATACAATTATTTCACAATCAGAAAAGAAATCCCAACTTCTCTTACCTCTGATTGAATCAGCACATTACAATCGAAATCACGACAGGTCGCATGCACTTCAAGAAAATGCTAAAACACCTATAGATCACCAATTGGTGATTGAAGACATTCCTTAGAACCCAATTCAAGCTGAGAATAGAAGAGAGACTCAAAGAACTACATAGCAATAGAATTTGCTGCATGCTCACAGCCCCAAGATGCACGAAAGAAAAGGAAGACAACTTACCGGCTAGAACGAGGAAATTGATCGGTAAATTGGGGAGCCCCCTACGCCGTGGACGCCTAGGCACCTCCTGGTCGTCAATCCAACATTTCAGTGAGAAGAAATCCTAGAGAGAATGCATAGAAGAAGTAGAGAACGAAGGTTCTAGAGAGATGAAGTGTTTTAAGGTAATTAGTCGAGCTTTTGAAAGTTCGTATTTATTAAAAGATTACTTTTAAAAGTATCTCATTATTTTAATACACTTACCTACTCTCATATCTCTATTTTCTAGATCTTTACATGAGGAATGTAAGAACTTAGAAAATAGAGTATTAGATTGGTGTATTAAAATAATGAGATCGAGTATTTTATTTTAAAATAAGTTGATAATATAAATAAAAATTCTTAAACTCGTCTCATTATCTAAAACATCGTTTATCTTTCTAAAATACTATTCTCTTAACCTTCCTACCATCTCTCTAAGATTTATGACTCCTAAGTCATCTATTTGACAACCAGGAGGTTTTTAAGCGATCCTTGCAACAAGGTCTAGCTATTTACTCGATCAATTCGTTGTTTAAAGCAGGTAAGTTTTTTTACCCTTTTCCTTAGTATCTTCGATTCATGATCATGCAAGGAAAAAATTGTTTTTGCATGTGTTAATCTCTAATTTCTTGAAGATCTCCATAAAGCACATAAATTTCTTTTCCTTCCTATGATACTTCTTTGGATGAGGAAGGAGTTTTTCACATGATCTTTTCTTTTTTCCTCTCTTCCTCTTTTTCTCACTTTTCTCCTCCCTCAACTTTCTCTTTTTCTTTTTTCTTATTTTCTTCTTTATTTTCGCACGTTTTCTCTTTTTTTCTTTTTTCTCAACCACTACATTTTCTTTCTCATCATCTTTATCCTCCTCACTCAACCTTTCTATTTCAATCTCCTATATCTTTTTCTCATCTGTCTATATTTTTTCCTCCTCTATATCTATCTTTTCCTTATCAACAACTTTATCACTTTCAGAGATAGTGGCTTAACATTTCTTCTTAGGGTTAACTTCAGTATTAACCCTAGAATCATCTAGAGGCTCAATTACGCAACCCAATTCTATCTTCATCCTTTTACATCTTGCTTCCATATGTTCTGAAAAGGAGATGACATTTTGCATAACTAGTTCGAATAACTCTTCAGAGCTTTCTAATGGAGATGGTTGTTGCCAATGTTGTTCAATTTCCTCCTCTATTTCTTCAAATAAAGAGGGATATTACTGCCTTTGACGTTGTCTTGAATCCTCCAGGCTTTTGATATAAGATACTCTCGTATCCATGACCCGCTGAAAAAGTTCATCCAAGTTCTCCTTGGGTGGAGTGATTTGTTTCTTGGCAGCTTGCCCAAATTGGCTTTGATCCATGTTTAAGTGAGGTTCCCACCAGTGGTTGAAATCATCTTGATGGAATTGAGTGCCCATATAGTAAAATTCTTGTCCAAATTACATCTTGCAAACACTAGACACAAAATCCTAAAAAACATTTATTAGAACAAAAGATAAAAATAAACATAAAAAATCAAGTCAAAGTCAATCAATAATCACACTACTTGAATAGTTAAACCAACGAGTCCCCGACAACGGTGCCAAAAACTTGTTAACATCCTGACAAGTGTACCAGATCATATCAAGTAATAAATAAATGGTAAGTCCGAGTATTGTCTCCCAAAGGACTCTTAGGCCTAAACGTTCATGTGATTAATGGAAAACATAAGACTTGAATAAACAATAAGTTGAGTTTTAAATGCAAGACAAGAAATAAACATGTATGCAAAGACTTTGATCAATTGGCAAGAAAAAGATATGGATGAATGGTGTTGTTGGGGTTTACGGTTTTATCCTAATCCACTCTCAAATATCTATTATTCTTATTTAATTCAACTTGGTTATCAATGTTTATGCCACTCTCAATTTTACTCTAAACCTGATCTCTCAGTGAAAAGAGCCTAATCACAATTACTAGTTTATGATCTCTAGTCTTCCTAGTAATTGTTCATGCAATACACACAGAAGCTTAAGGCAATTGATGTTCCTATTCCTATCTCTAGGTAATATTCATTATCAAGAGAAATTCTTCATGTCTAGACCTAACTATACGTCTCCATATAGAAAGAATCAAAGATGATGCATTTGAATAACATCTTAAACAAAGTACTAATAAGAACGGAAGAAAAACTCAAACTATTGATAAACACAAGTATATGAATAAAATAAGAAATTCGATATAAGAGAGTTTCAAATAATTACATCGTTCCCCAACAACAAAGAGTTTAGTTCATCATAATCATGGTGAATCTAGATGAATTGAATGAAAAGAAGATAAAAGATAACCCTAGATTGGTAATATTGGAGCTCTCGCATCCAAAATCCGCCTCTGAGGTGTGAAAACTGTGTTTCTGCGTCCTTTCTGCCAAAAGATACATGCCCTGGGTCGTGCAAATGTATTTATAACACAGAAAAATAACTGAATTTAAGCTCACGCCCATAAGTACACTGCGTGACGGTGGGTGTGATTCCAACTCCACCCCTTGATGGTGCCCTTTACTCTCGTGGCGACGTTATTCATAGAAGGTCACACCGCCCGGCGGTGGCTGCAGTTCATGTTTTCTTCAATTTTCCACCTTCTTTTGCATCCAACACTTCTCTTCCTTCAATTCCTTCATCAAACTCCTGATAAATCCTGTCAAAAGAAGGAAAACCAAGCATAAAACCTATAAAGCCCACTTTGACTCTCTTTCTCTCTAACTTAAGCATTTTGCATGATTTCAAGCTAATTCTAAGTCATAAAGGGTGTGTTTTGATGTAAATTTGAAGTATGAAAATAACGGTTTTTAGACCATTATCAGTTATACACATTGTATACCAGATTATGTTAGAACAGTTTGCCTCCAATAAAGCATACAAGAAATCTGAAACAATTTAACATATTACATTGATTGCTTAACAGATTAAATCATACCAGAAATACATTTTCAATTTGTTTAAACATGTAAACCTTTTTCCAATCATTAATACATTTATCAAGCACACACATCAATAATATCAAACATTTGTTATGCCATTTTGTGCAAGATAACAATAGAATAGATC
The DNA here is from genome assembly GCA_036885675.1 of Vigna mungo. Classification (NCBI taxonomy): domain Eukaryota; kingdom Viridiplantae; phylum Streptophyta; class Magnoliopsida; order Fabales; family Fabaceae; genus Vigna; species Vigna mungo. The sequence continues at coordinate 34,962,113 of CP144700.1, forward strand.
CTTAATGTCCATCAACAAAAATGTCCATTATACAATGTTCATCATCATGTACATCATCAAAAACAAGATATTCAAAGATTCATCTTTAAACAAGGAATATGCATATCATAGATATAATCACAATGAATATGCATAACATATAGTTCAAGCACAAGCAAATATATAAACATCAGTTTTGTATAATGTGTGCAAGAAACTATAAAAACATTTTTGTTGTCATCATCAAAAACACATATAGAATATATGGGTTTAGCTTTCACATAGCTCCCCCCTTTCAACAGGTTTACAGAAAAATTTGTCATGGAAGTGTTAATTGCTGCATAGGTTGAGTTTCTAGTTCATTTTGGAGGTTTAGGTGTTGGAAATTGAAAGTAGGAAGGCTGGGATGATACTAAGGTGTTGGAGGGTGCTAACAAGTGTATTTAAACTTGTCTATGCAGTGGGTAAACTGATATGTGGGTTAAAAAGTGTAGAATTGAATTTGGGTAGCTTGTGGAAGTGAATTTGGGTTTTAAAGTGTCAAATTGAGTTACAACAGGGTTTTCAAAGTGTTCTTAGGGTTTGGAGGGTCCTAGAGACCTTTAGAAGTTGGGGGTAAAGTGTTCAAAATGAGAAAATTGAATCTTGATCTTACTAAAAGCTCCTGAGCGTCCAAATTTGGCGTTGAGCACTAGTTTCCAGAGGCGCCAGCCCCTGGGTGCTCAAGTGCAACTATGCGCCATTACACATGTTTTTGGTGGGTTTTTAGGGTTCTGGATATCCATTTTGGATGTTCTTTAAGTCGTTTTAGGGGTGTTGGACCCTTCCGAAGCTGTTGGTGAGGGTTTTCAAGCTATTTTGCTTACCTAAATGTGAGAAATAAGATGTCTTAAAGAAAATTGTGTTATTATGTGACTTCCGATGACTTGTTTGGTTAATTTTGGTTCTTTGAATTATAATTAGTGATCTTATATGATGTTAGTCAATGTAAAATTAATGAACTTGTATATGATTTACATGTGAATGAAAATAATGCATATGAATATTGTGATGAAAAGTTTGTGAATGAAGTGAATGGTTGTTGAACGTAATTCCATGACTCGTGAAGATGTTACATGGTCATGCCTGTGTTTTTATTGTATGAATGTATGGAGCTTCGGACTAGTGGGCTATTCCGGCATTCTAATGATCGTCCATTCTTAAGTAGAGAGGGGTGAGTCATTTGGTGAGATTAACGGGAGGTTTTTGCCTATAGGCTTTGATCATGGCCCTAAGCAACTTAAATGGATTAACCTTGTATGGTAACTTGGTTTCAACTAGCAATATTCTCATTAGAAGTACACAAACTACCAATAGTTTGACATTCATACCTAATCCGGATGAGTCTTGTCTATGTTATGGCATGTATAGGATGGTTGGATTATTATGGATTATTTTTGAATTGATGTTTAAATTTGTTAATAATATATATATATATATATATATATATATATATATATATATATATATATGAATTATTTTGTTTATCTTTCTTATTTGTGTTTTGTTATATGTTTTTGTACTACTTTTTTTGGATATGATCATCAAGTGAGTGTGTGATCAGAGAGCGATGAGATGTCCGTGGAGCAGATCCTAAAGGATGGACCAACATATGCTTAGTTTTTAGTTTATGTGAATGTATTTAGTTTTTGGTTTAGACGTTGGGTTGTGTATAAAGTTTATATTATGGTTGTCATAATAACTATATTAACTTTATATTTCCTGTCTTTAGACTGTGCTTGCTTTATTGAGTTTGTGATGACTTTATTATAGTATTTATACTATATTTGGGATGTTACAAGGAACTCTCTCTATGATACGAAGGTGCACGTCGAACCATATCTTTTCTAAATTTTTTTATTAACAACATTACACAAAATAATCAATTAACATAATTATACAATTATAACATTAGATTATATTATTAAAAAAAATCATAGTAACTTAAAATAAAAATAAATCTACAATTAAAAAACATACGTAATTAACAAAATATTAAATCATTTAAAACATATTTTTTTAATTCAAATCAAATTAATTAATTTATTAATATAATTATGTAATTATAAAATTAAATAATATATTATTAAAAATAAAAAAATTTAAATTCTAAAAAATTATAAAAATTTTAAATAAATATTAAATAATTACAAACAAAATTATTTATTTCAAAATAAGTTTAATTAATTCAAATATTTATATAATTGTAAAATCCTAATATTTTATTAAAATAATTAAAAAAAATATCTTAAAATTATAATAAATTAAAAAACTATAAAACAAATAAAACATTAAATTCTGTAAAATTAAAAAAAATTTAAATAAATATTATAATAAACAAATAATTTTAATTCAAAATATATTTATATAATTATAAAGTCCTAATTAAAAAAAATAACAAAATATCTAAAAATTATAAAAAATAAACAAACAAAACATTAAATAATTAAAAACAAGTAATTAATCAATTTAATTAATTCATTATCATATTATTAAAAATAAAAAATTTAAATTCTATAAAATTAAAAAAGTTTAAAATAAATATTAAATATTTAAAAACAAAAATGTTTAATTCAAAATAAATTTAATTAATTCAAATATTTATGTACTTATTAAATCCTAATATTTTATTTAATAAATAAATAAATATCTTAAAATTATAAAAAATTTAAAAACTATGAAACAATTAAAACATTAAATAATTCAAAAAACAAAATTTAATCAAAATATAATTAATTAATTAATTAAAATAAATATGTATGTATCAAAATAAAATTTTATTAACAATAAAACAAATTCTAATGACATAAAATTTAAATAATTATAAATTCTATTTAAAATTAAATTAAATTATTAAAATAAATATATTATAATTAAAATAAGGGTTAAATGATTTTCGTCCCTTAAGTATCACCTGATTTTGGTTTTAGTCCCTACTTGAAACTTTGATAGTTTTTTATCCTTATAGTTTTGAAATTCTTACTACTAATCCTTAAAATTGAACGGCGTTAACTTTTGTTAAACGGCGAAACCACGTTTTATGCCACTTCTTCGGCTTCAGCCACGTTGTTTTTCTTTTCTTTTTTTTATCCTCCTGACCTTCACCTCTTTCATCTCCACCCTAGCGACTTCCTCCCCTACGCCGGCAACACCTTCTCTACAACTCAGATTCCACATCAGTGACCACATTCTCCGATTTGTTTGGCTGCACTTTTTTCTCATCCTCTTGTCTTCCATTCTTGTAATTTCTTCCACGCTGCAACTCCTAAGAAGGTTTCACTCACTCTGTTTGGTTGCAGCACCACTTCTTTTCTGGCGGTGGAAATTCCCATTTTTGGCGATGGAAATTCCCATTTTAGAAATTAATTGTCACGTTACCGTTGGCCATTCCAAGCTCGTGAATGTCCAACCCTTTGTCGCCGGTTACCGTGAACCTGCATCATACTCCTTCAACCTTTTCATCTCCTCGTGTGAGCCTGACCAGATCCGGTAGCCACACCGTTGCACCACGTCTCCGCTGCAGAGGCCGCTCTCCTCCATGTAGTGCATGCAAACGCCTCCAAAAGGGAACTTCCCCGGCGTCACTTCTCCTCCCAACCTTCAGATCTCTAAGCCAGAAGGAAATAAAAAGGCGCTACTGCATCTCAAAGTCTAGCTGGAAGTCAGCCGCTGCACCTGCAACCAAAGTCTTTGTATTTTGTGTTTTTTTTTTATTTACATCCTCCCATTCTCTCTTCTTTGTATTATTATGTTTTTTTTTATTTATGAAAATGGCTTTGGAGAGTTTTTTTTAATAGGTAGAAGATGAAGTTAAAGCTCGAAGGGATGACGAGTTTCTGTGTACCCTCTGGATGTCTTTGCGTGAGTGAAGAATGAAAAGTGAATCTGATGGCTTATTTATTGTTTCGGTAGTGGGTCCGGTCATACTCACCTACACATTTACTTCTCACTCCTTCAAGCCGTCCGCTCCTCTACCGCTTCACACTCCTGGGTCTCCTCTCCAAACTAGCCGGTCGGGTACCTGTTAAAGATGCTCCGACGCTCAAGTTAGATTTATGGTCGTTCGGTTTTTAAGTTCACAGTATTAAATGCTATTCAATTTACCTTGCCTACCTCTTCCTGTTGACCTCTATATATAGTGTTAGTTTTGGGCCCGTGGTTAAGACTTTATTAATCACGGCCCAATAACCCTTTTAATCAAGGCCCAAACATGTTAAACTCTTATCAAAATTAACCTACCTCAAGGTCATCGGGGATGACCGGCCGGTCCTGGCTCTCTTGATTATTCCTGTGGCCGGCCGGCCATGGTCCCTATTGGTCAGCCTGAAGCCGGGCCGGGTGACCAGTACATCAAGCCCCCCAAGCCCTAGGCAACTAGTTGCCGTTGGGTTTAAAATGGTGCGGAACTTTGATTTGGAACTTTGAGCGGGAAAATCAAGCCCGCCAAGCCTTTAGGCACGTGGTCGCTGCTGCGTTTAAAATGATTTGGAACTTTGCGCAGGAAAAATTTGGAACTTTGGGCGGGAGAAGTCGTGTCGCTTTGCGATTGGTTGAGTGCCTCGGGCAGTGGAGGAGTCCTTCAATCTGGGCCCTTAATCGTGGTCCCTTTCGATGGTGGAGATGCATGGGCGGTTATAAAATTTTTTACTATAAATAGGGGGGACTGTTACACTATTTTTCACCTTTCTCTCTTCTTTACCACTCTGACCGTCGGCTCTCTCAAAGATTTCTTTGTCTTCAGGTAAATAAATGGCTACGGTTTCCTTGTCTTCCTCTACAGGGTCAGCAGGTGGAGACGGTGGGGGCTCCTCCAACAGTGGCGGGGGGTCATCGTCCAGCGCGAACTCAGGTTCCTCGCGGTCGGGAGGTGACCGAGTTTGGCACGGCGCCATCCTTTTTCTCCTGGAAGGCGGAGTAGTGGTTGACGGAACGGATCCGTCCCCGGCCGGGGGGTGGCCGACCATAAATGGGTATGCTTGGGCATCACCCGAAGTAGCGGCCCACGAAACCGATATTAAAAGCCGGAGAGACTTACTGGCCTGGTCTAACCAGTCATTTGTGGTTCGGGACGAAGAGGACGCCCGATTGATTCGTCTCGGCGTCTGTCGTCCTAACGAACGTGTTTTCCACGGGAAAGAGTCAAGCATCGAGGATTTCTTCTATGTATATACCTTTTTATTTACTAGGATGTTCGTTCGGATTCCTTTTTCCAATTTCCAGGCGGCAGTACTTCGCCGCATGAACGTCGCCCCCTGCCAGTTGCACCCGAACGGGTGGGCCTGCATCCAAGCGTTCATGGTGATGTGTGCGGCTTTGGGCATCAAGCCCACTCTTAACGTGTTTTTCCATTATTTTCATGTTCGGCCACCACCGAAACACGGATGGGTCTCCTTGACATCGGTACAAGATGCTTGCCTTTTCAAAGCGTATGCCGATTCATTCAAAAAGTTCAAGACGAGTTATTTTAAAGTAATAATAAAGGAGGCCGGTCGTTCCCAGTTTCGCGACTCCGCCGGCGAGCCTCTGTTTCCTTACTATTGGACCGAAAGGCCCGTCAGGGTTTGTGCTGTTTCTACCGATGACATGACCCCCGCCGAACGGGATGCCGTGAAAATCATCAACGACCTTCCCCGCCATCTCCATGCCCGACAATTGGTCGGCTGTCTTTGCCACGAGGATTTTACCCGCGTGGCGTTCGGTATGCTATTTTTACCCGTATTCTTATAAGTTCATTGTCGACTTAACTAAATTTTCCTTCTTGTTGCAGATAGAATGGCGCTTCCTACTCCTCGCCGAAAAAGCTTTATTCCTCCTCCCCCCAAAAGGGAAACTGGCCGGGCTGGCTCCAGCAAGGTGAACACGGCCGCCGAATCCCGCGCGCCGTCCGCAGGGGCCGCTGGCCTGAAGACCACGGTGGCCGCCCACCAAGTCCCCGTGGTGGAAATTGAATCGTCAGCGGCGGCCACCATCCCTTCCGCGCAGGCTAATCCTATCGGGCAAGCTGGCACGTCCGCTCGGGGCACGCCTCAGGCCACTCCCTCCGTTCACACCAACCCGTCCTCCAAAAAGAAGAGGAAATCCAGAGAATCCTCTTCTAAGAGGAGTCGGCGAGAAGGCAGTGATCCTCGCCCTCTAACCGAGGGCCTGCTTGACACCGCCTTTGGCGTCAGTGACCGGATAGATTTCCGGATGAATTCCGCTCAGAGGGAGATCGTGGAATCTCTTTCTGAAAAAGAACTTACAAAAGCCGCCCTCGAGTTCAACTGTCGCGGCGCCATGTTAAATTGGTATCTCAACCGGTTCGCCGATCGACGTGGAGCCGAGGAAGTTCAGCACGAACTGGCGGCCTCGAAGAAGGAAACCGAAGACCTTCGGAGTGAGCTGGCCGTGCTTGGCTTGGAGCACTCAAAGTGCATAGAAGCGCTGGCGGCCTTGACTAAGAAGTATGAAGGCGCCTGCATAGAGGTGGCCACTCTCACCAAGCAGTTAACCGACTTGCGGACCAGATTCTCGGAAGTTGCCGAGGAAAATGATCAGCTGAAGGTGTCCCTCCATGAGACGGAGGGGAAGGAAAAGGAGCAGCAGGAGGAGATTGCCCGATTGGCCGGAGAGGTTGCCTCGGCCAATGACTTCATTACGGTTCTCCGCGCCGATGTCCAGATCGAACATGAGGAAGGTTTTAACAAAGCCCTCCGTCAAGTGGCTTATTTGCTCAAGGCCGACCCCATGACAGTCGGTTTCGACATCGCCCAGGACATTTTTGACGGGGAGATGAGGCCTGTTCATGTGCCGGATGAAGTGATCGGGGAGGAGGCGGAGGAAGATGAAGCGGCCGATGACGAAGAGGACGATGACCGCGCCGGGCAGTAGCGTCCGGGGGTTAGGTTTTTAGATAACCGGGGGAAAGGGATATACTTTTTGCTTTTTGAAAATTGTCCTCTTAATTGGTTTAGCCGGCGCGTTTTGTTGTCGTCGGATTGATGTACATCCGCCCCTTTTGATTTTAATGCAATGAACGTTTTCATTCATTTTAATGCAAGTTACGCCGCTTTTAACTCGTATTGTTCTCGTTTGCTACCCCGGCCGGGGATGATTTCGCTTCCCGGCCTGGGCTTCACAAGTCGGGGCGGCAGGGCATTGCCGTTCACCACCCCGGCCAGGTCGAGAGGATAATTCCGTTCCTCGATCTGGACTTCACAAGTCGGGGCGGCAGGGCATTGCCGTTCACCACCCCGGCCAGGTCGAGAGGATAATTCCGTTCCTCGATCTGGACTTCACAAGTCGGGGCGGCAGGGCATTGTCGTTCACCACCCCGGCCAGGTCGAGAGGATAATTCCGTTCCTCGATCTGGACTTCACAAGTCGGGGCGGCAGGACATTGCTGTTCACCACCCCGGCCAGGTCGAGAGGATAATTCTGTTCCTCGACCTGGATTTCGCAAGTCGGGGCGGCAGGGCATTGTCGTTCACCCCCCGGCCAGGTCGAGAGGATAATTCCGTTCCTCGACCTGGGCTTCGATTGCTTGAATCCGTAAAGGTTTTGCGTTCGCCTCTTGGTCGAGGTCAGTGTTAGACGTTTCGTCGTTAGTCCGAATTGACTTGGAAAATGCTGCGAATTTCATTACATAGAGCATGTGAATACATAAAAGTTTTTAACTAAAATAAAATTTTAAATGAGAGGCATTCCACGTGTTCGGTATGGGCCGCCCGTCCGGTTTACTTAAACGGTAGGCACCATTTCCCAATGCTTCGGTGATCCGGAAAGGACCCTCCCATTTGGCCGCCAGCTTTCCGTGGGATGTGTTCTTCCTAGCCTCCCCGGTCTTCCGCCAAACCATGTCTCCGTCATTAAAGTTCCTAGGTCGCACCTTCGTGTTATACCGCCGCTCCACCATACGCCGACAGGCTTCCGCTCTCAAAACCGCCCGGTCTCTTCGCTCGTCCAGAGTTTCCAGCTCCACTCTGAGCTCTTGGTCGTTCAAATGTATATCCTCCATCTGCCGACGTAGAGACGGTTCTCCTAACTCAACTGGCAGCATGACATCGGTTCCATAAGTCAGGTTGAATGGCGTCTCCCCGGTGGTGCCGTGGGGCGTGCAACGATACGCCCAAAGGATCTCGGGCAACTCTTCTACCCACGCCGTCTTTTTCTCCCCTAGACGTCTTTTCAATTCCAGAACAATGGCTTTGTTAGCGGCTTCAGCTTGACCGTTCGTCTGCGGGTGCTCGACCGAACTAGTGGTGTGTTTTATGCCCAAATCCTGGAAGAAAAGTTCCAGCTTCCGGTCGATGAACTGTCGGCCATTATCGGTCACGATGGTCCGTGGCAAGCCGAACCGACAGACCAGCTTCCAACAAAACTTCTGTACCTGGGCTGCTGTAATCGTGGCGAGCGGCTCGGCTTCCGCCCACTTTGTGAAGTAATCGATGGCGATTAGAAGAAACTTCTTCTGAGCTTGGCCGGGCGGGAATGGACCGACGATGTCCATTCCCCATTGGGCGAAAGGCCATGGGGATACAATGGAGTGTAACTCGTGGGGTGGCGCGCGCGGGTTGTTAGCATGAGCCTGACATCCCACACACTTCTGAACAAAAACCTTGGCATCGTCCTCTATGGTCGGCCAAAAATACCCGGCCCTGAGTACACGCCCCTTCAGAGCCCTCCGGCCAGTGTGAAATCCACATATACCGTGGTGAAGCTCGTTCATCACGTAATGAGCCTCTTCTGTGCCGAGGCACTTAAGCAACGGCGTTGAATATCCGCGCCGATACAAGTCCTTCCCGATGATTACGAACCGCGCGATCTTCTTGGTATCGGCGACGGATAGTGTTGAACCATCATCTTGAGCCTTCATCAGCTCCCGGATCTCCGTCCTCCAGTTTGTCCCGTCGCCCTTCGTTATAGCGTGGCATTCGATGGACGGCTGGAACAAGACTTGCCTTATAATCGTGGTGAGTTGGCCCTTTTCTTTCCCTGCACTAAGCTTGGAGAGGACGTCTGCCCGGGTGTTCTGCTCCCGAGGAATGTGCTGAATTCGAATGTCCTCGAACTCTCGGGCTAAGGCCGTCGCCCGGTGAAAATATTTAAGTAGGTTCTCCTCCCTTACTTGGAAATTTCCGTTCATCTGGCCGACCACCAACTGGGAATCGGTCCGGCATGTCACCTTTCTCGCGCCCATGTCTCGGGCCAGCTCCAAACCGGCTATTAAGGCCTCGTACTCGGCCTGGTTGTTGGAGATCTTGAACTTGAACACCAAAGAATGCTCGAGGAGGAAACCGTTAGGCCCCTCCAACACCACCCCGGCTCCGCTGACCGTTCGCCCGGACGCTCCATCCACAAACAGACTCCAATCCTCATTTGCCCCCGACAGTAACTCGGCGGCAAAGTCCGCCAGGTGTTGGCCCTTGACCGACCCCCTAGGTTCGTACCTAAGTCCGAATTCGGACAATTCAACTGCCCAACCGACCATTCTGCCCGCGAGGTCGGGTTTTCTCAGAATCTTGGATATGGGGTGGTCGGTCTTAACGACTACTTGGTGACTTTGAAAGTAAGGCCTTAACCTTCTCGCTGCATGGAGGAGAGCCAAAGCTACTTTCTCGACCTGATGGTATCGGGTTTCGGCATCCAGCAGCGCACGGCTGACGAAATACACTAGCCTGGGCTCGCGGCCGCCCTGAAGTAATGCGGCACTCATAGCCGAATCCGACACTCCCAAGTATACTTGCAGTTCTTCTCCCGGCACAGGTCGGTTCATGACCGGAGGGTTCTGGAGTATCAGCTTGACGTCTCGGAATGCTTGCTCGCACTCGTTGTCCCAGTTGCAGGAATTCCCCTTTTTTAACTTTCGCAGTACGGGACGCACTCGTTCGGCCATCTTGGGAATGAAACGCGAGAGGGCCGTCAACCGACCGACCAGCCGTTGGACCTCCTTCAAATTGGTCGGGCTCTTCATGGTTATAATGGCGTTGCACTTGTCCGGGTTGGCCTCGATTCCTCGTGACGTCAACATGAATCCCAAGAACTTCCCGGCCGATACCCCAAAAGTACATTTGGCCGGGTTAAGGCGCATTCCATACTTTCTGATCTGCGCGAAAACTTCTTCCAAATCTCGTATATGTGCCTCTACTCCCCCCGACCGTACTACCATATCGTCAATGTATACGTCCATGCAACGACCGATCTGTTTTGTAAACATTCTGTCCATCAAACGCTGATAGGTAGCCCCGGCGTTCTTCAACCCGAAAGGCATGACCTCATAACAATAACTGGCCCTTTCGGTGATGAAGGCCGTCTTCTCCTGGTCCGGCGCGTACATCGGTATTTGGTTGTATCCCGAGTAGGCGTCTAGGAAACTCAAAATTTTGTGGCCGGAGGCCCCATCGACAAGGGCGTCGATGCTAGGCAAAGGATGAGAATCCTTGGGACAAGCTTTGTTGAGATCGGTGTAATCCGTACACATCCTCCATTTGCCGTTCGGCTTCTTGACCATCACAACGTTGGCCAACCACGTGGTGTACGTTACCTCTCGAATGAAACCCGCTTCCCTCAGCTTCCCGACTTCCTCCTCGACCGCCCTCCTCTTCTCTTCGCCAAGCCTACGCTTCTTCTGGGACACCGGCCGGGCTTCCTTGAACAGCGATAGTTTATGGGATGCCACCGAGGGATGAATCCCAGGCATGTCGGCCGCTGTCCAAGCGAATAAATCTCTGTTATTCCAGAGGATGTTTCTAAGTTGCTCCTCCACCTCGGCCTCCAGGCCGTTGGCAATCGTCGTGGTTTGGTTCGGGTCTTCGCCTATGATTACCGGCTTGGTTTCTCCAATCGGCTCGAGCCGATCCTCCGTATTCGTTCTGGGGTCCAGGTCGGCCATTGCTACCTCAGAGCGGCGGGCCTTCCTCCTTTCCTCCCTTGGGTATAGCTTCAGCCCAGCGGCATAGCATTCCCGGGCTGTTTTCTGATCGGCTCTGACCGTGCGTATGATTCTCTTATGGTCAGGGTACCTTAACGTCAAGTGCGGGGTCGATACGATAGCCCCGAATGCGTTAAGACAGGGTCGTCCAAGGAGGACATTGTACGACGTATTTGCCTCCACCAGCAGATATCTCACCCTTCTCTCGTCCCCTTCTCGGCCGGTCCCCAACCGGGTAAGCAAATCAACGTAACCCCTTGTGTCTACCCTCTCTCCCGCAAATCCAACAATTTGCTCATTATATGGTACAATCAAGTCCTCTGATATGTCCATCTGTTGGAAAGTTTTCCAGTAAAGGATGTTGACGGAACTTCCTTGGTCAACCAGTACCTTCCTGACCCCATACCGCGCGATCTCGGCGGTTATCACCATAGGGTCGTCTTGTTCCGGGTCGGGCGCATGGAAATCATCATCCGTGAAAATGATGGGTGGCATCGTCCTTCTGGGGGCGTCGACGGCGTGGACCGACCGCAGGGCACGGATGTGTTTTTTGCGTGCGTTGGATGAGGAACCCCCGCCGGCAAACCCTCCAGAAATGGTGTTGATCATTCCTCGCAGCGGGCGGTCGTTCCCCCCTCCTCGACTCCGGCTTCGTCTCCTGTCATCAGGACGGCGCTTCTGCCGCCGGTGTTGCGGGTTCCGGTCACGGGCATCTCTCCTATCCTCCCTTCGTCGAGGACTTGCCCTCCGGGGGCTTCTCTCCCGGACGGGCGAACGATCCGGCCGATATGTCTTCACGTATTTCAACAATTTCCCCGCACAGATTAACTCTTCTATCTTGTCTTTCAAGGTGACACAATCCTCAGTGTCGTGTCCCAAATTCTGGTGATACAAACAGTGTTTAGTACCGTCTGCATGAAACGGTGTTGGCCGCTTCTGCGGCACCTGCAACAGCTGGGTGCTCAAAGCCTCGTGGAAGATTTGAGCACGGGGGGCGTTCAATGCTGTGTACTGCTGAAAACGGGGCCCTCGAGGGCCGTCCCGAGGCCTGGGACCCCCGGCCCGATGGGTCTGGTTCTCCGTCCTCTTTCCCTCACTCTTCTCCCCCTTGACCTCCCGAGTCTCCTTTTGGTAACTTTGCTTCATCTCTTCCACCCTAATTTCGTCAGCCGCCCGCTCGCGTAGTTCCTCCATTGTCTTGGGTGGTGTTCGGCACACGCTTTCTTTGAAGGGACTGGGCCTTAACGCTGGCATGATATGTTGCAATGCCAATTCTAGAGTCAACCCCTTGACCCTCCGGACGGTTTTTTGGTACCTGTCCATAAAGGTTTTCAATGGTTCTTCCTTTCCTTGCTTGAGATTCATCAAGTCGACGACAGTGATGTCCCTGGCTATACATGCGGCAAACTGTTTCTTAAACATAGCCTCTAGCCCTTTGAAACTGGCTATGCAACCGGTCGGTAATGCATTGAACCACTCTAAAGCTTCCCCCTCCAAGGAAAGAGAGAAGGCCCGGCACCAGACGGCATCGCATCCGGTGCGGAACGACATGGCGTTAATAAAAGATTTGACATGGGCGTCCGGGTCGGTGGTACTGTCGTACATTTTGAACTGAGGCGGGACGAACTGTTCGGAGATATGCACGTCCATAATAGCCTGAACGAAAGGGACAGGCACGGTCGGTCCCTCGACCCCTAGTGGCGGTGCCTTTTCATCCTTGTCCCCAGTCGGCTTCTCCCGTTTCTCCTCCTCACGGGAAGGGGCGCTATTGTGCTCCTCCCTATCGTTCCTCGTCCCAATCACCGTTTTCTCCTGCCTCCGATCCTCCACATCCTCCTCACCACGGGCGGCAATGGCCCTGGTGATCTGTGTCGCGCACTTCGCCCTCACCGCCGCCATTTCCTCCTCGTGCTGCTTCCTCATCTCATCCAAACGTCTCTCTAACATCCTCATCATCTCTCCCTGCTCGTCAGCGTTAGTGGTTCTCGTGGTCACCATTGGTTTTCGTCCCCGAGCCCCACGGTGGGCGCCAAAATGTTTCGGTAGTGGGTCCGGTCACACTCACCTACACATTTACTTCTCACTCCTTCAAGCCGTCCGCTCCTCTGCCGCTTCACACTCCTGGGTCTCCTCTCCAAACTAGCCGGTCGGGTACCTGTTAAAGATGCTCCGACGCTCAAGTTAGATTTATGGTCGTTCGGTTTTTAAGTTCACAGTATTAAATGCTATTCAATTTACCTTGCCTACCTCTTCTTGTTGACCTCTATATATAGTGTTAGTTTTGGGCCCGTTGTTAAGACTTTATTAATCACGGCCCAATAACCCTTTTAATCAAGGCCCAAACATGTTAAACTCTTATCAAAATTAACCTACCTCAAGGTCATCGGGGATGACCGGCCGGTCCTGGCTCTCTTGATTATTCCTGTGGCCGGCCGGCCATGGTCCCTATGGGTCGGCCTGAAGCCGGGCCGGGTGACCAGTACATCACCGGGCCGGGTGACCAGTACATTTATGATAGGTGATAGGAATAGGTTCTGACTTACATCTTCTTCTCTTTTTATTGAATTAAGAAATTGTAACAGGGATGACAAAAATTAAATCTAATTTTGGAAGAAAGAGAATGTTTACTGGTTTTCACAGAGGTGATCGAGCTTTAGCTTTTCAGTTTCTCTGTATTGAGGCTTTGGCAATGGTTACAGGAACGAAGGGTTGTGATGATTTGGTACAACTAATGGCTAAAGGTTCGATCTTTCAGATTTTTATGTGGTGGAGATGTATAATTTTGCAATTAAGGGAAACTTTTAGAGGGAATAAGGTGGTGGTGAATGGAGGAGTTCAAGGTTGTACATGCCACACTCCACCGCAGCGGCTCAACACCCACCACCGCCCTCGCCTCATTGTGTCCCTCCAAGAGTCGACGACGACGGAGTTGAAGTGGTAACCAGCAACGAAGGGTTGGATGTTCACGAGTTTGAAATGGTCAACGGTAACGTGGTAATCAATTTTTAAAAAGAAAAAAAAACGTGGCAGAGAGTAAAAAGCGTAGCTGGCTCGCCGTTTGACACGTTTGTGCAAAAGTTAATGTTGTCCAATTTGAAAGACTAATAGTAAGAGTTTCAAAATTATAAAGATAAAAAACTATCAAAGTTTCAAGTAGGTAGGGACTAAAATCAAAATCGGATGATACTTAAGGAACCCTTCAAATAATTGAATCGCATTTCAAAATGTGAAAATGACTTCATTGAATGTCGAAACTCGATTTTTCTTTCATCAAAATGATCTGATAAAGAAAAAATCGGATTTTGACATCCGATCAAAACATTTTCTCATTTCGAATTAGATCAACACTTTCTCTCGTCCAAAACACCTTCTATTCCCTCGCACTTGTAATCATAAAAATTCTAACTCTACATATGTAATCTTATTTTACATCTACAAACTTACTATAAATGAAAAAAAAAAACTAACAGAAAAAAATGCACCAACCTTCAGCAACGAAAATGCAGCAAGGAAGACGAAGAACAGATGTGTGTGCTTGGATCCACGAAGAAGACGAAGCCCAAGCTCGATCCACGAAGAAGCCGAAGCTGGATTTATGTGCGCCTAGACAAAGCAAAGAGTAACATTTAAGCAAAGAGAAGAATGAGAGCAAAGGAAGAAGATGAAACTGAGATCTAAAACAGAGCGAGAAATGAACGTGGGAAGCAAAATTTGATCAAATGTTTTAAATGGGTATTTTGGAAAATTTTGGAGGTGTAGTATAAAATTATCAAAAGATACAGGGCGAAACCCCAAGTTTAAATGTAGGAAAGTACGTTAAGGAGGTGAGGTGACCATGGGAGGTTAGAGGAGACGTTATGGGCTTATCAAAGCGGTGCATGTCCATAAACTGAGTCCAATGGAGAACTAACTACAACTTTTCTTTCTTGCACCTTCATATTTTTTTTTTTCTGCACCACCACAATAAAAAAATATTAAAAGAGAAGATTTCAAATTGAATGATCGGAAAACTTTACATATTACATCTCTAGAAGTTAAAAAAAATATACCTTATTATATTTGTTAATTAGACTATCTTTATTAGTCTGACAGTGTAATATGGAAATGTTGCATTATTTTCAATTGACAGTGATTCACAGCGACCCCAAATATCAACTGAAACTGCAAAAATTGAACCATCAATTGATTAAAAAAAATATAAATGTACAAGCACAACAATAACTAGTCTTTTGTTTTGCTTTCAGATCACATATTGGCCTGTGTAAACTAACTATAATTCACAGGCATAATCAGTGCTAAACTGTTTCCCATTTGGCCCTGCTGTAAAAAACCCCAACTATATATATATATATATATATATATATATATATATATATATATATATTATATTTGTTTATACATTGTTCATGAGCTTCATTATCTTCTAAGCTCCACGAACAGAAGAACTCAGACACGGTAATATTCAGACTCCCAAACATTTGGCCCAACCGAAACACCTAGCAATTTTCCTTGGCAAAGAATATGTGGATAGCAGAGAAGGATGAGTTGCAATATCTTCAGGTCGTGACCATATATACACCCCTCGTTCTTGTTGACTTCCTGGGACAGTGTTGTCCAGTATGAATGCAACCAACAGTGTAACCACCATGTTTAGGGACATAAGACCATTGATTGCAAAATCAAGCTGAAACATTATTTTGAAGAGAGAGAGAGGGAATGAGTTCCTTGTCATGCTACTTAATTTGGCAAAGGGTGATGGTGCTTACTTGTTGAATGCCAGAATGGAATGGTCCACCGGATGCAGCCCCGTAAGGTACGAGGTAAGGTGGCAATATCAGACTGGTTTGAGGCTTGTATTGTTGAAAATATGAAGGGATGGATAGACCAAGGAACAATGAAACACCAACTATTGTCATGTTCCTGAAGCTGGCACATTGACCAGACTGTAAGGTTGAAAGCCCCAAAGCTGCTATAAGAGCCCAGATGAAACACAGTACAGAAGCAGCCAAGGCTTGAGGAATTGAAGCAAGTAGAGCACCCACTTTTCCTGCAAATTTAAAAGGCATAGATTGGACCTTAGTGTTAAAATGAAAAGGGTGTTTAGTAGTTTTGACATCAAATCATGGTTTATGTCTTTATGTTTTGTTGCTTTACCCATAAAGGAAAAGAGAATCATGAAAGCTGCTCCAAGTTCCACCACCCTCCGACTTGCCACTTTTGTTGTGTCAATTGTGTGAATGTTTTCTGTCAAGGTGGTCGAGCCCGTTCCCGAACCCCAAAGACCAGCCAATATACTACACAAACCCTCCAATGCAATTCCTCGACTCACGACTCCTGGAGTTGGAGGCCTCAAATTGACTCGCAGAGATGCAGAATGATAAGTTCCAACCTGCAAAATCATTCATTTACTCACGATTTTAGTTTCTGATCGTGTTGTCATGACAAATACAGGATATTACATTAGTTTTATAATCGTGGGATTCATAGTACCATATTCAGCTAATATTTTGTATTTGCAAGCTTTTAAATAATTTACTTACTGAATCCACAGAAGCAACCAGAGATACTACGGCCATGATTATGCAAGTCCTAAAATGGAAAATCGGGAAACCCCATTGCAAAGGGTAAGGAATTCGGAGCCATGCAGAAGTTAACAACGCGTTGGATACATCAGTCCTGCAATGTTTCATGGTATAAGCATGTTTTCTGCATGCATCAGTCAGAATGTTTGAACTTGGGATTTTGGGATTGCATCCTTTGTAGTTATATGCTCCCCCAGCTGTTAGAAACGACGCATATATCCAAGTTAATGTAACACTCAAGGGAACCTGCAGATATTTGAAAGTTTGTAAGCACATGTTGGTTGGTAGAAGAAACGTAACTCACTCAAGTAGAAGGGACAGGAATTCACAGATTTTTAACAGAAGGATATTTTTAAAAACATTAACTTCCCAAAGAAATTAACATAACTGCTAATAAATATCAGAAAAACGAAACCAAGCCTAAAAACATTCAGCTTTGTTTTAAACACCGATTTCACACCAATAACTTTTCTGTTTTTTTGGCCTTTCAATGAGTTCGCAAGTTTGATTTTCTTATCAATCATGGCAAGGTTCTCCTCCATTGCTTCATATTATATTGGAGGTTTTAAAACTGCTACATTCATCTTCCTATATATTGCTTTGGAAGTCAATATAAAAGAAGTGTTAGCAGCCTCCCCGAATATTCCTTTAGTAACCCTTTCTTATGAAGCATACATAAGTCTATTTTCATTATCATCTTGATTCTTTCTTTCACCAACTTCATTGAGGGGTGTAAGGAACTTTTAATCCATACTTAAAGCCTACTTACTTAAAAAACATGGTGAAATGATTACAAGTGTATTCCCATTTTCAAACCTTAAAGCTTGAATCATGTATGTAGCAACTTTACTATCCTTAGGAAACTTCTGAGATATTATTTTTATTAATTATAATTATACATTTATTACATTTTTAATTCTTATATTTTATTTTTATTTATAAAATTGTTCAATAAGATTCCAGAAATTGTTCGTTAAAGTTCTAGAAATTGTCCAAAAATTCTTTATGCTACTTTGCTCCTACGCCTGCAAAGCATTTCTGTCAAGGTGATGCTTGACAAATCTTTGGAATTTTCCCATGAAGTAAGCTCATTTTTTAAGGAAAGTTACCAGTAGTTTCTTAACTACTCTTGAATCAGAAAATTTAGAATCAAGCAATTTTACCTTGTTAGTTATGTTAAGAAGTTTTTTAGCATATACTCCTTCACTGTTTCATACTCTTAATCTCATTTTCTACTTCTCAAATTCCTTAACAAGATTCAAAGCTTGCATTCCCTCATCTCCTTCACATTGATTCTTGAGGAAATTTCAGATTTCAAATCTTGATTTCACAGTCATGATGATTCTTATGAAAATATCTCATGACACAACCACAAACAAAACCCAGATATTGCCTTTGACTTTCTTGCTTTCCTTTCCTTGTGACTTTTAATATGAGCCATTAGATTGGTTGCTAGAGGAAAAACTTAGCAGTCTCCTCAACTACTAAGATCAATTGTTTCTAGTTTTACCTCCATTTTTGTCGTATTTATTAAAATGTAATGCAAATTCTAGAATAATGTAGAAACACCTTAGATAGAAGAATTCAAATGTAGTACAAGTTCTAGAATGTTGTAAAAAAAACCTAAGATAGGAAGAAAAATCAAGAATAGTCTACATATGTGAAAATCTAGAACATTCCACATAAGTTATGGTTAGTATGTTTTAGAATATTCTATGGGTCTATAAATACCCATGAACTCTATTGATGCATGTAGTCAAGAAGCCAACATCTACCACAACTAAGACAACTACAACACTTCTTCCAACTACTACTTCTACATTCTACTATCTCCACATTTTCTCTACCTTATCAACTACTCCTTTCACAATCTTAAAATACTAACAGTATTATATATGCCAATTGTTGGTAGAAGAAACTTAACTCACTAAAGAACTAAAGGGAGAATAACTTCCTAAACAATAGTCATAGCTCTTAATAAATAATAATCCTAAAACAATGATCAAGAGCCGGCAGAAAATACCACACACCTTTCATATATATATATATAGAGTCAGACCTATGTGATTGGGGCACAATTTTTTTTTTCTTTCGCCTAGTGGGGTCGAGATAAGAGGATTATGTACCTTCAAGAATCAGTCTAACCTGTATGATCTAATATGTTCTGATACATGTCAGAATGAACTTGGTGTGATCTTGAATTGAATTCAAGTCATTCATTAAGCTAAATTAATTATTCAGAAAGTGGGTTTATGATCTTTTCTATCCTCACAATGTGTGGTATGAGTATGAGTTTTGAAAGGATGACAAGACAATGAAATCAGTTAATTATAATATTACTTTTTTTTTTTCTGATTTTCAACATGCAAGATAACAGCACGAGAATTAGTGTATGCCATGTGTAAAGAAAATCAAAAAAATGAAATAAGGAACATATTAATTCAAGATATATACTTACCGCATAAATTCGAAATGAATGATGTCCAAAGATAGATATTCCTCGAAGATGCTTCAAATAAGAAATAGATGAAACAACGATGAGTTTGAGAAACAAAGTTCATGGATTGTTTATTTGAGACAAACACAGAAAGTTTTTTCAATATGTAAGAACTTTGCAGTTATTACAAAGACTTTTCATACAACAGATTATTCGATATCATTGCTTCCTGAAATACTCACCAGTGTGAATATTAGAACTAGTGCTATCTGCGGAATGCTAATTTCCATGCAAGTGCCAGCTTGCGGAAAGCCATAGCTGAAGAATGCTAAACCAACAGCAGCAACAGTTGGAGCCACCACAATTGGGTTGATGATCCTATAACAATTAGAAGTCTTGACAGTTTTTGCAATCAGTTCATTCACCAATATAAATTCAGATCGCATGTGATTTAAGGACGCATTTGGATAAACAACTTAATTTAGCAATTATTTAATAAAAGCTTATTACAGGAGAGTTTATTCATTAGTTTGACTTCGATGCTTACTGAATGAAAAGAGATTATTTAGATAGGTTTGTCCACGAAGTTCATTGAAACGATTAAATTTGAGTGGATTGTTAAGACACTTTTGTATGGTCAGAAACGCTCTTTAGAATCTCTACCAAATGTCCCCTATAATTGTGTAGGCTTATTCTGTTCATAATTCTTTTTTAGATGCCTAAACTATAGTATATGTTCTACAAAGTTCTTTTTTATGAGCAAAATTTCAATAACAAAGTTGAATCACTTGTTGGCCTTGGCTACACAAAAATGTGATTTACTAGCAATGTAAGGATAGACTGAGTACAACTTAAATAACCAAAAATGAGGCTTCAGTATTCAGTGCTTTACCAAAGAGTGTATTATGTAAATAGATTTCTGAAGAAGAGAAGCGAGTGCATTGGTCATGTCACTATTCTAGCCATTTGAAAAGTATGCAGCATTATCACAAAAGCTAAAGATATGAATATTTTAATCGGAGCAACTGCAACTGTATAGTTTCCATTATAGGAAAGATCAAAAGAAAGGCTTCAAAGTTTGAATAAAGACAATTCAACGAGAAATATTTAAAACAGGATATTATGCATCTGTTTATCTGTTAGTATTATGTTATGAATGACATACTTGTTTAAATTAATTACTTAACAGATTAGCAGCTTAAACTAACAAAGTAAACTAAATAAAAATGAATAGATGAAATTAATCTAGCCCTCGTGATCACATGAACGATCACATGCAACTTGTTGTTACCTGAGAAGAATAGACATTAAACCACTAAGTCCCATGATACATTGGAATACTGAACCAACAATTATGGCTCCTTGGAGCTCCCTCATTATGTGCCTAAATTTCTGCAGTTATTAGCAGACATTAATACGGAAGCTGGGAATATAACAAAGGATTCTGATAGATCCATCAAAAACAGAAAGAAGAAAAGGAAAGATATTTCTGGTGATTCAAAACAGGTAATAGCTTGAACATGGGTATCATGTTAGTTAACAAACTCTACTATTTTGTTTCGCAGGTAGTAATACACATAGTTTAGTTTACCAGGATTAAGATTATTTCATATAACTTTACAAGCCTGAAAGGGCTTATAGACAATAAATTGACATTTTCTATCAATTAGTGAACTTACATGTTGTGTTAGATTTCGAAATTCTTCAGCATTTATGATAACCAACGCTGGTGCTAAATACACGAAGGAGCTTCCTTGAACTAAAGGTAGTCTGGTGCCAAAGTAGGAATGCAGTATCGTTGTGACGCCAGAAAGAAACAGCATTGTAGAAATTACATTTGCAGTATCGCTCTGCCATCAATGATGTAAGTGAATACATATGAGTATGGAAAAGTATGATTCAGCTTTTCCTAGGGTCAGTCATTACATAAAGGCATTTCTTACATCTGTTCCACCCATGGTTGGCACCATGATTAATGGAATTAATACTAGTGAGCCAACCAACGATAGGTAGTGCTGCAGGCCGTAATAGATGAGAGGTACTGCAGTTAAAGATAGGTAAATCAAAACAAGTAATAAGCTTTTTAGCAAATCAGAAAATAGAATTGAAACTAACCGAGACCCGGATTTTCTGTGATTCCGTACTTCAATCCAGAAGTTCTCTGCCAACCTCTATCAGCAGGTTCCTCCCTCTCTGGAAAAAGATTAACCTTAACATCTTCAGCTACTCCTTCCTCCTTCTTCTGTTCTGGAAGAGGAGCAACAGCAGAAACTCCATGGCTAGTACTATCCCTATTCGTATTCACCACTCCGTTTGCATCACCATTCCCTCTTAACCCAACTTTCTTATCACCATGATCAGCCAAAGCCAAAGCAGGCTCATCCCTGTTCTTCCTCTTCTGGTTTTGACTCCACATTGCCCCATTCCACTCATCCTTTGACCTCAATACCGGTTCAATCTCATTGTCCCTATTAGGCCTCGCCAATCCCAGCACCGGATCAATCTCTATCTTGGGAGAGGACCCTCCTTCTCTCTGATCATCAGCACTCTTCACATCAAACCCAACACTATCAAACTTTTCACTGGCACTAGTCCCAGCTTCCCCTGAATAATCAGACACAAACCCAGTTCTCTTAGCCCACGACCTCAACTCTTTAGGATTGTGATCACTCTTTGGCACAAAGGGCTCAACTTTGGCAGCACCAACATCATGTTTCTTGCCAGTGCCACCCCCCATAGCCTTGCTCATATCCAAGAACTTCGAGCTCGACCCAGTTTCCATTGAACCGTTCTCTTTAAAAAGATGGGCACACACAATTCAAACTAGCTCAATTCAACCCAATATAGCACATAGAACAAAGATGAAGGAACAAACCATAGGCTTCACATCACAGCAAAGAACCAAATTCTGGAGAGTGAGAGAGTAGAAACAAAGGAACAGTATGTGGAGAAAAGACAATGAAAGAAAAGCATCAGAACAACGTGCTTTGGTGTAGTGATTAACGGTTAGTGTTGAAGGAAGGACATTGAACCGATTGACTCTGAGACATATCTTATCTTAACTTCAACTCATTGCAGCTAGCAAGTTGCTATCAAAGGAAAGCGTGAATGTGAGTGTGTGACCTTACTTAAATAAACGTCTCTCTGGCATGGCCTCTTGATGTTGACAAAGGACCTAGCCACCCAAGTTTAAAGCTAAATTTTCAAACGAAAGGGTAATATAGCATAACATAACACTCCTGCAAGTTCAACCTTCATTAATATATTTGTACTTTTTTTCTCCTAGTATTCATTAAGGAAATAATAATAAAGATGTTGAGTTTTCAGTGCTTTTTGGTGGAAACCGGTACCACAGCTCCTTGTGAATCACTTTTGCTTCAAATTGAAGTTTCTTATTCTTATTCTCGGCAGTATTTATTTGAAGGAGAGCGGTTGAAGTGGAGTAATTTAACTGCTTTGCCACATTATTACAATGATGATTATGCGGTGGAAAACATAGAATTTAATCAGTAGGTCCCAATCCATTGATGTTTTTGAAAAGAGAGTTTGGAACTGTGGAAGGCAAGTTCAGTGTGACACTCAATTGGATTACACTAATCTTTTAGTTTCATAGATTTGAATCATTGAATGATTCAACTGTCCTGTTTCAAGAGGGTTACTTGCCCGTTTATAACCACGTTTAGACTTTTGTTTAGATAACGTTGTCTCTCTCACTCTCTCTCTCTAAAGCCCCTTGTTAAGATATGTCAAATATTCTATTTAAGGATATTAGGCAATCAAATATTATTTTAGTTATATTTTAGAAATTATTATAATTTGTGCAGATTTGTGCACATATTTTTCCTTTAATAGATGAAGGATTATAGAATCCTTGTATGTATATATATGTTACTCTGTTCCTTGAAATAATATATCTGAATTATTCTTTAAACCTTTTATTATGGTATCAGAGCCAAACACTGATATCCTCTACAGTTTAGGAATCAGTGCTTTTTTTCATTGAATATTTCTGATGGCTTCTTCCGATGACAATCAATAGGAGAAACATGATTCTGGAACTTCCGCTGCTTCCAAGAGTTATATTTCTACTGCTGCCGGATTTGTGACCAAGTCAGGACTATCTAACTTTGCTCTTAATCTTTCTGTTGTTACTAATGGTAGTGATTGGATAATTGATTCAGGTGCTACTGATCATATGACTTGTGATCCTCATATATTTACTAGTTTTTCCTCTAATTGTTCTAAAAGTGTTATTATTAATGCCAATGGGGTCTCATCTCCTATTGAAGGTATAGGTACTATATCCCTCTCACCCTCCTTATCGATTCCTGATGTTTTATTTGTTCCTACATTAAATTGTAATTTTATCTCCGTCAGCAAGTTAACCAAATCACATTCTTGTGTTGCCTTGTTTTACCCAACCCATTGTCTTTTTCAGAACATCCATTCCAAGGAGAAGATTGCCAGTGGTAGAGAGAGTGAAGGACTGTATTATCTGGAAAATGTCTCACGACAAAACCATAAAAAAGGATTGGCTCGTCTTGGGAATGATCACATACAAGATAAAAACAAAAAAGAAATTTAGTTGTGGCATAAAAGGTTGGGACATCCCTCTTTTGGTAATTTAAAAAAATTATTTCCATCATTATTTCGTAAATGCAATATTTCTGATTTTTTTTTGTGAAACTTGTGTTTTGGCAAAAAATCATCGTGTTGTGTTTCCTCTAAGCAATAACAAAACTGATTTTCCTTTTTCATTAATTCATACAGATGTTTGGGGCCCTGCCCCGCAATCTACACATAATGGAAAAAAATGGTTTATCAGTTTTGTTGATGATTGTACTCAGGTAACCTGGGTATATTTGCTTAAACATAAAAGTGATGTGTGTGATGTGGTTCGTTCATTCTATCATTTGATTGCTACACAATTTAACACATCTATTAAGGTTATTCGATCAGACAATGGAGG
Source organism: Vigna mungo (assembly GCA_036885675.1). Lineage (NCBI taxonomy): Eukaryota > Viridiplantae > Streptophyta > Magnoliopsida > Fabales > Fabaceae > Vigna > Vigna mungo. Next base: position 34,986,027 of record CP144700.1, read on the forward strand.
GGAATATTTTAAGACTGAATTAATAGAGTTCATGAACTCTAAAGGCATCTTGCATCAAACTACATGTCCTTATTCACCACAACAAAATGGAGTGGCTGAGAGGAAAAATAGACATATATTAGAGGTGACAAGATCACTTTTGATAGATGGTAATGTCCCATCTCATTTATGGGGTGAGGCCGTGAGCTCTGCCGTTTATTTAATTAATGGAACCCCTTCTAGTGTGCTTAACTTTCGAAGGCCTTATGATGTGTTGTCTGATCATTGTATCCTTCCTCCCATAGTTTATTTACCACCTCATATTTTTGGATGTGTTATATATGTTCACTTACACCCACATCAACGTACAAAGCTCGAAGAACGAGCGATCAAATGTGTTTTTGCTGGGTATGGAACAACTCAAAAAGGTTATCGTGCTTACCATCCACAATCAAAGAAATTTTATATTTCTATGGATGTGACATTTAATGAGCATGAATTTTTTTATGTTGATTCTCCACTTCAGGGAGGCAATGAAAGTGAAGTGTACAATCATGATGTTAGTATGTTTGATTATGAAGATATGTTATCTTGTGAGGATCGTTCTGCAGCAAGTGAGCCAATCCTAAATATGGACACTTCTTTTCTGGATAATACAGTGTCTTCTGATCATAACCAATTGGCTCAATCTTCTCCACAGGTTCAGCTTGACTCTTCAGAGGTACCTTCTGATCCTATCTCTGATAATACTAATTTAGATGAGATTGATTCTTGTCTGCCTGAAACCACCAGCATACCAAACACTGAGTCTACTACTGTTCAATATAATCTTCCACCTCGTTCTAACCGTGGTCAACCTCCAGCTAAATATGAACCAGACCTCCAAGCCAAAGTTAAGTATCCCATTAGTAAATATGTGTCATCTCACAGGTTATCTCAATCATATGCATCATTTGTATCTCAATTATCTTCAATTTCTATTCCTAGTAATGTACAGGAAGCTTTGGCAGATCTTAGATGGACCGAAGCAATGGTTGAGGAGATGGCGGCTTTAGAAAAAAACAACACTTGGGATCTTATGTCCTTACCAAGAGGGAAGAAAACTGTGGGCTGCAAATGGGTCTTTACAATTAAGCATAAAGTTGATGGAACTATTGAGAGGTATAAAGCACGACTTGTGGCTAAAGGTTACACTCAATCTTATGGTGTAGATTACCAAGAGACGTTCGCACCGGTAGCCAAGCTCAATACTGTGAGGATACTTTTGTCGCTAGCTACAAACCAAGATTGGCCTCTTCTACAATTTGATGTGAAAAATGCTTTCCTACATGGAGAAATTTCAGAAGAAATTTATATGGATTCTCCACCAGGCATGACAGATTCAAATGGAATGAAGGTTTGCAAATTAAAGAAGGCTCTATATGGATTAAAACAATCCCCAAGAGCATGGTTTGGAAGGTTTACCAAGTCTATGAAGGTTTTTGGCTATAGAGCAAGTAACTTTGATCACACCTTGTTTTTTAAGAGAGGAAAAGGAAAGATTACAGCTTTAATTATATATGTAGATGACATGATTGTTACAAGAAATGACCAAGATGAGATTTCTAGTTTACAACAATACCTTGCATCTGAATTTGAGATGAAACAACTTGGAAACCTCAAATATTTTTTGGGTATTGAAGTAGCTAGATCAAAACATGGTATTTTTCTATGCCAAAGGAAATATACTATTGATTTACTATCAGAAACTGGACTGCTTGGGAGTAAACTAGCTGATACACCAATTGAACAAAATCATAAACTCTTTCAATGCTCAAATTCAGCAAGCATAGACAGAGGAAGATACCAAAGGCTGTTAGGAAAATTAATTTATTTGTGTCATACACGTCCAGATATCACATATGCAGTAAATGTTGTTAGTCAATTTATGCATGACCCACGAAAGGTTCATATGGATGCTGTTGAAAGAATTTTTGAGATATTTGAAGTCTGCTCCTGGAAAAGGAATTTTGTTCTCAAATAATGGAAACTTAAAGGTAGAAGGGTACAGTGATGCAGATTGGGCAGGTTCAAAAGATGATAGAAGATCTACCTCTGGATACTTTACTTTTGTTGTAGGAGGGAATCTTGTAACTTGGAGGAGTAAAAAACAACCTGTAGTAGCAAGATCTAGTGCTGAAGCAGAATTCAAAGGCATGGCACTAGGTGTATGTGAACTTTTGTGGATTAAAAATGTGCTATCAGATTTGGGATTTAAACCAAATGAAGCTATGAGTTTGTACTGTGACAATACTTCGGCTATTGCAATTGCTCATAATCCTGTTCAACATGATAGAACAAAGCATGTGGAAATTGATAAACATTTCATCAAAGAGAAGATTGAAGCTGGAATAATTTCCTTTCCTTTTGTAAGATCAGAGTTACAGTTGGCTGATGTTCTCACCAAAGGAATGTCAAGAAGATTGTTTAATGAGTCTCTATTCAAGTTGGGAATGTGTGATATCCATGCACCAACTTGAGTGGGGGTGTTAAGATATGCCAAATATTCTATTTAAGGATATTAGGCAATCAAATATTATATTAGTTATATTTTAGATATTATTATAATTTATGCAGATTTGTGCACATATTTTTCCTTTAATAAATGAAGGATTATAGAATCCTTATATGTATATATATGTTATATATGTTACTCTGTTCTTTGAAATAATATATTAGAATTATTCTTTAAACCTTTTATTACTCCTCACCCAACCCAAAAATAGAATATTATGTAGTTTCTTAAGACTGTACCACAACTTTAGGCATCACCCAAACACATGTGAAATTTTAGCTCTTTATATGTTCTTATGTTTCATCACGATTGAACCGGCAAGTGTAAGTTTTCCTTTTTGTTCATGTCAGTTGTTCTTCCTGTAAGGATCATAATGAAACAAATACGCAATTATTTGTCTGCATAATTTGTTTTAACACTTAATTATTTCAAATAATACTAAATGTGTATTATTGCTTCGCGTTTATTCCAAGTCTTCTTAGTCATGTTTATTGTCGTAATTTAACCTTCTTATATATAGGGTTATTAAGATGAGATAATAATATCGTCTAAACTTGTTAAATTAAATTTTTTATGATAGAAAACAATATTTAGTATATATGTTGTAACAGTTTTCATATGAAAAGTTGTTAATCACGTCAAAAATTAAAGAACATCGTTAAAAGTAGGAAATACATTTTCCATGTATTAAATATGATTACTTGTTGTATATTGATTTTAGGATTTATTAAATGCGATTGAGCTTTTAGTATTAATTGAAATGGAATGATTTATTACTCATATCTTAATAAAAATACGTAGAATGTCACATCGGTTGTTGTTATATATGTATAATATGTTATATTATATCAATTCTAATTAGAACTTATTCTGATATTACCTACTCACAAATCTCTTTAATTGTGCGGACATAATAAATATTAGTTTTTTTTATTATAGAAAAATTAAACCTATAAATAAGTTAATTTAAAATATTTAAATTGTATTATTATCTTATTTAAATAGCCCTAAAATAAGAAGGTTAAACGTATAAAAGTAAACATGATTAAGAATACTTGGAATTTATAAGTTTTTGTATTACTGAATTTAATGTCCAAATAATAAATAATACATATTTAATATTATCAGAAACAATTAAGAGCTAAAACAAAATATGCACATGAATATATATATATATATATATATATATATATATATATATATATATATATATATATATATATATATTATCTCTCTCTGTGTGTTAATTAACATTATAATATAAACATGAACTTTTCACGATTAATTTAAAAAATAAAATAAAAATTATTAATATTTTTTAATTAATATTAATTTTCAAATTTGCCTCCAGTGGTTCTATAGTCAGTTCAGGTAAAATTGTCAAACGCAAAGGGAAAAAAAATCATGATGACGATTACGACAATATTAAGTATGATAAGATATCACATATCATAAACTTTTCATGATTTTCTCAGCCTTCTTAAGTCTTCAAACCGTAATGATTCTTCTTTACGCACCAAAAGTGAGGCCGAATCATAAAAGAAAAAGTCTACGGTCAATCATTCTCATTTCACAAATGAAAAAGGAAATTAAAAAAAAATGACTAACAGTTACAAGGTATAACTTTTTCAAAATAATTCACTTTTTAGTGCCCAATATAGATAAAAAAATGTTTAACTACAATAGGCTTATATCACAGTTACTTAATCTAAATTTACTTTATTTATTTATTATAGGTTATTTTTTAAGTTTAGATCTATTCGATTTTAAAGTTTGACTGACCTAAAACTGTTGACTTTATTGATAACTTAAACTATTTTAGTTTATATAAGGACTAATATTAATATAAAATATAAACAAATGAGTCGTCATTATTAAAAATACTTAAAATTATAAAAACAAAAATGATATGTACAACAAAGGCTTTTTCTTTCTTTCTGTACCTCCTTTTTTTATTCTTCCTGCACCCATAAAACCTAATATTCCATTTTTACTCTTTATTGAAGTTATATTAAAAACTCCAAATCTTATAACCTAATAATTTTCACTTCTCTTCTTCCATTCTGAGTGTTGCGATGGTGGACACTGCCATTCAAAGTGAGGTTGGATTGACCGAGCGATCAAAGAAACTAAAATGTCCGATTTTAGAGCTGAACTCTCTTCGCACATGTAATCAGAATTAAAATTAGAAACACTAAAATCAAATGATTTATTTAATTGGGAACAAAAATGTTATGGTGGAAAGAACCCAATAGATGGTGTTGGAGAGAGTGGCAAAGGCGAAAAGGTGTTGGAGGTTGATACTGAGTTTGATGACTTTGATGGACTACAATCGGGTGAGGGTTCCGGAAATATATTTTTATATTTTATTTTTTTTATGTACATTTTAAAATATAATTTTCTAATATATTTTGGAATACATATTGTAGAAATATTTTTGAATTTGGAAATATTAGTTGAGTAAGGAAAAAAAATAAAGTAATTAGGATTGATAAGTGTTTTTAATTAATGAAACTAGATTATTTTAATGTTAAAAATTTAATAATATAAATAATTTATAAATATGTTTTATTATTTAAAGCACGTATTATTTTTTTATAACTCTTTTTCTATATTTTTTTTCTTCTCTCTAAGTTTTCTAATTTCTGAATTATCTGTTTGACGATGAAAAAAATATGTAAGTGATCATATAAGTGATATCTTCAACTTCATCCGATTAATTTTTTAAAATGAGTAAGTTAATTTCTACTCTTTTTCTTGAGTTGAGTTCTTTCATGCATGCAAGGCGATTTTTTGTTGAATGCATATTTTTAGAATTCTTTTATGTTCCTTGTTGATTAGTGATCCCAATGGTCCATACATCAGATGGGTGAAACACGTGCAATAGTTGGCCATCTCACGCTCCACCTACTCAAGCTCAAGAGTGGAGTTTGGAAAGTTTTCTACAGCGTCATCCATCTAAGTTTGATGGCAAGACGAGTCCAGATGAAGTAGACCAATGGATGAGAGATATGGAAGGAATTTTTTATAGGTGTGTTGGGTTATTGGGCTCCCTTCCTATATGGAGAATAGGCCTAAATAGTGTGGACAATTATGTCTCACTTTGCTTTAGTGGAGAGGGGTCAGATTATTAGAGTACACAAGAGTCATTTACATAGAGAGAAAAACCAAGTAAGAGAGAAAGGAAAAGAGAAAGTCTTTCTCGCATAACACAAAGTCTGCACTGGTTTTTGGCCCTTTTTTCCATCAAAGTGGCATCATAGCTCTTTGGTTAAGGGACTGTTTAGCTTGCATGAATGATGGAGGAACATACTAAATTGATTCCTTTGAATAGATAAAATTATCACCTATGGAAGGGCAAGATGAAGGACTTCTATTTGTGAAAAATTTTGCATCTTCTTGTTTTTGCTTCTAATAAGCCGGAATCCAAGTTAGGTGAAGAATGAGATCTTTGAACATCAACAAGTATGTGGATTTATCAGGCAAGTTTGTTTATGATAATTTTTATAATTTTGTTGCTAATAAGACACATGCAAAAAGCCTATGGGATAAGCTTGAGTCCTTGTATGCTTCTAAGTCAGGGACTAGTAAATTATACTTGCTGAAAAATTGTATGGAGTTGAAGTATAAGGAAGGAACTCCTATTTCAAATCACTAAAGTGAATTTCAAGGACACTATGATCAATTAGCAGGAGTGAGTCTAAAATATGATGATGATCTATTGGGAATATTCCTATTAAACTCTTTACTAGATTCGTGGGAGACATGTGAAGTTTCCATGATAAGTGCTACCCCTAATAGTGAGATTTCTTTGCAAATGACAAAGAGTTATGCACTTAATGAGGAGATGAGAAGGAAGAAACAGGATACTTCATCTCATTCAGAAGTGCTTGTTACAGATAATAGAGTGAGAAGCCTTAAGAAAGAACATAATATTAGTAGAGATAAAAGCAGGAGCAAATCAAAATCCCAGTACAAGAATGTGGAGTGCCATTCTTGTCACAAAATAGGGCATATAAAGAAGAATTGTTTTTTCTGGAAGAAAGAGAGCAAAGATAAAAAGGGTAAACAAAGAGAAAAAGATTTTGATGATGGTGATCATGTCATTACTACTACATGTGGTGACCTTGTTTGTCTTTGTGATTATGACACTATTAATCTTGTATCCGATGAGAGCATGTGGATAATTGATAGTGGTGTTACACTGCATGTTACATCTAGGAAGAAATTATTCACATCTTATACACCTGATGATTTTGGAGTATTGAAGATGGGTAATGATGGGGTGTCTAAGGTTATTGGTGTTAGTGATGGTCACTTGCAATCCAACATAAGGATGCAGTTGTTTCTTAGAGGAGTTAAACATGCTCAAGATGTTCGCTTTAACTTGATTTCTTTGCAGGTAGTTGATGATGGTGGATATGATAACCACTTTGGTTCTGCAAAGTGGAAGCTCACCAAAGGTAACTTTATTATGGCCAAAGGGGAGAAAAACTCTAAGCTTTATTGACAAGAGGTTTGGTTGCTAAAGACAATGTGAATGTCGTGTATATGGAGTCATTTTTGGGGGACCGAAGGCTTGGTCATATCAGTGAAAAGGGACTTGACTGCTTAGCTAAAAATGATGTTCTTCAGGACTAAAGAGTGCAGAGTTGGAGAAATGTTCTCATTGCATGGCTGGTAAACAAACCAGAGTATCCTTCAAGAAGCATTCCCCCTCTATGAAGTCAGAGTTTCTAGAATTTGTGCATTTTGATGTTTGTGGCCTATTAAAGGTAAAGTCTTTTAGTGACACACTTTACTTTGTTACTTTTATTGATGATTTTTCCAGAATGCTTTGGGTCTATGCACTATAGAGAAAGGACCAAGTGTTGGAAAAATTTAATTCATACTTTGGTTGAGAGGTAGTCAAGCAAGAAGCTGAAATGCATTCGTATTAACAACGGTGGTGAACATATTAGACCATTTGCTGTTTATTGTAGGCAATATGGTATTGCACATGAGAAGACTTCTCCCAAAACTCCTCTTCTGAATGATTTAACAGAGAGGATAAACAGGACGTTGATTGAAAGGGTTAGGTGTATACTTTCTGAAGCAAAATTGGCTAAGCATTTTTGGGGTGAGGCATTGCTTACATCAGTGCGTTTCATTAATCTAAGTTCTGCAATCGCTTTGAACTCTGAGGTGCTAGACAAAACTTGGTTTGACAAGAATGTTACCTATGATCATTTACTTGTTTTCGGTTGCAAAGCATTTGTTCATGTTCCAAAGGATGAAAGATTTAAGTTGGATGTGAAGACAAGACAATGTATCTTCATTGGTTTTGGTCAGGATTAATTTGGATGCAATTTGTATGACCATATTGAAAATAAAGTTGTTATAAGTCGTGATGTGTAATTTATGGAAGATCAAACAATTGAAGACATTGATAAGGTGGAAAAGTCTACACCTAAGGAAGATGGTCATGTGGCTGATTTTGATCGAATTCAGTTGTCTGTTAAAGATTTAGATATCGATGTTCATGATGATGAACACCATGATGATACTGATAATAAGCAGGTTGGAGATGGCTTGAATGATCCTATTAATAATGTTGATGAAGAGGAGCATGATATGTCACAATATGAGAGTCTGGGTGATGAACCTGAGCTACCTTAAGTTAAACCCATAAGATCTAACAGGCCAAAACAACCTTCTATGATGTACTCTGCCAATAAGTATGTGAGGTTGACTGATGAGGGATAACCTGAATTTTATAAGGAGGCCATTCAGAGTGAAAAAAAAAAAGAAAAAATGATGAGATGAAATCTCTGTATGATAATCACACTTATGACTTGGTGAATTTTCCTAAGGGTAAGAGAGTCTTAAAGAATAGGTGAATTTTCAAGGTTAAGTAAGAGAACAATTCTACATCTCCTAGATAAAAAAACTAGATTAGTGGTGAAAGACTTTAGACAAAGAAAAGGTGTTAACTTGAATGAGATTTTCTCACCTGTCGTGAGGATGACATCCATTAGAATTGTGCTAAGTTTAGCTGTTACTCTAGATTTGGAGGTTGAGCAGATGGATGTGAAGACAAGTTTCTTTCATGATTATTTGGAGGAAGAGATTTACATGAAGCAACCTGATAGTTTTCTTGTTGAAGGCAAGGAAGACTATGCGTGTAGGCTACGAAAAAGCCTATATGGTTTAAAGCAAGCTTCAAGGCAGTGGTATAATAAATTTGCATTTGTTATATGAGAACAAGGCTACAAGAAGACTGCCTCTGACTGATGAGTCGATATTTTATTGATTTCACTTAGCTTATTGTACCGAATTTAATCAGGGAATTGTGCTTAATTGTCCGGTATTTTCCCATTTTTCCTAATTGTGCTTATAATTTGACTGGAAATTCTAATTTTAATTAATTTGAATATTCTGAGCTAATTATTTGCATTTTTAATTGTAGGGAATATTTTGGAGATATAGTTTGGAGCATTAGGAAGGATGCCAAATAAATTAAAGATTCTCCACTTGGACATTTCAAATTTAATTATATTGTAATTTAGTAGTATAGAATGTTTTTAATTAAACTTGTGCACAATTGGGTCAATGTTGACAAATTTATGATGGGCCCAATTAGACACTTGGCACCTAGGCTCCCTTTTATTTTGTGTGGACCCCACCTAAAAAGAAGGAGACACTCACAGTGCCCTACATATTTTGGCTGGAACCGCCACTTCAAAAAGTAGACCTCCCTCTCGGTAGATACACTTATGCTGGAACGTGGTTTTGGTGGGAGCAGCCACCACACACTTGGAAGCAACACTCTTGGAAGATTTTGGGGGCACTCTCGACTGAACATAGAGGGGCTGGAACGTTGGCTACTTTTTGCTTTTTGAAGCTTGGAACCATGTTCACTTTCTGTGATTTTGGTTGAATGTATGAAGTACTTTAATTTTCTTTTCATTACACGTTGATTGATTTGATGAAACATGGTGCATTTCTTCATTTAATTCCAGCAGCTGCCACTTAGAACTTAGTTTTTCTTTTGTTTTTTTTAACGTTTTATTGGGATGGAATTAGAAATGGAAGGTAGTGCTTGATGGAGTTTAGAAGCATATTTTATTTCTTTGTCATTCTAAGAAGTAGGGCTGGTCATTTCGTTTTGCAGCAAGGAATGTGTTAGAATTTCTTAGCTTACATTTAATGTAAGGTAGATTAGGTGGATTGTTGGGTTGTTGTGGCAGCTTAAGGCAATCAGCCTAGCATTTGGAAACACTGCAGCACGCTATTTGTGTTTGGATGAGGCGGTGAATTCCTTTCTTCAAGCAGTTGCCATGTCCAGCGTGTGAAGCGGAGAATTTGTTTTTTTTAGCTTTTTGAGAAAAACCGAGGTAGTTTACTTTTCTTTAAGAACGAGGGCTGTTTTGATTTGCACAGACGCTGATTTCAATATGATAGATGAATTAGTTGCTTTGCTTTTAAAATGAAGAGAAGAACAACAACATTTTCATTTACCATTTCTATTTGGAAGCAGCGGGTCCCTTTGGTTTTTAAGAATAAAGGTGTATCAACTTTTCTTGGAAGAATGGAAGCCACGGCCAAGTGGATTTTATTTATTGCCATTTGCTATTTCAATTTCTTTGGTAGAAACACTTAGACCACGGTTAAGAGTAGAAAAAGTTCATGTTTTCTATTTATTTTGCCTTAGAATATTTTACATTGTAGGTTGAGTTGTTTCTCATCTTTTTAATTTAGCATTGCATTTTAATGGCTTTAATTGTGGTTAGATATATGTTTGTTGTAGTGTTAGGTTTAGCATTGTCTTTTACTTTAATGTTGTCTAGTATGTTTGGTGGTGTTAACTTAATTGTCATGAGAGCTTAAATTAGTTTGGTTGCTCGTTAGTGATATTACTTGCTTCCTTGAGATTTATCGGACTGTAATTATGTTTATTCTGCTCTGCCTGGCACTCTATGAAATCTGACTGTGTTCTTGCAACGAGTATACGCTTAGTTGCCTAGTTGGTGATGGCATCTTCGCTTAGTTGATCAATCTGTATAGAACACAGTGGATGGAATAGGTGTATTACATTCGCTTAGTTGGGTGATTCGTGTTGGATTTGGATTAGAGTAGTGCGTACTTGTCGTTGATATGGGATAGGAAGCATAGTAATTGAGTTAATGACCAACGATTTTCAGTCTGTCTTGGAAACCGTTTTTAGATCTGTGTTTAATTATCTGTTTGCATCCGTATTTTGGTTTAGTTCATCTGCATTCACCACAAACCTTTCAACAAACCCCCCCACTTCGTGTTTGACTTAATTCTCAAACCGCAAAATTGGTCCCTGAGAGACGACCTAGGAGTCATTTCCTAGCTATATTGCATTTCTCGTATGCAATTAAATTTGATTGGGCTGCGACACCCATCACTGACCATTGTGGTTTAGTCAAGAAATTCTCTGAGAATGATTTCATTATCCTGTTGTTGTATGTTGATAACATGCTTATTGTTGGGAAAAATGTGAGCTTCTAAAAGGATTCTTGGTATTAGTATCACTCGTGATAGAAAATAAAAGAAACTTTGGCTATCACAAAAGCACCACATTCAGAAGGTGTTGCAAAGATTCCAAATGGAAAATGCTAAAGTTGTAAGTACTCCTCTTGCTACTCATTTTAAGTTGAGTGTTAAACAAAGTCCTTCAAATAAAGCTGAGAAGATAACATGAGTAAAGTTCCTTAAGTTTCTGTGGTGGGTAATTTGATGTATGCAATGGTATTGCACATGTTGTTGGTACAGTCAGTAAATTTCTGTCAAATCCTTATAAGGAGCATTGAATTGCTGTGAAATGGATTTTGAGGTATCTTCGTGGTACTAGTGGTTTGAGGCTTTGTTTTGGAGGTGATAAGCCTACTTTTGTGGGTTACTCAGATTCATATATAGTTGGAGACATTGATTTTAGAAAGTCCACTTCAAGCTATTTGGTTTAGTTTGCAAGGGGAGCCTTGGCTTGACAGTCAAAGTTGCAAAAGTGTGTAGCGTTGTCTACTATTGAGGTAAAATTCATTGCAGTTAAATGTGTAAGGAGTTGTTATGGGTAAAGAAATTCTTGCAAGAGTTTGGTTTTGCGCAAGGTAAATACTTGTTGTATTGTGATAGTCAAAGTGCTATCCATCTTGGTAAGAATTCAACTTTTCATTCTAAATCTAAATATATTGATGTGAGGTATCATTAGATATCTGATGTTTTGGATGCTAAGTTGTTGGAGTCAGCTAAAGTTCATAAAAATGATAATGGTACTGATATGATGACCAAATATCTCCACATAGGTTTAAGGGGGAGATTTGTTGGGTTATTAGATTCCCTTCTATGTGGAGAATAGGCACAAATAATGTGAACCATTATGTCTCACTTTACTTTAGTGGAGATGATTCAGATTAGTAAGGCACATAGCAGTCTTTCCCGTATAACACAAAGTATGCACTGATGTTTTCGTCGTTATGAAGTCGTTCACCGTTGGATCAGACTGATTTTTGGACAACGGGTTCCAGACGTATGGATCTTCATTTTGACTGTTCAGATCGTCAATCGGAGGTCTAGTTTCGGAGAAAACAGCTTCACATCAACAATATGTCTTGGAGATTTTTCATTTTGTTCTCATTTGTAAGCATTTGTGCTTAGTAAGCTTGACTGATTGAAAACACCATTTGGTATTTTTATTGGAGACTTTTTTGTACCCTATTATTGATCATAGTTGATTTTTCTTTAGTCTGGACGACTTGTTTTTTTTATCCTTGCATTGAGGGGTTTTCCATGTTAAAATTGTTGGTGTCTCTTTGTGTTTTAAATTCTGTTTGTGCTCTATTTATTTTTTGTGCTCCTCGTAGATTTTCGAAAAATGAGGAATTGAATTTCAGCTATGTTATTATTCTTTATTGAGTTGTTATTGTTTTTGACCGTTTTTTTATTAAGGTGTCCAACAGATAACATGATAGATTTTTTTGAATACTTGTTTACTAGAGAAGCTATTATTGGAGGAAAGTGGAAAGACTATCACTTAGAAGATATTCAAAAAGTTTTGTACAAAATATTTTCTTGATAATGTAAAGTTTGCTAAAAAAGATAAAATTCTTACCGTTTGTCTAAGAGAAATAACAGTATGCGGAAAAGTTTAAACATTTGATTCAATTTCATACTTTAAAGATGGAAAAAAAATGACAATATAGGAAATTTGAAAATGGTTGAAGGGAAAATTTGTAGAAACAAATTATACTATTATTTAATTATATGTTGTGTATCGACGTGATTATTATCTTTTTAAAAAAGATACTTCACAATAAAAAGAATAGTAATTGTACAGTATGATATCTGGGCCGAACGGTTAAAGATATATCTTATTAAAGATATAAAATAATCAAGAATATCTATTTAAAGATATTTAACAACTAACCAGATTTTCAGGTAAGTCTGTTTATATTATATTCTGTTTATATTTTATTATGTTGGGCTTATATCAGTTCAAGGTCCATGAGACAAATTATAAATAGAGAGCCAAGGCCACAAGCAAGGTACCTTCGAATCATCTTCGAATCACGCTTCACTCACGTTCTCACTCATACAAAATATTTAGCATACTCTATGCTATAATCACACTGCTAATTCTCTCCCATAGAGAATCATTAAAATTCTCTCCTATTGAGAATCTGTCATTCACGTCTAACTTGAGCGTCAGAGTGCCTTTTCAGGTACCTCCACCCTCGATCAAGACTTGAAGATCATCGGACGGTCAAGACCAACAAAGAACGTGCGGTTGAGATCCAAAAGAAACAGACAAAAAGACAGAAGACGACATCATCAAGGTCAGTCTTTCCGGTCCCAAAATTTTCACCGAAACAGTAATATTTTTAATCAGCTAACAGTAAAATAATCTTTATACTGATATAATATAAAAATTAACTCTTAATAAGTAATTGATTAACGAATATATAAACAAGTTAAACTTTTTTGTTCATGACTTAATGTATGAACTAATCTTAAGGAAAGATTTGTATGTAACCTTAGCACTACTTAAACCAACAATTTGTTCATATATTTTTAATGTTTAACCATTAGTTGTTTTCTAATCCTTTTATTTAAAAATAAAAACAAAACGTGGTTGCATCATTTAATTAACCCTGTCAATCCTATTAAAATGCTTTTAAAATAAAAATTAACGTACGAATAGCTATTGATGTGTACATGAACTATTCTTTGATGTGTCAACTGAATTGCGACATGCTTTGAAATAGAAACCCACGGAGAGAGATAGTTTTGCAACTCCAGCATGGGTGACAAATGGGGAGTCCCATGGTCCAATCATGTAAACCGACCAAAACAAGTGGGATAAGATGAGCTTTTCAACTTGGTAACATAATTAAATCTATCTTGCTTACCTCAACAACTTCACTTTGAGAAAATCATTATTACGTCATTAAAAAAAATATAAATGTAAAAAATTCATCGTCATCCAGCTTAGTAGACTACTAGTTCGGTAGCTTAATAAATTATTTAATATATATATATATATATATATATATATATATATATATATAATATAATATATATATATATATATATATAATATATAATATATATATATATATATATATATATGAGTATATTTTAGGTTTAATAGCCAATTTAGTCCCCACTTTGGTTGAAAAATCTCAATTTAGTCCCTCGTTATAAAAGTGTTTTACATTAGTCCTAACTTTTAAAATAGTGGGTCAGAATGGTCTCTTTCTTTAAATATAAGTTAACGAAATTAATGGATGATGATGTGACAGAGCTTAAAGCTGATGTGTTAGATTGGTCCCTCGATAGCTTTAAGTTGTATCACATCATCATCCATTAATTTCGTTAACTTATATTTAACAGAAGGGACTAATCTGACCTACTATTTTAAAAGTTAGGACTAATTTAAAACACTTTTATAACGAGAGACTAAATTGAGATTTTTCAACCAAAGTGAGGACTAAATTGACTATTAAACCTATATTTTAATATTTAATGAAAAACTCAATGTTATATTTAAATAAGTGAAATTATTAATAATATACTTACAAGTCAGTTTAACAGCTTGACATAAATCCATTTTAACCTAACAGTCCAACTACTCCACTAACCCGACAGTTTGATAGACCCAATTTTAAAAACGAATTCATTGTTAAATGGTAGGTTCTATTTTTGATGAACTAAAATCAAGTTAGATTTAGGTTTAATCATTTTGATAGTGTCTATTTTCGGTGATTTTTTTCAATTAGGTCCCTCATTTTTTCTTTTTTCAATTAGGTCCTTATTTTTGAAAAATTGAAGCAATTAGGTCACTATCGTTAGTTCCGTACTAACACCCTTAAAAAGGGTGACACGTGTCAGCTCGTGATTTTTTTGAAATTTTTAAATATATTTTTAATTATTTTTATTTTTATTTTAATTTTTTTATTTATTTTTAAAAAAATGTCACGTGTCAAGTTGACATTGAGCCACGTGGCAATGACAATGTGAGGTGGCACTAATAGTGCCATGTGTCACTCTTAGACCATGTGTCATTAGATTTGTCTCAATTTGGTTCCTATATTTTTAATTTGTCTCAATTTGGTCCTGTATTCTTATTTTGTCTTAATTTAGTCCTATTTTTTTTAAAAACTAAACAATTTTGTTTCTCTCCAAGTTCAAACAAAATTTTATTTGTATATAAATCTTTACAAAGAAATTTATACAAATTAATTTTTTTATTAGAAAAATAAAAAAATTACAAACTAACATATGACACATTTTTATTTATATAGTAGTAAAGAAATCATTTAACCTAAATAATATGAATGAGTAACCTAAAAGTTAACATCTCAATAATAAATATTTTTGTGAAGGTAATCTACACAAGTATAGTCTCAATACTTCGTCAACAATTCATAAAAAGTTTCTAGAGTTAAATATTTCGATTTGAAATACATCATTACTAATAATTTGCTTAACATAAACAAATTTACCGTATTTTATTTGGAAAGGAACAAATTTTTTTAAATTTTTAAAAAAATTAGGACTAAATTGAGACAAAATAAAAATACAAGGACCAAATTGGAACAAAATAAAAATACAGGGACCAAACTGAAACAAACGTAAGGACACGTGGTTTGACAGTGACACGTGGCACTGTCAGTGCCACCTCACACTGTCATTGCTACGTGGCACAATGTCAACTTGACACGTGGCAAATTTTATTTTTAAAAGAAAAAAAAATAAAATAAAAAATAAATTAATTAAAAATATATTTAAAAAATTCAAAAAAATCACGAGCTGACACGTGTCACTCTTTTTAACGATGTTAGTACGGAAATAACAACAGTGACCTAATTGCTTCAATTTTTCAAAAATAGGAACCCAATTGAGAAAAAGAAAAAATGAGGGACCTAATTGAAAAACGTCACCGAAAATATAGGGACTATTAGAATGATTAAACCTTATATTTAAATGGGTGAAATTGTGATGCGTTTTGTCACACCTATCCAGCATAGTCTCCAATTTAAGTAAATTTGTTTTTTTAAATAATATTCGTGGTCAGTATCATCATATCATAAAAGATACAAACCACATTCCCGCTTCATCTATTAGTGGTTCCAATTAGAGGTATCCATTACTAGAATATCTATGCACAGATTTCTTTTAAATAATTGTTATTTAATAAATATTTTGCATATTAAAAATTATTTAAATTACCCATTTAACATTAATAATTTATACTAGGTAAAATATCTTTTTTTGTCCAGTTTTGCTTGGTAACATTTGAAATGATTTTCATTTGTTTTTTCTGTTTAATTTAGTTCTAAAAAACATAATTTGTGTTCAATTTAATCTTTTTTCTGTTCAATTTAGTCCTAAAGATAGTAATTTGTGTTCAATTTAGTCTTTGTTTGTGGTTCACGGAGTTTAAATTGAACATAAGTAAAAAGACTAAATTGAACACAAATTACCATTTTTAGAACTACATTAAACATAAAAATAAAATGGAAATCATTTCGAATTTTTCCAACCAAAACTCGGAAAAAAAAATATTATACCTATATAGTAATATAAAGACAAATTCTGAATGTTTATAAAATAGATCAGTATGTAAACTAAATTAATAAATATTTAATATTATAAAGTAATTTTTGGTTTCCTTCAATATTAAAAGATAACTAATGGTTTACGCAGTTGCATCCAACAAATTGGTCCTCTCCTCATTCACCACGAGAAAATGATGAGCCACATTATTATATTTAATAATTAATATATAATTAAGATTCTAACCTTGGTCAAGGTCTGAATTCATCCCTTAAACGCTTCAAGAATCTTGGCTCAAACAACGCGGTTTCAGAAACATGGTTTCTTCCAACACTGTGGAGCTCCTGAGAGAGGAGATCCCCGTCAACCAACAACCTTTCACGTTGTCGCCAAACATCAAAACCGGCCTCGTACTCGTCGATGTTGTCAATGGCTTCTGCACCGTTGGTGCTGGCAATTTGGTAAATATATATACACTTTTGTTTTTTGTTTCTTATAATAACTTGGTAAAACCATTCAATGAACAGGGATTCTCCCTCTGTCTCTTTCGTCGGTGTTTTTTCATGTACTTACTTGCTATGTAATTAATTATTATTACATTTTTTGCGTTTTGTTTATAATATTATTGTGTGGCGCAATTTCGGTTTTGCCACTTTTGGTGTTGCGAAGGCGCCGAAACAACCGGATGATCGAATTTCTCATATGGTGGAGGAATCTGTGAGGCTTTCCAAAGCGTTCTCTGAGAGAAAGTGGCCGATTTTTGCTTTCCTTGATTGCCATCACCCCGACCAACCCGAACCCCCTTATCCACCACACTGTATTATAGGATCAAACGAAGAAAAACTCGTTCCTGGTAATTTCCTTTAGAATTTATTTAAAATGTACTTCGAGTACTTCTTTTGTATACTACCGTGCAATTCTAATGGTAAAGCTTACTTGTATAGTAATTGCTTTAAAAGTCATGTATGACTCTTTATATTAGATTGTTGTTGTAGTTGTACCTAGTTTTTGGTACAGACGTGTTGGAATGGTATGTTTAAAAGGTGACATGGTTTATGGTTGAAACAAACAGAAAGGAACAAGTAGAACTTTCTGTCCTGTCCTGTTAGTGTGCTACACGCTACCTTATTTAGTTTTCACCTGTAATGTGGTTTGTGTTCGTTATCAATATTGGGTTGTTTCGAGGATATGTGCTTATTAGCTTTTTGGTTTGGTTTCCTCTGAATTTATTATAGATCTCCTGTGGTTGGAAAACGACCCCAATGCAACACTCAGGCAAAAAGACTGCATTGATGGATTCCTTGGGTCAACTGAGAAAGATGGTTCTAATGTCTTCATTGATTGGGTGAAAAATAATGAGATAAAACAAGTAAGCCTTTCCTTTGAAATTCAGTATCTGTTACGGTATAAATTTTAAGCAGAAAAGTGCTCAGTTATTGGAGTAACTAATGTTGCACAAGAGACTGTTCACTTTTGAAACAGGTGGTCTAAGACCTGTTTCGAGTTAGGGTTGGTTATGGTGTTATAGTTTTTACTTTCTAGTTATCTATAAGTAACCAATATCTTACAAAGTTAAAATACTCGACCGATTCTGGACAATTTACTTATAATATACAGAAAGAAAATTATAGGATTAAAACTGACGTTATGAAAATATACAAATTAGTACTTACTGATATGGATCATAGCTAAATAGATAAAACTATAGAGACTAAAACCCCAAAATTTATAGCTGGGGCCTAAACTTAAATGAAAAATGGAAAGGATTAAACTTTGATCTAAATCAGCATATTAAAATCTCTTACACTGTTGCTGTGTCAAAATAAAATATTTTTTTTTCCTATATATGAAAATTGTCTAGATTTCTTCTTGCCATAGGTTGACATATTTTGGATATTATTTTCATTAGTTCATGAGATTTTTGTTGAGGTTCTAAGGGTCTGGGTTTTTCTTGTTGCAGATTTTGGTTGCTGGGATATGCACTGATATATGCGTGCTGGATTTTGTTTCTTCTGTCTTGTCTGCAAGAAACCGTGGTTTCCTCTCTCCTCTGGAAAATGTGATAGTGTCTTCCCAAGCTTGTGCTACTTATGATTTGCCATTACATGTTGCCAAAACTAACAAGGATTTAGTATCTCATCCACAGGTATTTGCTCAAATTGAAGTTTGACTTTTGCTGGAAGAATACTTTATTTTTTTAATGTTTCTTTGCTTGAATTTATATCTTAATTACCTAAAAATCGGCACTCGGTCAGATGACAATTCAGCTATTCTTTCTAGTTCTGGGTATGATTATTGTCGACCCTGCACCGAAATTATTTTTATGAGCTGACTTCTATTGCAGAAATATAAACATAATCTCGATAGCCTGGAAGTAGAATAATGAACAGAATCTCAATACTTAGATGTTGGGCGATGGAAACTCATCTGACAATAAGGATGTAAATATATTATATCTAGGAATGCTGACTTATGCTGGAAATATGTATCCGTTCTCTGTTAATATATGACTATGAACACTTTGCAATAACCTCTAGTTATGAGCTCTGGTGCTTTTTCCAGAATAACTTGTGTCAGCAACAGTCAAATTGCAAGCAGTTGTCATGCTGATCTTACATGATAAATTAAAAAAATTCAAATAGACATATCTGATAAGATGGGTGTATTGTTTTTAATGCTTATCTATGAATTTATTCTTGTTTGTATGCTGCAGGAGTTGATGCATCACGTTGGCCTGTACATAGCCCGTGGAAGGGGAGCCAATATAGCTTCGGAGGTGTTATTTGAATAATTGAGGGATGTTATTGAATGATTGAGGAATGTTATTGAATAACTGAAAGAGCCTTAAGTGTCAGTTCGAGGGTTGAAAAAATTGAGAGCATCAAGTGTTATGTAAAGAATTGATGGCTACAAGAGAATTGAGTACTTGAAAAGTGTCCCTAAATAAGTAAAAGAACGTACACTTGACAGCACAGTGCTCTCATTATTCGAGTTTCTGTTTAGATTTCATTAGATTTGGTTTTGAATAACAAGTCATGATTGGGATAACTATGGAGTACATGAATTAACTGATTCAAGACGCTTCTAGCTTGTCTAATAGTTTTGAATGAATTATAGATACACGGTTATGTTGAATATTGGAAAGGAAAGTTTAACACCCGAAATGATTTCGTTTGGCTTAGGATTGTCTTCCATAAAGGTTACAACTGGTTTTCACATTATAAACATGATTGGCATAGACACTTGAAATAATCTTATCTTTTAATTTTACATTAAAAACGTGTTACAGAATAAAAAAATAAATTATTATTGTTAACAAAACGTTTGCATTTAACTAGTGCTTCACTCATACTTAATCTTTAACATTCCTCGCATGCGAGCTGAGTTGTTGACATCACTAGTAAAAAAACGCAATTTGAACTCGTGTAATAGGTTTCAGTTTAGGAAAAATCGAAGTCTATCAAAATATAGTGGCATTTTTGTAGTTTTGTTGAACTTATACATATGGGTTGACAGGGAACCGAAGCATATAAGCTATATTACATCGGTTAACAAGAGAATCGAGGCCTAAAACCATAAAAAGTTACACCTATTCATCTGCAAAATGAGCTTTCAGACTAACAATAGTACTAAAGGGTGATACTGCATCGGTTCTTTGACCAACCGAGGTAGTAGCACCTGTAAATCCCTCAGCCACACCTGCAACGCATTTATATAAGACATTACTGTCAGAGCCTACGACATCGGTTCCCCACATACCCGAGGTGGTACGTGCTGCCCACGTCCTGACAGTTATAATTTTTGAATGTTCTATTCTTTCTGTCCAAGACCTATGGCATCGTTTTATTGGACCCGCTGTCAAAAGCACTTTAGGCCTCGGTTATAGCGTAAACCGAGGCATATATGTTGAAAATAATTTTAAAAATGTCATTTCCTTTTTTATTTTTTTTCTCGCACTTTAGGCATCAGTTGCACTAATAACTGATGTTGTATGATGTTATTGCCTTGAGTTTTCTAGTAACCGAGGTAGTATAGCTAATTAAGTTCATATTTAACCTAGTATTCATTTGTGTCGCGCTGTTTCTTCTTCCTCTCGCGCTCTCCTCTTCTTCTTCGAGAAATAGTTCTTCTCCCTCAGGCACCTCTAATCATTCTTCTTCCTCAGTCGCCTCCAACCACCTCAACAATTCTTCCTCAGGTGCCTCCAACCACCATTTGTGCATTGGGTTTCGTGATAATGGTTGAAAATACCATTATCTGTGATGTAATTTTGATATTAAATACACCCTTTTTGACTTAGAAACTTGCTTTAACTCATGATTTTGCTTTGGTTTTGTGAATAAGAGAGTTGAGGTTATACTTTATGATTTTATTACTATATTCCCTTAATTTTGTAGGCTATTGGAATGAATTGAAAGAAGAGTCAAAGTTACAAATGGTTGGAGTGCGAAAAAGTCAACGAGAATGTAGACAAGTCAACCAGAGTGCAGAAAAGTCAACCAAAGTGTAGAAAAATTCAACTAGAGTGCAGAAAAAGTTGCGTTGAGCGGAAAAGGGGCGATGAGCGCCACTTTTAGTGCCAGTTTTCTTCTGTTTCGCGCTTGAATGCCACCGCTGAGCGCCAGTTAAGTGTCGCACCTACCGTTGAGTGCCATTTTGGTGCTGAGTTTCGGCGACGCATGTTTTGGGCCAGTTTTTGTTACCAATTAGGAGCATTGGTATCTTGAAGCTACTGTGAAGTTTTGATGATGATAAAAGCTGAAGAATTGAAGACTTTATGTAGATCTTTGTTAAATGCATTTTGTAGAAACAAATGTATAAGATAAATTGTAATGACGTAAAAACTCTTAGAAGTTTTCGTATTTACTGAGTCATCGCGTAAATAATCAATTATTGCACAGAATAATCGATTATCTCTATCTGATTCAGTATTGCCCATGTCTCTGGAATAATCGATTATTCCTCAGGATAATCGATTATCACATTTTGAAAACCCCATAACGAACACAAATAATCGATTATCACTTATGATAATAGATTATTTCTAGCAGTTGGGAGATGTCTTTTCAGTTTCTGAACCTTAGGCTTATAAATAGGTTTTTCCACAGCTCTTAAATTTTAACTTTTCATTTGAGAGTATTAGAGCTGTGTGCCTAAGGGAAGCTCTTTGTGAGTGAAAAGGGAATCTATGGCATTTGAGAATACAATTTGTTTGAGGAAGTTCTCAAGTGATAGTGTTACTCTTGCCTAGTCTTGTGAATAGGAGAAGTTCGCGCATTGTGTGTCGAAGGTCGAAGCGGTTCTCTTCAAGTTGGCAGAGCTGTCTCTTCCGGTTTGTTTGTCGAAGGAAGGTTCTTTCGTTCGTTTGTCGAACGAAAGGTGTTCTCGTTTCTTAATATTTACTTCATATTATTGTAACTGTGAAACAATATTTTTGTGAAAAAGTTAATCATTGTTTATAGTGATTAACAACTAGACGTAGAATCTTTTGATTCGAACCAGTATAAAAATAATTTGTGTGACTTTTCTCTTCTCTACACTCTTTAAACTTTTAGCAGTCCAACTATTTGATAAAAGTTCTTTAATTCTAAAAGAGACCATCTTAACTTGATTTTTGATCGTAACACGTTTTCCGCTATATTATTTTTATTCCGCTGCATGACTCTATAACGGATACCGATTGTTTTTCCAAAATTTTCTGCTACTTTTATGATTTGTTTTGAGCCTGGACCTATTTTCTATTATTTTTCTACCCTATTTAAAGACCTAGACGTCTTAGGGTTTGTATCTTTTGATGGCTTAAGTACAGAAGCACATTTTTCACCCTTGTGAGGGCAGATTTGGGGATGCGGAACTCTCCTCTCCTTTTTCTAGGGTTTCTATTTCTTCCATTCCATTGTACACCTAGTTCTTCCATGACGGTGGAAAACTAATCTCATTTGTTATTGGGGAAGATGTAACCTCTAAACTCTCTTGTATTTGAATTGATTTATATTATAAATGCTTTACTTCATTATTTATTAGGGTTTTTCCTCTACACTCTATGCATGCTTTGTTTAACTCATTCAATTGCATGATCATTGATTTAGTCGATATGGACACATACGGGGAAATATAGACTTGCAGAATTTCTCTTAGGAGCAATATTACCTAGACATAGGGATAGGAGGACCGATTGCCTTTAAGCTTCTGTGCGAATGTAATGCATGATTAGTTGCTAGGGATACAAGACATTGTGAACTAGTAATTAGGAGTAGGCTTTCTTCACCTAGACATCGAGTTTGAGGTAAATTAAAAAGTGTCATTAACATTAATGAAGAAGATGAATTCGTTTATGCATGAGAGTGATTAGGTGAAATCTAAACCCTAACAACATATTCATCTCATATTATCCACATCATCAATTCACTTTTGTGTTTAGCCTCAATTGATCGAATTACATGCATATTTACTTTTATCGTTTTGCATTCAAAAACCCCAAAATATTGTTCTTATAGTCTTAATTGGTTAAAAAAGCACAACTGTTTAGTGTCGTGAGTCTCTTGGAAAAACGATATTTGGTCTTACCATTTTATATTACTTGATACAATTCGTCACACTTGTAGGAGTCTTAACAAGTTTTTGGCGTCGTTGTTGGGGACTCGTGGTACAACTATTCTATTTGTGTGATTCTTAACTGATTAGACTTTATCTTTCTAAAAAAAGGTAAAATATATCTTTTACTGTTTTTATTTTTTTGGGCTAATTTTGTGCTCTAGTGTAGTGTTCTTTAGTGTATGCATGATCAAATTCGTACTAGGAGCACAAGATCATCAGGACCTCTCTTTTTAGGTTTGAAAGTAGAGAAGACTCTTCCAGCAGTAGATAAACAAAATAGTTAATGAAGAAGGCAGATAAGAAAGGAGAATTGGTTCACCAACACCTTGATGTGAAAAGTGATAAACCCAAACCTGGCACACTAGTGAAATTCAAGATTAGGTTATGGGTTGTCAAGACTAGCAAAGCAAAGAGAGTTCTTGAGATTGAGGCTCCTTATTCTAGAAGAGTAAAGTTGGTGAGAAGAAAAATCTGGATTGAGCTTAATTGGGTCAAGCTAATGACATTAAACAAGCGCTTAGTAGGAGGCAACCCAATTTCTGATTTTTTTTTCTTTTTAATTGATTAGTTGTGTGGTGTGGATTTGATTTTGTTTTACAATAATGACAACATCTACTGATGGATGCTGGACAACATCTACTGAGGGATGCTAAGAGGATTAAGATAACAACATCTACTGATGGATGTTGCTACGATGAATGATAGCCCAATTTTCTGAACTTCTCTTTTTAGTTGATTTAATTGTGTGGTTTTGATTTGATTTTTTTTTCCTTTTTGTGCTTGAGTTTTTATTTTTAGGTTAAATGTTGCTTCTGATGGCAGTGATGATAACATATACTGATCGATGCTTCTACAACATCTACTGATGGATGTTGCTATGATGAGGATGGTGAATGACAACATCTACTGATGGATGCTGTTATGGAAGAGGACAATGACTAGACATCTACTGATGGATGTTAGGTGATTAGGCATCTACTAATGGATGCCGATGAAGATAAGAAAGATTTGTGTCTACTGAGAGATACCAATGAAGATAAGAAAGATTAGCATCTACTGATGGATGCTATGATAATGAAGATTCAGATGACAATATTTACTGATGGATGCTGTAGGCTGATGATGAAAGATAACATCTACTAACAGATGCTATAATATCAGGATTTGTTTTATTTTTATGCCTCTTTGAATTTTGTTTTTAATAAGCTATGCACTTGGTTGAAAGAATAGCTCTACAATGGTTGATATTATGTGGTGATCTGTTTTGTGATGATTATTGTCTTGTGTTGCTCTATGGTTTTGAAATACATGGTTGAGTTAATGTTTGAATTAGCTATTAAGCATAGATAGTGGTTGCTCATAATTTTTTAAAAACAGATGCATGGTTTCAATTGTGATTGATATGCTTGGCAGGATGTATACTAATTATGGAACTTGAGTTAACCTGTGAGAGATTGGGCTCCAGAGTTTTATTGTTGAATGTTATTGCTTTGGAATCATGGTTGATTTTGCCTAAGTTTTTCTATTTAACTATTTGCTTGCATGTGTCATATGATTAAGGCCATTTGTTCTTCTCCCATATAAGCCAATGCAATTTTTGAACCCAACAAAAGAACAAGGTTTGTTCTATCCGTTGAACCTTAAGCCTAAATTTGTGAAAAAAATCCCTTTTGAAATATTTACCTTGAGTTGAGTTGAGAATATTTGTATGGTATTGATAAAGGTTCAAGTTTGGGGATTGTTGGGAAATTAAAAAAAAATAAAGATAAAGAGAATATGTTGAGCAAGTATGAAAAAGAAAAAGAAAAGAAAATAGAATGAAAGGAAAGAAAAGCTCAATGCCAAAAAGGGGAAAGTTAGGAAAAGTGAGATTGATTTGTTTAAAGAGAGACCGTGCTTGAATGAGAAATTTGTGAATGACTCTCTTAACTCAAGGATTTTGTGATCCAAAAAAACCATTTTTCTTCTTAGCCCAGCCACGTTACAAGTCTTAGAAAGTCCTTGTGATGATAACTTGCCTGTGAATGTGTTTTGATGTGCTTAAATGAACGACAAAGTTGATCTATGTGACATTGTGATAGTACAGTGAAAGAAACACCAATATCTCACTAAACCCTTTTGAGTGCTTGAATGAAACACTGTCTTTGGTGAAGAATGGTTCCATGCATTAAAGAGAAGCATCTTTGTCTAGCTATTGATCAATCATCTTTTTGCATCTATTGTGTATTCATTGTTATGTGAGCACCATAATTGAAGCTTAATTGGCTAAGACATCATTATTTCTTGATTGATCTTTCTATGATGAGCATACATGAGTGATTTACTTGTCTTAGAGAAAAATGTTTTCTAATGTGCTAGACCGTTGTAGTATATCTATTCTATGTAAGCCAAGTTATAGTTTTTCTTGAGGACAAGTAAAGTTTCAAGTTTGGGGTTGTGATAACGGTTGAAAATACCGTTCTCTGTGATGTAATTTTGATATTAAATGCACCCTTTTTGATTTAGAAACTTGCTTTAACTCATGATTTTGCTTTAGTTGTGTGAATAAGAGAGTTAAAGTTATACTTTATGATTTTATTACTAAATTCCCTTAATTTTGTAGGCTATTGGAATGAATTGAAAGAAGAGTCAAAGTATCAAATGGTTGAAGTGCAGAAAAGTCAACTAGAATGCAGAAAAGTTAACCATAGTGCAGAAAAGTCCACCAGAGTGCAGAAAAGTCACACAGAGTGCATAAAAAGTCAATCAGAGTGCAGAAAAGTTTCACTGTGCGGCAATGGGGCACTGAGCGCCACTTTTAGTGCCATTTTTCTTCTGTTTCGCGCCTGAGCACCATCACTGAGCGCCAGTTGACTGCCGCACCTACCGTTGAGCGTCGGCAACGCGTGTGTTGGGCCAGTTTTCTACTATTATTATGATCTATTTTGGGCCTGGACATGTTTTCTGTTATTTTTCTGCCTATTTAAAGACCTAGACCTCTTAGGGTTTGTATGTTTTGATGGCTTAAGCACATAAACACATTTTTTACCCCTTTGGGAGCAGATTTAGGGATGCGGGAGCTCTCCTATTCTCTTGCTAGGGTTTTTATCTCTTCCATTCCATTGTACACCTAGCTTTTCCATGACGGTGAAAAACTAATCTCATTTGTTATTGGGGAAGATGTAACCTCTAAACTCTCTTGTATTTGAATTGATTTATATTATAAATGCTTTACTTCATTATTTGTTAGGGTTTTTCCTCTACACTATATGCATGGTTTGCTTAACTCATTCAATTGCATGATCATTGATTTTGTCAATATGGACACATACGGGGAAATCTAGACTTGGGGAATTTCTCTCGGGAGCAATATTACCTAAACATAGGGATAGGAGGACCGATTGCCTTTAAGCTTCTGTACGAATGTAATGCATTATTAGTTGCTAGGGATACAAGACATTGTGAACTAGTAATTAGGAGTAGGCTTTCTTCACCGAGACATCGGGTTTGAGGTAAATTAGAAAGAGGCATTAACATTAATGAAGAAGATGAATTCGTTTATGCATGAGAGTGATAAGGTGAAATCTAAACCCTAACAACATATTCATCTTATATTATCAACATCATCCATTCACTTTTGTGTTTAGCCTCAATTGATCGAATTGCATGCATATTTACTTTTATCGTTTTACATTCAAAAACCCCAAAATATTGTTCTTATAGTCTTAATTGGTTAAGCAAAAGCACAACTATTTAGTGCCATGAGTCTCTTGGGAAAACAATACTTGGTCTTACAAGTTTATATTACTTGATACGATTCGTTACACTTGCTAGAGTCTTAACATTTCGCTGTCGCATCGTGCCCTGTCAGCCATTGTCGTCGCCGTTGCTTACCACCTATGCGCGAGCTAAGCCCCCATTCACCGTTCGCCATTGTTGTCGCTTCTTGCATTTGACGCCATTGCCAGCTAATAACGGTTGAAAAACCGTTATTTTCATATGCTATTTTGCACTAAATTACACCCTTTACTGCTTAGAATGAGCTTAGAATCAAGTAAAACTCAATAAATGAGTCAGTTGAGAGTCAAAAGCTATTTTTAGCGATATTATGCTTGCTTTGCATTGTTTTGCAGCAAATCTAAGGAAAGTGAAGATTGGGGATGGAAATTTAGACTCAAGGAAAATGAAGAAAATTGAAGAAAAGAAGAGTCTAGGAACCGCCCGGCGGCAGACCCCTGACGCCGGGCGGTTTTACGACACAAGGGAAATCGCCGGGCGATAGACCCCTATCGCCGGGCAGTGGCGCGATTTAGGGTGAACCGCCGGGCGGTAAAATGTGACGTTGGATGGTTGTCAGATGGGCTTGGGCCTGTTTTCTGTTGCGTTCCTCAGTTATAAATAGCCCTGTTGCGATTTCCTATTCATTCTTTTGACAGAAGAGGGCGGCCAGACCTAATTTTTACTCTCTGGAGAGGATCTCTTGGATGCTTAGGCTTCTTTTCATTTTTCTAGGGTTTGTTTTCCATATCTTCCATTATTTTCATCTTGGTTCACCATGACAATGGTGAACTAAACCCTTTTGTTGTTGGGGGAACAATGTAATCTTTTGATACTCTCTTTTATTGAAACTCTTGTTTAATTATATGATTTTCATATGCGTTTATTATCAATTGTTGGGTTCTCATCTGTGCTTAAAGCTTTTATCGTTTAACTCATTCGGTAACTGTTATTTGCCTTTATGATACGGGGACGTACAATAATGTCATTATCTGGTGAGTAATTCCTTGGTTAAGCAATACCACCTAGGGATAGGGGAGTAGAACGACCAATTGTTTTTGCTTTTGTTTGTAATGCGTTGTTGGTTACTAGGGGAGGCTAGGGATAGCAAGCCGGTAATGAGTAATAGGCCCTTTTTGCCGAGGGATCGGGTTAAGGGGAGGCCAAGAAAGTTTGCATAATAATTAGATAATAAAGCAATTTAAACAAGAGGAGTAAATACGAGAGAGAGGATTAGATGAAATTGTAAACCCCCAACAACTCCATTCATTCATACTCTTTTCTAGTCAATTGAATCAACGCATTGCATGTTTATTTTCTGCTCTTGCATCCACAACAATTATTAATTTTTCTTTCACAAGTCTTATAATTTTGATTCACATGAATGATAAGGCCTTTCAAGTCTCATGGGAAGAACGATAATGGGTTATACCATTTATATTACTTGAGACGGTATGGTACACTTGTCATGGGAAGAACGATAATGGGTTATACCATTTATATTAGGATCATTCCATCCAGGATCGTTACTGTAACCATACCGCACAGGGGAGAATTTTCCTAGAAACTGATGCTTCAGATCTTCCCAACTGGTGGCGGATCCTGGAGTAAGACAATAACACCAATCCTTTACCGCTCCGTGTAATGAGTGCTTAAATGCCCTTAAGAAGATGTCTTCATCCGGGAAATCTGGAGGTTTCATCAAAGAGCATAATGTGCAGAACTCCTCCAAATGTCTATGTGGGCATTCACCTGCAAAACCCTGAAACTTAGGCAACCAATGTATCAGTTCAGTGTTGAAAACACAACGAATATCCTCCTCATCAAGTGGAAACGGCTCCCTAGGAGCACTCTCATGAGA
The DNA here is from genome assembly GCA_036885675.1 of Vigna mungo. Classification (NCBI taxonomy): domain Eukaryota; kingdom Viridiplantae; phylum Streptophyta; class Magnoliopsida; order Fabales; family Fabaceae; genus Vigna; species Vigna mungo. The sequence goes on from CP144700.1 coordinate 35,014,838, forward strand.
TGGAGGAGGAATCATATTGTTCTCAACATAGAAATCAGTAGGAGAATCATAATCAGAGTAACAAGCAGGAGGAGAATCATAGACACAGGCAGAATAAGAATTACTCACATAGCTAAAATAGGTAGACATGTAGAAGGGGGAAAAGAAGAATGCAATGAAAATATGCAACTAAAGCTACCTAAATGCAACACACAATGATGAACACACAAAACAAAACATCACACTCACAACACAAGACAAAACAAAAGACCTAAAACCGAACCGTTGGTCCCCGGCAACGGCGCCAAAATTTGATGGGCTGTTGCAACCCACACAAATTTGATTGCATATGAGAAATGCAGTATAGCTAGGAAGTGACTCCTAGGTCATCTCTCAAGGACCAATTTTGCGGTTCAAGAATTAAGTCAGACACGAAGTGGGGGGGTTTGTGAAAATGTTGCGGTGAATGCAGATAAACAAAATCAAAACACAGACGCAAACAAAAATGCAAACACAGATCTAAAAACGATTTCTAAGACAGATCGAAAACGGTTGGTCATTAACTTAATTACAATGCTTCCTATCACAGATCAACAAAATAAAGTTGCGACTCAAACCTCTAATCCAACAAAGTTAACCAACTAAGCGAAGGTTAACCCTGTTTTCATAAAAGCGAACTAAACGGACGCAGTGTTAATGTCAAATCTAATTTACACCATGTAGTTACATCAACTAAGCGAAGATGTAACACCAATTGGGCAACTAAGCGTATACCCAATTGCAAGTGCAATTACAGATTTCACATTAACCAAGGTCAGAGTAGCAACCACAATTGCAGTACAAAAATCTAAAGGAAACATCATAATATAGCTAATGACCAACTGAATTAGTTTAAGCTAACATCACAATTGAGTTAACACAATGGAACAACAGAACAATGGTAAACTAAACAATCCTAAAACAAGATGTATGAACTAAGTGACTGCAGCAGAAAATACAGAAATGCTTCAAAAGCTATTGAAATGCAACATTTAAACTAAAAAATTGAAATGCTATTATGGAACATTAAAAGACTAAAATTGATTAATTAGCCGAAATTAAGTTAATATCAAGCAGGCACCTCAATTTTTTAGCTTCTCTCGGTTCAAACATAAAAGTAATAAAGCAAAGACTTTAGAACTTTCTCTTATTCACGTGACAACAATATGCTTTTCCAATTCAAAGAAAACGAATCTCCTCCCCAACATGAATCACCGTTTTTCACTTTATAAGAAAAGCTAATGCACCGTGCAGGTTTTCTCCAAAATGGAAGGAATCAGCGCATTCTCTTTCTGATTGAATAAGGCATGTGCTCTCTAAATAAAATAAAGATGCTTCCCAAGCCTGATGTGTGCTCACCAAATGAAAACAACGTTAATTTTCTTTTCAAAGCAAAATACATGAATTAATTGTGCATAGCTTCTTTCAAAAAACTAAATTCACCACACCATTCTCAAGGAAAAGAAAAGAGATGCTTTAAAAAATTTTTATCATCCAAAAGCATCAGACCGTTGCATCTAAATGAAGAAAAATGAAATATGCTTCAGGAATTAAACTGCAGCAGGAATCCTCCAATTAAAACTAGCACTTTCTCTCCTAAAAAAAAACAATCACCGTCAGCATGAGTTGCTTCCAAATGTTGAATGAAAGTAAAACACATTTACTACCAAGACCGCGTAGCTTTGCTCAAACAAGTGCCCCTTTCTCCATTTTTTTTATGCTCTAAGAAAAGTCCACTGAAGGTGGCGGCTGGAAGCAATTTTCCTTCATCCAAAATCAGATAACTCAAAATAGAACTCCATGGGAAAGAAACCTTCCAACAGAATGTCCAAATCTTCAAGTGTGACGGCTCCTAGGAATGTCCCCTCTCTAGGGTTGTGTGTCTTAAAATGGGTGGGGTCCACCCAAAAAAATAAAACCCTAAGGTGACAAGTGTTCTACAATTTTGGTTCCCTCATAATTTTTTAGCAATGGCCCAATGTGCAAAAGTTGGTCTAAAAAGTTTAAACAATTAAAATTACAATACAACTAAAATTTAAAATGTCTAATTTGAGAGTCTTGAATTTATTTTGTCTCATTCCCAATGCTCTAAATTGTATCTCCAAAATTTTCCCTGCAATTAAAAGTGCAATTAATTAGCTCAGAATATTCAAATTAATTAAAATTAGAATTTCCGGTCAAATTAAGCACTATTAGCGAAAACTGGAAAATACCGGACAATTAAGCATAATTCCCTGATTAATTCTAGCACAATAAACTAAGTGAAATCAATAAAATATCGACTCATCAGTAATGCGAGTACAAGTGATGATGAAGTCAAGTTTAGATGTCCCTGTGTGAACTGTTTGAACGAGAGGAGGTTGAATGCAAGTGATATTAGGGAACATTTTATCTGTGATGGTTTCTTACGAAATTATGCAACATGGATATGACACAACAAATTAATAGACTTTCCAACTGTCTCTTCAACTGAAAATGTATACGATTCCAGCATGGATATGGAAGATCGGCCAGAAGAAGACAATTTAGAGGACATGATCCACGATGTTGGCATAAAAGCTTTTGCCCAAGCGCATGTGTATGAAACAATGTCCACTGATGCAAAGACTCTTTTGTATGTCGGTTCAACTAAGTTCACACGGTTGTTAGCAGTGTTAAGGCTCATGAAGTTAAAGGCGAGCAATCGATGGACTGATAAGAGTTTTATAGAATTGTTGTCGTTGTTGAATGAAATGTTGTCAGATGGAAATACATTACCCACTCGTAATTATGATGCAAAAAAAATTATTTGTCCTATGGGTATGGAGTATAAACGGATACATGCTTGTCCGAGTGATTGCATATTATATAGGAATGAGTATGAAGTTTTGACAAAGTTTCAAAATGTGGGTTATCACGATACAAGTCAAAAAACAACAATAAAGATAGTGGTCACACAGAAAAGAATGGTTTTGCTTTGAAATTAGTTTGGTACCTTCCACTCATGGCCAGACTTAAGCGTTTTTTCACGAATCCCAAAGACGTTAAAACCTAAGATGGCATGCATATGAGACACAACTGATGGGCTACTTCGTCATCCAGTTGATTCAAAGCAATGGAAAAATATTGATCAAGAATTTCCCCAATTTGGTCAAGAATGTAGAAATCTTAGATTTGGCTTAGCTACTGATGAAATGAACCCATTTGGTAATTTAAGTACCAATCACAATCACAGTTGTTGGCCCGTTAACTGATCATTTACAACTTATCTCTTGGATTGTGCATGAAAAGAAAGTACTTGATGTTGTCAATGTTGATATCTGGTCCAAAGCAGCCTGGAAATGACATAGATGTTTATCTTAGGCCACTAGTTGAAGACTTGAAGTTGTTGTTGGTTGATGGGGTTGAAATATTTGATGCCTTTGCTTCATAAACTTTCACGATGCATGCTATGTTATTTTGAACCATTAATGACTTTCCAGCTTACGATAATTTGTCGGGGTACAGCGTGAAGGGTCATAAACCATGTCATATATTTGAAGAAAAACTGCAGTGGCTAAATATGTAATTTAATTATTGTGTTTTATGTAGATATTCAATATGACTACTCCAATTCCAGAGAAGTCACTTAAACTCGTGAGAAAAGCACTGGCTAAATATGTAATTCAATTATATAATAGTATATAGTAGATATTAGGATATAGTAAGTTCTAAGTTTATGCTTCTAGGTTGTTTTATGCTTTTGTACATTATTATTAGTTTAACTTTGTACATTGGATTGACTTATGCTTCAAAGTTGATTTATAATTAGATTGGATTGATTTATGCTTCTAAGAAGTTGATTTATGATTACATTGAATGTATTTATGTTTTAATATAATTTTTATTCAAAATATATGCTTCTGGATTGTTTTGGATTGTTCTGGCTATAAAATTATATGCAGGTCTGTTTCTGCAGTTGGGAATGTTACAAAAACAGACCTGTTCTTAAAATAAACAGGAGAATATGCCTCGGTTGTGACCATAACCGAAACAGAAAACAACCTATGGCATCAGTTCAGGACTCAACCGAGGCATAAAGGCTGACAAAAGAAGCAAAATAAATAAATAAATAAAAAAGACCCTACTGTCTCGGTTCTGGTCCCAACCGAGGCAGTAGAGGCGGACATACTTGAACTGAGGCATAAAGTCCTGCGGAAAAAAAAAAATCAAAAACCCTACTGCTTCGGTTAACTTTGAACCGAGGCAAAAGCCTACCCTTTTATGTCTCGGTTCTGAACCGAGACAAAAACTTTGCCTCACTTGGATATTCCTTGATTCAGGAATCGCTGCCTATGCGCGAAAATAATCGTTGTCGTTTTCCCTGACAGCACTAGTTGATGAACTCTGGTTTGCATTGCTGATGGAACAAGTTATACAATGAAAATTTGTTTACATTGTGTATATTGTGATGTAGAGAAATTATAATTACGTGATTAAATATTTATTTTTGTCTTTAGACTAAATTGAAATATCTTAAACTATTTTGAAAAATAACTTGATTCATTTATATATTGGAGCAAATAAAACAAATCCACTCCAAAACCATCTAAAATTTACCACTCCATAGTATGCTACTAAATTCCTTCGTAAAATTAATGAATTTAAAAAACTTTTAATTCACATCTCTTATAACATCATTAAAGCGTATATAACACTTAATGGAAATAAATGTATTTATTGAATCCTTCAAAATAAGTTCCAACTTCAAATATCCATAATAACTTTTAACAATGAATACAAAAAGTTTCAAAATATAATCCAATTTATTATCAAATAAGGAAAACACTCTCTTTCCACTGTGACCCACTACTCCTCAGTGTTGTGCATCCAGACCTACATCTGCACTAACATTTGTTTCCGTATAAAATACAATAATCATAGTCACGCACACACAAACATGCAAGGGTGAACTAATCATATTCAAAACATTGACTTTCAAGAAAATGGAAACAAATAAGATACTATCTCACCCAATATATTACAAAGCATTATGTCATATATTCATTCACGACTTGGTTATCTAACACCAAAAATTACATCCTCTCATGTCGTCTCAGCACCAGATATCAACAACATAAAAATCCTCACACATAGCTTACCACCCAAACTAGTTTATCCTTATAACCAAACTAACTTTTTCTTCCTACTCCCTTAGAGTCTCTAGATAGATTCTACTTTGACCTACTCTTCCCCTAGTATTTCAGCAAAGTCCAACCTCGTAGAGCTTCGTTGAGTGAAACATTCTTCACCACTCTCCAAGAGATTTTACAAGGTGAAAACTATATGGTCAGCCCAAGCTCACCTAAAGCCTTCTAAAGCCCTCTCACTTCTTCCCGAGACAACACTTCCAATGTAATTATCATAGATTATCCAATTTTATATTATTCAATCATCCACATATATTACAATCACATCATGAAACGTTGCACAAATTATATCATTTAGACCATGCTCAACCCTTCTAACTTAGTGCACAACTGCACCAAAATTTCCAAACAAATTTATCATCACAAATAAAAAACAAGAATTTTGCGTGACATATATCTCTAACTACAAACCTTTAATCGACAATCCCACTTATCAAACTAAAGAACTATGTGTCACAAAATAACTATCAAAATTTTAGCTTGAACCAACGGTTAACTAAACAAAAAACACAATTTTTACCAAAGCTGTCCAGAAGTCATAAAAAATACTATAGTAAAAAAGAAGTCATAAAAGATAAGATGGACAAAAGAAGAAACAAGAAAAACCAATTAAATTGAAGTATCAATAAATCCTAATTTATATATGTTAGTATTCACTATCACTTATTACAATACAAAGTTTCCTTTTTTTCTTCCTAATTCTTGTTGTCAACTGTCATTATTAGTTTTTATATTAGGTACATAATTACATAATTAACTAACTTATGTGAAACATGTTTAAACATAATGAGAAATTACATTAAGAATGTTTTCTCACTATTCAACCTAAGTGTCACAAAGATTTCTTAAGAAGGGTTAGTCTTAGTAAAAGTAAGACAGTAGACATCGGGCTTGCTCTCCCGTTTCCTTCCTCCACCTCCCTAACTTTCTGATTTTTTTATTACAAAAATATCTTCTTTTTTACTTTTTTTTTTTACTTTTTTATTTTAATTTTTAATATTAGCAACCTTACGTGCTTTACTCTGCTCTTCTATGCTAAATCCACTTTATTCGTATTAGTAACGATATCATCAGAAAATAGTATCAGACTTGGCCCTTTCACACTAAGACAAACTCATAAATTTTCTTTCCATTAGCAAGCCATGGAATTTCTTATGTGGGAGATTGCGTTTGCCATAGTTCTTTCTCTTCTCCTTCCATCGGTTTTCCTCAAACTTCTCTCCGTTACCCCAAACTTCGAAGCTCATGAGAAAGTGGGTGTTATTGGGTGTGGTCATGATCGTGGAGTTAAATCTGATTCTAAGATCTGGGAAACGGATGAAGTTGTTCAAATTGTGAGGAAAGTTGATGAATTCGGAGACAAGTCCATATAGGGAAAAATAAGAGTCCAAGAATTTGTTTATATGGATCGTGGATCGCTCAAGATACGCAATTCAAAGACGATTGATGAGGAGAGTAGTGTTTACGATGAAATTGAACTTATGAATTTGGCTGACGATCATGTTGTGGATGAGAGCAATAAAGGGGTTGTGAATATGAACGAAATTGAGGTGGAACTGGTGGAGTGTGATTCTGGTAGGAACGCTGACTTTATAAATTAGCTCACTACATAAATAGATATAAATAATATAAATCACTTAGTGTTATAATTACAAGAATATTCTTCTACTCAATAATCTATAATAATTTACAAACCGTCATATATAAACAAAATATTTAATTAAACCATTCTTCAAAATAGAATATCTATATATAAATCAAAGGACCGTCCCATCTCCCACCCTTATATAAATTGAAATACAGAAAATAATTAATTAAATCACAAAACTCAACCCAACTCATTCTAAACATTTTTTAAATCTATATCGAGAACATATTTATCTGTATTTGCTTCTTGATTTATTGAAGATTCTTCTCAAATCAATGTTGATGCCATACGTCAAATCTCATGATGATAATCCAAAAGAAGATAAAAGAAAAAGGTATATGTTAAATCTTATCATGTTAATCTAAACCAAGATTAAGAAAACAAGTTATGACATAGTTTCAACAACTATCGCAATGGAAAAGGTAAAGAACGTTGGGTACACCAAATTGAAACTAGAAAATAGTGGTCAATCTTGCATTTCGATTGGAAGGTTGATACCTGCTAAAGGATGAATATAATAGAATATGGGAATCACGTTTTGAAAAGGCTCTTTGGAAAATCTCAATATACACACTCAGATATTTTTTTAAAATTGAATCTTTTGTTATTCATTGATAATTGAAAGGCTTTAAATAGCCATGATACTTACAATATTATGGAAATAAAAATAAAATCTGAAAATAAAATATCAATTGACTTAAAAATAAAATCTGCTTATTCTATCATAAAATAATATTCTACCTATATAAACAGAAAATCATAACTACTCATTGCTATTTTCTCTCTATCAAATTAAACCAAATATTACTATACCCAAACCTAATAAAATAATAAAAATCTCTAAAATTTAAATTTATCCCAACAAACTCCCCCATAAACTTAAATTCTTCCTTTCTTGCTTTCCATGTGCATCATCCCACACCCGGTTTGCTTCTTCTCTCCAAGATTTTCAGCTTCAGTTCATACAACCGGTTCTTCTTTGCTTTTACCTGGGTTGTTAGACGACCATGCTTATCCTTTTAAGTACAATACCTGATTTTTCATAAAAATTGAATTACCTTTTTCAATTATCTGACCCATGCTTAAAATATCGCTCTTCAACCCCGGAACATAATAAACATCCTTAATATCTCCAACTTGTCCATTATTCTGAATTTGCCGAATTGTTCCACGTCCTTTCACGGCCACCTTGGAGTCATCTCCAGAAGACACAAATTTGGCCTCCACCTTGGTGAGTTCATAAAAAAAGTTCTCGTTACCACACATATGATTGCTTGCTCCAGTATCTAGATACCATACTGAGTTGGTAGAAATCTCATCAGCCTTCATCTCTTCATCTTCTTCTTCCGTATTTTTATCTGGTTCAAGAACGCTAGATGTTTTCTCTTCCTTTTCAGGAGCCGTCTTCCTCAGCTCCTCAAGCTCAACCCTCTGTTTATTCATAATTTCATTAGCTTCATCTAGAAGTCTCCCTATTCGCCGAATCTCTTCATCTTTTCCTTTGAGTTCTTTCTCCAGGTTTTCCTTCTCCACAATTGTTGCATCCTTTACCGAGATCACTTCATCCATTGTTGGGATGACACTCTCCATGTCCACTATATTCGAGCTCTTTGCCATCAATAGGATTCCACACTCTTCTTCACCATCATCAGTAACAAGATTTGTCTCCCTCTTTGTCTCGGTCTCGCAATACCTTGCAATATGACCAAACTTGCCACAGTTGTATCACTTTGTTGACATACAATCGTTTGTATAGTGGTCGTACTTGCCAAATCTAAAACACTCCGCCCTTGACCGATCTCCTTGGTTTCCTTGTCTTCGGTCATGCCAATTCTGCTGACCGGTTTGATCTTCATTGCCTATACCACTCCACCTCGTCCTCTGCCACTAGGACCTCGGCTCTGAGTAATCCGAGATTTATACGAGTCAAACTGTACCTGTAGTAGTGCTTGATTGTCGGGTTCAACATGATCATCCCAACTCCTTCTCCTTTGTTCGTGGGCTTCTAATGACCCAGCAAGTTCATCCACTGTGAGAATCAACAAGTCCTTCAATTCTTCGATGGTGCACACAATACTTTTGAAATCTTTTGTAAGAGATCTCAAAATTTTTCCCACAACCCGGCTAGATGCCATTTGTTCTCCATTCCTGCCAAGTTGGTTGGCCACCTTCTCCACCCGAGTTATGTACTCGGTTATATGTTCTTTGGGCTCCATCTTCAACTGTTCAAACGCTCCTCTGAGAGCTTGTATTCGGACTTGTTTAACGCGATTGTCACCTTTATACCCAACCTCCAATATCTTCCAGGCTTCCTTTGCTGATTTAGCATTCGCTATTTTTTCGACTCCCGACTCATCTACTGCATTGTAGAGAAAATACAATGCTGACCCATCTCTTGCACGTGTTTTCTTTAATGTTTCTATCTGTGCCACCGTCTGATCTTTGTCCGCATCAGGTTCAACGTACCCTTCTTCCACCATATCCCAAATGTCTTGGGATCTCAATAACGCCTTCATCTGTAGGCACCAATTATCATAATTGGTTTTTCTCGTCAATTGTGGCACACTCATACCATTGACAACCTTTGCCATTTCTCACCAAAAAAAATCAAGCACCCACTTTTTCTCTAACGGTGTTTGACTCTTTTCTTTCTCTTTTCTCTCTCTCTTTCTCTCTCGATACTCAGAGCATAAAGCTCTGATACCACTATTGGGAAAATCTCAAGATACACACTCAGATATTTTTCTAAAATTGAGTCTTTTGTTATTCATTGATAATTAAAGGGCTTTAAATAGCTATGATACTTACAATATTATGGAAATAAAAATAAAATCTGAAAATAAAATATCAACTGACTTAAAAATAAAATTTGCTTATTTGTTAGTATATTGAGGTTGTGAAAGGAATAATTGATGAGGTAGAGAAAATGTGGAGATAGTAGAATGTAGAAGTAGTAGTTGGAAAAAGTGTTGGAGTTGTCTTAGTTGTTGTAGATGTTGGCTTCTTGTCTACATATGGTAGATGTTGTCTACATACATCAAATGGTATAGTTCATGGGTATTTATAGACCCATAGAATATTCTAGAACATGCTAGCCACAACTTATGTGAAATGTTCTAGACTTTTACCTATGTAGAATATTCTTGATTTTTCTTCCTATCTTCGACTTTTTACAATATTATAGAACTTGTGTTACATTTCTTTTCTTCTATCTTAGGAGTTTCTACATTATTCTAGAATTTGCATTACACTTTAATACTCCTCCTTAATTCAAATTCGGTAACTCCAAGCATTGTGCGTAGTAGTTCAAAATTTGGCCTTGGTAACATATCTTCAATTTGATCTTCATCCTCCATTTCCTTGACCATAGTTCTTGCTGTGATGCTTCTTCATAACAGTTAGGCTCAATCATGGCCATATTACAAGTTTCATATATGTCTACCAAAGATTTTACTCTTCTTAGACTAGATTCAGGTGAAGAACCTTGTTGTTGTGGAGGTAGAGAAAGCGTACCTGAATTTTCTGCTTCTTCTTGAGTTTCTTCTTGAGACTGATGCATTAGAAGTAAAATGTTGCTTTTAACAACTTTTTCTTCTTCCCAATTCCAAGAAGCATTTTCATCAACTTCAACATCTCGACTGATGATGAGCTTTTTTGTTTGTAGGTTGTAGACTCGATAGCCTTTTGACTGTGTGCTATATCCCAAGAATATTCCTCGTATAGTCTTGTCTTCAAGCTTGTGCCTCCTTTGATCAGGAACATGTATGTAGCAAATAGATCCAAATACTCGTAAGTGTTTAGCTGATGGCTTTCTCCCACTCCAAGCTTCAAAAGGAGTCTTGTCTTGGACTATCTTAGTTGGACATCTGTTTAGAATGTAAACTGCAGTGTAGACTGCTTCAGCCCAAAAAATGTTAGGCATGTTTTTCTCTTTTATCATTGATCTTGCCATCTCCATAATTGTGCGATTCTTTCTCTCTGACACGCGATTTTGTTGCGGAGTATATGCAACTGTAAGCTGTCGTTCTATGCCTTCATCTTCACAGAATTTGTCAAACTCATGAGATGTGTACTCCTTGCCATGATCACTTCTAAGTACTTTTATCTGCTTTCCACATTGCTTCTCAACAAGGGCCTTGAATTTCTTGAATATGTCAAAGACTTATAACTTTGCCTTTAAGAAATAGACCCATGTCATTCTAGAGAAGTCATCAATGAAGAGGATGAAATACCTGTTGTTGTGATGTGAAGGCGTTCTCATTGGTCCGCAAACATCGGTATGAATCAACTCCAATAAGTCTTTTGTTCTCCATGCTTTGTCTGTCGAGAATGGTAATCGGTGTTGTTTTCCGAGGAGACATCCTTCGCACGATTCATTATTCTCCTTTAAGGATGGAAGATCTCTCATCATGTTTTTCTGATATAGAAGCTTTAAGGCATGTGTGTTGAAGTGGCCAAATCTCCTATGCCAAAGCCATGAGTCATCAAGTTCTACCTTCATGGCAATATTAGTTCCAGGTTTGAAGCTTATAGGAAAGCTTCTATTTCTCTTCTCCATTTTTACTTGGCCAATTTCAATCATTTTACTATCATAAATTTGGCATGTATCTTTCTCAAAATGAAGTGAATATCCATTCTCCATCATTTGGCCAATACTTAAAAGATTCTCTTTAAGATTAGGAACTAGTAAAACATCCTTGATGAATTTCGTACCTTTCTTTGTCTCCACCATGACAGTTCCTTTGCCTCTGGACTCCACTGTGGTGCCATTTCCTGGCCGAACTTTGACATTGACAAATTTATCAATTTCTTTGGAGATGCTTTGATCTTTCGCCATGTGATTGTTGCATCCACTATCCAAGTACCATATTCCTTCTCCACCAGGAGATTCTTGATTGACGTAGAATAAGAGTTTCTCCTGATTATCTTCTTCTGCAAAATTTGCTTGATGCTTATTTTTATTACGACAATACTTTTCTAAGTGACCAAATTTCTTGCAATAGTGGCATTGAGGTTTTCCATGATGCCAACAATCTTTTTCCAAGTGACTTGTCATTTTACAGATGCCACATGGAGGATATTTTCCTTGATGAGTCATAGAGAAGCTTCTAGAATTTTCTTTATTTCTAGAAATTTCTCCTCTACTCTTATTTCCTTCACATTCTTTCTGAGACTGCAATTTTAGTTTTGATTGAAAGGCATTTTCAACCGAGTCTTCTTCATGCCTTTTCAATCTTTGTTCATAAGCTTCAAGAGAGCCCAATAGTTGTGTTACTGACAATGTAGCCAAATCTTTTGTTTGTTCAATCGCAGTTGCGATTGCATCATATTTTTAGGGAATAGAAATTAATTTCTCAACGATCTTTTTGTCAAGAATATTTTCCCCATAGGCTCTGATGAGTCGTTATTTCTTGAACTATATTTAGTTTATTGCACTTAAATAAACCAGGGAATTGTGTTTAATTGTCTGTTATTTCCCCGTTCCGAATTCTGCTTAATTTGGTCGAAAATTCATATTTTCGCTAATTTAGATTTTCTGAGCTGATTAATTGCATTTTTGGGTGTAGGGAAATTTTGGAAACATCATTTGGAGAATTAGGATGTGGCGTGACACATTAAAGATTCAACATTTAGTCATTTAAATTTTAATTAAAGTTGTAATTTCGTTTTCTAGAAGTGTTAATTAGAATTAGGTGTTTTGGGCCCTTTTAGGGGTAATTTTGTAAAAGCCCACTTTGTAGGACATGTGGCTTTTAGTCTAGGGTTTTATTTTATTGTGGAGCCCATCATTGAAGGTCATTCTCGGTCATATGGGAAGAGAATACCTAGCACACACTAGCCACTTTCATTTTCACGTTTTTTGCTCACTTTCTCTAGGTTTTCATGTATGAAGACACTCTCATGCAACTTGCCATGGGGTTTTCGGTTTTGGCTATATGAATGAACAAAGTTGCAGATTTTATTCTTCTATTGTTTAATTTTAGTTGGCTTGGCTTGCTAGAAGCAAAAGACCGTCCATTTCTCTCTTCATTTGCTTGTTCTTTGAAGTTGGAAGCTTGAGTTTTGAAGCTTTTCTTTGCATTTTCATGGTGGTTCTTGGGTTTGAACGAAGTTATATTTCTGTTTTCCTCTCCATTTGCTGCAGCAATCACGGTTTTCCTTGCATTTTACTTGGTTGGATGATGAAAATGGAGTTCTAGGTGAGTTTTGGGTTGAAGAGAGCTTAAGGTGTTGTGTGGGTGTTGTGGGTTTGCATCTTTCCTTCCATATTTTGGTTTGGATGTTTGAAACCAGTTTGGAACCAAAGTTTGATGTGTTATTGTGGCTTGACAGTACTGGAGTTGAAGGGTAAGTTATTATTTTCGTTTTTGCACAAGAGCTTGAAGAAATGGAAGATTGGGTTGAGTTGAAGTAGTAGTAGTGTGAGTTTATTGTCTTGAATGGTGTTGCAACTTGAAATGGGGTTTCTTCGGTGTGTGTTTTCGGTGGGAGGAAGAAGAACATGCTGAATGGTGATTTTTGGTGTGAGAAAACTGAAAATGGACAAGAAAGGAAGAGAGAGGAGTGCATTTAAGTTTTTACCACTTTTGGGCAACCAAAAAAAGATGCTTATTTTCATTCTAGGAAGATTTCCATTTTGAGCTTTGGCTTTGTTTGAATTCTGCCAAGAATTGTCTTGACATGGGAGGTCTTTGGTTTTTTATTCTCATTTGGTTTTGCTTACATGGCACATTGGGAGAAGCATTCAATATATTGTCCATTTAGCTAGTGGTTTTTAGAGCACTTTTTGCACAATGGTTGTTGGTAGGCTCGGCAATTTTGGTGTTGGAGTGTGGATTCCGAAATTTTGCTCATGGAAAGAGAGAAGGGAAGTTTTCATTGGGATTGTTGAAGCACATGTTTAATTTCCTTGAAGAATGGTGCACATGGTACAAGAAGTCAACTCATTTGGTGGATATTTGAAAGTTAAATTTTGAATTGGTATTTGGAAGAACATGATGCACGGCCATGTGGTTTTCTTTGGCCAATTGGACTTTTAAATTCATTTGTTAATTGCCATTGTGTCAAGTTAATTGCTAGAATTAAATTAGGTTTGTTGGTTTCTTTTGTTTTCAATTAAATTGCTTACTAGGTTGAGTTTAAAGATTTTGAGTTAGTGTTGAGTTTAATTATTTTTAACTGTGTTTGTTAATTTGTTTGTTACAGTGTTTGATGTTTGAATGTTGTCTAAGGTCTTTAATAGTGTTAATTTAATTTCCATGGTAGCTTAAATTAGTTTGGTTGGTCATTGACTATATTGCATTGTTTCCTTGAGATTCTTGAATTATGATTGTTTGTGCACTTTGACTTGGTTAATGTGAATTCTATTTTTGCACTTGCAATTGGGTATACGCTTAGTTGCCCAGTTGGTGTTACATCTTCGCTTAGTTGTTGTAACTGAATGGTGTAATTTAGAGTTGATATTAACACTGTGTTCGCTTAGTTTGCTTTTATGAAAATAGGGTTAACCTTCGCTTAGTTGGTTAACTTTGTTGGATTAGAGGTTTGAGTTGCAACCTTATTTTGTTGATCTGTGATTGGAAACATTGTAGTTCAGTTAATGACCAACCTCTTTAGTTTGTGTTTGAAACCGTTTTCTTTAGATCTGTGTTTACATCTTTGTTTGCATTTGTGTTTTCAAGTTGATTCATCCGCATTCCAAACCCCTTTCACAAACCCCCCACCCCCACTGCGTGTTAGACCTGAATCTCAAACAACATTTGGTCCTTGAGAGACGACCTAGGAGTCACTTCCTAGTACTATACTGCATTATTTATGCACATCAAATTTGTGTGGATTGCGACAGCCCATCAAAATTTTGGCGCCGCTGCCGGGGACCAACGGTTCAGTATTGAGTCTTTTGTCTGTGTTTGTGTGTCTTGTGACTGTGTTTTGACGTATTGTGATAGTCTTTGTTATGTCTTGTGTTGTTTTCTGTGTTTTTAGATTTTTGTGCTATTGATTCATGATTACAGGGTGTTGTGACTTAGTGCATGACTAGAGGAAATCCTGGATTCATACCACCCTTTGATCCTGAGATTGATAGGATGTTTCATAGGTTAGTTAGGCATTCTAGGAATTTGTCTTTAGAGTATGTTTTTGAGTCTGTTCCACTAGATATTGTTTATCCTACTGCTGAATCTGAATCCATTGCTGAGTATTTTGTGCATACTGCATCTGTTGCATCTACACTTGATTCTGATTCTGTTATTTTTCACACTAAGAACAATATGGCACAACCTCCTCCACCTCGTGGAAGGACTTTTAGGGAGATGATTGCACCTGATTTCGATATTGAAAGCTTGTGCATCCAATATCCTGATGAGGACGTTCCATTTGTTCTCAAGACTGGACTGATCCATTTGGTTCCCAAGTTTCATGGTCTTGCAGGTGAGAGTCCACATAAGCATCTGAAGGAATTCCACATTGTCTGTTCCACTATGAAACCGCATGATGTTCCTGAAGATCACATCTTCTTGAAGGCCTTCCCTCATCCATTGGAAAGTGTTGCTAAGGATTGGTTATATGGTTTGGCGCCTATATCCGTCACTAGCTAGGATGATCTGAAGAGGCTGTTCGTGGAGAAATTTTTTCCAACATCCTGGACCACAGCTTTCAAAAAAGACATAACTGGGATTAGGCAGCTTGGTGGAGAGATCTTGTATGAGTATTGGGAGATATTCAAGACACTTTGTGCTAGCTGTCCCCACCATCAGATACCTAAACAACTCCTTATCCAGTATTTCTATGAGGGTTTGAACAACATGGATCGGGGTATGATTGATGCTGCCAGTGGTGGAGCGCTTGGAGACACCACACCTGCTGAGGCTAGGCAATTGATTGAGAAGATGGCCTCCAAATCCCAGCAGTTTAGCACCAGGAATGATGCCATTGTGATGAGGGGCGTACATGATGTTTTTGCCCAGTCTTTATCAGCTGTTGAAAGCAAGTTGGAAGGCAAGATTGACTCTCTTGCGAAGTTGGTGACACAGTTGACTACCAACCAGAGATCTGCAGTTCCATCTGCATCTGTTGCACGACTATGTGCTATTTGTCCTTCCAGTGACCACTATACAGATGTCTGTCCTTCTTTTCAGCACTCTGCTGCCCCTGATGCACCTCAAGCTTATGCTACTAACATATACAACAACAGGCAACCACAACATCAGAATTATGACTTGTCCAGCAACAGGTACAACTCAGGGTGGAGGAATCACCCCAATCTTAGATGGAACAATGCGCCACAGCATTAGCAGCAGGCGCCACCTTTCCAGAACACTGGAGGCCCCAACAGATATGTGCCTCCACCCATGCAACAAAATAAGAGGCAACAACAACAGCAGCAAGAGGCACTTGCCCAACCAGCTGCCCAGACTTCTTCTTCTGAGCCTTCACTGGAAGAGTTAGTGAGACAAATGACCATGCAGAACCTGGAGTTTCAGCAGGAGACTAGAGCTTCTATATAGAGTCTCACTAATCAGGTGGGTCAGATGGCTACTCAGCTTAACCAGGCGCAGTCTCAAAATTCTGATAAGCTACCTCTCAAACTGTGCAGAACCCGAAGAATGTGAGTTCCATTACCCTCAGATCGGGGAAGCAGATTGTTGTGCCTTTCGAGCCCGCTTCTACACCTACACCCGTGCTTGCCACTTGTCCTAGAGAGGACGACCATGACGGTCCACGCAGGGCATTTGAGGTTGGTGGATCTTCTTCTTCAGCCGGTGGATCTTCTCCCTCCTCCACCTCCACCGCCGCTGCCGCACCTTCTCCATTGGTTGACCGACCTATCCCTCTTCCATTCCCTTCACGGGCATTTCCTAGCAAAAAGACTGAAGAGGTGGATAGGGAAATTTTGGAGACCTTCAGGAAAGTAGAGGTGAACATACCTCTACTCGATGCCATCAAGCAGATACCCAAGTATGCCAAATTTCTGAAGGAGTTGTGCATACACAAAAGGAAGATGAAGGGCAATGAGAGGATTAGCATGGCAAGGAATGTATCAGCTCTTATAGGTAAGTCGGTCTCGTACATTCCTGAAAAGTGCAAGGACCCAGGTACGTTTTGCATTCCTTGTGTGATTGGTAATAGTAAGTTTGAAAATGCTATGCTGGATCTGGGTGCATCTATAAATGTCATGCCATTGTCAATTTATAAATCTCTGTCTCTTGGTCCATTACAGCCTACGGGTGTGGTCATTCAGTTGGCCAATAGGAGTGTTACCCATCCGACAGGTTACATAGAGGATGTCTTGGTTAGGGTAGGTGAATTGATATTTCCTACTGATTTCTATGTGTTGGAAATGGAGGACGGTTTCTCTCATGGATCCGCCCCCATCATCTTAGGCAGGCCATTTTTGAAAACCGCCCGTACCAAGATTGATGTGTATGTTGGCTGGTACATTATCTATGGAGTTTGCTGATATTGTTGTACAGTTTAATATTCTTGATGCCATGAAATTTCCAGCTATGGACCATTCTGTGTTTAGAATTGATACATTGGATGACATTGTTGATGATTTTCATTCTATGCATGAGAAGAAACATTCTTTTCTATCTTTTGTACATTCATGCATAGTATCTGGGTTTGAATCAGGATTTGAATATGATGTTGAATTGGATGTTGATTTGGATGAGAACTGTGATGTCCAGGGTATTTATGATGTCCAGGTTATTGATGATGTCCAGGTTATTGATGATATGCGTGTTTTTGATTATTTGAATGATATTGATGATGTTGTTGATATACCTGTGATGGATATTGATCTAGATTGTGATTAGATGGGTTTTCTGCCTTTACGTGTTCATTCTTTAGAGTCGGAATGCATTAACCACGTTGTAGGAAGTACACTTGAATCTGACTTGAAGGAACCCACTCTTAAGCTAAAACAGCTCCCAGAAAACCTCAAGTACGTGTACTTGGAGGATGATGAGAGGAAACCGATGATCATTTCCATCTTCCTTGATTCTGTTCAAGAGGAGAGGTTGCTTGATGTGTTGAGGGCACATAAGAAGGCCATAGGTTGAAGTTTGGTGGACATCCCTGGTATTAGCCCATCCACATGCATGCATAGGATTCTGTTGGAAGATGGGGCAAAGCCAGTGAGACAGCCGCAGAGAAGGCAAAACCCAGTGATTATGGACGTTATCAAGAAGGAGGTGACGAAGCTTTTGCAAGCTGGGATCATCTACCCCATATCAGATAGTTAGTGGGTGAGCCCCATACATGTTGTGCCCAAGAAGACTGGCCTCACGGTTGTGAAAAATGAGAGGGATGAGTTGATTCCTACAAGAGTGCAGAACAGTTGGAGAGTCTGCATTGACTATAGGAGGCTGAATCAAGCGACCAGGAAAGACCATTTCCCCCTGCCATTCATTGATCAGATGCTGGAGCCCCTGGCAGGTAAATCCCATTACTGTTTTCTTGATGGTTTTTCTGGTTACTTTCAAATAAACATTGCGCCTGAGGATCAAGAGAAAACCACATTCACCTGCCCCTTTGGCACTTTCGCCTATAGGAGGATGCCTTTTGGCCTATGCAACGCCCCTGGTACATTCCAGTGGTGCATGCTTAGCATTTTTAGTGACTTTCTTGAGAATTGCATAGGGGTGTTTATGGATGAATTTACTGTTTATGGATCCTCTTTTAATGCATGCTTAGATAGTTTGGAAAAAGTGTTGAAAAGATGCATAGAAACAAACCTTGTTCTCAATTTTGAGAAATGTCACTTCATGGTTGAACAAGGTTTGGTTCTAGGGCATCTCATTTCTGAAAAGAGAATAAAGGTAGATCCTGCTAAGATATCTGTGATTTCGCAGTTGCCTTACCCCTCTTGCGTGCGAGAGGTTTGATCTTTTCTTGGACATGCAGGTTTCTACAGGCGCTTCATCAAGGATTTCAGCAAGAAGGCGCTTCCCTTGTCCAGACTGTTATAATAGGATGTTGACTTTGAGTTTGATGACAGGTGCAAGCAGGCATTTAACTGCCTGAAGGAAGCTTTGAACACTACTCCGATCATTCAGGCACCAGATTGGACAAATTATGCCTTGGGAGCTGTCCTGACACAGAAAATTGATAAGTTGCCTCGAGTGGTCTACTATGCTTCTCGCACTTTGGATGTTGCCCAAGCAAACTACACCACGAATGAGAAAGAGTTGTTGGCAATTGTTTTTGCCCTAGATAAATTTAGGTCGTATTTTCTTGGTTCTCCTGTTATTGTGTATACTGACCATGCAGCTCTAAAGTTTCTATTGAAAAAGGCTGAGTCAAAGCCTAGATTGATTAGGTGGATGCTACTACTCCAGGAGTTTGACTTGCAGATTAAAGACCGGAGTGGAGCACAAAACTTGGTTGCAGATCACCTCAGCAGGATTGAGAGAGTTGGGGATCAGGCTCATGTGTTGCCCATCCAGGATGATTTTCCTTATGAGAGTTTGTGGATGATTTCTTTCTCTCACCCTACTCCTTGGTTTGTGCATATTGTGAATTACTTGGTTGCATCTGTTTTTCCTCCCTTAGCATCACGTGCTCAGATTGCTAAAATTAAGAGTGATGCTAAGTATTATGTTTGGGATGACCGATATCTGTGGAAGTTGTGCAGTGACCAGGTTACTAGGAGATGCATTTCGGACCATGAGATTGACTCGGTCCTGCAATTTTGTCATGCCTCCTCACCTGGTGGTCATCTGGGATTCAAAGAACAGCTCGCAGGGTTCTTGATTGCGGTTTCTACTGGCCATCCATCCTCAAGGATGCGGATAGCACCTGTGAGCCGTGTCAGAGAGCAAGCGGACCTATTTCACAGAGACAGAAAATGCCTCAATAGTCTATGCTGTTCTGTGAGGTTTTTGACGTCTGGGGGTATAGATTTCATGGGTCCTTTTCCTGTTTCTTTTGGTTTTTCCTATATTCTCCTTGCAGTGGATTATGTTTCAAAATGGGTGGAAGCTAGAGCCACCAGGACTAACAATGCTCGGGTTGTGGTAGATTTTTTCAGATCCCACCTCTTTTGCAGGTTTAGAGTGCCCAGAGCCCTTGTTAGTGATTAGGGAACCCATTTTTGTAACAGATCCATGCAGGCTTTGCTCAAGAAATGGGGTGACGCACAGAGTTTCTACACCATACCACCCCCAAACAAATGGGCAAGTCGAGATTTCAAACAGGGAGATCAAGAGGATTTTAGAGAAGATTGTTCAGCCCAACAGAAAAGATTAGAGCAACATGTTGGACGATGCTCTGTGGGCCCATAGGACCGCATAAAAAGCACCCGTAAGGATGTCTCCTTACCGGGTTGTCTTTGGAAAGACGTGTCATCTGCTAGTTGAGATTGAGCATCGAGCATACTGGGCTGTGAAGACGTGCAACTTCTCCATTGACCAAGCTGGAGAGGAAAGAAAGTTGCAGCTGAATGAACTGGACGAGATCCGTTTGGAAGCCTATGAGAACTTGAAGTTCTACAAAGAGAGGACCAAGAGGTTCCATGATAGTTGCATTCTTAGAAAGGACTTCGAGGTTGGCCAGCAGGTTTTGTTGTATAACTCTAGGCTCGGCCTCATGGGTGGTAAGTTGAAATCTAAGTGGATTGGACCTTTTGTTGTTACTAATGTTTTCCCTTATGGTGCAGTTGAGATACAAAGTCCTTCCACAGCTAAAAGCTTCAAGGTAAACGGGCATAGACTAAAGCCTTTCCTCAACAATCCTCTTTTGTTGGATGCAGTGGTGGAGGAGACGTCTTTGGTCCACCCCACCTACCCTCCCATTTGACTCAGGGAGTTTCTTTTCCCCTTCCCTCCTCACTTTTAATGCACTTTATCGGTATCTGATGATTGTTTTGATTGTTGATCTGTTGATTGTGACACACTGAGGACATTGTGTCGTTTAAGTGTGGTCTATTAGGGGAGGTTGTTTCTTTGTTTATGTTTTGGTTTTTATGTAGTTATTTGTGTCTTGTGTACAGTTTTGCATGCTTTTCGTGAATTCTGGACTGTGATTAGGTTGTCAGTTTTCCTTCACTTCATTGATACTCTGATTGGTTGGATTCCTTGCTCTTCTTTGCTTGGAAGATAATCATGATGTTTGAGAGTTGAATTGATTGAGACCGATTACCTGTGTGAGATTTGAGACATTTGGTGATCTTTCTTGTGTGGTATGTCTTTGGACTGCTTGCACATTTGCCTTAGCTTGACTCTGTTGATAATTCTTGATTCATGCGCATGTTTGAAAATGATAAAGGCATTTTGTTGATTGAGCCTCTCTAGCCAGATAGCCTACCCTATTATGATCTCTTTGTTAGCCCATTTGAGCCTATACTTCCCCCATTTCTTTGTTTTGAAGCTCATACAATAGCCTAAGTGAAAATCCATGATCACCTGAACCTTAGGAATTTTGAGCTTTGGAATTATTTTGGGAATAAGTGTGGTCTCTTAGGAGTTGCAGATGAATTGGCTAGTGAGTCCTCTTCTTGCGGTTACACTGTAAATATCATGTATCTTGTCTTTTGAATTGTGTGTTGAATAGAAAAAAAAGAGACAAAATGAAGAAAAAAAAAGAAAAAAAAAGAGAAAATACAGAAAAATTTTTGTGAATAATGGAGTCATAAAGAGGATGGAATTAGATGTTGTGGGTGTGTTTGAATGTGTTTACACTTATTCCCCATTGCTCCTCTATTCCTTATGGTTTGTAGCTTCTTATCCAGATGTATCCTTCCCTGTCCTTGGCCCCATTACAACAATGAAAAGACCTTTTGATTTGAACATGCGTATGTGTTTGAGTGTTGATATTAGAGGCTTGCCAAGTCTGTTTGTGTTTGCTTTCTTGAGTGCATTGAGTGACATTGATTTACCTTAGACACTTGAGAGAAACACTGATAGTGTGCATCTGTGAGGCTCTGTTGCTTTTGATTCATCTCTTGAACTGATTGACTGTTTTCCATGTATTGAACTGCTTGGATGATTCTGTGAGTATCTACTTTCATTCACTCTGTGTGGGATTCTGCCTATTCCTTTCATTGTCCAGATTTTGTGAGAGCTGTGTGATTCTGTTTCTGTTTTGTGAGTCTTTGTCATCTATCTGTTGAGTTTGTCACCTCCCTGATGTATGAGTTGTTCCCTAGTTTACGTCTTGGTTTTGCCCAGGAGTGCAAAAGACTAAGTGTGGTCTATTTTGATGAGTCGTTATTTCTTGAACTATATTTAGTTTATTGCACTTAAATAAACCAGGGAATTGTGTTTAATTGTCTGTTATTTCCCCGTTTTCCGAATTCTGCTTAATTTGGTCAAAAATTCGTATTTTCGCTAATTTGGATTTTTTGAGCTGATTAATTGCATTTGTGGGTGCAGGGAAATTTTGGAAATATCATTTGGAGAATTAGGATGTGGCGTGACACATTAAAGACTCAACATTTAGTCATTTAAATTTTAATTAAAGTTGTAATTTCGTTTTCTAGAAGTGTTAATTAGAATTAGGTGTTTTTGGGCCCTTTTAGGGGTAATTTTGTAAAAGCCCACTTTGTAGGACATGTGGCTTTTAGTCTAGGGTTTTATTTTATTGTGGAGCCCATCATTTGAAGGTCATTCTCGGTCATATGGGAAGAGAATACCTAGCACACACTAGCCACTTTCATTTTCACGTTTTTGGCTCACTTTCTCTAGGTTTTCATGTATGAAGACACTCTCATGGAGCTTGCGATGGGGTTTTCGGTTTTGGCTATATGAATGAACAAAGTTGCAGATTTTATTCTTCTCTTGTTTAATTTTAGTTGGCTTGGCTTGCTAGAAGCAAAAGACCGTCCATTTCTCTCTTCATTTGCTTGTTCTTTGAAGTTGGAAGCTTGAGTTTTGAAGCTTTTCTTTGCATTTTCGTGGTGGTTCTTGGGTTTGAACGAAGTTATATTTCCGTTTTCCTCTCCATTTGCTGCAGTACTCACGGTTTTCCTTGCATTTTACTTGGTTGGATGATGAAAATGGAGTTCTAGGTGAGTTTTGGGTTGAAGAGAGCTTAAGGTGTTGTGTGGGTGTTGTGGGTTTGCATCTTTCCTTCCATATTTTGGTTTGGATGTTTGAAACCAGTTTGGAACCAAAGTTTGATGTGTTATTGTGGCTGGACAGTGCTGGAGTTGAAGGGTAAGTTATTATTTTCGTTTTTGCATAAGAGCTTGAAGAAATGGAAGATTGGGTTAAGTTGAAGTTGTAAGACCCATGAAAAATGTTTATTTTAATAAATAATAGTAAATTTGAGCATTATTATTAGTCATAATAATTTTAATGAATAGTAAAAAGTGAATAGTGAATAATGAATAGTAAAAAGTGAATAGTGAATAGTGAATAGTGAATAGTAAAAACGAAAAAAAAAATAATAATGAGAGGATAAGATTCTCTAAGTTGCATATTAAGGAGAGGATATGATTTACAAGTGGTTTTGCAATTGGTGATTAAAATATTTATAAAATAATATTAAAATAATAAATAATACAAAAAAATAATAATTTGAATAGTAAAATTTTTTAACTATAAATAGCCATAACGGGGAGGGCTAAAATTTACACCAAAAACTCTTAGAATTTTGAGAGAAAGAGATAGTGAGAGGAAATTTTGTTGGAAAGAGGAGACTCTAGAAGATTCGAAAACAAATTCTAAGCAGAAAACTAGGTAAGGGGAGCTATCCTTGTGCCTTTTTCTGTTCTTGTTTGATATATGGAATTATTGTTTTTATTTATGTGTTGACTGTGAAATTGCTTTTGTGATGATACCTGTATCTATTAATTATGTGATTTGATTCTATTTTTTTGTGTTAATTTATGATTATCATTTGATCTTGTTATGATTATGGAAGGATGAGAAGTTGTTTAACGGGCTCTGCCGAATTCAACTTCTTATTTCCCTAATATGTTATTATTTCTTCATTTACCTTTATTTATTTATTTTTGTAAACTTTTGGAAGGATGAGAAGTTGTCTACCAGGCTCTGCCGAATTCAACTTCTTATTTCCCCAATACGATATTATTTCTTTAAGTTTTTATTTATTTATATTTATTTATTTTGCAATTTTGGAAGGATGAGAAGTTGTCTAACTGGCTCTGCCGATGCAACTTCTTATTTCCCCAATAAGTTTATTTTATTTATTTTACGTTTATTCATTTCTTTTACAATTTTTTTATTACTTACTTTATGTTTATTTATTTCTTTAACACTTTTATTTACTTTAGCTTATTTAATTCTTTTGTATTTTTACTTATTTCTTTTATGTTTATTTATTTCTTTTACATTTTTTGAAGGATGAGAAGTTGTCTAATTGGCTCTGCCGAATTCAACTTCTTATTTCCCCAAAATATTTATATTTTGCATTATGAATTTATTTTAGGTTTAATAGGTTCGGAGGTCCCTATATTTGAGGGTTTGTTTCAATTGGGTCCTCCAATTTTGGAAGTGATCAATTAGGTCCCTAATTTTGTCAATTTGAATCAATAAAAGCTTTTCAGTTAATGACGTGAAGTTTTTGAACATGTGGCACGCTGACGCTTCCAGGTGGCACCATTTCAAGTGCATAGGTGGATTATAAAAGGGTGAAATCCCTTTTAATTTAAGGATTTCACCTTTAAATACACCCTTTTAATTTAGGGATTTCATCCTTTTATAATCCACATATGCACTTGAAACGGTGCCACCTAGAAGTGTCAGCGTGCCACATGTTCAAAAACTTCACGGCGTTAACTGCATTTAACGGAAAGCTTTATTTTGTATAGCTTCACAGCGTGCCAAATATTGGGACCTCTGAACCTATTAAACCTTTATTTTATAACGAAGTTATTTTGTATAGCTTTATTTATTTTGTGATATTCATTTTGTTTGATGGCGGTAAGAAATGAATGTTATGATGTTGGATATAAAAAAAAATTGTTGAGCGTAATGAGAGTGTGGTAAAGAGTGGGAAATCCTTACCGAAGATCCATCTTGAGAAGTTGGACAGAGTAGGAAGGATGTAGCTTCAGTGGTTGTATTTATATCCGAAGATCCACTTTGGGGGACAGAGTAGGATATGATGTATCTGAGTAAAGTACCACTGTAAGCGTATAACCTATTCAGAGTTCGATATTCATACGATTATTTGACTGGGTTGAGTTTATGATGATCATGGTGTGTTTATTGTATTATAAAGAGATTTGATTTATAAGTTAGATATTATGTTATTAATCTAAATATATCATATTACTTTGTGTCAATACCCAATTTCGTCTGGATAGTCAAATAAGTAAATAATGATTAAATTTATTTTTCTCTATTTATTTTATTTTATTTCTATTTTTCGTTATTTTGTTTTTATTCTAATTTTATTTTGTTTTGTTATTGAATTATACTATCTTATTTTATTTTTATGTTGTTTTACTTTTTTATTTTAATTTTTGTTTAGAGTGTCTATCTTATTCAATTTGTACCTTAGTCTTATTATTCATTTTTATTTTTATCTTCCTTTACTTAAAAAAAAAGGAAAAAGAGAAAACGAAAATAGATGAAGAAAAAAGAAGAAACAAAAACAAAAAAACTAAAGTCAAAGTTGTTCCTCCTGCGCGATACAAAGCATCAGGCGTAAGGCTTACCACCTACGAAGTTACACAATTATGCTCAAAATGTATATATGCTATGGCAGTGAGAAAAGTCTTGGGTCTTCCTTACTAAATTTTTTTTAAGCAGAATCACAATATTACATCAAAGAGGAAAGGAAATTTGAATCAACTTGGATAATTTATCCAATTTAAACGAAAAAAAGAAAAGGACAAGGGGGAGATCCTAAGGGATATGCCTTGATGATTCAGAAAACAGAGAGTGAAGCAGT
This sequence comes from Vigna mungo, assembly GCA_036885675.1. Taxonomy (NCBI): domain Eukaryota; kingdom Viridiplantae; phylum Streptophyta; class Magnoliopsida; order Fabales; family Fabaceae; genus Vigna; species Vigna mungo. Next base: position 35,040,536 of record CP144700.1, read on the forward strand.
ACAACATGGAGGGTTCCCAGTAAGCAGTATAGAGTGGGGTTTTGGTTTTGGAATTGGCTTCATCACGGGGCAGAGGGGGGAGAGGTCTGATTTTTACCACGCCTTAGAAAGAACCTTGACCGAGGATTCACCTCATATGCCATTATCACAACCATATTTAACATCTTAGAAGCCACAACATCACAGAGGGAGCACAAGATCGGGGGGCGGGGGGAGAGAGAGCACATATCCATCAGAGAAAGAGAACACTATTGGAATCCAACACCTCACTTTGAACCTCACTATCAGAACTATACTCAGAGGACAAGATTATCATAGCAAGAAGTCCCCGAGGATATCATTACCACTTGTCTAAGGGAACCAAAGAAAGGAGAGCCAAAAGGAAAAACCTTGAAGCTGCGGAGGAGTCTTGTAGCTGCGGAGGTAAGTTCTCATATGCCTATACTTAAGCTTTCTGCCTCCTTATGCATGCTTGTAGTGATTATGCGTATGCTGTCCCATACTTAAGCTATTTGTTTCTTGGCTTATGCGCATGCTCTCCTCCCCTGTTATATGTCTCTGTTTTATGTTTGGACGGGACTGAATGATGATCAGTATGTATAGTTACGTTTATGTTCTTCGTGGCTTCATCCGTTAATCAAGACTGCACCCAAAATGCAGTTTCAATGCCTTCAAATTTCATCAGGTTTAGCTAGCAATAGAAGATAGGCATACAAACTTCAGTACCATTTATTTGTGTCCAGAAAATACTTAAAAAAAAGAAAACAGAAGCAGAGCCATAGACACATTCTTATGTTGTTTCTCAAACAAAAATAAAGAGGAGCAGATTTTCTCTCTAGCAAACCGTAGGCTCCCCTCAATCTATGTTGTAGCCATCTTTCATCGGCGAACCACTGAACAAACATGGCTTCACCATATACCTTCATACCCCCACCATAGGAAGACTTGTGAAACTGGAAAAGAAATTGCATCCATAAATGAACTTATTCTCCTCAACCACAGATACCATACATGCTCATTTCAACTCACCATGATATGTCACTTGCATTGCATAAACAAGCTAGAATCAGATTACAAATTCCAGACCATTTTATTCAAAATATGCCCTCTCGAGTAAACCACCACCATTCATCCTTTTGCTGTAATCATCGACTGTTTCACCTAATCTCATGTCTCGCTTTAAATCATTGATGGCCGTCGGGTCGCGCTTCCTGACCTCTACCGCATAATCGCATTCCATCGATGAAACAAATCCCCATTCTATAAGGAAGGAGGGAAAACAACTTAAGAGTAAAAACATATATAAAATCTCATCAATGTGAGATTCCAACCAAAACAGAGTGGGAAAAGAGTGTGAATAAGAACAAGAGAGATTAAAGCACTGCTGTTTCGTTTCTGATTCCGATTATGAAGATGAAGAATTAGTTGAGGGCTCGCTGCTCGACTCGAATGGATATCAAGTTTCATCCGAAGAGGAGAAAAAGATTCTCATTGACAGTGACTCACGGTAGCCGGCGACGGTCTCGATGGTGAACGGTGGTTCTGCTGGTACCTGACCTGCAACGGCAGTGGCAGAGAGGTGCTGGCAGACGATATTCGAGGGAAAAAAAACCTCCAACGGCTAGTACGAAAGAGAAAAGAAGGAGGGGAGAGTGGCTATTCGACGCCACGGCTGGTGGCGGCTTTGGTAGCGTCCGGTGTCGCCGTTGATGTCCTTGGTTGGACGGGAGGGTAAATGCGGTGGCTGGTCAGAATTTCTGGTGGCAGTGTGCAGGCGGAGGAGGCGCATCTATCCTTGGGTTGCGTTTGGAGGAGAGAGTCTAGGCGTCTCTGGATCTGCATGTGTGTGAATGAGAGGCTAGGGAAGGAACCCCTAATTTCTGAAAGAAGCCTTGGGCCAGACTCAGTTCCTTTCCCTTTTCCCTTTTTCTTTTAAAAAAAAGAAATATAATAAAAACCTTTTCCCTTTTGCACCCCCGTTTCTCACTTGGACACCCCACTCCTTTTCCAGCTGGGCTTTGAGCTCCTATTCTCAATTGCACCCCCATTTTTCATCTCGACATCCCATATCCTTTTTGTGTGTTTTTCGGGCTTAGGCCCATTTCCATTTCTGCAAACTTTTTTTATTTGCTTTACTTACTTGATGCACCTCTGTTTTTATTATAAGTCTATGTTTGTCTAGCTTTCTTTTGTGCACCTCATAATTACTAGTTCTACCCATGTTGTATATTTTATGACTTTTATCTACTTGTTTATTTAGATATTATTATATTTTGAAAAAAAATAATAAAAAAAAATTAAAAAATATACAAAAAATTATTTTTAAGGTTTAAGCACGTGTGTGATCGCACGCATCGTCCTCGTGCTAATACCTTTTCTTCTTTTATAAAAATTTAAAAAAAATTGTTTTAGATGTTTAAGCACGTGTGTGATCGCACGCATCGTCCTCGTGCTAGGACCCTTTCTCTCTTTATAAAATTAAAAAATATGTTTTAAAGGTTTAAGCACGTGTGATTGCACGCATCGTCCTCGTGCTAAGACCTTTTCTCTCTTTATAAAATTAAAAAATATGTTTTAAAGGTTTAAGCACGTGTGTGATCGCACGCATCGTCCTCGTGCTAAGACCTTCTCCCCTTTCATAAATTTATCAAATACGTTTTAAAGGTTTAGGCACCTGTGTGATCGCACGCATCGTCCTCGTGCTAAGAACCTTTTCCCTTTTTTATAAAAATACCAAAAAATATAAAATCTTCAAAAATCAAAAAGATTTTCAAACAACAATCAAACTTTCAGCTAGAACTACGTAACCCTGATTTCTCACTTTGAGAATACGTAGGAGCGAGGTCAATCCTTGTCGGGCACAAAAAAATAAAAAAATATATTTTGTTTTCTTTAGAGTTTATCTTTTTTAGGGGAAATTAAACATTTTGCAAACCACATCTTTATTTGTGAATTTAATTAAAGGCACTGCCTTAGGGTAGGCGTTGTGGGGTGCTAATACCTTTCCCGCACGTAACCGACTCCCGAACCTAGAATCTGGTTCTTGTAGATTGTGCCTTATCATTTTTATGGTTTTTCCGTAGTTTTCCAGAATAAACTATGGTGGCGACTCCCAAATCTCTTTCTCCAAACTCGTTCTTTTTTGGATCGTCATGCCGTCACGATTTTCGGTTGCGACAGATGGCGACTCCACTGGGGACCGCTAGAGAGTCAAGCCATTTAATTAGATGCGCGAATTCGATGTGGTTTTGCTTTGTGTTTTTTCTTCCCCTTTCTTTTTTATGTTTAATGTTTGAAATAATTGCATGTGAACCGTTGAATATTGAACCCTAGGGTAGAGAAGATTCTATATCTGCATGGGAATCTTCTGGTTGTTTTGCAGGTGAGGGTTTGGGTATGCATCGCATTCTCCCTTCACACACACACTTTGTGCATATCATGAGTGGGGCCCTATACTCAGGTTTAAGCGTAACTTAGAATTAGAGGACTTGTGTAGCGGTGTCACTCTGGGATGTACTTCCTGTCTGGCTATCGTGAGGACTCCAACTAGAGTCTGTTCTCTTCACTTGTGTCTCCTCATCTAGTTGATTACTCGACTATTGCGGAGATACTGTGGAGGGAGCCAAAGCTCTAGTGACCATTGACCGTTAGGTTCAAGGAACCATCCTGGTGAGGTTGCATATACTTGACTTTCGATCCGAAACATTGAACCTCTATTAGGGCACAAAGGGAGAAATGTATATTCTTGTAACTCTCACACGGTTGGTTCTTTTTGAAAATAATGTTTGGATATTATGCATGCATCACGCTTCATCTTCATTTTTTCCTTTGGTAACATGCCGGTTTTAGGAGAAATCACAAATTTGTCTACTTAATATCATACCTGATGGAAGTTGATGCAAGATCCAATGCCACACAACAGCCCGATTCTGCCTTATTGATTTAGGCAAGGTATTGAACTGAGTTTTCTTTAAATGAAAGATGTGGGATGTTCGTTTGGCACCGACTTGTGTTAATTTCCATCAGTAATATCATCGTGATCTTGTGGTTTCCACCTATCACTAGCATGCATGCATCACATTTTCTTGTGTTTAGCATATTTCATTTTCATCTAATTTGAATTAATTAAAATAATAGAGAGCATAAAAGTGAGGAAAAACAACGGCAAAAATTCCACGACATCCTTACAGGACCCGGGCTAATTCAAGAATTATGGAAGACTGGGAGGAAGCGCACGAAGTTGTCAAAGCCGATATCGGCCAACTGAAGGACTAGATTGGCCAGATCCTTGCTGCCCTAGAGTCTCTAAAGACTGCAGGAGAATCCTCGTCGGCGCGGGTCGAGGGGAATGCTCACACTTATCCCCCATTGTTCAACGCTGCGAGCCAATTAGTTCCTTTCCCACTGTATGGGTTGCCCCCAGATTATACTCCTCCCGTAGGAGAATACTCAGAGGCGGAACATGCCACATTCTCATTTCCCATAACTGTTAATGTATCGCCAATTGGCACTCAGGGACCTGTCTCAGTGTCAGCTCCCATGGTGGGTACGAGAATGAGTGAGACCAACATAGCTGAAGGAATACGGGTGACCCCAGTACTGCATTTGGTTGATAAGGAGGATTCTTCGGCCGGAGCTGCACCGCATACCACGATGGTTGGGGGAATTAATAGCCTCATTGGAGCTACGGGTAGGCTAGAGAGTCTGGAGGCAAGATTGAGAGTTGTTGAGGGGTTTGAAAGCTATGGGTTTGGGGATGTCGCCAGATTGAGTTTGGTTCCGGGTTTGAAAATCCCGCCTAAGTTCAAGGCGCCGGAGTTTGAAAAGTATAAGGGTAACACTTGCCCTAAAAGCCATGTGACCATGTACTGCAGAAAGATGGCCGCATATGCTTATGATGAGCAGCTACTCATCCACGTTTTCCAAGAAAGTTTGGCTGGGGTAGCGTTGAACTGGTACACCCACCTGGAGCCATCTCGAATTCGTTGCTAGGCGGATCTGGCTGACGCCTTTGTGAAACAGTACGTGTACAACACGCATGTTGCACCAGACCGTCTGCAGCTGCAGAATATGACAAAAAAGGACAATGAAACATTCAAAGAGTATGCCCAACGATGGAGAGAGTTAGTCGCGCAAGTCGAACCACCTTTGTATGACAAGGAGATGGTGGCAATGTTTGTGAATACGCTCCAGCCACCCTTTTATGAACACATGGTTGGGAATGTGTCTACCAATTTTGCTGATATCATCACAATAGGCGAAAGGATAGAAATCGGGTTGAAGAATGGGAAAATTGCGCGTAGCCCGTCCGCGGATACAAGCTCTAAACCACCCAGTTTTAATCCGGGAAAGAAGAAGGAAGGGGATGTGTATGCAGCATCGGCAGTGCCCGTGTGGAGAGGTCAAGCTCCCACTTATAACTATCGACCATATTTAAGCCAACCTTCCTATGTTGCGAATGCCTCGTTTTCTCATTAAAGTAGGCCACGACAACAACAAGGGTATTATCCACCACAGCGCATCCCATCCGAAAATTGGGGGCTGGGGCGAACGCGAGCCCAATTCTGAATGTGGGTCAAAATACCAACCCAAGGAGGAATCGATTTGTTAACTTCACCCCTATCCCTATTACATACGCGGAGTTGTTACCTAACCTGGTCGAAAAGGGCTTGGTCGCCATTTTCCCGATGAAGCCTGTACAACCTCCATACCCTAGGGGTTATGATGCAAATGCCAAGTGTAGTTATCATGGGGGAGGCGTTGGTCACTCGACCGAGGGATGTATGACTTTCAAATATAAAGTACAAGCTCTAATCGACTCTGGGTGGCTAAAGTTTCAAGAAGATAAACCTAGTAGTGAGGCCAATCCACTGTCTGGACATGGGGGCACCTCGACAAACGCCATCAAAAATGAAGGATGAAGATGGATCTGAAGGCTCAAGCTTCGTGTGGGCCTACTCCCATATGCGCAACTCAACAATTAGGAGATTCTGAATTTACCTGTGATGCTTTTGAATAACATGTAATAGTTTTAATTAATCCTATAGCTTTCCCCGGGGCTTTAGGATTCAAAACTTACGGGTTGAAGTTTTTAGTTTATGCTCAGCGTGATAATCAAATCGTGTTTGATTGTGTTTTATCGTCATTTGGCATCCCTCATCTTTTCTCTTGTTTATTTATTCCTTTTTCGCAAATTTAAATAATGCAGATATGACAGCGAATGTTTTGAAAATAACAATGTCAATATTCCCAATGTTAAGCACCCTATTAATAATACGGAAGATGATTATGAAGATGATTCAAAACCCTCTCCAGAACTTTGAGATTAGTGGAACAAGGGTCTAAAGAGATAAAACCTCACCAGGAAGATGGGATGTTTATGGAAACCCAGTTAGAGGAAGCTGAGTGGGTTCAGGCCTGATTCAACCAGCTCAATCTCGTTGAGGAAAAAAGGTCAACAGTTGTGTGCAATGGACAACTATGCCAAGGAAGAATGAAGAAGGCATTCGACAAAAAGAAGCATCCAAGGGAGTTTCATGAGGACGAGCCAGTATGAGAAAAGGTTTTGCCCATTCAAAAAGATTAGACGCAAATGGACTCCAAACTACGAAGGGTCGCCCATGGTGAACAAAAGCATTCTTTGGTGGAGCACTAATTCTCAAAGGGATGAATGGAGAGGGGTTACCGTCACCGGTTTATTCCGATACGGTCAAAAAGGTTCTATGCATAATGATTCCGTGATAGGGGATGCTATTAAGGGATATCGACGTTGTCTTTAAAGCTTGTTGTAATCTGTGATCTCATTCGTAATTTTTGTTTACACTTGTTTTGAAATACTGCATGTCGCGCTAAGCTTTTAGGTGAATAAAAGTAAAAAATGATGAAAAATAATTAAACGCATGTCGGTAAAAGCATCACGGGTATATTCGGTCGACTCAAGCTCGGTTCTGGTGGATGTCGTGGAAAACAAAACGAAAAAACAAGAAAAAGAAGTGAAAAAGAAAAGACACATGTTGATTTCGTTGTCAATAAAGTTGTCCAGGGCATAGTACTTTCGAAAAGCAAAAACAAACAAAAAAGTTTTGAAAAATACCGGTGTTGAGCCCTTTCCTGATTCAAGGTTTTGGGGGTAACCGGTGTTCTTTTCCTGAAAAAAGCATTTGCATTCATACTACTCGAACCCATAACCTTTTTATTTCCCCTCAAAACAAAGGATTGTTACGTATGCAATACTGGGGCAGTTTTCATTATGGTACGTGTGCCCAATGATCTGTTGATCGGGGAGATAAAAAATAAAAATAAAAAATAAAAAGAAAAAAAGAAGAAGAAAAAAAGACAATGAAGTTGATGTGTCAACCACTACAGAGTTTTGTTTCAGGTTTAAGGTCATGAGAAAGTAAGGCAAGCAAGCTTCAGAGTGACGCGTGGCCATTTTGTTTCTTTCATCCAAATAAAAGAAATTTATCCAATTGCACCCTCTTTGAGCCAAAAGTCATAATTATTTTCATCACCCTGATCATTGGGATATCGATGTCAACATAAAAGGGTACATCAAGGGCATCCAATATCAAGGGGAAAATTTATGGAAAAAAACAGAAATGAAAAAGAAAAGTATCATAAAGGGCCACAACAGGGGCACTGAGTCGAATAAACTAAATGGAAAGAAAGAAGAAAAAAACAAAATGAAAAGGGAAAAAAACGAACAATGAAAAATAAAAGGGTGCTTGAATTTTCAAATCCCTGGAGGCCTGTTGACTTGACACCTTGGAGATGATTCTTGTTAAACTAATTTAACCTTCAAACACTTATTTGGGCCTTCATTATCCGTTTCTTTTATAACCCTTTGCCTTTCAGCCACGATATAAGCTCATTAAAGTCCACGCCGACTCAAGAATGTTTGTCTTGATCTCTCTCACGAACTTAACTCTGGAACAAAATGATGTGACAAATGACACAATCACAAAAAAAAACATTGAAAAGACAAAAAGATGAGAAGTCTCCCTGTCAAACGAGAATCGCTAAACTGGGGCAATCCTTCCTACCCAAACCTTTCCACCTCTCCAAATCACATTTACCATGCGCAACTAAATTGGGGCAATCCTTCCTACCCAAACCTTTCCACCTCTCCAAATCACATTTACCATGCGCAACAAAATTGGGGCAATCCGTGCGAGCCATGCATGTTTAGATATTAACAAGACCTCCCCAAGTGAGGAAATTTCAAATGCTAATTTAGCCATCTACCTTTCGTACCCATTTTCTACACCTTCTCGGGTTCAAGCTAGTTTGGTTTGCAAAAAGCGTTAAAGGGAATTTGAACCCTGGTTACGCTCTTTTCCTTTTCAACAAAGGACTCAGTGTCTCTCGACATTATCTTCAACGAATGCATTTCGAATGTACATCGAGCTCGACGACAATATTGACAACAAGTTTCAAACATGGAATTTCAAAAAATATGAAAAAATGAAATGAGTGAAAAACGACAAAAAGAGAGAATGAAACAAACGTCTCATATGTACATGCATCATCATGACATTACATTATACCTCTCAAAAAGCAAGGAAATTGTTCAAAAAATCTCAATGTTTTGCTCAGTGTTTACCAACGTTGCTTCAAAAAATTGAATCCAAGTTTTTCTTCTATGACAACTAATGATCACTCTCATTCATCCATAGGGTTTGTACACCCTCCACGAGGTTAGTACACCTCTCATCCTTCATCCATAGGGTTAATACACCCTCCACGAGGTTAGTACACCTCATATCATTCATCCATAGGGTTTGTACACCCTCCACGAGGTTAGTACACCTCACATCCTTCATCCATAGGGTTAGTACACCCTCCACGAGGTTTGTACACCTCATATCATTCATCCACAGGGTTGGTACACCCTCCACAAGGTTAGCACACCTCGCATCATTCATCTGCAGGGTTGGTACACCCTCCACGAGGTTAGTACACCTCGTATAATTCATCCACAGGGTTGGTACACCCTCCATGAGGTTAGTACACCTCACATCATTCATCCATAAGGTTGGTACACCCTCCACGAGGTTAGTACACCTCATATCATTCATCCATAGGGTTGGTACACCCTCCACGAGGTTAGTACACCTCACATCATTTTTTCCATAGGATTAGTACACCCCCACGAGGTTGGTACACCTAACATCATTCATCCATAGGGTTGGTACACCCTCCGCGAGGTTAATACAGCTCACATTATTCATCCATAAGGTTGGTACACCCTCCGTGAGGTTAGTACACCTCACATTATTCATCCATAGGGTTGGTACACCCTCCACGAGGTTAGTACACCTCACATTATCCATCCATAGGGTTGGTACATCCTCCACGAGGTTAGTACACCTCACTTTATTCATCCATACGGTTTGTACACCCTCCACAAGGTTTGCACAGCTCATTTATCTTAGGTCCACTTTTATCTTATACTTTTTGTTTTTCTTCTGCAATATTGGCCCTCTGCTTCGCAATGGTCAAATTTAAGTCTTTCTTCTGCGATTTTGGCCCTCTACAAGGCAATGGTCAAATCTAGGTTTTAGTTTGTTATCGGCCCTCTGCTTCGCAATAGCCAAATTTAAGTTTTTCTTCTGCGATATTGGCCCTCTGCAATGCAATGGTCAAGTATAGGTTTCTGTTTTGGTGAATCGCCTCTCTGTTTGGTCAGTGTACATATTTGAATAAGTTATTCTCCTTCATTCTCCTTGAAACCCAGACGAAATTAGTATTTCTGTCTTTACTTATCTTTTACTCTGATAATATAAAAACTTTGTTTATCATATTATCTAGTAAAATCTAAGTAAAGAGGGGCAGCTGTCAATATCCAATTTCGTCCGGATAGTCAAATAAGTAAATAATGATTAAATTTATTTTTCTCTATTTATTTTATTTTATTTCTATTTTTCGTTATTTTGTTTTTATTCTAATTTTATTTTGTTTTGTTATTGAATTATACTATCTTATTTTATTTTTATGTTGTTTTACTTTTTTATTTTAATTTTTGTTTAGAGTGTTTATCTTATTCAATCTTATTCAATTTTATGTTGTCTTATTATTTATTTTTATTTTTATCTTCCTTTACTTAAAAAAAAAGAAAAAAGAGAAAACGATAATAGATGAAAAAAAAAGAAGAAACAAAAACAAAAAAACTAAAGTCAAAGTTGTTCCTCCTGCGCGATACAAAGCATCAGGCGTAAGGCTTACCACCTGCGAAGTTACACAGTTATGCTCAAAACGTATACATGTTATGGCAGTGAGAAAAGTCTTGGGTCTTCTTACTAAATTTTTTTTAAGCAGAATCACAATATTACATCAAAGAGGAAAGGAAATTTGAATCAACTTGGATAATTGATCCAATTTAAACGAAAAAAAAGAAAAGGACAAGGGGGAGATCCTAAGGGATATGCCTTGATGATTCAGAAAACAGAGAGGGAAGCAGTACAACATGGAGGGTTCCCAGTAAGCAGTGCAGAATGGGGTTTTGGTTTTGGAATTGGCTGCATCACGGGGCAGAGGGGGAGAGGTCTGATTTTTACCACGCCTTAGAAAGAACCTTGACTGAGGATTCACCTCATATTCCCATTATCACAACCATATTTAACATCTCAGAAGCCACAACATCACAGAGGGAGCACAAGATCGGGGGGGGGGGGGAGAGCACATATCCATCAGAGCAAGAGAACACTATTGGAATCCAACACCTCACTTTGAACCTCACTATCAGAACTATACTCAGAGCACAAGATTATCATAGCAAGAAGTCCCCGAGGATATCATTACCACTTGTCTAAGGGAACCAAAGAAAGGAGAGCCAAAAGGAAAAGCCTTGAAGCTGCGGAGGAGTCTTGAGGCTGCAAGTCTTGAAGCTGCGGAGGTAAGTTCTCATATGCCTATACTTAAGCTCTCTGCCTCCTTATGCATGCTTGTAGTGATTATGCGTATGCTGTCTCATACTTAGGCTATTTGTTTCTTGGCTTATGCGCATGCTGTCCTCCCCTGTTATATGTCTCTGTTTTATGTTTGGACGAGAATGAATGATGATCAGTACGTATAGTTACGTTTATCTTCTTCGTGGCTTCATCCGTTAATCAAGACTGCACCCAAAATGCAGTTTCAATGCCTTCAAATTTCATCAGGTTTAGCTAGCAATAGAAGATAGGCATACAAACTTCAGTATCCATTTATTTATGTCCAGAAAATACTTAAAAAAAAAGAAAACATAAGCAGAGCCATAGACACATTCTTATGTTGTTTCTCAAACAAAAATAAAGAGGAGCAGATTTTCTCTCTAGCAAACCGTAGGCTCCCCTCAATCTATGTTGTAGCCATCTTTCATCGGTGAACCACTCAACACACATGGCTTCACCATATACCTTCATACCCCCACCATAGGAAGACTTGTGAAACTGGAAAAGAAATTGCATCCATAAATGAACTTATTCTCCTCAACCACAGATACCATACATGCTCATTTCAACTCACCATGATATGTCACTTGCATTGCATAAACAAGCTAGAATCAGATTACAAATTCCAGGCCATTTTATTCAAAATCTGCCCTCTCGAGTAAACCACCACCATTCATCCTTTTGTTGTAATCATCGATTGTTTCCCCTAATCTCATGTCTCGCTTTAAATCATTGATGGTCGTCTGGTCGCGCTTCCTGACCTCTACTGCATAATCGCATTCCATCATCCTGTCTCCTTTCCCTGTCCTCGATGAAACAAATCCCCATTCTATAAGGAAGGAGGGAAAACAACTTAAGAGTAAAAACATATGTAAAATCTCATCAATGTGAGATTCCAACCAAAACAGAATGGGAAAAGAGTGTGAATAAGAACAAGAGAGATTAAAGCATTGTTGTTTCGTTTCTGATTCCGATTATGAAGATGAAGAATTAGTTGAGGGCTCGCTGCTCGACTCGAATGGATATCAAGTTTCATCCAAAAAGGAGAAAAGGATTCTCATTGACAGTGACTCACGGTGGCCGGCGACAGTCTCGATGGTGAACGGTGGTTCTGGTGGTACCCTGACCTGCAACGGCAGTGGCAGAGAGGTGGTGGCAGACGATGTTCGAGAGAAAAAAACCCCCAACGGCTAGTACGAAAGAGAAAAGAAGGAGGGGAGAGTGGCTATTCGACGCTGCGGCTGGTGGCGGCTTTGTTAGCGTCCGGTGTCGTTGTTGATGTCCTTGGCCGGACGGGAGGGTAACTGCAGTGGCTGGTCGGAATTTCTGGTGGCAGTGTGCAGGCGGAGGAGGCACATCTATCCTTGGGCTGTGTTTGGAGGAGAGAGTCTAGGTGTCTCTGGATCTACATGTGTGTGAATGAGAGGCTAGGGAAGGAACCCTTAATTTTTGAAAGAAGCCTTGGGCCAGACTCAGTTCCTTTCCCTTTTCCCTTTTTCATTTAAAAAAAGAAATATAATAAAAACCTTTTCCCTTTTGCACCCCCGTTTCTCACTTGGACACCCCACTCCTTTTCCAGCTGGGCTTCGAGCTCCTATTCTCAATTGCACCCCCATTTTTCATCTCGACATCCCATATCCTTTTTGTGTGTTTTTCGGGCTTAGGCCCATTTCCATTTCTGCAAACTTTTTTTATTTGCTTTACTTACTTGATGCACCTCTGTTTTTATTATAAGTCTATATGTTTGTCTAGCTTTCTTTTGTGCACCTCATAATTACTAGTTCTACCCATGTTATATATTTTATGACTTTTATCTACTTGTTTATTTAGATATTATTATATTTTGAAAAAAAAAATAAAAAAAAATAAAAAAAAATATTTAAAAAATATACAAAAAATTATTTTTAAGGTTTAAGCACGTGTGTGATCGCACGCATCATCCTCGTGCTAATACCTTTTCTTCTTTTATAAAAATTAAAAAAAATTGTTTTAAAGGTTTAAGCACGTGTGTGATCGCACGCATCGTCCTCGTGCTAAGACCTTCTCCCCTTTCATAAAATTATCAAATACGTTTTAAAGGTTTAGGCACATGTGTGATCGCACGCATCGTCCTCGTGCTAAGAACCTTTTCCCTTTTTTATAAAAATACCAAAAGATATAAAATCTTCAAAAATCAAAAAGATTTTCAAACAACAATCAAACTTTCAGCTAGAACTACGTAACCCTGATTTCTCACTTTGAGAATACGTAGGAGCGAGGTCAATCCTTGTCGGGCACAAAAAAATAAAAAAAATATATTTTGTTTTCTTTAGAGTTTATCTTTTTTAGGGGAAATTAAACATTTTGCAAAGGTACTGCCTTAGGGTAGGCGTTGTGGGGTGCTAATACCTTCCCCGCACGTAACCGACTCCCGAACCTAGAATCTGGTTCTTGTAGATTGTGCCTTATCGTTTTTTTTTGTTTTTCCATAGTTTTCCAAAATAAACTATGGTGGCGACTCCCAAATCTCTTTTTCCAAACTCGTTCTTTTTTGGATCGTCATCCCGTCGCGATTTTCGGTTGCGACACTTTGTTACAGTAGCTCATCCTTGCTTTATCTGTTGTTTGGTTGTTATGGTTGTGTTGTGTGTTTTCTCTCGGCGATGATCATCTGGTGGGTGTGAGCAGAAAGTGGTGAGACGTCGGTGGAACATGCGTTAGATGGAGGATTGACTAGTGTTTAGCTCTTATGGACGAGATCCCTATTTCAATCGTTTTAAGTTTGGAATGTATTAAGTTTAAATATTGAGTGAGGGTTTGTATAGTGAGGAAAACTTTTATTCCTCGTTTCTATGACTGTTCTATCATATCAAGAATGTAATAACTATATTATAGTTTAATACTATAATTATTGGGATGTTACATTAATGGTATCAGAGTAGTTCTATCCTTAAAGAATCCTATAGGTTATGAGTACCCCATACTTTAGTTGAGTAATCTTAATCGTTACTCCTGATATAGGAGTTATCTCTTCTAGACTAATGGTTTCTATCTTTGGACAGGACCATGGCATCTAGACAATCTCCTCCTTCTTCACCTGCACGTTCTGATATTTCTAATCTAGTGAGGGTAGTGGAATCACTGTGACGACAATGCAACAACAACATAATTCGGCAGTACAACAATTGGAAGCTGCCAAAGTGTCAGCTGAGGCACACCAGAGGCAGTATGTGGAAATGATAAATAATGGCACAAGAGCTTCTACTGGTTCTTATTATACTCCACCAATCCAAGATCAAGAATAGAGTTTAGAGAATTTCCTTCAACACCATCCAGTTAAGTTCGGTGGCAATACCACTGCAGATGAAGCCGATCAGTGGTTCAGAGACATGGAGAGGATTTTCAATACTAAGAGATGTCCTGAGGATAACAGATTGGCTTACACCGAGTATTTTTTATTTGGAGAAGCTAGTCACTGGTGGGGCAGCATGAAGGCAATGTTAGAAAGGAGTGGTACCCCTATCACTTGGGACCTATTCAAGAAAAAGTTCTATGGTGAGTATTTCCCTAACAGTGTAAGATATGCTAAAGAAGTGGAATTCCTTCAGTTAGTTCAGGGGGGAATGTCAGTGAATGAGTATGCAGATAAATTCAAACATCTTATCCGTTTTTACACCCATGATATGGATGAAGAGTGGCAGTGTAGAAAGTTTGAAAATGGGTTAAGAGGAGATATAAAACTGTTGATGACAGGTTTGTGCATCACGAAATTTCCTACATTGGTGGAAAGAGCCTAGATGTTCGAGAAAAGGAAAATAGAAGTAGAAGGACAACAAAGGCAACCACAGGGAGACAGGAAAAAGCCCTATTCTAGACCTTCATTTCAAGGGCCAACGAAGTCTTCATTCCAACCAACGAACCAGGCAGTACCGTATTTCAAGGTGAAAAGCTTCCGTTGTGGAGGACCCCACTACAAGACTGATTGCCCCCAACCAGCTAACCTTGTCAGGTGTTATACATGCGGAAAGGAGGGGCATATTGCTAGGAATTGTACCACTGTTACGGGGTCAAGGTCCCCACAACCGACCAATCAACCTCAACAGAAGAAAGATGTCAAGCCGCAAGTTACAGGCAGAGCGTATGCGATGACTAGGACAGAGGCAGTTGGGCCAGGTAATCTTATCATTGGCAGTTGTATACTGTTTGGGAAACCTTGTTGTGTTTTGTTTGATTCTGGAGCGACACACTCCTTTGTGTCTGATGTTTGTGTGCAAGAGTTGGGGTTGAGTGTTAAGGAGTTGCAGTATGACCTGATAGTGTCTACTCCAGCTTCTGGGCTAATCAAGACATCTCTAATATGTACTAGATGTCCTATATCAGTAGAGGGACGTCAGTTTAGAGTTAATCTTATCTGTTTACCTCTACAAGGTCTAGAGGTAATCTTAGGAATGGATTAGCTAACTTCCAATCACATTCTCATAGACTGCGGTGCAAAGAAATTGTTATTCCCTGAAGTGAAAGAGTTGATGATTCTATCTTCGGGGCAACTGTGGCGTGAAGTACAAGAGAGCTCATGTTGTTTCCTAGTGTTGACACATATGGAAGTAGATAAGAGAGAAAGGAGCATAGATCACTCAGTTGTGCGTGACTTTCTGGATATATTTCCGGAAGATGTGTCAGGATTGCCTCCTCAGAGAGAGATCGAGTTTTCAATTGATCTGGTACTAGGCGTAGGACCAGTATCAATCGCCCCTTATCGAATGGCTCCAGCTGAATTGGCATAATTGAAAAAGCAAATAGAAGAATTACTGGAGAAGCAATTTATCAGACCAAGTGTTTCACCTTGGGGTGCGCCAGTGTTATTGGTTAAGAAGAAAGATGGGAGTTCTAGATTGTGTGTGGATTATAGACAGCAGAATAAGTTGACCATCAAGAACAAGTACCCGTTGCCAAGAATTGATGACTTGATGGATCAGTTGCACGGAGCAACGGTATTTTCAAAAAACGATCTACGGTCAGGTTACCATCAGATTCTGGTAAAGGCAGAGGATGTGCAGAAGACTTCTTTCAGGTCAAGATATGGGCATTATGAATACGTAGTTATGCCTTTTGGTGTAACCAATGCTCCCGCGGTATTCATGGACTATATGAATAGAATATTCAGACCTTTCCTAGATAAGTTTGTCGTAGTTTTCATAGACGACATTCTTATATACTCCAAGACTCGAGAGGAGCACGAGGAGCATCTCCGGACAATACTTGAAGTGTTAAGAGAGAAAAAGTTGTATGCAAAGTTGTCCAAGTGTGAGTTTTGGATGAAAGAAGTGCAATTTTTGGGGCATGTCATATCAGCAGACGGAATCTCTGTGGATCCGGCTAAGGTCGAAGCGGTGCTTCAGTGGGAAAGACCCAAATCCGTAACCGAAATCAGAAGCTTTGTAGGACTAGCAGGATACTACCGTAGATTCATAGAAAAATTCTCCAAAATGGTGTCTCCATTGACGCAATTAACTCGAAAGGATCAACCGTTTGCTTGGACAGATCGATGTGAAGCCACTTTCCAAGAGTTAAAGCAAAGGTTGGCAAGTGCTCTAGTGTTAGTAATCCCTGACACAAGTAGACCTTTCGAAGTATATTGTGATGCTTCTTATCAGGGACTGGGTTGTGTGCTGATGCAGGAAAACAGAGCAGTAGCTTATGCTTCAGAGCAGTATTTCCATTTTGAGCTTTGGCTTTGTTTGAATTTTGCCAAGAATTGTCTTTGACATGGGAGGTCTTTGGTTGTTTATTTTCATTTGGTTTTGCTTACATGGCACATTGGGAGAAACATTCAATATATTGTCCATTTAGGTAGTGGTTTTTAGAGCACTTTTTGCACAATGGTTGTTGGTAGGCTCAACAATTTTGGTGTTGGAGTGTGGATTCCGAAATTTTACTCATGGAAAGAGAGAAGGGAAGTTTTCATTGGGATTATTGAAGCACATGTTTAATTTCCTTGAAGAATGGTGCACATGGGACAAGAAGTCAACTCATTTGGTGGATATTTGAAAGTTAAATTTTGAATTGGTATTTGGAAGAACATGATGCATGGCCATGTGGTTTTCTTTGGCCAATTGGACTTTTAAATTCATTTGTTAATTGCCATTGTGTCAAGTTAATTGCTAGAATTAAATTAGGTTTGTTGGTTTCTTTTGTTTTCAATTAAATTGCTTAAGAGGTTGAGTTTAATGATTTTGAGTTAGTGTTGAGTTTAATGATTTTGAGTTAGTGTTGAGTTTAATTATTTTTAACTGTGTTTGTTAATTTGTTTGTTACAGTGTTTGATGTTTGAATGTTGTCTAAGGTCTTTAATAGTGTTAATTTAATTTCCATGGTAGCTTAAATTAGTTTGGTTGGTCATTGACTATATTGCACTGTTTCCTTGAGATTCTTGAATTATGATTGCCTGTGCACTCTGACTTGGTTAATGTGAATTCTATTTTTGCACTTGCAATTGGGTATATGCTTAGTTGCCCAGTTGGTGTTACATCTTCGCTTAGCTGATGTAACTGAATGGTGTAATTTAGAGTTGATATTAACACTGTGTTCGCTTTTATGAAAACAGGGTTAACCTTCGCTTAGTTGGTTAACTTTGTTGGATTAAAGGTTTGAGTTGCAACCTTATTTTGTTGATCTGTGATTGGAAACATTGCAGTTCAGTTAATGACCAACCTTCTTTAGTTTGTGTTTGAAACCGTTTTCTTTAGATCTGTGTTTACATCTTTGTTTGCATTTGTGTTTTCAAGTTGATTAATCCGCATTCCAAACCCCTTTCACAACCACCCCCCCCCCACTACGTGTTAGACCTGAATCTCGAACCACATTTGGTCCTTGAGAGACGACCTAGGAGTCACTTCCTAGCACTATACTGCATTATTTATGCACATCAAATTTGTGTGGGTTGCGACAGCCCATCAGGCTCTCATTTGACTAACTATTTCTTTTATTCGAGAATAGTAGTCTTTAATGGTCTCACATTCTTTCATTCTTAATAATTCAAACTCTCGTCTTAGAGAATGAA
This sequence comes from Vigna mungo, assembly GCA_036885675.1. Classification (NCBI taxonomy): domain Eukaryota; kingdom Viridiplantae; phylum Streptophyta; class Magnoliopsida; order Fabales; family Fabaceae; genus Vigna; species Vigna mungo. Next base: position 35,058,503 of record CP144700.1, read on the forward strand.
GTTTAACATTGCGTACCTCGTCACTTCCTTGAAACTCCTCTTGTATTATGTTCCAAGCTTGCTTTGCACTGGTGGCACAAATTATCCTTGGAAAAATTGTGTCATCGACTGCTTGTTGAAGAACAAATAAAGCCCTTGAATCCTTCTGCTTGTTTTCCTTCAACTCCTTCTTTTGAGCTGCAGTAAGAGTGGAGATGTCTTCTGGAATAGTGAATCCTTCTTCTATGATGTCCCATAAATCTTGAGAGCGGAAGAATGTCTTCATTTTGACACTCCAAAAATCATAATTTTCTCCTTTGAAAATAGGTACTGGAATTGATGATGTTTGATTAGTAGTAGCCATGAGTTAAGAAAATATTTTGGAACAGAATGAGTTATAGTTTTGTTTGAGGTGGTTGAAAATTTTATCTATGCCTAGTAGATGACCGAACGTAGCTCCGGTACCACTGTTAGTATATTGAGTTTGTGAAAGGAATAGTTGATGAGGTAGAGAAAATGTGGAGATAGTAGAATGTAAAAGTAGTAGTTGGAAAAAGTGTTGGAGTTGTCTTAGTTCTTGTAGATGTTGGCTTCTTGTCTACATATGGTAGATGTTGTCTACATACATCAAATGGTAGAGTTCATGGGGATTTATAGACCCATAGAATATTCTAGAACATGCTAGCCACAACTTATGTGGAATGTTCTAGATTTTTACCTATGTAGAATATTCTTGATTTTTCTTCCTATCTTAGACTTTTCTACAATATTCTAGAACTTGTGTTACATTTCTTTTCTTCTATCTTAGGAGTTTCTACATTATTCTAGAATTTGCATTACACTTTAATATTATTCTATCATAAAATAATATTCTACCTAAACAGAAAATCATAACTACTCATTCCTATTTTATCTCTATCAAATCAAACCAAATATTACTATACCCAAACCTAATAAAATAATAAATCTCTAAAATTTAAATTTATCCCAACAAAGGCTTCTTTAGGGGTGGGTGGTGGTGATGGTGGGAAATGGAATATATCAAGAAAAAAAATATAATGAGATTCTAGAGTGCTCAATGCTGAAATGGTTGAGATCTTGCAGTTCGAAAAAAATTATAATGAGATTGATGAATCTGGTAGGAACGAGGATATTGGTGAAAACAAGGACTTGTTGGGATGAGTATGATTGGGAGGAAATAGAAAGAACTGAGTTGGAGAAGCGTTCTTGTGCGGCTGTTGTATTTGTCGGATCCAGGAGCAACGATAATAGTCTCAGTAATGAAGTGAAGATGAAGCTTCATGGTTATTACCAAATTGCTACACAGGGGGGTCCTTGCCACGAATCCCAGCCATTGACACTGAAGTTCTCTTCTCGAGCAAAATGATAGTTCTCTAATATATATGTTTATTTTTAAAAAATCATAATTTTTTCCTCTAGCTCTGATTTTTAGTTGCTTACAATTACGGGCACTCCATTAGTTTCTTTGTTACGTTTAACTGAGTTATTTCTGCAAGGATTACATGGCCACAAGTTGGGATTATGAGTCCAGAGCAGGAAATGGAGCAATATATCAGCCTTTTATTAGAAAGCATTTCCTATTGGATATCAGAATATCCTTCTGTAAGTGTATTCTCTTTGGTTTCTTTTTGTTCAGTTGGACTTAACGAGACGAAATTTTGTGATGCGGAGCCTACCGTGATTGAATTTTTGTATTTCCTTTTGTAACAGGATAATGTTGAGCCGGCTTCGGAAGATATCCATGCATCTGCAAAACTACCCTCGTGAATTATGATTTGAAGGCATAGATACCACGAGAAAGATATAAATAACCGCGGGAGTTGATTATTCCATTTTGAGTTCCGACGCATAGCAATTGAAAATATTTCCGAATGCAGAATTGATTGGTTTTCAAGAATGTCCCAAGCCATTGGATACTGATAGCATGATAATGGAGTTGGGATCCGAAGGTTTACCATATTTTACCCAAAGCCAAAACGGATGTCCCATATATACGTTTGGCCTTGAAACGGATGTGCGACATCCGTCAACGGATATGCCACATCCATTTATGCATTCTAAAGACTACATAACAGCACGTGATAGACGAAGAACTTGCTAGACGAACGACAATTTGCACCATGCACCACCAATGTCAACCACTACCGTACCAGCAAAACACCACCGCACGAACAGCAAGAACAGGCACACCTCCGCACCTCACTACCGCACCGCACTACCATGGAGAGTAAAGGTAGAGTTTAGAGAGTTTGGATGAGAAGTGAGGGAGAGAAAAGAGAGTCACGGAGTTGGGAGAAGGAGAGACGAATCTCACTTTGGGGGAGGTTTGGGAGAAGGAGAGACGAATCTCACTTTGGGGGAGGTTTGGGAGAAGGAGAGACGAATCTCACAAAATTTGGGGGAGGTGAGACTGTGAGTAGAGTAAAAGATGTAGGGTTGAGGGTTACTCTGCTAAATAATATTAAAAGTAAAAAGGTTAAAAAAGTAAAAGAAAAGGATATTTTTGTAATAAAAAAATGCAGAAAGTTGGAGAGGTGGAGGAACGAAACGGGGAGGTGGAGGGAGCAACCCCCTTAGACATTTTGCTTATTATCTTACACTAAGTAAAGTCGAATGGGCTTGAACCTAAGTTGATTCGAACGAGCTTAGGTCTAGGTCGAGCTAAGTTGATTGGGGCAAAGACTGAACGAAATTGACTTACATCTCATTCAAGTCAAGTTAGTCCGAATCTCGATTGAGCCAAGTCTGACCGATCTAAGTTGAATTGGGTTCAAGTGGGATGAAGATAGGTTGGGCCACGTCAGTTCAAGTCAAGGTGAACTCTTGTTGACTGATACATGGATTCAAACCATGTCAAATAAAATTTGGTTGGTCTTACATAAGATCAATTAGATCTATTCCATGTTAGATATACTGTAATTAACAAAATATAATTAATTTATATTCAATCCAATTTAAATTGGATTTTAATCATCCTTTATAAAATTGAGTTATATGTAAGTCACTTTGTAACTCAAATTATAGCATATAAATTTTATTTATTTTATTTTCCTTTTCACCGTATTCTTATAAATAGGTTTGATTAAATTTCAATTTATTCCTTTTATGTCTCATTGATATATATCACAATGTCCCATTGACATCATTACAGATTGCTTTAATGCTTCCAGTTTTGATGCGATCTTTTTTAGCTTTATCATTTGTGTGGTAGTTTTTTTCAGCTTAATTCTACATCTGCAAATCACCAATCGAATTTGATTATTCATCAGAATGCAACTGTAGCTGTAGCTTTTTTCATATTTATCCTGATCCAGTATAGTTATTTTTGTTCTATTTGTCCTGAAAAATATTAAGAACATAAGTCCTTATGTATACACCTTGTGTGATATCAATAAAAAAGTTATGAGAATCTTACTTCACACTAAAAGCGTTTAGCTTCCTTTACAAGATTTATTCATAGAAAATTTGGTACTTGGAACACAATATTTCTAACGAAGTATAAGGAGTGATTAATACATATATGATGAAAAGGGCAAAAAATACAAAGGACAAACTGGAGCCTACACTTGAAAACCTTTCTGCCTATTTATAGACAAGCACAATATTGATTGCTTCCTTTTAAGTAGAAAAGATAATTTCCAATCTCAATACACTCTATCTAACGAAACCAATATAGGAATTTTGTCAAAGATAATAAGAGTTGAAGAAATGAGATACAAATATTTTACATATGGCTTTATCCTTTGTGAGCACGGTATTTCCTATTCATTCCAGGGGTCATGCAGGAGAAGATTGATTGTTTTTGTTTCTTTGGTTTGACACCAAAGATAAATGACCTCAGAGGAACTGAGTTTGAATCTGTACTTCTCTGGGTTTTCTTAGAACTAGAGAGTCCAAATTTCTCATTCATCTTTGCAAGAGCCTTCTCAACATCAAGTTGGAGAGTTGTTACTACATCTAGACCTGCTTGAAGTTCATCAGCAACTTTGTTGTTCTCTTGTTTCATGTTCAAAACCTCACCTTGGAACTTGGCTGCTTGATAGCTGGTGAACTTGAAGTCGTCATCTTCAGCACTTGCTTTCAGTGCCGCGGTTATCTCTTCTTGGATTTCACACAGAGACGAGAATCTACATTGAAGTTCTTCCTTCAACATAGCACTGTTTTCCAACCACATTGCTAGTTCATTTAGAATCTCTGCAAGGTGTTTATAAATCGGTTTTGCATCTGTTTTCAAAGAATATTTTGCACTACTACTTCCTTCTGATGATTTCCATTTCTCCTCAATTCTTTTTACCTCGTTCAGCAAATCTTTTATAGCGGTCTCAAACTTGTGAATCCTGGTAAAAGAAGCACTGAAATTCATCCAGAAATTTATGTTCTCCTCTAGAACTTCGTCAATGCTCACCCGGAACTTCTCTTCAATGGCCGATATCGTAGTATCAGGTTCTGCAGCTTTCAAATATTCCTCAATTTCATTTTTCTCTATTACAGGCTGCACTGAAGTTAACTCTACCAAATCCTCCTCTCCCTCCATGCCTTTCTGCAGAACACCTAGTTTCTGACGTAGGAGTCTAATTTCTTCGTCTTTCAAGGCATTTGCAGTCTTCAGTTCTTTCAACTGCAAAGATGACTCAAAGAGGGCATCTTGATTTTTCTTCTCTATTTCTGCCAGTTTCATCTTCATTTCATCGTAATTTTGGAGAGCGTTAGTATATTCCAACAGCAAAACTTTTTCCCTATCCAGCATTCCATTCAACAATTCCTGCCAATGAGGTTCATCTTCTTTTGATATTCCTTGCTCCTGGGAATGACCCTTGATGACCTGATCTTCAGAAGTAGTTTTCAAAGCATGTGTTGATTTTGTAATATCACTGTGGCTAGAATCTGGGGACTCCTCTCTTTCTTTCAACTCTCTTTGTGATTTGTCTTCCACTGGTTTTTCATCTTTCATTTCTAGTGAATTGGTGACCTTAACATCATTTTCCTGTGAACTTGTGACCTTAGGATTGTCATCTGGAATTGCACTGTCTTTTTCCACTTCAGCATCCTTGAGCTCCTTATCTGAATTTACAGTATGAATTAAACTGTCTTTTACCACTTCACCAACCTTGAGCTCCTTGTCTGAATTTACAGTACGAATTACACTGTCTTCTGCCACTTCAGCAACTTTGAGCTCCTTATCTGAATTTACATTATGAATTACATTGTCTTTTACCACTTCAGCAACCTTGAGCTCCTTATCTGAAATTGCAGTATGATCTACCACAGCAGTGGCCTTATTTGACTTGTTTGACTTTTCATCGTTCAACAACTCACTATCTTGATTCAATGCATCTTGTCCTTTTAGACCATGTTCAGATTCAGCTTCTCTTGATGAATTCCTTTCGGGTAGCGATATTTCACTGACCACATCTGGTTTCACCTTTTGGACTTTCTCCGAGATTTGATCAAGATTACAATGTGCCTCAGTGAAATGGGTTCGGAGGTTGCTATTCTGGTCTGCAACAATTTGGTTTAGATCTTGTACCCCACGCAACTTATCATTCATGTCACTTAGTTGCTCGTTCAATTTAGCTTTATCATTGATCAAACTTTCCTTATCATTTTCAAGAGTTCGAACTACGGAATTAAGTTCATCTGTTTCTACTTTTAACCTTCTTACGAGAGCTGTCTGGGAAGAAACTGCTGTTTCTAAGCTGACAACTTTGTTAACAAGTGAATCAATCTTTTCTGCCATATCTTGCACGGTGAGAGTTGAATAAGATCCAGCCTCAAAATGCTCTTTGATTTTCTCCTGCAATACCTGCATCTCCTGTTTCTGCTGATTCAATTTTTCCACCTCTTCATCAAAGCCCGTTGTTCCTACTATTTCTTTTACATCTCTTCTGGCCCTTGGCCCTTTGGAAGTGGTTTGATCGTAATTACATTCGTTCATCAGAGAACTTAACTTATCCCTCACTTCCTTTACCCTTTTAGATTCAACTTTGGCCTCATTAAGTGATACAGACTGTTTCACTTCCAAGTTTGACAATGTGTCTTGGCATGCCTTAAGTGCTGCTGCCGCCATCAAACACCGGGCTTCCTCGTCATCAATAGCAATACCTTCGCCAAGTTCATCTTGCAAACTGGACACTTTCTCTTGTAATGCCTTGATCTGGTTCTCAGTATCCCAGTACTTGGCAATGGCATTGTCATAAGTACTCTTCACAAACTCTTTCACAGTTTGCAACGACAGAATCTCCTTCTGTAGCTTGTCCATCTCTTGAAGTGCCGCCTTTCTGCTCAATCCAGATTTTGGAACTTTTGGAGCTGCAGCTGCGGTGGCTGCCTTCTTTGTATTGAGTTTCTTCGTGGCTGCTGTTATGACAGTTTTTAAATCTCTAAGTGGAGGCTTTGGAACCTTTGGAACATTTGGAACATTTGGTTTGTACCCTTCTCCCATTTTTCTCGGAGTTTTTGGTCTGGGTGAATCATCATCGTCCTCATCCATATATGGGACTTGATCTGGGCACACAGAAGCAATGGTGTTGTTGGCATTTTGCAACTCTGTTGAAATATGATCATACCTATCTGCTAAAGAACGGTATGCCCTGAATGATTCTTCTACAAAGCTTATTAGTTCCGGTCTCCTTTTGTAATACATTTCTGCTCTCTTCGCAAAGGAATCTCCCTCTTCCTCTAGGAGCTTCAACACAGCGTGCACCTTTTCCTCCATATCTGCAGTTTTCTTGTAATTTTTATTTTCACAATCAAATAGGACGTATAAATTTCTCTATAAGCCTTCTAAAAAGAAAAAATACAGTAAACTTCTCCTAGAACTATAACTTATATAAGTGAGATTTGTTGATCACACAATGGCATTTAATCCCTTGCATGTTGCGAATTATGGAAAGAAAATTTAAATATAACATGCTAAAACACATCCATCATCCAGTTCTCATATTGCAATGGCTGCTACATTGGTCATATTATCACTTGAATCTTCTGATTTTGCAGACATATATTTACGCGTGAGCAAAACATAATTTGAATGTTGAAATCAATAATTAACTAACATCCAAATCTTACATGTTCATTCGTTCATGACAAGTGAAAACAAAGCAGGCCATTTCAATCTCTCTCATATGAATTTGCCACAAAATTTCCATGCTCAAGGTATCAAACCATGTGGCACAAACTAGCAAATAATGTGGAATTAAGATCAAACCCAGCAATTAAATTATATTATGAATTGAAAAGATTAAAAGCAAATCATTCTTGATTTGAATAGAAGGAAGATAATAAGAAAAAAATCTGACCGTGGAGGTTTTGCTCCATCCATTTTGATTGTTTTGTTCTGATGTGGCTAGCCCACCACCATGAATACGCGCTGCTTGCAGCTCTCTGCAACATGTTGGTTGTGTCTTCTTTCTATTCCTATTATCCCTTCCCACTTATAGTTGTTGATGTTGGGATGAAAAAAATGAGAATAGAAAACATACAAACTTTTTATGTCTATCCCTTTCTACTCTCTCTATGAGCCTAGAGAGGGAGAAGATATAAATTTCAAGAGAAGACCAAGAGAAGAGAAAAAAAAATGAAAAAAAAGTTTCATTCAGAAATGAAAAACAGATTTTATGTTGTCAGAGAAAAGAGAGAACGTGGAACTAATAAGTTCTAATTACGGGATCATGGATTGGAGAAAACTTAGGCCGAACTTAATGTTCCAACCCTCCTTTTTTTTCAAAAGCATAGCCAATCACCTGTGCCCACGTCTCACTCTCATGTTCATACAACGAAGCGACACCTACCCTTTCCTTTTCCAAGCTTTTCTATAATCTTACTTTCTAATTTTTACTTTTCATTATTTTATAATACAAAAAATATATTTAATTTATGAAAAATTAAAAAATATAAATCATGTATATAGAAAAAAAAAAGTAGATTGAATGAGACAAGCCCTTTCAAGTATACGTGAAAATTGGTTTGATATTGTTCCATCAAAGATAGTGTTTATCCTTGATTTATATTGCTTGAGGACTCAATTACAAGAAACAAATTATCTAATTTATTTGGAAATTATGACTATAATTTGTTCATCCTATGTTTTAAAATAAAGTTTTGAATTACCTTGGAATTTAGAGTGATATAGATGTATTTTCTTAACACCTGTCGAAAGGACAGCTTCGTAACTTGATTGTAAAATTCTATTACTTTTAATTCTATTTTTATCTTTTATATTTAAAATCAAAATAAAATATTTCAAATGCATAATATAATTTAAAACATATAAATAAAATTCTTATCTCTTGTTTTTATTAAAAATGTAACGATAGATTATGATATAACTTTCTAATCATGGAAAAGTATTATCTCTAAATTATACCTTTTTTTAGATCTTACTTCTTTATTTTTATGACTAAGGATTTCATCTACATTCTGATCTTATATTATTTTATAAATTTGAGTCGTTGTTAGTGTATTAGTTAACATATATAATAAGTGTATCAATAACAATGTAGCAATTTATAAATTTTGTTTTTTTAAATGATAATTTTTGTCATGCACAACTTAATTAGTTAACAAAGTCACCAAAATTCAAAAAAAAAATTGTATTTTTATCAAAAAATTGGTATGCGAGAGAAATTATAGTAGACTATTTACACATGCCAAGAGCATATATCATCAACTTTATTCTTATGCATTCATAATCATTTCAATTTCAAATTCATGTTATAATCAAGTCACAAGTTTACTCATATCATATTCCTAGTGACTTTGAACCTATGATAACTCATTAAAGTCCAATCAATTGGATCATCAACAAATGAAATCATACATTAAGTTTAAGTGTTTTAAGATTACTAAAGAATCAAATTATATCTTTATATGCAAGCTCCACTTAGATACTCAATTCTAGTTTTAGGTTTAAAAGACATTTTCCAACTTCATACACTAATGCAGAAAGGGCTTTAGACGTCTGTTATTTTGGGCTTTTAACGTCTTTTTTACAACCAACGTCATTACGGGTGACGTTAATGAGACGTTGAATTTCCATATAACTGACGTCTATATAGACGTCAGTTAGTGCCATGTCCGACATCTATAGACGTCAGCTAAGGCCTCCACCGACGACTAAGGACACTATATAGACATCGGCGTAGGCACCAACCGACATCTGATAGCACTGTATAGACTTCGATCATGGCACTAACCGACGTCTAAGGTCACTATAGACGTCGGTGTAAGCATTAACCGACGTCTAATATAGTCATTGTATTTTAGTGCAGTTTTGTTCCTATCTTTGGATAGCCTAGTAGCACACTTTGTCTTTGCTAGTTTCCCCCCAACAAAAGCTTGCATCTTTTGAATTTCTTATGACATTTCAACCTAAAACCGAACCTGGGTTCTTGCCTAGTTCCATTTTCAACCACAAGAGGAAAAAATTACGGTGAAACGATAACTAGGCAACGACCCAGGGTTGTTTTTGGGTCGAAACGTCATAAGAAATCCAAAAGACGCCACTTTTTCTGGGAGGCAGCTAGCAAAGGTAGAATGTGGTACTACGTTACCTCAAGAGAGGAACAAAACTGCATTAAAACACAACACAAGGAAAACACATTTTAATCAGTTGAATCAGAAGATAATCGATGAAAGGCTAATATAATCGGACTGAAACAAAGTTTAAACGGTTTAAATAAAAATAGACGCACCTGGAATGCAATGTCGCAAGAGAGAAAAAGGAGAGGAGGAAGACGATGATGTTTGCATAACTACGAGTCTGTGGTTTATTTAACATGAATTTAGGCGTTGGTTACAACAGAAATCGACTCTATGATCAGTTAGACGTCGGTTAGCTCAATAATGTGACATCCAAGATAAATTTTAATCTGCCTTTTGCAGGCACCTTAGACGTCGGACACAAGGGGCGTCGACGTCTACGGCGCTGAACGGAATTACTTTTCAATTCCTGTCAGGGAAGTAGACGACAGTTGTCCTGGGGCGCCGACATCTATAACATTTTAGACGTCGGCCCCCTACTACTAGACGTCGAAGTGCCTGCGAGTTTGGTGAGTAGCATTAATTACAGCCACATAGACGTCGGTCCCCCAGAAACCAGACGTTTATATGGCAGAAATTGACTGTCTTCTCGCCTTCTTGTTAGGCCCATTGACGTCAAGTTAAGGGAGCATAGATGTCTATAACATTATAGATGTCGGTTATTTATTACATGACGTCTAAGCGCCTAGGAATCAAGTGAAGAGCATTAATTGCAGCCAGATAGACGTCCGCCCCCCTCACAATCGACGTCAATGAGGCAAAAAAGACTGTCTTCTCGCCTACTTGTCAGACCCTTGGATGTCTGGTTAGGGAAGAACAAACGTCTACTATATTATAGACGTCGTTTGCCTTAGAAACTGACGTCTTGGTTACAACTTATTTACGGTAATGCCACCGTCCATTAATATACGTCGAGCCACCCTTTAACCGGCGTCTTGTGGGTGACGTTAAACAGCGTTTTTGCACTAGTGATAAGAACCAATTATCAAGTAGTGGGAGGTCAAGCCACCAAATGCTTTAAATATATAAAAATCAAATACTAACGCAGAAATAGAAAAACATATATATTAACATCACAAAGTACAAAAAAAAATAGTTTATTACATATAATCTCAACAATAGGTTTAACGAAGAACTTAAAATTTACAAAATGAAAAGATAAGGAATAAATGAAAACCAAAGAAAATATGTAAACACTTTTCCAATGTTCTTAGCATATACTCCACGCTTCAATTGCGTCTCCCATTCACATCTTCATCTTCACTTCGTAACCTATCTTCTTTTTTAACCTGCAAAGGGGAAAAAATAACCATGGATGAAGATAGAGATCCATAAAAGAGAAGGGAGAGTTGCCAAAGGTTTCTACCAAGCACCTTACTTAAGCCAAGTGGTGAAAATGAGAAATTTGTTCAAACCCTCACTAGAAGCATGAATAAATATCTCATGTTGACATGTCAATTACGCCATCTGGTCATCTCAGCCATGTTAGACACCATGAGTTAAAACATAAAAAGGGAGACTCTCTCTCAAACCACCGCCTAACACTAGTTGAGCACTACCAATTCTACATTAGACTGTTGTGCCCATGAACTATTCTCCTTAAAATCATTCTTTAGTTGTCTAATCATACTCCTTCGAGGTCTAGTTTGTTATCCTTCACCATAATTATTTCTTATTCACTTATTTTAAATACTCAAAAGAAAATTAAAGATAAAATAACACAAAATAACTAAAACATATCAAATAATAAAACACGAGACAAAATTAAAAATTAAACAAAATAAAAGATAAGAGAAAAAATATTTTATTCACAAAACTTATCATAAATAAAAGGAAAAAATTAATGTAATTAATGTTATCACTTTTATAACATATATTATTCTTCTCACAAAAGAATTATTAACAAAAATAAATTATAAAATTTTATATTTAAAATATTTCATTCTAAAAACAAATAAATTTATACTAATTTTATTCAAGTCTTTTCTCTCAAAATTTCATATATAATGATGTCACTTATAAACTAAAGGACTGAAAATTATAACAAAACCAGAAAATTATGTCAGCTAACAAATAATACAATAAGAAATAATTATAAGCATTTATGCCAATAAAATTTTAGTTAGACAAAAATAATAATTTAATGTGACAAAAAATTTACTTCAGTAAAATAAAAATCAATATTTATGACTAATTTACATTAACTACCATATAGTAATTTACACAAATAATAATATTTAATTTTATTAAAATATTAATAATAATTTAAAGTAAAAAAACAATAACATACAACCAGCATAAAAATTAAATTTAATAAATAAAATTTATTTTTAATATTTACAACAAATTTTATTTTCTTAAAATACAACATACCTAAAATACAATTCAATTAATTATGTTTTAAAATTAAATGTGAAGACCTAGAAAATGGTAGGTTAGAAGTGATAGTAAATTAAAAATAGTGAGACTCGATTATTCTAATATAAATAAATTTGTTATAAATGTGTTTCTTTATTTTAAAACACACAATCTCTCTAGAAACCACTTTTCTAGAGTTCTCTCACTTCTCTCTATGAGTTCTTCTTTTCTACTCATTTGATTGAAGAACTGAGACCGTAGGAGTGATCCTAGTGGCGAGCTCTTCAATTCAAATTGATCAGTTTCTTCGTCTAACTAAGTTAAGTTTTTACTACTTTTCTCTGGTCCTTTCTTTCTTCGGTTGCATGTGGGCCTCGCTCAATTTTGCATGTAATATTCGAGTCTTTTATAAGACTCTCTATTGATCAATGGTACTAACAGTATATCCTGATCGTGTTTCTGTTGTCTGTAGGTACAAATAGAGCTCCTTGATCTGTGTAAGCGGAATAAGGTTCTCTAGAGCAATTGATTTTTTAAAAGGTAAGAGAAGCTAATTTGTTTCTCTTTGTATGATGAAGCATGAATTGATAGTTAATGGTACGTGGAATAACCAACTTGAAGAGAACCGCTCTGATCTTAGACACACTAAACACGAGCTTCTCCTATTCACAAAACTTGACTAGAGCACACTATCACTTGAGAACTTCCTCAGAAAACCTTTGTATTCTCAAATGGCATAGATAACCCACTAAGGGATTGGTAAAGAGTAGATATAGCCCAGAGGTCAAAATTTGAAAAGACAACTCCCAACTGCCAGTGATAATCGATTATTACAAGTTATAATCGATTATTTGTGTCCATTACGGGGTTTTCCAAAAGTGATAATCGATTATCCTGAGGAATAATTGATTATTTCCGCGACTTGGGCAAAACTAACTCAGACTGAGATAATCGATTATTCTTACCAATAATCGATTATTTACGCGAGCAATATTTTTCTTCTTAAGCTAATGATAATCGATTATTACACCAAATAATCGATTATTTGCGCAAACTCTACCTAGATAGGTGTTAAGGATCCGGCAAGTATACCGAATCGTATCAAGTAATAATAAACGGTAAGTCTGAGTATCGTTTTCTTAGAGACTCATAGGCCTAGACTTTCATGTGATTTCTTGATTATTTAAGACTTGAATAACGAAAATTAGGGTTTTATAATGCAAAAACGAAAATTAAATATGCATGCAAAGGTTTTGATCAATTGACCAAAAGATAACGCAGGTGAATGATGTATGAAAGAATTATGTTGTTGGGGTTTATGATTTCATCCTAATCCACTCTCATATATCTAAGAATTCGACTTTTTTGATGATGATAAAAAATTCCTTGTTTTAAAAGCATCTCTTATCTCTTGTATATTTAACAGACTTACAAGCAACAAACATGTTAGAAGTAACTGCACTACTTGAAACATTTTCTCCCCTTTTTTATTATAAGCAAAAAATAATTAAAAGTACTCCACCTCAACAGAACAATTCAAGCAATACATGATAACAAGAGGAAGATTTTATTAAGTTTAGAAAATGACATTACAACTACATAAGACAATAACAAGTCAAGTTGAAAAAACAAGCATCTTAGTCCAAAAATTTAGACTAGGTGGTTGATCCGGGGGTGTTAAGACGATTTTCAATATTGCCAAGACGGGTGTCAAAGTCTTCAAACTTCTCATAAACATATTCTTGATGAGTTTGCTGCATTTCAATGATTTCGTTAAATCGTGCTTGATGAGCCAAACTCATGTCCTCCAACTGTTTAGAGAGATTGGCAAAGTATTCTTCCATAGAGAGAGTTGAGGATGAAGGCATTGCAGAGTGACCAACGTCAGATGGAGCTGCAACTCTTACAGGTTCTGCCATATGGGCATCCATGTCATCATCTTCTTCATCTTGATTCTCTTCATCCTTGTGGAGAAACACATTTCCACGGGCAACAAAACCCATTTGGCGTAGGGTTGTTTCTCCAATTTTTGTCCCTATGGCTTGGATGGATTGACTGTTCTCACCTTCCACTCTTACTCTTTTGTATTCAAGAATTCTATAGATGAGGAGGGCATAAGGGAAATGGTATGCAGAATACTTTTGAGCCTTAAGCATTGTATCAGTGATAAGTGTTGGCCAATCAAAATGAATATGGTTCAGAATACCACAAAGAAGAAAAAGATCTTGCTTAGAAAACTGAGCATTATTAGTGGCACGGGGTCACAAGATCCACACAATTAAATAGTGAATCATTCTTTCTTCTACTTTGAATCCGCCAACAAATAATTGTCGGCAATTAAATTGTTGTTGGGGGTTGCGCAAATAGGATTGGAATGCCAGAAGATGGTTAAAGTCAGGAACACTTAGATGAACCTTTATAGTATCATCCCAAATTGTAAGCTTTGGCACATTTGTCCAAATGTCTTTATCAAGAATAATTCGGACACCTTTCACTTTAGTGGTCACTATGCCATCACGATACTTGGGATTATGGTAGAACACTCTAATCAAGTCATGATAGATGCATCCCTTTTGCTCTACTAGGTTACAAAGACTTTGGGCTTCAAACCAATTTGGGAATTAAAAACCATAGAAGCGGTAGTATCCTATACAGACATACTTAACTCCCAGAATACGACGCTCTTGCCAGAAGTGGGCAAATTCTACTTGCTTCTTCGGATAGGAGATCCACCCTTTGAGAGTGGCAGGACGGGAATCGCAAGAATGAGTTGAAGAAACACCTTTGATGCGTCTTTTTGTAGGCATCTTGCGTCGTTCATCAGCCATGATGATCAAATGAAATGTAGAGAAGAGGGAAAGCTTTGTGAGATATGATTTCTGCAAAATATGGGTGCTTTGGGTGGTCTTTAATTAATTAAGAAGTAGTATTTATAGGAGAAATTGAAAAATTGGTCGTTTATAGCCATTTATAGACATTGTAACGACTCTATTTTTGAATTTGCGTCGAGTGATAATCGATTATCTGGCCAAAAATAATCTCCAAAAAAGTAGTGATAATCTATTATTGATGGAGATAATCGATTATCTGTTCATGTAAAACCCAGATTTGAAGAGTGAGCTAAGATAATCGATTATGCCTCACAATAATAGATTATTTGAGAACATAAGACTTTTTCTCAAAGCTCAAGATAATCAATTATATCTATATAATAATCAATTAAATATGTTGGATCTACGAAAAACTCAAAATTGTCATGAATTTTGATTCTAAGACATATCTCACTCCTAACTCTCTTTTAAGATCATAAAACCTATCCTTGGGTAATGCCTTGGTGAAAATATCTGTTAATTGATGTAAAGTATTAATATATTCTATTGTGCAATCACCCTTTTGAATATGATCTCTTAAGAAATGGTGTTTTATTTCTATGTGCTTTGTTCTGGAATGCATTATAGGATTCTTGGTTAGGTTTATGGCACTAGTGTTATCACATTTCAAAGAAATGTGATCAAGGAAGATATCAAAGTCTTTCAATTGTTGTTTCATCCATAATATTTAGGCACAACAGTTCCCAACAACAATGTATTCGGCTTCTGTGGTAGACAAGGCTACACAGGCCTATTTCTTTGAATGCTATGACAACAAAGAACAACCTAGAAAATGACATGTTCCACTAGTACTTTTTCTATCTATTTTACAGCCCCCATAATCAACATCACAATAACCTATTAAACTAGGTGTTACATCAGAAGGATACCATAGATCAAAGGAAGCAGTCCCTTTAAGATATTTTAAAACTTTTTTAACAGTAGTTAAATGGGATTTCTTGGGATTAGCTTGGTACCTAGCACAAACACATACACTCTGCATAATGTTTGGTCTACTAGTAGTAAGGTATATCAATGATCCTATCATTCCTCTAAACATTGTTTGATTGACTTCTACCCTAGATTCATCTTTACCTAAATAGCAAGAAGTTGCCATAGGAGTGTTAACTTCTTTACAAGTGTGCATTCCAAATTTCTTAAGTACTTCCCTACAATATTTGGTTTGGGAAACAAAAGTTCCTCCTCCCATTTGTTTTATCTGTAATCCTAAGAAAAAGTTCAATTCCCCCATCATAGACGTTTCAAACTAACCTTGCATTATATTTGCAAACCCTTTAACTAAGGAATCATCAGTAGATCCAAAAATAATGTCATCAACATATACTTGAGCAAGTAAAATATGACTTCCTACTTTCTCAATAAACAAGGTTGAATCAACCTTTCTTCTAGAAAAATTATTTTCTATTACAAAGGTACTAAGTCTTTCATACCAAGACCTAGGTGTTTGTTTAAGGCCATACAATGTCTTTTTCAGTTCATAAATATGATCAGAAAATCTAAAATCCTCAAAACCAGGAGGTTGACTAACATACACTTCCTTTTTTATAAAACCATTTAGAAATGCAGTTTTCACATCCATTTGGTTTAGTTTAAATTTCATTAAGGATGCATAAGCAAGCAAAAGTCTAATTGCTTCTAACTTGGCTACCGGGACATAAGTCTCATCATAGTCTATACCTTCCTCTTGACAATAGCCCTTTGCAAGTAGCTTTGTTTTGTTCTTTGTGATGTTTCCATCTTCATCTAGTTTATTTATGAACACCCACTTTGTACCAATCACTTGATATTCCTCTTTTCTAGGAATGAGTTCCCAAACATCATTCCTTTCAAATTGGTTCAACTCTTCTTGCATAGCAATGCACCATTTGTCATCTTGAAGAGCTTCTTTTATGTTTTTAGGTTCTATTTGAGACACAAAAGCAATAGTTAGGCAAAAGTTATTTAGGTTATGTCTAGTAGTACCTTTTTTGATATATCTCCAATGATGTTGTCCAAGGAGAGACCATGTGGTTGTTGGTAGCTCTTAGGATCAACTTCTTGATATCCAATTGGAGTTTCCATTGGATTATTTTCATTTAAGTACATCTCTTCAAGAGTTTCCCTTAAATAATCCTCATCACCTGCAATGGGCTTGTTTAACTCAATATGCATGAACTCTTCAATTATCAAAGTCCTTTTATTGAATACCTTATATGTTTTGCTAGTTAATGAATATCCTAAGAAAATTGTTTCATCATATTGTTTCTATTTTTATGTAAATTTCATAAAAGTTGCGAAGTTTGACTATGTTTATGGTCTATCATCTACCAATAATGGTGAAGTTACTAATATGGGCCTTTAAAATGTTTTGTAAATAAATAAATGTAATTTTTTTTTATGTATTTGTGTTTTATGAGAGATTTGTAACAGTTTAAGTTAGAGGGATAAAATTAATTTTTTTTCATATATTTATATATTTTTCATTTCTTAATTTTTATTCTCATTTCCAGTTGTTTAATAAATGAAAATAAAAATAATATTTAAAAGCTATAATTTAATAAAATTCAAACATATAAATAAATATTTTTTCATTACTAAAACATATAACTTCATTTTTTTTCTTTTCATTTATTTTAATAAAATCCGGAAAAAACAAAAAACAATTCAGAATTTGGTTCTCCCATAACTGGAATTCTGACTGGTATTCCAGCCACCATGCACCAAATGATTGTTAGAGTTCGACATTTTGAGAACTGAATTCTCATCTATAAATAAAAGTGTTATCTTTGTAAATATGATGTAGAGAATGTTTCCTGCTTAAATTTAGAAACAAATCGTGTGAGAAAAAAAAATCTTTGTTTGAATTGATTTTGGGGTTTAGGTTTTACTTAGGCTGCCCTGTTCTGATCTTCCTAAGAATTTTTTCTCTTGCGTCTCTCTGATCTTCAAGTTGTTCTCGTCAATTTAATTCACATTCTTATCATATCCTTGAGCCGAGGTAGATGGTCAATGTTTTGCTGCTTTAAACCTGATGCCCAGGTTTGTAATGTAAAAAACGAAAATCACATAAAAACAATTACAATCCTAAATCTTGTTTGACTTTAAACGAGTGAAATTGTGAACATGTTCTACTATCATGAATATGACATCTGCTCCATGTGTTTTCGATGCCTGTCTTCAATCATTTTCTTCTTCTCTCTTACGGTATTATCTCTCTTTCTCCCTTCACCACCATTACCAAGCTTCTTTTTTTGTCTTTATTTTATTTTGGTTTTTTTGCTGTTACCATGTCTCTTTCTTCGCTGTAATAATTTTAAGCTCTTCCTTAGTAGGACTCCGCTACAACCTTTAGTTGATTATCATCTCTTTTTTTGTGCTAAAGCTTTATCCAAGATAAGCTACCGCTGCTCATTCTAAACAACTACACTCTTTTCATTCTGAGCTCACCCAATAATATCGTTAAAAATACACACTATCTAAAATATGAATGATCAATAAACTTAGAAAATCATTATAATATATAATGTCACACCCTATTTAATACCCTTCCTTAGTGTCGTTCACCTGTCACTCTTTTAGCTTCCTAGGATGATAGTGACAGACAGGATTTTGCTGCATTCAATTTCCCAGTCTCGGAAACCGTGCAGCGGCAAGGAGAATGAAGGACTCCTGGTAGTGGAAGCCATGTGGCAGCTGGAGGATGGATCGACCGTCCGGAGTGGAGGCCATATTTAAGGTGGGATTTTAAAATTTTGCCACCTTTCTGCATGCAACCTTTCTTTTCCTCAGAACCCAAGTTTTAGAAAAACCATTTTTCTCCTCATTCTCTCTAAACCTTCAGACTTCTCTCTAGAATTCTAACCCTTACTTCCCCTCCGATCATCAACATCCTTTCAGATTAAACATTTCCGGTGCCAAGCCTTTTCACTTGCATCGATCGGATTCTCAAGTGGAGCACTTTGGAACGTTTGGACAACCATAACATAGAACGATAGGAGCTAGCTGGAATAGAGGTAAGGGAAGCTTATAAAATTTAATTTTTGATTTCTTGTATGGTTGAAAGCATGATTTAATGTATGTTTGATAAACTATATGGTATGAGGAAATGTGTATGTTGTTGTTGAATTTTGTATCTTGGTTAGGAACTTAGAGAAATGTATGAAAACTTAGAAAAACTGAATCTATAATCGAGGGGTCATTAGGACCGTTCGGTTTCCCTTGTAAACCTTTGATTCGGTCCCTTATTACTGAACTTAAATCATACTATTAATTAGCCGTTTGGATTGTTCAGTCTTATGCTGAACGCCGTCTTATACGGAATATCCGGCATAGAATTACTTGGTCATATACTGAGTATTAGTTCACATATTAACCTTCCGGAACATTCGGTCCTACACTGAACGTTTGGTTTATAATGATCATTACTTCCTTATAAGTACTAGGTCTTATACCAGTACTTCAATTCTTAAAAACATTCATTTTATAATAACATCATTTATTTGAAAAGTGTTCGGTCTCACACTAACACTTGATTCCTCAAGGAGTGTCCGGTCTCATACTGACACTCGTATTATTGAAGAGAACTCCTTGTTTAAAACGTCCGTTGACTAAATCAGTTGACTAAGTCGTTCTTCCTTGATTTAGTTTGTTGACTCTTATTGTTGAGTTTCCATTGACTTTCCGTTTGGTTCCTTCTAACCGTTCGGTTCCTTCTAACCGTTCGGTTCCTTCTAACCGTTCGGTTCTTATTAACTAGTTCAACTTTGCTTCCATTGTTGAGTTATATTGAACTTTCCGCTCTGTTTTATTGATTAAGGCCCACTTTCTTTCATTGATTGAACTTCTATTGGTTGTTCCGTCCGTTTTCCATTGATTAACTCCCCTTTGAATTCATTGTTGAGTTTCCTTTAATGTTTCCGTCGAGTCTTTCTTGACTGAGTCTATTTGATTTTTAACATTAGAATTCTATCGAGTTACCATCCGGTTGTGATTGGTTATACAAGAGAATTCCAAGGAGGAATGTCTCATGAATGAGAATAGTGTGTAAAGTATGACAATGGCTAAGGCTCAGGTTCTGACTCTATCCTGATATTCCGTGATTACGCCTTCTCAGGTAGAGAAGGGTAACTCATGCGTGGGAATGGCAAGAGGTCCTTTAGCCTCATGGTATTTCTATACTGAGGTAGTTCCACTGGACTAACCTCGGGTGGCGGTCTGTTGAGTGTATCTCAGCCAGGTCCACCCGGGTGCAAAGAGCGGCGAGCATACATAGTCATACCGTCTGGACAGAGTCTAGAGAAAGTGAATATGTTGATGTTATCGTTCAGATTTTTGTATTCATACAACTTTACTGATGATTTATGGTTGAAATGCTTATGTATGAGATTTGTATGTATATGTTTTAAAAATTCATGAAATGATTAATTGAATTTTTTTACATAGGCTTACCCTTATCTGCCTTTGTCTTGGTTATGTTGTCGTTCGGTATTTGACCATCCAGTTTGTTCTCTTCACTGCAATGATCATCCTTTTGGGTGTGAGCAGAGGGTGCTCAAGAGAAACTTTGGAAGAAGCCTTGCAAACGGAACAACCTCTGGAGGTTCTACTGGAGAGTTGTGCTAAACCATCCGGCCTTTAGACTAGATTTTCTTTTGCTTAGCATAGATGATTGTTCGGTTATGTATTTTGTAAAACAGTTCGGTATAGGAACCCTTTTGTAATATTGTTCGGTCATGTATTGTATCAAGACCGTTCGGTCTCGTTCTATTAATGGATTCAGACTTCTCTACTTGTGCAGTTTAAAATTTTTGTTATATCTATCTCTCGTTCTCTCCTTATACTTATTCTTCTCCACTGTTCTTTAGTATTGTTCATGATAACTCGTAAAATAAATTATATATTTTGTTATATATATTTATTGGGGTGTTACATTAATGGTATCAGAGTAGTTTCTTCCTTAGAATGCCTGTAGGTTATAAGTATGCCTTGCTTGTGCTGTGTAGTCACATGATCAGTTAGATTCTCTAACTTCTTATTTAAAACTCATGGATCTTTCTTTCTGTTGAAACAGAAGATGGCTCCAAGACCACCCCCACAACCTGCCGACCGGGATACGTCCGGAAACAACAACCTGTTGGAGTTAGCGTTAGCAGCGCTTCAACAGCAAAATGCCAATTTAATACAACAGAACACCAATCTAGCACAACAAAACGCACTTGCATTACAGAATTCGGAAGCCGCCAGGGTAGCGGCAGAGGCAACCCAAAGGCAAATAATGGAACTAATGAGAACTGGGACGCAGTCTGGTGGACCGTCCGGTTCTACCGTAACCAACCAGGCCGAATGGAGTTTGGAGAGTTTTCTCCAACACCGTCCGGCCAAGTTTGATGGAAGATGCAGTGCTGACGAAGCCGACCGTTGGTTAAGAGACATGGAGAAGATTTATAATGCCAAGAGATGCCCGAGTGAAAATAGACTGGCATATATTGAGTATCAATTCACCGGCGAGGCAAACCACTGGTGGAGTGCAATGAAGACGCTGTTAGAGGACCAACGAGCTCCTATCACTTGGGAATTGTTTAAGGAGAAGTTCTATGAAGAGTATTTCCCAACAGTGTTCGGTTTGCCAAGGAAGTGGAATTCCTCCAGTTGGTGGAGGGTGGAATGTCTGTGTCTGAATATACCGATCGGTTTAAGCACCTCGTTCGGTTCTACACTACGGGAATCAATGAGGAGTGGTAGTGCCAGAAGTATGAGAACGGGCTAAAGCCTGACTTGAAGGTGATGATCTCTAGCCTGTGCATCAAGTTTTTCCCAACACTAGTAGAGAGAGCCAAAGAGTTGGAGAAGAACATGTTGGAAGCTGAACGACAGAAGAAGCAGCAGCAGCCGATCGACAGAGTATCAGTTCCGTCTCGGAGTGGTCAAGTCATGAGGAGGTCGCCTTACTCTCGACCTCAGACATCAGGAGCTGGTTCTTCCTCACAAGTCTCAGTTTCAGCTGATCGGTCAGGGCAACAGGGATCGGTAACTTGTTATAACTGTGGAGGATCGCACTACCAATCGTCTTGTCCTCAGCTGGGAGGGTACAAACGTTGTACTCGGTGCGGACATAACGGGCACCTTAACACCGAGTGCAACATGGGAAGTCGGCCATTATGAGACCTCCAACGGCTGTAAGGGCCCCTCAGAGAAATGCTGGACGAGCTCAAGCAACAGGCCATGTGTATGCGCTGACGGCAGCTGAAGCAGTCAGTTCAGGTAACCTCATCACCAGCACTTGCTTGTTGTATGGAATGTCATGCTATGTGTTGTTTGATTCGGGGGCAACACATTCCTTCATCTCGAAGGCATGTGTTGAAAGATTAGGTCTAGCCGAGAGCGAGATGCAGCTGGACTTGGTGGTGTCGACCCCAGCAACTGGTGAGGTTAGGACATCTACTGTTTGCATTAGATGCCCTATTGAGGTAGAAGGGTACAAGTTTAAGGTAAACCTCATCTGTCTACCTCTTCAAGGCTTAGAGGTGATTTTAGGGATGGATTAGTTGACCACCAATCACATTCTTATTGATTGTGGGAAGAAGAAGCTAATTTTCCCAAGAGAAGAAGAGAAGATGACTTTAACGCTCGGTCAAATCCGAGAGGATCTCCTAGAAGGTGCCATGTGTTTCTTAATACTGACACACATGGACGTGAGAGAAGAAAACCGTTCGGTGGGAGACCGTCCAGTCATTGAAGAGTTCATGGACGTCTTTCCAGATGAAGTGTTCGGTCTTTCTCCCCAAAGAGAAGTGGAGTTCTCAATTGACTTGGTGTCGGGGGCCGGACCGGTATCTATAGCTCCTTACCGAATGGCACCAGCTGAATTGGCCGAACTGAAAAAGCAGATTGAAGACTTACTGGAAAAGAAGTTCATCCGGCCAAGTGCCTCACCTTGGGGAGCCCCTGTTTTGTTGGTCAAAAAGAAGGATGGCAGTTCTCGGCTCTGCATTGACTACTGGCAATTAAACAAACTGACCATCAAGAACAAGTATCCACTGCCAAGAATAGACAACTTGTTGGATCAGTTGTCCGGTGCAACAATATTCTCCAAGATTGACTTAAGGTCCGGATATCATCAAATTTTGGTGAAAGAAGGAGACGTCCAGAAGACTGCCTTTAGGTCTCGCTACGACCATTATGAGTATGTAGTAATGTCGTTCGGTGTTACTAATGCTCCTGCAATATTCATGAACTACATGAACCATATCTTCCGACCCTTCTTGGACAAGTTCGTGGTGGTCTTCATAGATGATATCCTAATATACTCCAAGAGCCGAGAAGAGCTTGAAGAACACTTGAGGATAGTACTTGGTGTACTAAGAGAGAAGAAGTTATATGTCAAACTATCCAAGTGTGAATTCTGGATGGAAGAAGTGCAATTTCTTGGCCATGTAATCTCGGCTGGAGGGATTGCAGTGGATCCAGCCAAAGTCCGAGCGGTTTTGGAACGGGAGACACCCCATTCGGTCACGGATGTGAGAAGCTTTATTGGGTTGGCCGGCTACTATAGGCGGTTTATTGAAGGATTCTCAAAGATAGTGCCATTAACTCAACTAACCAGGAAGGACCAACCGTTCGTTTGGACCGATCGGTGTGAGTCAAGCTTCCAGGAGTTGAAGCAGAAGCTGACGAGCGCTCCAGTGCTAGTAATTCCGGACGTCAGCCGACCGTTCGAAGTGTTTTGTGATGCCTCATATCAAGGGTTGGGTTGTGTGTTAATGCAAGAAGGAAAGGTAGTAGCCTATGCCTCTCGGCAATTGAAGGTACATGAGAAAAACTACCCAACACATGATCTGGAGCTCGCAGCAGCAGTATTTTCCCTTAAGATATGGAGACATTACCTTTATGGAGCTCGGTTTCAGGTGTTCAGCGACCATAAGATCCTCAAGTACTTGTTTGATCAGAAAGAGCTGAACATGAGGCAAAGAAGGTGGATGGGGTTTTTAAAAGACTATGAGTTTTAGCTCCAATATCATCCGGGTAAAGCCAATGTGGTTGCCGACGCCTTGAGTAGGAAAACCGTTCATATATCCTTCATGATGGTCCGAGAGCTGGGTTTTGTTGAGAGCTTTCGGGACTTGAAGTTGCAATGTGAATTGGAGCTGGATGGTATAAGATGCTGCAATATGAAGTTATCAAGTAATATCTTTGAAAGGATTAAAGAGAAGCAAGCACTAGACAAGGAGCTGCAAAAGATAAGTAAACCAGCCGGTTCACTACCGCATAAGGATTTCAGTTCCGGAACAGACGGTCTTTTGAGGTACTGAGGAAGGACGTGTGTGCCGAATGATGAAGTCCTGAGAAGACTGGTTCTGGAGGAAGCACACCAAAGTCGTCTTAGCATACACCCAGGTGTGACTAAGATGTATAATGACCTCAAGATGTCTTTTTGTTAGCCGGGAATTAAGAATGACGTCGCTCGATTTATCTCTTCGTGTTTAACCTACCAACGAGCTAAGGCAGAACATCAGAAGCCGAGCGGTCAACTGCAACCACTGGAAATCCCTGAATGGAAGTGGGATAGCATAGCCATGGATTTCGTGACCCACTTGCCCCGAACGGTCAGGAACCATGACGCTATTTGGGTTATAGTTGATCGACTTACAAAGAGTGCTCATTTTCTCGCCATTAATTTGAAGATGTTCATGTCAAAGCTGGCCCAGCTGTACATTCAAGAAATTGTTCGGTTACATGGAGTACCATCCGGTATAGTGTCAGACCGAGACCCTAGATTCACCTCTCGGTTCTGGCAAGCATTGCAGCAAGAGATGGGGAGCAAGTTGCAAATGAGCTCAGCGTATCATCCTCAAACGGACGACCAATCCGAGAGAACCATCCAAACTCTTGAAGACTTATTGAGAACGAGCATCCTAGATCATTTAGGAGTTTAGGATGAGGTCCTACCCTTAGCTGAATTCACCTACAACAATAGCTTCCACTCTAGCATTGGGATGACTCCTTTTGAAGCTCTCTATGGAAGAAAATGTCGAACACCATTATGTTGGTTTCAAGAAGGAGAAGTAGTCTTGACTGGACCTGAGATCATTCAACAGACAACCGAGAAGGTGAAGTTGATTCAAGAAAGGTTGAAAGCATCTCAAAGTAGACAGAAGTCCTATGCTGACAAAAGCGGAAGCCATTAGAGTTCGCTGAATGAGATCATGTATTTCTCAGGCTGAATCGAACGATCGGTGTTGGAAGAGCCGTTCGGCCAAAGAAGCTGTCCCCCAAATTCCTTGGTCCATATCAGATCTTAAGGCGCATAGGACCAGTTGCGTATGAACTTGCGTTGCCGCCTCCCCTGTCCAACCTTCGTCCAGTTTTCCACGTCTCTCAACTCAGAAAGTACATAGCTTATCAGTCTCATGTGTTAAAAACTGATAACATTCAGATTCGAGGAGACTGTTCGGTCGAGCTGCAACCTGTCCGAATTGAAGAGTTCGTGAGAAGTCGACCGTTCAGTAAGGCCACTAAACTTGTCAAAGTCATATGGGATGACCGAACGGGCGACGCCACCTGGGAGCGGGAAGAAGTCATCAAGGAGTCTTATCCTCACCTATTCGCCGGTAAGTCCTAATTTTCGAGGACGAAAATTTTTATTTGTTGGGGGGAATTGTCACACCCCATTTAATACCCTTCCTTAGTGCCACCCACCTGTCACCCTTTCAGCTTTCTACGATGGTAGTGGCAGACAAAATTTTGCTGCATTCAATTTCCCAGTCTCGGAAACCGTGCGGCGGCAAGGAGAATGAAGGACTCCTCGTAGTGGAAACCATGTGGCAGCTGGAGGATGGACCGACCGTCCGGACTAGAGGCCATATTGAAGGTGGAATTTTAAAATTTTGCCACCTTTCTGCATGCAACCTTTCGTCTTCCTCAGAACCCAAGTTTCAGAAAAACCATTTTTGTCCTCCTTCTCTCTAAACCTTCAGACTTCTCTCTAGAATTCTAACCCTTTCTTCCCCTCCGATCATCAACATCCTTTCAGATTAAACATTTCCGGTGCCAAGCCCTTTCACTTGCACCGATCAGATTCTCAAGTGGAGCACTTTGGGACGTTTGGACAACCATAGGATAGAACCTTAGGAGCTAGCTGGAATAGAGGTAAGGGAAGCTTATAAAATTTAATTTTTGATTTCTTGTATGGTTGAAAGCATGATTTAATGTATGTTTGATAAACTATATGGTATGAGGAAATGTGTATGCTGTTGTTGAATTTTGTATCTTGGTTAGGAACTTAGAGAAATGTATGAAAACTTAGAAAAACTGAATCTATAATCGAGGGGTCATTAGGACCGTTCGGTTTCCCCTGTAAACCTTTGATTCGGTCCCTTATTACTGAACTTAAATCATACTATTAATTAGCTGTTTGGATTGTTCAGTCTTACGCTGAACGTCGTCTTATACAAAATATCCGACATAGAATTACTTGATCATATACTGAGTATTCGTTCACATATTAACCTTCCGGAACATTCGGTCCTATACTGAACGTTCGGTTTATAATGATCCTTACTTCCTTATAAGTACTAGGTCTTATACCAGTACTTGAATTCTTAAAAACATCCGTTTTATAATAACATCATTTATTTGAAAAGTGTTCGGTCTCACACTAACACTTGATTCCTCAAGGAGTGTCCGGTCTCATACTGACATTCGTATTATTGAAGAGAACTCCTTGTTTAAAACGTTCGTTGACTAAATCCGTTGACTAAGTTGTTCTTGCTTGATTTAGTTTGTTGACTCTTATTGTTGAGTTTCCATTGACTTTCCGTTCGGTTCCTTCTAACCGTTCGGTTCTTATTAACTAGTTCAACTTTGCTTCCATTGTTGAGTTATATTGAACTTTCCGCTCTGTTTTATTGATTAAGTCCCATTTTCTTTCATTGATTGAACTTCTATTGGTTGTTCCGTCCGTTTTCCATTGATTAAATCCCCTTTGAATTCACTGTTGAGTTTCCATTAATGTTTCCGTCGGGTCTTTCTTGACTGAGTCTATTTGATTTTTAACATTAGAATTCTATCGAGTTACCGTCCGGTTGTGATTGGTTATACAAGAGAATTCCAAGGAGGAATGTCTCATGAATGATAATAGTTGGTAAAGTATGACAATGGCTAAGGCTGAGGTTCTGACTCTATCCTGATATTCCGTGATTACGCCTTCTCAGGTAGAGAAGGGTAACTCATGCGTGGGAATGGCAAGAGGTCCTTTAGCCTCATGGTATTTCTATACCGAGGTGGTTCCACTGGACTAACCTCGGGTGGCGGTCTGTTGAGTGTATCCCAGCCAGGTCCACCTGGGTGCAAAGAGCGGAGAGCATACATAGTCATACCGTCCGGACAGAGTCTAGAGAAAGTGAATATGTTGATGTTATCGTTCAGATTTTTGTATTCATACAACTTTATTGATGATTTATGGTTGAAATGTTTATGTATGAGATTTGTATATATATGTTTTAAAAATGCATGAAATGACTAATTGAATTTTTTTACATAAGCTTACCCTTATCTGCCTTTGTCTTGGTTATGTTGTCGTTCAGTATTTGACCGTTCGGTTTGTTCTCTTCACTGCAATGATCATCCTTTTGGGTGTGAGCAGAGGGTGCTCAAGAAGAAATTTGGAAGAAGCCTTGCAAACGGTGCAACCTCTGGAGGTTCTACCGGAGAGCTGTGCTGGACCATCCGGCCTTTAGACTAGATTTTCTTTTGCTTAGCATAGATGACCGTTCGGTTATGTATTTTGTAAAACCGTTCGGTATAGAAACCCTTTTGTAATACTGTTCGGTCATGTATTGTATCAAGACCGTTCGGTCTCGTTCTATTAATGGATTCAGACTTTTCTACTTGTGCAGTTTAAAATTTTTATGTTATATCTATCTCTTGTTCTCTCTTTATACTTATTCTTCTCCACTGTTCTTTAGTATTGTTCATGATAATTTCTAAAATAAATTATATATTTTATTATATATATTTATTGGGATGTTATATAATGAAGTTATAATAGGTTTGTTGTTGAATTATATATATATATATATATATATATATATATATATATATATAATATATGTAACAGTAAGTATAATATATTATATATATTAACTTTTATCAAAGTATATTATCAATGTTGTAATTACTACCATTTTCACCATAACAATCTACTTTTGTTGCATTCTTATTATCTATAGGATTAATCTTTATCTTCTCCTTATCTTATCTTCATATCTTATTTTTTTTAATCATACAGTTTTAACTATTAGGTATTGGTATTTTATTATCTTTTTAATTTTTTTGTTAATTAATTAATTAATTTAAAGTTTATTGATAAAAATAATTTTAATTATAAAAGACCATTTACCTCAAATTTTCTTTCTTTCATAATATAAGATTTTTATTATCAATGAAGGTTTTATTATTGAATTATTTAAAAATATTAATGACTGCATGAATTAGAAAATAATTTAATTTCTACATAAACGTCGAAATCACTATTTGGTATATTAAGAGGTATCAAGCTTTTTAATTCCGTTTATTTAAATTCAATTGGGACGTAGAAGATTAGTGATTAGTTTGGAAGAGGAGAAATGGGCCTAAGTCCTGGCCCAAGACTTTTATCAGTTCTCTACAAAAATTTATGAGTATTTTTATATAGTTTCATGAGCATAAAAGAAAAATGGAAACTAAGGTAAAACCCTAACTACCTTCTCCAACGAACCATTGACGTCGCTGCAGGAAGACACAAAACATAGGGTTTGTTGTGTTGTTGTGAAATATGGACGGTGCTCGACGGCTACAGGGACAGTCTATAGGAGTTTTCAATGAAGGAATTGGGTTACTCCTTTTTCGTTGGTCGGCTCTTCGAACTGCTGTCGAGAACGAATGGGGTGGCCGTGAGTCTCGCGTCAAAGCTGATCAACTTGTCGCCGATGTTCTTTCGTGGTTCACTCAATCAAAAGGTATATCAATTGACGCAATATATGACAATTCAATTGTGTGGATCGAAAACCCTGTTTTCATTTTTGTTTTTTATATTGTGCCGGTTGATGTGTTCTAGAGCCACTTTACATTGATGACTTAGAAGACATACTGGATCAAGGTATGCTTTCTCTCAATGTGGAGGTCGAAGATGGCAGCATTGAAGAGGTATACATTTTTTTTTTTAATGTGTTTTGTTCTGTTAACCACTTGTTCTTATGTTTTTTATGATTACATAGGTGGCTGAAAAATTAATGGTTATGCATGAAGAATTCTTGGATGGAAATTTTAGTTCTTTTGAAAATCTCAGGAAAGCCAATGTCGAGCATGGTCCTCACACAACACAGGTACATTAGTGACACACTATATGCATAATCGAATTTTAATATCATAATTACAGGGTTGGTTTATTTTGGTTATTTCAATTTCGATATGATGGGTATTATTCACAAACATCAAGTCATAACTGTTGTGTGCCTCAATGCAAAATGTCATCTAGTACATCTGTTCTTGCCCGTCTAACTACCTTTCAATTTCAAGTCTTGAAAACCTTGCTATAGTTACTGGAGCAGCCACTATTTTTTTTTTTGTATTTATATAGGTAGTTCTTTTATTTTTTGTTTTATTCCTTTTTTTTCTTGGTTCATGACTTAGAAGTTTGAATAATGGGAAGTATTCAAAGAACGGAAATATGTTCTGAATAATTATTATATTACCCTATATTTGAAATATTTTGAAGTGTGAAGTTGTTAAATCTGATGAAAGTTGTGATTTTCTTTTAATCCCTCTTCCTTTTTTTTTTCCACAATCTTCTTCCCACCTTATAACCAGTTCCTAACATCCTTTCTTAGGCTCCTCCAAAATAAATGTGAAGAGCTTTTTTGTTGATCTCCCAAGGTGGACTGGGACTAGATTATGGAATTTTCAATTTGTTACATATGTTTACAAAGCATCTTTTTACTTGATTTGTACATATTTCTCCTTGTTCATGTACAGCCAGGAAACAATTGTCTTATCTTCCTCTTGCCTGAATTTGAATGCAGTAATAATGTTACATAAGGCGTTTTCAATTTCTCCTTATATAGCCAAGTAACAATTGGATGATATTCCACTTTCGTTGAATTTGAACGCAGTAATAATGTTAGACCTTTTTTATGTTTTAGATTGTAAATGATGGTGAAGATGAGAGTGAGGAAGATGGTGATGATGAAACCATGACTGTGGATGGTAATTCTTCAATGAATACAGAGATTCTCAGATATTCAAACAATAATTCAGTTAATGAGCCCCGGCCGAATGTTTCAGGCGAAGTAGATGATGGATGGGTTGTAGTTTCAAAGAAAAGAAATAAGGGTAGAAAAAATTAGATAAAAGAATATTTAATTTATTTATTTTCAAATTTTGTTTCAAGCCTGGTAGTCCTTGTACTTTTGAGGTTTTGCAACATCATGAGGTGTGTATTGTGTATCGGATTTTATTTTTGTTGTACTCATTATTGAAAGTTGCATCATATCTTGTAGTTGGTAATCCATTTATTCAGCGAAGTTGCCAGGTTCACATATACAGAACAAGAGTATAAATGGTTATCACACATTATAGAAGAATTGACAATGAATAACACTGTATGATAGGTCAAGTTGTAGAGAAAAAAATATTATCGTTGCTTAATATGCAATGGGGAATAAATATTTATCTCTTTATTTACAAAACCTTCCTCAAAAACTGAGCAAGCACCAGCCCTCCCCATAAAGATGAAAAACCCTTCCTTGTAAAAGTAATGGGGAATATGAGTTGAAATATTATTATTGTTGTGACATCCCAATAATATTATAAAGATATATAATATAATAAAGATGTCACCATGAATAATACTAGAAAACAGTTAAGAGTAATAGGATTAGTAACTTAGAATATTGTTTCCAAAGTATTTCCTCGTCATATGTTCTCATCCAAGTTGATGATTATCGTAAGGGAAACAAATGCAAACATGGCACAAACACAAGCAATTGCAAGGGTGAGTTAATTATATAAAAAAAACATACAATTAAGAGAATGCACATGCAAGATATTAATTTAAAGCAAACAAGATAAAACATTAATCCTATCATGTTAAATACTAGAGTTGACTCGTCCAGATTTTAGAATGATAGTCGAGCTATGACGGGTCATGCACCCATAGTGGCTTGTGATACTTAGGCTCTACCACCTTCACATTCACGAGGTTAGTCTGTTCCGCACTCTGGAGCATGATGGAAGCCTCCAAGACTAAGACCTCCTGTTACTCCTCACCACATGGTCCAATCCTCTCTACATGAGAAGAAAGAAAGACCATTGGAGCGTTAGGAAGACCCCCAAGACTGAGCTCCTACTTTCATTCTAAAACACTAAGAATCTCACTGAGAGATTCTACACAGATGGAACTTAGTTTACCACTTGGATCGTACTATCATCACTTTGTAATCATATATTTTTTGCCACAATCAACATATACACAATCTCAACAATATACATTACTCACCAATCACAAAACTTATAACACAACCTCAATACTTTTCTTCATCAAACGCAAGGTTTTACTATACCATATAAAATATTTCAACTTCATATAAAATACTACTACAATACATAAAAATATTAAGTTTTTATAATTTATTTTACACACATAATAATTCTCTAATCAATCAAATTAAATTATGAAAACCACTCTTACCATCTTTTAACTTATTTTACTAACAAAACTACAAGTATTCCAACTAAAAATTAATCTCATGCCAAACTTATTAGTTTTAACATATATATATATATATATATATATATATATATATATATATATTATATACGGATTCTTTCTTTAAATTTCAAACGCACAGTGACTAACTTTCTAAAATTATAATTGATCAGAAATTAACACAAGATAACTTTACGTGTCTATAATAAATTTGTTTTATTTTATTTGCATCCTAGTAGAGATCTTACTTTCCCCCAATTGGTCATCGGAGAGGATCTAGATGTCTGAACGCATCAAACTCACCTTCAACGCCAGCACATATGACTAGTCACAACTGACTGGACCAGACCAGGGCTTGTGATCAGGGATGTGCCAACTCAGGTTTTTAAGGTTCCTCTATCCTACCAACAAAGAAAGGCTCTCAACAATTAACAATTAATTTATTTAAATTATCTACCATGTTCTCTTATGCTCTAAATCTGAAATGCCTAATTTTAATATTTTCACTTCCTCTCACAGCAACCTTAAACAGTACATGTACACCTATTTAATACCCATATATATGCTATTAAAGAACCCTTACTCCAGACCTTCCAACAAGATCAATTTCCGCAAACAAACTCATCCCAATCAAATAATAATCAGCACACACCATCTCCAGAGATTAAACTCATTCAAAACAGATTAAATTCATCACATCACAACATGCACAATTTCATAGTTTCAGTTATAACCCCCAGTACAATAAAAGTCATAAAACAGTTTCACAAGAGCACCAGTTCAACATTCACATGCATATATTTTTACAAATAAATTCATACAAAAATAATTAGCTCCCCTTACCTGAAAAGCTTAACAGTATCACTCCTAGAAATGCTCTATCAGTTTTGACAGCACCTATAAGCCACCAAAAATTGGTGCAAAGCACATTTCTTAGAGTTGAAAGGGACAGATAAACTAAAGGAAAAGCTACCAGTAACAGGCAACCAGTAAGTTGCATGACCTAGGTTCAAGAATGGTTGAAGAAAAGGGAAAAAGACACTTACCTGTCGGAATGGAAAAACATTCGGTTCAAAGTTGCATGACCTAGGCAACACCCAATCAAGATTTGAACGGTTCAAAGTTCAGGAATTTTAGAGAGAAGTCAGAGAAAATATTTGGAAAAGGGTTCTAGAGAGAGAAAGGAAATTAGTAGAAAATGGGAATCTGACTTCTGGAAGAGAAGACCTCCCTCTAAGCCTGGCTGCCCCAATTCATAAAGCCCAATGACTTTTTCTTTTAAACTTAAAACAGAATTGTTGAAATATTGTATTGTGTAAATGGACTTTTAGTTTTTGGGCTTTTTAGATGCTGGTCCATTGTCCCATATATAGGACATTTTTGTGTAATAGAAACTTAAGCACAGTAATAATATTTTTACTTTTGAGTTTTCTCTCCCAAACTTTACATGGTATCCAGAGCCCGTTAGGGTTTGCCCGCCGCCGCATCTGCCGTCGTCTGCCGTCTGCCGTCGCTGTCGCCGCCGTTCGTCGTCACCATTGCAGCCTTTTCTCTAGCGAAGTCAAGGGTTCGGTGTGCCTCGACGAGCGCGACCCGTCCCTAGTGGTCGCCGCCTCTTTCTTCTCTCGACGCGCCGTCACGCGCCGTCTCCTTCCGGCTACTCTCGGGCGCGTGGGCTTCACGCGCCGTCCTTCCCGTGTCGGAATTTCACCGCGCCGCTGCCGGTCGTTTCGCCTCTATCTCCTGAGCGTGTTTTGGTCATTGTTTTGTTGTTCCGTTGAGGGTTGCTTCGATTAGGGTTTCTTCCCACAAACAATTTGTCCATTCTTTGTTTGACATTTTAATGGCTGGTCTTGGAACGCCATCTCTTTCTATTACTCCTACCATTACTTCTACAAAACTCAATTGGAAAAACTATCTATCTTTGTCTTCTTTCGTGTAGTTATGGTTTCTTGGTCAAGGATACCATGATCATCTTGAACAAGATGTTTCCACCGTTTCCGAAGAAGAGAAATCTCAGTGGCAGAAGCTTGATTTTCAACTATGCGCTGCCCTATGGCAATCTGTTGAACAAGAAGTTTTAGAAATTTTGAGACCCTACAAAATGTGCTCCTCTTTTTGGAGAAAAGCCCAGGATATCTTTGCTAATGATGTGCAACGTCTCTTTGATGCAACTCAAAGAGTGACTTCTCACAAACAAACCAATCATGATATGGTTGCTTACATAGGAAAGGCACGTGCTGCTGTAGAAGAATTGAAGAATTTCTTTGGGGCTGATTCTTCAGAAGGCCTAAACAAGAAGCTTGATAAGTTCTACATGGTCTTAATTCTAAGAGGTCTACACTCAGATTTTGATCATGTTCGTGATCAAATGTTAGCTGGTGATCAAGTTCCATCAATGGACAGCTTGGTTACTCGACTTCTTCGGGTACCTTCATTAGTTAAAGATGAAAGTTCAATTGATGGTATTGAAACATCAGCTATGGTAGCACCACAAGGAATAGGAGGAGGCAGAAGCAACCGAGGAGGACGTGGTGTTCGTGGTATGCGTCCTCAGTGCACATATTGTGAGAGAATAGGCCATACTCGAGAGAAATGTTATGCCTTACATGGATATCCAGACAAAGATGCTCATGTTTCGAAATCTGATGATTTTGAATCCAAAATTTCAGATGAAGAGTACCAAGAATTTTTGAAGTATAAATCTGAAAAATCTTCCAATCCTGGCCAATCCTCCTCAATGTCCAATGTGTCAACCGCCTGTATATCTCAATCTGTGGAAGGTCACAATCCATGGATCCTTGACTCAGGTGCCTCAGACCATATCTCTGGTACTATTTCTTCATTTTCTTCCATGTCCTATCAGAAAACCCCTCATTTCATTACTGTTGCCAATGGATCCAAAGTTGCATCTCAGGGAATTGGCAAAGTTTCCTTATCTCCTTCACTAAATTTAAATTCTGTTTTGTATATTCCTCATTGTCCTTACAATTTAATCTCCTTGAGCCAATTGACTCGTTCCTTAAATTGTTCTGTAACCTTTACTGCTAATTCCTTTGTTATACGGGAACATGGTACGGGTCGCCTGATTGGAGAAGGACATGAGTCTCGAGGACTTTATTTTTTGAAACATAGCTCTTCAGTTTCCTGTTTTGCCACTTCATCCCTAAAACTTTTGCATGATCGGTTAGGCCATCCAAGTTTATCCAAGTTGAAGATGATGGTTCCGAGTCTCAAGAACATTCAAGCCTTAAAGTGTGAGTCGTGTCAGTTAGGAAAACATGTTAGATCTTCTTATCCTAAAAGGTCTAAAACTCTATGTAATTTTCCTTTCTCAACTATTCACTCTGACATTTAGGGACCAAGTTGTGTTACTTCTTTTGGTTTTAACTATTTTGTAACCTTCATTGATGAATTCTCCCGATGTACTTGGATTTATTTAATGAAAGAGAGATCTGAACTTTTATCCATATTTATGTCCTTTATTAATGAAATTAAGAACCAATTTGGGAAGACAATTAAAATCCTTCGTAGTGATAAGGCTAAGGATTATTTTTCTTTAGCGTTTTCTTCATTCTTATCTTCCCAAGGAATTTTACATCAGTCAACATGTCCTCACACTCCACAACAAAATGGTATTGCAGAGAGGAAGGATAGACATCTCATTGAAACTGCACGCTCCTTGATGTTGAATACTAATATTCATGTGCATCACTGGGGCGATGCAGTCCTCACTGCCTGTTTTGGAAAACTAATGAGAGACCAAGGTGAACCTTTCTCAGATCCAGAGAGATATAGAAGGCTAGTTGGAAAACTCATATATCTTACAATAACAAGACCTGATGTTTCTTATCCAGTGGGGATTGTGAGTCAATTTATGCAGAATCCATATGTTGACCATTGGAATGCAGTGATTCACATTCTCAGATACATAAAAGGAAATCCAGGACAAGGATTGTTGTATGAGGACAAAGGAAGCACTCAGATTGAAGGATATTGTGATGCAGATTGGGCTGGTTCTCTAATTAATGGAAGATCTACTATAGGATATTGTGTTCTACTTGGAGGGAACCTTGTATCTTGGAAGAGTAAGAAACAAAGTGTTGTTGCTATATCTAGTGCTGAAGTTGAATATCGATCTATGGCTTTGACTACATGTGAACTTGTGTGGATCAAGCAACTTCTCCAAGAATTGAAATTTTGTGGAGTGAGCCGTTGAAACTGTACTGTGACAACCAAACAGCCCTTCATATTGCCTCCAATCCAGTGTTTCATGAGAGAACAAAACATATAGTAATTGATTGTCATTTTATTAGAGAGAAGTTGTTGACTATGGAACTTGTTACCGAGTTTGTCCATTCTAATGAACAACTTGGAGACATTCTCACCAAATCTCTAAGGGGCCTAGGATTCTATTTATATGTTCCAAGCTTAGTGCATATGATCTATATGCTCCAGCTTGAGGGGGAGTGTTGAAATATTGTATTGTGTAAATGGACTTTTAGTTTTTGGGCTTTTTAGATGCTGGTCCATTGTCCCATATATAGGACATTTTTGTGTAATAGAAACTTAAGCACAGTAATAATATTTTTACTTCTGAGTTTTCTCTCCCAAACTTTATAAGAATTATAAAACCCTTACAACTGTCACTGGTATGAAAGAAAGGAAATTTTGAAAAAATAATAGTTTTATATATATATATATATATATATATATATATATATATATATATATATATATATATATATATATATATATATATGTTTCGGTGGATATTTTGTGGGACCGAGACACTAACCTTTTCTGACGTGGCTTTACGCTTTCCGATGCTTGAACTAAGTTCTTCGTTTGTCTTATTTCCTCTTGGGTCGTTCGGTGATCTTCAAGCTTTGACCGCTCGTCCGCCTTCCCGATGGAGAGGGGGAGGTACCTGCAAAAGGCACTCCGACGCCCAAGTCAGGCATGTATTGAAGAGCCTCGGCTCTTGATTGAATATTTAGTGATGGGTTTTCACTATTTGAGTATTTGAATATGAGTTGAATGTGCGTAGAATGTGAATGGAGTGTGATTGGAAGATGATTCGAAGGTACCTGGCTTGTGGCTCTGGCTCTCTATTTATAATTTGTCTCATGGACTTTAAGCTGATATAAGCCTAATAAAATATAAACAGAATAAAATATAAACAGACTTACCTGAAAATCTGGTTAGTTGCTAAATATCTTTAATTAGATATTCTTGATTATTTTGTATCTTTAATAAGATATATTGTAACCGATCGGCCCTGATATCATACTGTACATTATGCCCCCCAAGTCCGAGTTAATCGTTTGGCTTTAGCCATGATTAACTATAGGACTTGTGAGTTTTATGGAGGTTGTTCTCGTTGTGTTGTAAGGCCGAATGACCAAATACCTGAGGTCGAATGGTTGAATGTTTGTGAGGCCGACTGGTCGAGAATCTGCGAAGCCGAATGGATGAATGCCTGTGAGTGAGTGTTCATTGGGAAAATGCCTTTGTCGTTCGGATGATA
Organism: Vigna mungo; assembly: GCA_036885675.1. Taxonomy (NCBI): domain Eukaryota; kingdom Viridiplantae; phylum Streptophyta; class Magnoliopsida; order Fabales; family Fabaceae; genus Vigna; species Vigna mungo. The sequence goes on from CP144700.1 coordinate 35,095,542, forward strand.
GCTCCTGGGGGACTGCCTTTGATTTATAGTCCATGAGGAACTGTATTTAATTTATAGTCCATGGGGGGACTGTATTTGATTTATAGTCCATGGGGGACTGTATTTGATTTATAGTCCATGGGGGACTGCTTGTGATTTATAGTCCATGGGGGACTATATTTGATTTATAGTCCATGGAGGACTGTATTTGATTTATAGTCCATGGGGGACTGTATTTGATTTATAGTCCATGGGGGACTGTCTCTGATTTATAATCCATGGGGGACTGTGTTTTATTTATAGTCCATGGGGGACTGTCTCTTATTTATAGTCCATGGGGGACTGTGTCTGATTTATAGTCCATGGGGGACTATCTCTGATTTATAGTCCATTGGGGACTGTCTTTTGTCATGTAGGGCCGATTGACTAAATACATATAGGGTTGAATGATTGAATACCTGTAAGGCCGAATGATCGAGTACTTGTGAGGCCGAATGGCCGAGTACCTGTGAGGCCGAATGGCTGAGTACATGTGAGGCCGAATGGCCGAGTACCTGTCAAGCCGAATGGCTAAATACCTGTAAGGCCAAATGACCGAGTACCTGTAAGGCCGAATGACCAAATACTTGTAAAGCCGAACAACCGAATACCTGTGAGGCCTGATGGCCGAGTTCCTTTGAGCCGAATACATGTCGGGATTGAAATTTCTTTCCCACATAAGTCACAGATTATGTATTAGTGATATGTAATCTTGTTCACTTTTTAAATGTTTAGATAGCATGGATCGGTCCACCCATGTGGCATAATCATCGTTGATGAGATTGATGTAAATGCATCTTTTTTAAATCTCTAAAATCTCCAAAAGCATGATAATCTATAAAATAGAATAAAACAAATGCTAGGTCCAACCGTATAATTATAAAATCACGGGAGCTTGAAGTTATATGTTATATTATTGTATTATAATATAAAACAAGTGTTTCAACATATAACATGCTATTATATTATTAAGTATATATATCTTTTATGTGAAACAAATGTGTCAGTATACGTTCCATATATATGCCATATATAAATAAATACAATTTACATGAAATAGTTATTATAATAATGTATGTTTTTAATATGCCATATATCATACAATATATAATATATGTTTCTAATCCGTACACAAAATAGTGGTTGCAATTCTCATGGCTTTTTCCGTGGTTTATTGTTGAATTAATATTTTAAAGAACACAGTTTTGTTATTATTTTATTTTCATAACGCGTCTCTTTCATATAAAAGATATATATAAATTAATAATATAATAACATATTATATACGAACACACTTCTTTTATATTATTATAATATAATAATATGAGATATAATCTCAACCTTCCGTGGTATATAATCAGGTTGTGCGCAATGATTGCCTAGCATTTGTTTTATTTCATAGTTTATCATGCTTCAGATATTATAGAGATTTAGAAAAGGTACATGTACGTCAATTTGCAATCAAAATAAACTTTTTCGGTGCTCTGAATAAATTCTTAACAAATTTTGTCTTCTACTATTAATCTGATTATGATGATTCTATAAGAATAGCATTCAAGATTCATTCAGGATGGATTCTTACGTATTTGTCTTGGTAAAGCAGGATGAACGCAGTCCAAGCCGACCTCACCATTGTCAGCAAACATGAGAAAAAACTTCATTCAACCATCCAGCCTTTACTGTGAGATGCGCAGCCGCCATGGCCTCATTCTTGGCATCACCACCTCAACTAAGTCTTTGCAAATGGATTTTATCTCTGAAAGAAAAAACACGGCTTGAAAGTATATGCAATTATATATGTTGGGCGTCGAATATTCAAATTCTAGGGTTTCGCCGTCACTTGCACCAACCTTGTTCGTATCTCGGAGCATATAGTGAAAGATTCATTATCGTGGAGCGTGGGAGAAACAAAAGTGTTACGTCCAGTAAATTCAAATTTAAGCCCCAGACTAAAAGACTTCACGGGGATTTTTCAAACAACCGACCGGTCTCAATATATCTCTGTTATTATATCTCTTACAGATTACTAAAGCGGTTACAATCTTAAACCGACCGGTTACAATATATCTCTGATATTATATCTCTTGCAGATTACTAAAGCGGTTACATCTTAACCGACCGATCTTATTATATCTTTGACATTATGTATCTTGCTGATTATTGAAGTAGTTACAATCTCAACCAATCACGTCTACTGGGAGGTTCTCCAGGAACTCCTGGGCCACGGACGACCAATTTTGTCTACTGGGAAGTTCTCCACGAACCCCTGAGTCACGGACAACAAATCACGTATACTGGGAGGTTCTCCAGGAACTCCTAGGCCACGGACGGTCAATTTTGTCTACTGGGAGGTTCTCCAGGAACTCCTGGGCCACGGACGGACAATCAAGTCTACTGGGAAGTTCTCCAGGAACTCCTGGGCCACGGACGGACAATCAAGTCTACTGGGAAGTTCTCCAGGAACTCCTGGGTCACGGATAATCGATCATGTCTACTGGGAGGTTCTCTAGGAACTCCTGGGCCACGGACGGACAATTAAGTCTACTGGGAAGTTCTCCAGGAACTCCTGGGTCAAGGACAATCAATCAAGTCTACTAGGAGGTTCTCCAGGAACTCTTGGGCCACGGACGATCAATTTTGTCTACTGGGAAGTTCTCCAGGAACCCCCGGGTCACAGACAACCAATCACGTCTACTGGGAGGTTCTCTAGGAACTCTTGGGCCATGGACGGTCAATTTTGTCTACTGGGAGGTTCTCCAGGAACTCCTGGGCCACGGACGGACAATCAAGTCTACTGGAAAGTTCTCCAGGAACTCCTGGGCCACGGACGGACAATCAAGTCTACTGGGAAGTTCTCCAGGAACTCCTGGGTCACGGATAATCAATCACGTCTACTGGGAGGTTCTCGAGGAACTCCTGGGCCACGGACGGACAATCACGTCTACTAGGAGGTTCTCCAGGAACTCCTGGGCCACGGACGGACAATCAAGTCTATTGGGAAGTTCTCCAGGAACTCCTGGGTCACGGACAATCAATCACGTCTACTGGGAGGTTCTCCAGGAACTCCTGGGCCACCGGACGGTCAAAATCAACATAAAGCGTGCAGTTGAAATCCAGAAGAAGCAGACAAAAAAACAGAAGACGACGTCATCAAGGTCAGTCCTTCGGTCCCAAAATTTATACCGAAACTATATATATATATATATATATATATATATATATATATATATATATATATATATATATATATATATATATATATATATTATTTTACCGTAATATTTAGTACACTTTTTAAATGGATTTTATGTATTAATAATTGTTTGGTATTAAGAAAAATTAAGTTTAAAGGTTAATTTAAAAAAAAAACTCCAATCAATTATTAATTTAAAATATATGATTACTTATGTAATTGATTTTGATTATAATATTATTATACAACCTATTTTAGATGCATAATCAATTTTTCACAACAACTAATGGTTTGCTTATTATTGTTAGGCCAAGGCACCACACATCACACTCGCACTATCTATCTCTTAAGCGAAGGCACAAAGACATCATACGCGCACAGACATAATGCCAACACAACATATATACATAGAAAAAGATAATGGAGACAAGAAGTAATTTTCTCTTCAGCAATAAGGTTTATAAGCTGTCCTCAATGACAGTTAAGAAAACAGAAACAGTTATTCCAAGTTTGGTTATTTACAAAAACTATAATAAATTTTTTATATATAATTATTTTAATAATAATTCATAATTAGTTGGTTAAATTTAATCAATTAAAATTAATTAGTTATATTTTTGTTTTTATAACTGGACACTCTCCCTCCACTTATTTCTCTGACCTGTCTTAAATATTTCTCTTAGATAATTCCTTTTAAAAACTACATACTTTTTTTATGGATCTACGCAAAATAATTTATGTAAAGTAAAAATTGCATTACAAAACTAAAATCGTAATTTTAAATATGAGAATTTAGGTTAGTGTATGTAAGTCAAACTAATTACTGTTTACCAAAAAAAAACCATAAAAATGGACCAAAAATCAGACTAGTTTCTTAAAAGAGTATTCAAATAAATAAATAAATAAATAGCATTAAATTGAAAGGGACTGTGAATAGTAAAAAGGGTGTGAATAGCAGTCCCCTTTATTTGACGTAACTAATGGGTCGAAAGCCCATCTACAGAAACCAAGTATTAGTCCAAACAAAATTAACATGGCGGAAACAAATTTTCAGTTCTTAATCTACTTTCAGTTTCAACGGCTAGTTTTTTCATTTCGAAAAAAAAAAAGATCTCTCTCCAATGCATCATCTTCCTTTCTGGTTTGGTTTTTATCTCACATGAAAAGCAGTTAGTGCACAATAACGGTAACTTGCTATTGGTGTCTCTCTTTCTCTCCATTTCCATTTCACCATCTTCACTCCCACGCAGCACTTTCTTCTACTCCTCAATCAAGCCAGGTCAGTTTCTGGGTTACGTATCTTTTATCTTGAAACTGTTCCACTTAAAGACTGGGAAATCCTGAGAATTTTCTTTATGACTTTGTACTCCTTTGCCCGAAACCAGTGATTGCAAGTAACTTTTCATTTAAAAAAATGTACTAAATCAGATTATTTGTTAAGGTTAGCGGGGTACGAGGTTTGATTTTATGTAATGTACTGAAGTCTGTATGTTAGTAATTTTCAAGCATTTTACTCCTTTTATGTGGTAAATTGAACCATTTAGCCTTAGTGTAAGTAGTGTAATGTCTCTTAGTTAATGCTTCAAAGAGAAGTGCTTGAATAATGTTATATTTTAAATTTCTGATTGTTTGTAATATGCTTTTACAAAGAGAAGTGTCTCTTAGAGACCTAAAGTTAGATATTGTTCCAAATATGATTTTGATCATGATCCTTAGTTATCCTAGGAATGCTCCTGAATGCAATTTTAGGAAACTTTATCTAGATATGGTTCTTTTTGAAGTTCATTCGGCGAGTTCTTTTGTTAAAACGCATTTTTTTAAAGTAAGTTAATTTAAACATCTACAAGTTAAATGAAATGCCAAATTTCGTTTTACTTTAATCAATACCTCTTTACTTTTCGTGGTTTTGGTGGGGACAAGAACACTTGATTTAATCTGAACAGTGCTTGCAGACCAGATTTGTCTTGAATGTCTTAAATGTGAAAAGAAATGGGCAAGGTTTACGAAGAGCTCGATGACGCAAAAGCAGAAATAGAGGAACTGAAGGCAGAGCTTAGAGCCAAGACAGATTTGCTTGAGAACTTGAAGAAATCCCATAATGCACAGATCAAACAGATACAGGAAGCAAAGTTCAAAGCTGAGAAGCTGGACCAAAAACTGCTTCAACAGGAAGATGAAATCTCTGAGGCCAAGCTGGAATGTGAAGATCTCAAAGGGAATTTGAATAGAAAGGAGACAATAATCAAACATCTCAGTGCTGCAAATGATAAACTTCGAGCGGATTGTGATGACAAGTTGAAAAAGTTGGAAGAAGAAAAAAGAGGGTTGGTGTTGGCCTTAGAGGAGGCAAATGAGAAGACACAGAACCAGGAACAACAGATTTATATCTGCAAACAAGATATTGAAAGACTGAAAGGTTGTCTTTTGGTTTCAAAGGATAAATCTGTGGAATCAGAGAAAAAAAACAGAGTATCCAAAGAACTAAGAGAAAGAGATGACATGCTCCAGAAATTAGAGGAGGAAAGCAGGAAGGTGGAAGATCAATTAAAATGGAAGAAAGAACAGTTTAAGCATCTAGAAGAAGCACATGATAGACTTCGACAGCAGTTTAAGTCTTGCAAGAAGGAGTGGGAGATGGAACAATCTACATTGATAGATGAGATTTCTTCACTTCAGACAAGGTTAGACTCTCAGACCAGAATATCAGAGGATTTACAACACCAGATACACAATTGCCACCAAGCTCTTGCTCATGTAGAAAGCCAGAAAAAGCGGTTGGAAGTCGAAGTTTCTAATCTTAAGGTGGAGCTTGACGATGCTAGTAATGAGTACCAGGGTTCTAGGTTACAGCTAGATTGCTTAAACACTGACCGTGACAAAGATATTGCAGATTTGAGATATTTGCTGAGAACAAAAGAGGCGTATAATAAAGAGTCAAAATACAGAATTCATAAGCTAGAGCAAGAAAATCAAGAGCTGCGGATGTCTCTCAAAGAACTCCAGGAAGCTCAAATTCAAGAGGCAGGAGCTTCATATTCGCATTCAAAGTTGCGGTCCAGGCTCAGAAGTTTGGAACAAACTCATAGAGAGTGTTCCTCTACTTTAAAGGCTAAAGAAGCTGAGTGGAACTTAAAACTAAAACAGTTGACAGCAGACCTGAATACATGTCAATCTGAGTTGGAAACTAAAATTGAAGCAGTTAAAGGCCTCCAGACAGAACTAGAAAGGTCTCATTCTTTATCCATTGAGATGAAGTTATTGAATGAGGAGATGTCTGTGATGCTGTTAGTGTTGAAACAGGGAATTTCTGAGGCTCATTTGAAGCATGTTAGTGATAAAGATGAGATGGACCTCGTCAACAAAGCGAGAGAAGAGGAGATTTTTCAACTGATGAAACAGTTGGAGATGAAAGACGCTGCTTTGATGAGTGCCCAGAAAAACCTAAATGAAGAACGTGAGATAGCAGCATGTTTTAGAGAGGGTGAGTTTAATGGATTCAACAATGAACTACTGCAAAATGAACTGGATAGGCACAAGGTTTTGCAAAATGAGCTGGAGGAATCAACCATGAGTCAGCTGATTCTCAAAGAGAAGGTTTTGCATATGGAATGTAACTTTAAACAACAGCTTAAAGAAATTCATGATGCTTTAGACAGTGTAATCATTGAATTGGATGAGACAATATGTGAAAGAAATGAAGTGGAATTTGAATTGCAAATATGGAAGTCAATTGTTGAGCGCTTGAAGAATGAACTAGAAGAAAATCATGTGGTTCGTAGAGAACTAGAAACATCACTTCTTGTACAAGTAGACTTTGGCGAAAGCCTCAAGCAAGAGAAAGACAGCTTGGTTTATATGTTAGAAGAGAAAGAGAGGAGCCTAAATTATCAGCACCAACAAGTTGAGCTATTGGAACATGAACTAAGAGCGAGGGGTGAATCAGCTGGGTCCTTTGAATCTGATAATGTCAGATATATCCAGATGATAGCGGAAAAGGACAAGATTCTAGAAGAGCTCCAGAAAGAATTTGAAAAAACTGTGATTGAGAAAGGCACAATAGAAAGAACCTTTGAGGATGAAAAAAATAATATTGTCCAGCTTATGAAAGGAAAAGACAAGAGAATGGATGAACTTATGCAGCAAGTGACTTCACTGGAGCAGCATTTCACTGACTCGTTGACCACCTTTTCTTTACAGCTTTCTGAGAAACAGGCTGAAATTGATCTCGTCCGGGAAGCTTGTGACAAGATTACAGCGTCTCAGATTCTAGCTGCTCTTGAAATTGAAGAGAAGAAGTTGATGGTAGTGCAACTTGAGGATGACATTCGTGCTATACAGCAGAAACTGAAATTGCAGGAGGAAAACTGGACCCAACCAGAGCAACTTGCATTGGTCACTGAAGTAGAATTGAGTGCAAAACAAGCCAAAGTAATGGAGTTGAATGATCAAATGGCGACTAAGCTAAGAAAGTCAGATGCTCTGCTTCAGAAACTCAACATAGAGAATGGAAAGTTGCTTGAAAATGCTACGGGACTATCATCAGAAAGGGAAAGCTTGTCAGCTTTCATTCAGGGATTCAGTGACAAAATCAGTGCGTTCTCCGCTGAAGACACTCTATTAATGGACAGGTTGAGAAGCATGGTGCAATCTTTTGAGAATGGTTGTCCAGTAATAGATTTGAAAACAGGTGGTGGTTTCCATGTAAAGGAGAATATGTTTATTCAGTCTCCCACGAGGATGAAGAAACTTGAAGCCAATTCTGATACTAGATCACCATTCAAGGAGCTAAATTTGTTCGAAGAATAGGAATGTGTCCAGTCTTGTATTTTCAGCAAAAAAGGTCATAATGATCATTCTTTGCATGTGTCTTGTGTTTCCGACAAAAAGATCATGTAGTTATAATTGACCATTCTTTAGATTGTATATGGCATTTATTTATTTGTATTTCATTCTTTGTTTACCTTTTTTTTTTCTCAATACTGATGTTTGTTACATGAGCATCTAGAAATTAAAATCAACTATATATAACTAAGGGGTGAAACTCCATACCGATACTAAAGATATTAGCTGCAATTTATATTAGAAAAGAGTTTGTTGTATAATGGAGTTGGAGATCTAGAATATATATTATGATTGACTACTTGTATATTCAAAAAGTTAACTAGGATGACGTTGATATGAATTACTTCGTTTTTCTCATTTTATTTATTTTAGAGGCATTGGAGAAATTTACATAAATCAGAGTATATGATTCGAACTATAGATCTATTCATATTTTGTACTTACATCTTCCAACAGACAACTGTTCTCGGTCCCACTGGCATGTTATTACGATACGAAAGTAGTTGAGGAGTTTAGCTTCCCAACTGAACCGTTTTAAAATGTGTAACCAGACACACCTCATCCAACGTTAAATCTCCTCCTCGGTAATTACCTAACACGTCCTTAAAATATTCCTCTTCGATCTCTGAATTTTGCACTCTTGTTTCTTCGTCTAGCCCTAGATCTCTCTTCATGGCTGGGTTTTTCTCACTTCTAAGGCGCCTCTATCTCTCCCTTTACAATTGGACGGTTTTGTTTGGATGGTACACTTACTCACCCTTTCTGTTTATAACATTATGATTCATTCATCTCTTGCCCTTTCTCAAATATCTCTCTCTCTTAATTTGTTCAGGTGTCAAGTTCTGTATTTTGTTCTCAAGACGTTGGACGAATCGGGTCATGAGCATGTTTACGATAGAGCAGAAAAGCCTCTGCTTTATGCACAAACAGCTGCTGTGTTAGAGGTAATTGTTGCAAAAGGTTTTTGATTTTTCTGAACTATGGACACACCCTTTTGATTTCTTTCAAGCAATATGTTCAAGTTTCTTGTTGGAATTATCTTATCTCAAGTTTTTTCTAACTTTCTATTTGGTGGACTTTCTATTGAATGGTGAGCTAGATTCTTCATGGTTTAGTAGGTGAGTAATCTGTTCTCAATGTGTGGAATTATGCTCGATGAAAATGAAAATTGAAGTAGTCAGTTTGTTTATGAAATTCTGTGTTATTTTCCCTTGTGAAGGACTGGTGAGATCTCCCATAACATCGACGTTGCCACAGATAAGTTCAAGGTTGTTCCTGACTTGGGGCATTTTATGGAGTTTTCCTGAGGTGAAGAAAAAATTGGATTATTTTATTTTTTTGTTGAACGCATTTAATTTGTTTGTTCAGCATTCAGTCATATTCTTCTAGTGAAAAGTTGCCCCATCTTTTATCACCAGACTCAGTCTCATGTGCTTGTTACCTCCCTACTGATCAGCTGGTCCATCGCAGAGGCAAGTGTTTGTGATTGCTCTTTCATGTGATGTTCATATTATTTGTTTGGCTTTTTCTTCTTTTTGTTTGATGTTAGCTAGCCATAACATACTTATACAGAATGGTTATGACTTATAGAGCACTTCCTGCATGAAGATGACATTACTTCAAATAAATGCCACCTCTGTTCTGACTTCAGTACCTAAACTTTACGAGACTATTTTTTTTTTTTTTTTCCAGTTTTCTGCTTGTCATTTTCTTTAGACTTCCCAGTTCATACACTGCTATCTTATTCTGATTTGTTGTGTTTTTTCCCTATTAATTTCACCATCATATTTATTACTATGTTCTTAATTCACTATAGCGTTTTCAGAGATGGCTGCTACACGTGAATCCAAGATTGATAACTATGGTTAAGATATAACAAGTGCATTAAGAAGATAGATATTGAACTGAGTATCCTGGGATATTTTTTTACGTTTGTGAATGCATGTATGTGTTTCACTCTCTGACTGAAATGGAGCTGTTGGTGGTCTCACCTTATTGAACTTGGGAGTAAAAATTATACAAGCAAAACACTCCTGTTTCTACTGTTACTTGAGCATGTCTTGCATAAAAATGCTAATGTTTACATTTGATGGCTAAAACTTAGAAGAACCTAATAGTATGAAATTTGAAGCGTTGATTGGGGTGACAGCAATTTTTTTGGCTTGGTGACGTATTTTCTTCTGTAATTGGATTCCTCTGTTTGTTTCTGTAATGAAGTCATTGATTAAAAAGGTAACAGAGGTATATTATCTTCTATGTTGTTGCAATTGTAGATCATTCGGTATTCTTTCTTTGGTGTCAAAGAGACTTTTGGATTTATTCCATCATGGCTTTTGTGGCTTAGGTACGAAGTTTGATTTCTAAGCCTTGGTCATGGAGCATAGCACTTGGTAAAACAATTTTTTCTCTTACATCAATTACAAATTATTTCTGTGCAGATACAGCAGCTTCCTGGTTTTGTATCTAACAGGCATAAGCAGTGAAGTTGGTCTAATATACATCGCCTTACCGTTCATCAAGGTGAATAATTTGGTTGCTTTAGAATCATTAGATCTAAAGTTGCAAGATGTGTGTTGTCTTTGTTAATAAGCAACATGTTCATAAATCATTTAACGAAGAACAAATCTTCTAAGAGAATGGAATAGATGAAGTTCAAAGCATTGTCGGTTAATATTTGGAAACCTAGACATCTGTAATTTCATAGCATTACTAGAATGGTAAAATGGAAATGGAGGAGAATAGTCTATTACTTATGATATAAAATGGTGAAAATATTTGATAGTTTCTCAGTAAGTTGGAGTTTTGAGTTAATCTGACAAGTATTTTCAGGCTTCTGAGAAGTATTGCATAAGGATGCCAAACAAATGGAACTCATCATTTGATTACTTTTATGCCGCAATTGCTGCAATTGGAATCTACGTTCCAGGCATGAACAAAACATCTTTTCACTGTTAATGGTATAACCTTAGGGTAATATTTATTTCGCTGACTGTTATGGCATAATTATATGCAGGTAGTCCTCACATGTATAAATACATGCTTGCTCAGAGGAAGAGAGCTCTCTCCAAATCTAAGAGAGAGTAATGCAATATATGTGGTTTACATTGATTTGGAGTCAAACATAGGACATACATATGTCATGTCTTGGTTTGAACCCACATACAGAGGCACCACGGAAACAATTGATTTTCTTGTTAATGTATCATTGAAAGGCAGCATGCCAGATATAGATAAACTAATAATGTAGCTTACTATAGTTTTGTGTTTCTCAATCTATGCTATAGATGTTTAACATCAAGTAATAAATCTGAGGTTTTTTTAGGGGAGGCATGAGAGAAATTTAGTACCAATAAGTCTATATAAAGAGATCAGTACGTCACTTTTAATCCAAAATATTAAGATAACGAGTTTATGACCATTCTACATATTGTTTATCTTACTCATTTTTATTTAATATAGAACTTTCAATATATCTTGAATTTCTAACAATCTTGCCTTTCAAATGTGAGTCTCTTCCACATTAGAACACCTTCTTCTCAAGTATGAGTATTTAGTAGTGACCATTACTTTGTATCATCATTTTAAGATAGAACATATTTTTCTTAAACAAAAGACTTTTCATACAAGAAACTCTTAAATTTTAAGATTCTTTACTTACTTTATATTATACTCATCCAAGTTGTCACCTGATGAACTATCAATTCTAATACTTTTATGATTCTTCACCTTCTATATATCATACTTATATAGATCAGAACATCACTTTAATCTAAAACCTTAAAATAATGAATTTATAACAAAATCATATTTTACCTCTAACCTTCATACAACTTTGAGATCATAGAGATTTATAAACACTAAAGATCTGAGAATTTCATGAGATGATGATATACAATGAGTGATTTGGAATATGGGATGTTAACCGTTCTAGCACATTAAGAGTTGATTTAAATTAAAGTTCTGAACATAATCCTCTTTAATTCAAGAGGGAACACACTTGTGCACTTTTGAGGCTTTCCTACTCTTAGAGGAGTCTTTAAAATGTGGGTGATATGCTCTCTACCACTGGATCATGAATGTTAGCATTCAACTTTCAGATGCATGATATTTTAACACGGTTGTTGGGCTAAATTCCATGTTCCTACTGATATGATGCGAAGCAGTGTCACATAGCTATAGAACTAATTAAACTCAAAATTGTAACTCGTTTAAAGAACATGCACGATATCTTAAAATTATTTCGAGCTTGGACTTTAACTAAAGAAAGTAGGAAGAAGAATGCTATGAACACTTATTTTTTTTCACTTTCTTTATTATACTCTTTGTAATGGGGTGAGCTTTATTAGAATATTATTACAACTAGTGGATCTCACTTTTAAATCAGGGGAGTGGGACTCGTCAAAATTAGTGGTTTCAGATAAATTTTACCAAAGAAAACAAAAAGTAAAAAGAAAGATTTAATTATTACTATGATTCATATAATCTTGGATTCATTTTGATTTTTATATTTATTTTTGCTTCAATTGAATATCTATTTTTGTAAAACTACTTAATATAATTACTTTTGTTAAATTCACGTTAAAGAAATGTCACTTGTCAAAGTTTTAGTTATTTTTTATTTTAGGATTTTTTTCGATTTTGATAAGAGTGACACCTTTTAAGTAAAGATATTTGACATCACACGTAATAAATTTAAATTTTGACGTTAGACACATTCAAACCAAATTAATTTAACATAAGACATCTTATTAAGTTTTTCTTAAAATAATAAATATTTAATTGAGTCTGTTTTTAAAATAGAAGCTCAATTAAATAAAAAAATATAAAAAATGCAATAATTCAACTCATTAAATATAAGTGTAAATACTAATTAAACTAATATTAATCTTAAAATATTTGTGTTCGACCAAGATTGATTCGATAAAATATTATCAAGTTGTTAAATTGTTTAAATATCCAGTAGAGTATATATATATATATATATATATATATATATATATATATATATATATATATATATATATATGAACCTGGAATGACAATTAATATTAACTAAAAATTATAAGTTCAATTGTAGAAATAGAAAACTATGAGAGTTGAGTTAGAGTTGTGTTGTAATATTTAAGTATGATTATTTTTTTCACACGGATTTTATTAACACTTAAAATTTGTTACTTCTCATGTATATAAGAATTTCTCTTTATTCATTAATGCTAACGTTCCTCATCAAGACACTTAAACCCGATCCCTCAGTCAATAAGTATGTCCCTAATTACCAGTTCATGCAATTCCTAGCATTCCTCGTAAAAAGATGTGAAGATCAAGAGGTTAAGACGACTAAGACTCATATCCTCATCCCTGAGCAATATAACCCTTAGGAGTAATTCAACAAAGACCTGAATTGAAAGGAACCTCCCGACACTCATGCAAGAATAAAGCAGATGAATTACTTTAACAAATAATGAAATAAAGCATATGGAATTAAGAACAAATTCAAATACATGAGAGTTCAAAAGGTTACATCATTCCCCAACAACAAATAGAAATTAGTTCCCCATAGACATGGGGGAACCTATGAACAAGGGAAGAAAAGAAAGAACGAAAAGACTAAGAATTTGGCTTGGAGTGTATTGTATGCTCTCTTCTGCCAGGGATGCAAAACCTAGAGCCCCAGGGTCTTTAAATAGTGTCAGAAGTTTCCCAAAGTGTGGCCCGGTCCAAAAGAATCAAATCAGAGCAGAATCAGGGCCCGATCCACGTAAAATCACGCTCAAGTGTCGTAGGGAGCTCACCCAAGCATGAATCAAGGGTCATGTGGCGCTTGGGTGTCAGTTTTCAGCCCCTAGGCTTCGAGCGTCCGTCGCCCGGGCGTCGGGTCCGTCGCCCGGGCAACCAGCGGTAATTCCCAGCTTGCTGTTTTCGCGTTCTAGTCGCTCGGGCTTCGCCTGAGCTTCGGGTTTTCTTCCTTCTTGATGCCTTTTTGACCCCTTTTGAGCTCCTTCTTCATGGCTTTTCACTTCTTCTTCCATTACTGCTTCAATCTCTGTCAAAACAAGGGGAAATTGTTCTAAAACAGTTAAAATCAACCTCAACTCTCTTATTCACATAATTTACTGAAAACATGTGAGTTCAAGCAAGTTTCTAAGTCAAAAAGGGTGTTTTTAGTGTCAAAATCATATGGCAAATAAAGGTATTTTAATCCGTTATCAGCCACCAGCACCCACTCCACCATTGTTTCGCTACCCAAACCCGCAAAATCCACAATGTCGAGTGTGTTCGGGTCTCGAGTATACGAACACTACAGATTGGATCTGACATTAATAGAAGTCGCGACGAGGAACAATGATGAGGGTAACGCGTTCGGAGGGTTGATGAAGGAGGGAATCGCAACGTTGTTTAACTCGTATGTGAGGGAGGGTTTTCCTTACAAACCCTTGCAAGTTAAGACTTTGGTCATAAAAGGTGTCCCAATCTACAGTAGAATCTCAAGCCAATAACTTCTTATTGGCTAACTAGGGATTGTGAGCGACTTTGATATATTACATAATGAATTACACCTATGTGGAATAAGAGCATATTTTCATGACTCGCCATGAGTTATTGGGACAATCATGGTGCCTACATCTAAATTCTCTATTATTTTATGAAGATAGTATGAATATATCCTCTTCTTTTGAAGGACTGATTCTTATGTCATCTCGGGGCCCACGAAATTTTCAAGATTATCTTCAGGGTCCCTCTTCACCAAATTTGTCTCCTATTTTAAATACATGGATCAAAAAAGGACAAAATATATCTTTAAGTTCTGATTTGGAAATAACCATTAGCATTTAGCATGTTTACTGCATGTTACCTTCTGAATATCGCTGGTGGCACGATGCTCACCGTTCGTGATAGACACCGCTTCTTTCTTCGCATTGCCTTCCATAATCACTCATGCTTTCTCCTATTTCTTTTCTATTTTTAATAGAAAAAGGTTTTTCTCTGTTTTTCGTGTTGTTTTGTAAGGGGTAAAGTTATTAGTGCTTCGATTGTTAAGAAAGTCAGATTATTTGTTAATTCATAGTAAACTAGGGGCAAAGAGGACATTGGAAGAAGGGGGCACGAATGTCTATCCATACAGTCATCATCAGCCAACTTCACTATTCTTTTGTGCAGGTTGGAGGACAGTAAAACTCTTTCGGTCGTGATATATTCTAATATTACCTTAATATGGACTCTTCATCTTGGCCTTTAAACGGTCAACTAAAGATCGAGTAGTCTTGCTTGCTTGGCCATCTGGTCGTATAACCTAAGCTAGCTTGATATTAATTGTTTAAACGTGTAAATGGGTTGGCTTGATTAGTTAAATTTTTTCTGACCGTTCAAAATCAAATTGTTATTTTTCTTCAGTGCAGATGTCAAGATCCTGCATACAAACCACTTGGCCAACTTTGAGCAATCGCTCAGTGAGAAACGTTCTTTGTGAACTTTTACTAGAGTCTCTTCGACTCAAGGAACGTTCTAAGTGAACTCCAAGAGTCTGTCGTGTTAAGATTGTTGACAACACAATATCTATATCATCTGATTTTTTATGATGACAACGCAATGCTTAATAACACACATATTTGTTGTTGTGTTATATGTTCTTATGCTGAATGTTTGATATATATGTTGAACATGTTTATGTGTTGTACTGCTATGTGAATGCATACATATTGAGCTTGTACTTATTACATCATTTCTGAATGCATTCCACATGTTTTTATGCACGAAAACCACAAACACTTTTGTGAACTTATAAATGTGTGACAAAGCTGCAGTCAACTCCATAATAAAATTATTACACTATACTAAAGTCTTTGTACAAATTTTGAGAATCAGTGCTTTGTGAGATTTTGAGAAGAAAAGAATTTCAAATATAGTCTCTAGCTTCGTAACTTCGCTCCCTTCATCCACTTATTCACTCCTCTCTTGCTCAACTAGAAGACCAGGGTCTAAAGGTACAAGAGGTTCTGAAATAGAATACGCTTGCTTTGGCGATTCCTACAACTACTTATATATATGACTATTCCGATTTCTGTTTCTGGTGTTGCTTGTGCCTGTTGCTGCTCCTGGTCTTCCCATTGACTTCCGCCGAATACGAAAGGTAAAAAGCAAGTCAATCTATTAGCCATCTCCCTTCGGCTCCTCTTTAGATCGTGGACTCGGGCTTCTTAAGTTAAGGGAAGCACTTTGTTCCACTCGTTCTAGACATACTCTAAACTCCTAACAAGAGAAAGAAGGGAGTAAACAAGAGCTACAACAACTAGAGTATCAAGGCCAGGAGGAGGCAAGGTCAGTTTATTTTGGGAAGCAAACCCCTCAACTTATCCGCTTATCGGAAAGAGCAGAGACCTACTACCTACAGGCAGAGACAGGACAGCAAACTTATGGGCACCTGATTGTAAGTCATATCTATTCTTTGCTCGTGAAGTCTATTAAGCGAGCCTTCACTGGGGAGATAACGGCCTCTTAAACTCCACTACTACTACCTGTACTCAATCAAGTACAAGTAAAAAAAAAAGAAACTCTTAATATTTTTATTTTTGGTAGCGAAGCGACCTAGTCGAGCTATTGTCAAATTCAGCAGTTCCTCTTGTTGAGCTAGACTCTACTCGCGCTATAGTCGAGGAAAGCTCGCGCGTTATTCATGTTAAGCTGTCGAGTTAACTAGACTCGAGGAACTAATCCTTTAGGTTTAGGCAACTCCTCCTCTATGAGAAGAGGACACTGACTTAGTTCAGTGCAACAACAAAAGAAAGGACCCTTACCCCTCTATATCCCTTTTGGGGGGAAGATCAAACTCTTTAACTAAATCTACTACTGTTCTCACTCATTCACATAAGTAAAAGCTAAAACTTCCTTACTAAAAGAACTCGTACCGGTACTCTTGAGTTCACAACCCTAAAAACCTTAGATTGGAGTATAAACTCGATCCTACTAATTACGTAGAACCATGAGCCATCGGTCGAGTGAGTTCGAGGTGGTTCATGCTTTCATTCCAAAGAAAGAAGGTAGTGTTCGGTAACTAACTATTCGCCGGTTGGCTCGTTTCCTATCCCCTATCCAAAAAAGGTGGCAGACGACCCCCTAGCCAAACACTTCTTTGTCGAAGTCGATTGTGTGCGCCACGCACTCGACTGCATTAGTTGTCTGCTTTGAAATTTTGTTATGCTCTTGCACTATAACGACTATATTTTCAAAAGTTAGTTGAGCATTGAATTGTTGGTCAACTGTATTAAATGAGTTTTTATTTTGGTTGACTGAATGCTACTAGTTTGACTGAACTGTTATAACTGTCATAACTCAGTCGACTGAATTAGTAGCTTATTCGAACTAGAGAATGTCTGTTAAACAGAAATCTATAAATAGGTTGAACACGAAGTTGTTCAAAGACTTTTGATGATCTAACAAATTCATTTCTGTTTCAGATTGATATCTCTGGTTTTTAGAGCTCCAAGAATTCTCCAAGAAGACGGTGGTGATCTTTCTTGAAAGAGATTCAAAGGGAGACTGACTGACACATTGCTTGATCACATTCTACACATTGAAGGTGTTTCTAGTTTGATCAAGATTCTGTTTGGCATCCGTGGAGTTGCTGTATTGGACCTGTTGTGATTACAGGGGATAGACTCGTGGAGTCTGGTGCACTTTGAGGATTGTTCAAAGTGGTGATTGGCAGATTGTAGGAGAGGGGACATCTTGCTGCAATTCTTGTTGTGCTTACTGCCTATATTTTGGTCAGGGTTAGAGAGGAGATTTATATTTTTAACATGGAGGTCTTCTATAAGTTCCTTGTTGTAAAAATCACAACCATTATAGTGCATTTGCTTCTTGGGTTGGAAGGACATTGGATGTAGGCATTGTTGGTCGAACCAGTATAAAAACCAATGTTTGATTTTCTCTATCCCGACATTTTTTCTTACAGTCGACTTTACTATTTGCGCAGTCAACTACGTTTTTCCGCTGCATACGAATTTTCATTACTTGCATTTCAAGAAAGTTTGAAAAGTTTTATACTTTGATTTCAAGATTGCGAAAAGACTTTATTTTTCATAAACCACCAATTCACCCCTCCCCCCTCTTGGTTTAAAAAGAAGCCTACTTGTTTTCCACAATTGGCACCAGAGCTAGTTTTCATAAGATATTTGAAAAACTAGTCGACTCTGTTTTTCTTTGATTCGACTATATACCTGGGGATGGCTTCTGTTTCGCATTCTAAAATGATTTATGATTTCAAAATTGATTTTGTATTTGCACCCTGTAATAAGAAGTCAAAGTCTGAAATTGATGGTTTCTATGAATCCTTTGAAACAGGAAACTTGCAACACAAGGCAATTCAAGACAGAGAACCTTATCCAGAAACGCAAAGATCAAATTTGTCAGATAACAGATTCAGAAGGTTTCTGAGGAAGAAGGACAAACAAAGTTATCCAGTTGATATCAAGAAGGCCAAGAATAAAGAAGAATTGATTATGATGGCAAAATCTAGAATTGTCAAAGCTGATCTGAAACAACTGTCCAAAAGTTCTACATGGTATCTTGACAGTGGCTGCTCGAGACACGTGACTGAAGATTCCACAAAGTTCTCAGATATCTCCTACAAAGCTACTGGTCATGTCATGTATGGTGACAATAACAAAGGGAGAATCGTCGGCGTAAGTAAAATAAAAACTCCTTCATCCTATGAAGTTAAGAATGTCCTACTTGTTGAAGGGTTAAAACACAATCTGCTTAGCATCAGTAAGTTGTGCGACAAAGGTCTAAAGATCACATTTGAGCCCAAATATTGTCTAATTAGCAACGGGATAACATATGAGTTACTACTGGTGGGAAAAATATTGAACAACATCTATGTAATCAACTTCATAGACAACTTATTCGATTCCGTTGTGTGTCTGATGACTAAAGAAGAAGATGCTTGGTTTTGGCACAAGAGACTCTCTCACATCAATATGAATTAACTAAACAAACTAGTCTCCAATAACCTGGTAAATGGTTTGCCCAAAATTCGATATACTATAGACAGATTGTGTGATGCATGCCAAAAAGGAAAGCAGACCAAACAACCATTCAAAAGTAAAAGAGAAATGTCAACCAGGAAACCTCTACAATTACTCCACATGGATTTGTTTGGACCCTCAAGAACAAAGAGTCTTGGAGGAAATTCATATGGACTAGTCATTGTTGATGCCTACTCATGGTATACATGGACCTACTTCATTGTAGCTAAAAATGACACTTTCAAAGTTTTCAAACGCTTTGCTACTACTGTTCAAAATGAAATGGACCTCAAGATTAAGGCTATCAGAAGTGACAACGGAGAAGAATTTCAAAACAAGGATTTTGATGATTATCTAGCTGAAATGGGAATTGCTCACAACTCTTCAACACCTAGAACTCCACAGCAAAATGGAGTTGTTGAAAGGAAAAACAAAGCCCTTGAGGAACTTGCAAGATCAATGTTAAATGACAGAGATATGCCAAAATATTTCTGGGCAGACGTTGTTAGTATTGCGTGCTATGTACTAAACAAAACTATCATAAGGTCAATATTAAAGTTGACTCCCTATGAGTTGCTGAGAGGAAGAAAGCCAAACATTTGACATTTGAGAATCTTTGGAAGCAAATGTTTTGTGTTGAACAATGGTAAAGAGAACCTCAGCAAGTTTGACTCTAAAGCAGATGAAACTATTTTCATAGGATATTCCTTAAACAGCAAAGCTTACCGGGTGTACAACAAAAGGACTATGAATGTTGAGGAATCTATTCATGTTGCATTTGTTGAGTTTATCATGGCTCTAAATACATCTGAACACGTCAAGGACATAGCTGAAGAAGATGAAAATTCTGGTGGAGAAGAAGAAATGGTTGAAGAATCCATTGACAAGGAAAATAGTAATGAACAAGTCAACTCTCCAAGAACGGAATCGACTAAAGAGTGGAGAGTACCAAGAAATGTTTCTAGTCACAACATCATTGGTGACATCTCAAGAGGAGTATCCACAAGAAGGCAATTAAATCAATTCTGCATGAATGTTGCCTATGTATCCAAAATCGAGCCTAAGAGAGTAGAAGAGGCATTAAATGATGAAAACTGGATGATGGCTATGCAAGAAAAGTTGAACCAATTCATAAGAAATAATGTATGGGAACTCACACCTAGAAGACCTGATCTACAAGTTATAGGTACAAAATGGGTTTTTCGGAACAAAATGGATGACTCTAGTGAGATCATAAAGAACAAGGCAAGATTAGTAGCTAAAGGCTACTACTAGGAAGAAGGAATCAACTATGATGAGACATATGCTCCTGTAGCCAGACTGGAAGCAATAAGGATACTTCTTGCTATTGCATCTACAATGAAATTCAGATTATATCAGATGGATGTCAAAAGCGCATTCTTGAATGGATATATTAAGATAGAGGTTTATGTAGAACAACCACCAGGATTTGAAGACTTTAAACATCCTGACCATGTTTACAAATTGAGAAAAACTCTATATGGCTTGAAGCAAGCTCCAAGATCATGGTATGAACGTTTAAGTGAATTTCTCATAAAGAAGGGATTCTCAAGAGGCAAAGTCGACTCAACTCTGTTCATCAAGAGTTCAAACAAGGATAAACTATATGTCCAAATATACATTGATGATATCATTTTTTGTTCAACTAATTTGGTGATGTGCAAAGAATTTTCAAAGATTATGCAGGAAGAATTTGAAATGTCCATGATGGGAGAACTGACATATTTTCTTGGTCTACAAGTCAAGCAAACTAAAGATGGAATTTTCATTCACCAATCCAAATATTGCAACGATTTGCTGAAGAAATTTAAAATGATGGACTGCAAGGAGGCTCCAACTCCTATGGAAACCAACTGTTATTTGGATCTTGATGAGGCTGGAAAGAGTGTTAACCAGAAAATGTATCGAGGTATGATTGGTTCCTTACTTTATCTTACTGCTAGTAGGCCTGCCATAATGCACAGTGTATGTCTCTGTGCTAGGTTTCAATCTTCACCTAAAGAGACACACCTAACAGCTGTAAAAAGAATTTTGAAATACCTCAAAGGTACCAAAGGCCTAGGACTATGGTATCCAAGTGGTACAAACATTTTTCTAAATGGTTACAGTGATTCTGATTTTGGAGGTTGCAAACTAGACAGAAAAAGCACCAGTGGCACATGTCACTTACTTGGATCATCACTGATCTCTTGGCATTCAAAGAAACAAGGATGTGTGGCTTTATCCACCACAGAAGTTGAGTACATAGCAGCTGGAAGCTGTTGTGCACAATCTCTTTGGATCAAGAGTCAATTAGATGATTATGGTATAAAACTAGATAACATTCCTTTAAAATGTGATAACACTAGTGCCATAAATTTGACAAAGAATCTTGTATTGCATTCGAAAACTAAACACATTGAAATAATGCATCACTTCATTCGAGATCACAGCCTTAAGGGTGAAATTAAGATTAAGTATGTAGATACCTTACATCAATGGGCTGATATTTTTACAAAGCCTCTGAACAGAGAGAGATTTTTCACAATTCTAAATGAACTAGGAATTCTAAATGATAGTAGCAAAAAGTGATGATTAATTCGACTGTGATATGGTTGAAGTCGATTATGCTTGATCTGCTACACATCTTTACATATTGACTTCTGTTGTTTTTTATTATATTTCTTGCATAACTAAAATGCTTGATCTATGGAAGATTTTTGAAAGGTTTTGCAGGAAAAACATTGCTTTGGAAACTACAAGTGAAATTCAACATCATTAGAAAGCAATGTATTCGACTAAGAAATTAATGCAATCGACTGCTCATAACAGGGTTATAAATTCCAATTCTGGAATTTGGTTATATTTAGTTGATTGATTACTTTATCTTTATTATCTGCAATTATCTCTGATCTAAATTGATTCTACATATCTTGATTGAGATAATGTTGTCAGATTGTTGAAGTTTGTATCATTGCATGACTGAATTGTTTGATATTTTGTCTTTGATACAACTCTGTGCTATATTCATTGTATACTCTGATTATTTGTACTGCATTATCCATCTGGTCTGGTTTTGATATCTATGCATAATGACAGTAGGAGTATTACTTTTTACACATTTCTTTTCACATGCCTGCATTTCAGGGGTAGTTATCTTTTACATGTGATTAAATGTGATAGGGAAAGCATCATTACATTTTGAGAAATTGCATATTTTATTTCTGATGCATCTCTGTTTCTATATCAGCATAAATATCTAGAGCACTCCTTTTGTAACACTCCTAATAAAATAGGGTTGTATATATATAAAAATTTTAATCATGGGGTACGATTTTATGAAATAATTTTTTTTTATACATTAAGATAGAGAAACAAACCATACACACATAATAAGTTCATACATTACAACAAACCAAATCTTATATGTTCTTCAAATAAACACAAATCAAACATACTTAAATACGAATCCGTTATAAAAACCCCAGCAAATTTTATTTCCCATCTCTCTCTCGTCGAGCTATTCCATGTCAATTTTATCTGCAATATCATCTACTCTCGTACAAGTACGATCACATAGGTGGAAACCGCAACCACAACATGCAAGGGTGAGTAACCAGTATTATCACAAAAATAATGCATCATACACACTTTATACACCGACTAAAATGAGATACATGATGTAACAAATGTGAGACATGTCATCGACGACAAACACTTCGTAAACTAATGTCGGTTCCTTGTATTTCGTCATCGTAACCTGTTCTCAATAACAGACGATTTGAGCCGTCTTCCATCGCGACTTCCGACCTATCTCCCCGACTCCTCAAGGACTAACGAGTAAAAACACTGATAATACGCGCAACATTGCACTATACTCAACACGAGCCGAAGTCATTGGGCGAGACATCCACCTCCCCGCGCAGAGGGAGGTGACACTAGAATCTCAGTCTCACGCGAGACTCAAATTTTAAAATAGCATTTAAATGCTGACACGTCTAACGAAGTTACTAGTAACTAACATAGTTAACGTACACGACACGAACAAATAACCGTGCTCAATCACGAATTCATACACATTCTCAATAATATGTATAAATCAACCAATAACAAATTAAGCAATATATATAAAAAAAAACAATTCTCAATAATTGTTTAACATAACACCAAACAAAAGAAATCAACAATTCTCTCTTAGTTACTTCTGGTATTTACAGCTTTGACCTTTGCTTATTGTTTTATTCATAACTCTCTCTACAGAACTCCGAATTAGTTAATTCTTGTTTTATTGGATTCTAGCCTTAAACATCTTTCTTGGGGCACCAGAATAATAATTTTTGGACAACTATACTAACTGCAGTAAAATTGTTAAAACTCGTAAATTTACTCACGTTCTAGTATTTTCAGCTTTGACCTTTGATCAGTGTTTTATTCATAACTCTCTCCACAGAACTCCGAATTAGTTAATTCTTGTTTTATTGGATTCTAGAATTAAATATCTTTCTTGGGGCACCAGAATCATAATTTTTGGATAACTATACTAACTTCAGTAAAATTGTTAAAAATCGTAAATTTACTCACGTTCTGGTATTTTCAGCTTTGACCTTTGATCAGTGTTTTATTCATAACTCTCTCCACAGAACTCCGAATTAGTTAATTCTTGTTTTATTGGATTCTAGAATTAAAAATCTTTCTTGGGGATCCAGAATCATAATTTTTGGACAACTATACTAACTGCAGTAAAATTGTTAAAAATCGTAAATTAACTCACGTTCTGGTATTTTCAGCTTTGACCTTTGATCCGTGTTTTATTCATAACTCTCTCCACAGAACTCCGAATCAGTTAATTCTTGTTTTATTGGATTCTAGAATTAAAAATCTTTCTTGGGGCACCAGAATCAAAAATTTTGGACAACTATACTAACTGCAGTAAAAATTTTCCTTAGATGGTTTAGAGGTAGAACTAAGCTGAACATCAGATCAAACTACGAAATCCCTATCTCTTACTTGGGACATTAGATTTATAATCCTAACGGTCAAATTCAAACCATATGCCTGAGAAACCATATATCAAAATTCTAGATCAATCCAACGGTTAACTTGACTATAATTTATGTTTTACCGAGGGGGCTCAGTAGCAGAAAATCAGGTGATCAGTAAATTAATCCAACATATGAAATTTATTACTCTAATTACAGTTCTCCAAATTGTAATCTGAACGATCAAAAGAACTCAATATCCCTTATGGTCTATATATCAAAATTGCAGATCAATCTAACGGTTCACTATGGAGAAATTTATGTTTTACCAAGGGAACTTAGTAGCAGAATTAAAGTGGTGATGTATCTATTCACAATTACGAAATGAACTCCTCTCGGTACATAATTCTAATCCCAAATCTGAACGATCAAATGAAATAACATATCTTAGAATTCATATATCAAAATTTGAGCTTAATCTAACGGTGAATTAAGGAAATATGGACATTTTACCGAGGTAACTCGAAAATATAGAAACAATGAAATCATGGATATGGAAACTAAATCCCACAAAATTAGGTAAGTAGCTACCAATACTAAATTCCAATATACTCATATTCAGATATATGATCATGAAATGTACAATTATCATATTTTATATAAGGCTTAGCTTCCCCTACAAACATATATCCCTTCCCATCATTCAACAAAACTCAATAAATCATGACAATTCTAGATAACTCCCCTTACCTCTAGTTTCTAGAAAATCTTTAAGGATTTCTTGGTGACAAAAGCTCCTCCCCTCTTGTTGTAATATCAAGATTTCTCCACACCTCTTGGTTCTTCTTCAACACACCTCTAAGGAATTAGAATAGAGACTTTTCTTCTACTCTCACAAACACTAAATTTTTTTTTTTCTTTTTGGGTTGTTAGGAAAGAACCAAGCTCTCTCTTCTTCTTCTTCTTCTTTTTTCTTTCAACCTTATGTAATTACTCTACTTAAGGTGATTTGAATATCCCTTTTAAACTAATCCCATATCTACTTTCATAATTCCTACCAAGCACCAATTTTGTCTTTTAGGAAAATTTTAGGGAACTTGACTACAATGGCCAACTTTTCTTTTCCACTCAATCATAATCAAGACCAATCATTTATACTTTTTCTCTCTAACAACAAGCCAAAATCAATTTAACACAAGCTAATAAGGAGTACAAATACTATCTTCTAGTGCACCAAAATAAATTTGAAACAAACAAAACAAATACTAATCTATTTAGTCATCATTTCTTCTTTCTGGAAACCAAGTAATAATGCAATATAAAACATTAAAACATACCCACCACTTATGCCATTTACTTGTTCAATGATCAAATTCCATCAAACTTTCTATTTTTCATTCATTACATGTGTCCTACATGTCTTCCATTCACAACAAAAAAATGATAACAAGGAGTTAAGGAAAATACCTAAGGTAAAACTTGAACTCATGACCACAAACCCCTTTCTATAAGTTTTCAACACTACACCAATTCATATATATATATATATATATATATATATATATATATATATATATATATATATATATATATATATATATATATATATATATATATTTCTTTTATTGGGTCTTACATTCTCCCCAACTCCAAAAATTTTCGTCCCCGAAAATTTAAGCTACTATGCAAACAAATGAGGGTATTCTCTCCTCATATAATCTTCTAGTTCCCAAGTCATCTCTTGGGTTTTCTCATTCCACAACACCTTTACTGTGCGAATCGCCTTTCCCCGTAGCTCCTTCGTTTGAACTTCTAACACTCTCATTGGTCCAACTTCAATAGTGAGATCTTCACGCACTTGAATGTCATCTGTTTCCAAAACATGAGTTGGATCAGGTACGTACTTCCTTCGCTGCGATACATGGAACACATTATGTAGATTTGCCAACTGTGGTGGTAATGCTACTTCGTACGCTACTGGCCCAATCCTTCTTAGTATATCATAAGGTCCGAGAAACTTTGGTGATAACTTCTTGGACTTGATAGCTCTACCCATGCCTGTCACTGGTGTTACACGTAGAAACACATGATCTCCTTCGTTGAACTCAAGAGGTCTTCTCCTCTGATCCGCATACGACCTTTGCCTGCTTCGAGTTGCTCTCATCCTTTCTTGAATGAGCTTCACTTTCTCAGTAGTTTGTTGTAACAACTCAGGACCTATCAATATGGCTTCTCCATCTTGAAACCAACACAAAGGAGTTCGACATCTTCGCCCATACAAAGCTTCAAAAGGCGTCATCCCGATGCTAGAGTGATAACTATTGTTGTAGGTAAACTCCACCAACGGTCGGACCTCGCTCCAACTTCCTAGATGATCCAATACACACGCCCTCAACAAGTCTTCTAATGACTGAATAGTTCTTTCAGTTTGTCCATCTGTTTAAGGGTGATATGTTGAGCTCATCCTTAATCTCGAACCCAAAGCTTCTTGTAATAACTGCCAAAACCATGAGGTAAACCTCGGATCTCGATCTGAGACAATGCTATTAGGAACACCATGTAATCTCACTATTTCTCGAATGTATAGCTCCGCCAACTTCTCCATTGACATCCTTAAGTTGATTGGCAAAAAGTGGGCAATCTTCGTCAGTCAATCAACTATTACCCAAATAGAATCATGGCCCTTCGATGATCTTAGTAAGTGAGTTACATAATCCATCGAGATGCTGTCCCATTTCCACTGAGGAATATCCAACTGCTGCAACAATCCACTTGGTCTTTGATGTTCTATCTTTGCCTTCTGACATACTAAACAAGAAGCCACAAACTCTGCTACATCCTTCATCATTCCGCTCCACCAAAAGAACCCTTTCAAGTCCCTATACATCTTTGTCATTCCCGGATGTATACTTAGGCTACTCTTATGTCCTTCCTCCAATATTAGTCTTTTCAAATAATCTTTCGCTGGAACACACACTCTTCCTTGGAAGCGAAGAATGCCATCATTACTCAAAGCGAAGTCTTTGACCAAAAACTTGTTGTTTGTTCGGCAAGTGCACTGAATCGTTTCAAGTAATAAACCGTGGTAAGACCAGGTATCGTTTTCCCAAGAGACTCGTAATACTAGAGAATTGTGCGATTAACAACTCATTTAGACTCAATAGAACAACATTCATTTACAAGCATGTACGAAAAGATAAATTAACACATAATTACATGGTTGGACTTTGGTGTTTGAAGGCACTTAGAAATGGAAAAGACTAGAAATGGTGTGAAATGACATTGTTAAGGTTAGTTTTCACCAATTCACTCTTGTGTACACCCAATTTTATCTCCTCTTCATCAATTTACTAAAGTCAATCCACTAAAACACTCTAACCCTAATCTCTTAGGTGAAGAGCCTAGGTTTTCTCATTAAATCCCAATCCCTTGGCAACCTAACAAGCAAACCCGCATTAATGAGCTAGGATCTTAAGACAACATGTGAATCATCTTCCATCCCTAAAATCAATGACCACAAGGACCCTTGTTTCAGTTCGAGATTTCATCTTACGTCCGCATAATCCATGAAACCCCAAAATCAAGTCATGAACATTCCTATTACATGCAAGCTTTAAGAACGGAAACAAGAATACTAGCAATTGATAGAAAAGGCCTGTATATAATCAAATCATTCATCCATTACACAAGAATTCAAAGGCTACAACTAATCCCAACAAGATGGGTTTGGTTCTCCAATTCCATGGAGAACCCTAGAGCTTACAAACATGGAAGATGGAAGAAGAAGGAGACCCAAAGAAAGAGGAGGAGATGTTCCCACAAGCTCCTCGCGCCCTCCATGAGCTCCAGCAGTAGAATCGCACCTCCAAGCAACCAAAGACCTTGAGTTCTGGGAGCGTTTCCCCTTCCAAAACTGCCTCTGTTTCGCGTTTTCGGACCTTTTAATGAGGTCTAAAAATTGGTCAACGGCTGGAGCGAGCTGTTCTGCTCACTGGAGCAAGCAGCATAGGTCGCTGGAGCGACCGCACTCTCGCTGGAGCGAGCGCCTCCTGTGCTCCAGCGAGAAATCTTCGTTTCTGGCTGGCTGGAGCGCCAGGTGCGTTACATCTTCTTCTTTCTTCTTCTCTTGCCTTATTTACACTGCAAAAATCATCATAAAAACAATCAAACCCACTTATAAACATTTCTAAACAATATTTACATCAATTCATGGGACTTTATTGCTATTTTTCACACAAAAGAGACAATTATAAGTGCGTTTATTTAGATAAATATCGCACTTATCAACTCCCCCAAACTTGAATATTTTCATGTCCTCATGAAAAGCAAAAGATAACTCAGCCAAATAAAACAGTGCAACTGCAATGGTCTAGCAATTTAAGACACAATTTCAATCAAAATAAACATCAATCATGCTTACTCAACTTATAAATCACATTCCAGAGAAAATGAGGTCTCAACAAGCTAAACTTCAATCATGGTGCTCACAATTCAAAATCACAAGATAGATGCAAATGAAATATCAACAGAAATGACAAGATGTTTTCATTAAATACATGGAAGCAGTCCTCACCAAAGAAAGTGTTTCACTCGAGCACAATGGTGTATAAGGATGTGTGTCTAACTCTCAACTATCACAGTGTCACACAAGTCAAATTTGCCATCTGTTTCAACAATATCAAACGTATTCACAAGCAAGCTAACATCACAAGGACTTTTTAAGGGCTTGTATTGTGGTTGGGCTAAGAAGAAAAATTGGTTTTTCTGGACAACAAAGCACCTTGAGCTAAGAGAGAAAAAAATTTACTTCACTGTATAGATTCAGTCTCTCTTTTTGCTTCAATACTGAATAAACCACTTCTCAACTCATTTCCCAACTCTTTATTCATTCAATGCAGTTTTATTTCTTTTCTTCTTCTTTCTTCTTTTTCTTTCTTTTTTTAACTCAACTTTTTATTTTCTCAATGCTCCCTTTCTTTATAACTCCCCCAAACTTAAACCATTCTCCTCATCCTAACATAATTGTTCATCTCAACTCAAGGTAAGGAGGTTAAGGATTTTTCAAGTAAACTTAAGGTTCCAGGGATGAGAAAGTTTTCATTAAGGTTCAAAGGTTTAACATTAGCTTTTAGGTTCAAAAATGTAGAAGAGGTCGAAGAACAAGATTGCCTTGATCATTTGTAACAAGCGAACAAACAGTTCAAATAGAGAAACTCAGGCAAAATGAACTGTGATTCCAAAGTGATAGCACTCAACAATGAACTTTGGGGCACAACATCTCACATGTTTACTCAGGAAATTTGATAAACATCATGCCAAGTATTTTGATCACATTTAAAACCAAACATCTATCTAAACAGATGAAAGCAACCACAATCTCTGTTCAACAAGTTCAAACCACATAATCTCAATCAAATTTTCAAAAAAATTCTCATGGATAAAGAGCAAGCACAAAAGATTTGTTTTCAATTCAAGCATGCCATATAATTCACTCAAATCTCTAGACCAATTTCAGAAGAACTATAATCAGGCAAGTAAAAAAGACATAAAAATTAAAAGTAAATAAAACTTGAAATTAAAACTGAAAAACCAGTCTAAGTGGACTCTTTGCAACTCCAGTTGTGTAGAACACTGGATTCACTTTCATTTGCAACATCTTTCTCCTCTTAGTAGCTTACACTAAGCACTGCTTCACCTCCCCCATCAGTAGGGGTTTGGCCAATGGTGGTTTTGAAAATCTTTAATTTCTAAAAAAGATGTTATCCTGCACAAATTTATCTCAAGGCAAAATTAGCATTCCATAATCAACAACTGAATAAAAAGGTCCAAAAACACACTTAACAACCACAAAAATAACATTACAACTCAAAAATCTCAACAATGCAACAAAGCAACACAAACATACAACACATTACATGAAAAACAACACAAACACAAGTGAATGGTTAGAAAATTGGGTTAGAAGGTGGTGCACACTTCAGCTGGAGCGAAAACATGAAGAAATTTTGAAAACAGAAACTGCGAGCACTCGCTGGAGCAAGTCTCGCCAGTCGCTGGAGCGACTCCAG
Source organism: Vigna mungo (assembly GCA_036885675.1). NCBI lineage: Eukaryota > Viridiplantae > Streptophyta > Magnoliopsida > Fabales > Fabaceae > Vigna > Vigna mungo. The sequence goes on from CP144700.1 coordinate 35,125,666, forward strand.
GTGGCACCAGCTGGTTGAACAGCTGCTTTTGACCAGTCAAAATGGTTAAGTTGACCAAAACAAGTACGCTCGCTGGATTGAGTAAAGTGAGTCGCTGGAGCGACTCCACATGGCACAATGTTCAGTTTTTGAAATCTGAACTTCCTTGACAGCTCACTCTCGCTGGAGCGAGTGGCACGAGTCGCTGGAGCGACTCCAGATGCCCAGACAGCTTTTTGAAAAGCTGTTTTTAACCAGACAGACTTTGTCTGGCACGTCACACTCGCTGGAGCGAGTGGACCTTCTCGCTCGAGCAAGCGAGGATAGTTTGACCAACAGCACGCAGCAACTTCTAATTTTACCATTCAAAACCCGAAATTAACACTAAACAGCTGTGAAACAGTCTAAAAACAACCTAAAACGTGTAAAACAGTAAGTTACAGATTTTGTTTTTGGTGTGCTCCTTTCACCAACTCTTTTCGCATCATTTTTCTCCCTTCCTTCTTTCAATCAACACTTGGAGCATCTTCAAGCAAGGGAAAATTTGGGACTGATTTTGTGCTCGAGCTTATTGTTCCCTTTTTGCATCGTGTTCCCTTCAATCTCAGAGCAAACATGAAGAATTTGAGGCTACAGTCCTCTTTGTATGAAATTGCCCTGCATCAACTTGGAAAAAACTAAACTAGAAACAAAAATTAGCCCAGTTAAAAGTGAAAATCTATTTACAATAAAAGAGTTAGTTCTATATACAAATTCAAGTCTGAACAAGTTGGAACCTCACAAAAGTCTAATATTGACACGAGTCCCAAGCAACGGCGCCAAAAACTTGTTGTTTGTTCGGCAAGTGCACCGAATCGTTTCAAGTAATAAACCGTGGTAAGACCAAGTGTCGTTTTCCCAAGAGACTCGTAATACTAGAGAATTGTGTGATTAACAACTCATCTAGACTCAATAGAACAACATTCATTTACAAGCATGTACGAAAAGATAAATTAACACATAATTACATGGTTGGACTTTGGTGTTTGAAGGCACTTAGAAATGGAAAAGACTAGAAATAGTGTGAAATGACATTGTTAAGGTTAGTTTTCACCAATTCACTCTTGTGTACACCCAATTTTATCTCCTCTCGATCAATTTACTAAAGTCAATCCACTAAAACACTCTAACCCTAATCTCTTAGGTGAAGAGCCTAGGTTTTCTCATTAAATCCCAATCCCTTGGCAACCTAACAAGCAAACCCGCATTAATGAGCTAGGATCTTAAGACAACATGTGAATCATCTTCCATCCCTCAAAATAAATGACCACAAGGACCCTTGTTTCAATTCGAGATTTCATCTTACGTCCGCATAATCCATGAAACCCCAAAATCAAGTCATGAACATTCCTATTACATGCAAGCTTTAAGATCGGAAACAAGAATACTAGCAATTGATAGAAAAGGCATGTATATAATCAAATCATTCATCCATTACACAAGAATTCATAGGCTACAACTAATCCCAACAAGATGGGTTTGGTTCTCCACTTCCATGGAGAACCCTAGAGCTTACAAACATGGAAGATGGAAGAAGAAGGAGACCCAAAGAAAGAGGAGGAGATGTTCCCACAAGCTCCTCGCGCCCTCCATGAGCTCCAGCAGTAGAATCGCACCTCCAAGCAACCAAAGACCTTGAGTTCTGGGAGCGTTTCCCCTTCCAAAACTACCTCTGTTTCACATTTTCGGACCTTTTAATGAGGTCTAAAAATTGGTCAGCGGCTGGAGCGAGCTGCTCTACTCGTTGGAGCGAGCAGCATAGGTCGCTCGAGCGACCGCACTCTCGCTGGAGCATGCGCCTCCTGTGCTCCAGCGAGAAATCTTCGTTTCTGGCAGGCTAGATCGCCAGGTGCGTGACATCTTCTTCTTTCTTTTTCTCTTGCCTTATTTACACTGCAAAAATCATCATAAAAACAACCAAAGCCACTTATAAACATTTCTAAACAATATTTACATCAATTCATGGGACTTTATTGCTAGTTTTCACACAAAAGAGACAATTATAAGTGCGTTTATTTAGATAAATATCGCACTTATCACCTGGTCAGTTCCCAAAATCTTCACAATACTCTGCAACTCCTGATCTGTCTCTTATTCTGCCTTTACTTGCTCTAAGAACCCACTCGTGATTTTTAGATGGCTACACCACAAATAATCATGTGCAAATTGCACACCAAGGTTCAAGTCTCGTAACTTCTCCAACAATTCCAATTCTTGGATCGTCAAAGCAGACATCTGAATACGTCTTCTACTCAAGGCGTCGGCAACAACATTTGCTTTACCTGAATGATATTGTAATTCAAAATTATAATCTTTCAAATACTCCATCCACCTTCACTGTCGCATGTTTAACTCCTTCTGATCAAACAGGTATTTGAGACTTTTATGATCATTGAAAACTTGGAATTTTGCCCCATAGAAATAATGTCTCCAGGTCTTCAATGCAAACACCACTGCCGCCAACTCTAAATCATGTGTCGGATAGTTTTTCTCATGAACCTTCAATTTTCGAGAAGCATACGCGACAGGTCTCCCAATCTGCATTAATACAGAACCCAAACCTTGATACGATGCATCGCAGTACACTTCAAACGCCTTGCTTATATCTGGAATAATTAAAACCGGAGCAGTTGTCAACCTCCGCTTCATCTCCTCGAAACTAGCCTCACACCGATCTGTCCAAACAAAAGGTTGATCCTTTCGCGTCAACTGAGTCAAGGGACCAATTATCTTGGAAAATCCCTCAACGAACTTTCTATAATATCCTGCTAACCCAACAAAGCTTCTCACTTCGGTCACCGACGAGGGACGTTCCCACTTTAATATTGCTTCTACCTTGGCTGGATCAACAGAGATTCCTTGAGCAAATACCACATGGCCTAAAAATTGAACTCCCTCCAACCAGAATTCACACTTTGACAACTTCCCGTACAACTGATGTTGTCTCAAAATCTCCAACACCATTCGCAGATGTTCAGCATGCTCTTCTTGATCCTTTGAGTATATAAGTATATCATCAATGAATACAACGACAAACTTATCCAAGCAAGAACGAAAAACGCAATTCATGTAATCCATGAAAATAGCTGGTGCATTAGTCACACCGAAAGGCATCACAACATACTCATAGTGTCCATAGCGAGAGCGAAAAGCTGTCTTCTGCACATCCTCAGGCTTGACAAGTATCTGATGGTACCCTGACCGCAAGTCTATCTTTGAAAACACCCCAGCACCCTTCAATTGGTCTAGCAAATCGTCGATCCTTGGCAATGGGTATCTGTTCTTGATAGTAACCTTGTTCAATTGTCGATAATCCACGCACAACCTCGAACTTCCGTCTTTTTTCTTTACCAGTAAGACAGGCGCACCCCATGGTGATACACTCGGTCTGATAAACTTCTTTTCTAGCAATTCTTCGATCTGCTTCTTTAATTCAGCCAGTTCAGCTGGAGCCATACGGTAAGGAGCCATTGACACGGGTCCTGCTCCCGGCATCAAATCGATTGTAAAGTCTACCTCTCGACTCGGTGGTAACCCTGGAATCTCCTCAGGAAACACATTTGCGTACTCCTCTACCACTGGAATTCCACTAATCTGCTCGTTCGTGCTTTTCTTTTGTTCTTTCACCATCACCGCAAAACATACCGTTCCGTCCTTGAGGTCATGCAACACTTCGCCCGATGTTGATATCTCAACACCCTTTGGTTCCTGGAACACCACTTCATGACGTCTACAGTCGATCAACACATGGTTATCAACTAACCAATCCATCCCTAAGATCACGTCCAAACCCTCAAGCGGCAGACACACCAAGTTGACCTTGGTCTTGCGTCCTGCCACTTCAATCGGACACCCAACACAGACAGAACTGGTTGAAACTTGTCCGGATGTTGGAGTGGAGACAACTAGTTCGCACCCCAAATCAGACAAAGAGAGACCAAGTTTCTCCACACATAGTAATGATATAAAAGAGTGCGTAGCACCCGAATCAAACAGAACAAGCACATTCTTCCCAAATAAGGAACAAACATCAAGTATCAAATTACTTGACTTTTCTGCTTCAGCCCCTGACATAGCAAACACTCTGCCTGATGCTTGCGGCTTTCCAACATTAACGGTCTTCTGAGGCTCTGCACCAGATGCCTTTCTTTGAGGACAATCACGAGATATGTGACCTTGCTTGTTACACGTGAAACATACTCTAACTTCCTTCTTGACATCTGTTAGCTTGGGATAGTCTCTTCGGAGGTGATTTCCGCCACACTGAAAACATTTTGGAGTCCACTGACTGATAGGTTGTGGTCTTTCATATGGCTTCTTCATAGTCTTGCCTCCCGAGAAGCTTCCTTTCTGAATCCTCATCACGCGTCCTTTCTCCTCCATTCGTTCCACCACTTTAGCTTGTTCAACGAGCTCAGTAAATTGATTAATTTTCAATAGGATCAGGGCTCTCAATAAGTTGTGGTGCAAACCTCTTTCAAACTTCCTGCATTTCCATTGCTCGCTGACATTTTGAGTATAAAATCTAGCTAGATATTCAAATCTCTCCTTGTAAGCCTCAACAGACATATTACCTTGCTGTAAAGTCATGAATTCTGCTTCTCGATCCATTTTTGCATTGTCAGGGAAATACCTCTCTAAGAATTTGGCCTTGAAGTTTTCCCAACTCGTGACTTCTCCACGAGCCTCCATCTCCATTTGAAGACCTCGCCACCAGTATTCTGCCTCCCCAGCCAACATATAAGTAGCAAAGACCAACTTCTGTGCCTCAGAGCATTCAATTGCAGCAAAAATCTTCTCATTACAGCAGATCCAATCATCAGCCTCATCTGGAGTGGCCTTCCCGTTGAACTTGACAGGATTGTGACGCAAGAATTTATTCATGCCCACACGAGGTCTAGTTGCTTGCTCAGCTTGCTCAGCTTGTTGTTCTTGTTGTCCTTGCAGCACCCCAGAAATTTGTCGAAGAGCCTGTGCGAGCTCTACAGTAGCATTGATTGGAGAAGGAGATCTTGCCCGTCTCGACATCTTCTCTATTTAAGATACAATTTGATAAGAACATTATAATGATTTTTTTTTTATAATCACACAACAAAGCTAGTCGAGCATCACTCCCCAATGCCCAAAAAGAATTTTCAAAAACCAAAGCTCTGATACCAAGATTGTAACACCCCTAATAAAATAGGGTTGTATATATATAAAAATTTTAATCATGGGGTACGATTTTATGAAATAACTTTTTTTTTTATACATTAAGATAGAGAAGCAAACCATACACACATCATAAGTTCATACATTACAACAAACCAAATCTTATATGTTCTTCAAATTAACACAAATCAAACATACTTAAATACGAATCCGTTATAAAAACCCCAGCAAATTTTATTTCCCATCTCTCTCTCGTCGAGCTATTCCATGCCAGTTTTATCTGCAATATCATCTACTCCCGTACAAGTACGATCATCGTAGGAGGAAACCGCAACCACAACATGCAAGGGTGAGTAACCAGTATTATCACAACAACAATGCATCATACACACTTTATACACCGACTAAAATGAGATACATGATGTAACAAATGTGAGACATGTCATCGACGACAAACATTTCGTAAACTAATTTTGGTTCCTTGTATTTCGTCATCGTAACCTGTTCTCAATAACAGACGATTCGAGTCGTCTTCCATCGCGACTTCCGACCTATCTCCCCGACTCCTCAAGGACTAACGAGTAAAAACACTGATACTACGTGCAACATTGCACTATACTCAACATGAGCCGAAGTCATTGGGCGAGACATCCACCTCCCCGCGCAGAGGGAGGTGACACTCGAATCTCAGTCTCACGCAAGACTCAAATTTTAAAATAGCATTTAAATGCTGACATGTCTGACGAAGTTACTAGTAACTAACATAGTTAACGTACACGACACGAATAAATAACCGTGCTCAATCTCGAATTCATACACATTCTCAATAATATGTATAAATCAACCAATAACAAATTAAGCAATATATATAAAAAAACAATTCTCAATAATTGTTTAACATAACACCAAACAAAAGAAATCAACAATTCTCTCTTAGTTACTTCTGGTATTTTCAGCTTTGACCTTTGCTTATTGTTTTATTCATAACTCTCTCTACAGAACTCCGAATTAGTTAATTATTGTTTTATTGGATTCTAGCCTTAAACATCTTTCTTGGGGCACCAGAATCATAATTTTTGGACAACTATACTAACTGCAGTAAAATTGTTAAAACTCGTAAATTTACTCACGTTCTGGTATTTTCAGCTTTGACCTTTGATCAGTATTTTATTCATAACTCTCTCCACAGAACTCCGAATTAGTTAATTCTTATTCTATGGGATTCTAGAATTAAAAATCATTCTTGGGGAACCAGAATCATAATTTTTGAACAACTATACTAACTTCGATAAAATTGTTAAAAATCGTAAATTTACTCATGTTCTGGTATTTTCAGCTTTGACCTTTGATCAGTGTTTTATTCATAACTCTCTCCACAGAACTCCGAATTAGTTAATTCTTGTTTTATTGAATTCTAGAATTAAAAATATTTCTTGGGGCACCAGAATCATAATTTTTGGACAACTATACTAACTGCAGTAAAATTTTTAAAAATCGTAAATTTACTCACGTTCTGGTATTTTCAGCTTTGACCTTTGATCCGTGTTTTATTCATAACTCTCTCCATAGAACTCCAAATTAGTTAATTCTTGTTTTATTGGATTCTAGAATTAAAAATCTTTCTTGGGGCACCAGAATCATAATTTTTGGACAACTATACTAACTGCAGTAAAATTTTTCCTTAGATGGTTTAGAGGTAGAACTAAGCTGAACATCAGATCAAACTACGAAATCCCTATCTCTTACTTGGGACATTAGATTTATAATCCTAACGGTCAAATTCACACCATATGCCTTAGAAACCATATATCAAAATTCTAGATCAATCCAACTGTTAACTTGACTATAATTTATGTTTTACCGAGGGGGCTTAGTAGCAGAAAATTAGGTGATCAGTAAATTAATCCAACATATGAAATTTATTACTCTAATTACAGTTCTCCAAATTGTAATCTGAACGGTCAAATATCCCTTATGGTCCATAGATCAAAATTGCAGATCAATTTAACGGTTCACTAGGGAGAAATTTATGTTTTACCAAGGGAACTTAGTAGCAGAATTAAAGTGGTGATGTATCTATTCACAATTACGAAATTAACTCCTATCGGTACATAATTCTAATCCCAAATCTGAACGGTCAAATCGAAATAACATATCTTAGAAGTCATATATCAAAATTTGATCTTAATCTAACGGTGAATTAAGGAATTATGGACATTTTACCGAGGTAACTCGAAAATATAGAAACAATGAAATCATGGATATGGAAACTAAATCCCACAAAATTAGGTAAGTAGCTACAAATACTAAATTCCAATATACTCATATTCTGATACATGATCATGAAATATACAATTATCATATTTTATATAAGGCTTAGCTTCTCCTACAAACATATATCCCTTCCCATCATTCAACAAAACTCAATAAATCATGACAATTCTAGGTAACTCCCCTTGCCTCTAGTTTCTAGAAAATATTTAAGGATTTCTTGGTGACAAAAGCTCCTCCCCTCTTGTTGTAATATCAAGATTCCTCCACACCTCTTGGTTCTTCTTCAACACACCTCTAAGGAAGTAGAATAGAGACTCTTCTTCTACTCTCACAAACACTAATTTTTTTTTTTCTTTTTGGGTTGTTAGGAAAGAACCAAGCTCTCTCTTCTTCTTCTTTTTTTTTCTTTCAACCTTATGTAATTACTCTACTTAAGGTGATTTGAATATCCCTTTTAAACTAATCCCATATCTACTTTCATAGTTCCTACCAAGCACCAATTTTGTCTTTTAGGAAAATGTTAGGGAACTTGACTACAATGGCCAACTTTTCTTTTCCACTCAATCATAATCAAGACCAATCATTTATACTTTTTCTCTCTAACAACAAGCCAAAATCAATTTAACACAAGCTAATAAGGAGTCCAAATACTATCTTCTAGTGCACCAAAATAAATTTGAAACAAACAAAACAAATACTAATTTATTTAGTCATCATTTCTTCTTTCTAGAAACCCAGTAATAATGCAATATAAAACATTAAAACATACCCACCACTTGTGCCATTTACTTGTTTAATGATCAAATTCCATCAAACTTTCTATTTTTCATTCATTACATGTGTCCTACATGTCTTCCATTCACAACAAAAAAAATGATAACAAGGAGTTAAGGAAAATACCTAAGGTAAAACTTGAACTCATGACCACAAACCCCTTTCTATAAGTTTTCAACACTACATCAATTCATATATATATATATATATATATATATATATATATATATATATATATATATATATATATATATATTATTGGGTTTTACACCTTTTCTGTTAATGCATAAAGGGGAGAGAATTTATGAAAGCTTTATGAAAGGGGGACAATGTTTTTCATGTCTCATATTCTGCTTGATATTTTGTTGTCTTGGTTATGCTGCATACAGAGTACTTGAATTATGTTATATCTTTTATTACTTTGTTTTGCATTTGGTTGTACAAACATGGTTGGTTATTAATCATGGTTGTGCATCATCAAAGAAAGGGGAGATTGTTGAGATTGTTGACAACACAATATATATATCACTCTGATTTTTTATGATGACAACACAATGCTTAATAACACATATTTTGTTGTTGTGTTACATGTTCTTATGTTGAATGTTTGATATATTTGTTGAACATGTTTATGTGCTTTATTGCTTGAATGCATACATATTGAGCTTGTACTTGTTACATCATTTATGGATGCATTGCACATGTTTTTATGCACGAAAACCACAAGCACTTTTGTGAACTTATAAATGTGTGACAAAGCTGCAGTACAGTCAACTCCATCATAAAATGATTAGACTATACTAAAGTCTTTGTACAGATTTTGAGAATCAGTGTTTTGTGAGATTTTGAGAAGAAAAGAATTTCAAATTGATCTTACTTGTCGAAGTCGACTGTATACGCCACACACTCGACTGCATTAGTTGTCTGCTTTGAAATTTTGTTATACTCTTGCACTATAACAACGATATTTTCAAAAGTTAGTTGAGCATTGAATTGTTGGTCAACTGTATTAAATGAGTTTTTATTTTGGTTGACTGAATGCTACTAGTTTGACTGAACTGTTATAATTGTCATAACTCAGTCGACTGAATTAGTAGCTTATTCGACTTAGAGAATGTTTGTTAAATAGAAATCTATAAATAGGCTGAACACGAAGTTGTTCAGAGACTTTTGTTGATCTAACAATATCATTTCTATTTCAGATTGATATCTCTGGTTTTTAGAGCTCCAAGAAGATGGTGGTGATCTTTCTTAAAAGAGATTCAAAGGGAAACTGACTACGCACACATTTCTTGATCACATCAACCACATTGAAGGTGTTTCTGGTTTGATCAAGATTCTGTTTGCATTTGTGGAGTTGCTGTATTGGACCTGTTGTGATTACAGGGGATAGACTCGTGGAGTCTGGTGTACTTTGAGGATTGTTCAAAGCGGTGATTGGCAGATTGCAGGAGAGGAGACATCTTGCTACAATTCTTGCTGTGTTTACTGCTTATATTTTGGTTCAGGGTTAGAGAGGAGAGTTATATTTTTGACGTGGAGGTCTTCTATAAATTCCTTGTTGTAGAAACCGCAACCATTATAGTACATTTGCTTCCTAGGTTGGAAGGACACTGGATGTAGGCATTGTTGGCCGAACTAGTATAAAAACCAATGTTTGATTTTCTCTATCCCTGCACTTTTACTTACAGTCGACTTTACTATTTGCGCAGTCAACTACGTTTTTCCACTGCAAATGAATTTTCATTACTTGCATTTCAAGAAAGTTCGAAAAGTTTTATACTTTGATTTCAAGATTGCGAAAAGACTTTGTTTTTCATAAACCACCAATTCACCCCCCCCCCCCTCTTGGTGTAAAAAGAAGCCTACCTATTTTCCAACACGTCGCTCGGTAAGTAACGTTCTCCGTGAACTCTCACTTGAGTCTTTTCGACCTAGGGAACATTCTAAGTGAACTTCTAGAGTTTGCCGCTCGATGAGGAACGTTCTTTGTGAACTTTCACTCGAGTCTCTTCGACCTAGGGAATGTTCTAAGTGAACTCCTAGAGTACGCCGCTCGGTGAGGAATGTTGATAACGGTCTAAATACCGTTATTTTTACACTTAAATTTGATATCAAAACACACCCTTTGTGGCTTAGAATGAACTTAGAATCAAGTAAAAACACTTAATTGAGTCAAATGAGAGCCAAAAGTTGTTTTTAGAGATATTTTGCTTGTTTTGCAGGGTTTTGATGGAAGTGAAGTAGGAAGGACTTAAACTCAAGAAAGAAGGAGAAAAAGGAAGAAAAGAAGAGTCAAAGACACCGCTCAGCGCTATTTTCCAATGCTGAGCGCCATACTCGAGGGAGCAACTGTCTCTCGCTCAAGCGGTGCCGCTGAGCGTCCAGGCGATTAGAGGCAAACGCTGAGCGGTGAAATAGACCGCTGAGCGGTCCTACGATTAGAGGGAAACCACTGAGTGGCCAAATTTGGCGTTGAGCGGTGCAGTGTTGTGCTTGGGCTTAAATTCTGTTACTTTTATGCGTTATAAATAGCCCTAGTGCGATCTTCAGAGTATTTTTTTGGCAAGCAGAGACGTCTAGAGCACTTCTACACTCCTTGGAGACGGTTTCTTGGATGCTTAGGCTCCAATTTATCCAATCTAGGGTTTATTCTTTCATCTTTTCCATTAATTCCATCTAGTTTCACCATGTCCATGGTGAACTAAACCCTTTGTTGTTGGGGAACAATGTAATCTTTTGAAACTCTCTTATATTGAAATTCTTGTTTTATTCATATGCTTACATATGCTTATATTATCAATTGTTGGGTTTCTTATCTATGCTTAATGCTTTTATCGTTTAACTCATTTGGTAAAAAGATATTTGCCTTTGTCGATACGGAGACGTACGGGGAAGTCATGAACTGATAGGAAATTCCTTGATTAAGAAATACTGCCTAGAGATAGGGGTAGGACGATCAATTGTATTTTGCTTCTGTGATATATGCTTTGCTAATTACTCAGGGAGACTAGAGATAGTAAACTAGTAGTTAGTAATAAGTTCTTTTCGCCGAGAGATCGAGTTTAGGGTAGGCAAAGAAAGTTTGCATGACAATTAGATAATAAAGCGAATTAAATAAGAAAAGTAGATATAAGAGGGCAGATAAGATGAAATTGTAAACCCCAACAACTCCATTCATTCATATCTTTTCTTTGCCAATTAAATCAGTTGCATTTGCATGTTTATTTTTGTTCTTTGCATTAAACATTCAAAATCAATTCTTTTCAAGTCTCATAAGATCAATTTACATGAAAGATAAGGCCTAAGAGTCCTTTGGGAGACGATACTCGGACTTAATGTTTATATATTACTTGATAACGATCTAGTACACTTGCCAGGGGCTTAACAAACGTTCTTTGTGAACTCTCACCCGAGTCTCTTCGACCTAGGGAACGTTCTAAGTGAACTCCTAGAATCCGCTGCTCGGTGAGGAACCTTCTTCGTGAACTCTCACCTGAGTCTCTTCGACCTAGGGAATGTTTTAAGTGAACTCCTAGAGTCTACCTCTTGTTAAGACTTAAAGCACATCGAAAACAGACTCCTTAATACAATGTGGGCTACTTCTCTCAAGCTCACAATAATCCCTGCGCACCTCTTCCAATAAAGAGCTTGCTTGGGCTTGGGGGGCTTGTGTACTATAGGACCACCCGGTTAGCCAAGGACCGGACGGTCGACCATCCAAATGGAAAGTGACTGATCAGTTTGGAACATGTTAAATATAGTGAAAATTATATATGGAAGTCCTACGTAGAGATAAGGCCAATTAAGTGTATATAAGTGGGTGAAAACCTCACCCTAAAAGTGATAACGGTTGAAAAACTATTATTTTTATACTAAATTTTGATATCAAATGCACCCTTATTAACTTAGAAACTTGCTTTGACTCATGATTTTTCTTTAGTTTTGTGAATAAAAGAGTTGAGGACATGTTTTATGATTTTATCATTAAATTCCCTTGATTTTGTAGGTTTTTGAAATGAATTGAAAGAAAGGATGAAGTATCAAATGGTTGGAGTGCAGAAAAGTCAAACAGAGTGCAAAAAAGTCAACCAGTCAACCACAAAAGTCAACCAGTCAACCAGAATGCTGAAAAGTTTACTAGAGTTGACCAGAGTGCTGAAAAGTCAACCAGAATCCAGAAAAAGTCAACAGAACGTGATTTGATATATTTTGTGCGATTTTTATGATCTGTTTAGGCTTGGACCTGTTTTCTGTTATTTTTATGTCCTATTTAAAGGCCAGAATGTCTTAGGGTTTGTATCTTTTGATGGCTTAGGCACAGAAACACACTTTTCACCCCTTTAGGGGTAGATTTGGAGATGGTGACAACTCTCCTTTTCTCCTTTTTAGGGTTTCTATCTCCATTCTTGCATTCCATTCTTTCTCCATGACGATGGAAAACTAACCTTATTTGTTGCTGGGGAAAGATGTAACCTCTAAACTCTCATATATCCAAATTCTTATTTATTTTATATGCTTGCATATGCTTGATTTATCAATTGTTGGGTTCCTTACCTGTATTTAATGCTTTTATTGTTTAACTCATTCGGTAAATATTGTTTGTCTTTATTGATACGAGAACATACAGTAATGTCATGAACTGGGAGGAATTCCTTGATTAAGCAATACCACCTTGGGATAGGGGTAGGACGATCAATTGTATTTTGCTTCCGTTTATCATGCATTATTAATTAGTAGGGGAGGCTAGGGATAGCAAGTCGGTAATTAGTAATAGGCTCTTTTTGCCAAGGGATTGGGTTAAGGGTAGACCAAGAAATTTTGCATGACAATATGATAAATAAGAAAATTAAATAAGAAGAGTAGATATAAGAGGGTGATTGGGTGAAATCTGAACCCTAGCAACAAATCCATCTCATATTATCAACATCATCCATCCACTTTTGTGTTTAACCTCAATTGATCATATTGCATTCATGTTTACTTTTCCGTACTTAATATTAAAAAAACCCCAAAATATTGTTCTTATAGTCTTGATTGGTTAAGCAAGAGCACAACAGTTTAGTGCCATGAGTCTCTTAGGAAAATGATACTTGGACTTACCATTTATTATTACTTGATATGATCTGGTACACTTGCTAGGGGATTAACAGCAAGTCGGTTTTGTGGGGTTGAGTTAGGCTTAAAGTCCACTTTTAACATGGTATCAGAGTCATTGTTAAAAGTCTATCCTAGCGATATTTGTTGTTTGTCAGGCATATTGTTCCACCCGTTATCGGGCCGCTATCGGACCACCCATTAAATGTACAATCCCACGCTCAAGATGTATATACCTCGGCGTGAGGGGGGTATGTTGGAAGTCCCACATCGACTAGAGATAAGGCCAATTAAGTGTATATAAGTGGGTGCAAACCTCACCCTACAAGTCGGTTTTGTGGGGTTGAGTTAGGCTTAAAGTCAACTTCTAACAATATGGTTGTTGATATAGTATGAATGTGAGAATTGGTTTGTATACCCTTTCATATAAGTGTTGAAATAATATAAATTATGAGATTATTAAATAATATGTTGATCATTGTTAGGATATTTAGTATTTTGGGATACTTTAAATGTGGTACATGTAATAAAATTAGTATGTATTAAGTGTTAATTTCATATATTTTGTTCTACAAGATTATAATGCTAAAATTGTAAGTTATTGCTTAAGGGGTGCCCAATCAATTAATAATGACTATATACATCAGTCGATATTGTTTTACTGCCAAATTGGACACTCAACGATTAGGTTGTAACTTAAGCAATGACTTATAAGGCTTAAGTGAGAAAGACCGAAATAGCTTTCTTTCCCTTTATAGTGAATACGGCTCAAGTGGTGAATGATAACAGATAAAAATATCATTATTTGCTAAGTGATTTTGATACTAAAAGTACCCTTTTTGACTTAGAAACTTGTTTGAACTCATATGTTTTCAGTAAATTGTGTGAATAAGAGAGTTTAGGTTGATTTTAACTATTTTCTAACAAATTCCCTTGTTTTGACAGAGATTGAAGTTATATAGGAAGAAGAAGTACAGATCCATGAAGAAGGAGCTCAAAAGGGGTCAAAAAGGCACCAAGAAGGAAGGAAACCCGAAGCTCAAGCGACAGGGAAGAAAAACAGTGTGCTAAAAATCGACGCTGGTCGCCCGGGCGACGGACCCGACGCCCGGGCGGCGGACGCTCGTAGCCCAGGCGATGAAATCTGGCGCCCAAGCCTTACAGAACCATTGATTCATGCCAAAGCGAGCTCCCTTCGACGCTTGAGCGTGATTTGACGTGGATCGGGCCCTGTTTCTGCTCTAATTTGATTATTTTGGACTGGGCCGCACTTTGGGACATTTATGACACTATTTAAAGGACCCTGTGGCTCTAGGTTTTGCATCCCTGGTAGAGGAGAGCATAACAATACACTCTTAGCCAATTCTGAGTCTTCCATTCTCTCTTTCCTTCTTCCATTGTTCATAGGTTCTCCCATGTCTATGGGGAACTAATTTCTATTTGTTGTTGGGGAATCATGTAACCTTGTAAACTCTCATGTATTTGAATTGATTCTGAATTTCATATGCTTTTTCCATTAATTGTTAGAGTAATTTATCTGTTCTTATTGCATGCTTATACAATAGCATGATCTGTGATTTGCTTGAGTGCTGACAGGTTCCTTGCAATTCAGGTCCCTGTTAAATTACTCCTAAGGGTCATATTGCTTAGACATGAGGATATGAGCCTTAGTTGTCTTAACCTCTTGATCTTCACATCTTTTTACCAGGAATGCTAAGAATTGTATGAACTGGTAATTAAGGACAGACTTATTTACCGAGACATCGAGTTTAAGATTTTTAGTGAGGGACTTTGGCATTAATAGAAAAAGAAGAATTCTTATATACATGAGAGGGAACTTGGTGAAGTCTAACCCCAACAACATACTCACTTCATAATTATCAACCTCCATTCACCTATGTGCTTTTTTGCCATTGATCAATTTTACTTTGTTTTATTTTATTCTTTTAGAAACACAAATCCATGATCTCTTTCATTTTCAGTCTTAATTAATCTTGGTTTCACACAATTGTTCAGCACCGAGAGTCCTCTGGATACGATACTTGGTCTTACCATTTTATATTACTTGTGCGACTCGGTACACTTGCCGATTTACCCCAACAGTGAAGTGGTGATGGAGCATGAAATTCTAGAACTTGCGTGGCTATGCAACTATGTATCAATCACTAGTGCAAAATAAACATATTACAACAAAATATTAAATCGGTTGTAGCGGGAGTGGTCTAATACAAAATGAGATATAAATTTTATAAATAAAATAAAGTATATTAGATTTATTATAGAGAGAACCAATCTAATATGTATTTATTAGATCGATTAAATAAACAACTGATCGAAACAACTTATCATGTGGTTTTAATTTGTAGGCGTACTATGATGTTACAAGTTTAATTGTAAAGGGCATACACTAGTTGTACTACATTAGAGACTGATGAGATTTTTAATGCACATGCGCTAGTGATGATGATGACGTGTGCTTACCATAGACAATCACCATTGTAAGTGATGTCTGTTATATAGTCATAGTGATATAGGATTTAAGTGGGAAAGAGAAAGAAAGAGGGTGACAATTCCCACTATTAATATTGGTGATCATCAATTATGCAAATACCTTCCCGTGGAAAGGCCATATAAAAAGAAGGACATAAATCAATTTAGTATACATTTTTTTTCTTTTATTTTGGAAGAGACCATAAGTATCCTCCACTGGAAACAATTCCAGATAGTGGTTTTACCTTACTCAATTAGGATTTTTGCAATGCAAAATATATTTGATATCTACCCATAAAAGATCAACAGACGAGGGAAGAAAACTTTTGAAGTGTGATCTTACATGCATTGCATGAGTCTTCCCACTTCTTGTTACACCATATGCAAATATTGTACCTACAACAAAATCAAAGAATGGTTCAAGTGTAAGTTACTCAATAAGCCAATATGCAATTGAAAAATTATAGTTCCTTGGAGACATAAGTCACTATGCGTGATTAATTGAAATGACCAACTTAAAGAAGAAAGAGCCATTATAAATAGGTTCTCATATAAATGAAATTGCATGTCTATCACCCATAGGGGGAATGCTCCATGGTCTAAATGATCAAGTTACCTCACTTTCTTTATGTATTGTGATAACATTCTAAAAACCGTTATTTTTATACTTGAATATGATATCAAAACACACCCTTTATGACTTAGAATGAGCTTGAAATCATGCAAATTGCTTTAGTTAGGTTACAAGAGAGTCAAAGGTGGTTTTAGAGATATTATGCTTGGTTTTACATTGTTTTGACAGGATTAAATGAGAATTGAGTGATGGAAAGTGAAGTAGGAAGGAATTGGACTCAAGAAAGGATGAAAAAAAGTGCAAAGGAAGAATCGCAGCCACCGCTCAGCGCCAATTTCAGCGCTGAGCGCCAGCTTCGTGAAGAAATCCACTATCAGACGCTTAAGCGGCAACACTGAGGGGAAAAGATAGAATCGTGCCTACCGATGAGCACCAGAACCACCGCTGAGTGCTGGCCTTTCCAGAAACAGCACTGCCAGACGCTTGGGCGTGAACGTTGAGCATCCGACTTGAGTGCCACACCTACCGTTGGGCGGTGAAACTAGCGTTGAGCGTTGTACTTATGGGCCTGAGCCAAAATTTTGTTATTTTTCTGAGTTATAAATAGACCCTAGACGAACTTTAGGGTTATCTTTTGGCAGAGAAAGACGGCAGAACACTCTCTACACTCTTGGGAGGCGGCTTTTGGATGCGAAAGCTCCAATCTACCAAATCTAGGATTTTTCTTTTCATTCTTTCCATTCAATTCATCTAGTTTCACCATGATTATGGTGAACTAAACCCTTTGTTGTTGGGGAACAATGTAATCCTTTTGAAACTCTCTTATATCGAAGTTCTTATTTTATTCATATACTTTCATTATAAATAGTTTGGGTTTTCTTCTCTATACTTTAAAGCTTGCATTGTTTAACTCATTCAATGTTATGATCATTGATTTTGTCGATATGGGAACGTACGGGGAAATCTAGACATGAGGAGAATTCTCTTGATTATGAAATATTACCTAGGAATAACAATAAGACAGTCAATTGTTTTAAGCTTCTGTTCACTAATGCATGACTAATTACTAGGGAGACTAGGCATAGTAAACTAGTAATTGGGAATAGGCTCTCTTCGCCGAGGAATCGAGTTTAGAGTAAATTAGAAAGTTGCATGAACATGGATAACAAAGTTGAATTTAATAAGAATAGTAGATATAGAATGGTGGATTAGGATGAAACCGTAAACCCCAACAACATCATTCATCTATATCTTTATCTGTCAATTGATCAAGTTTTTGCATACATGTTTATTTTCATTTTTGCATCACAAAATCAAATTATTATTCGTTCAAGTCTTATGAAATCAATTCACATGAACGTCTAGGCCTAAGAGTCCCTTGGGAAACGATATTCGGACTTACCGTCTATTTATTACTTGATACGATCTGGTACACTTGCCAGGGTGTTAACACATTGATCATGTGAAGGTCCAAGCCAACTGATTATTGTTTGACTCTTACATTACCTAGATGGAATTTGGTTACCATTCAAAAGTAAACAAGTATCTAAAACTCAAATTTTGAGTAGTTAGAAACTAAAAAAGTGTACTAAAAAGGTGAGAAATTGGCCATTCACCTAAAGTAGACTAATTTTAACTAATGTTAATATCCTAATAAGTCTAAAGTAGTCAAATGAAGGTAGGAAACTACTCAAAAGCAAACAAGTACCTAAAACTCAAAGTTTGAGTTGTTTCAACCTAAAAAGTTCACTTAAAGGGTGAAAAATTGTCAATTCACCTAAAATAGAGTAATTTTAAGTAATGTTAACATCCTAACAAGTCTAAAGTAGTGAAATGATGCTAGGAAAGTGGTCAAAAGCAAAGAATTCCCTAAAACTCAAAGTCACACTACTTAAAACCTTAAAAAGTGTAGTAAAAAGTACCTAATTGAGTCATTACAGGTGATTTTTTGTTCTACTATGATTTTATGATGTTTGGAAGTTTAAACAAGTCCAAATTGAGTATTAAAGCCGCTAGAACAATTAATATGATGTTAGAATGACCTGTGTGTAATTTAGTATGTCAAACCATCATATTTGAGCCATTTTTGAAAGCATCTCATCGGTTGTCTGAGATGTTTAGGGATTCCCGTAATGCAGGGGAGCGTCCTTACTGGTTAGGCGAGCACATATGGAACTCTTTACTCGCTCATTGGAATTCAGCAGAGTTTCACAATAAGTGTGCTACAACCCAGAGGAACAAAGCTTCTGAAAAGGGTGGAAACCTTCATATCGGTGGGTCGACCATAGTTCATGAACATGTCATTTGTATGGTAAACCTTCATTACTTTTTTGTCTTTTTCATATATAACTTATGTATTTTCTATTTCATGTACACTTCTAACTCCAAATTATGTTACAGGCACAACACCTAGGACGCACGATCCATGTTGATGAGGTCTTTGCATAGACTCATGCTTGGAAGGGAACTAATGAATTCATTGATGAAAGATCTCGAAAGACTCGTGTAAGCAAATAACATTGCTACTACTAGTAATTTTTCATTATGTTATTGTATCATTCCCTAACTTGCTTTTAATGTTTTTGAACAACCAGAATCTTCTATGAGACTTTCACAAGTTAGATCCGAACATGGGTCAGCTCCTACACCAGATGATGCGAGTAATGAGGACAACAACATTCGTAGGACATAGTGCTGGGTCGATGTCATTGGTGGGAAGAAAAAGGGAAGAATGTACGGTGCAAGACAACTTGCTGCAAACTATACAGCAACAACAGGAGGTACTCTGAAGCACCAACCTTCTTATTCCACCACTACTGCTGACTAGGACATTGTCTGCCTCATGCAGGCACTAGAGCAACGTGACCAGGAAATCACTGATTTGAGAGCAGAGTTTAAAAACTTTAAGGCCCTAATCATTGTTGGGGCAAATAAGCAAGTGTACCGAGTCGCACAAGTAATATAAAATGGTAAGACCAAGTATCGTATCCCAGAGGACTCTCGGCGCTGAACAGTTGTGTGAAACACAAGATTAATTAAGACTTAAAATAAAATAGATAATGGGTTTAGAGTGCGAAAACAATAAAGAAAATAAAATGCACTTAATCAATGATAAAAGAGCACAGAGATGAACAGAGGTTGATTTATATGAGATGGATATGTTGTTGGGGTTAGATTTCACCAAGTTCCCTCTCATGTATATAAGAATTCTTCATTATGCATTAATGCCAACGTCCCTCACTAATTCACTTAAACCCGATCCCTTGGTAAATAAGTCTGTCCGTAATTACCAGTTCATACAATTCCTAGCATTCCTGGTAAAAAGATGTGAAGATCAAGAGGTTAAGACGACTAAGACTCATACCCTCATCCTTGAGAAATATAACCCTTAGGAATAATTCAACAAGAACCTGAATTGAAAGAACCTCCCGACACTCATGCAATTCATAAATAATGTTATTGTATAAGCAAGAATAAAACAGATGAGTCACTCTAACAATTAATGAAAAAGCATATGAAATTAAGAATCAATTCAAATACATGAGAGTTTACAAGGTTACATAATTCCCCAACAACAAATAGAAATTAGTTCCCCATAGACATTGGGGAACTCTATGAACAATGGAAGAAAGAAAGACCGAATGGAAGTAAGAATTGTCTAAGAGTGTATTGCTATGCTCTTCTCTGCCAGGGATGCAAAACCTAGAGTCCCAGGGTCCTTTAAATAGTGTCAGAGGTGTGCCAGAATGAAGCCCGGTCTAAAAGAATCAAAACAGAGTAGAAACAGGTCCCGATCCAAGTGAATTCACGCTCAGGCGTCATAGGGAGGCCACCCAAGCGAGATTTGAGAGTCATGTTGGGCGTGGGCGTCAGTTTTGGACGCCCAGGCTATGAAGCAGCGCCGCCCGGGCATCAAGGGCTACCTCCTGGGTAGCAGACGTCGATTTCCTGCACTTCTGGACGCTCAGACTGTGTGTTTTACCTCCTTCTGGTGCCTTTTTTACCCCTTCTAGGCTCCCTTTTCTTGGTCTTTCCTCTCCTCTTCAAGTATTTATTTAATCTCTGTCAAAACAAGGGGAATTAGTCATAAAATCATTGAAATCAACCTCAACTCTCTCATTCACACAATTTATTCAAAAAGGGTGAGTCCAAGCAAGTTTCTATGTGAAAAAGGGTGTTTTTAGTATCAAAATCATATCATAAATAATGGTGTTTTAAACCGTTATCAGTCATGAGAGTGTTGCCTGAAACTTCAAAGCTTCAATTCACTATCCCTCCGACCCACCCACGACCATCCCTGTCACCTATTGTCCTAGAGCATCCCACATCAGTCCACCCCGCTCTAGTCTAGCCCACAATAGTCCAGCCTACACCAGGCTAGCCATCTATAGAGCAGTAAGATGATGAAGATTATTCTAATGATGACTATGTAGATTATTATTAGTCTTCTTTGTTGTAGAACATAATTGTTAGAACATTTGGATGTTAGAACATTATGATTATGCTACATTGCATTTTCTCATGTCTTTCAAACATATACATTATTGGTTTAGATAAACATATTGTTTTATGTTTTATATTTCATGTTTACTTTACAAATACAAGTTCTTAAATTTGAACAATACAAGTTATGTTATATTGTTTACTCCACCAATGCTTGGATGATTCTATGATGCATATTATGGAGGTGTGTTTGTGATTTGAAAATGTTATGCATGTCTGTCTATACTTTGAACATCTTATGCAGGGTTAGTGTAGTTGGATAACAAATAAAAATTTAACTTCATTTTTTCTGGTTCTTACCGACAGTTTTTGCCCTTCGGTAATTACCAACAGCCTTTTCCTACGGTAATTATCAAAGGATAAGGCCATCGGTAATTACCGAAGGAAAAGGTCATCGGTAACTACCGAAGGGCAAAGGCCGTCGATAATAGTTACCAACAACAAATTTACCGACCAATATATGGTCGTCACTAATCTGTCGGTAAAAGGGCATTACCGACGGACTTTGCTTTTTCCGCCAGATTCTGACTGTCGGTAAAGCCCTTCTGTTTTTGTAGTTTAATGCGAGTCTTCTAGAAAACTAGTGCATCAAATAGAGAAATAGAGGTTAAGAATCTAGACCAGATAAGAAGTCTTTTAACTTCCTAATGTGTGATACAATGTAGTATACATTAGTGCAAAATAAGGCTTCAATGCCTTGCGTTCAACGTCTGAAAACGAAAAAGCCAAAGTTATATTTTAAAAAAGAGAGTTTAATTAAGACTTCAAAATTTATACTTTTTCGACGTCAATTGGCTATTAGACATCGAAATTCTCAATTTTTGACGTCATATTGGGTAAATTTCACAAAAATCTTTTGTGCCAACGTGAAAAGTACTTACCTATAACGTCAAATGCCCTAGTTTCCTATGTCAAAAGACTATAAGATGTTGAAATATCACTTTTTAGACGTTATATGTTAGTGAATTCATTAAAAATTTTGGCGGGAGGTTGAAAATTCATTCACTTTATCTTTGCGCGAGACGTTTTTCTTTGCTCAAACCTTTTTCGGATGAAGCTTTCAGCGACCAACACATGTAATCTTTCTTTAATTTTATACAAATGCATGTTAATAAATTACTTTAGGTGTGATTTTCTTTCGTTTTGACCGATTGGTTTCGTGTACAGGTACTATTTGGAGCGCATTCTCCTTTTTTCCTCACTGACGACAACATTTTATGATGGTAACCCCTTTAGGGACTTCCCATCCAAAGAAGTATCAACTTAACACTAAGACTAAGAAAGGGAAGTTGAATAAGTACTTCAGCTTTTCTTTCTAAGCCTTAGCATGTTCTCTTTAAACTAAATACATTTACATTGTTTTGTAGGAAAATAAAGGTTGGAAAGTATGCCTACACATCCTAGGAAGATTGCCAAGCAAGGAAGAGCAAAGGAGGCAGAGAACATTGACAACACAATATCTATATGACTCTGGTTTTTTATGATGACAACACATTTTTAATAACACATGTATTGCAATGTGTTACATGTTCCAATCTTTAATATTGATTGTTATCTTGATGAACATGTTTGTGTGAAATCTGATATATGAATGCATATTCATTATTCTGATATATGTGATATTTTTTGTGATTGCATTACATATGTTTTGGAAAAAGAAAACCACATGCACTTTTATGAACTTACATTGTGTGGCATAAGTAAGTCGACTTCATTATGGGGGAAGTCGAATTAAGCTCGTGACTATGCACAGATTTTCAAATACAGTGCTATTTGAGATTTTGCATTAAAAAGAATTTCAAAGTGAACTGTTGTGTCGAAGTCGACTGTGTACGTCACGCATTCGACTGTATTAATTGTTTAATTTGAAATTTTGTTGTGCTCATGAATAGTAATGGCTATATTTTTAAAAGTTAGTTGAGCATTGATTGAAAGTCAACTGTAATGAATGTGGAATTAATTTGTTTGACTGGACTGTTGCTAATTTGACTTATCTGTTATAACTGTCAAGGACAGTTGACTGAATAGTAGCGTATTTGACTACAGGAGCGTCTGATTTATAGAAATCTATAAATAGACGAGACCTGAGTTGTTTTAGAGAACTTTTGGAAATCTAACATTTTCATATTCTGTTTTAGATTGTTTCTCTGAGAATTAGAGCTCCAAGAACTCATCAAGAAGATTGTTGTGATCTTTCTTTGAAGAGTTTCTAAAGGAGATTGATACTACGCTTACTACTTGATCAGAATTTGAACAATTGAGGTCTTCTCTGGTTGATCAAGATTGATGTTCGCATTCTATGGTGATTGCTGTTGTACCTGTTGTAACTACAAGGGTTGGACTCGTGGAGTCTGGTACACTTTGAGGATTGTTCAAAGTGGGTTGCAGATTGCAGGAGAGGGGATATCTTGCTGCAAGTCTTGTTGTGTGGTTTGCCTATATTTTGGTTAGAGGGTTAGATAGGTGTTTTCGATTTTTGACGTGGAGGTCTCTATAAAAGCCTTATTGTAAAAACCTTAATCATTATAGTGCATTTGCTTCCTGGTATTGGAAAGACACTGGATGTAGGCATTGAGGCCGAATCAGAATAAACACCTGCATTTGAATTCTCTATCCCTACTCTTTTACATTAAGTCGACTTTACATTTCACGTAGTCAACTTTGATTTTTCGCTGCACTTAATTTTATATTACTTGCGATTCAAGAAAGTTTGTAAAGTTTTGCGCTTTACATAAAAGATTGCGAAAAGTCTCTGATTTTGAAAACACACCAATTAACCCCCCCGCCCCCCTCTTGGTGTTAAAATGAAGCCTACCTGTTGTCCAACAGAGAGGACTCATTTACGGCTGGCGCTCGGCGCCCTTAACATTACCGCTCAACAGCAGCGGATACAACTCCTCTCTTTGAACACATTTTAAATGTTATGCACATGGAACATGCAGCTCAGGTAGTGTAGCTTCTCTAGCACGTCTCTCTTACATATCCAGTAGCTTCCTTTACACGATTCATAGCTTCTCTTACTCTATAAAAGAGAGCTTCTCCTTCTTGTAAAAGCAACTTGAATGTGATAAAGAATTGCTACTGAAATTAGCCTAGCATCTTTGCTTCAAGTTCAAATTGTCTTGTGCTTATTCTGCACTCCCTCCTCTAGCTTCCTTCCCTTTTGGAAGGCCATCTGAGTTAGAAATTCACCACACACACTTCCAAACACCGTTGAGCATTCTATCAAACACCTTATCTGCACTGCCATCTTCATTTGTGATTCCATTCCGCTGCAACCGTCTGATCTGAGGAGCCATTTCTTCTTAAAGATAGAAGCCGCTTCCATCACTTTATTCCGATGAACCCACCATCAAGAAGGTTCATTTTCATTTTCATTTTCAAGAAGGTTGAACTTGTTGGTATTGTTGATATTGATATTATTGAACTTGTTTGTTGTATTATTGATATTGATATTGTTGAACTTGTTTGTTGTTCATACACATTACACATCCAAACTTAAGGTAAAACTAAAAGTATATTCAAAACATCTCCAAATGACTTAAAAACTTGTTCAAAGCACCAAAATATCATGTGAACCCCCCACAAAATATTTTAGATCAAAATTCAAAGTTTAAATATGTGAAATATTTTTGGAAAATTTGGGAAAAACAAAAAAAATGATGAAAAATAGAAAATAGCTTTTATTTTTGAAAATCTAGAAGAAAAAACCAACTAAGTTGGCTGCCACGTGATTGAAAATTTTTTTGTACTCCAAATCGATATACAATACTGCTAAATTGATCAACTAAAACAAATGTTATGGTCGTTTAAAGATTTGTCGCAATTGTCTTTTCAAATAATTTTTATACTTAATAGAGACCCAAAGTAAGGGCTGCTGGGATTTTTCCCATGAAATAGGGGTTCTAAGGAGTGGTAAAAAAAAATTCCAACCATAAATAATAACCACAACTATCAAAACCAAAAATCAAAAATCACAATTTAATAGTTAATATACACTACTATTCACTGTAACACCATTCACATGTGATAGCTTTTGTTTATAGTTAGTATTGTATACTTCAGTTCTAAATATATAAAATGCAAAAAATGAGCTACATTTGCTGGTTTTCTGCTTTTTGAGGTCTTGTAAAATAGTAAAAATGAATTACTATTTATTAAAAAAAACAAAAGAATTGATTGATGTTGAAAAATAAAAAAAGGACATTGATTAACATGAAAAGTTATATTTTTTCGTTGTTAATTAACAAAAAAAATTATCCAATTTCCAACCTTAATTAATGTAATTTTTGACATTAATTAACGTCATATTTTTTGCTTACACGTCAATTTAACGTTTTTTCACTAGTTAGAGTTTGTTTTTATTAGTGGTATGAAATTATATTTGTACGACTTTAATTTTTTTTATGGTTTTTAATAAATATATATCGAAATAATAATAAATGTAATATATATATATATATATATATATTAGATTTAATTAGATGTTGAATAGTATATTTTTGTGTTGTTAAAAGCTAATGGTTCATTAATCACTAGTGGAAAAATAGCTTTTTATGATAGGTAAAAAGGACCTATTATGATAGGTAAACTGCCATCATAGTTTTAGGCATCATAATAGGTGTTCACATTTTATGATAAACATAAAAGTCCATCATAATGTTGCTACATCACACGTCATTGGTCCAACTTCAAACTAGACCATACACTCATTTCCATCATACTTCCAAGTACTCTCACAATTAAAAACAACAAATAAAACTCCCAATGACTTCTACTAGTCTAGTTCCATTAATACTCCTAACCCAGCCTAAACATTTGGAGGCAATGGTGTTGACGATGTGTTGGAGCAGCTTGAAGATTAGTGAAGAGAAACAAATATGCATAGCTGTGTAGAAAGAGAAATGCATGTGGGGTGGAGTGTGAAATGAACTGAAAAATAAAATCAGGAATTTGAAGATATTGTGATTGATATTTCTTTATCTGTCATAAAAATTTCATATCATAATTTCAATTTTGCCACCGTATCTATTTATTAAGATAGGTGTTCATTTACCAATCATAATAAATCTTATATTATTTACGAAAATGTCACCGTTTAATTTATTATGACATATTTCTTTTT
Source organism: Vigna mungo (assembly GCA_036885675.1). Lineage (NCBI taxonomy): Eukaryota > Viridiplantae > Streptophyta > Magnoliopsida > Fabales > Fabaceae > Vigna > Vigna mungo. Next base: position 35,151,672 of record CP144700.1, read on the forward strand.
ACCTATCATGATAACGGTTACTTTTATTACAAAAATGTCACCGGTCAACTTATTATGATAGGTGGATTTTATCTATCCTAATAAGTCAGTCATAGAATCCCATTTTTTCGCTAGTAAATTCTTCTAACGAAGCATTACTTTACTTTATTCACATTTAATATTTTTATTGAAACATTAAGTTTTGTTCACCAATAGCGAATGATTTTTATCTCACAATAATATATTTATTAACTGGAAAAAACAGCATAGTTTGTGCTAAACAAGTCAACAAATTCGATATAAATAAGAATAAAATGTCATAATCTTTTAGCTTAAATTAACAATTAGTGGTTTTCAAGAATATATACTTTTTTTTTATGTAAAAATTAATGGGACCTTAAATAAAAGATGTCCTTTGGTGAAGATTTAAGAGTTCTTTTAGATATTTTAAAGGAGAAAGAAATGATAGAGTAATTTAGAAAAGTAGAAAAAAATTGTGAAAAACTTTGGGAAGCAGAATTTTACGTGAAGGCGAAGCCAAATAGGAACTAACTTTCACGTGCTTTGCCTTGTCCTATGAAAAAACCAAACTTTGAAGACAGATAGAGAAGGAGAGAGCAATAAGTAAGGTGAGAGCGAAAGTTAAACAAACTAGAGGCACAAAATATTATGTGAGTGAGAAAAGCCCAACAACACAGTGTCTAACTCTCGCCTACTGAAAACGACGCCGTCCACACTCTCCCAACCAAAAAAACCTTCTCCCTCCATTCATTATCACACCCAAAACCCAAACCAAAAAGTCACAAATTGTATCATAAAAACTTTAAAGCTCCTCCTATTTATTATTTATTTATACTTATTAAATTTGTATTCCCTTCTTCATCTCCTTTTCATTTCAAATTCGAACCCACGCAATCGCAAGTTTGATTCAAAATGGCGGAGCAGAGGAACCGTTGGAGCTGGGACGTCGCTGGCTTCGACCCATGGAAGTCATCCCCGCCGTCGCAATCTCCGCCGCCTCCCCTGGAGCACGCTGATCGGAAACCTACTGCGCCATTGGTGCGGCGCTACTCCATTTCTGCTACGTCGGTTCTTCCGCAACCCAGGCAGTCCGTGGCCTTGAAGCTACAACGGTTGAAAGACAAAGTCAAGGTAATGCGTTTTCGTCTCCACTTGTAACTGTACTGTTAGTTCTTCTTCTTCTTCGCAACGTCGACCTCGACGTTTTGGTCCCTTCCTTTCTATTCTTCATTCGGAAAGTGTTCCAATGGTTTTAGCTTCTGCCTCGTAGCTAGTGCTTGCAACGACGACGTTTTAGCTCGTGTTTCCACTTTTACGAGCTGCGTTGTGGTTTCTACGAGTAGTTTCAGCTTGCGAAGAATGGGAAGGTGCAATGCTTGCGGGGTTTGAAGGCTCTTTAAAATTTCGATATACTAAGCTGGAGTGACATCGGAGACTGTATAGGGTTTGTTTCGGGGTTGTGTGTTGAAGGGTGTGTTCACCTAACATGAGCGCGTTGATTTTTTTAATGAATGACTGAAGAGTTCACCATTGTCCTTTCGTGAACTTCGATTAATTATTGGATGGCTATTGCAGCTTGTATTGTTTGTAATACTTAATGATTCTGTGGTGACGACGACAAAGGGGCTTCTCTTGCGGTGTCAATATTTGAATTCAGGCTTAGGGTGTTTTCGAAGACGTTGTTCAGAATATTATGATATGAGCAAGAAGAATTCGGCGTAGGAAGAGTTTTGGATCAAAGCATGGATGCTATAAATGTGATGGTGTATGCATATAATTTGAATTCTAGTTGTAAAAAAGAACAGAGTACCGATCGTACCCGTTTTTAAAAATCGTGGAGTGGACTATTTTTGTTTGTTTACGTATGCTATTTGACAAGTATAAGCTAAATGATTAGTTCATATGTTATCAAATGATTATACTATTCTAGTATATAACGTTCCGTATTGAAAATCACTTTCTGTAATGGAGTATGCTGATAAGGGATTTTTGGGTAGTTTGGGTGTAGTTAAAACTTCCATGCAACCATTTATCAAGAAAAAAATAAGAGGGCTAGAAGATGTAATGCTTTTAATACTATTTAGACTTTTAAAGTACTGATAGTTTACTGGTCCGTCTTCTATCTAATTTGGGTTATTGTTTTTCATATGGCATCCTTGCCAATTGTTTTGGATAATGTGATTTTGGGTTTAGTCACGTGTTAACAATCACATCAGATATTTTGCACAGCTTGCTAGAGAAGACTATGTACAATTAAGACAAGAGGCAAATGAACTTCAAGAATATTCAAATGCAAAACTTGATCGAGTTACACGATATCTAGGTGTTCTTGCAGAGAAAACCCGCAAGCTAGGTAAGCATTTAGTTTATCTTGACTCTTGGATCATTCTTAAATGGACCAAAGGTTTTGAAATATTGACATTTCTCCTGTAAATTCTTTTGCTTGAATGAAATACATAATTTCAGGACATGAGATTCATTCTTTAAACCCGTTTAGGGAAATGAGAGTCTTGGTTTTTCACACAGTTACAAGGTCTGATCTATGCTACCATATAATAATAGATTTGACATTTCTAGCATTTAGTTTCTTGAAATAAATGAAGTTAAGTACGATTTTATCTTTTGTTTCTAGTACCCAAGAAATTTTGGGGGAAGGAAAGTTTCTCTGTTTAAAACTTTGGTACATTTTTTTTTCTTATTTTGTTTGTGAAAATTGTACTGTTGGTTTTCTGTCACTAAATTTTGAAAATTTCTACTTTTAATTTCAGATCATGTAGCCCTTGAAACTGAAGCAAAAATAGCTCCGCTGATCAATGAGAAAAGAAGACTATTCAATGATTTATTAACATCTAAAGGTAGCTTATGCATAAATTTTCCTTAAGTGTTGGGCAGTTTCTTTACATTCACTCGTTTTTGGTCTTTTGTTTTCTCTTTTTATAGTAACAGGAAGTGAAGCTAGTTAAATACTCAATGTTCCTCTTATTTAAGCATACTCATGTATAAGCTTTTCTGAGCTGAAAATTGCAGCAATTAATATTATTTGCAGGAAACATACGAGTATTCTGCCGAGCAAGGCCATTATTTGAAGATGAAGGTGCTTCAGTTGTTGAATTTCCAAATGACTATACCGTTAGTGTAAATACTGGTGATGAATCCTTGTCTAATGCCAAGAAAGACTTTGAATTTGACCGAGTTTATGGACCTCATGTGGGTCAAGGTAAAAGGATTTTATCCTCTCTTACCATCTTTTTTGAGTTTAAGCACCATCTTCGATATGTACTTTATAGACCACTTCTCACCCTTGATTTTCTGTTTGCAGCTGAGTTATTTAGTGATGTTCAACCACTGGTACAATCAGCTTTGGATGGATATAATGTTTCCATATTTGCATATGGACAAACGCATTCTGGAAAGACACACACTATGGTTGCTTTCTTTCTCTTGCTGTTTATGTGTGTGCATTCACAAAACAATTCCTCTCAAATAAATTACAATAAAATAAAAGGGGTTTTAAGTTCAATGTTGTCTAATGTTGAAAATGAAATGGCTGCCCTATGGGTGAATTACTTTAACGTGTTCTTTTGTCTTGAGTCAATGACGATTGGCCTAATCAATCGCTTCTTTGATGTTCATTTGTTACTCCCAGGAAGGATCAAGCTATGATCGAGGTTTATATGCTCGTTGTTTTGAGGAGTTGTTTGATTTATCCAATTTAGATTCAACTTCTACTTCTCAATATAAATTCTGTGTTACCGTCTGTGAGCTATATAATGAACAGGTCTCTTTCTATTTTCACTTATTGCATGCACCCTTCCTATTGTGTTTCTGGTGTATTTCCTGATTTTCTGTTCATTTAAGGTGAGTAATTTTTTTATATTCTTGTGTTTTCAGACTAGGGATCTACTTTTGGAGGCAGGGAAAAACACTCCTAAACTCAGCTTGGGGTCACCTGAATGTTTTGTGGAACTGGCACAGGAAAAGGTTGACAATCCTGTTGAGTTTTCTGCAGTATTAAAAGCTGCATTGCAGACTCGGGAAAATGATTTGGCAAAGAATAATGTTTCTCATTTGTACGGTCTAAATTCTCTTCCTACATTATATTGTGTTGAAAGTGTGGTCATTTATTTATTTTGAGTTGCACGATATACCTTTTTGATTGACTTCTTTAGCTAGCATACATTTACTAATTGATCTGATGAGATCAAATGCATAAATTGAATATTGCTCCTTGGGGTGTGTGTGTGTGTAGGAAACATCAAGATAGGTGAGAGTGTAAAGGGAGCAAATCTCAACAAAGGATGTTTAGATTAAAAATATATAAGGCAATCTTGATGTGATCGTAAAAGAGTGTTGTAATCTGGGATAATATCTGTAGAATCTTCCTAATTAGAGGAAATAGATACATAATATTTTATTTTATTTTATTTTTCCCTAGGTTTCCTAGTTTCCCTATTTCCCTTTTTAGGAGAACTAGATTATTACAAATAGAAGGTTTGAGAATGTATTTTTCATGATTTGAGAATAATAATAAGTCTCATTTTCAACTTGGTGTCAGAGCTCCTGATCTTAGGGGCTAGATTCCGCTGCAACAAGCCGCACCGCCGCCACTGTCCGACCATCGCCGCTGCCGCCGTCGCCGGTTGGGGTTGTCGATAGGGCATAAAGGTGCGCCCAACACCGGCGATCACAGATCCGGAAGTCGCTCCGTGAACGGAGCCGCCACGCGCCGCCACCGTCGCCGGCGCGTGTAGCCCACACGCCCACCTTCGGCGAGACCCACTCGCCGCCGCCGTCACAGACAGGGTCGCCGAAGCCCCCTGAGTCCATTGCTAGGGTCGGTGACGATTAGTTTGGACTGTATTTGAGTAGATCTGACTTTTTCGTTTGCTCCTCCTTTCTCGGTAAAACCCATTCACCGTCGCTGTCACAGAAGAGTCGCCGGAGCCTCTTGATTCTACTCTAGGGTTGGTAACGACCCGTTTGGCCTTTATTTGAGTAGATCTGAGTTTGAAGTTTTTTTTGCTCTTTTTTCTTGGATACGGGATGTCTGAAGAAAAAAGTATTCGTTTGGGGGTACCCAATGACTTACCAAATATAGGAAATACCTCATGGTTGGATGGTCAGAATTACTTACAATGGAGCCAATTTATTTTGAGGATTCTCAAGAGTCGCTCAAAACTTGATCATATACAGGGAGGAGGACCAGCACCAGAAGACAAAAATTTTTCAATTTGGGATAATGAAGATTCCTTAATTATGACTTGGATATGGCAATCCATGGCTCCCGAGATAAGGAAGAATTATATGTTTCATTCTTCTGCTAAAGAAATATGGGATGATTTACAGAGTACTTTCTCTTTAAGAAAGAATCTTGCTGCCACCCATGATCTCAAGAACAGGATATTTACTACAACACAGGGCTCCCTTTCCGTAACAGAATATTATGGGATCCTGAATGGCCTCTGGATGGAACTCGATCAGATCCAAGCAATGAAGATGTGTAAAACAGATGCTGCCATTCTTGCTGAATTCATTGAAGGGGAAAGAATCTTTAAATTTATCCAGGGCCTTAATCATGAGTACGACCCAATCCGGGTTCAAATTTATGGAAGAGAAAAATTACCACCCTTGTCAGAAGTTTTTTTTATGGTAAGAGGAGAAGAAACTCGGAGATCTGTCATGCTTCATGGAGGGATCTCTAACACAGGCTCGAACTCTCGACCTCAGGATAACACAGGCTCTGCCATGACAATTGGAAAGGGAGTCCACAAGGGAACAAATGCTGGGGGAAAAACGTTTGAAAAGGGTACTCATGGGGACTATTGTTCGTACTGTAAAAAATCTGGACATACCAAGGAAATATGCTTCAAACTCCATGGAAGAAAGAATGTTCTCGAGCGCATGGGAAACAACAAAGGGCCTACTCAAAAATGGGTACATCATACTACCTCAGAACGGGATGTCATCAACCAATCTAGTCCGTCCCAGTCTAATCCACCACCACCACCCCCAGATCTTGATATGAAAGCTTATAAGGAGAAACTCGAGCGCTTGGAAGCAATGATTGCATCAATGAGTAAGCCCTCTGGATCATGTACTCTGTCCATAAAAGGTAAGATTTGTCTCAATACTGTTGGTCATGTGTCTCAAGGTATTTGGATCCTTGATTCGGGTGCAACTGATCATATGACACCTTTTAGTGGGTATTTCGACTCATATGACAAGAGCAATAAAGAACAACTTATTACAGTTGCAAATGGTCAGGGTATACCTGTATGTGGCTCTGGGAATATATTTTTGGACTCCTCTATTATATTGAAGGATGTTTTACATGTTCCTCAATTAGCTAATAGTCTTATCTCTGTGCAAAAACTCACAAAGGATTTAAATTGTTCAGTAATATTTTTTCCAACTTATTGTGTTTTTCAGGACCTTGCCATGGGGAAGACGATTTTAACTGCTAAGGAGCAAAGTGGGTTGTATTTTTTAGAGTTTGATGACCAAAGCAACACACATATCATGAGTCAACAAGCTACATCTGAGACGTGGGCAAAATCTCAAATATGGTTACATCATCAAAGGCTTGGGCATCCGTCATTTAGTCTTATCAAGTCCTTGTTTCCCCATTTGTTTACAAAGGCGTCTGTTGAGTCTTTTAATTGTGATATTTGTCAATTGTCAAAACACCATCGTGCATCTTATCCTATTAGTAATAAAAAGAGTATTTCTCCATTTGATTTAATTCACTCTGATGTTTGGGGTCCTGTCTTAGATTCTATTTCCGGAGCCAAATGGTTCGTTACCTTCATTGACGATTGTACTAGTGTCACGTGGACATACCTTATGAAAAATAAATGTGAAGTTTTTCAAATTTTTGTTAATTTTTTCCGTCTTGTCCAAACTCAATTTGGAAAAAATATCAAAAGAATTAGATCTGATAATGGTACTGAATATGTGAATCATGAATTTCTCAATTTTTTGTCTCATAATGGTATTGTTCACGAACTAACCTGTGTTAACACCCCTCAACAAAATGGGGTTGCTGAAAGAAAGAATCGTCATCTTCTTGAGGTAACTAGAGCTCTTCTTTTTCAAATGTCTGTTCCAAAAAATTACTGGGGAGAAGCTGTGTTAACTGCCACATATCTCATCAACAGGTTACCCACTCGTATCTTAAATGGCATTAGTCCTATGGAGTCTCTATTGTCTTTTGTTCCTTCTTCTTCCCTCATAACGAGTCTACCAAGTCGAGTCTTTGGGTGTGTTGTTTTTGTTCACTCTCATCCTCCTAACCGTGGTAAATTAGATCCTAGAGCTCTTAAATGTGTCTTTATTGGGTATCCTTCTAATAAAAAAGGGTACAAATGTTATCATCCTCAGAGTCGTCGCGTCTTTATTACCATGGATGTCACCTTTCATGAAACAAAATCCTTTTATGTCAGTCCATCACTTCAGGGGGAGAAAGCACTTGAAGTGGATGAACTCTCCTTCTTGTCTTTACCATGTTTGTCTTTGCAGGATGCCCAAGACCTGAGCAATGAAGTTACCACAGTCCACAGTGAGGAAGAAGAGGAAGACAGATTTTTTGGCAAAAAGTATGCAAGAAGAGAACAACCCACTTCGACTCTAGAGCAAGAAAAATTGTCTAATCCGGAGGTGAGGATCCCTGAAGATATCAATGAGGAGGAGGTAAGTATTACTGAGGATTTACCCATTGCATTGAGAAAGGGAAGAAGATCATGTGCTAAATATCCTATTTCTCAGTATGTTTGCACTAACAATCTCTCTGATAAGCACAAAAGTTTTATTGCTGCCATTGATGCCACAAAAATTCCTACCTCAATCCAAGAGGCCATGAAACTTGAACATTGGAATCAAGCCATGAAAGAAGAGATGAATGCATTAGAAAGAAATTCAACTTGGGAGATTGTTGATAAGCCAAGAGACAAGAAGGCAGTAGGGTGTAGATGGATATTCACAGTGAAACATAAGGTAGATGGGACAATAGAAAGATATAAAGCTAGATTGGTGGCAAAAGGATATACCCAAACATATGGGATTGATTATGAGGAGACATTTGCCCCAGTGGCAAAGATGAATACAGTTCGAGTTATTCTCGCTTTGGCTGCCCATTTTGGATGGGACTTACACCAGCTGGACGTGAAGAATGCCTTTCTTCATGGAGATCTAGATGAGGAAGTGTACATGGAGATTTCCCCAGGTTTTGAAGTGAAAAATGAAAGAAACAAGGTATGTCTCCTGAAGAAAGGATTGTATGGACTTAAGCAATCCCCTAGAGCATGGTTTGGGAGATTTACAAAGGCAATGGTTTCCCTGGGATACAGACAAAGCCAAGGAGATCATACTCTATTCATAAAGCACTCCTCTACAGGTAAACTCACTCTATTGCTTGTCTATGTGGATGATATGATTATTGTAGGAGATGATGAAACAAAAAAATTGGCATTAAAAGAAAAATTGGCAGCTCAATTTGAAATGAAAGACCTAGGAAAACTCAAATATTTTCTTGGGATCGAGGTTGCCTACTCCAAGAATGGAATTTTTATCTCCCAAAGGAAATATGTACTTGATCTCCTCAAAGAAACAGGAAAGTTGGGATGTAGAACCTCAACTGTTCCCATAGAACAGAATCACAGAATTGGAAGTGAAGAAAGTGCTCCTATAGAAAAGGCCCAATATCAGATATTGGTGGGAAAATTGATTTATCTATCACACACAAGACCAGACATTGCTTATGCAGTTAGTGTAGTGAGCCAATTTATGCATGATCCAAGAGAGAGATATATGCAAGCAGTTGACAAAATTCTCCAATACTTGAAGTCAAGTTCAGGAAAGGGACTATTATTCAAAAGGGAAGAGACATTGAATATGAAGATATATACTGATGCTGACTATGCAGGTTCTATTACTGACAGAAAATCTACTTCCGGGTATTGTGTATTTCTTGGAGATAGTTTGGTAACATGGAGAAGCAAAAAGCAAGATAGAGTATCCCGTTCTAGTGCAGAAGCTGAATTTCGGGCCCTTGCTCAAGGAATGTGTGAAGGACTCTGGATGAAAATCATCTTGGATGATCTTAAAGTCAAAGTGGAGCACCCGGTGCAACTACACTGTGACAATAAGTCTGCTATGAACATAGCCCATAATCCTGTACAACATGACAGAACCAAACACATTGAAATTGACAGACATTTCATCAAAGATAATCTTGACAGAGGCTTTGTGATTACAACTCATGTTCCTACAGAACTTCAAATAGCAGATATTTTCACAAAAGGGCTTCCTCCGAGTAGATTTCAAGATCTTGTAGGCAAGTTGGGAATGATTGATATTCATTTACCAACTTGAGGGGGAGTGTTGTAATCTGGGATAATATCTGTAGAATCTTCCTAATTAGAGGAAATAGATACATAATATTTTATTTTATTTTATTTTTCCCTAGGTTTCTTAGTTTCCCTATTTCCCTTTTTAGGAGAACTAGATTATTACAAATAGAAGGTTTGAGAATGTATTTTTCATGATTTGAGAATAATAATAAGTCTCATTTTCAACTAAGAGGAATATTAATAACATCTAGTCGTATTTTTAGCATAGCTTCAATTTGACTATCTTTGATTGGAGATAGGAATAAGCTAGCTACCTTACATGTCTCTCCTGAGCATCCTTGTTTGGTCAAAGACAATACATGGCCTTATTTTCTACATAGGGAGTTAATCACCTTCGTGTAATATAACTTGAATCATAATACTTTTTGGGTGTTGTGAAATTGCTTGTCTTTTTTCTTGAGTGATGTTTGATCTTATCTCTTCAATGGCAAAATGGTGTGATTCAAATTTCTCTTAGGGCTTTTATGTTGAGAGTCTTGTCTCAAATGGTGAATCACCATTCTTGCTTATCTTATGAAGTTTGAGTGGTGAAAGGTTCTTCCTAATTCCTTGTATTTTTTTTGAATAATAATCTTGAATTCTCTTCCTTTTTCATGGCTTCAACAAAACCAAGATCACAACTCATCTAAGATTCCTTCCAAGATTTTATCCAAGATCAAACCGGGAGTTCTTCCTTGAAGCTTGAGTGGAAAGATTTACGCATCCAAGCAAGCCTAGCTTGGGTTTCCATCAAGCCTTGACCATTAGTATATGGTTGTGTGATCAGGATTTACTCCTCTCACCCCCTCACTAGAAATGTCCTATAAAATACACACATACACTGTTAGGAATCTTTAGTGTAAGACCCTAACAGTCACCCTCACCATTGATATGCACTCACATAAGACCAAAAGAATCAAACAATGGGTATGTTATTCACCGTAACATTCACTGAGTAGAAAGTGTAACTCGAGGGCCTAACCCCTCTCACCAGGTTCGAAACCGGTCTATACAAAGTATACAATTGACTAGCTCCCCCACAGAATTACAAAAGGCTTACATTTATAGGCCCCTTGCCCGCCTTCTCCAAATGTTCCCCGTTCGGCTCTTTCCCCTCTATCTTATATCCTATCATACACACATGTGTGTGTATGTGTGTTGTATTGGTGGTTTGAGAAGATATTGCTATTTTAATTTTATGTTTTCACAAATACTTATAAAAGGGCCTCCTCCCCTTTTTTTTACATTGTTTTCTGTTTTAAAATATTTGTACTAGAAACCTGCATATCTGTTTTTGAATATTTTCTATTAAATGTATCATTGTGATATTGTATTATCAGAAAGAAGATTGTCAAAGGTTCTTCTTTTGTAGTTGTTACTATTTTGATATTTCTGTGTATTTGTTGCCATATTTTCTAAGTGCTGTAGACTAATTCACCTCTGGATTTCATGTTTTTTTTTGGTCAGGATTGTCACGGTACACATATTTTATAACAATTTGATCACGGGTGAAAACTCATATAGTAAACTCTATATGGTTGATTTAGCTGGAAGTGAAGGTTTAATAACAGAAGATGATAGTGGGGACCGTGTCACAGATTTGCTGCATGTTATGAAGTCTCTTTCGGCGTATGTAACTTAAATGCATTATTTTTCTCCATTAGTAAATTTGTTAGTATGTTAGGCCTCTACTTGTATATAATAGTAGAAAAGCAGTTACACAACCTAATAGGAGGGTCGGTTGAGGGGATCATGTATATAAAGGGGAATTAGTTGTAGATGAGGGGGGAGTTAGTGAATTCATTTGTTGTGTCAGGAACTTGTTAGTCGTGATAGGGGGAGGTTAAGCTCTCTTCTTTCTATAACCATTGACTGCATATTGAATAAAAGACGCCGTTCAGTTTCATTGTGGGTTGTGTGTGAGTTTAGAAGTGTGTTTCTCATAGGTTCTTGATAAAGAACCTATCATTTGGTCTGACCTGCCAGATCAAGAAGGAGAGGAATCAACTATGGGAAGTCAGACGGAGGGAAGATTGGACAATTTGGAGATTACAGTGGAGGGAATCAAGGAGGAGACCGCGGCAATCAGGCACGATCTACAATAACTGATGAGGGTGATGGGTGGAGGTCACAATAACCAAGGGGTGGCTTTGAAGGAAGTAGCAGCTCTGTGAACGAGAATCAAGAAAGGCGCGACAACGGGGGAATTTCCCAAAATTGGCGAAAAAGGGTTGAATTACCGTCGTTTGAAGGAGTGGAACCCCATAGTTGGATCAACCGAGCCGAACGATTCTTCGACATCCGGAAGGTGGCTGAAGAAGATAAGGTGGATCTAGCTTACATTAGCAGGGAGGGGAGCGCTAGTTATTGGTTCAAGTATTGGAGGGAAAAAACCAAGAACCGTTCTTGTTTGGGTCTGAAGGCTGGGTTGATTAATTGCTTTGGAGGTGGTTTCAAGGGGACTGTATACGAACAGATGGCCACGTTGAGGCAAGAGGGGACGGTGGAAGAATTTGTTAGGAGTTTTGAGATATTACTGGGTCATACCCAGGGTCTATCGGAGGAGTTGGTATTGGGTTTTTTCCTAGCTGGGCTGCGGGACGACATCAAGGGGCAAGTACGTATACAAGACCCTCAAGAATTGATGGGGGCGATAAGGGTTGCAAGGGATGTGGAGGACGCTATCTGTCGAGCACGAGACGGAGGATGGAACGGCGTGAAAATAAACCCAGAGGGAATGCGAGGCACGTCGACGGTCATTAGAGGCGACATTGATCGACAGACCGCGAGTCAAACGGGTGGGGCTGAGGGAGTTGAAACGACCAGAAAGGAGGGGTCGTCGGTGGCGAGTAACACGAGAGGAAGTATCGCTGGGGGAGGCCATAGTAGAGGAAGAATGGTTAGACACTTACCTTACCCAGAGTTTCTGAAGAGGCGGGAAGAAGGTCACTGTTTTCAATGCGAGGGCCCATTTGCTCCAGGCCATCGATGTTCAAAGAAGAGCTTGAGAGTGTTGCTGCTAACGGAAGACAAGGAGGATGACGTAGGTGACGGGGTTGAACCGAAGCTGAGATCTATGGAATTGTCTACTTGCTCGGCGGAAGGGTTGACTCAGCCCAAAACTATGAAGTTGACTGGAATGATAGGAGACTGGAGGGTGCTGGTCCTGGTCGACAGCGGGACCAATCACAACTTTATCAGACAGAGGTTGGCGGAGGAACTGAAGCTGCCCATAGAGGATACGCCCCCTTATCAGGTGAGTTTGGGGGATGGGCAAAGAAAGTTGACAAGAGGATGCTGTAAGAAGGTTGCAATCGTTTTGGCGGAGGCGGAGGTCGAGGAAAGACTCCATTTAGTCGAGCTGGGCAGAGTGGATGTTATCTTGGGGGTCGAATGGTTGGCGAAACTTGAAGTTAGGATTAATTGGGACGAAATGATGATGATATATAATGTGGGGGACAAAATGGTAAACATAAGGGGTGAACCTACTCTGTCGCGACAGTTGGTGGAACAAAAAACTTTATTAAAGCTAGTGGATGCTGAGTCAGGGACTTTGGTGTGGGACCCGGGCCTGGTGGAGATGCAGGGGAAAGAACGGTGAGTGGGATGGGGATGTGATGGAGGCGCAAAAAGCTGAATTAGAAGCAGGGCTGCAGCCGCACTAACGGGTATTTCGAGAGATACCCGGATCGCCTCCACCACCTAATAAATAACACCGTATCCCACTCAAGAAAGGGTGGATCCTATAAATGTGTCACCATACTGGTATCCCCATCTTTTGAAGGGAGACTGAAAGGCAAGCAGCGGACATGGGAAGACAGGGCAATGACCCAGTGCCAATATATTGGGTGCAGCCTTGGGGACAAGGTTGTTTCAGAGGAGGGTGGTATTGTTAGGCCTCTACTTGTATATAGTAGGAGAAAAACAGTTACACAACCTAATTGCCAAGGCAGTAGGAGGGTCGGTTGAGAGGATCATGTATATAAAGGGGAATTAGTTGTAGATGAGGAGGGAGTTAGTGAATTCATTTGTTGTGTCAGGAACTTGTTAGTCCTGAAAGGGGGAGGTTAAGCTCTCTTTTTTCTGTAACCATTGACTGCATATTGAATAAAAGAGGCCGTTCAGTTTCACTGTGGGTTGTGTGTGAGTTTAGAAGTGTGTTTCTCATAGGTTCTTGACAAAGAACCTATCACAGTATTTGCTTATTAGTTGGTTAAGTTTTTGTCCATCCATGTCTTTAGGTGGCAATGCACTTAAGTATTTTCTGTTGTCCCATTTGTGTTACTTTATCAGCTTTCATTACTTGTTGCAAATGTTAACACGTAAGCTAACCAGATTTTTAGTTCTGCTTCTGCTTAGGGAACCAAAGTTTCAATATGTAATCTCCTAATAATTGATTCGGGTTTGCATTTTACTTTTGGTGTTTGAACACTATACTTACATTTGGCTATACTTTTATGTTACATTTACTTAATTCCTTAAGTCCCCTATCAATGCCTAGCATGAGCTTATTTGGAAGTCCCCTATCAACGATGAACTGGATTTTAAAGCTCCGATACATCATATTTACAATCAAGTTTAGATGTGGGTTTCTGATTAAACTTGCTCTGCAAGGAAGGAGGAACAAAAATAGTACTTGAACGTGATCCTGATTTGTGTACTGTATTGAACCATGCTTGGATAACAATTCTATGTATCTACAAAAATGAAATGTAATTTGATTCTTTGTAACTCCTAATATGTGCCAGCTATTTTCTTGTTTTATATATAGATTTTATTTTCTATTTATATAGAAATTTAGGCAAGTTTAGTTGAAAGAATGTGGTGCGGTGAAAAAAACTAAATTTCTGATTTGTTACTTTTTTAAAATGAATATGCAGGTTGGGAGATGTTTTGTCTTCTTTAACATCAAAGAAGGATATAATACCTTATGAAAATTCAGTGCTAACAAAACTGCTTGCAGATTCACTTGGTATTGATTTTTTCTTCCCTCTTATTATCTTTGATGTCTCTGCTTATTAAAATGCCAAAGAGCTTTTACAACTTTGGTGTGGTTTGTTCATTGTTAGAAGTCTGTGTATATTGCATGCTACCGAATTTTTTGTTTATGTGTATTATTGTTTAGGAAACATCAATTGTTTTAATTCTAGGGAATGCTCTCCATTGAGTGTATCTAGAATCTTTATATCTGGATGACATGCTCAACCTTTGTACCACATTCTAAAAGAATAAAAAGCTTTCATTCTCTAATTCTCTCCAGAGAGACTCTGTTCTGTTTCTCTCTCAATTTCCCCCTCTAACTTTAAATTGGAAACAAAGTGATATCAGCTGCAGTTACCTGTCCTGTCACAATAGTCACATCACATATGCTGCTGTCTGGGTAATCATGAAGCTGTTGTCTGATTTTTTCTTCATTTGATATTCTTATGGTCTTGTTGCTTATTCAGAAATATTATTGCTGCATATGTGTTCTTCTGTTGCTATGACTGTTGTCTATTATTTCTATTATTACATGTTTATTCCAATTAGTTCCTCTATCAGTGCTTAAAAGGACCCTTGTCTTTGTCTTTAGATCAGTTTGGTTCTTTTACAGAAATTTTGGACATCCACTTTCTTTAATTGCCCTTTTCTGAAAGAGTAACAAATATTATTTCTTTTCCTCACTATGAAGTAGTAAAAGAGATGAGGAGAAATCTCCCTTATGTGTCTTTGCATACACATAGGCTAATATATTTATAATATAATAAGAGTGTGGGCTAAGTCCAAATACAAATGAACATGTAAATGAAATAAACACTATATCTAACACTCCCCCTCAAGCTGGAGCATATAAATCATATGTTCCAAGCTTGTTACAAAGATAGTCAATTCTAGGTCCTCGCAAGGACTTAGTAAATATGTCTGCCAACTGGTTGCTTGAGTTAACAAACTCAGTCTTGATATCTCTAGATATGATTTTTTCTCTAATAAAATGGCAATCAACTTCAATGTGCTTGGTTCTATCATGGAAGACAGGGTTAGAGCTAATATGAAGAGCAGCTTGATTATCACATATAAGTGTCATGTGAGTAATATCTCCAAATTTCAATTCACTAAGTAATTGTTTAAGCCACACAAGCTCACAAGTAGCTGATGCCATAGCTCTATATTATGCTTCTGCACTGGAGCTAGCCACAACACTTTGCTTCTTACTTTTCCAAGATATCAAGTTGCCTCCAATAGAGACACAATATCCAGAAGTAGACCTCCTATCAGAAGGGGAACCAGCCCAATCAGCATCTGAATAGCACACGATTTTTGTATCGTTGTTAGGACCATATAGCAAACCTTTTCCAGGTGATCCTTTAATATACTTCAGTATGCGAAGCACTGCATCCCAATGGTCTTCACATGGGGAGTTAAGGAATTGACTCACCACACTAACTGCGAAGGAAATGTCAGGACGCGTAACAGTAAGGTAGTTTAATTTACCAACTAATCTTCTGTAACGTTCAGGATCTGAGAAAGGCTTCCCCTGATTTGGTAGGAGCTTGATGTTAGGATCCATAGGTGTCTCAACAGACTTACAGTTCATTAACCCTGTTTCCTCCAAGATGTCTAACGCATACTTCCTCTGAGATATGACAATACCATCATTGGATTGTGCTACTTCAATACCCAAAAAATACCGGAGTTTGCCAAGATCTTTGGTTTGAAAATGGTGACAAAGGTGCTGTTTCATCTGAGAGATGCCAAGGTAATCGCTTCCTGTGAGAATAATGTCATCGACATACACTATTAAGTAAATACATCCAGCACTTGAGTGGCGATAGAACACTGAATGATCCGCTTCACTGCGAGACATACCAAATTGTTGAACAACACTGCTGAATTTACCAAACCAGGCCCGAGGAGACTGTTTTAGGCCATATAGGGATTTGTGAAGACGACATACCAATCCAGATGACTCCCCCTGAGCAACAAAGCCAGGCGGTTGCTCCATGTAAATTTCCTCCTGCAAATCACCATTAAGGAAAGCATTTTTGACATCAAGTTGGTAAAGAGGCCATTGTCGAAGAGCGGCCATGGCAATGAAAAGGCGAACAGAGGTCATTTTCGCCACTGGAGAAAAAGTATCACCATAATCCAAACCAAAAATTTGTGTGTATCCTTTGGCAACCAGTCGAGTCTTCAAACGATCAATTGTACCATCAGGGCCAACCTTGATAGAATACACCCACCTGCAACCACCAACAGACTTTCCAGATGGTAATTGGACAAGCTCCCAAGTTCCACTTTTCTGTAAAGCACTTAATTCATCCAGCATGGCTTGATGCCAACCAGGATGAGTTAAGGCATCACCCACAGACTTAGGAATGGACACAGAAGAAATGGATGAGAGACATGTGTAAAAAGATGGAGATAATCTGTGGTAACTAAGAACAGTATAATGGGGCGAAGGGTTACGAGTAGAGCGTATACCTTTACGGAGGGCAATAGGCAGGTCAGACTCATTTGCTGGATGAGCAGGAGGAGATACAGGAGGTGGCACAGGAGGTGAGTCATGAGGGAGACGATTGCGGCGACTATAAACTTGAAGGGGTGGAGTTGAAGGACGATCCTGTGGGGAATGAGAGTCTAAAGGATCACAGACAATAGGAATATCAACAGTAGGAGGTGGAGGTACAGAACTAGAAGATATATGAGAAAAATAAAACGAAGATTCATCAAAGGTGACATCAGCGGAGATGAAATGACGATTGAGGGAAGGGGTAAAACACTTATAGCCCTTTTGTGATCGTGGAAATCCTAAGAAGACGCATTTGTGAGATCTAGGAGATAACTTATCAAGACCAGGACTAAAATCATGAACAAAACATGTAGACCCAAAAACTCTAAGAGGTAATGGATGTAAAGGGTCTTGAGGGAATAAGACGGAATGAGGGATTTTGTTATCTAGGACAGAAGACGGCATGCGGTTTATGAGATAACATGCAGTAAGAACTGCATCACCCCAAAAACGCGAGGGTACTTGGCCATGCATTAGAAGTGTACGAGTTGTTTCAATAAGGTGTCTATTCTTGCGCTCAACCACCCCATTTTGTTGAGGAGTATAAGCACATGAGGTCTGGTGAAGAATGCCATGAGAAGCCATAAAATGTTTAAATGGTGAAGAAAGGTATTCACGGCCATTATCGCTGCGTAAAGTTCGAATAGAAACCCCAAACTGTGTTTTTATTTCATTGAAAAATGATTGGAAAATAGAAAACAACTCAGAACGATTCTTCATTAAAAACAACCAAGTACATCTTGAATAGTCATCAATAAAAGTAACAAAATACTGAAAGCCTAAAGTGGACTTAACACGACTAGGACCCCAAATATCAGAATGGACTAATGAAAAAGGAGACGATGATCTTTGTGACACACTACGAGGAAAGGAACTACGAGTATGCTTTCCCAACTGACAAGACTCACACGACAAACTTGATAACTTCGACAAACTCGGAACAAGTTGTTGTAGTTTGGCAAGGCTGGGATGACCTAACTGAGCATGAAGAAGGGATGGTGACTCCATGATTATGCCAGCATGTGGAGAAGGGCGTAGAAGATAAAGGCCATGAGACTCACATCCTGTGCCAATCATGTGTTTCGAACTCTGGTCCTGCAAATAAACAGAATCTTTGGTAAATGAAATAACACAATTAAGGGAATGAGTTAGACGACTTATGGACAATAAATTGAAAGGAGATCCAGGGACATAGAGTACATGATCAATGGATATGGACGGAAAAATATAAACAGTGCCAATACCATGAGATGAAACTATAGACCCATCAGCCATTGTTACCGAGGGTAAATTATTCGGACATGACAAGGAAGAAAACAAGGACTTGTTACCAGTTATATGATCAGTGGCGCCTAAGTCAAGGATCCAAGATCCGAGGGAAGTTAAACCAACAAAAGGTCTACCTGTGCGTGCAACAGATGCAGATGTAGTGGAACTAGATTGCTGACGATCCTCATACCATCTGAGAAATTCGTTGAAGACTGCAGGGTTGTCTACAGAATTTGATGAAGTAGGATGGTCTGTAGATGGGGGTTGAGGGGTTGGACCAGAATTCGCCATTGCTACAGATCGAGGAGGACGTCCATGAAGCGCATAACATTTATCAATTTTGTGGCCAAGTTTGCCACAGTGGTCACATTTTGGTCGTCCTCTTCCAGGCTTGCGAGTCCGACTTCGATCATCCCGTTGGGCAGCCATAGCTGAGGAATCATCAATATGAACTGTCTCAACGACTGGTTTACTCGGAATACGCAAAAGAGCAGAACAAGTAGCAGTAAAGTTAGGTATGACAGGAGAACCCAAAATCTGATCACGGACATGGGAGGAATCATTAGAGAGTCCGTATAAAGCCAACAACATGAAGAACTTTGATCGTTGTTCTAGTTCTTCAGCAGGAGTGGAAGCAGGAGGTAATAGCTCATTAAAGTCATGCAGGAGGGCATGAACTTTACCCAAATACTCTGCCATAGGACCAGGACTACGCGGGCCAATAACAGTGAATAGGTCCTGACAGACACCATAAAGACGCTGGGTGTCATTTGTATATAATAGTTTTGCTTGTGACCACACTTCTGAGCATGTTTCATAGGATCGAAACATTTGTTTCAAAGAGGAGTGAATAGTGGACTTCATGACGATGCATAATTGGGCATCAATTTTCATCTAGCGAGAAGCGTCATCTGTGGGAACACTAGTCACATTATTAGTGAGGTGATCTACATACCCGTGACTTTTCAACCAAAGTTTGATGTCGGATGCCCACGTTGCATAATTGGTTCCATCTAACTTGTCAATGGACAAGTGTACATTCACAAAATTAGTATATATTGGGGAATCAGACGAGGAGGCACCAGCAGAGGAGGTGGTTGTTGACGAAGAAGACTCCATGGAGAGGGAGAAACCCTAAAAACCCAAAGTGCTCCGATTGATGCAACGACAACAGATCCGGAAAGAGGGCGAGGAGGCGATCACGGCGGTGCTGGTCTGCGGCGGAACCCTCCGGCGACGCGCCGGCACGCGCGGCGGGAAGTGGCGGATCTGCGAACTTTGCGGCGGCGCGTGGAGGCGCGTGAGAGCTCCGATCACCGCGATCTTTGGACCACGGTGGTCGCCTGGCCGAGACGATCCAGATGGAGTGGTCGCCGGTTGATTCTGAAACTCCGGCGACGGTGCCGGCGACGGCGGCGGTTGCGACAGTGATGAGTACCGGAGACGACTGGAATAGAACCTAAGCTCTAGATACCATATGAAGTAGTAAAAGAGATGAGGGGAAATCTCCCTTATGTGTCCTTGCTTACACATAGGGTAATATATTTATAATAATAAGAGTGTGGGCTAAGCCGAAATACAAATGAACATGTAAATGAAATAAACACAATATCTGACACTCACAAATGAAGCATTTTTATTAAAGATAGAAGGAAATAGTACAGAAGTCAATAAACGATGCGCTGCTTCAATTTCATAAAGAGAGCACATTCAAAAGCTAATTTTAAGCCGATAATGGCCATGGAGCTTCTTTCAATTTATTATAAAAAGTTTAGGTCCTTGCCATTAGGAAGAACACTGGCTTCTCTGTGAATGTTTCAAGATAATATAATTGTCCTTGTATTCAATCATTGCCTATTTTTCTTTTGTTGAGGGTTTGGGTGGCTTTGCTACATTGATGTCTTGTATTCCACCAAAAGATACCTTATCCCATGATGGATAGACAAAGACATTGGTAAATGAAGCAACATTTACTAATTACCTGCATTTTCTGTATAAGGTTTACCTTCATTTATAAGTATAGTCATTCTTGCTTTTCACTCTTTTTGTTCTGTAAATTGATTCTCCATGCAATTATAGACTTTTTTCATGATTCATCCTGATTTGGATCAGTTCCTTCTAACCGATTTCAGGCACATGATCTAATTTTGCAGTTAGTGCTATTTAATATGTGCAGGTGGGAGTTCAAAAACTCTGATGATTGTGAATGTGTGTCCAAGTGTTTCAAATTTATCTGAGACATTGTCGTCTCTCAATTTCTCTGCTAGAGCTCGAAATTCTATGTTAAGCCTGGGAAATCGAGACACAATTAAGAAGTGGAGAGATGTTGTAAGTTTCCATTCTCATTTCTCCTTTTTGATCTTTTTACTCGTTAATGTGAATTTCTTTTAGATTTTTTTTAGAGTCATTAGTACATATTACATCTGATAAGATTGTATGTGGATTGATGATGTTGAGTGCAAACTAGGGTGTTAATGGTTACAAATTTTTTATTTATACCATGTATTTTATTTGTCATATTTTTTATTAGGCAAATGATGCACGAAAGGAGCTCTATGAGAAAGAAAAGGAAATTAATGATCTGAAGCAAGAGGCTTTGGAGCTCAAGCAAACGCTTAAAGATGCAAATGATCAGTGTGTTTTACTCTTTAATGAAGTGCAGAAGGCATGGAAAGTTTCTTCTGCATTGCAGACTGATTTAAAGGTTTGGTATTTGAATTAGCTTGTAACAGTTTTCCAGTTCTTTATGTAGTGAGTGGTTATTTGGTGACTTGTGAAAATTTGATATGCTTGGGTTATGTCAATTCATTAAGCAATTCTTTATTATTTGTGCTACAACATGTTAAAAGAACATGTATGCATTTAAGTTTTAAATCAGTCTTTCAATTGCATACTCGTTGTCATCAAGTATTCTATCAAATCCAACATTGTGCATCTTCTGATATCATCTTGATTTTGGTTTGCTGAGGTGGGTGTTCTGTAAAATTTTTTAAACATTTTGTGTTGAGTTCTGATCCATGAAATTACAATAACTATTTGACAATTTTTGTCTTATCCCAATCTATATTTTACAGTGTTTTTTTTGCTTTTTCTAATTTCATGAATTGTTCTTTAACAACATATTACTTTAGTTAGCACGATTCAATACTTTGGGCTGCAAAATTGGCCCTAATTCCGTGAGAATATCTATCCTTTATTAGCAACTCTAAGTTGATATGTTTTTAACATAAGGTCATCTGCCTTGCCTGTGACCTGCATCATTGTTTTTATTTGTTGTAGTCGGAGCATGTTTTGCTGTCAGACAAACACAATATAGAGAAAGAACAAAATACTCAGCTTAGAAATCAAGTTGCTCAACTTCTACATTTAGAGCAAGATCAAAAATTGCGGATTCAAGAGCAAGATTCAACCATCCAAAGTTTGCAGGTTGGTCCTATGTTATACTAGCTTGCATTACTTATTTACGGGAACTTCTTGAATGATATACAAGTCCAATTTCGAAGTACTTTAACAACAGTTTCTCGATAAAAGGTTACAATGGTCTAACATAACTTTTCTAATGAATGGATGTTTATCAGTTTTGTTTGTCGGGAAGCCTTATGTTACTTATATACATAACTTATAATTGAACTTTAAATTCTTTGCAATTGCTTCTTTTTCCTAAATTCTTATTTCCTTTTTTTTTTCTTTCCCTCTTCCGTTTGAGTTTTGGACTTTATACATCTGGTTCAATGCTTTGCATGTGCTGTCCTTTCTTTTACATGCTAACTGCTATTTATATTATCAAATTTATGTGTACAGGTGACATTTCTAACACAAAGCTGTAGCAACGATAATGTCATGATTGAGTAGTTTGAACGAATGTTTTTAAAACCAAATAAGTCATTGAATCGGTGAAAATACTGATTCAAGGTTTCGAGGTTCAAATGTGTTTGAAACAGTATTAATAAAATAGCTATAACTAGATGATATTAATTCTAATAATTATATAACAATGAAAAGAAAAACAAAGCACCATATTTTAGGTTCTTAACACAAAGAAAACATGAAAAGAGACTAAAACAAATATAACTTAATACTTTATGTTTTTTACAAAACAAAATAATGTCCATCAACAATACAAGTTCATGTGTAGAAAGCAAAAAGAAAATGACAAATTGATGTAATATAAAATATTATAAATCAAGATAAACAATTTTTAAATTAATATAAGTGACCAAATTATGTTTTTTGTAAGATAAAAAACTAATAATAATTTATAAATTAATTTTTATTTGTATGTTCTATACTTATTAAATTTGCTTAATATTACCTTAAAGATGTTTTAAATTATTGTTTTTTTTTAATAATACTGGCTTCAAACTGGTTTCACCAGTTTTGGATAGAGCTGAGTTTTTGTGTAGTTGATTGAACCAGTAACTGGATTGGTCGAACTGGCCAGTCTGATTTTAAGATCGCTGGTTTAACAGTATCAATATACCCTTTCGTGAATTATTAAAAATACAAATAACTGAAGTTAATCCTTATATCGGTGTAATGATGTGTTATCTTCATGTTTGCAAGACAATTCACGTGTTCCATTTTTCTGTCTATCTGATGCAGGCTAAAATTAGGACCCTCGAAACTCAACTCAATGAAACTATTAAAGCTCAATCTAGTTCCATATCTGTATCAGAGCCAGAGTCTGCTGATCTATCCAATTCAAAATTTACTGGAGATGGCATAGACTCTTCTGCAGTAACCAGAAAACTAGAAGAGGAACTCAGGAAACGTGATGCACTGATTGAGGTCTGTTATGGTTGGCAATTGTGTCTGATTGTCAGTCTTTTATTTATTTTTTCCTATTATTATATGGTTATTGCTTTCATCTTAAACCAAAATTTTCATAAGAAATATTACTGGCCACAGCACTCCGTACATCTTATAGATGCAAAACGGTATACATACAATACAAGTACATGGAATGGTTGAACCATCATGTTTGAAAGCAACAATTTAGTCTAAAACTGAAACAGAGATATGGTTAATATGGTGACATTTTTAATATATATGATAAAAAGGCAAAAAAGACAAAAGCTAAACCTGCAGACTAGAAAACATAGCTTAAAATTTTGGTTTCTATTTTCTGATGACCTTCTAGATGCTAAATAGTATACATACGAGAGCATGGTGTGGGTGGACGACCTTGTTTAAGTGATAATTAATTCTAGAACTCAAATGGGGATATAGTTAGTTTGTCATCGTTAATATATATAATGAAAGGGGGAAAAATATAAAAGCTAAACCTGCAGCCTAGAAAACACAGCTTAAAATTTTGTTTTGTTTTTTCTGACCTTCTAGTTTTTAGAATATATACTCCGTCTAAAAAGTTTTGGATATTTCTTTTGTTTAATTCTTCAGCTGTATTGACTATTTATCTGCCCACTATAGTTGTATATCAGTCTCTTGAGGGGCTAATTTTGATATTTGATGGTCTGCAGAGGTTGCATGAAGAAAATGAGAAATTGTTTGATAGATTAACTCAGAAAGCATCTACGGCTGGATCACCCAAGGTAGGGAAGTTTCACAACTCTCTAGAATAACTGTATACTATCACTATCTGGGTTGTGTAAAAAGGGGGTATTCTTATCCGCACTTTAAAATTTAACTCTAACTATTTTAATGTTTGTATATCAAATTATGTTCATTTGTTTGAATAAATTACACTGTATAATATGGCCCTCTTTCTTCTGATTAATGGTTGTCTCAAAGAACTAAGTGCTTTCTATCTTGCATATAAGTAATGTTTGAGTGTGAAGAACTTTTAATTCAAAAACTGGCTTCTATTCTATGGGCTGCAACCATAGATGTCATTTTTCCTACCATTATTTGTTTTATTTTGATAAATTAGGATTTCAGCAACACATGGTAATGTATACATACGTGTCCCAAATAGCATCCAAAGAGTAATGTAACAATTATTATATCAATGTCATGTTTTTTTTTTTCTTTTTTTTTGCTGTGAAAGGGATACCTCTGGCTCCCTAAAATTCATGCCTTATTTTCAGTTGTCAAGTCCATTAGCTCGTGGGCCAGCTAATGTTCAGCCTCGGGATATTGGAAGGTACAATTTATTCTATTCCTTTTAAGTTCTGTTTTTGTTTGCTAGCATATGATTATCGATCATATTCTGGTTGGCTTGATACAGAAATGGCTCTGGCAACACTACAAGTTCACGTTCTGTGGCCACGTCACCTTTGGCCACTGATAAAAATGATGGCACAGTTGCTCTAGTTAAAACTGGATCTGAAATAGTTAAGAGTACCCCTGCAGGTGAATATCTTACTGCTGCTTTGAATGACTTTGATCCAGACCAATATGAAGGGCATGCTGCCATTTCTGATGGTGCAAACAAGCTTTTGATGCTGGTATGTATCAATTATCTATTTATGATTCAGTTTGCGGAGAACAGATTTATTGTAATATGTGCAGATGTTTATGTTATTTTCAGTTATTCGTAAACTGAGTCTGGGAGGAATGTCCAAATCCTGATCTTACATGTTATTTTGAACATTTTGGTATGCATATAAGGCTCTAGTCACTCACTGGACAACACAACAACTTTGTTTACATCCCAAGGGATGTCATTACACTATGTCACTTCTCTTGTCTAGGCTGCAATGCCATTCTTTATTGATTGTTGTTAGAGATATTATATTTAGTTTATATTTATTTTTATCTTTAGTTAGTTTGTTTATATTTCTTATTTGTATTTTGGGCTTAGTCCATATTTCTTCTATTATAAATAGAGGACTCTATATATATATTCAACACAAGGGAGATTTCACTATATTCAACTTGGTATCAGAGCAGGTTTTCTGATTTTTTTCTGCTCTGTCTTTGTTACCGCCGGTGGCCGGTGACTACTGCCACCGGCGGCCCCCTAAAAGTCTCTTTTTCAACCTGTGTCTTTATACTTCAATGGGCGATCCCTGGTTTCTCTCTCACCGGTTCTGCTGTCTACCATCGTCCGCTGCTGTCCACCGTCTCCGGCCACCGTCTCCGACCATTGTCACCGGCCAATGTCGTTGGCCGTCATCTCCGCCACTTGTGCCACCGATGCACCAACACCTAGTCCTACCTCTATTGCTTCCGCTGTCTTCTTCTCTATTCTGAAAGGTCTCCAAGGACAATCAGTGGTTAACACCAAGGAATTTCAACACCAAAATTATGGGTTGAAACAATTTCACCAACCCTTTGTCAAATCTGTCAGATTTGTTTTTGGGTGCTTTGATGAATACGAGTTTATTATGGTCATCCACTTTCAAGGTTTGTCATTGGCGTGCTGTCATCTCCGCCGTTTGTCGTGAGGGGGAGTATGTTTCCAGCCGTTGCATTGCAGGCTCCACTAGTCAATGATGACAGTTCTTGCAGTTTTGCCGCTTTTAGCCACTACAGGCCCCATTAGTCAGGGATGGCAGTCCCTGTAGTTTTGTCGCTTTTAGTCACTACAGGCCCCATCAGTCAGTGATGGCAGTCCCTGTAGTTTTGTCGCTTTTAGCCACTACAGGCCTCATCACCCCATCAGTCAATGATGGCAGTCCCTGTAGTTTTATCGCTTTCAGCCACTACAATGGCAGTCCATTCCCTGGAGTTTGTCGTTTTCCTCCTTTGTCAAAGTCATCCTACTTGAAGTTTCATGGTGCTATTTGAAGTTTCGCAGTTGTCCACCACTGTACATATTGTTGTTAGTTGTTCGTCGACATGTGATTGCGCATTTTCTTGCCGCACACTCTTGAAGGCAGATTACATATTTCAAATTGAGTTTATTTATTCCAAGCTTGATCCATACAATCTGTATGCTCCAGCTTGAGGGAGAGTGTTAGAGATATTATATTTAGTTTATATTTATCTTTAGTTAGTTTGTTTATATTTTTTATTTGTATTTTGGGCTTAGCCCATATTTCTTCTATTATAAATAGAGGACCCTATGTGTATATTCACCATAAGGGAGATTTCACTATATTCAACTATTGTAAGGTGTCAGCTGATGTATAATTTACCAGTAAAATGTCTAAACTTCCTGTTCAGACTTGCCTACCTTGTGATTGAAAACACATTTCCATCTTCACCCTCACATTTAAACATGGCATGATACAAGAATCAAATACATAATCCTCGCTAACCTTTAAGCACTTTACACAAATAAATTTTGTATCCATTTTTTATTATGACAAAACACAAAAGTGATGGATACCAAATGATTTGCCAATTGATATTGGAGAGCCCTAAACATTGTGTTCTAATGTATGTCTTTGCTGCACCCACGTAAGTTTGAGGGTCTTACCATTTGGTGTTATGAAAGACTAAAAGAGATGAGGGGAAATCTCCCTTATGTGTCTTTGCATACACATAGGGTAATGTATTTATAATAATAAGAGTGTGGGCTAAGCCCAAATACAAATGAACATGTAAATGAAATAAACGCAATATCTAACAGGTGTCATAGCTTTTTGACATTTCTTAGGCTCTCAGCTTCTAGTGAATGGTATGGATGGGGTAATGCTGGCATTTTATTATTTGCTCAGGACCAGTCAAAGTGCTAGTGCATAGCCAGCTTGCATTGTTGTTGGGGTTGTGGAGCATGTGGTGGGAATGTGGAGCACCAATTGCAAGGTATGCAACATGAGTCCCAGATTGGGAGTAGGTATTCTAGTTTGAGGAATTTGTAGTCAGATTTCATTTTAAAACCAAACCAATTGACATTAAGCAAAGTTGTCCAATAGATATATAAGCCACTCCAAGAATTGAGATAGGTGATGTGGGATTTTCCAACACCCCTCTTCAGAAATGCTTGTTGGAATCGGTGAGTCTATTAGAATAGATTATTTACTTGGATGAGCTATAGACTCTAATACTATGTCAAATTTCATCTTAAAACCAATTGACATTGTGTGAACTTTTCCAACAAATATAAGACGGACTTCAATGATTAAGGTCAGATGATGTACTTTCCAACACCCTAATGGCAAACTCATAGCCAAGGGTCCAACCACTAGAAGTATGGCCAAGCTCCTCCAAGAAGAACCATCCATAGAAGGTGTTAGTATAATTACTGTTATATATCATCATTAAGGCTTGTCTGCTAGACCATTTAATGTGTCGTACCTAGTTTTGTACCTAGAGGTCTAGTGCAGACTCTTGATATTCCATGTAATATTGTGTATTCAATATATATAGAAGATAATGAGAGGGATCTAAAGAGAGCCCTCAAGAATATATTTTATCAGTTTTAATCTCAAGTTGGTATCAGAGCAGGTTCATCCTGCCCTGGTTTCTGTCCTGGGTTGTCCACTAGCATTGCTATTCGCATCTGTCCAGTGCCCATTGCCGTTGTCTGAGGTTGTCTTGTCACTATCTGCAGCTGTCAACAGCAGTTTGAAGCTCTTCAACTTGGTTCTCTGGCATCTCGCATTTGTCCGCCTCTGTCCGCCACAGTCCGCCACCCTCCGCCCTCACTGTTCCGTTCGGTGACCACTGGATCTAGTTTGTCTCTTCACGCGACGACCACCCCCACCGGTGCCGGAGTCTAATTCTCCTCCACGTTCCGCCACGCGCAACTTCTTTGTGCGCTGCGAACAGGCGCGTATTGTTCACGCC
The DNA here is from genome assembly GCA_036885675.1 of Vigna mungo. NCBI lineage: Eukaryota > Viridiplantae > Streptophyta > Magnoliopsida > Fabales > Fabaceae > Vigna > Vigna mungo. Next base: position 35,179,515 of record CP144700.1, read on the forward strand.
TAGCCCTCTTCCCGTTGCAAAGTCACCGTGACACCTCCATAATTGTCACCTAAGCCTCCTCTCTCTGTTCTGACCCTTAAAACCTTACTTCAGTGAAGTCCAGAAGCTCCCCTTGAAGAAAACCCTAAGAATCCTTTAGGGTTTTCTGGTTCCTCAATGTCGCGCTTTTCCTTCTATTTTTATCAAGAATGGTGTCTAGAAGTGTTCTTTCTTTCTCTGGAAGTCCCTCAATTACTTCCGAAAAGCTAAACGTCAATTATCTTTCTTTCTCTGGAAGTCCCTCAATTATCTGTCTTAGTCTGCTGCTGTGGAAATGTGGTTCCTCGGTCAAGAAGTGGAAGGTGTGGAAAATAATACTGATTTATTATTCAAATCATAAAAAATACATTCTCAAACCTTCTATTTGTAATAATCTAGTTCTCCTAAAAAGGGAAATAGGGAAACTAGGAAACCTAGGAAAAAATAAAATAAAATATTACGTATCTATTTCCTCTAATTAGGAAGATTCTATAGATATTATCCCAGATCACAACACTCCCCCTCAAGCTGGATCATACAAGATTGTATGAACCAAGCTTGGAATAGACAAACTCAATTGTAGCGAGCGTCAATAAACCAACTTGGATTGCAACGGACGAAGGCGAACTTCAACTTGGACAGCAATGGACGAGAGAGATTTCCATCAAAAATGGATGATGACTTGCAGCAGCAAACGAACAACAAAATGCAAGAACAGATGAAGGGCCTGTAGTGGCAAATAGCAACAAACTGCAGGGATTGGATTGCCATCAATAGTGGCAAATAACAACAAAACTTCAAGGGACTTAACTGCCCTAAACAACGACAAGCCTTCAGGAAACATCTGTCCTGACAGAGGCAAACAACAACATACCTGCAGGGACTACACTACCCTGCAACGGCTGGAATTAAAAGGCTAACAGCCATGACCCTGTAGGGACTTAACCACCCTAAACAGCAACAAACCTTCAAGGGACTTAACTGCCCTAAACATATTGGAGGCCTTCAAGAAACATGTCCTGTCAGAGGCAAACAACAACAAACCTGCAGGGACTATCTGCAGCGGCTGGAACTTTCTCCTCCTCACGACTGAACAACAGAACGTGAAGGTGGAAGAACTGGTGAGAACCGATCCGTACGAGGGACAAACCTAAATCCCATAACTTTGAAAGAGTCAATTCAGCGGTCAGTTTCAAAAAACAACTCACGAGTTGTTATAACAAAGCATTGGTAGAAACCAAAAATCACCAAATACCAAAGGCATGTTGGAGGTCCAAAGTTCTTTGCTGGACTACTCCCAAATGGTGATACTTAACACTGAATCACAAAAAGTACGGGCTAAACTTGAGCCCAAGAAGAAAGTTACCAACGATCCAAGAAAGAACTGACGCATTTGCGTCTAAAGTGGTCGTTTTTGGTCTTCAAAATTCTGAACAAATTGATGGTGAAGGTAGAAGGCTCTTGCGAGATCAAGAGTGGTACATGCGAGAGTTTGCAACACGAGTTCCCTTGCTATAGAGAGAATATGGCAAAGTGGAACTGAAAGGCGAAACCCACAAGAGTTGGTTACTCTCCTCCCTACGGCAGAGCTGGATCATCGTCGACCCATGGCGGAAGCATGGTGCGGATATAGTGAGATGAGTACAAATCTAGGCGCCGGTGCATTGGCGGCACAAGCGGTGGAGACGATAGCAAGATGGACCAATCAGTGCTACTCAAGAGAGGGGAGAAGAACCCATTGGTGGTGACAGAAACCGGAATGCAGTTGAGGCGGAACGCAGTCCGGTGACGCGGAAGTGTGCGGCGATGCTTTTGTCCTTGATGTTGTCGTTGATGGGTTATCCTGGCAAAGAGCACTTCCATATTACTTCATAACCATACTGATGATACAGTCAACATTGATTGGCCGATATGAAGAAAACCCACATAGAATTAATCCCCTTTAAAACTTTTTCACCATGTAAAACCGAAACATTGGCCAAATAAGAAGACACCCAGAAAAAGAAGCACAACTGGGTATTCGAATCCAAATCGCAAAGGGAAAAAAGATCGGGGTTGATCACAAATAGAACCGTAACCCCAGAGAGGAGGAAAGTGGTGGTGAAAAACCCGTGAAGGCAGAGAGCCCTTTTCAAAAGGAGAAGAAGATGACGAAAGCGGGAGAAGTAGTACTAGGAGTAGAGACAAAAACTCAGATCTACTAAAATATAGCCAAAATGACTTGTCACCGACCCTAGGAATGGGCTCACGAGGCTCCGGCGACCCTGTCTGCGGCGTCGGCAGCGAGTGGGTCTCGCTGGAGGTAGCGGCGCGTGGTGGCGCGTGGTGGCGCGTGGAGGCTCCGTCGACGGAGCGACTTCCGGCTCTGTGGTCGCCGGTTCTGGGCGCACCTTTCTGCCCTATTGACGACCCCAACTAGCGACGGCGGTGGTCGGACAGCGGCGGCGGTGCAACTCGGACTGTTTTGGTGCTCGTGGCGTTGCATGATGGAGAAGTAGTAGTCGAAATCGGCGCGGTTGGCCGTCGTTCGAAGAGACGATCCAGATCCGCTGGTCACCGGTCGAAACTGCGACGGTGGCCGGCGGCGGACGGTGGTCGGTGATGGTTGACAGTGGAGAGTAGCGGTGACGGCGGTGGTCAGAACAAGCTTGTTGTTGGTTGAAACACATTACACACGGGAGCCAATGAGAACGAGAGCATTGCTTAAAATACCAGTTTCAGCTACTGGTCTGAAAGAGAATGGGTTCGAATCCCATTCCAAATTATGGAAGCACAATTCTATGCGGCTGTTATAAGAAAGACAGAAGTCTAAAAAACCTTAGCTGGGCAATTACAGCCCAATAAAGCACAAAGGCAAAGAAGAGAATTTTAGGGGGCTTGCAAAGACAGCGGAAGCGGATCAGACAAGCTCTGATACCATGTGGAAAATAATACTGATTTATTATTCAAATCATAAAAAATACATTCTCAAACCTTCTATTTGTAATAATCTAGTTCTCCTAAAAAGGGAAATAGGGAAACTAGGAAACCTAGGAAAAAATAAAATAAAATAAAATATTACGTATCTATTTCCTCTAATTAGGAAGATTCTATAGATATTATCCCAGATTACAACAGAATGTCATTTCGTGGTGTCCACAAGCACTGGGATCTTAACAGAATTGCTGAGTTAGCTGGTGAGCTGGCTGGAGGAGGAATCGGATGAGGAAAAGAGAATGGAAGAATATATAGGGGAGGTGAGCACGTGTTTTGGTGGAGGGGGAGAGAGAGAGAAAGAGAGGGTGGGGCGAGTGGATGTGGGACTAAGGCCATTGTATCACGTCAGTGAGTTGTCTTCTCCTCTGTATTGTTTTGACAGAGTGAGCAATATTATACGAATTTCATTCATTTTTTCTCCTAATTTTTGCTGATACCTATCAGAGGGCTTTACATGATTCATAGGTACAGGAGACCTTTACTTGAATAAGAAATTTGAATACTTATTCAAATCCTTAATAAACTCATATTCAGTGATTGGTTAAGCCAATTAGCTCAACTTCCATTGACTTTCGTATCTGCAAAGAAAAGTTTGCTTCAACATTCAATTATCTTTGTCACCACCTGAATTTCAACGTCATTAGTCTTTCTTTTCATTCTGCCATTAGGGAGGCAAGCAACCAGAAAAATACACTGGACATGGCAGCTCTTTGCCAGTGAAAGAAGGCAAAGGACAAATGACTCCTTGCACTGTCACATGCTGACGTGTGAGAGTACTGAAACCCATAGACAAGCCTGTTATAGCAGAATGCATCACTGCCAGATTTTTAGGATAGGCCAATTGGAGGATCCTGAATCTCCTATACTGGGCAGTGCGACCTAAGTTCACTAAAAAAATCAAGGAAAATTTTGACAAACACTTGATACCATGTTAACAACATATGTTGTAAGCAATGGCAGACAACATAGTGTGCTGGAAAACGAATTTTTTCTATTCATAAGCTGATAGGTTTCCAATCAAGAAACCTAATCAATACTCAATTAACTCACGAAATGATTCAAGAACTCTGTATAACCTTCGCTGGTATTATTAGACTGTGAAAGAATACAAGAATAGAAGTGATTATGGGAGCCTAACCTCCCCCAACAGGAATAACAGATCCTGTTCAGACTACACCAAGAGTCAAAAGTCCTTCCCCTACTAACAATTTTAACTATTTATACAAACATATCCCGCCTTTTCCTAACTGTCTAAACAGTTAGGCTACTAACGCTTCTTCGTTCTTATATATACTCTTAATATCCTATCATAAGCACTCTACATAATACATATACTAGTGTGTTTATAATACAAACTGCCAATTCTTATATTTTTCTATTTTAATTTTTACATTTACTACGAGAATATGTACAGCTGGATTTGCTCCCATACTATACCAATTTGAAATGAAAATGTATTGAACAACAAAAAGAGGTTGTGCATACAATTTTTCAATAAGAAATGAGGTTGATTGCACCAAATCCAGGCTAATTTTTGTAAGCATATCTCAAAATGATTTCAGGTTCTTGCTGCTGTCATCAAAGCAGGTGCCTCTAGGGAACATGAAATTCTTGCTGAGATTAAGGATTCTGTTTTCTCTTTTATCAGAAAGATGGAACCTAAACGTGTGATGGACACCATGCTTGTTTCCCGTGTTAGGATTCTGTATATAAGATCTTTGCTTGCAAGATCCCCAGAGTTGCAATCAATTAAGGTAATAGCAGTAAAGGCTATGCAATTTCCATTTCAAAAGAAAAAAATGTTTCCAATAAGGCTGTGCTTTGTATTTTGTGATGTTTTACTGAGTCTAGTGGCATGTGATTTGTTAATTTTGTATGTCTTGCAAATTGAATTGGAAGGTTTTGCCAGTGGATTGTTTTCTTGAGAAGAATAATACTGGGCGCAGTAGAAGTTCCAGCAGAGGAAGTAGTCCTGGTAGGTCTCCTGTGCTATATGTTGACGAGCAGATCCATGGATTTAAAGTGAATCTAAAGCCAGAAAAGAAATCAAAATTTTCATCTGTTGTGTTGAAGATACGTGGGATTGATGAGGTAGCTGCCAATACTTATTAATTTTCTATCTTTATTACTGCTGCTCACACTAAATTTGTATCTTTATTACTCCTGAAATTTCTTTTAGATCCTTGAATATTATAAATGTCTTCTTACCATTTATCGGTGTCCTATCTAATGTTATCTGCTAAATTGTTGATAACTGGTTGAGGGGTGAAGGCTGCAACTTGTTCTTTTAGTTTGTGTTGGTTGTGTTTTTTCTTTCTTCTCTGCTACATACCTGAAAAAAAGCTTACTTTGTTTGAACCTATGTTATATGATTCTGTTTTGATTTTGAAATAAACTGCACAGGATATCTGGAGACAGCAGGTAACTGGTGGAAAGCTTAGGGAAATTACCGAGGAGGCCAAAAGTTTTGCAATGGGGAACAAAGCTCTTGCTGCACTCTTTGTACATACACCTGCTGGTGAGTTGCAGCGCCAAATTAGATCCTGGCTTGCAGAGAATTTTGAATTTCTATCAGTAACTGGGGATGATGCATCGGGAGGCTCAACTGGTCAGTTGGAACTTCTTTCAACTGCAATTATGGATGGTTGGATGGCTGGCCTTGGTGCGGCTCTTCCTCCCCATACTGATGCCCTTGGCCAGCTATTGTTTGAATATTCAAAACGGGTCTATACTTCTCAACTACAACACTTGAAGGTATGGCACGGTAGTTCTATGTGTGGAATGAATTCTAAATGCACCCCTCATAAGTTCATTATTGGAAGAAGCTTGTTTGCTTTTAGGACTGTTAAAAAGTGAACTTTAAACTTAACTCCACAAAACGAGCTTGTAAAGTGAGGTTTGCACTTATATATATACTCTAAATTAGTTTTATTCAAACACACCTCCCTCATGTCGAGATATATACATCTCATGCGTGGGATTAGACATTAATGGGTAATCCAAAGTAGCGGGTGAAGTGATATTCCTAATAGTCACAAATCATGCTAGAATAGGTTCTAATCCATGATTCTGATACCATGTTAAAAAGTGAACTTTAAGTCTAATTCAATTCCATAAAACCGGCTTGTAAGGTGAGGTTTGCACTCACATATATATTCTAAATTAGTCTTATCTTTAATCGATGTAGGACTTTCAACAAGGACTTTGTTGGGAGAGATGACACATACAGCTGTCACATTTAAATATAACAATTGTTCTAAACATAGTAGACCAAGTCCCACCTACTTCATTTTGGCATGTTTTAATGAATGGAGTAATTTTGTAGCTTCTATCAATCTAGTTTAAACATTGGTCTTCTTTTTTCTTTCCTGTCATTCCAAATTCAAGATCTAAGTCTAGTGTTAGTGCTAGATTCCTAAATTGGGAACCTAATCAAGAACGCTCTTTCTCACCAAGAAGAACACAAGAAAGAATGAAATTGAATGCTATTCACAGTAACAATGTTTGTACAGTAGGAAATCAGAGGCTTAACCCTCTTCACAGGTCAAAACCTGTCAACAATTACTTCTCCCAAAAGTGCCCCCCTCCACTAAACAAACAACTATTTATACAACTCCTCTGCCACCTATCCTATTCCCCTTTTCCCATTATATCCCAATACCATATATCATAACATTACAGCTTGCAGCAGAACAACCTTGTCCTCAAGGTTGGAATTGGGTAGCTTGGTCTCATGGCTTCTCTTCCTCATCGGGTTACCATATGAAGGGAACCCACTTGCTATGTCCTTCAATTCAAGTCAGGAGGCTTGAGTTCTGGTTCAGCCTCGCTCTGTTTCTCCTCTTCTTCTTCGACCAGTATCAACATTCGTAATCCTTTCTCCGGGCACTGATGGCCGGGACTGAATGGCCCTCCGCATCGGAAACATTTTCCTTCCTCTCTCCTCTTCATGAATTCCGAGTATGGTAAGTTTCGAGTATTTCTTCCCCGCTCGTCGGTGTCAGCCCTCGCTGTTCCGCTTCCTTGGGTCACCTCCTTCTTTAATGACCCGACACTTTCCACGACCCCCCAGGGCCCTGCGTATCACGACTGGGTTCAACTCGCGCTACTACCCTTGTCGTCCTCTCCCTAGAACTCTGAATCTTGGTTGTCAGTCTGCCTCCGATCTTCGAGTGGGTACACAGCTTCTCCACGTCTTGCGCGACTCGCACTACTAACATCAAGTCTTGCGGATCATGCGGCCTCACGTGGTCGCCCACCTCCTCCTGAAGTCCTGCCATGAAGTATCCGAGGAGCTGTTCTTCAGGGATCCTAGTCGTCTGCCCTACTAACACTTCGAAGTCCCGGACATACTCGCTCACCGCGCCCACATGTTTAATAGCGGCCAATCGCTCACACACGAACCCTCAGCCTCCTTCTCTGAATTGGATCACGAACGCCCTCTTCAACCCTTCCCAAGAATTGTTCTTGGTTTTCTCCCTCCAAAAACGAAACCAATAAACAGCGTATCCCTCCATGCTGATGAAAGCCAACTGCATTTTCTCCTCTTCCGCAACCTTCTGCACTTCAAAGGACTTCTCGGTTCTACTAATCCAAATCAATGGGTCGCCACCTTTGAACGTAGGTAATTCTACCCATTTCCTCCAATTCGCTGACCCTTCTCGATTTCCTTCGCCCCCCTTCCTCTCTCCCCTTCTGGTCCGCCGTCCTTCTCATTGACGAAGGATTCACTACCCTCACGGCGTGGCCCGTGTGGGTCTTGTTTGCGATCTCCCAACAATTTCAGAATCGCTTCGATGTCTTGGCGCATTGCCTCATAGTTCTGCCTCAAGGCCCCAGTTTCATGCCGCAAGAAGACATATCTACCTTCGTCTCGGCCAGCGTAATCTCTACCGCCTCCAGTTGACCTTCTACTGTCAACACTCTGCCCTCCATCAATGCGTATGTCACCCTTCCGATTAGGTATCTGGCAGGTCGGACCAATTGATAGGTTCCTAAATTGGGAACCTAATCAAGAACGCTCTTTCTCACCAAAGAGAACACAAGAAAGAATGAAATTGAATGCTATTCACAGTAACAATGTTTGTACAGTAGAACATCAGAGGCTTAACCCTCTTCACAGGTCAAAACCTGTCAACAATTACTTCTCCCAAAAGTGCCCCCCTCCACTAAACAAACAACTATTTATACAACTCCTATGCCACCTATCCTAATCCTCTTTCACATTATATCCCAATACCCTATATCCTAACAGTTAGTTTGACAAAAGAAAAAGGGTTTCTGCTTAGAATTTCACCATATCATTTTCCCAAGTTTTTTACATGCATTTTGAATTCATACATGCAACTTGCATAACAACCGTATATTTAGATGCAGATCTCAATTTCCTTCCCTAGGATTACATTTATGTGATTTGTTTGATTACATTTTGTGCTGTGGATGTATACTTTAGATCAAAAGAAATTAATGAAATCTTTTTTCATTATGTTGGATTTCTATTTTCTGACATTTGATTGACAGGATATTGCTGGTACCTTGGCAACAGAGGAGGCTGAAGATGCAGCACAAGTAGCTAAACTGCGTTCAGCTCTAGAATCAGTTGATCATAAAAGAAGAAAGGTGTTTTTTTTTTTCAAACAGTTAAATCTTATGCATGCCAAAGGTGTGTTATATCAACATATATATCTTTAGTTGCTGCATGAGTTCACGTTTGTCATTGTGTTAGTGTTGCTAGATAAAAATTGCACCGTACTTGCTGATATAGCCTCTAATTATAAGGCAACACCATTTTTAATTTGACCCTAGAGGCTGAGAGTTGATGTAATGACAATGTTGGTGCCTCTTAACCAAGTATCTGTAATAAATTCTAGTTGTATAAATAGCTCGTTTCAACCTATAGAGGCGAAGTGGGTATAGAACAAAGAAATTAAATCAGGTGCATTTGATATTGTGGAGGAAAAAGACAGTGCTCACGACTCTACTAATATTAGCCACTATCAGTGGAACTGTTGGAGTTAACATTTTAAGTTCATCATTCTTGGTCTCCGCATCAATGATGGGAAGAGAGCAAAAACAATGACAATCAATGAAAATTATGATAAAATTAAAAAGAAAAAATTCAAGCTTTTAGAAAGTTGGCATTGTTGTAGTTATTCTATTCAATTGGTTTAGAAAGATTGGATATCATGAATGTTGAAATTATAAACACTTGTGATAGGTTTCTTTTGTCAAGAAACCGATCAACACTCCTCAACTCTCAAACACACACGAAAAGACACAAAACAGCATGTATATTATTGATATATGAGTGAAACATTATACAAAGAATCAACCCCAAGGAAGCCTCTCTCCCTCCACTGGAACAATTATCCATTGCACCAAATGTACAAAATGACTAACTCCCCCTATAGAGAATACACACTCTATTTATAAACTCCCTTCCCCTTCCTACTAACTAACTATCTGTCAAACAACTCTTCCCTCCTAACTGCCCTCATTTCCTAAACCCATTATAACCTATCACCTTATATCCTATCAACTTGGAAATAAAATATGGTATTGATATATGATGTATAATGATGTGTTGCAGAAGACAAAGTACTAAACCCTTGTTTATAGCATTCTTTGACTCATGCTAATCAAATTCAAAAGGAAATAAATAAAACAATGAAATTTAAACTACTCCAAAGTGATCATCCTAGTAACTTTTGCAATTTTGGGTAGATAACATAGGGAGAGAGTAGATAGACAAAACCAAGTCTAAATAATATTGACTTGTAAAAGATAGAATGAGATGGTAAAACATAAAGCACTTACGTCTATTTTGTTCATTTGCTTATACTAAATTTTGTTCATTTACACTTCTAATTTTTTAACTTAGAAGACAATTTTTGTATGTTTTGGAAAAGAAATTTTAGTATTTTAGAAGAAAAAGAAATCAATATTTTATTATGTTTGTTTCATGGTTTATAATGTTGTTTCTGGTAAAGATAAATCGGGAATATGGCGTTCACTTATTTCCGTTCCCATGTCAAGCGATAAGTATTTTTTATTTCCTATAGCAATTTTATATTGTTTTATTACAAAAATATTAATATCCATTCCATTTCTTTTACAAAACTATATATATTACCAAACATTTGTTTGCACTTACCTTGAAATAACGTTCTCTCCTTCCTAGTATTTCTGAAAGTGTAATACACAATTGGAAACAAAGCCTTTTTAATACTGTTTATAAAAAAATCTCATTTATTGTCCAGAGAAATTCTATTCAATGAAATGAATCGTGTTGGTGGAATAATACAACATTATTGCTGTCCAACTCAATGTGAAATGCATTTTTGTTATGCTTCTAGGTCTAAAGAGACTTTAGCCATCTCATCGTCTGTAGTTTCAATTTAGTTTAAATGAGGTCTTTCTATATTTAGTATCCTGTTATTTTGAATAGATGATTTTTTTTTGTTTATTTCATTCGTATTCTTGTTCATATATTGTCAATTCAGTCGTATTGGTTGGGTAATTGCATTAGCTTTGGTGAAGGATCTTACATCTCTGTTGTCTTAAATGAATTTGTTCATCATACACCGACATTGATTTTTTCAATTTCCTTTTATCAGATTCTGCAACAAATTAAAAGTGATATAGCTTTGTTAACATTAGAAAATGGTGGCTCCCCTATTCAAAATCCTTCTACTGCAGCTGAAGATGCAAGATTAGCATCTCTTATTTCGCTTGATAGCATATTAAAGCAAATCAAGGTTCTAACATTATTACTCAAATCTATTTTCAAAAGTTAGTGTACTACTGATTGGATAGTTATTAATAATTCAAGGCATTATTAAACAGGATATAACAAGACTTTCTTCTGTGAACATCTTGAGCAAAAGTAAGAAAAAGAGTATGCTTGCGTCTCTTGATGAATTAAAAGAACAGATGCCTTCACTTCTCCAAATTGATCATCCATGTGCTCAGAGGCACATTGCAGATGCCCGCTACATGGTTGAGGTATGCAAAATGTTGTGTATTGTGTTGTATACCTACTTCTTTCTCTTGTCTTAGTTACAGTTTTTAAATTTATAATCAATAATGAAATAGAACAAAGTTTTTTACTGTGTTGTTTGGGTCCATAGCTAGCTTAGTTATTTGCTAAAGAGCTGAACTGATGAAAGTTAATTTTGATTGATTTTTTTTTTTTTTAATGTTTGAATCCTTGATTTTTGTTATGATACAGTCAATTCCTGAAGAGGATGACCCCATTCAAGATATATCTCATGGTCAGAAGTCATCAACAGATCTGAGCTCTGGATCTGAAACCGACGTGGCACAATGGAATGTACTCCAATTTAATACCGGCTCGACATTACCCTTTATAATAAAATGTGGTGCTAACTCTAATTCGGAACTGGTCATTAAAGCTGATGCACGAGTTCAGGAACCTAAAGGTGGTGAAATTGTGAGGGTGGCCCCTAGACCCTCCGTTTTGGAAAATATGAACTTGGAGGAAATGAAACAAGTTTTTAATGAACTACCGGAGGCTCTAAGCTTGCTCGCTCTAGCTAGGACTGCAGATGGCACAAGGGCACGTTATTCTAGATTATATAGGACCTTGGCTACAAAGGTTCCATCGCTTAAGGATTTGGTCAGCGAGCTCGAAAAAGGGGGTGCACTCAAAGATGTTAGAACGTGACCTTTGGATGGCAACATTATTCTTTACTCCATGTTCTGAGGTGCCTCTGCTAAGTTCGCTAATGCTCTTAGATATTGCATTTCTCAGTTTGCTTGCACGTTATGTTTGTATGTAGCAGTAATTATTTTAGTATTCTTAGCCTGCAGTTTTGAGTCAGGTAGTTAATGCAAGTAGCTTAAAACGCAGTTTTTGGTTCAGTTGAAACTGTTATTATACACGTTGCAGCATCAGATTCGATTGACATTATCCGGTTTTAAAATATAACAGTCATTGTCTAGCCCCCTGCCATCTTTTACTCGTTTTCCAACCATTGTAGTAGTTGCAATGAACTTCTGGCAGGAAATATTAGAAGTGGTTGTGGTTCTCTCCGGATCTATGTATATGTAAAGTTGTTTGATCTGATCATAAAAATAAAAGAGAAATCTTGTGTGACAAAATTTACATAGAAGAGAAGAAATAATTGTGAAATTCATTAGGGAATGTGAAGAAATAAATAAAAGTAAGCTTTTTTTAATTATTATTCTTAACTACCACAAGTACTTTCAATGCCACTCTTTATAACGGATAAAATTTTAAGTATAAATAGAGATGAAAAAGTTAATAAAGAATAAAATTTTATGTAAAAATTTAATTCTTAGTCTTACATTAAATAGAAAAAAGTTAATAAAGAATAAAGATAGTAAATTCATTGTCTATTTTTGAATCATAAGCGATGACAATTCTTACCTTGACAATTTTTATATACATATTGTTTTGGTTGGATTTATGAAATTGTGTTTTTGATTGACTTGTCCGAAAATTGTTACTTTCACAAGGTTTTTAATGATAAAAAAATTATTTTTATTTTTGTGTTCATTATTATTATTTTTTATTATTATTGCTTCTCATAATTTATTTTTGGTTGTGTTATTGTTTACATATCAATAACATAATTTAAACTCAAGATTACTAACTTATTTTTACTTTTAAAAGTGTTGGAAACATTACAAACTGAGAGTGAGCATTAAAGCTTAATTGCACAATACACGACTTCAGGAAGTTATCTTGGATAAAAGTTTAGTCCCAGAATAAGAACTTAAGAAAGTATATTTGAGGTTCAAAATCATTTTACCATTTATCTTCATCTCTTTATATATATTAACTTGAAAAGATGATCCGTTATTAGGAGTGAGAGCCTATAGAAACCTTGTTTTTTACAGCCTAGTGAAAAGAAACAAACATAAGTTGTCCTTTTTATAATGATTTACCATCGTGTACGTGTCTCTTGTACTTGGACTTCACTAGTTTACCAAAGTTAAATATTCTTTTCATATTATCAAAATTATGAGATTCTTGAGCATGAGAGATCTTTCATATTTCTACGCTTCTGACATTTATAAACACAGTTCAATCACTTCTTTTATTTCTTGTGCCTTATACAAAAAAAAAGCTCAATATGTGAAACGACATACAATGTAGCAATTCAACTCAAACGTGCTATCTTACAAAAAAAAAATGAGTACAAGGTCATCGGATGCAAAAAAAACAGTCCACCAAAGTTGAAAAAATAGTCCACTAAAGATAAAACTTGGGCGGTAGAACCTTCAAGAAGTATATGAGAGTTTCCAAAGAAACATGAATATTGAAGTTGTCCATAAGTGTAGGGAATGGTTGGTTTGAAAGTATTTCCCAGCTCCTTGTTCCAGTGTATTTGATGATGGGGCTGGCTATCTACTTCAAGCACCATCTTTTTATAATTTTTTACCTTAGCGTTTTTTAAAAAAAATATGACTTTTAGTCAACTTGCTTAACTGAAGATATTAGTTTTAGTGGTGCAATATCTTTTAAAATAAATTCTTAAAATTTGTAAAAGTAAAATTATTGTTGGAGATGGTAGATTTTGGAAATTAGGAATTTAAAAGTTTTCACCTTGTTTTCTTTACCTGTCTCTTTCTACAACATAAATTTAGAAAAAAAAAAAGTAAATGGTTAAATTTATTGAAAATTTGAAAGTGGGGTAATATTTGAGATGAGAGAATTGGATGTAATTTGAAATGAACTTTGGCAAAAGGAGAGTATAAAAAGGAGTTTAGTCACAAAATTTTCGCTCCTTTTAACTTGCCTGTGTGGAGGTGTTAGATTATCAAAGACAGAATGGAGGAGAAAAAAGACACAGACAAGGACGGAACCGCAGACTCCGACACCCTCTCCATGTTTCGCCCTGCGCTTTCCCTTCTCAACCGTCGCAGCTTCATCGCCTGTCGTGATTTCACTCTGAAGATCGTCAGATCCGACCCCAACATCTCCCTGCAAATCGACCAAATCGTTGCCGTTGCCGATGTTCTTGCCGCCGCAGAGCGCCGCCATGACCCGCTTGACTGGTACTCCATTTTACGTCTCAGTCCTAGAAACGCTACTGCGGACCGTGATTTCGTACGACAACAGTTCAAGATCCTAGTGCGTCTCCTGGATCCTAATAAGAACAAGTTTCCCTTTGCCGACGAGGCCCTCATGCGTGTCCGCGAAGCCTGGTGTGTTCTCTCTGACCCCACACTAAAGGAAAGTTTTGACAGAAAGGTTCAAGAGGAGGCTTCTTCGTTTTGGACAATGTGCCCCTACTGCTGGTATCTCCACGAATACCAGAGGTGTTACGAGGATTGCTCGCTGAGGTGCGCCAATTGCCAGAAGACGTTTCACGGCACCGCGGTGAAGCCCCCTCCGCCGGAGTCAGTAGTGGTGGGGAAGGAGGAGTACTACTGTTACCACGTGAGTTTTCCGCTCAGGTATCCCGTTGGTGATGGGCGTAGCTTTGTTGACGAGGAGAATGGAATGCGGAAGAGGTTGAGGGTTAAAACAGTGGCTAATAGGACTAGAACTAGAACGAAAGGGGTTGTTCATGTCCTTGCTGACTCCGATTCAGACGGGGAAGAGAAAGATAAGGGAAAATAATGTGTTGTTCTTAGCTACGGATTTTGGAAAATCCTCAAAAGGAAAATCTTGGTTGAATTGGTAGCGGTTGCTGTTTACAGTATGTAATGTTCTTGTCACAGATTTTGGAAAAACCTGAAAGGGGAATCTTTTTCTAGGGCGTTCATCATGTTGTATTGGTTTTGTAGGAAAAGGGGTATCATCATGCATGGCTTCTATTCTGCTTCTGCCAGATACATGATGAATTCTTCATTTTGGGTGTAATAGTTTGTCTGTAAAAGAAAATCTGCTTGGTATTTAGAAAGAGATACCTTGGTGTTTCTAATAGCTGGCCAGAAAGAGTATGATTCTCTTGCTGAAGAAAAGATAATTGTGGTAGTTTTAGCGTAGGTTGTATACTATCCAAAAAACATAGTTTAAGAGAGAATTAGAAAAGTATTTTGTTTCATTTCCTTTTAATGTATTTCATTGTTTAGAGTTTGTATTAGAATTCCTAAAAGTAATTCCAAACTTGAAATGGTGGAACATGTATCCTGTCTTTATGGATGGGAGACTGTTTTGCTTTTTGCTTTTTGGAAGGAATTTGTTATTCTGTTATTCACTAAGGTGGAATGTGTGTCTTTGACACGTGGAGACCTCAAGTTCTTAGGACCATAATGGCTTGAATCTCCATAGCCATATGAACATTTTGAATTTTATTCATTTATGTTTTTCTTGGTTAATCAATAGACTAAAATCTGATCTTTTTAAAGACATTAGGCTAAATCTTCTTAAGACAAACCTGATTAGATCAGGTTCAATTACAGAAAGAAAGAGACCAATGGAAATGCATGATGAATCTGATTAGATCAGATTCAATTACAGAAAGGAGACCATGAAAATGCGAAGAAAATAGGTCTTCTGTTTTATTGATAATCACTTCAAACAATTTGGCGGTTACGTGAAAAATGTGATTGAGATCAATCAAAGGTGACTAACAATGTGAAAAATGTGACTGAGATCAATCAAAGGTGACTAACAATGAACCCGGCAGTAAATAATAGTATATAAAAGGGAGTCTTCGCATTATTTCAAAGGAAATCTACTTAATTTAAATAAACTAAAATTAACTTTTACTAATTATAAAAGTAGTTAAGTATTTTTTTCTTCTAGAATGTCTTTAACTGAAACTTGATATCAAGAATACATACAAACCCAATTAATCAGAGTGTACTTTTAAATTATGATCCTTAAATAGAATGAGTGTAATCAAAATTTATTTACATTTGATCCCACATTACTTTTAAATTATAAGTCCAGAAAGTGTACAATTTTGTGCAGTTTCTGTATATATAATTATTTTGCAAGTATAAATTATACCCTAGATAATTTCTACTGAATTTACAAATTATGCAACATTATCAGTATATTACAAACAAATGCTTTTTAGTTTTTAAACTATTCTGTAAACAAGTTTCCGCATTTTCAAATTAGTCAAGGTCTTGGAGATGTCGCATTCATCCAATCTTCAGGTAAAGAAGTATTTTTCATATATAAGAAAAATATAATCAAAATCCCAAGACTGATCTCATGTAATCATGTTTCAACGCTTATAAAACTTCAATTCTCGGCTACAATTGGCTTTCAGTGCATCCTCCAATTTGTCAACTTGGTCAAAATCAACTTTAAAAGTAACCATAGATATGCCATCTTTACCGGTATCATAATCCTGCTTGATGTCTTCCACATGAAAAGATTGCACCTGGAAAAAGAATAAAGAGAAAATGAGCAATAGATGCGGAAACATTTAGACTCAACTCAATCTATATAGTTCTTGCAATAAGAAAAATCTACTTGCGATAATTGCAAGGGTCTAGCTTTTTTTTTTCTATACACTTCTTACCATCTCAAGCACAAGTACCAGCAGTAGATAGATATCATTGCATTAACGACATCAAATCAAAGAGAACCTATGATTTCTGTACTAGTAATTTTCTTTTTCAGCAAAAACATTAAAATGAAGAGGTTAAAAATGCAGTTAATACATATAATGTTGTATTGGCTGGCTGTAGGGATACACCTTGAGGATAAAATCACGGTGAAGTCACCACGAAAAGTAACTATTTGTTGCTTTAGAAAATCAGAGTGAGTTCAACTCACCATGTTACCAAACATGTCATAATGGGCGGACATCAAGGGATGAATAAGTAAAAATTGAAATGTGTTGCTCAAGTTAGACCTGTTACCACAAAAAAATATGAATATCCAAATCTTGTTCTTTACTTCTTATCAGTTTTTTCCAGTCAAATCCAAGTCTAACTTAAGGACTCTTCAACATCAGGAAATCATCAATAGCCAGAACTAACCTGATGGTAGAGAACTCCAAGTAGGTCGAAGGGAACCTCTACACCCATTGGCACCTACATTTTTTACAAGATTATTCATAAACAAATATACCATAAGCAAGCTTAATGTGTTCAGAAAACCTTAAAGAAAGTGAAATGCTGAGACCTGGGTACAACTAAACCTAAAGATGCACTGCAAACTAAAATAAAACCACCTTTGTTTTCACAAGGCAAGTTGGTGCATTCCTCAAGCATTCTGATGCAACTCCTCCATAAGCTCTGACCAATCCCCCAGTTCCTAATTTGATACCCCCAAAATGCCTGAAATTTAATATAGATAACAATACAAATTATATTTCAAATCCATCATCAAAATAAAACAGCTTAGTGCTTATTACAAATAACAGGCTTATGTACAAAACCATCCAAAAGAACATGCCAATGATAGTCTTAAAGTTTTCGGTTAATGTATAAGAGTTAATGATAACCTTTTGGCAAGTATACCAAATCGTTTCAAGTAGTAAAAAATAGGTTTAGAGTATCGTTCTCCTAAGAGAATTGAGTTGTTATCTAATTGAAATTATTTACCAAAATCAATATAGTAACGATGGAATTTTGATTCATGTAAATTAAACATAATGAAATTAACAAAATATAAGAAAATGATATTGAAAGTTTAAAGCAAGCTTCATTGGAATTGAGTTCATGACTAACATTACAGTAACTTTATGAACAATATATTTTGCATTCAAACATTAACATCACTGTATCTTGGTTTAACCCTTTAAAGCAAGTTCTAAAGATATATGTTAAATTATTAATTCCTTAAGTAATCAAACATATCCTTTGCATTAAAATCTGATGTTTATAAATAACTAGAAGAATTGAAACTATTCCTAGTATAATTTCTTTTGGTTGCTTTTCTTCCGTTCATATTCAATTTTACTTCCTAGTACAAATAAATATATAAAATACATCATACTTCCGTAAATGACAAGTAAATCAAGAACAACATATGCAGAGTTATATTGAACAGGAAAATTACATCAATGATCAGTCATTACATTCAATTCCTATGAAAGAAAAGTTAGCTACTTCTAGTTATCTAAAACGTACACATCTTAGCAATTCCTTGCATACAATGGTGTCTGGATGCCTTGAAGTAGTCTCTTGATGTCTATAATGTTTTTCGGTTTTTTGCTCTCTGTCAGAAGTTACTTCTTTTTCTGTCTTTCTTGAACTTAAAGCCAAATCTGATTTAATTAATTCGCTCAACGCACAACTGCGAATGCATTAAGCGAAAATCTCAACTGTAGTCCTTCAACTGACCCAATTTGCTCAGCAAGCAGTGATGGTGCGCTGAACGAGAATTCTTCATTGTGGCTGAGCGAGAAACATCTGACAACACTCCAATGATATATAAATTCTTGTACAATTTACTACACAACTTTCCCAGTTCCTATTACAACTTTTTCTATGAGAAAGCACATTAATTCATGAATAATTACAACATTGAGCTCATCTATAAGCATGAAAACAAGTATTTTTCATACTTATCAATTAGCTTTTTGTTTTAAGTTTGTTAATAGTTTTTTAGGCTTAATACTTATTTTGGTTGCTCAGTTTGTTAGGTATGTTCAAAGTTATCCTACCGTTTTTCAAAAGTTCACAAACGTCCCATATTTTGTAAAAACGGTTTATGTTAGTCATTTTTGCTTACGACGTTAAAAATGCTAACGGCATAATTGCCCCCTTACCAAAACTGAATGAGCTATCCAGTTTATCATTATGTGACACTATGAGGAGAATTGAGGTGTTAATTAAAAAAAAAAAAAACTTCATGACGTTGATTACTTATAACAGAGGGTTAAATGAAATTAGCTTTAGGTTAAAATCAACTCGCAATTTAGGATTGAAGATTCTGCTGAAATTAGTGTTGGAATTGGGTTTGTGGTTCGCACGACAGGGGAAAATTTGACTGTGTAACGCAATGATGGACGAAGGTAATGCAGTGGAGGAACCTTCAGACTAAAGTCAAACTACAGATGAAAATTATTAAATAGGATCTATTGAGGATAAGGATTCTCCCAGGTACAATGGGAATTCTGACTTTTTGAAGAGTTGGGTTATAGAATGCCTTCCTAGTATTTTAAAGTTCTTGAAGCTAGATGATGATGACAATTTTCGAGTGCAGAAAGAAATCATGAAGTTTGTGGCTGTTCAGGGTCTATTCATGGCCTCTCTTGGCTCTGAGGTAACGCCATTTGAGTTACTGGAGAAATTCAGATGGCCAAAATCCCCCACATCAAATATCTACTTGTGAAAATTGTTCTTGAAGAGCTCATGCAATGATCTCGTCATTCTCTATTTGGTTATGTTGAGTAGCATAGTGACTACGGAAGTAGTGCCCATTATTATAGACATCACCAGTATTAGGTTGAATTATGTCACAATAGTATCCAGGACTATATGCAGGGTCAGAGCCAAAAAGATTAATACCCCACTGCATAACATCTGAATGCTCATACAGCCCCATCTTTTAGTATGAAACTTGACTACAATGATATTCTAAATCAAGAACAAATCATAACATTGAATACAAACAGACTAAGTACTGCTTGTCCAATTATCATTAAAGATCTAATTAGAGTCATTGATGCAAATATGAGAATTAGATCCTAAATAACAAAAGGAGTAATTATAACAGTTAATAAAACAAAAAGTGTTACCTATCCGTCCGGTATAATCAATATAAAACTATGAGAATTGCTCACAATGGGAGTTATAAAAACCTAAGTTAACCTAAACAATAATACACCTTCTTCGCCCTGATAAAAAAGAAAAGGATGATTTTTCACACAAGGCTCTAGCATGGAAGATTTGGGAACGAATTGAATGATTGTTTTTAGAATATTTAAGGCATTGTTTTTGGAATTATACTTGTATGATTGTTTCCTAATATCTGGTATATTTAGCTTCTTAGTGTCTCTGGGCAGATTAGCAGAAAGTGTAGTCTGTTGTGTTTATTGCTGGTAAGTTAGGAATAAGAAAGATAGAAATGCTAATACATTCCTTGCAATTTACATGGTGAGGATCAAAAAATTGTTTAATCTGTTCAACAAAACGGAAGTAGGAAAAATAACTGGGTGATGATGGTAATTGCCTTTGTTGGTAATTCCCAAATTTGATATTTTGATTTTTTATGGCATGGCAATTCCCTTCACTGTCATGTTATCTCGAACATCTCCAATATAGAAGATGCAACTCCACTCCAGTGCTAGTGTAGAACTTCACTGTCCCCAACTTTTCTCACCAAAACTCCACTGCCTTCTTTGCCAAAATTCAACAAACAATGAACCCAATTTCAACAGATTCTTCAATCCTATGAAATAGGAAGAAGATTAGGAGAAATCTCCCTTATGTGTCTTTGCATACACATAGGGTAATGTATTTATAATAATAAGAATGTGGGCTAAGCCCAAATACAAATGAATATGTAAAAATAACATAATAAGCATAGAGACTATGTTTCCCTAATTAACATAAACACACAATTAATATCTAACACTCCCCCTCAAGCTGGAGCATATAAATCATATGTGTTAGATATTGTGTTTATTTCATTTACATGTTCATTTGTATTTGGGCTTAGCCCACACTCTTATTATTATAAATATATTACCCTATGTGTATGCAAAGACACATAAGGGAGATTTCCCCTCATCTCTTTTACTACTTCATATGGTATCAGAGCATGTTTCAGAAGTGTGGTCACAAGCAAAACTATTATATACAAATGACACCCAGCGTCTTTATGGTGTCTGTCAGGACCTATTCACTGTTATTGGCCCGCGTAGTCCTGGTCCTATGGCAGAGTATTTGGGTAAAGTTCATGCCCTCCTGCATGACTTTAATGAGCTATTACCTCCTGCTTCCACTCCTGCTGAAGAACTAGAACAACGATCAAAGTTCTTCATGTTGTTGGCTTTATACGGACTCTCTGATGATTCCTCCCATGTCCGTGATCAGATTTTGGGTTCTCCTGTCATACCCAACTTTACTGCTACTTGTTCTGCTCTTTTGCGTATTCCGAGTAAACCAGTTGTTGAGACAGTTCATATTGATGATTCCTCGGCTATGGCTGCCCAACGGGATGATTGAAGTCGGACTCGCAAGCCTGGAAGAGGACGACCAAAATGTGACCACTGTGGCAAACTTGGCCACAAAATTGATAAATGTTATGCGCTTCATGGACGTCCTCCTCGACCTGTAGCAATGGTGAATTCTGGTCCAACCCCTCAACCCCCATCTACTGACCATCCTACTTCATCAAATTCCGTAGACAACCCTGCAGTCTTCAACGAATTTCTCAGATGGTATGAGGATCGTCAGCAATCTAGTTCCACTACATCTGCATCTGTTGCACGCACAGGTAGACCTTTTGTTGGTTTAACTTCCCTCGGATCTTGGGTCCTTGACTCAGGCGCCACCGATCATATAACTGGTAACAAGTCCTTGTTTTCTTCCTTGTCATGTCCGAATAATTTACCCTCGGTAACAATGGCTGATGGGTCTATAGTTTCATCTCATGGTATTGACACTGTTCATATTTTTCCGTCCATATCCATTGATCATGTACTCTATGTCCCTGGATCTCCTTTCAATTTATTGTCCATAAGTCGTCTAACTCATTCCCTTAATTGTGTTATTTCATTTACCAAAGATTCTGTTTATTTGCAGGACCGGAGTTCGAAACACATGATTGGCACAGGATGTGAGTCTCATGGCCTCTATCTTCTACGCCCTTCTCCACATGCTGGCATAATCATGGAGTCACCATCCCTTCTTCATGCTCAGTTAGGTCATCCCAGCCTTGCCAAACTACAACAACTTGTTCCGAGTTTGTCGAAGTTATCAAGTTTGTCGTGTGAGTCTTGTCAGTTGGGAAAGCATACTCGTAGTTCCTTTCCTCGTAGTGTGTCACAAAGAGCATCGTCTCCTTTTTCATTAGTCCATTCTGATATTTGGGGTCCTAGTCGTGTTAAGTCCACTTTAGGCTTTCAGTATTTTGTTACTTTTATTGATGACTATTCAAGATGTACTTGGTTGTTTTTAATGAAGAATCGTTCTGAGTTGTTTTCTATTTTCCAATCATTTTTCAATGAAATAAAAACACAGTTTGGGGTTTCTATTCGAACTTTACGCAGCGATAATGGCCGTGAATACCTTTCTTCACCATTTAAACATTTTATGGCTTCTCATGGCATTCTTCACCAGACCTCATGTGCTTATACTCCTCAACAAAATGGGGTGGCTGAGCGCAAGAATAGACACCTTATTGAAACAACTCGTACACTTCTAATCCATGGCCAAGTACCCTCGCGTTTTTGGGGTGATGCAGTTCTTACTGCATGTTATCTCATAAACCGCATGCCGTCTTCTGTCCTAGATAACAAAATCCCTCATTCCGTCTTATTCCCTCAAGACCCGTTACATCCATTACCTCTTAGAGTTTTTGGGTCTACATGTTTTGTTCATGATTTTAGTCCTGGTCTTGATAAGTTATCTCCTAGATCTCACAAATGTGTCTTCTTAGGATTTCCACGATCACAAAAGGGCTATAAGTGTTTTTCCCCTTCCCTCAATCGTCATTTCATCTCCGCTGATGTCACCTTTGATGAATCTTCGTTTTATTTTTCTCATATATCTTCTAGTTCTGTACCTCCACCTCCTACTGTTGATATTCCTATTGTCTGTGATCCTTTAGACTCTCATTCCCCACAGGATCGTCCTTCAACTCCACCCCTTCAAGTTTATAGTCGCCGCAATCGTCTCCCTCATGACTCACCTCCTGTGCCACCTCCTGTGTCTCCTCCGGCTCCAGCAAATGAGTCTGACCTGCCTATTGCCCTCCGTAAAGGTATACGCTCTACTTGTAACCCTTCCCCCCATTATACTGTTCTTAGTTACCACAGATTATCTCCATCTTTTTACACATGTCTCTCATCCATTTCTTCTGTGTCCATTCCTAAGTCTGTGGGTGATGCCTTAACTCATCCTGGTTGGCGTCAAGCCATGCTGGATAAATTAAGTGCTTTACAGAAAAATGGAACTTGGGAGCTTGTCCAATTACCATCTGGAAAGTCTGTTGTTGGTTGCAGGTGGGTGTATGCTATCAAGGTTGGCCCTGATGGTACAATTGATCGTTTGAAGGCTCGACTGGTTGCCAAAGGATACACACAAATTTTTGGTTTGGATTATGGTGATACTTTTTCTCCAGTGGCGAAAATGACCTCTGTTCGCCTTTTCATTGCCATGGCCGCTCTTCGACAATGGCCTCTTTACCAACTTGATGTCAAAAATGCTTTCCTTAATGGTGATTTGCAGGAGGAAATTTACATGGAGCAACCGCCTGGCTTTGTTGCTCAGGGGGAGTCATCTGGATTGGTATGTCGTCTTCGCAAATCCCTATATGGCCTAAAACAGTCTCCTCGGGCCTGGTTTGGTAAATTCAGCAGTGTTGTTCAACAGTTTGGTATGTCTCGCAGTGAAGCGGATCATTCAGTGTTCTATCGCCACTCAAGTGCTGGATGTATTTACTTAATAGTGTATGTCGATGACATTATTCTCACAGGAAGCGACTACCTCGGCATCTCTCAGATGAAAGAGCACCTTTGTCACCATTTTCAAACCAAAGATCTTGGCAAACTCCGGTATTTTTTGGGTATTGAATAGCACAATCCAATGATGGTATTGTCATATCTCAGAGGAAGTATGCGTTAGACATCTTGGAGGAAACAGGGTTAATGAACTGTAAGTCTGTTGAGACACCTATGGATCCTAACATCAAGCTCCTACCAAATCAGGGAGAGCCTTTCTCAGATCCTGAACGTTACAGAAGATTAGTTGGTAAATTAAACTACCTTACTGTTACGCGTCCTGACATTTCCTTCGCAGTTAGTGTGGTGAGTCAATTCCTTAACTCCCCATGTGAAGACCATTGGGATGCAGTGGTTCGCATACTGAAGTATATTAAAGGATCACCTGGAAAAGGTTTGCTATATGGTCCTAACAACGATACAAAAATCGTGTGTTATTCAGATGCTGATTGGGCTGGTTCCCCTTCTGATAGGAGGTCTACTTCTGGATATTGTGTCTCTATTGGTGGCAACTTGATATCTTGGAAAAGTAAGAAGCAAAGTGTTGTGGCTAGGTCCAGTGCAGAAGCCGAATATAGAGCTATGGCATCAGCTACTTGTGAGCTTGTGTGGCTTAAACAATTACTTAGTGAATTGAAATTTGGAGATATTACTCACATGACACTTATATGTGATAATCAAGCTGCTCTTCATATTAGCTCTAACCCTGTCTTCCATGAGAGAACCAAGCACATTGAAGTTGATTGCCATTTTATTAGAGAAAAAATCATATCTGGAGATATCAAGACTGAGTTTGTTAACTCAAGCAACCAGTTGGCAGACATATTTACTAAGTCCTTGCGAGGACCTAGAATTGACTATCTTTGTAACAAGCTTGGAACATATGATTTATATGCTCCAGCTGGAGGGGGAGTGTTAGATATTGTGTTTATTTCATTTACATGTTCATTTGTATTTTGGCTTAGCCCACACTCTTATTATTATAAATATATTACCCTATGTGTATGCAAAGACACATAAGGGAGATTTCCCCTCATCTCTTTTACTACTTCATAATATGTTCCAAGCTTGTTACAAAGATAGTCAATTCTAGGTCCTCGTAAGGACTTGGTGAATATATCTGCCAACTGGTTGCTTGAGTCACCGAACTCAGTCTTGATATCTCCGGATATGATTTTTTCTCTAGTAAAATGACAATCAACTTCAATGTGCTTGGTTCTCTCATGGAAGACAGGGTTAGAGCTAATATGAAGAGCAGCTTGATTATCACATATAAGTGTCATGTGAGTGACATCTCCAAATTTCAATTCACTAAGTAATTATTTAAGCCACACAAGCTCGCAAGTAACAGATGTCATAGCTCTATATTCTGCTTCTGCGCTGGACCTTGCCACAACACTTTGCTTCTTACTTTTCCAAGATATCAGGTTGACACCAATAGAGACACAATATCCAGAAGTAGAGCTCCTCTCAGAAGGGGAACCAGCCCAATCAGCATCTGAATAGCAAACGATTTTTGTATCGTTGTTAGGACCATATAGCAAACCTTTTCCAGGTGATCCTTTAATATACTTCAGTATGCGAACAACTGCATCCCAATGGTCTTCACATGGGGAGTTTAGAAATTGACTCACCACACTAACTGCGAAGGAAATGACGCGTAACAGTAAGATAGTTTAATTTACCAACTATGAAATAGTGTAGAGATGAGGAGAAATCTCCCTTGTGTATCTTTGCATACACATAGGGTAATGTATTTATAATAATAAGATTGTGGGCTAAGCCCAAATACAAATGAATATGCAAAATAAAATAATAAGAATAAGGACAATGTTTCCCTAATAAACATATATGGACTATGTTTCCCTAATTAACATACACACAATATCTAACACCAACTAATCTTCTGTAACGTTCAGGATCTGAGAAAGGCTCCCCCTGATTTGGTAGGAGTTTGATGTGAGGATCCATAGGTGTCTCAACAGACTTACAGTTCATTAACCCTGTTTCCTCCAAGATGTCTAACACATACTTCCTCTGAGATATGACAATACCATCATTGGATTATGCTACTTCAATACCCAAAAGGTATCGGAGTTTGCCAAGATCTTTGGTTTTAAAATGGTGACAAAGGTGTTGTTTCATCTGAGAGATGCCAAGTTAGTCGCTTCCTGTGAGAACAATGTCATCGACATACACTATTAAGTAGATACATCCAACACTTGAGTGGCGATAGAACACTTAATGATCCGCTTCACTGCGAGACATACCAAATTGTTGAACAACACAGCTGATTTTACCAAACCAGGCCTGAGGAGACTGTTTTAGGCAATATAGGGATTTGCGAAGACGACATACCAATCCAGATGATCACAGGTGTGGGGAGCCCTGGGAACCCCCTCTACGTGGGCACGGCATATTCCCAGGCAATAGATGAGTAGGAAAGTGGCCCGGATGTGGGAATGACATTAGGTCATGGAACTCGTCGACCCTCGGACAGGTTAAAGTGAGTGTGGTTCTCTCGCACGCCCTTCCAACCATAGATCAAACCTTCGACCACAGTTGTGATGGATCTTTTGACTTTGGCCGGAAGGATTGGGAGAGGGCCTTCCCAAATGACCGATCGGTCATTTTTCCGAAAAGTCCTGGCTCAGCCCTGACCAGGCAGGCGATCGTGTAGCGGCCCTTTTTGAATATATAGGGGGGGAGCAGCTCTCCACGCCAGTTTGACTCACTTTGGCTGGCCTTGGAGAGTGGTGCCTTGGGGGCTCCCCGCACCTGTGATCGAATTATACCCAGGCAATGGGGCGTCACAAGAGGGCAATAGGCAAGTCAGACTCATTTGCTGGAGTTGGAGGAGACACAGGAGGCGGCAGAGGAGGTGAGTCATGAGGGAGACGATACGGCGACTATAAACCTGAAGGGGTGGAGTTGAAGGATGATTCTGTGGGGAATGAGAGTCTAAAAGAAGGAGAAAGATCAAAGACAATAGAAATATCAACAGTAGTAGATGAAGGTACAAAATTAGAAGATAAATGTGAAAAATAAAATGAAGATTCATCAAAAGTGACATCAGCGGAGATAAAATGACGATTGAGGGAAGGGGAAAAACACTTATGGCCCTTTTGTGACCGTGGAAATCCTAAGAAGACACATTTGTGAGATCTAGGAGATAACTTATCAAGACCAGGACTAAAATCATGAACAAAACATGTGGATCCTAAAACTCTAAGAGGTAATGGTTGTAAAGGGTCTTGAGGAAATAAGACAAAATGAGGGATTTTGTTATCTAGGACAGAAGACGGCATGCGGTTTATGAGATAACATGCAGTGAGAACTGCATCACCCCAAATACGCGAGGGTACTTAGCCATGGATGAGAAGTGTATGAGTTGTTTCAATAAGGTATCTATTCTTGCGCTCAGCCACCCCATTTTGTTGAGGAGTATAAGCACAGGAGGTCTGGTGAAGAATGCCATGAGAAGCCATAAAATGTTTAAACTGTTGAGAAAGGTATTCATGACCATTATCACTGCGTAAAGTTCAAATAGAAACCCCAAACTGTGTTTTTATTTCATTAAAAAATGATTGGAAAATAGAAAACAACTCAAAACAATTCTTCATTAAAAACAACCAAGTACATCTGGAGTAATCATCAATAAAAGTAACAAAATACTGAAATCCTAAAGTGGACTTAACACGACTAGGTCCCCAAATATCAGAATGAACTAATGAAAAAGGGGACGATGCTCGTTGTGAAACACTACGAGGAAAGGAACTACGAGTATGCTTTCCTAACTGACAAGACTCACACGACAAGTTGGATAACTTCGACAAACTCGGAACAAGTTGCTGCAGTTTGGCAAGACTGGGATGACCTAACTGAGCATGAAGAAGGGATGGTGACTCCATGATGACGCCAACATGTGGAGAAGGGCGCAGAAGATATAGGCCATGAGACTCACATCCTGTGCTAATCATGTGTTTCGAACTCTGATCCTGCAAACAAACAGAATCTTTAGTAAATGAAATAACACAATTAAGGACATGAGTTAGACGACTGACGGACAATAAATTGAAAGGAGAACCAGGGACATAGAGTACATGACCAATGGATATGGACGGAAAAATATGAACAGTACCAATAACATGATATTAGACTCTAGACCCATCAAACATTGTTACCGAGAGTAAATTATCCGGACATGACAAGGAAAAAAACAAGGACTTGTTACCAGTTATGTGATTGGTGGCGCCTGAGTCAAGGACCCAAAATCCGAGGGAGTGAGTCAGACCAACAAAAGGTGTACCTGTGCGTGCAACAGATGCAGATGTAGTGGAACTAGAGTGCTGACGATCCTCATACCATCTGAGAAATTCGTTGAAGGCTGCAGGGTTGTCTACAGTATTTGATGAAGTAGGATGGTCTGCAGACGGTGATCGGGGAGGTCGAGGAGGTGGATCAAAATTAGTCATTGCTACAGATAGAGGAGGACGTCCATGAAGCGCATAACATCTATCAATTTTGTGGCCTAGCTTGCCACAATGGTCACATTTTGGTTGTCCTTTACCTGGCTTGCGAGACCAACTTCGATCATCACGTTGGGCAGCCATAACTGAGGAATCATCAATATGAGGAGATGTCTCAATGACTGGTTTGCTCGGAATACGCAAAAGAGCAGAACAAATAGAAGTAAAGTTGGGTATGACAGGAGAACCCAAAATATGGTCACGGACATGGGAGGAATCATCAGAGAGTTCGTATAATGCCAACAACATGAAGAACTTTGATCGTTGTTCCAGTTCTTCAGCAGGAGTGGAAGTAGGAGGTAATAGCTCACTGAAATCATGAAGGAGGACATGAACTTTACCCAAATATTCTGCCATGGGACCAGGACTGCGCGGACCAATAACAGTGAATAGGTCCTGACAAACACCATAAAGACGTTGGGTGTCATTTGTGTATAATAGCTTCGCTTGTGCCCATATTTCTGAACATGTTTCATACGATCGAAACATTTGTTTCAGAGAGGAGTGAATGGTGGACTTCATGACGATGCATAACTGGGCATCAATTTTCATCCAGCAAGAAGTGTCATCTGTGCTAGCACTAGTCACATTTTTAGTAAGGTGATCTACATACCCCTGACTCTTCAACCCAAGTTTGATGTCGGACGCCCATATTGCATAATTTGTGTCATCTAACTTGTCAATGGACAAGTGTACATTCACATAATTGGTGTACATTGGGGAATCAGAAGATGAGGCACCAACAGAAGATGAGACACTAGCAGAAGAGGATGAGGCACTAGTAGAGGTGGTTGTAGATGAGGAAGACGCCATGGAGAGGGAGAAACCCTAAAAATCCAACGTGCTCCTCCGATTAACGCAATGACCACAGATCCAGAAAGAGGGCGAGGAGGCAATCACGGCGGTTCTGGTCGGCGGCAGAAAGCTCTGGCGACGCGCGGCGGGAAGCGGTGGATCTGGCGACTTTGGCGGCGGTGCATGGAGGCGCGTGGGTGGTCCGATCGCCGCTATTTTTTTTACCACAGTGGTCGCACGGCCGAGACGATTCGGATGGAGTGGTCGCCGGCCGATTCTGGAACTTCGGCAGCGGCGGCGGCGACAGCGGCTGCTGCGGTGACGGCGGCGGCTACAGTGGTTGCGGCAGTGATGAGTACCGGAGACCGTAGAACAAGCTAGAACAAAACCTAAGCTCTAAATACCATATGAAATAGGGAAAAGTTGAAGAGAAATCTCCCTTGTGTGTCTTTGCATACACATAGGGTAGTTTATTTATAATGTAATATATGGGCTAAAACCCTAAATACAAGATGGGCAGAGCCCAATTAACATAAACACACAACTTAATATCTAACAATTGGTAACAACATTGGAGATGGAAAACAAATTCTCTTTTATAGGTGAAACTTCCAAGAAACCGACTTCAAATGATTCCCAGCTTGCATTGTGGAAATATAGCAATACCCTAGTTCTATCTTGGCTCCTCCATTCAGTTTCCCCAAAAATTGCTCACAGTATATCTACATTGATATCGCCTCTAATTAGGAGTGGGCAAAATTAATTGCACTGCAATGAATGGTTAAAAATTACACTGAACCAAAAAATAGTTGGTTTGAACTGAATTGAATTTAAAATTAGTTTAGACTAACTTTACTAAACTACTTTTTGTTCTATCAAACAGAATTAAACTATTACTTAAAACCTTGGAAAAAAAAAGAAAAATTAAGTAAATACATATGAAAGATTTGTCTTTATTCAATAACATAGGTTCTCCCATAAACAACAAAACTAAAAAGTTGAGATGAGTTGGGTCAGGCCAAAGGTTGAGACGAATAAGGTTGGGCAAAATGTCGAAAAGGGTCAAGGTTGAAATTTGGTCGAATTCAGCTGCGACAGGCACAACCAAAACTCGATCGAGTCAGCCTCGACCGAAAATCAGTCGAATTAGGCCGGGAAGGTCACATATGAAACTCAATCAAGTCGGTCTCAACCGGAATTTGGCCGAGTCAGCCTCGTCCTAAAATTGGCCAAATTTGGTTGAAACGGCAATGACGGATACTCGGTCGAGTTGATCCTGACTGAAAATCAATAGATTTTGGCCGAATTGGCCTCAGCTGAAAATCGACCAAATTCGGCTAAGACAACCACGGTTAAAACATAGTCAAGTTGGTTTCTATTGAAATTGACCACATTCAACCAAGTCGTGCCTGGTTGAAAATCAGCGAAATTCAACCAAGACTACCACGAATGGTCAAGATGGTCCCAACCAAAAATTGATCGAATTATGCCGAGTCGGGCATGGCCGAACCTTGGTCAAGTTATTCCCAACCAAAATTCGACTAAGTCGGCCATTGCCGAAAATTGGCCAAGTCGGCCTCAACCAAAGATTGGTCAATTTTAGAGACTCTAAAAAAAAGTATAAAAGGAAACTAAATTTTAGAGGTTCAGTTTTCTAAAACTGAACTATAAAATGATACAATTTAGTTTTTATTGTAAACAGTTCAATATAATGCAGTTAATTGATAGTTCAATATAGTTCAATTAATTTTGCCCACCCCTACCTCTAATAGATAGCAAGAACCCATACAATTTTGCCCACCCCTACCTTTGATGGCAATGCATGAATCTCCCATTTCATTTGATATAATTTCTCTTAAATAAGGTGATTCCTCTAATACCACTTACTTCACCAAATGCAAGATCCTACCGGAAGAATATTGCAACTTTAGTGTTCACCCACTAACTCCATTTGACTCTAATTCTTGCACAATACATATATGGAATCAAAGAACACAGGGAGAATGATTCTGTTTTGTACTTTCTTCAAGGTTTCGATAACAACTACTCTCCAGTCCAATCTCAAATCTTGCTTCTCAATCCCTTTTGCTACAATTGTTTTTTCTATGGTGGTCCAACAAGAATGTCAACTGAATATTGGGATTTTAGATGAAACTTTAGCTTTGGCAACCCAAACTCAGGCTTCACCAAACTTTCAAGAAGGGATTGATCAAATGCCAAGAAAAAAATCAAAGAAGCAACACATTTGCAGCAAAAAGACCAATCATACTATGAAAACATGATTCTTTAAGCATGGTTTTCCCCAATGTTATTGAACCACAAAATCTGCCTCTAACATGATTATATCTTCTCCTGATGACCCTACTGCACCAAGTCTTAGTGATGAACCAATTCAAGCATCGGTTGCCCTTCCACTGCCCCTACAACAACAATATATACTTCCAACTTGGTCAGCAGCCATGTGTTAACACTTCACTTCAACCTTCAGGTACCTCTCCTAGCCCAGTGAACTTTAGACTCAGGATATACTAACAATATAACATCCTCGTTATGTTTCTTTTCCTTTTAAAAAAAAATTCAACCTATACATGTTTCTCTTCCAAATGGTCCACATTCTATGGCTAATTTTTCTGGTAATGAGATTTTATCCCTTCATTTCTCTCTTCATAATGTTCTTTATAATTTTAACTTATTCCATTTTAATCTGTTAACAAACTCACTTCCTTTCTACCTTGCACTTTGTTTTTTCTTCTAATGATTATGTTATCATTAACACAACTATGAGGAAGACTGGGAAGGGTACAGCACAAAATGGATTCTATATTTTGAACATACCTTTGTACACAGATTATCCCACAATTATAGAAGAACTTCGTAAAGGGAAAAAAAATACCCTTAATTTTGATCACCTGAAGGTTGTATACATTTCATCAAGGTATCAAAAAAATAATTTTCTTACGTAAGGGGGTGGGGGCGATGGTAGACATCAAACATATGCAAACCGAAACATTTAACTGATTCAAAGTTGTGAACATTAATATGCAAATGCGACTTATAAGGTAAAGATTTACCTGATCACCACCACCATTACTCTGTTTATTCCCGAAGAATCAATAGCAGTTTGTATTGGTTTCCCAGCTGTTCCTGATGGCTCACCGTCATCATTGGACCGGTATTGATCTCCCACCTGTCATACAAAAAAAAAAAAAAAATAGATATGAGCAAAAGATAGTAAAGTGTAGACGAGTAGCAACACATTACCTACTTTATGCATGTGTCATTTTGGTTTCTATCTTCACTTATGATCTTCCTTTTTATGTTTTCAAAGTCCAATCAACACTCTTAATTTGTATTTAAATCAATTAGCTAATGAGCAGAGTATGATGACACCTTTAGGTTGAAACTGATGAATGAACTATAACTGGCACAATGAGAAATGAAACCTCAATGCATGCTGTAAGGACCAGAAAGTATAAATCTCCAACTACAAGTCAGGCAACAGAGAAATTATTTCCCACCCATACCATACCTTTGGAGTGAAATATTGACATAAATGGAAGGCAATAGAAAAATGATAAATATTCAGAGACCCCCAAAACATAATGCAGTGGCAAAAATACAAGCAAACATTATTGATTGTTTCATTAGTAAAAAAGCAATCCTTTAGTGTACCTTGTAAGCCCAGCAATTGTGGGTGGCACGTGGATCCCGGACCTAATAATAAACGAAGCGAAAAAACTTAAAAGCAATGTGAAAGAAAAAGAAAAAAGAGAGTAAAATAAGCGGAAAAAAGTGAAGGGAAATGAACCTGAGAAAGGAAAGACATGGCGGATTTTTCATCGGCGATGGGGCCAGCAATGGCAATGAACTTGCTTTTCTTGATCTCTTTCTCGAAAGTGACCCTCTCTTGGATTGTGGTGAAGGCCCCACCAGAACTGCTGGTGCTGGCCATGGTGGTTTTGTTGGCCTTGGCGATGGCAAAGAGTGAAGCGAAGACGCGGTGCTGAGTACTAGGTAGCGTTATCGACACAGGCATCTATCTGTCTGCAAAATATTCCTCCTTCGACGTCTCTCAAAGCTATAAACAATGAATTAATCGTCGGAAGACATGGCCTCTTCTTTCTCCTACTCCTCCTTCATCCTCTTTCTTTTGCTTTGTGAATTTTTTTAAACAACCAAATAATAGTAATAGTAATTAAGGAGGGACGTATAGAAATATAAATAGTTATATATATATATATATATATATATATATATATATATATATATATATATATATATATATATATATATATATATATATATACTTTTAAAAACAAAACTTATTAATGAGAAATAAGAATTATGTATTAAGAAACACGTGTTTGAAAAGAAATAACAATTATAAAATATAATCCTGTTTTATCTTCTATTAATTTGAGTTAAGATTGTCTTCTTTCAACATTAACTACATGTGTGAAATATCATAAGTTGATAAATAACATAATCATATAAATAAGAGTAAATTAAAGTTTAAAAAAAATAAAAACATTCACCCACACACAGAATATTCTATATAGTTTCAATTATTAATTTAATCAAAATCGAATTTCTAATTATGATTCCACTAATTAAATTTTATGTCAAAATAATATTCACATTAAACATTAACTATAAACACTTAGATTTTATTTTCGAAAATAAATGCATTGAATTAAACTTAGAAAATTATTTTCACTAAGTGACTACTACAAAGTTATATAATAGAAACTAACTACACTCATATTGTAAGGACCATTAAATTCAGAGAGAAAAAGTCAGCTTGGAAGAGTGCACACGTGTCACAGAAAATGAGTTTGAACAAATAATAATAAAATAAAGAAGAACTTAAATACGTTGATTTCAAGTCATCCTCATTTTCTGAGAACAGGACTGTGTCACTCCACAAGCATCACTCTACTTTCCTCTACCTTCTCTCCACCATAAATCATATTTGAATTGTTGGTTTGTTGATCATGAGGTGCTCAAGCAATCCTGACGTCGAGGAGGGCATTCTAGACCGATCAATTTCTGGTTCAGAATAGGTAAGTAGTTCTTCCCTATTCTTTAGTAAAGTCGTGAATTGATCTGTTGCATGTTCCCAGTAATTTCGTTCTTCAATTCTCAGCTTAAAATTAGGTTTTGAGAACTATTTTCTTGTCACGATTTGGTGGTTTGTAGGTCTCCCTAAAGCTTCTTTAAAACGCAAGTTAATCGAGGTTTGGTTTAGCAGTGCAACTGTGTAGAGGTAAGGGAAGTTAGGTTGAATTCTGAATTTATAGAACTTTAAATTATATTTATTGAGTTTATATTTTTGAGTTTAAAATTTCTGCATGTATGACTTGTGTGATAGAATAGGTTTTATGAAATTGAATTGATGAATTATGTACTGGAGTGTGATTTCTATTGTCATGAATCTGTATTTTCTGTAACTTCAATGAGTAACTATGAGTTAAATTAAGAATTTGAAATGCATAAGAGTATGAAAAAGAATTAAGAGTTGGAGTGGAAATTTCAGTTAGGCAGTAGCTAATGAATCCAAATATAGAAATTAGAGTGTGTAAGTCAATTTGAGGGGAAGGGGAGGAGTGATTTTGTGAGATAGAGATGAGGTGCATATTTAGACTGCTAGTACCACTTAGTCAAGCCACTTTAGACTTGTTAGAAACATTAAACCAACCAAAAACAGAATACAAATGGTAGATTTGAATTTGACCCCACGAGTAAAGGAAATTGAGTTATTTGATCCAAATTTTCTACATAATTGTTAGAGATTAGTGTTTGGATTGGAATTGGACCCTTAGGCAAGTTAGATTCAACCTATAATTCGAATTAGGATCATTAGAATTCCATCAAAGTGCCTAGAACCAGTTTGGAGTGGTGGAGTTCTGCAAAACTGCAGAATTGGGAATCTGCAGAAGTGTAGATTCGCTGAGCGAGGGTTCTCGCACAGCTAGAACCCAAAATTAATTGGGTTTTTCAGCAGAAATTCGCACAGTGCACCAGGAAGTGTGCGCTCAGCGAATTTTCTGTGACAGAATAAGTATTTTTGATGTTTTGGGAGTTTCGGACGTCTGTTTTGGACGTTCTTTAGGTTGTTCTGGGGGTTTTTGACCCTTCCGGAGCCATTGGTGAGGGTCTCCAAGCTGTTTGAATTTCTTAAGTATAGGTAATTATAGTTGATAAAGAAATTGGTATTAATAAATGTTATTTCTGTGAAGATATGTAATGTATGAGTTATATATGTTTATTTTGCTTCTGAATGAGATTGTATGATTAATTGGATGGGGTTGGTGAAGTGAAACAAGATTGGTGGTATGAATTATGGGCTTTGAGAATCAAATCAAGATCTCTAGGTGAGATCATTGTTAATGTTGAGAATAAATACAGGAAGCTCAGTCTTGGGTGTCTCCATTTATGGGCCAAGATATGAGTGATATTATGTTAAGTATTGGAATGAATATAGGTAGCCCAGTCTTGGGGGTTTTCCTTAACACTCTAATGACTATTCAATCTCACTTAGATTAGAATATGTCATGTGGTGAGAGTAGTAGGAGGTCCTAGCCTTGGTTGTCTCCATTTTTAATGGGTCAAGGTGAGTGATAACGGACTAACCTTGTGGTGGTAGGGTGGAACGCATAGCAATTGGCTTTGCAAAGCAGTAGAGGCCACCACAAGTGCATAACCCGCCATAGCTCGATATTCATTCCAAGTCCGGACGAGTCTAAGTATAACATAATCTAATAAAATTGTCTTCTATGTTGATTTGTTTACATGTCTCTTGTTATTCTAGTTTAACTTTAATTAACTTGTATGCTTTTGGAAATCTAGCTTACCCTTGCACTGTTTGCTTTGTTTATATGTGTTTGAATTACCTCTTTGCAATGATCATTCTAAATTGGATGTGAGCAGAGGCAGGAGAGGTTCCTCTAGAGCAGGCACTGGAGGAAGAGGATGTCCCTCCCAGCTCTTAGACTTTAGTAGATCTTTCCTTATCATTTTGAAAAACTTTTACACTTGTTATTCTAGTACTTAGGCTTTTCTTAGATAGTTTCCTTCTATTTTGAGATACTTTATTTATGTATATAAGTTCCTATTTCAGTTTTAATTCTGCCTCTAGTTTTGGATGACTGTATAATTTATACTGTCATATATTACTCTCAACTGCTTTAGTATATTATATTTGATACATGCTATATTATATAGTTTCTATATAAATGGGATGTTACACATATGACAATGTTGGTGCTCAATGTAGGGTTTTCATTTTCGAATCTCCGTTCTCACTCCTTTGCACTCTCTTCGTTCTCTCTCCTTCGCACTCGTTCTTCTCCGTCCTAGCAGTGGTTCTCTCTCCGTTGGCACAGTCGTTCTTCTCTGTCCCAGCACTCTCGTTCTTTCTCGTTCTCCTTCACACGTTCTCTCTCGTTCTCCTTCGCACTCTCTTTTCCGTCTTCCATTTTCGTGGTGTGCTTTAACCGGTCTCGGTGGAAGGGTTTTTTAAAGTTTGTGGTTCTTTCTTGGTTATTTTGTGCAATGGCTTCGACCACTGACATTGGTTCTTCCAACAAGGTATGTACTTCATTCGTTTGATCTATTCGTTGTGTTTTTGTTGGTTATATTGAAGCTTTATCTTGATGGGTTGTGGTTTTTTGTGGTTTCTGTGTTTTACTTTGACTTAATACATGAAAAAAAAAATTATTTTCTGATGCAGTTATTTGTTCGACATTCAATGAAAACCAAGTTTAGGTTAGTTGGGCATGGTTGAAGGTGTGCAGAACAAGTACTTTCAAGTTAGGTCAGTACTCTGTTGATGACAATGCCTTAAAAATGGAAAAATGGGATTTTGTACCAAAACTTGACTACTGCTACCCAGAACTGGCTGAAGAACTCCCTACTGTGTGCAGGAGTGTGTTGTGAGTGTGTTTTGAACTACTTAACCAAGTTGGGCATGATTGAAGGTGTTCAGAACAAGTACTTTCAAGTTAGGTCAGTACTCTGTTGATGGCAATGCCTTAAAAATGGAAAAATGAGATTTTGTACCAAAACTTGACAACTGCTACCCAGAACTGGCTAAAGAACTCCCCACTGTGTGCAAGAGTGTGTTGTGAGTGTGTACCAGTGGGGAGTGTGTTGTGAAAGTGTACTAGTGGCTGAAGAACTCTCCACTGAAGAACTCCCCACTTTTACGCGTTTACGGATTACTGTACCAGTGTTTACTATAACTCCGACTTTTATTTTGAATGACTGTAATATTTATTAGCATGACTTTATCAACGTTTCATATGACTATTGTAATTTCTATTCATATGGTTTTATGCTATCAATGTACACACCAGGGACACATGAACATGAAAGAATTGTTGGAGTGTTGTACTAAATTTGGTTTCTTCATCAATTTACCATTTTAAATTTCACCAATAAACAGGTCCAAACCCTCCATGGGGAGCCATGCATCCAAAAATGGGGAACAGTGATGGACTTTTGATACAAATTTCTTTTCAGCACCAGTAACACCCCATTATGTGCACACACTCATATCCTTCCACCCACTAACAAGTCCTCCCACATCTCCCTCAACCAACACTGATTTCATTTTACCATTTTAAATTTCACCAAAAACCAGGTCCAAACCCTCCATGGGGAGCCATGCATCCAAAAATGGGGAGTAGTGATGGACTTTTGGTACAAATTCCTTTTCAGCATCAGTAACACCCAATTATGTGCACACACTCATATCCTTCCACCCACTAACAAGTCCTCCCGCATGTCCCTCTACCAACACTGATTTCATTTTACCATTTTAAATTTCACCAAAAACCAAGTCCAAACCCTCCATGGGGAGCCATGCATCCAAAAATGGGGAGTAGTGATGGACTTTTGGTACAAATTCCTTTTCAGCATCAGTAACACCCAATTATGTGCACACACTCATATCCTTCCACCCAATAACAAGTCCTCCCGCATGTCCCTCTACCAACATTGATTTCATTTTACCATTTTAAATTTCACCATAAAACAGGTTCAAACCCTCCATGGGGAGCCATGTATCCAAAAATGGGGAGAAGTGATGGACTTTTGGTACAAATTCCTTTTCAGCACCAGTAGCACCCAATTATGTGCACACACTGATATCCTTCCACCCATTAACAAGTCCTCCCACATCTCCCTTTACCTAAGAATCAACCAACACTGATTTCATTTTACCATTTTAAATTTCACCATAAAACAGGTCCAAACCCTCTATTGGGAGCCATGCATCCAAAATTGGGGAGCAGTGATGGACTTTTGGTACAAATTCGTTTTCAGCACCAGTAACACCCAATTATGTGGACACACTCATATCCTTCCACCCCCTAACAAGTCCTCCCACATATCCCTTTACCTAAGAATCAACCAACACTGATTTCGTTTTACCATTTTAAATTTCACCAAAAAACAGGTCCAAACCCTCCATGGGGAGCCATGCATCCAAAAATGGGGAGCAGTGATGGACTTTTGGTACAAATTCCTTTTCAACACCAGTAACACCCAATTATGTGCACACAATCATATCTTTCCACCCACTAACAAGTCCTCCCGCATCTCCCTCAACCAACACTGATTTAATTTTACCATTTTAAATTTTACCAAAAACCAGGTCCAAACCCTCCATGGGGAGCCATGCATCTGTTAGCGGATTGGCAAGTGTACCAAATCGTATCAAGTAATAAAAATGGTAAAACCCATTATCGTTCTTCCCATGAGACTCAAAAGGCCTTATCGTTCGCGTGAATCAAAATCGTAAGACTTGCGGAGGAAAATTCAATAATTGTGGTGGATACAATGACAAAAAATAAATATGCAATGTGTGATTCAATTTGTAAGATTTAGGCAATGGATGAATGGAGTTTTTGGGGGTTTACAATTTCATTTAATCCTCTCTCTTTTATTTACTCCTCTTGTTTAAATAGCTTTATTATCTAATTGCATGCAAACTTTCTTGGCCTCCCCTTAACCCGATCCCTCGGCAAAAAGGGCCTATTACTAATTACCGGCTTGCTATCCCTAACCTCCCCTAGTAACTAGCAACACATTACAAACAAAAGCAAATACAATTGGTTGTCCTACTCCCCTATCCCTAGGTGGTATTGCTTAACCAAGGAAAATCTCACCATTTCGTGCCATTACTGTACGTCCCCGTATCACTAA
Source organism: Vigna mungo (assembly GCA_036885675.1). Classification (NCBI taxonomy): domain Eukaryota; kingdom Viridiplantae; phylum Streptophyta; class Magnoliopsida; order Fabales; family Fabaceae; genus Vigna; species Vigna mungo. The sequence goes on from CP144700.1 coordinate 35,218,618, forward strand.
AGTCAAAGATCAATTACCGAATGAGTTAAACGATAAAGGCATTTAGCACAGTATGAGAATCCAAAAATTGATAATAAATGCATATGAAAAACATATAATTCAAACAAGAGTTTCAATAAACGGGAGTACCAAAAGATTACATTATTCCCCTAACAACAAAAAGGGTTTAGTTCACCATAGTAATGGTGAACCAAGATGAAAATAATGGAAGATATGGAAAGCAAACCCTAGAAATGATGAAAATGAGCCTAAGCATCCAAGAGACCCTCTCCAAAGAGTGCAAAGTAGGTCTGGCCACCCTCCTCTGTCAAAAGAATGAGTCCAAACTCGCACTAGGGCTATTTATAACCAAGAAAAGTAAAAAAATTCAAGCCCAGGCCCATTAGAGAACGCCCGGCGGCAGGGGTTTACCGCTCGGCGCTTTGCCTCAACCCGCAGGACCGCCTGACGCAAAAAACGGCTGCCCGACGCTTTCTGCCCCCGCCCGGCGCTGGTAAACTGCACTCTGGTCAACTGGTTGACTTTCTGGTTGACTGGTTGACTTTTCTGCATTCTGGTTGACCTTTTTGCACTGCAACCGTTTGATCTTCAACCTTTCTTTCCAGTCATTTCCAATTCTCATCAAAACTGCTGCAAAACAATGCAAAACAAGCATAATATCGCTAAAAACAGCTTTTGACTCTCGACTGACTCATTTATTGAGTTTTGTTTGATTTCAAGCTCATTTTATGCAGTAAAGGGAGTAATTTGGTCTAAAATAACAAATGAAAATAACGGTTTTTCAACCGTTATCAACATCCAAAAATGGGGAGTAGTGATGGACTTTTGGTACAAATTCCTTTTCAACATCAGTAACACCCAATTATGTGCTCACACTCATATCCTTCCACCCACTAACAAGTCCTCCCGCATGTCCCTCTACCAACACTGATTTCATTTTACCATTTTAAATTTCACCATAAAACAGGTTCAAACCCTCCATGGGGAGCCATGCATCCAAAACTGGGGAGCAGTGATGGACTTTTGGTACAAATTCCTTTTCAGCACCAGTAACATCCAATTATGTGCACACACTCATATCCTTCCACCCACTAACAAGTCCTCCCACATCTCCCTCTAGCAACACTGATTTCATTTTACCATTTTAAATTTCACCATAAAACAGGTCAAAACCCTCCTTGGGGAGCTATGCATCCAAAACTGGGGAGCAGTGATGGATTTTTGGTACCAATTCCTTTTCAGCACTAGTAACACCCAATTATGTGCACACACTCATATCCTTCTACCCACTAACAAGTCCTCCCACATCTCCCTCTACCAACACTGATTTCATTTTACCATTTTAAATTTCACCACAAAACAGGTCCAAATCCTCCATGGGGAGCCATGCATCCAAAACTGGGGAGCAGTGATGGACTTTTGGTACAAATTCCTTTTCAGCACCAGTAACACCCAATTATGTGCACACACCCATATCCTTCCACCTACTAACAAGTCCTCCCACATCTCCCTCTACCAACACTGATTTCATTTTACCATTTTAAATTTCACCAAAAAATAGGTCCAACCCCTCCATGGGGAGCCATGTATCCAAAAATGGGAAGGAGTGATGGACTTTTGGTACAAATTCCTTTTCAGCACCAATAACACCCAATTATGTGCACACACTGATATGCTTCCAGCCACTAACAAGTCCTCCCACATCTGCCTTTACCTAAAAATCAACCAACACTGATTTCATTTTACCATTTTAAATTTCACCAAAAAACAGGTTCAAACCCTCCATGGGGAGCCATGTATCCAAAACTGGGGAGCAGTGATGGACTTCTGGTACAAATTCCTTTTCAGCACCAGTAATACCCAATTATGTACACAGGCACATCAAAGCCTCTTTCCACCATCTTTCAAACACTTAATAAAATAAAAAATCAACCACAACAACATTTTACATTACATTTCACCAATCTCACGTCCAAACGGTCCATAGGGAGTTATTCTTCCAAAATATAGGAGCAGAGGGAAAGTTTCATTACAAAATCCTGTTCTTATTCAAACACACACACATAGCTGGAAACATTTTTCTTATTCAAACTCAACTTCCAACACTTCATGAACAATCAATTCAGTATACCTATTCTTCGAATTCAGGGACATAAATACAAAACGGTTTGAACAATACTTATTAAATAACACATAAGCTTTATACATTTAATATAATTTACAATTTGCCATAATTCTAATCAATGTCTAATGTTTTCAAAGGTACAATGTAAACCAAAACAACAGTTTATTCATAGTGCTAAATCAATCCAGGATCGTGAAGCGTTTCAATTCTTCTGACGTTGTCCTCATCCATTATCCTGTCCCATATAAACTTCATCCTAAAACCAGCCAACTCCTCCTGAAAACAACAGTTTGTAATTTAAATACAATGTCATGACAAAGATAATGACATATATACCAGATTCTAAGTGGTCGCAGAGCACACATGGGGTTACAAATTTATAGCCGATATCAAATGTCCAATAACCGAAACACGATGCACAGATGAAATGTCAAATAACCAAAGCAACCTAAAAAGTGTGAATATACAATTTACCTTTCGATAATAAACAAAAAGACGATGCACAAATACTCAGCAGCGCACCGGAAGAAAACAACGCAACGGCAACAGGGGAAAGAACCTAACCTTTCACCTTTCACACTTACACACAAAAGAAACGCACAATAAAGGCAACGAACAAAACAACTAAAGGCACAATAAAGGCATCGAAAACACCTCTTCGTTCGAAACCTATCCGTTTGACGGTCCCAATAAGCCAGACTTCGCCCAAAAACACAAACTTCCACCAATGACTTCAAAAGGGGGATAGACAGATACCTTTTTCAGACACGGCGGTGTTGAGAGGGAACATTGCATCTTTGACAGAGATCGTCGTTTTTTCGAGACTTTGTGAATGAGAGAGAGCGTTTCTTCATGCAATGAGAGAGAGTGGTTCTTGCGGAGAGCGTTTTAAGGATGAATGTTGGCGGTGTTGAGAGGGAATGTTGCGTCTTTGACAGAGATCAACGTTTTTCCCAGACTTCGTCAATGACATACAGCGTTTCTTGATGCAATGAGAGAAAACGGTTCTTGATGCGAAAAGTGTTTTTCGGATGAATGAATTTCAGAATGGAAGGCGCCAACACTATACCCCCAATTTATTTTTCCAACAATGCCTTCACTAATTCTGAAAAGCATTTTTTAAAATTAATATAACACAACGAATGAGACAACGCCACGTGGCGTTGGAAAAAACGTTGTCAAATTACGTTGTTAAAGTAATGTTTTCCATTATGATAATATTAAAACACAAAACACAACATATTTATCACATATGGCAATAGCATTTAGACACATTAAAAACATGTTTTTCAAAGTTTAGAAAACATTTATCTTGATGTATCAACATTCGGGCTCACCCAATGAATTAAATATATGTTGTAATTCATCCAATCACCATTATGGTCATCCAACCAAAGGCTCCTAATGAATGTTAGTTGTCCAACGAAAACCTTGCTCGTTTAATGATCAAAGTATTCACAAGTGACTAAATTGCTAGAAGTTTTCATAAACCAACTTGTTGAATGAGAATTTACTCATCTATGATCAAATTTCTTTGGTTTTCAATTAATTGAATTTCGCCTAGCGATAATTGACTCATCTAATGATTAAATCACTTAGAGATTTTATTTAAACAATTTGTCCAACAATCCATACTAGTGAGAAATAAGTCTTTCACATTTAGCGTTCAACGTTAGTATTCAAAAATGTCAACGTTAAAAATGACCAAACTTAAAAATGAATTCTGAATATATGAAATGACAAAACTAGGTTACATTTATGAGTTTTCTACTTTTCAGGTTTGGTAAATATGTAAAAATAAATCATTTACTAAAAAAGACATAGGAGGGATGTTAAAAAACACACTTTCGACGTCAATTAACGTATGAAATAACCAAATTCATTGTCAAATGACATCAAAAATGCGTCAAATGACATCCAAAATGCACTTTCAGACGTTAAATTGTCTGTATTGCCAATTCTAAAGACCATCCAAAAAACTTTCGCTGAGCGGCCAAGGCATGGTGCTCAACATTTAAGGATGTCTAAAAATTCTTGTATTCCAACATCAATCAACGTCCTTTTTTTTCTTACGAAATTAAATTGACGTCTCCTGCTATGACGTCAGTGTTTGGATAGATGTCAAAGGTCGAAAATAACATACATCAAAGCTCGTTTTTGTAGTAGTGCACAACTTTTGGATTTTAAATTAATTGGATTTTGTCTAGCGAGATTTTTTTTTGTCTATCTTACAAATATAATAAGTGGTCCAGTTAGTTCAATATAATATTTTTATTCATTTATTACGAGAACATAGAAAAGAGCTTAAGGGTAATGGTAATTTTAAAAAAATGACACTATAATATTTTAATACTATAAGGTCGAAACTATAAAATAAATTTCTAATAACTGAAATTTCATTTATATAAAACCACAATCTCTCCAAAACTCCTTCCTAAGTTTTCTCTTTACCATTTCTTTAGATTTGTTTTTATCTTTTTCTTCATCCTTTTGAAGATCAAAGATTGTAGAATCTTTCATGGTGAATAGTTCTATGCGTTCATCCGACCAAAGAGTCAAACATAGTTCTTTTTTTGTACCTTTTAAGGTGTTTTAGAGTTTTTAGTTGCATATGTAGGCTTTAGGGCTATGCATGTGTCTCAAAGGTGCTTTTGGTAAATCTTTATTGCTCTGTGATCTTAATGATATGCTTATATATTTAATTGGGGTCTTTATTGTCAAGTTAGGTGGGGTCTTTATTGTCAAGTTAGGTTTTTCTATGTTAGATAGAGTTCTAGGGAGAATTTTAGAGAGCAAGGGTTGTTTAACCAAGTTAATGGAAGTTAATTATAATCTCTGTACATTTGATTTGTATGGTATGAATTGATTATGTGAATTAAATGTTGAATTGGTGTATTGCATTTATTGAATTAATTGATTTGGGGAAAATTGATAAACAAGCACACTTGTGTTTTTAATGGTTGAATTGGTTTTTGAGTTGTGAATTTTAGGTTAGACATGTCAAGTATCATTCTTAGCTTCTAATGAGTTATTTTGATTAAATTGGTACTACTTTTGATTTGGATAAATGATAAAAACACTTACTAAAATCAAAGGAACTCTTTTTTATGAAAAATTGTGAGTTTCTATTATCACTAGTGCAGGCAGGGGAAACAACAGCGGTTGTTTTCGCCCTTTGGCAGCGGTTCTTGAACCGCGGCATATTCAGACGCGGTAAAAAGTCTGGGACTTTATGCCGCGATTGTAACCGCGGTAAAAAAGATGGGGAATAGATTGCGATTCCTAACACAACCGCGGCCTAAACCGCGGCCTATGCAGTTCATGGCTTCATAGTCATACCCAAAATCACGCAAGTCATGTACTCTGTTCTGAACTTGTGGCTGGTGCTACTGGGTCACCCAAGCAACCTTCTCTTGGCTTCCCCAAACCGAACTACACTGCTGTTTCAGCATATGCTCCGGTCTCACCTGCGGGTACCGAGCCTACACAAGGGAAAATAAATGTAAACACCCGATTCCAACATGCAACTTCTTTTACGCATTTTTACAAACACCTTAAACGCATTTCTAAATAACTCACCTGTGGACCGCCATGGTTCACGAAAAACGCATTCTCCGCGACTACTGGCGGAGAAACACCCCCAAAAACTCCCCCGTTCTAAAACTCAAACTTCGAAGAGACTTCGTCATTAATCCTCAACCTCGCAACTTGCCCTACGGCCGCGTACAGTACATCCCACACATCATTTGTAGGCTTAAACAACATCGTCGTTGGTGAAGGAACACGAGAAGACCCGTTGGGACTCCCGTCGCCGGAACCACCACTCCGACCAGACCAGTTTCCGATTCCACTGAGTATAGACTGAGGCGAGCTAGCCAAACCCCGAGCCATCAGTTTCTGGCGTTGCAAAAAAAACTCAGAGAAACAGCGTAAGTTTACCAGAAAGAAAAAAAACGCAAACAAAACAAAATGATCTGTCACGGTCATCATTACCTCAGTCTTCTCAGCGTTGCAGATTGGAACAATGAGCAGTTGTTTCTTCCTGGTGTCATGAAGCAATGCATAAGCGAGGCGGCGAGTCAAGAAGGAGTGAAAGTGAAGGAGTGAAGAAGGAAATAGGTTTGAGAGAACCGCGATTCTTCAAAGAATGAAAATAAAAAAAAAATTGGCAGGGGTATATGCCGCGGTTCTTCAGAGAACCGCGGCATATTCCCCTGTTATTTAATTTTTTTGCATACGTGGCGTCAAAGATGATGGTTGACTGGGGTATATGCCGCGGTTAAGTGGGGAACCGCGACATATAAGTTAGATTATATGTCGCGGTTCTTCAGAGAACCGCGACATATTCCTTGTTATTTAATTTTTTTGCATACGTGGCGTCAAAGATGATGGTTGACTGAGGTATATGCCGCGGTTAAGTGGGGAACCGCGGCATATAAGTTAGATTTATTTACAAAACTGCCACCGCGCACCATTATGCTGCGGTTTCTGGTGAACCGTGGCATAATGTGCGCTGTATAAACCCAATTTTTTACTAGTGTATGCAGACTCGTTGAATGAATGTCAAAATTAAGTATGACATAGAGGAAGAGGAAGCTTGCTCGCTGGTCTTTGAGCAAGATAAGTTTTCCTTCTCTGAATAATCTTGAGAAAGTTAAGATTCTTACTTTATTAACCATGGAAAAATTGAAATTTTGAGCGATTCATTCCTCCCTCCGGAGAATAACTTGAACGATATAATACTACCCTCTGCCGAACTACTAAACTAGTCCAAAGTAGATTTAGACAATGTGCTAGCAAACATCTTACACTTCACAGTATCTGATTCACCAAAATGTGATACATGGTCTTGTTTTCTCTAATATTTGGAAATACATAATTAGGTGGAACAACTTCTCGTAGTATCTCCATTAACTACCCAACAAATGATCCTTGTGCTTCCTCCCTTCTATCCATTATATCTTATGGTATAGGACTAACTTTACTAAACACTTATCATAGAAAACAACCTTCCTTTTTCCTTTCATTCTCTTTTGTTTTGTATCCAAAAACCAACATCCATCTTTGCCCCTTGAATTTCCTTCTCTTTACTCTCATCAATATTCAAAATGTAACATCTCATTACTCGTATTAAATTTCTGATCCCAACTTTCACATTATAAGTATAAAACCTAACACGTTCAAATAATTACATTCCATAAAAGGCTTCCATTTTGTATTACGCCTACCATCCCAGTTCTATTATTAAAAACCTTTCAAGTCAATAACTTCTCTCAAAACAGTTAGAATTTATGCATTCCTAATTTGTGAATTACCCATTTCAATGTCCTTGATTATCATCAACATAAAGTCTCTCCCTTTCTAAAATCTCTTATAGTATGAAAGTAAAGTAAACGTATTTTGTTGAAAGAAATTCCAAGTAGAATTCTCGGAAAAAAAATTTAGGCATTGAAAAACAAACCATTTAACCAAAGATTCCTGAAAAAGAAAAATATTTTAAACCTAAAAGTAACAGTTAAATACCAAAGGAAAAAACAAAAACAAAACATGAAATTAAAATAAATAAAATCATTATTCTCTTAAGATCTTAATGAGGACATTGAGAAGGTAGTCAATTATGTCCATAATAATCATAGTCCTTATTTAAAAAATGAGAACGAATGATAAGGTTATCACTACAAGAAAAATCATCATTATCTACGACCAAAATTCGTATATAAGACCCAAAATCTGTATATAAAATTTGGTTATATAGGGGCAAAAATCCGTATATAATACTGTCGTAGGTACTGTTATATACGGATAATCCGTATATAATTATATACGGATTATCCGTATAAATTTTATATACGGATTATCCGTATATAAATTATATACAGATTATCCGTATATAAATTATATACGGATTATCCGTATATAAATTATATACGGATTATCCGTATAAATTTTATATACGGATTATCCGTATAAATTTTATATACGGATTATCCGTATAAATTTTATATACGGATTATCCGTATAAATTTTATATACGGATTATCCATATGTAAATTATATACGGATTATCCGTATGTAAATTATATATGGATTATCCGTATATAACTTATATACGGATAATCCGTATATAATTTGTATTCAGTTTTTTTTTTTTTGTAGTAACAGGAATATTAAACTTACGCATTTCCAAACATAACTCAAATCATAACACCTGCCCATTATATCCATTCATTCATTTCACATATAAGGTCTTAACTCCGAGACAAGCATTTTTAACATTAATCCATAAGAGAAAAGTTGACAAAATTATCATTTAGAACAAATAAAAGTTGAAATAAGTTCTCTAGATAATAACTAGTAATTTCTTTCATAACGATCGTGTTGTAGTTGATCCTGCTGTGGTTGATCCTGCTGCGGTTGATCTTCCTCCTGTGCTTGTTGTAGTTGTTGTGGTTGCTGAACATTAATTTGTGAAACAATAAGGGATTGAAGAAATTCTTGTGCAGCTGCTGCTGCAGGAGGTGGAAGGTAATGCAATATCGCACCAATAAAACCTTCAAATTTAGAATTCATCTGCCGAAGTTCCTAAAGTTGCTCATCATGGGCTGATACTATATTTTGAAGGTTAGAAATGTCATGCACAATCGGTTGCTGAGAAGAAGATACCTGTGTCTGTTGTACGTAACTATCGACACAGTCATCTCTACCACTGACATTTCCAATGCCATATACCCGTCCCTTGTACCTTCCGCCAGCAGCCTCCAACCAACATTGGTTCCTCAATCTTTCCTCATCTGCAGGGTCTAGAGGAGCAGTAGCTGAAGCACCAACAAATCCAGTCTCAGATCTTAATTGAGAAAATCTTGCTTGAAACTCTTCCTGTTAAATGAATATATATGATTATCGTTAAATAGATAAATCAAATTAGATTTAAAACCTAATAAAGAATATAATAGAGTTAGTAGAAACTAACATGTGTCCGCCTAGACCTTTCATCGACAAATTGTCCTGTTGATGCTCGAATATGTGTCTGCTGAAATATTTCATCGACATGCACTGTCCGACCAAGCTCCTGTGACTGTAACGAAAGATGTAAGTATTTAACAACAACTATTTGTAAAATTAATGAGTAGAAATGTAAAATAAAATTGTTATGTCATCATACCAGACGAATAGCATGCTCAGGCACGCTAATGGATCCTCCAATGTGCAAACAACCACCCTTGTCAGATGTCCTATTCTTCTTAGCTGTTTCACACTTTTGTCTATAAAGTGGCATGTTCCATTTCTCCAAAAGACCATTCCAAACCTCCTCTCCCATCCAATCAGGTTTTTTCCCTAGTGTTCGAGCTTTTTTAAACATCTCAGATGATCTATGAGATGCTTTGTTATGGAAATTCTTTTTTATCCTTTCTTCATCCTCAATCCTCCATGATACCTTTCTCTGTTGACAAAAAACATGAGTTTTAAATGGTTAGAATTCCAACATCATGTGGTTTTCTTATAGTATATGTCAGATATACTTCAACAACAACAAAAATCACATTCTGAAGGAATTTAACTTGAATTAGTCAGACTGCACATCGTTTACAGCTTAAGCTAGATGGTCTTTAATTTGATAGGTTACATGGTTATTTGATGCAGGCTCAACAGTTAAACAAGGATGTATTTGAGACAATATATTTGATGCACTTCTTATGAATTGGCTGCAAATGAGGGTCCTTATGAAACATATAGTGGGAGTCCGATGACTTCTAATTGTTATCTCATAGTAGTGTAGTTTATCTAGTTTTTCTTAATCTATTTTTGACTTTAGTCTTTACTAATGTAATCATTTTGCTTATACATTAAGTTTTACTAATTTGTTTTTACTAACTTTGTTTGCTGATTCAATCAGTTTATTAACTTACTAACCTTACTATTTTTTTTCTATACTTGTTCAGTTCCTAACTCTACTAATCTGTAATAACTGTTTTTGCTAACCTGGTCAGTTTTACTAACTGTTTTTGCTAATATCAGTTCACTAACAGTTTTATTGTACTAACTTTTTCACTAATTAGCTAAGTAGTTCCAGATTCTGATTTTTAGAATAGTTCTGACTTAGTCTCTTATTTTGCAGGTTTAACTACTAGTTCCTTTTCTTTATTCTAATTGGATTGATTCTATCACAATTCTTGTTATAATGTTATCCCATGATTGGTCGTTTAGGATCATGAAAGGGATGTCACGGAGGCATATTCGATGAGGAGGAGGATGTGACCTTTTGGACAAAGTTTGTATGGCCGCATATATTATTGTCTCCTCGGTGTTTCTCTTCCCCTGTTCTCGTGTAACATTTCACTTCCCTGTTTTTGTTTCATTAAATGCTTATTATATGTATATATAGAGGAACTGCTTAAGAAAACATGTCATTTTTGTACTCAATCGCTCATCTGGTATAATTCATTACACATAAAAATATATTTATAATGAAAGTCTCATTCGTGTTGTTCAGCCACAACACTAAAAAAGCAAAATAGCCACCTATTCCCCATCGCTATATTTATGCCTAACTTTATCTGAAAAAGTATCTATATATTATATGAAACAACAAATGGATAACATCTGTTTAATGAATGAGAATGAGGTGACTGAAGTAAACTTGCATGAACTAGCAGAAAATTCAAAGGCTTTTGCAGATTGCACTTATGAGAAAAATACTTTATGGGGAAAAAGGTGATTTAGTAATCTCTTAACACTTTCATGTTCGCATCTAACACTTTTTAATTTGCATGATATGAACAATTGTTAAATTATAGTAAATGATTTCTTTTTGTACATTGGTTCAATATATGAGTGTCTTGTGGAGGACATCCTAACAGGGTTATGGATATAGTCACAAGGATGGAAATCAGTATACTATAACCCATCAATAAGAGCTTTTTCTGGTATTGCTCTAACTACCTTACTTCACACACTAGTTCAACTCAGAAGATGGACTGAAGGTCACTTGCAAATTTTGTTTTCTTAGTGCAGACCTAAATGTTTTGGTCATAACAAGATCAACTTAGGCCTACAATTGGGATATTTGCATTATCACTCCTTTGCAATCACTTCGTTATCAGTTCTATATTATTCAATCAGCCCTTCACTTTATCTCCTTAAGGGCATTTCCTTCTTTCCGAAGGTATGTCCTTTTTTCACAAAAATCACAACTTTACAGCATTTTCTTCTCTCAAACTCCATATCAAACACAATATAAACATTGTAAAGTACTCAAAATTTATGGTTCAACAGTTAATGTTGCTAATATTTTGTGCTTAATCTATTGGTTCAACAGATGTGTTGACAAAGAAACCTTAACGTACCCAAAAAACAAAACAAATCTTAAATTACTACATTCATTACTTATTTACATATATTAGTATATTCATAATTTAACATATTGATATCAGATTTTTTACTCGTATAAAATCTTATTAATCTATTAGAATAAGTTCATATGTAGAGAATTTGAACCACATGTATGAGATTGAGGTTGCAGTATCTAATTTATGTCTCTATTATAATTATATGAAATATAATTAATGACTTGGTGAAAGGAGCATGTCCTATTTCATTTTTCTTTCTGTGTGAATCAGATCTAGAGAAGTTCAGTTGAGTAATCAAGTCTCAAATAACATTAGTATTGAAAAACTGATCTTGGAATTACATCACAACTGTTTATAGTATGATGTTGACTAGCCATCATGGTCTGAATCATCATAGCTAACTAGGCAACTCTGATTATCTTGCTTATGTACCTTAGCTAACCAGGCACTATTACAGACTATTTTGTGCAGAACAGTTCTTACTACACTAAATCTAAATCATACAATTAACCACATTTACCAACATAAAACACCCAAACAACACTAAGTATAACAATTCATAGAAGGTTGAGGACATTTCCACCAATTAAAATCAATCATTCCAATCAAACTTAAAATCAAAACTTCATTTAATCACAAGTGTACCTTAAAACGCTAAAAATAAATATCTCTGCGAGTCTGAGGGATTTGTCCCCATGTCACCCATGGCTCATCAAATTGTCCTTTAATGGTGGTTGTGATTGCTTTGGTGCTGTTTTTGTTGGATGAAACCTATACCAAAATAAAAGTCAAATATTACAATAATACATTATTATACAATTAGCTACATTAAATTCATTTTTTGTTACCGTCCTCCTATAGGTTTAATGATTGGACGATTGTTGGAAGCATCTTCAAAATTTGCCGTTGAACTTGAATGTGGAACTCCATCCCCTGTAGGAGGTGTTGGTGCAATATTTGTGGGAGTTGTTGGGTTAGAACCAACATGGGGGGAGGGTGATCTCACATGATCAACAACAACTTGTTGTGGACTAGGTGTGAAGGCAGGAACTTGCAATGAAGGTGGAATAAATGGTAGAGCAGGTGTCAAACCAGGAACTGCCAATGGTGGTGGAACAGATCTTGCAGTGGATGTAGGTGTAGATGGCTGAGTACTTGAAGTACTAACATTATTGAAAAGGTGCAACAACTTGAGCGGATAAGCTTTCTTCTTCTCCTTCTCCTTATTTGAGTTTCCTGAAGGTGGAATAAGAGGATCACAACCACATGTTGCCATATTCTTGAACATAAAAACAAAATTGTTGGGTCAATATATTTTTAGAATTGAATGGAAAGGACAAGTAAGAGAACAAGATGATGATGATGTTTTTGTTTGCCATTACTACACAATGAAGCATAAAATAAGAATGAGCTATTCATCCACACAAAACCATTGCAGAATAAATTCTAATCAGCAAAATAAGTAGTCAAATACAAAGGGTGTCGAAATAACATGCAAAGTGCAATTACATAAATGATCACCCATGGGTACAACAAGACATCCTAACTCTATTCACTGCTAGACGTGGGAAATGAATGTTCGTCGTCATCTTCACTTTGTCCCTCTTCACTTTATTCTTCTTTCGATTCACTTGTTTCTTCATCCATATACCCTTCAACTGATGGTACATTGTTGGGGTCCACTTCTTGAAGACCGGTTTCTATATCTTGTAATCGGATAACTTCTTCGACTTCAATGATGTCATTAACATGTGACATTTCCTCCACTTGGTATGGCACCTCGGCTTCTACCTCATTAGAATCTATACAACCTCTAGGTTTGGTCTTTATTGCAACACACCAACCCCGTTTGTCCGTGCGTGATGCAGGATATGGTACATAATACACTTGTTCTACATTATGTGCAATTATAAAAGGATCAAACAAGACATATCTTTTATCCATTCGTATATCCACAATGCCATACTTTGAATCCACTCTTGTCCCTGTTCTTGATGGATCAAACTAATCACAATAAAATAATACAATCTTTTTTTCAATGGTTGAGGTATTGTACTCGAGCTCATATATGTGCTTAATGACACCATAGAAATCATCTTCACCCCCTTCTGTAAGACCTTTAACATGAGCCCCACTATTTATAGTCCTCTTGCCCTGGTTCCATTCATGGGTATGGAATTTATATCCATTCACAAAGTAGGTATGCCATTCCTTTACACATCTTAAAGGAGCAAGTGATAAATCTCTAATATGTTGGCTCCTCACACGTAAAGGCTCCTCATGAACCTACAACCATAAAGTATTTGAAAATCTTGAATTAAATAATTAACAAAGAAATGAATCTCTCAGAATGGTTTGAAATCATACTTTTTGCTTGAACCACAATGGGAAATTCGCATGTATGTATGCCGAACTATTTGACTCAGAAAGTTGATAGGTATGTAAGAATGAGTTGTTCATAGAATTGACAATATTCGGTCAATTTCAATTTAATAGATAACAATCACAACTTGAGAAAAGCAATTTATTTGGAGTCTTACTCAAGATAAGGTTGAACTTCATTGCAATTGATCAAGACATGAACATGAGTTGATCTCAATTCTTTGTCACTTAGCCAATGAGTTGATTCCCTCCCCGAATGACGACCAACTTGGTCAAACACTGATAATGTTGTCCTTTCAATTTCAATGTCTACTTCATTTCTATTTCTTTGTGGTGTTAACATAAAGTTCTTGAAGTAGTGGGAATAGAAATGAGTTGTTTCTTTGTGCAAATATGATGCGCAAATAGATCCTTCAACCCTAGCTTTATTCTTAACTGAACGTTTAGCATATCCCATGAACCTATACAATTTCAAAAGTTGTATGTTAGGATCATGAAATATGTAATAAAATTGAACAACACAACAAGTTATTGTCACCTTTCGAATGGGTACATCCACCTATATTGGACCGGTCCACCAAGTATTGCCTCATATGGAAGATGTATAGGGAGATGTTCCATAGAATCAAAGAATGAAGGAGGGGGAATATTCTCTCCATCTTGCAAAGAATGAATGGAATGTTTTCTTCCATCTTTTGAAGGTCGACCTTATTCAATGTTGTACAACATAAATCTCTGAAGAAATGACTTACTTCTATAATGGGATTGAGAACATGAGTCGGTATAGAACTAAACGCTATAGGAAGTAAGCATTCCATAAAGACATGACCAAGTGACTTTTCATCCCAATGACCTTTCCCCTATTCACATCAACACACCTTGACGGGTTGATGATGCAATACGGTGATGGACTTCCATTTCCAATTGGGAGAGAAGGTTACAATTGAATCATTTAGTTAGCTTTTACGACATGGGAGGCAAGGATTTCTAGATTGAAGGGATTAGGTTGGAGTTGGTGGCCACTTTTTTTGGAGCAAGGGATTAGATATTAAAGGGAGGAATGAAAATTGAAGTTTTTGCCAATTGCATTTAAGTTTCCTAGCTGGAAAGGAATTAAATTGCTTGGAAGTGATGTTTACTTTTTTTTTTGTATTTTTTATTGAATACAAAGGGAGAAGCACATTCTCTTTCTTAACGTTGCTTGGAAGTGGCAGATTTCATTTGCTGGATGGCACGTCCTAGAATGAAGAGGTGTTGATTCATTGGGGGGATGCAACGTCTTTCAACTTGAGAAGAGAGGTGTCATGGTCTTGGTGCAGAGGTGATTTCAGTTGGGAGAAAAAATCATATGCGGTTCATTGTTTTGGAGCATTGCCAATTCAATTTCCTTTGGTAAAAGCACTTGGTCACATGAAATGGTAGAAAAAGTTTATGCTTTCTAATGTCTTTTGTGTTAGAATATTTTACATTACATGTTTAATTACTTTTCATCTTTTTAATTGAGTGTTGCATTTTAATAGTTTTAACTGTGCTTAAATATTTGTTTGCTCTAGTATTGGCATTTTCACTCTTTGGACTCGATTTTAAAAAACTAATTGCAACCATACCAGAGGTCCAAATGCTACGTTTTATATGTCACATGAAAGATAATTGAGTCTACTTTCCAGGAAAAAAAACCTCATCTCATTTAGAGCTCTGTAGAAAACGTTATGGGTAAAACATTGAGCAAAGGTCAGAGCTGTCCAGTTCCAGCGTGAATTTTCGTATTTACTGTAGCAGTTTCGGTTTTACTGTTTTAATTTCATTTTCATGCATGGTGAAATGTGTTGTTGCATTTAATATTGTTTTAATTGAATTTAATTACGTTTATACATCTGCGTTTTAATTTAATTTCATTTTAATTTTTCCGCATTCACCACGCAAACCTTTCACAAAACCCCCCCACTTCGTGTTAGACTCGATTCTGAACCGCAAAATTGGTCCTTGAGAGACGACCTAGGAGTCATTTCCTAGCACTATACTGCATTTCTTATATGCAATCAAATTTTTATGGGCCGCGACAGCCCATCAAATTTTGGCGCCGCTGCCGGGGACCAACGGTTCAGTATTGAGTCTTTTGTTTGTGTTTGTGTGTCTTGTAATTGTGTTTTGACGTGTTGTGTTTGTCTGAGTTTTGTTGTCTTGTGTTGATTTCTATGATTTGAGATTTTTGTGCTATTGATTCATAATTACAGGGTGTTGTGATTTAGTGCATGACTAGAGGAAATCCTGGATTTATACCACCTTTTGATCCTGAAATTGATAGGACGTTTCATAGGTTAGTTAGGCATTCTAGGAATTTGTCTTTAGAGTCTGTTTTCGAGTCTGTTCCATTAGATACTTTGCATCCCACTGCTGAGTATTCTGTGCATACTGCATCCACTACATCTGTTGCATCCCGGACCACAGCTATCAGGAAAGACATCACTGGGATTAGGCAGCTTAGTGGAGAGAGCTTGTATGAGTATTGGGAGAGATTCAAGACACTTTGTGTAAGCTGTCCCCACCATCAGATACTTGAACAACTCCTAATCCAGTGGTGGAGCTCTTGGAGACACCACACCCGCTGAGGCCAGGCATTTGATTGAGAAGATGGCTTCCAACTCCCAGCAGTTTAGCACCAGGAATGATGCCATTGTGGTGAGGGGTGTACATGATGTTGTTGCCCAGTCTTTATCAGCCATTGAAAGAAAGTTGGAAGACAAGATTGAATCTCTTACAAAGTTAGTGACACAGTTGGCAACCAACCAGAAACCTACAGTTGGAAACACAGTTGCCCAGTCTTTGTGCCATTTGTCCTTCCAGTGACCACTATACAGATGCTTGTCCTACTTTGCAGTCTTTAGCTGCCTCTGATGCGCCTCAGGCTTATTATGCTACTAACATATATAACAGCAGGCAGCCACAACAGCAAAATCATGACTTGTCCAGCAACAGGTACAACCCAGGGTGGAGGAATCACCCTAATCTTAGATGGAACAATGCGCCACAGCATCAGTAGCAGGCGCCACCTTTCCAGAATGTTGGAGCACCTAACAGATATGTGCCTCCACCTATGCAACAACACGAGAGGCAACAACAACAACAACAACAAGAGGCACATGCCCAACCAGCTGCCCAACCTTCCACTTCTTCTGAGACTTCATTGGAAGAGTTAGTGAGATAGATGACTATGCAAAACCTACAGTTTCAGAAAGATAACATGTAATTTCAGCAGGAGACTAGAGCTTCCATATAGAGTCTCACTAACCAGATGGGTCAAATGGCTACTCAGATGAACCAGGCGCAGTCTCAAAATTCTGATAAGTTACCATCCCAGACTGTGCAAAATCCGAAGAATGTGAGTGCCATTACCCTCAGATCAGGGAAGCATACTGTTGTACCTTCAGAGCCCGTTTCTACACCTACACCCGTGCCTGCCACTTGTCCTAGAGAGGACGACCATGATGGTCCATGCAAGGCATTTGAGGTGGGTGGATCTTCTTCTTCAGTCGGTGGTTCTTCTTCAGGTGGATCTTCTCCCTCTTCCACCACCACCGCTGCTGCGCCTTCTTCATTGGTTGACCGACCTATCCCTCTTCCATTCCCTTCACGGGCACTTCCTAGCAAAAAGACTGAAGAGATGGATAGGGAAATTCTAGAGACCTTCAGGAAAGTAGAGGTGAACATACCTCTACTTGATGCCATTAAACAGATTCCAAGGTATGCCAAATTCTTGAAGGAGTTGTGCACACACAAGAGGAAGATGAAGGGCGATGAAGGGCGATGAAAGGATTAGCATGGGAAGGGATGTATCTGCGCTTATTGGTAAGTCGGTCCCGCACATTCCTGAGAAGTGCAAGGACCCAGGTATATTTTGCATTCCTTGTGTGATTGGAAACAGTAAATTTTAGAATGCCATGCTTGATTTGGGTGCTTCTGTTAATGTCATGCCTTTGTCTATATACTCCTCTTTGTCTCTTGGTCCTTTGCAAACCACGGGTGTGGTCATTCAGTTGGCCAATAGGAGTGTTACCCACCCAACAGGTTTCATAGAGGATGTCTTGGTTAGGGTTGGTGAATTGATTTTTCCTGTTGACTTTTATGTTTTGGAGATGGAGGAGGGATTCTCTCATGGATCCGCTCCCATTATCTTAGGCAGGCCATTTTTGAAAACTGCCCAAACTAAGATTGATGTGTATGCTGGAACTTTGTCTATGGAATTTGCTGATATTGTTGTTCATTTTAATATCCTTGATGCAATGAAATTTCCAGCTGAGGACCATTCTGTGTTTAGGATTGATGTATTGGATGACATTATTGATGAATTTGTTGTTCACGACTTTCACTCTTTGCATGAGAAGAAGCATTCTTTTCTACCTTCTTTACATTCATGCATTGAATCTGGGATTGAGAAAGGAATTGAGAATGATGTTGAATTGGATGTTGATTTGGATGAGAACTGTGATGTCCAGGGTATTGATGATGTCCAGGTTATTGATGATATGCGTGTTTATGATGATTTGGATGATATTAATGATGTTGTTGATATACTTGTGATGGATATTGATCTGGATTGTGATGAGATGGGTTTTCCGCCTTTACCTATTCATTCTTTAGAGTCAGAATGCATTAACCACGTTGCAGGAAGTACACTTGAATCTGACTTGCAGGAACCCACTCTTGAGCTGAAACAGCTCCCAGAAAACCTCAAGTACGTGTACTTGGAGGACGATGAGAGGAAACCGGTCATAATTTCCACCTCCCTTGATTTTGTTCAAGAGGAGAGGTTGCTTGGAGTGTTGAGGGCGCATAAGAAAGCCATAGGTTGGAGTTTGGCGGACATCCCTGGTATTAGCCCATCCACATGCATACATAGGATTCTGTTGGAAGATGGGGCCAAACCAGTGAGACAGCCGCAAAGAAGGAAAAACCCCGTGATCATGGACGTGATTAAGAAGGAGGTGACAAAGCTTTTCCAAGATGGGATCATTTACCCAATCTCAGATAGTCAGTGGGTGAGCCCGATACATGTTGTGCATAAGAAACTGGCCTCACGGTTGTGAAAAATGAGAGGGATGAGTTGATTCCCACAAGAGTAGAGAACAGCTGGAGAGTCTGCATTGATTATAGGGGGCTCAATCAAGCAACCAGGAAGGATCACTTCCCCCTGCCATTCATTGATCAGATGCTGGAGCGCCTGACAGGTAAATCTCATTATTGCTTTCTTGATGGTTTTTCTGGTTATTTCCAAATCAATATTGCACCTGAGGATCAAAAGAAAACCACATTCACCTGCCCCTTTGGCACTTTTGCCTATAGGAGGATGCCCTTTGGCCTATGCAACGCCCCTGGTACCTTCCAGCGATGCATGCTTAGCATTTTTAGCGACTTTCTTGAGAGTTGCATAGAGGTGTTTATGGATGATTTTACTGTGTATGGATCCTCTTTTGATGCATGTTTAGACAGTCTGGAAAAAGTTTTGAAAAGATGCATAGAAACAAACCTTGTTCTCAATTTTGAGAAATCTCACTTCATGGTTGAACAAGGTTTGGTTCTAGGGCATATCATTTCTGAAAAGGGAATAGAGGTAGATCCTGCTAAGATATCTGTGATTTCGCAGTTGCCTTACCCCTCTTGCGTGCGAGAGGTTAGATCCTTTCTAGGACATGCAGGTTTCTACAGGCGTTTCATCAAGGATTTCAGCAAGAAGGCGCTTCCCTTGTCTAGACTACTGCAGAAGGACATCGACTTTGAGTTTGATGACAGGTGCAAGCAGGCGTTTGATTGCCTGAAGGAAGCTTTGACCACCACTCTGATCATTCAGGCACCAGATTGGACAGTCCCATTTGAGCTCATGTGTGACGCATCAAATCATGCCTTGGGAGCTGTCCTGACACAAAAGATTGGCAAGCTGCCTAGAGTGATCTACTACGCCTCACGCACTTTGGATGTTGCCCAAGCAAACTACACCACAACTGAGAAGGAGTTGTTGGCAATTGTTTTTGCCCTTGATAAATTTAGGTCGTATTTGCATGGATCTCCTGTTATTGTGTATACTGACCATGCAACTCTGAAGTTTTTGTTGAAAAAGGCTGAGTCAAAGCCTAGATTGATCAGGTGGATGTTACTACTCCAGGAGTTTGACTTGCAGATTAAAGACCGGAGTGGAGCACAGAATTTGGTCGCAGACCACTTCAGCAGAATTGAGAGAGCGGAGAATGCAGATGATGTGTTGCCTATCCAGGATGACTTTCCTGATGAGAGTTTGTTGATGATTTCTTCTTCTCACCCTACTCCTTGGTTTGCACACATTGTGAATTATTTGGTTGCTTCTGTTTTTCCTCCCTTAGCATCACGTGCTCAGATTGCCAAAATTGAGAGTGATGCTAAGTATTATGTTTGGGATGACCCATATCTGTGGAAGTTGTGTAGTGACCAGTTTACTAAGAGATGCATTCCGGACCATGAGATGGACTCGGTCCTGCAGTTTTGCCATGCCTCCTCACTTGGTGGTCATCTGGGGATACAGAGAACAACTCGTAGGGTGCTTTATTGCGGTTTCCATTGGCCTTCCATCTTCAAGGATGCAGAGAGGATTTGTAGCACCTGTGAGCCGTGTCAGAGAGCAGGCGGACCTATTTCACAGAGACAGGAGATGCCTCAACAGCCTATGTTGTTCTATGAGGTGTTTGACGTCTCTTATATCTTTCTTGTGTGTGATATGTTTCAAAATGGGTGGAAGCTAGAGCCACCAGGACTAATGATGCTCGGGTTGTTGTAGATTTTGTTAGATCTCACCTCTTTTGCAGGTTTGGAGTGCCTAGAGTGATTGTTAGTGATCAGGGAACCCATTTTTGCAATAGATCCATGCAAGCCTTGCTCAAGAAATATGGGGTGACACACAGAGTTTCTACACCTTACCACCCCCAAACAAATGGGCAGGCTGAGATCTCCAACAGGGAGATTAAGAGGATTTTGGAGAAGATTGTCCAGCCCAACAGAAAGGATTGGAGCAATACGTTGGACGATGCTCTTTGGGCTCACAGGACTGCCTACAAAGCACCCATTTGGATGTCTCCCTATCGGGTTGTCTTTGGAAAGGCATGTCATTTACCAGTTGAGATTGAGCATCGGGCATATTGGGCTGTGAAGATTTGCAACTTCTCCATTGACCAAGCTTGAGAGGAAAGGAAGTTGCAACTGAATGAATTGGATGAGATCTGTTTGGAAGCCTATGAGAATTCGAAGTTCTACAAAGAAAGGACCAAGAGGTTCCATGACAGTTCCGTTGTTAGAAAGGACTTCGAGGTTGGCCAGCAGGTTTTGTTGTATAACTCTAGGCTTGGCCTCATGGGAGGTAAGTTGAGATCAAAGTGGACTGGACCTTTTATTGTGACTAATGTTTATCCTTATGGTGCAGTAGAGATACAGGATCCATCTGCAGCTACAAGCTTCAAGGTGAATGGGAATAGACTGAAGCCTTTCCTCAACAATCCTTCTTTGTTGGATGCAGTGGAGGAGGAGACGTGTTTGGTCCACCCCACCTACTCTCCCATCTGACTCAGGGAGCCTATTTTCTCATTCCCTCCTCACTTTTATTGCACTTTGTCTATATCTACTGAATGTGCTGATTGTTGATCTGTTGATTGTGACACACTGAGGACATTGTTTAGTTTAAGTGTGGTCTATTAGGGGAGGTTGTTTCTTTGTTTTATGTTTCGGTTTTTATGTAGTTTGTTATGTCTGGTGTACAATTTTGCGTGCTTTTCTTGAATTCTGGACTGTGATTAGGTTGCTAGTTTCCCTTCACTACATTGATACTCCGTTTTGTTGGACTCCTTGCTCTTCTTTGCTTGGAAGATAATCATGATGTTTGAGAGTTAGATTGATTGCGACCGATTACCTGTGCGAGATTTGAGCCTTTGATGATCTTTCTTGTGTGTGATATGTCTCTGGATTGCTTGCACATTTGCCTTGGCTTGACTCTTGTTGATAATTCTTGATTGATATGTATGTTTGGAAGTGATAAAGGCATTTTGTTGACTGAGCCTCTCTAGCCAGATAGCCTACCCTGTTATGATCTCTTTGTTAGCCCCTTTGAGCCTATACTTCCCCCATTTCTTTGTTTTGAAGCTCAGACAATAGCCTAAGTGAAAAACCATGATCACCTGAACCTTAGGAATTTTGGAGCTTTGGAATTGTTTTGGGAATAATTGTGGTCTCTTAGGAGTTGCAGATGAATTGGCTAGTGAGTCCTCTTCTTGCGGTTGCACTGTAAATATCATGTATCTTGTCTTTTGAATTGTGTGTCAAAATGAAAAAAAAAGAAGAAGAAAGAAGAGAAAATACAGAATTGTTTTTTTTTTGTGAATAATGGAGTCAAGAAGAGGATGAAATTAGAGGTTGTGGGTGTGTTTGAATGTGTTTACACTTGTTCCCCATTGCTCCTCTGTTCTTTATGGTTTGTCACTTCTTATCCAGATTGTATCCTCCCTTGTCCTTGGCCCCATTACAACCATGAAAAGACCTTTTGATTTGAAGATGCATATGTGCTTGAGTGTTGATATTAGAGGCTTGCCAAGTCTATTTGTGTTTGCTTTCTTGAGTGACATTGATTTACCTTAAACACTTGAGAGAAACACTAATTGTGTGCATCTGTGAGGCTCTGTTGCTTTTGATTCATCTCTTGAACTGATTGATTGTTTCCCATGCGCTGAACTGCTTGGATGATTCTGTGAGTATCTGCTTTCATTGACTCTGTGTGGGATTTTTCCTATGCCTTTCACTGTCCAGATTTTGTGAGAACTGTGCAACTCTGTGTCTGTCTGTTGAGTCTGTGTCTCTTCCTGATGTCCTCAGTATTGTTCCCTGTTTTGCGTCTTGATTTTGCCCAGGAGTGCAAAAGACTAAGTGTGGTCTATTTTGATGAATCAATATTTTATACCATTAACTTAGTTTCTTGCGCCGAATTGTGTTGAGGATTTGCGCTTAATTCTTAGTTATTGTGTCATTTTCACCATTTGGGCTTAATTAGACCACTAATTCATATTTTAATTAATTTTAATTAATTTGAATTATTTGAGCTTAATTATTCCTATTTTCATTTTCAGGGAAATTTTGGAATTACATTGGAAGACTTTTGGAAGAACACAATCAATTGAAGAATTTCCACAAATTAATTTTAGATGTAGTCAAATTTTAATTTAGTAGATTAGGCTTTTTAAAATTAAGTTTTGTATTTTTGGGCCAATAATAAAAAGAGACACATGGCATTAGGCTTTCCTTAGGGTGGACCCCACCCTCTCATTTTTGTGACACTTGGTCCTCGGTTTTGGTGGCAGCCGACACATGGGGATTGGGAGATTTTTCATCCTTTGCTCTTCCATTCTTCCATTATTTTCATCTTGGTTCACCATGACAATGGTGAACTAAACCCTTTTGTTGTTAGGGGAAACAATGTAATCTTTTGAAACTCTTGTTTATTTATATGATTTTCATATGCTTTGATTATCAATTGTTGGGTTCTCATTTGCGCTTAAGGCTTTTATCATTTAACTCATTCGATAACTGTTGTTTGTCTTTATTGATATGAGAACGTATAGTAATGTCATGAACTGGTGAGAAATTCCTTGATTAATGAAATACCACCTAGGGATAGGGAGGTAGGACGATAAATTGTTTTTGCTTCTATTTGGTAATGCGTTGCTAGTTACTAGGGGAGGCTAGGGATAGCAAGCCGGTAATTAGTAATAGGCCCTTTTCGCCGAGGGATCGAGTTAAGGGGAGGCCAAGAAAGTTTGCATAACAATTAGATAACAAAGCAATTTAAACAAGAGGAGTAGATAAGAGAGGGTGGATAAGATGAAATTGTAAACCCCCAACAACTCCATTCATCCACAGTCTTTTTCGTCAACTGGATCAACGCATTGCATGTTTATTTTCTGTCTTTGCATTCACAACAATTAATTTTTCTCTTTACAAGTCTTACTATTTTAATTCACACGAACGATAAGGCCGTGAGTCCTTCGGGAGAGAACGATATTGGGTTACACCAATTATATTACTTGGAACGATCTGATACGCTTGCCAGTGAGTCAACAAGGAGCCGCCAAACACTTTTGATTATTATTCATTCTCGGCTGGAACAGATGAGAGATTTGGTAGAACGTCCAAGGCCGACACTAATTTTTCTTTGATTTTTGGCTTGAACTTTTAGATAGCATTTTTTTTTCTTTCTTGGAACTAATGTTGACGGTTATGGATAATGGATGAAGGGAGAAACGCTGTAACACGTTGCCGTCCAACAATTTCTTAATTGCATTCTCGCTGCTTTCTATTTCCGTTTTCTTTTTATTTATTCGGTGATTTATTTCTTAACGTGCAGCATGTTTCAAATCTTTGCTTGTGTCCAGCAGCTCGTTCAATTCATTTTTGTTTTTGAAGCAAAGGAATTATGTCCAGTAGAGGATTACTTTTATATATCATCTTTGTTTGCTTTTAAAAGAAAAGATTAGGTGGCGCTGTTTCTTTTTCTTTGCTAGTGCAGGCGGTGGACATCACTTTCTAAGCATGAGTTGCGCAAATTTCTTTTAATTCATTGCAAGCTGGTTTTAATTTTTAAAGGAACTCACGAATGCCACGAGATAGGAGCATGTGCACGGTGATGGCTGGAGGGATTTCCTTATTTTCATCAATTGGCTTACATGGAGAAAAGCTTGGATTTAGTTTCTTTTCTTGAACGTTTAGAGCAATTTGTTGAGAGCTGGAATGGGCAGTGTCACGGCCTGACTGCAAGGGAGTTCTAATTGGCTTTATTTATTTTCTTTTAGTACTTGCTCCAAGAATATTATATATTATATATAGAATAGGTTTACTTATTTTATGTGATTTTTTTTTCCAGCGTTTTTAATTTATTATTTCCATGATGAATAACATTTCAATTGTTTTCACTCAAGTGTTGCATTTTAATTGTTTTAATTTTGTTTGGATATTTATCTATTGCATTGTCCGATTTAATGCTTTCGTTCACTATGTGTATGTTATGTTTGACTGTGATAATTTAATTGTGTTGTTAGCTTAGGTTAGTTGGTTGGTTATTAATAAAATTACAGTGTTTCCTTGAGATTTCTGAACTGTAATTGTATTTGCCACTCTGACTTGGTTAATATGAAATTTGCACTTGCAATTGGGTATACACTTAGTTGCCCAGTTGGTGTTGAGTCTTCTCTTAGTTGATGAAACTCCATGGTGTAAATTGGATTTGATGTTAACATTGCGTTCGTTTAGTTCGCTTTTATGAAAACATAATTAGCCTGTGCTTAGTTGGTTAATTTAGTTGGATTAGAGGTTTGAGTCGCTGCTTTATTTAGTTGATCTGTGATAGGAAGCATTGTAATTAAGTTAATGACCAACTTTCTCAAGTCTATCTTTGAAAAGATCTGTGTTTAATTATCAGTTTGCGTCAGTGTTTTGATTTAAGTCATCTGCATTCACACAAACCTTTCACAAACCCCCCCACTTCGTGTCTGACCTAATTCTCGAACCACATTTGGTCCTTGAGAGACGACCTAGGAGTCACTTTCTAGTCTATACTGCATTCTTAATTGCACATTAAATTTGCATGGGGTGCGACACCCATCAATGGCATTTGCATGTGAGAATGTTGATTGTATTAGATGAAGGGCAATTTGGTTTGATGTGACATGTGAATAGTAGAGAGTTGGAGTATACTCTTAAACACTTGAGTGATTGAGTGAAACACTTGCTTGGAAAGAATTGATAAATCCCATGTTTACATTTATGCTTAGTTGATTGATCATTCATAAAGTATAACATCTGTTGGAAAATATGTGATCATGTGAACTGAATTAAATTAAAAGCATGCATGCATCTTGATTAGATTCCACTCAAAATCTGAATTGAGTAGTTCTTGTCATAAGGAAAGTGAATTTTTGGATTGTTGAACTATTTCGATGAAAAGTGGAAAGCCAAGTTTTGTCTTGTTTGCTTGAGGACAAGCAAAGTTCTACGTTTGGGGTTGTGATAACAGTCTAAAAACCGTTATTTTCATGCTTGAATTTGATATCAAAACACACCTTTAGTGGCTTAGAATGAGCTTAGAATCAAGTAAAAACACTTAATTGAGTGACATGAGAGTCAAAAGTTGTTTTTAGAGATATTATGCTTGTTTTGAGAAGTAGGAAGGTCTTAGACTCAATAAATAAAGAGAAAAAGGAAGAAAAGAAGAGTCTATGCACCACTCAGCGTCAAGAATCCAACACTGAGCGTCCTATTCGAGGGAGCAATGATAACAGATTAAAATATCGTTATTTGCTATGTGATGTTGACACAAAGAGCACCTTTTGGACTTAGAAACTTGCTTGAACTCATATATTTTCAGTTAATTCTGTGAATAAGAGAGTTGAGGTTGATTGTAACTGTTTTATAACAATTTCCCCTTGTTTTGACAGAGATTGAAGCAATAATGGAAGAATTGAAAAGCCATGAAGATGGAGCTCAAAAGGGGTAAAAAATGCATTAAGAAGGGAGAACACCCAAAGCCCAGGCGAAGCCCAGGCGACAGAAACGTGAAACAACGAGCTGAAAATCACCGCTGGTCGCTCGGGCGACAGACTCGACGCTCGAGCGATGGACGCTCGTAGCCCAGGCACTGAAAACTGGCGCCCAAGCCTTACAGAACCCTCAATTTACGCCCGGGCAAGCTCCCTGCGACGCTTGAGCGATATTTGACGTGGATTGAGCTCTATTTCTGCTCTGATTTGATTCTTTTGGATCGGGCCGCACTTTGGGACACTTCTAGCACTATTTAAAGGACCCTGGGGCTCTAGGTTTTGCATCACTGGCAGAAGAGAGCCTACAATACACTCCTAGCCAATTCTTAGTCTTCCATTCTTCTTTCTTTCTTCCATTGTTCATAGGTTCCCCCATGTCTATGGGGAACTAATTTCTATTTGTTGTTGGGGAATGATGTAACCTAGTAAACTCTCATGTATTTGAATGGATTCTTAATTCTATATGCTTTATTTCATTATTTGTTAGAGTAATTCATCTGCTTTATTCTTGCTTATACAATAGCATTATCTGTGAATTGCATGAGTGCAGGGAGGTTCCTTTCAATTCAGGTCCTTGTTGAATTACTCCTAAGGGTTATATTGCTCAGGGATGAGGGTATGAGTCTTAGTCATCTTAACCTCTTGATCTTCACATCTTTTTACTAGGAATGCTAGGAATTGCATGAACTGGTAATTAGGGACAGGCTTATTGACCGAGGGATTGGGTTTAAGTGTTTTCGTGAGGGATGTTGGCATTAGTGAATAAAGAAGAATTCTTATATACATGAGAGGGAATTTGGTGAAGTCTAACCGCAACAACATACCCATCTCATATAAATCAACCTCCGTTCATCTATGTGCTCTTTTGCCATTGATCAATTGCAATTTATTTTGTTTATAATTTCTGCACCACAAATCCATGATCTTCGTTATTTTAAGTCTTAATTAATCTTGTTTTCACACAACTGTTCAGCGCCGAGAGTCCTCTGGGATACGATACTTGGTCTTACCATTTTATATTACTTGTGCGACTCGGTACACTTGCCGATTTCCCCCAACAAGTTTTTGGCGTCGTTGTCGGGGACTCACTGTTTAAGCTATTCTATTTGTTTGAATCTTGATTAAATGTGGCTTTATTTTATTTTATTTTTCCATTTTTATTTTTTAATCCTCAATTTCTATTCTTATTTTATTTTATTTTATTTTTGTGCTAACAATCTCTCTCTAGAATTTCTGTGCAGGTCTCACAATATGCTCTAACAAGATGCAATTTTACCAGGACAATTTTAACTACTGGTGGGAACCTTACTCAAGCATAAATCAAAATCAATATGAGCAAGTTGGAGGACTATTCACTAGTCCAACTCAAGCTGATAGTACTACAGAGCTTGAGGAAACCCTCCAGCAGTTCTTGCAAGACTCTATCTCATTTCGGAAAAATATTCAAGCCTCATCACAAAATTTTGTGGTTTAGTGCAAAGTCCTGAGTCAGATGCTGAATGAGATCACAAACAATGAGAGGTCTGATAAGAAATGAAAAGATGTTGTCATTGAAAGTGATAAAGCCCCAGATAAGGTAGGAGAAAAAAGAAGAAAAAAAAAGGACGAGAGAAAAACAGAAGGAAAAGAAAAAGAGAGTTTGAGCGATGAAGAGCAAGAAGAAAAAGAGAAAGAGGAAGAAATAAAAATAGAAAGAGAAGAGGAAGAAGGATTGAGTGAACAAGAGAATTATGGGGTTGCGAGAGAAGAAAAGAAAATTGAGAAAAGCCCTTTGTACCCTAAAGGGTGCCCCAAGGAGAACAAGGAAAAACAAGCACATAAAAGAACCTTTCCACACTCAAAGAAGCAGCACAGAAAGAAAAGAAGAAAACAATTCAAGCAGCAAAAAAGCATCAAGAGATTGAAGATTATAATTCCGGTGAAGAAAGCACTGCAGTCAGTCCCTGGGTATATCAAATTCCTAAAAAGATTGAACAAAAAGAAGAAGTTTCTCAATGAGGTGAAACACCGGGGATCTGCAGATAAGAAAGCATCCACTGAAGAATGCAGATGACCGGGTCAAGCTAGTGACGTTAGAGAAGCGCTTGCTGGGAGGCAACCCAGTGTTTTTGATGTAATTTTTCCATTATTTATTTTTCAAAAAAAAAAATGGAATGCGATGCCCAGGCGATGGAATTGGTTGCCCGGGCGACAACGACAACAGTTTTAAAATTTGGTCTATAGCTCAAGCGAGCCCAGCCCAAATCCATTCCTTTTTATTCCTAAGGTCTCGCCTAAGCCTCCATGATGGGCTGTTGCGACCCACACAAATTTGATTGCATATGAGAAATGCAGTATAGCTAGGAATGTGACTCCTAGGTCGTCTCTCAAGGACCAATTTTGCGGTTCGAGTCTTAGGTCTACACGAAAGGGGGGTTTGTGAAAGGGGTTTGGAATGCGGATGAATCAACTTGAAAACACAAATGCAAACAGAGATGTAAACATAGATCTAAAGAAAATGGTTTCAAACACAAACTAAAGAAGGTTGGTCATTAATTTAACTACAATGTTTCCAATCACAGATCAACAAAATAAGGTTGCAACTCAAACCTCTAATCCAACAAAGTTAACCAACTAAGCGAAGGTTAACCCTGTTTTCATAAAAGCGAACTAAGCGAACGCAGTGTTAATATCAACTTTAAATTACACCATTCAGTTACATCAACTAAGCGAAGATGTAACACCAACTGGGCAACTAAGCGTATACCCAATTACAAGTGCAAAAATAGAATTCACATTAACCAAGTCAGAGTGCACAAACAATCATAATTCAAGAATCTCAAGGAAACAGTGCAATATAGTCAATGACCAACCAAACTAATTTAAGCTACCATGGAAATTAAATTAACACTATTAAAGACCTTAGACAACATTCAAACATCAAACACTGTTACAAACAAATTAACAAACACAATTAAAAATAATTAAACTCAACACTAACTCAAACACATTAAACTCAACCTAGTAAGCAATTTAATTGAAAACAAAAGAAACCAACAAAACTAATTTAATTCTAGCAATTAACTTAACACAATGACAATTAACAAATGAATTTAAAAGTCCAATTGGTCAAAGAAAACCACATGGCCGTGCATCATGTTCTTCCAAATACCAATTCAAAATTTAACTTTCAAATATCCACCAAATGAGTTGACTTCTTGTCCCATGTGCACCATTCTTCAAGGAAATTAAAAATGTGCTTCAACAATCCTAATGAAAACTTCCCTTCTCTCTTTCCATGAGCAAAATTTCGGAATCCACACTCCAGCACCAAAATTGCCGAGCCTACCAACAACCATTGTGCAAAAAGTGCTCTAAAAACCACTAGCTAAATGGATAATATATTGAATGCTTCTCCCAATGTGCCATGGAAGAAAAACCAAATGAAAATAAACAACCAAAGACCTCCCATATCAAAGACAATTCTTGGCAAAATTCAAACAAAGCCAAAGCTCAAAATGGAAATCTTCCTAGAATGAAAATAAGATTCTTTTTTTGTTTGCTCAAAAGTGGTAAAAACTTAAATGCACTCCTCTCTCTTCCTTTCTTGTCCATTTTCGGTTTTCTCACACCAACAATCACCATTCAGCCTTTTCTTCTTCCTCCCACCGAAAACACACACCCAAGAAACCCCATTTCAAGTTGCAACACCATTCAAGACAATAAACCCACAATATTACTACTTCAACTCAACCCAATCTTCCATTTCTTCAAGCTCTTGTGCAAAAACGAAAATAATAACTTACCCTTCAACTCCAGCACTGTCCAGCCACAATAACACATCCAAATTTGGTTCCAAACTGGTTTCAAACATCGAAACCGAAAATGGAAGGAAAGAGCCAAACCCGCAACACCCACACAACACCTTAAGCTCTCTTCAACCCAAAACTCACCTAGAACTCCATTTTCATCATCCAACCAAGTAAAATGCAAGGAAAACCGTGAGTACTGCAGAAAATGGAGAGGAAAACGGAAATATAACTTCATTCAAACCCAAGAACCACCATGAAAATGCAAAGAAAAGCTTCAAAGCTCAAGCTTCCAACATCAAAGAACAAGCAAATGAAGAGAGAAATGGACGGTCTTTTGCTTCTAGCAAGCCAAGACAACTAAAATTAAAGCAAGAGAAGAATAAAATCTGCAAATTTGTTCATTCATATAGCCAAAACCGAAAACCCCATGGCAAGCTCCATGAGAGTGTCTTCATACATGAAAACCTAGAGAAAGTGAGCCAAAAACGTGAAAATGAAAGTGGCTAGTGTGTGCTCGGTATTCTCCTCCCATATGACCGAGAATGACCTTCAAATGATGGGCTCCACAATAAAATAAAACCCTAGACTAAAAGCCACATGTCCTACAAAGTGGGCTTTTACAAAATTACCCCTAAAAGGGCCCAAAAACACCTAATTCTAATTAACACTTCTAGAAAACAAAGTTACAACTTTAATTAAAATTTAAATGACTAAATGTCGAGTCTTTAATGTGTCACGCCACATCCTAATGCTCCATATGATGTTTCCAAAATTTCCCTGCACCCAAAAATGCAATTAATCAGCTCAGAAAATCCAAATTAACAAAAATACGAATTTCCGACCAAATTAAGCAGAATTCGGAAAACGGGGAAATAACAGACAATTAAACACAATTCCCTTGTTTATTTAAGTGCAATAAACTAAATATAGTTCAAGAAATAGCGACTCATCACACGACCTGCACGTGAAGTTTCTGCCCACGTCCACAATTAACATTCAAATTAAAATTAGAATTAGCTCAGAATATTCAAATTAATTAAAATTAGAATTTCAGGTCAAATTAAGCACAATTAACAGAAACGGGAAAATACTGGACAATTAAGCACAATTCCCTGATTAATTCTAGCACAAAAAACTAAGTGAAATCAATAAAATATCGACTCATCAAAATAGACCACACTTAGTCTTTTGTAATTAAGAAACGCAGAATAGATAGGAAATGTCTCCTAGGTCGTCTCTCAAGGACCAATTTGGCGGTTCAAGAAGTAAGTCAGACATGAAGTGGGGGGGGGGGGGGGTTGTGAAAATGTTGTGGTGAATGCGGATAAACAAAATCAAAACACTGACGCAAACAAAAATTCAAACACAGATCTAAAAACGGTTTCTAAGACAGACTGAAAACGGTAGGTCATTAACTTAATTACAATGCTTCCTATCACAAATCAACAAAATAAAGCAACGACTCAAACCTCTAATCCAACACAATTAACCAACTAAGCGAAGGCTAATTATGTTTTCATAAAAGTGAACTAAGCGAACACAATGTTAACATGTAATCCAATTTGCACCATGCAGTTTCATCAACTAAGTGAAGACTAAACACCAACTGAGCAACTAAACGTATATTCAATTGCAAGCGCAAAGATAGATTTCACATTAAACAAGTTAGAGTGACAAACACAATCACAGTCTAGGTATCTCAAGGAAACAATGCAATATCGCTAATGACCAACCCAGTTAATTTAAGCTATCATGACAATTAAAGTAACAAGACCAAACATAATTAAAACTATTAAAATGAAAATGCTAAACCTAACACTGTAATAGACAAATATTCAAACATAATTAAAGCTATTAAAATGTAAAACTTGAGCTAAAAAGTAAAATGCATATTGCGGGAATAAAACCAATGACTAAAATCCAAGATGAATAAATTCTCTTCTTCGAAAATATGAATTACCATGCAGTTGCTTCAAATGAAAATGATTTCTTCTTCTCGGTTCCAACATGAATAAAGAAAAAAAATTAAGAAAACTTGATGCAACCATGTGCTATTTTCTTCCATCCGAATGAAAAGTAAATTCAATAAAAGTGAGCCTTTCTAAAAAGAAATGCATGGACCTCTCTAAATGCAAAGAAAATCACCGTGGTGCACTTCTTTCAACTAAAATGAATCAACCCTTTCTCCAAAAACTATGAGTCATCACTGTGTACACCACTTCTTTTTTTTTAGTTGAAAAACACACGCTCTCCTAAAATAAAGTTAGCTAATCTATTTTCTAAAAGCAAATAAAATGATTGTGATAAAAGCTATATATGACCGTGTGCAGTAGCTCGTTCAGTTCAAGCATCCCCCTTTTCACCAAAAATACAAAGCACCGTGAGTGCATCAAACTCAAATCCAGGCTAGCTGGCTGGACGAGACCTGCTGTTGCCATCTAAGTCGTGAACCACACTCTTATTGAAAGCTTTCTTCATTCAAATAAAAGAATGAAATCACCGTCTCAGTAGCCGTGAACACTTTAGAAGATAATGTAGAATAAAGCCATAAATCACTTTATTGTAACAATAATAATCTTCAAAAACTCTTTCATGAAAAGCGTTGAAATTTAAGCAATGAGTGTGGTGGCTGCAATAAAACAAAATGAAAATGTGTGCTGCTTGCAATTCAAAGCCAAGTTGACTACGTCTTCTTTCATAAGCAAAATGGAAAATTTTAGATGTGTGCTTCCTCCTCCTTCAACCCGTGACCATGCTCCTAGAGAATTCCATGAAGAAGAAAAAAATGTTTTTCAAGCCTCTCCATCAATTGCCGAGAGTTATATGTTGTGAGTGTTGGCTGCTCCAAAGGTGCCCAGGCTGTGTTCATGGACGTGTAAGTTGCGTTAGCTCCAAGTGATTCAGCTGCTGTGTGCACCGCTTGCTTCCTTCATGGGCTGCACCACCAAATACTGAAACAAAATGAGCTGCCTTCACATGGTCACGGCCTGCACGTGAAGTTGCTGCACACGTCCACAATTAACATTCAAATTAGAATTAGAATTAGCTCAGAAAATTCAAATTAATTATAATTAGAATTTCCGGTCAAATTAAGCACAATTAACAGAAACGGGAAAATACTAGACAATTAAGCACATTTCCCTGATTAATTCTAGCACAATAAACTAAGTGAAATCAATAAAATATCGACTCATCAGTAGAGACAACTTAGATGCTATTTTAACTCTTCTGGCAGAATTACAAATAGGCAAGGAATAGGATACAAAGCTCACTCTAACAGAACCAATGCTAGGAAATTTAATGAGTTAAGAAAACCTGCTAGAAATGCATGTTTTTACTACAACTGTGTTGGTCATACTGTTAGAAATTGTTATTATAGAAATATTGTTGTTCCTCAAGGATTATGTGTTTGGATACCAAAGGAACATGTAACAAGAACTAACAATCAAGAACCCAAAGTCAGATGGGTACTAGCAACCAAAACTTAATTGTTTTGCAGGATATACAACTGATGTAGAATTGATCTCAAGGATGAAACAACTATGGAACATAACAAAAACCTTGAGTGTCTACAACTGGTAAATCTGTATCTATCTACTGCATCATGCATATATTGATTGATTGTTGCTGAATGATTGTTTGTGTATTGTGCTTAATCGTTTGATTGGTTGAAAATAGTTTTTGTAGTCGACTTTCATATTTAAAACATTTGACTATGTGCTGAAAAATTCTGATAAGTCTGAAAGTTAAAATTCCATTTTGGTGCAAAAGTGAAAATTATAGGTTCCCTCCAAAATACTAATTCACATATCAGATTAAATTCTCAAGTATCATTGGAACTGCATCATAATCACTATCTTCAAACCATCACCATCTTCTTCAAAGGTTTCCGCCCATCTTGCTCTCTCTCTATATATCAAATGTTCAAGCTCTGCACAGAAGAGACGTACCAAGACAATTGGGTAAAAGCAACTTCGAAGGGTTCCAGAACTCAATGGTTGGATAAGTGACGATGATATACAAGCTAAATTTCTAGACTGCTGGAAGATGATAAGTTTAATACCTCACAGATACTTAGAGGTGAAATTTTTCAGAGAATAAGGATTCAAATTTCAAAGATGGATTAAACATCAAGGGCTGAGAAAGTTTGTGGAAATGTCTGACCCTTGGTATCCTAATCTGGTTAAAGTTTTCTACTACAATCTAAGGGTTGAAGGCGACATACTCTGCTCCAGGGTTAAGGGAGTGAATGTGAAACTAACTGAAGAAATTTGGACAAATCTTGCAGGGCTAAATTGTGAGGAAACATGTAGGCTTCGTTTTACACCAAGAGGGGGGGTGAATTGGTGTTAGTTCAAAAACAAAATCTTTTCGCAATCTTGAGATGAAAATGCAAAGCTTTTGATCTTTCCTTGAAATGCAAGTAATGAAAATTCAATGTAGCGGAAAAATGCAGTTGACTGTTAAACAAATAAAGTCGACTGGAAATAAAGAGTGCAGGGATAGAGAAAATCCAACACGAGTTTTTATACTGGTTCGGCCAACAATGCCTACATCCAGTGTCCTTCCAACCCAGGAAGCAAATGCACTATAATGGTTGCGGTTTTTACAACAAGGAATTTATATAAGCACCACACAAAAATATAAATCTCCTCTCTAACCCAAAACAAAAATATAGCTGCACACAAAAACCAGAATTGTAGCAAGAAGCCCCTCTTCTGCAATCTGCACCCACGTCGAACATCCTCAACGTGTAACCAGCACTCTTCACAGGATGCCAAGCCTATCACAGCAGACTTCACAGGTTGCCAAGCCTTCGATCAAATGCAGCAGTCTTCACAGGATGCCAAGCCATCAAGATTAAACCAGAAGCACCTTCTTTGTGCAGATATTGATCAAGGAGTTTGCACAATTGACTCCTCCCTTTGAATCTCTCTCAAGAAAGATCACCAACGTCTTCTTGGAGAATGCTTAGAGTGATAACGGTTGAAAAACCGTTATTTTCATGTGCTATTTTAGACCAAATCACTCCCTTTACTGCTTAGAATGAGCTTCAAATCAAACAAAACTCAATAAATGAGTCAGTCGAGAGTCAAAAGCTGTTTTTAGCGATATTATGCTTATTTTGCATTGTTTTGCAGCAATTTTGATGGAAGAGAAGAATGGAGGTGAAAAGGAAGGCCTTAGACTCAAGATAGAGGAAGAAAATCAAGAAAAGAAGAGTCTTGAAACCGCCCAGTGACAGAATTGCATCGCTAGGTGGCTAAATGCGAGGAGTTGGCACCAAGGCAGCAACGCCTAGTGGTTTTGCGATAAGAGGCAAACCGTCGGGCAGTGGACCCCTGATGAATCAATATTTTATACCATTAACTTAGTTTCTTGCGCCGAATTGTGTTGATGATTTGCGCTTAATTCTTAGTTATTGTGTCATTTTCACCGTTTGGGCTTAATTAGACCACTAATTCATATTTTAATTAATTTGAATTATTTGAGCTTAATTATTCCAATTTTCATTTTCAGGGAAATTTTGGAATTACACTCGAAGACTTTTGGAAGAGCACAAGCAATTCAAGAATTTCTACAAATTAATTTTAGATGTAGTCAAATTTTAATTTAGTAGATTAGAATTTTTAAAATTAATTTTTGTATTTTTGGACCAATATTTGGTAGTGTTAGACTAGGCCCAATTGTAGAAGGAGACACATGGCATTAGGGTTTCCTTAGGGTGGACCCCACACTCTCATTTTGTAACACTTGGCTTCTTAGTGTGTAGTAGCCGTCATTTTGAAGGGGGGAGAATTCTGTGCTGGAACATTGTCTTGGTGCTGGAACGTTGTCTTGGGGCTGGAAAGTGCACTCTCTCAGGAGATTCCAGATTTCCTTGGCTGGAAACATTTTCTTGAGAGAGCTTGGAATCATGTTAATGTTCTTTGATTTTGGATGAATTGTTTGGAGTGTTGCCAGCTGTTGTCACGTCTTTAGAGTAGATGTAATTTTATTAGTTTCTTGCTTTTACTTTTGCTAAAAAAATGGAACAGCCGTCACTTACTTGGACCATTTTTCATTCTCGGCAGATTCAACTGCAGCATTGCTTTTCTTTAATACAAGTGACATTTTCTTTCTTTTGAATGGATGTGTGTACGTTGTTTAAGAGGATGAAAGTTGGAAGGATTATCTTTCTTTTCTTCTTGAAAGCAACATTTCTCTTCTTTTTCTTCTAATTTTGCTGCAGACGTTGGAATGATGAGAAATGGTTTTATTTATTTTTCATTGAATGCAAAAAGTACAGTGATTATTGCTTGGAAGTTTCTTGAATTGAAGACTGAAGAGTAGTCACATCAAATTTAGCATTTAAAGAGCACTTCTTTTTTTCTTTTAGCAAAAGGTGTTGATTTAATTCGGTATTGCAGTTGTCTTGTCCAGAGAACACGGTTTTGCTTCCTTGATTTTAACATTTGAAAAGCATTTCATTATTTTATTTGATGGGTTTTGTTGGAGATGCAACGTTGGAAAGATGTCACGGCCATACACTTTGAAGGAGTAGCTTTGCTTCTATTTTGAATAAATAAAAATAGTATATTAGGTGATGTGATGGAACGGTTGGTAGATATAAGGTAGAATAGCTTTCATTTAATTTAATTGATTTTGAAATGGTGATTCATTAACTTGGGTGCTGAATCACGCTCATCAAATCTAAATTCCTTGCTTTTAATAGTGTGGTGCAGAGGTGATGTTACGTTGGTAGGTTTTTTTTTAATTAGCATTTCTTTTGATTTCATGGGAGGAAGAAAGCTACGGCCTCTGCACATGTTATATTGGTTTACTTTTCAATTAGAAAGGCACATGGCTGCCACATGATGTTTTTTTTATTTAATTTAGCAACGTAATTTTTAATTGATGCATTTGCTTATTTGTCTGCTGCATTTTACATTTAAATGTTTTAAAGTTGTATTTTAATAGTTTTAATTGTGTTTAGATATTTGTTTGATGCAATGTTAGGATTAGTAATTTCTTTTATTTTAATGTTTTCTATCTTATTCGGTTGTGTTTAATTTCCATGCATTTTAATTAAGTTTAATTCTCGTCTCAACCATTTTCAAAACCCCCCACTTCGTGTTAGACCTAAGACTCGAACCACATTTGGTCCTTGAGAGACGACCTAGGAGTCACTTCCTAGCCCTATACTGCATTCTTAATTTGCAATCAAATTTGTATGGGCCGCGACACCCATCAAATTTTAGCGCCGTTGCTGGGGACCAACGGTTCGATTTTAGGTCTTTTGTTGTGTTAATGTGTGTTGTGTCTTGTCTTGTGTTGTGAGTGTGATGTTTTGTTCTGTGTGTTCGTTTTTTTATGTGTGTTATCATGTGTGTTGCATATAGGTAGCTTTAGTTGCATATTTTCATAGCATTCTTCTACCTATTTTGGTTATGTGGATACTGTTTCTTCTGCCTGTGCCTATGACTATGATTCTCCTCCTGCATCTAACTCTGATATTGCTTCTCATGCATATTCTGCTGATTTTTATGTTGAGAACAATATGACTCATCCTTCCATTCTTGAGAGTGCTCTTTGGGAGCCAGTTCCACTTGATGAGGTTGATGTTCATTCTGGACTTATAGATTTGCTGCCTAGGTTTCATGGGTTTGCAGGTGAATGCCCACATAGACATTTGGAGGAATTCTACACCATTTGCTCTTCGAAGAAACCTCTTCATGTCCTTGATGATCACATGTTTTTAAGGGCATTTCCGCATTCATTAGAAGAAGCAGCATGGGAGTGGCTTATTCATCTTCCACCAGAATTCAGGGCCAATTGGGAAGATCTTAAGCATTTGTTTTTGGATAGATTCTCCCCTACTCAACATCATTTTGATTCATATAGCAACGATCCTGGGTGGAATGATCCTGACTTGGGATGGTATGCTACTTCACAGCTTCAATATCAAGAACCAACATTCCAGAGTACTTGTATGCCTCCACCTGTCTAGGAGCCACAACAGCTGCAGTCTCATGAGTCTGTCCAAGCAACTCCTCATCCTCACACTACTTCTGAGCCTACATTGAAGGAGTTCTTGAGACAGATGACTGCTCAGAATATGCAATATCAGGAGTTTCAGCAGGAATTTATAGCTTCCTTTCAGAGCTTGAGCAATCAGGTGGGGCAGATGGTCACTCAGCTTATTGAGGAACAGTCTCAAGTTTCAGAGGAATCACCATTTCAGGCTGTTCAGATTCTAGATTATGTTGGTGCCATCCACATAGGAGATGGGGAGCAAAGTCATGAGCTTGCTACTGCGCCATCTACTTTCCCACCCTCTTATGTCCCTACTCTTGCACCTGAGGAGACTGATGAAGATTTGGAGGACCAGGCAGATATGAGCAACACCTTTGAGATAGGTAGACCACTTTCATTTTCCACCACTCTACCAACATTCAGGGAAGTGGAGGTAAACATACCTATGATTGATTTCGTTGTTGATGACTATGTTGTTGATAGGTATGTTGATGTTGATGATATTGATGAGCATGCTTTTGATTTTCACTCTTTGCATGATGAGAAACAACTTTTGCCATCTTATTTGAATGCTTATTCTCCATGCACTGAACATGAATCTGAGCCTATTGTTGATATTGCTTCTAAATTTGAACTTGATTCATGTTCTGAGGGTATATCTGAGGTTCAGCCTCTTACACTGGGATTGGGTGTTATACCTCTGCATGTTATTTCTGTGGAACCACATTGCACTAACCATGTTGCAGGAGGTACATATGGATTTGATCAACATACACCTATGGTGGAAGACAAAGGTGCTGACAGTTTAAAGATTAATAGGCACCAGCTGAACCTGCTCATCAACAATCACTGCTTCTTGGATCCAGCTATGGAGGACATCTCCTTGCTTGATCAAATTTGGAGGATGAAGCAGTTCTTCCTCAACACTTCTTTGTTGAACTCTATGGTGGAAGACCCATCCCTGAAAGTCCAAAATTGGCAACTGCCACCATGATCAGGGGAGTTTCCTTTTCCCTTCTCCTCCCTTTCCATACTTGTATTGCATTTGTCCTTGATTTGTTGAGTGTTTTGGAATTCTTATCTGATGCTTATGACACAATGAGGACACTGTGTAGTTTAAGTGTGGTCTATTGGGGGAGACTCTAATCTGTCTTTGATTAGTTTATGTTTTCCGTGTTAAATTTTTTTGTTTTCTAGGTAGTTTTTATGTGTCCTTTTATTAGGGGAGACTCTGATCTGCCTTTGATTAGTTTATGTTTTCCGTGTTAAATTTTTTGTTTTCTAGGTAGTTTTTATTGTGTCTTTTGTACAGTTTTGCATGTTTCTCTTGATTTCTGGACTTGGTTTAGGTTGTTGACTTGTCTTTCACTTCATTGATACTCTGATTTGTTGGATTCCTTGCTCTTCTTTACTTGGGAATATGATTATGATGTTTGAGAGGTTGATTTGATTGTGACAGAATTACCCTTTGTGAGATTTGAGCCACTTTATATTCTTTCCTATGTGTGATATGTCTCTTGATTGCTTGCACATATGCCTTGGCTTCACTCTTTTTGATGATTCTTGATGGATGTGCATGTTTGAAAGTGATAAAGGCAGTTTTGTTGTTGAGCCTCTCTAGCCAGATGAGCCTACCTTGTTTTGATCCTTTGAAAACCCCTTTTGAGCCTATACTTTCCTCATTTCTTTGTTTGAATCTCATACACTAGCCCTAAGTGAAAAACCATTATTACCTTAACCTTAGGGAATTTTGGAGCTTTGGAATTGTTTTGGGAATAAGTGCGGTCTCTTGGGAGATTGAGAAAAATTGGCTAGTTGGTTCCTCTTCTTGTTTTGTTTTTTTTGTAAATATGTTGTATATCTTGTCTCAAATAGTTGTGTTCTGAA
This sequence comes from Vigna mungo, assembly GCA_036885675.1. Lineage (NCBI taxonomy): Eukaryota > Viridiplantae > Streptophyta > Magnoliopsida > Fabales > Fabaceae > Vigna > Vigna mungo. The sequence goes on from CP144700.1 coordinate 35,258,759, forward strand.
AAGAGAGAAAAGAAAAGAGACAAGATGAAAAAAATTGAGAAAAATGAGAAAAATATAAAAAAATGTGTGAATAATGGAGTCAAGAAGAGGATTGAATTAGAGGTTTTGGGTGTGTTTGAATGTGCTTACACTTGTTCCCCATTGCTCCTCTATTTCCCTTTGGTTTGTAGCTTCTTATCCATATTTATCCTCCCTTGTCCTTGACCCCATTACATCCATAAAAGACCTTTTGATTTGAACATGCATATGTGTTTGAGTGTTGACATTAGAGGCTTGCCAAGACTGTTTGTTGCTTGCTTTCTTGAGTACATTGAGTTGAATTGTTTACCTTATACACTTGAGAGAAACACTGATAGTGTGCATCTGTGAGGTTCTGTGCTTTTGATTCATCTCTTGAACTGATTGATTGTTTCCCATGCACTGAACTGCTTGGATGATTATGTGAGTATCTGCTTTCATTGACTCTGTGTGGGATTCTGCCTATGCCTTTCACTGTCCAGATTTTGTGAGAACTGTGCAACTTTGTGTCTGTCTGTTGAGTCTGTGTCTCTTCCTGATGTCCTCGGTATTGTTCCCTGTTCTGCGTCTTGATTTTGCCCAGGAGTGCAAAAAACTAAATGTGGTCTATTTTGGTGAATCAATATTTTATACCATTAACTTAATTTCTTGCACCGAATTGTGTTGATGATTTGTGCTTAATTCTTAGTTATTGTGTCATTTTCACCATTTGGGCTTAATTAGACCACTAATTCATATTTTAATTAATTTGAATTAATTGAGCTTAATTATTCCTATTTTCATTTTGAGGGAAATTTTGGAATTACACTGGAAGACTTTTAGAAGAGCACAAGCAATTGAAGAATTTCTACAAATTAATTTTAGATGTAGTCAAATTTTAATTTAGTAAATTGGGCTTTTTAAAATTAATTTTTGTATTTTTGGACCAATTTTTGGTAGTGTTAGACTAGGCCCAATTGTAGAAGAAGACACATGACATTAGGGTTTCCTTAGGGTGGACCCCACCCTCTCATTTTGTAACACTTGGCTTCTTAGTGTGTAGTAGCCGTCATTTTGAAGGGGAGAGAATTCTGTGCTGGAACATTGTCTTGGTGCTGGAACGATGTCTTGGGGCTGGAAAGTGCACTCTCTCCGAACATTCCAGATTTCCTTGGCTAGAAACATTTTCTTGAGAGAGCTTGGAATCATGTTAGTGTTGTCAGCTGCTGTCACGTCTTTAGAGTAGATCTAATTTTATTAGTTTCTTCCTTTTATCTTTGCTAAAAAAATGGAACAACCGTCACTTACTTGGACCATTTTTCATTCTCGGCAGATTCAAGTTATTGCTGCAGCATTGCTTTTCTTTAATGGAAGTGACATTTTCTTTCTATTGAATGGATGTGTGTACGTTGTTTAAGAGGATGAAAGTTGGAAGCATTATCTTTCTTTTCTTCTAGAAAGCAACATTTCTCTTTTTTTTTCTTTTAATTTGGCTGCAGACGTTGGAATGATGAGAAATGGTTTTATTTTTTTTTCATTGAATGCAAAAAGTACAGTGATTATTGCTTGGAAGTTTCTTGAATTGAAGAATGAAGAGTAGTCACATCAAATTTAGCATTTAAAGAGCACTTCTTTTTTTTCTTTTAGCAAAAGGTATTGATTTAGTTAGGTATTGCAGTTGTCTTGTCCAGAGAACACGGTTTTACTTCCTTGATTTTAACATTTGAAGAGCATTTCATTATTTTATTTGATGGGTTTTGTTGGAGATGCAGCGTTGGAAAGATGTCACGGCCATACACTTTGAAGGAGTAGCTTTGCTTCTATTTTGAATAAATAAAAATAGTATATTAGGTGATGTGATGGAACGATTGGTAGATATAGGGTAGAATAGCTTTCATTTAATTTAATTGATTTTGAAATGGTGATTCATTAACTTGGGTGCTGAATCACGCTCATCAAATCTAAATTCCTTGCTTTTAATAGCGTGGTGCAGAGATGCTGTTATGTTGGTAGGTTTTTTTTTAATTAGCATTTCTTTTGATTTCATGGGAGGAAGAAAGCTACGGCCTGCACATGTTATATTGGTTTACTTTTCAATTAGAAAGGCACATGGCTGCCACATGATGTTTTTTTTTTTATTTAATTTAGCAACTTAATTTTTAATTGATGCATTTGTTTATTTGTCTGCTGCATTTTACATTTAAATGTTTTAGAGTTGTATTTTAATAGTTTTAATTGTGTTTAGATATTTGTATGATGAAATGTTAGGATTAGTAATTTCTTTTATTTTAATGTTTTCTATCTTATTCGGTTGTGTTTAATTTCCATGCATTTTAATTAAGTTTAATTCTCGTCTCAAACATTTTCAAACCCCCCCCCCACTTCGTGTTAGACCTAAGACTCGAACCACATTTGGTCCTTGAGAGAGGACCTAGGAGTCACTTCCTAGCCCTATACTGCATTCTTAATTTGCAATCAAATTTGTATGGGTCGCGACACCCATCACCCCTGACGCTGGGCGGTTTTGCGACAAAGAGGCAAACCGTCGGGCAGCATAAGTGTGACGCCGGGCGGTTGCCTGTTGGGCTCGGGCCTGTTTTCTGTTGCGCTCTTCAGCTATAAATAGCCCTAGTTCGATTTCATTCTCATTCTTTTGACAAGAAGAGGGCGGTCAGACCTACTTTTCACTCTCTGGAGAAGATCTCTTGGATTCTTAGGCTCCTTTTCATCTTTTTTAGGGTTTGCTTTCCATATCTTCCATTATTTTCATCTTGGTGCACCATGACAATGGTGAACTAAACCCTTTTGTTGTTGGGGGAACAATGTAATCTTTTGATACTCTCTTTTATTGAAACTCTTGTTTGAATTATAAGATTTTCATATGCATTTATTATCAATTGTTGGATTCTCATACTGTGCTTAAAGCTTTTATCGTTTAACTCATTCGGTAACTGATATTTGCCTTTATTGATACGGGGACGTACAATAATGTCACGAAATGGTTAGAATTTCCTTGATTAAGCAATACCACCTAGGGATGGGGGTTAGGACGACCAATTGTATTTGCTTCTATTTGTAATGCGTTGCTAGTTGCTAGGGGAGGCTAGGGATAGCAAGCTGGTAATTAGTAATAGGCCCTTGTCGCCGAGGGATCGGGTTAAGGGGAGGCCAAGAAAGTTTGCATGCAATTACATAATAAGGCAATTTAAACAAGACGAGTAAATAAGAGAGAGCGATTAGGTGAAATTGTAAACCCCCAACAACTCTATTTATTCATACTCTTTTCTCGTCAATTGAATCACTCATTGCATGTTTATTTTTTCTGTCTTTGCATTCACCACAACAATTAAATTTTCTTTCACAAGTCTTATGATTTTAATTCATACAAACAATAAGGCCTTTCGAGTCTCATAGGAAGAACGATAATGGGTTTTACCATTTTTATTACTTGATACGATATGGTACACTTGCCATTCCGTTAACATAGAGCTTCCAAAATAGAGAATTCAATCTGAAACAGGAAAATGAAAATGTCAGATCACAAAAGTCTTACAGAACAATTTGCGTTCTGTTAATATATAGTTTTTTGTTATATCAGATTGCATCTCAGTCGAATAGCCTACTAATTCAGTCAATTGTATTAAAATAGTTATAACAGACAGTCAACACAAAGGCTCCTCAGTCAACCAAATCATTACACATTTAAGACTGTTGACCAGGTCAGTCAATCTTAACTAACTTTTGACAAATATAGTCATTGGAGCGTGTAGGCTTAACAGAATTCCAAATAGAACAGTAATACAGTCGAATGTGTGCTCCACACTATCGACTGACTCATGACAAATCACTTTGAAATTCTTTTCAACTCAAAATCTCACACAACACAGGTTCACAAAATCTGTACAAAGATTTTAGCATAGTCGAATCCAATATAAGTGTATTCGACCGAACTAGAACTTTGGCACAACAGGTATAAGTTCATAAGGGTGCTTGTGATCTTTTCTTTCTGAAATGTGCAGTAATCAAAAACATTTTATGTCACATTTCAATACAAACATGTTCCACAAATATAACACATCAATCAATCATAGGAACATACATTGCAATTCAACACAACATTTTCGACAGATATGTCAAACAATTCAGAAGAAGAACATGTATAACTGGAACATATGTACTGTTATTAAGCACTGTGTTGTCATAATCAAAAACCAGTTTGATATAGAGTTTGTGTTGTCAACAATCTCAACAATCTCCCCCTTTTTTTATGATGCACAACCATGATTAATAACTCAACCATGTTTGTAGAAATCAACACATGATAGAGTAATGGCATATATCAGAAACAATCAATCAGTTCAATTACTCTACATATACAGCAAAAATATCAAGCAGATAAGGTATGAGATAGCTAATTCTCCCCCTTTCAAAAAGTATTTATGCATGCTCTCATACTCACATATATATCTCTCCCCCTTTGTGCATTAACAAAAAAGGAATGCTTCAGATATTTATGCATATTTGAAAACATAGAGATGCATCAGAAAGTAATGCAGTTTGTAAAACACAATGATGCTCTCAAAATCACAAGTTCATCACAAAAAAGTAGTATTAACTCCCCTTGAAATGTAGGTTTGTGATGAAACAATGTGTAAATCAGTAATACTCCCCCTATCATTATGCATGAGTTTCAAAATCAATTTAAGTGCATAATACAGAATATCACAGATTAAACAACAATTTACGCACAAATTTGTATCATAGTCAAAATATCAAACCACATATATATGCAATGATACAAACATCAACAATCTCACAATATTATCTCAATTCAGATATGGAAACAGATAAGAGCAGAGATAATAGCAGATTAATCATGATTTAAGCAATCGGTAAGAATAGAACCAGATTTCCAGAAATGGAATTGTTAACCCATTTAGACGCAGTCGAATGCATTGCTTCTGCACATGTTGAATTCCAATTTTAGATTTCCAAAGCAATGTCCTTCCTGCAAAACCTTTCAACAACCTTTTCTAGATCAAGCATAATGGTTAAGCAAGAATTAAATCATATTATAACAAAACTTAATATGTAAAGATGCATGACAAATTAAGCATAGTTGACTTCAAACAGAGCATAGTCGAATCAATCAATCAGTATATCAGATATCATCCAAACAGTTTAAGTAATTGGATTGATTCAAAAGACTAATTTCATTTCCTTGAATTAAAATATATGACATTGGTGGTATAGGAACAAGGAAATCAAAACAACAAAACAAAGAAAGCAACAAAAAATGGCATTGTATGCCATTTATCCAAAGATTTCTAGTTTTTCTTTTTCTTTTTTATTACAAAGTTCCTAAGTATCATGTTACTGTCATCAGAACCACTGTCTTCATGTTCACTCTTCTTGCTTTCATTTGATTCATCAGAATTACTTTCATCATCAGTTTCAGAATTATCTAGATGTCCATCATAACTTTGTGTTGCTTTATGCTCTTTCAAAAGGTTTATCACCATTTTCAACCCATTCAGCATGATTCTCTAAACACGGATTTTGCCCTATAGTTGTTGTTGAGGATAGATTCCAGTTCCTTTTCTTCACTTGGAATCTCAGTTTTGTATGTCCATCCCTCATCAGTTTTTGTCATTTGCATAAGATGCAATGTAGTCTTGTCAATCATAGTGAACAAGGTTTACTTGACTCACTGACACAGTCTACTCCATAGTGAACAAGAACCTTTGGTATAAAAGCGCAATATGGGAAAACTTTGCAGATTCCAGTTTAGTAACTTTTATCATGTTGTCGGATATAGAAACAGGCCAGTTGACTTGAATGTTTTCCTTTAATGCTTTCAACAAAAGCAAATCCTCAGTAGTAGCCTGTGCATGATTGCCTCCTCTTGGCATTAGAATCCATGAGATGACTAGTATAGCAAGTCAATCATCCACTTTCATTCCTCATGTTTTGTAACTGGAGTAATCTTTGACTTCATCAGGATTTCTCAGTGTGTTTATTTACTCAGTAAACTTGTGAAATCCTTCAATTCCCAAGTGGCAAGATGCCCCTTCATACTTTATGTTGAAATAACTAGGAAACATTAAATATTTTTTAGGTATTGAAGTAGCTAGATTAAAACATGGTATTTTCCTATGCCCAAGAAAATATATTATTGACTTACTATCAGAAACTAGGCTGCTTGGGAGTAAACCAATTGATACACCAATTGAACAAAATCATAAACCCTTTCAATGCTCAAATTTAGCAAGCATAAACAGAAGAAGATACCAAAGGCTGGTAGGAAAATTAATTTATTTGTCCCATACACGTTTAAATATTACTTATGCAGTTAATGTTGTTAGTCAATTTGTGCATGACCCACGAAAGCTTCATATGGATGTTGTTGAGAGGATTTTGAGATATTTGAAGTCCACTCCTGGAAAAGGAATTTTGTTCTCAAATCATGAAAACTTAAAGGTAAACGGGCACACTAATGTAGATTGGGCAAGTTCGAAAGATGATAGAAGATCTACCTCTGGATACTTTACTTTTGTAGAAAAAAATCTTGTAACTTGGAGGAGTAAAAAACAGCCTGTAGTAGAAAAATCTAGTTCTGAAGCAGAATTCAAAGGCATGAAACTAGGTGTATGTGCACTTTATGGATTAAAAATGTGATATCATATTTGGGCTTTAAACCAAATGAAGCCATGAGTTTGTACTGTGACAATATGTCGGCTATAGAAATTGCTCACAATCTTGTGCAACATGATGGAACAAAGCGTGTGGAGATTGATAGACATTTCGTCAAAGAAAAGCTTGAAGATGGAATAATTTCCTTTCCTTTTGTAAGATCAGAATTGCAGTTGGTTGATATTCTCACCAAAGGAATGTCAAACAGATTGTTTAATGAGTCTCTATTCAAGTTGGGAATGTGTGATATTCATGCACCAACTTGAGTGGGGTTGTTAAGATATGTCAAATATTCTATTAGTAAATATTAGGTAATCAAATATTGTATTGGCTATAATTTAGGCATTATTATAATTTGTGCATATTTGTGCAGTTGTCATTCTTTTCATAGATGAGGAATTATAAGACCATTGTATGTATGTATATGTTACTCTACTCTTTGAAATAATACATCACACTATTAAAAAATCACATTTTTAACTCGCACATTACACTTCGGTTTTTCTGAAACCGAAGCATATCAAGACACGGTGCCAATCTCGTAATTATTAAAACACTATATGCCTCGGTTGTTAGGTAATCGATGTCAAAAGAGAATACTGCTTCGATTGCTAGAGTGAACCGAGGCATAAACTTCATGTGGCAAAGAAACTGTCTCGATTGGCAGATAGACCTAGACATATAAGCCTTTCTAACTTGGACTGTGAGACTTTACAGCCAGAAAACCTAACCTCTGAGGAAACTTTTCCCCAAAATCCTAGCACCTCTCCTCTTCTCCTTTTTCTCAAAGATGTGTGATGGCGGTAAGAGTGTGCAAAGGTGCGGTGAGAGAGTAGCGACGGTGCTGCGGTGGCGGAAACTCTTTTCTCATGGAGTGGCGAGGACGCGGCGGCGGCGTAGTGGCGGTTAGGCGCTGGATCGCTAGGAAAGAAGAGAGAGAAAGAAAGGGAGCATCTTGATGGCAACATTGGAGTGGTTGAAGCGTCCCTAGTAAACATTGCTCCAATCTCCGCTTGACTTCAACCTCAGCCGCTCAGAGAAGTTGTCGGTGGCCAACCTTAGCACGTCACTCTTCCTCCCTCTGCAAATTCCGACCATCCTCACAATAGAGACACACTCAACAGACAACAACAACGTATGGGTTGGGCCATAGCTCTACATGGCGGCACCGGTGACATCCCTCTTTCGCTACCACCGGAGTACCGTCGGCCACGAAAGGAAGCCCTCCGCCACTGCCTCCAAATCTGCGTCGAAGCTCTGAAAGCCAAATTGCCTCCTCTCGACGTGGTTGAGTGCGTCATATGTATCATAATAATCATCTCACAATTACGTATTATATATTTATATATGGCGATTTCTTGATTCGTTTTTTGTTTTAGAGCGTGTTTAGGTTCGGGAGTTGGAGAACATTTTGCAGTTCAATGCGGGGAAGGCATCAGTGCTCACTTCCAAAGGCACCGTCGAAATGGAAGCTTCAATCATGGATGACACCACTGATAACTGTTGAAAAACAGTTATTTTCATGCTTCATTTGAGATCAAAATACACCTGATGAGTTGATATTTTCTTGACTCCTCCCTTTGAATCTCTCTCAAGAAAGATCACCAACGTCTTCTTAGAGAATTCTTGAAGCTTCCAAAATAGAGAATTCAATCAGAAATCTCAAGGAAACCACTTTTTAGATCTGTGCTCAATTATCAGTTTGTGTCAGTGTTTTGATTTTATTCATCCTTATTCACCACAACGTTTTCACAAACCCCCCCCCTTCGTGTTTGACTAAATTTCTGAACCACAAAATTGGTCCTTGAGAGACGACCTAGGAGTCACTTCCTAGTTATACTGCATGTCTAAATTGCACATTAAATTTGTGTGGGTTGCGACACCCATCAACACCCTTTAAGGCTTAGAATGAGCTTAGAATAAAGCAAAACACGTAAGTTGAGTCGGTTGAGAGTCAAAAGCTGTTTTTAGAGATATTATGCTTGTTTTGCATTGTTTTGCAGCGTTTTTGATGAAAATGAAGAATGAGAATGAAGATGGAAGGTCTTAGACTCAAGAAAGAAGAAAAAACATGAAGAAAGGAAGAGTCTAGGAACCGCCCAGCGCCAAAATCTAACGTTGGGCGGCCAAATACGAGGAGAAGCCACTGTCTGGCGCCTAGGCGGTGCAGCCAGACAATTTTGTGGTATGAGGCAAACCGGAGGGCGGTACAACTTACCGCTGGGCAGTGGCACGATTATGGGGAAACCACCGAGCGCCAAAGTGCGACACCGAGCGGTTGTCTGCTGGGCTTGGGCCTAAATTCTATGACGCTCCTCAGCTATAAATAGCCCTAGTGCAACTTCAGATGTATTCATTTGACAAAAAGATGCGGTCAGACCTAGTTTTCACTCCTTGGAGAAGATCTCTTGGATGCTTAGGCTCCTTTTTCTCCAATCTATGGTTTGTTTTTCCATTCCTCCATTATTTTTCATCTAGTTTCACCATGACAATGGTGAACTAAACCCTTTTGTTGTTGGGGAACAATGTACTCTTTTGAAACTCTCTTTTATTGAAACTCTTATTTATTCATATGTTTGTCGTATGCTTTGATTATCAATTATTGGGTTTCTCACCTGCTCTTAATGCTTTTATCGTTTAACTCATTCGATAATTGTTGTTTGTCTTTATTGATACGGGAACGTACGGTACTATCATGAACTGGTGGGAAATTCCTTGATTAAGCAATACCACCTAGGGATAGGGGGTAGGATGATCAATTGTTTTCGCTTCCGTTTATAATGCATTATTAATTACTAGGGGAGGCTAGGGATAGCAAGCCAATAATTAGTAATAGGCTATTTTTGCTGAGGGATCACTATGAATTGCGAAGCTGTTTCTGGCCTCACTACAGTTCTCAACACCGTCTCTCTCACTCGATTGGTCAATTAATAACGGTTGAAAAACCGTTATTTTCATATGCTAATTTGGAATAAATGACGCCCTTTATTGCTTAGAATGAGCTTGAAATCTAACAAAAGTCAATAAATGAGTCAGTCGACAGTCAAAAGCTGTTTTTAGCGATTTTATGCTTGTTTTGCATTGTTTTGCAGCAAAATTGACAGAAGTGAAGATTGGGAATAAAGATGAAGGTCATAGACTCAAGAAAAGCGAGAAAATCAAAGAAAAGAAGAGTCTAGGCACCGCCCGGCGGTAGACCCCTGGCGCCGGGCGGTTTTGCGACACGAGGGAAACCGCCGGGCGGTAGACCCCTACCGCCAGGCGGTGGTGCGATTCAAGGTCCACCGCCGGGCAGCAAAGTGTGACGTCGGGCGGTGGTCAGCTGGGCTTGGGCCTATTTTTCTGCTGCGTTTCTCACCTATAAATAGCCCTGTTACAAATTCCAATTCATTCTTTTGACAGAGGATGGCGGCCAGACCTACTTTGCACTCTTTGGAGAGGATCTCTTGGATGCTTAGGCTCCTTTTCATCTTTTCTAGGGTTTGCTTTCCATATCTTCCATTATTTTCATCTTGGTTCACCATGACTATGGAAACCCTTTTTTTTGTTGGGGGAACAATGTAATCTTTTGATACTCTCGTTTATTGAAACTCTTGTTTGAATTATATGTTTTTCATATGCGTTTGTTATCAGTTGTTGGATTCTCATATTGTGCTTAATGCTTTTATCATTTAACTCATTCGGTAATTGATCTTTGACTTTATTGATACGGGGACGTACAGTAATGGCACGAACTGGTGAGATTTTCCTTGGTTAAGCAATACCATCTAGGGATAGGGGAGTAGGACGACCAATTGTATTTGCTTCTATTTGTAATACGTTGCTAGTTGCTAGGGGAGGCTAGGGATAGCAAGCCAGTAATTAGTAATAGGCCCTTTTAGCCGAGGGATCGGGTTAAGGGGAGGCCAAGAAAGTTTGCATGCAATTAGATAATAAAGCTTTTTACACAAGAGGAGTAAATAAAAGAGAGAGGATTAGATGAAATTATAAACGCCCAACAACTCCATTCATCCATTGTTTGAATCTTGTCAATTGAATCACACATTGCATATTTATTTTCTGTCATTGCATCCACCACAAATATTGATTTTTCTCCGCAAGTCTTACGATTTGGATTCATGCGAACGATAAGGCCTTTCGAGTCTCATGGGAAGAACGATAATGAGTTTTACCATTTTTATTACTTGATACGATTTGGTACACTTGTCAATCCGCTAACATCGATGGAGCTGAGGAATTTGCAAGATAACAAGTTACTCTCCATTGAAGCCATTTTATCACAGCAGAAAACATTGAAAGGCTTGCGAGTTTCTTCTGTGGGTCGCCTTTGGTAAGAGGTTGACGCGTTCGTCGTGAAGACAACGGGGTTAAGTGGATATGTGTTTATGTTGATACTAGTCTTGTGGACATGTTTGGGAAGTGTGGGGCTTTGGAGGATGCGGAGAGGGTGTTTGATGGAATGGTTGAGAGAAATAATCATAGGTTTTGTCATAGGTTCTGTTTTTTCCAGCACTATCATAAGTTCTGTTTATAAACATTCATATATTTTTTTCCTTCTTTTTTCTACACAATCAGAGGTTCTGTTTTTATGTACTTTATTTGTTAAGTTTGTGGATTCATACTTTCCATTGAATAATGAGAATTCAACAACAAGTTTCATGTGTGGACGGTTTTCCTTTTCACTATGTTATCTTCATATTCCAGTTGTCAATGGTAAGGAGCTTCTTTCTTGCTATGTTTGATTAAGAATTGTAGACTCGGTTGAGATTAAAAAGAGAAGGAAAAGAGAAAGCAAAAGTGCATAGAAAAATAGAATATAATGAGGAAACAATCTCAATTGAGATTAAGAAAATGAAAAACACTTTACTACCTCGGTTGTCTGTAAACCGAGGCATAATCTGAATCATTTTGACTCGATTCAGAACCGAGGCAAAAAGCTTACCCTTTTTACCTCATCTGTATATGTCTCGGTTACGGAACCACTGTCTATAAGCAAAAATAACCTCTTTTGTTTCCCTTTACTGCACTAGTGTCAAAATTATTCTTTAAACCATTTTATAGGATCAAACCCATCTTGGTCTTGATCCTAACCCACTTTAAAAGGGTTTTAGGAGCTCTGTCTTCTTTTTGGCCTTCTGATTTGAGACCCCCCTAAAAGGAAGACTTATTCAAGGATAAGTAAGACTAGGTCATGGGGTATGGGTCATATTAACAGCTCTTGATAACCTGTTTGAAAGTTAAAGGTGAGTTTAAGTCTTATTTTGAATGTATATAAAAAATAAATAAAAACTCATAAATTCATTGTTTATTGTTTTTTTTAAAGTGATATAAATACCATATGTATGTTGGATTGAATTCTTATTTATGTTTTCTTAAGGATTTCTCTCCCTAAACAATTCATCACACAACAACTCATTCTTTTATCCAAATGAGATTGAATTCATTAAAACAAAATCTTGATTTGAATCTTATAAATGTAAAAGAATTAAGTTTACAAAACCTTATTTCATTCTAAAATATGACAAAGAAAATATGGTTATTAATTTGGTGAAATAAGTGAGATTGCTAAAATATGGAGGATTTGTATAATATGAGTATTTATTAAGTAATGGTAGGATAACACACATTTATATTTATTTAATATATATTATAAAGATAAAATATCATAAAAAATATAGGTAAAAATAGATAAATAAAAAATAAAAATGAATAATGTCAAATGAATGTAAAAAAAATTGTATATATCAAGTATTTATATAACACTAGTGCAGAAAGGGCTTTAGACGTCAGTTATTTTGGGTTTTTAACGTCACTTCTAGAACCGATGTCTTTACGGGTGACGTTAATGGGACGTCGATTTTTTGCAGGTGCGACGTTGAGATAGACATCAGTTCAATTCAAAGAACAACGTTTATAAAGACATCAGACATTGCACTAACCGACGTCTAAGGTCACCTTATACGTCGGTCTGTAACACTTTGGACGTCTATAAAATCGTCAAACATTGCATTAACTGACATCTATGAGCACTATAGACGTCGGTTTGTACATTAATCGACGTCTATGAAGTGATCGTTGTGGTTTAGTGCGGTTTTTGTCGTGTCTTGGGGTAGGGTAGTAGCACCTCCTTCCTTTGCTAGTTTCTTCATAAGAAAAATTTGCGTTTTTTTTTTATTTCTCATGGCATTTCAACCCAAAGACGAACCTGGGTCGTTGCCTAGGTCCATTCCGACCACCAACGAAAAAGAATACGGTGAGAATACAGTGTATTCTCACCATATACTTTTTCGTTGGCGGTCGGAATGGACATAGGCAATAATCCAAGTTCGTCTTTGGGTTGAAATGCCATAAGAAATCCAAAAAACGCAAGTTTTCCTTACGAGGAAACTAGCAAAGGGAGAAGGTGCACTACGCTACACAAAGACACAACAAAAAACTGCACCAAAACACAACCAAAACTCATTTTAATTGGTTCAAAGGAGAGATAATACATCAAAGATTATTTTAATCGGAGTAAAAAATAACTTTCAATAGTTAAAAGGAGAGGAAACTTACCTGGAAATGCATAGCAGCGGAGAGAAAATGCAAAGACGATTAAAGTGTTGGTTTGCAAACCGCTGGTTTGCAGGATTATTTAACAAGAAATTAGACGTCTGTTGTACACAAAACCGACGTCTATAATCACATATATGATAACGGTTGAAAAACCGTTATTTTCATACTTAATTTTCATATCAAATGTACCCTTGTTGACTTAGAAACTTGCTTTAACTCATGATTTTGCTTTAGTTTTGTGAATAAAAGAGTTGAGGACATGTTTTATTATTTTATCATTAAATTCCCTTGATTTTGTAGGTTTTTGGAATGAATTGAAATAAATGTTGAAGTATCAAATGGTTGGAGTACAGAAAAGTCAAACATAGTGCAAAAAAGTCAATCAATCAACCAGAAAAGTCAACCAGTCAACCAGAATGTTGAAAAGTTGACCAGAGTGCTGAAAAGTCAACCAGAATCCAAAAAAAGTCAATAGAACGTGATTTGATATATTTTGTGCGATTTTTATGATCTGTTTGGGCTTGGACCTGTTTTTTGTTATTTTTAAGTCCTATTTAAAGGCCAGAACATCTTAGGGTTTGTATCTTTTGATGGCTTAGGCACAGAAACACACTTTTCACCCCTTTGGGGTAGATTTGGAGATGGTGACAATTCTCTTTTTCACATCTTTAGGGTTTCTATCTCCATTCTTTCATTCCATTCACCTAGTTTCTCCATGACGATGGGGAACTAAACCTTATTTGTTGCTGGGGAAAGATGTAACCTCTAAACTCTCTTATATCAAAATCCTTATTTTATTTCATATGTTTGTCATATACTTGGTTTATCAATTGTTGGATTCTCATCTATGCTTAATGTTTTTATCATTTAACTCATTTGGTAAAAGTTGTTTGTCTTTATTGATACAGGAACGTACGGTAATGTCATGAACTGGTGGGAAATTCCTTGATTATGCTAATACCACCTAGGGATAGGGGTAGGACGATCAATTGTATTTTGCTTCTGTTCGTTATGCATTATTAGTTACTAGGGGAGGCTAGGGATAGTAAGCCGATAATTAATAGTAGGCTCTTTTCACCAAGGAATTGGGTTAAGGGTAGACTAAGAAAGTTTGCATGGCAATTGGATAAACAAGTGAATTAAATAAGAAGAGTAGATATATGAGAGTGATGGGGGTGAAATCTGAACCCTAGCAAAAAATCCATCTCATTTTACCAACATCATCCATCCACTTTTGTGGTTAACCTCAATTGATCAAATTGCATTCATGTTTATTTTTCTGCACTCTATATTTAAAAATCCCAAAATATTATGTTTATAGTCTTGATTGGTTAAGCAAAAGCACAACAGTTTAGTGCCTTGAGTCTCTTAGGAAAACGATACTTGGACTTACCATTTATTATTACTTGATACGATCTGGTACACTTGCCAGGGGTTTAACAAGTTTTTGGCGCCGTTGTCGGGGACTCGTGGTTTAACTATTCTATGTGTGTGATTCTTAACTGATTAGACTTTGTATCTATCTTTCTTTCTTTCAATCTCTCTATCTTTCTATATTTCTTTCTTTCTATCTTTCTTTCTTATTTTATCTTTCTGATTTTATTTTTCTATTTTTATTAAAAAAAACGAATTAAAAAAAATAATATTTTCTTCTGTTTTTATCTTTTTGTTTTTATTCTTTATCTACCTAAAAAATACGAAAAAAAAAATAATATCCCTTTCTGTTTTTATTTTTCTGTTTTTATCATTCTGTTTTTTCTAAAAAAACGAAAAAAAAGAATTTTTTTCTGTTTTTATTTTTCTATTTTTATCTTTCTGTTTTAAAAAAATAAAAAAATATAAAAATATAAAAATATATCTTTTTCTGTTTTTAGTTTTCTGGTTTTATCTTTCTGTTTTTATTTTTCTATATTTATTTAAAAAAATGATTTTTTTTTTGTTTTTATCTTTCTCTTTTTTTTAAAAGAAAAAAATGAAAATAAAATAAAATAATATCTTTTCCTTATTCTTCTCCTCATTCTTCTCCTCATCTTTCCATCTTTCTATCTTTCTCCTTATTCTCCTCCTCATTCTTC
The DNA here is from genome assembly GCA_036885675.1 of Vigna mungo. Lineage (NCBI taxonomy): Eukaryota > Viridiplantae > Streptophyta > Magnoliopsida > Fabales > Fabaceae > Vigna > Vigna mungo. Next base: position 35,274,079 of record CP144700.1, read on the forward strand.
TCCTTATCTTTCCATCTTACTATCTTTCTATGTATTTTTCTCTTTTCTTTTTATTTTTTTATCATTCTATCTTTATCTTTTCTAAAAAACACAAAAATTAAAATAAAAAAAATATCTTTTACTGTTTTTATTTTTTTTGGGCTAATTCTGTGCTCTAGTGCAGTGTTCTTTAGTGTATGCAAGATAAAAATTTTTGGTACTAGAGCACAAGATCATCAGGAGGCAGATAAGGAAGGAGAATTGGTTCACCAACACCCTGATGTGAAAAGTGATAAACCCAAATATGGCACACCAATGAAATTTCATAATAGGTTATGGGTTGGTGACAAAAAAATTTTTGAGATCGAGAATCCTTAGAGTTGGTGACAAAATTTTTTTTGAGATTTTGTTGGTGTCATGAAGGACGGAAGAACGCCAACATAGAATATCAACACCTACTGATGGGTGTTTGGGCTTTACTGGGTCAAGCTAATGACGTTAAAGAAGCGCTTGCTGGGAGGTAACCCATTTTCTAATCCCGTTTCTGAATTTTTTGTTTCTTTTATTTTATTTTATTTTATTTTATTTTATTTTTGTTTTTTTTAGGTTAAATGCTGCTTCTGATGGCAATGATGATAGCATCTACTGATGGATGCTTCTACAACATCTACTAATGGATGTTAGGTGATTTGACATTTACTGATGGATGCCAATTAAGATAAGAAAGATTAGCATCTACTGATGGATGCTATATGATTAGACATTTACTGATGAATGTCACTAACAGCATTTACTGATGAATGCTACTGGGATAGTATTTACTGAGGGATGCTAGAAGATTTAGGTATCTACTGAAGGATACCAGGAAGGTACACCTACCGATGGGTGATGGTAAGATTTGCACCTACTGATGGGTGCTAGAAAGGTTTGCGTCAGGCTCGTGACGTTAAACAACCGCTACCTGGGAGACCACCCAGTTGATTGATTTATTTTTGCATGTTTTAATTCTTGTTCTAGTCATATATGTCAGTTAAGTGATTGGGAATTGCATAAAAATTAAATTATGAAAGTTGAATTTGAAGGTTTAAAGGGTTAAAATGTTTTAAATAGAAAAAAAAAGGGGTGTAACCGCGCCCACCGCTAGTTGGTGGCGTCGCTGAGGGGTACATGCGTTTGAAAAGATTATTTTATTTTTCTACCCCTTAGGGCTCGCCCAAGCACTCTCTAACAGACCCATAACCTCTATTTCTCTTTCAAACATTCTTTCAAAGATTTCCCAACACTTTTGCTATCATCTCTCTCTTAAAAACCCAATTTTTATCACTTTTTCATCCAAGTTTTGGGTTTTATGAGAGCCCAACTACTTGGGGTTGATTCCTCCACATTCCTTGGAAGAACTTTTGTGTGCTACTAACGTTTAATGAGATTTCTTGTGGTTTTGTGAATTGTACTTGATGCAGGGATGGCCTCCTCGTCAGGAAAGAAGATCAAGACTGTGAGGAACAAGAGCAAGGAATCAGAGTTGGAGCAGCTGAAGCTCTAGCTATGGAGGAAGATGATGAGATAGCATTTACTGATGGATGCTATTTGCACTAGAACATGATTTTCTATCTTTTGTTTTTGTATTTATTTGTTTCTGTTTAGTAGTGTAGGATTGATGAACTTGGTTGGACACTATATCTGATGCAGTGGTTTGATATTGATATTTTTGCATGATGGGTATTGCTTGATGATGCTTTGATATTGATGATGTTGAGATTGCACAATATGCTGATATACAGGTGGTAGTTCACAAGCTGTGTGAGAAGATGCATTGTGATTTTGTGATTGTGATTATGAGGCTAAGCAGGGTATTTGATTGAATGATTGGAATAAGCTTGTGTGAGGTTTTTGAGCTCCAGAGTTCTTATTGATATATTTTCTATCTACTGGAAGCATGAATGATTTTGCTTGATTTTCTACAATTGATTGAATTACATGTATGTGTCATATGATCAAGGCCGTTTGTGAAAAGCCCTTTTCTAGCTAGAAATTTCGTCCCACGTGAAAAAGGAACATTCTATGTTCAACCCTTTTAAAAGTTCAATTTTGGGGTTGTTGGGAGAATTCAAAAAGAAAAGAAAAGTTAGGCATTGAGCTTATGAGTTGAAAAGAAAATGCATGAGAAAAGATGAAATAGAAAAAGAAAAGGCATGAAAAGAAAAGCTCAATGTGAAGAAAAGGGAAAGTTGGGAATGAGTGAGATTGGTAAAAAGAGAGTTTATGCTTGAACTATGAATGTATAGATAACTCTCTTAACTCAAGGGTTTTGTGATATAGAAAAACCAATTTTCCTTGTTAGCCCAACCACATTATAAGCCCCGAAAAGTCCTTGTGATGACATGTGTATGTGATGATGTTTGATTGTGGCAAATGAAAGACAACTTTGTTCTATGTGACATGTAGATAGTAGAGGGAAGGAGTGGCCTCTATACACCTTAGAGTGAAACACTTTTGAGTACTTGAGTATCTGGTGAGGAATGGTTCCATGACTTCATGATTATATCTATCTTAGCTAATTGATCATTCATGAGAATAGAATTTGTTGGAAGATTATGTGATTGTGTGAACACCATGATGAGTAATATGAATCAAAGCTGTGCACATCTTGACTAAATTCAATTGATGGGTTGATTTGAGTGATTACTCGTCTTGAAAGAAAAAAAAGTTTTGGATTGTGTTGAACCACTGTGATGATTTGTGGAAGATTAAGTTTCATCTTGTTTGCTTGAGGACAAACAAAGTTTCAAGTTTGGGGTTGTGATAACGGTTGAAAAATCGTTATTTTCATACTTAATTTTGATATCAAATATACCCTTGTTGACTTAGAAACTTGCTTTAACTCATGATTTTGCTTTAGTTTTGTGAATAAAAGAGTTGAGGACATGTTTTATTATTTTATCATTAAATTCCCTTGATTTTGTAGGTTTTTGGAATGAATTGAAATAAAGGTTGAAGTAACAAATGGTTGGAGTGCAAAAAAGTCAAACATAGTGCAGAAAAGTCAACCAGCCAATCAGAAAAGTCAACCAGAATGCTGAAAAGTTGACCAGAGTGTTGAAAAGTCAACCAGAATCCAGAAAAAGTCAATAGAACGTGATTTGATATATTTTGTGCGATTTTTATGATCTGTTTGGGCTTAGACCTATTTTCTGTTATTTTTAAGTCCTATTTAAAGGCCATAACATCTTAGGGTTTGTATCTTTTGATGGCTTAGGCACAAAAACACACTTTTCACCCGTTTGGGATAGATTTGGAGATGGTGACAACTCTCCTTTTCTCATCTTTAGGGTTTCTATCTCCATTCTTTCATTCCATTCACCAAGTTTCTCCATGACGATGGGGAACTAAACCTTATTTGTTGCTGGGGAAAGGTGTAACCTCTAAACTCTCTTATATCAAAATCCTTATTTTATTTCATATGCTTGTCATATACTTGGTTTATCAATTGTTGGATTCTCATCTATGCTTAATGCTTTTATCGTTTAACTCATTCGGTAAAAGTTGTTTGTCTTTATTGATACAGGAACGTACGGTAATGTCATAAACTGGTGGGAAATTCCTTGATTATGCTAATACAGCCTAGGGAAAGGGGTAGGACGATCAATTGTATTTTGCTTCTGTTCATTATGCATTATTAGTTACAAGGGCAGGCTAGGGATAGCAAGCCGGTAATTAATAGTAGGCTCTTTTCACCAAGGAATTGGGTTAAGGGTAGACTAAGAAAGTTTGCATGGCAATTGGATAAACAAGTGAATTAAATAAGAGGAGTAGATATATGAGAGTGATTGGGTGAAATCTGAACCCTAGCAACAAATCCATCTCATTTTACCAACATCATCCATCCACTTTTGTGTTTAACCTCAATTGGTCAAATTGCATTCATGTTTATTTTTCTGCACTTTATATTTAAAAATCCCAAAATATTATGTTTATAGTCTTGATTGGTTAAGAAAAAACACAACAGTTTAGTGCCATGAGTCTCTTGGGAAAACGATACTTGGAATTACCATTTATTATTACTTGATACGATTTGGTACACTTGCCAGGGGTTTAACAATATATGTCAGTCGCCTGACTAATATAGACGTCGGCTTGGCGGGATGAGACGTCTCGTGGGCAGAAACGAATGGCTTTTCACATACCTGGTAGGAATTATAGACGTCGGTTACTGAGGCAACGAACGTCTAGAATTGTATATAGACGTCAATGTGGCGGGATCCGACGTCTTTAGCGTTGAAAAGAGTGACTATTCACCTACCTGACAGACATATATGCGTTAGTTACCAGGAGCCTGACGTCTATATGTCTGATAGGTAGGTGAGTAGCATTAATTTCCGCCATATAGACGTCGGGGCCCCTGCCGAACTGACTTCTATAAGACTAAAAGAAATGAAGTTTCACCTAACTGTCAGAAATATGGACGTCAGATTGGAAAGTCCGACATCTAAAATACTATAGACGTCGGGGATCCAACTAACTGATGCCATATTGACAACTTATTTACGGAAATACTACCGGTCATCAATATAGGTCGTGCTTACCCTTAACCGACGTCTAGCGTGTGACGTTAAACAACGTTTTTGCACTAGTGTCATGTCTTGCTCAACTATTACTTTTAATTTTTCTTTTAATTTTTACATCACAAAGTTTTATAAAATTTATTTTCTCAATAATATTTTATGAGTGTTGACATAAAATAACTTGTTTTTTTATGATTCAAATGTTTTATTTAGTCGTTGAAAGAAATATATATTTTTAAATATAGAAGCCATTTTTTTTATACTTTATGACTTTATTTAAAAAAATAGTAAAATTTAAAATAACAACAGAATGAATGATATTACATTACATTCAAACAATGCTAAGCAGAGTGATCGTCATTGCAAATACCAGTATGGCTGCCTCCATCAAACTTCAAACCGGACAACGTGTGGGAAGTGTTTGCTGCTGGAGTCACTCATGATGACTCACGAAAAAGGTCAAATTCAAAAGTCAAAAAGCCCTACTTTTCTTCTCCTAAACATGCAACATCAACTCTGCCGTTAAACTAAGAGGTCATATTCAATATTATAAAGTGTTCAAAAGAAACATAAATTAATTAATAAGGAAGCGAGAAATCTGGAGAGCCCTCACAACTGCGTCTATTAATTCATTTTCAGATTTTCCTAGCTTCCTTCTTTCTTCCTTTCATAACAAACCTATAAATTCCCTTCCCCTGCAACGCAAACCATCCTTTTTCTCCCTATATTTTCACAAACCCAAACCTTTTACTTCATTCTTCTATATATATACATACTTTCCATTATTATTTTTTCCTTCAAGCTTTTCCCGGAAAATTCTCTGACAAAATCAACCCCACCCACCTTCCCAATTTCACTAATTCTTACAAAGCAGTAAACTTTTTCATCTAACTCCAAATGGGCGTCAAAGGTTTTGTGGAAGGAGGCATCGCTTCCGTGATCGCAGGGTGTTCCACCCACCCTCTTGATCTCATCAAGGTCCGAATGCAGCTCCAAGGAGAGAAAGCCTTCCACCCTAGCTTCGTCCATGCACCGCCACCCAAGGTGGGTCCCATTTCCGTCGGCGTCAAATTAGTCCAACAAGAAGGTGTCACCGCGCTTTTCTCGGGTGTCTCCGCCACTATTCTTCGCCAGCTTCTCTATTCCACAACCCGCATGGGACTCTACGATGTGCTAAAAAAGAAATGGTCTGATCCCAACTCTGCCAGTGGCACCATGCCCCTAACCTACAAGATCACGGCAGGGCTAATCGCCGGTGGAATAGGCGCAGCCGTCGGAAACCCCGCCGACGTGGCAATGGTCCGCATGCAAGCCGACGGGAGACTCCCTCCATCTCAACGACGAAACTATAAGTCCGTCGTTGATGCCATCACGAGAATGACAAAAGACGAAGGTGTCACTAGTTTATGGCGTGGCTCATCACTTACGGTGAACCGCGCTATGATAGTCACGGCCTCACAACTTGCCTCTTACGACCAGTTCAAGGAGATGATTTTGGAAAAGGGTGCGATGCGTGATGGGCTCGGGACCCATGTAACGGCGAGTTTCGCGGCGGGGTTTGTGGCTGCGGTTATGTCCAACCCCATCGATGTGATAAAGACTAGGGTGATGAACATGAAGGTGGAGCACGGGGCTCCGCCGTCGTACTCCGGTGCACTTGACTGTGCCTTGAAGACTATGCGTGCGGAGGGTCCCATGGCTCTATACAAAGGTTTTGTCCCTACGATTTCGAGACAGGGACCCTTCACAGTTGTGCTGTTCGTCACGTTAGAACAAGTTCGCAACTTGCTTAAGGATTTCTAAGTACGAGGATGATGAGGACAGAAAGAACAAGATGTTTCCATAGGTTTCATAATTATAGAATCACTTTAAAAAAAAAATTATGGAGTTTTTGTTTAGTTCTTAAAGTTATTTTGGTAGGTACTTTTGTTTTTAGTTTTAAGATTTGTGCTGTGTAGTTCAAAGTGCAGATTTAATTGGTATTACGTTAACTGTTACCTTTATAATAGGGAAACGGACAAGTAATTTTCCTATACCTTTTCCTTTTCCATGCTTCTTGTTGTTGGATATCTCATTGGTCAAAGGTTTTTCTTAGTCCCGAAACTTACTTCTTCTGTTTTTGAAATGCCCCTAATTTGATTTGTGGCTCATATTTCTTCTAGGAAATAACGTTTTAAGTAAAAGTATCCGGAATTCAATGTTGTTACATTGGCCATAATTATGGATTTCTTGCCTCATTCTTTTTCTCCTCCTCTCGGTCAACAAACAATACAATTCAAGTATATTTTTTTTAGTAATATTAGAATGACATATTTATATTTATTTTACACATGGTAAAGATAAAATATTTATAAAAAAATAAATTTTTATATTTTTAAGAAAAAAATGAATAAAAAATAAAAAAGAGTAACATCAAATAAATATAAAAAATTTATATATAGCAAAATATATTTTATATTTTATATTTTTTATATATAAAAAAAATAGTCACATTGAATTAAAATATAATTCAATTATAATATATAAATAATTGAAAATGTTATTAAATATATGAATTAATGGTATACAATTGAGTTATAGAGTGTTATATTTTAAAATAATTTGATAATATAAGTAGAATTTATTAAACTCATGTCTTTACTTAAAACATCGATTATCTCTCTAAAACTCTTTCTCCGAGCTCTCTCTCACTTCTTTCTACATTTCTTACTCTCTAATTTTTTGTTTGAGGATCAGGAGGTTCCTAGAGGATCACGGCGAAATACTCTCCACTTCCATCTGATTGATTCTTTGTTTAGAGCAAGTAAGTTTCTACCATTTTTCCCTTCCATTCTCGGTGTTTGATCATGCATGTAAATTTGTTTTTGCATGTATCAAGAGTGTTTCTCCCTTTATTCTTAGTCAATTTGGGGTTTTAAGATCTGTTTTCGATCACCAATTAGTGATTTGTAGGCTTTTCTAAAATTCCTTACGGTGGAAGCAACGGTTGGGGATTTTTTAGAGTTGTGGTAGTTCTACCTAGGGTAAGGGAAGATAATTCATCTTTCATATATGAAATAGGAAATGTTTTATCTGTTATTGATGCATGACATAGTTGCATGATGGTTTGGATGTGTTGAATTGTTAAATATGGTAATTGTGGTGATTAATGACATGTTTTGTGCTTGTATGAAGATATGAATTTGTATAATGCTTGTATGCTGAAATTGGAGTGGAATTAAATCCAAAACTGTGGTGATAATGATATATTAGTTAAAAGACATGAGTTTGAAATACTGATTTGTCATCCAAATTGATGGGGTTGGGTATGCTAGTTTTTAAAATAATGAGTATAATGTCAAATCTGCAGTTTGGTATGTGTTATGGAGTGTTTTATGACTGGTTAATATCGTTAGATGGTCAAATTTATGAGGGTTAAGTGAGGGAAAGAATATTATTTCAATTACTAATTGTTTTGGAGTGAAATTGGGGGTTTTGATAAGTGAGTTTCTTAGTAAGGGGTTGGTTAGGCAAAACGTAAGTTTAGGGTCTATTTTAAAGTTATTTTGGACTTGGGAAAGCTATCAAACCAGTAAAAATCTGGTATATAATGTAGTAGAGAGTTAGTGAGGTCTTCTTGCGTGATTTTGGGTACAATTAAGGGATTTTGAGTAGTGAATCTCTAAAGGAGTAGGTCTGGATTGAAGGGGATGGTTTAGGGTGTATTGTGAAGTCATTTGAGACTTGTTTGTGTAGTTGGTTAAGTGAAATGAGTGTTAAAAGAAGTAGAAATGACTTTGGGTGACTTAGAGAGGTAGATTGGGTTTGGAGTAGTTAAATTGAGCTAGAGATGTGTTTTCTGAAGTTTCTCAGTGTTTAGAGGGTCTAGGGATCTTTAGAAGTTGGGGGTAAGGTGTCTAAAGTCAAATTTTTAGTGTTTATGCTTCTGTCATGGCACTGAGCATTAGGGTCCTGGTGCTTGGGCACTAACTCTCTGGAATCAAGCATTGAATGCAGTTTTCTAGCACTTAGGTGCTATAACTCAGTGTTTTTAGGCGTTGAGCGCCAGTTTCTGGGCGCTTGAGCCCAACCTTGTAAGCTTTATAATTATGTTTTAAGTGGTTTGTGATACTTGGTTTGTTTGATTATGATTTTTTTGGAGATGTTTCATGGTTTTATATGTTGGATGCCATGTATTATGGGGATATCATAAGAGTAATTGTTATGTGTTAAACCCCTGGTAAGTGTACCAGATCGTTACAAAGTAATATAATTGGTAAACCCAATATCGTTCTCCCAAAGGACTCAAAGGCCTAATCTTTCATGTAAACTAATCGCATAAGACTTGAGAAAAGAAATTAATTTGAGATTTTGTATGCAAGATAAAAGTAAACATGCAAATGCAGTGATTCAATTGGCTAAAAGAAAATATGGATGAATGGAGTTGTTGGGGTTTAAGTTAAACCCCTGACAAGTGTACTAGATCGTTATCAAGTAATAATAAATGGTAAGTCCAAGTATCGTTTTCCCAAGAGACTCACGGCACTAAACTGTTGTGCTTTTGCTTAACCAATCAAGACTATAAGAGGGTTTTTGAATATAAAGTACAGAAAAATAAACATGAATGCAATTTGATCAATTGAGGTTAAACACAAAACTGGATGGATGATGTTGATAAAATGAGATGGATTTTTTGCTCGGGCTCAGATTTCACCTAATCACTCTCTTATATCTACTCTTCTTATTCAGTTCACTTGTTTATCCAATTGCCATGCAAACTTTCTTGGTCTACCCTTAACCCAATTCCTTTGCGAAAAGAGCCTATTATTAATTACCGGCTTGTTATCCCTAGCCTCCCCTAGTAACTAATAATGCATAGCAAACGGAAGCAAAACACAATTGATCGTCCTACCCCTATCCCTAGGCGGTATTAGCATAATCAAGGAATTTCCCACCAGTTCATGACATTACCGTACGTTCCTGTATCTCTAAAGACAAACAACTTTTAGTGAATGAGTTAAACAATAAAAGCATTAAGTATATATCAGAACCCAACAATTGATAAACAAGTATATGACAAACATATGGAATAAATAAGAATTTAAATAAATGAGAGTTTAGAGGTTCCATCTTTCCCCAGCAACAAATAAGGTTTAGTTCCCCATCGTCATGGAGAAACTACGTGAATGGAATGAAAGAGATAGAAACCCTAAAAAGGAGAAAAGGAGAGTTGTCACCATCTCCAAATCTACCCCAAAGGGGTGAAAAGTGTTTTCTATGCCTAAGCCATCAAAAGATCTAAACCCTAAGATGTTCTGGCCTTTAAATAGGGCATAAAAATAACAGAAAACAAGTCTAGGCCCAAACAGATCATAAAAATAACATAAAATAGGTCCAGGCCCGCGTCCAAACCGCTCAGCGCTCAACGGTTTGCCAAAACCGCTCAGCGCCCAAAACCACCGCTCAACGCTGGTCAACTGCACTCTGGTCAATTGGTTGACTTTCTGGTTGACTGGTTGACTTTTCTGGTTGATTGTTGACTTTTCTGGTTGACTGATTGACTTTTCTGCATTGGAACCCTTGGTACTTCAACCTTTCCTTTAATTCATTCCAAAAACCTACAAAATCAAGGGAATTTTATGATAAAATCATAAAACATGTCCTCAACTATTTTATTCACAAAACTAAAGAAAAATCATGATCCGAAGCAAGTTTCTAAGTCAACAAGGGTGCATTTGATATCAAAATTAAGTATGAAAATAACAGTGTTTCAACCGTTATCACAGCCCCAAACTTGAAACTTTGCTTGTCCTCAAGCAAACAAGATGAAACTTAGTCTTCTAGAAATCATCACAATGGTTCAATCACATTTAAAAGCTCTTTCTTTCAAGATAAGTAACCACTCAAATCAACTCATCAATATAATTTAGTCAAGATGTGCACATGCTTTGATTCAATTTATTCATCATGGTGTTCACACAATCACATAATCTTCCAACAGATGCTATTCTCATGAATGATCAATTAACTAAGCATAGATATAATTATGAATTCATGGAATCCTTCCTCACCAAGTGTTTCACTCAAGCACTCAAAAGTATAAAACTCAAGCGCTCAAAAGTGTTTCACTCAAAGGTGTATAAAGGTCACTCCTTCCCTCTACTATCCACATGTCACATAGAACAAAATTTCCTTTCATTTGCCAAAATCAAACATCATCACATACACATGTCATCACAAGGACTTTTTCAAGGCTTATAATGTGGTTGGGCTAACAAGGAAAATTGGTTTTTCTTGATCACAAAACCCTTGAGTTAAGAGATTTATTCACATAATCATGGTTTAAGCACAAACTCTCTTTTTAACAATCTCACTTATTCCCAACTTTCCCTTTTCTTCACATTGAGTTTTTCTTTTCATGCTTTTCTTTTTCTATCCTTTTCATCTTTTCTCATGCATTTTCTTCTCAACACATAAGCTCAATGCATAGCTTTTCCTTTCTTTAACTTCTCCCAACAACCCCAAACTTGAACCTTTAACAATACCACAAAATATTTCTCAACCTAACTCAAGGCAAAGACTTCCAAAGCAAGGGTTTTTATCCTGTTTCAGGCTTAGGTTCAAAAAGGGTAAAACATAATATGTTCTTTTTTATATGGGACGAAACTTTTGGCTAGAAAAGGGCTTATCAAAAAACGACCTTGATCATATGACACATACATGCAATTCAATCAATCACAGAAATTTAGGCAAAATCATTCATGCTTCCAATAGATAGCAAATACATCAATAAGAACTCTGGAGTTCAAAAACCTAACATAAGCTTATTCCAATCATTCAATCAAATACCCTGCTTAGCCTCATAATCACAATCACAAAATCACAATGCATCTATTCACACAACTTGTGAACCACCACCTGTATATCAGCATATTGTGCAATCTCAACATCATCAATATCAAAGCATCATCAAGCAATACCCATCATGCAAAAATATCAATATCAAACCACTGCATCAGATATAGTGCCCAACCAAATTCATCAATCCTACACTACTAAACAAAAACAAATAAATATAAAAACAAAAGATAGAAAATCCTGTTCTAGTGCAAATAGCATCCATCAGTAAATGCTACCTCATCATCTTCCTCCATAGTTGGAGCTTCAGCTGCTCCAACTCTGATTCCTTCCTCTTGTTCCCCACAGTCTTGATCTTCTTCCCTGATAAGGAGGTCATCCCTGCATCATGTACAATTCACAAAACCACAAGAAATCTCATTAAACGTTAGTAGCACACAAAAGTTCTTCCAAGGAATGTAGAGGAATCAACCCCAAATAGCTGGGCTCTCACAAAACCCCAAACTTGGATGAAAAAGTGATAAAAATTAGGTTTTTATGAGAGAGGATGATAGGAGAAATGTTGGGAAATCTTTGAAAAAGTGTTTGAAAGTGAAAAAGAGGTTATGGGTCTATCAGAGAGTGCTTGGGCGAACCCTAAGGGGTAGAAAAATCAAATAATCTTTTAAAACGCATGTACCCTTCAGCAGCGCCACCGCCCAGCAGTGGGCGCAGTTACACCCCTTTCTTTTTTTCTGTTTAAAACATTTTAACCCTTTAAACCTTCAAATTCATCTTTCAAAAATTAATTGTTATGCAATTCCCAATCACTTATCTCACATATGCGACTATAACAAGAATTAAAACATGCAAAAATAAAAATCAACTGGGTTGCCTCCCAGGTAGCGCTTGTTTAACTTCACGAGCCTGACCCAAACCTTTCTAGCACCCATCAGTAATTGCAAACCTTACCATCACCCATCAGTAGGTGTACTTTCCTGGTATCCTTCGATAAATACCTAAATCTTCTAGCATCCCTCAGTAGATGCTATCCAAGTAGCATTCATCAGTAAATGCTGTTAGTGACATCCATCAGTAAATGCTGTCAGTGACATCCATCAGTAGATGTCTAACCATATAGCATCCATCAGTAGATGCTAATCTTTCTTATCTTCATTAGCATCCATCAGTAGACACTAATCTTCCTTATCTTCATCGGCTTCCATCAGTAGATGCAAAATCACCTAACATCCATCAATAGATGTTGTAGAAGCATCCATCAGTAGATGTTATCTTCACTACCATCAGAAGCAGCATTTAACCTAATAAAATAAAAGAAAACAAATTCAGAAACAAGGTTAGAAATTGGGTTGCCTCCCAGCAAGCGCTCTTTTAACGTCATTACCTTGACCCAATTAAGCCGAAACACCCACCAGTAGGTGTTGATATTCTATGTTGGCGTTCTTCCTTCCTTCATGACACCAACAAAATCTCGAAAATTTCCTTGTCACCAACTCTAAGGATTCTCAATCTCAAGAGAGCGCTCTGTTTGCTTTTATAGTCTTGACAACCCATAACCTATTCTGAAATTTCATTGGTGTGCCAAGTTTGGGTTTGTCACTTTTCACATTAGGGTGTTAGTGAACTAATTCTCCTTCCTTATCTGCCTCCTGATGATCTTGTGCTCCTAATACAAATTTTTATCCTGCACACACTAAAGAACACTGCACTAGAACACATAATTAGCCCAAAAAATAAAACAATAAAAGATATTTTTTTATTTTAATTTTGGTTTTTTTTAGAAAAGATAAAGATAGAATGATAAAAAAATAAAAAGATAAAAAAAAATAATAGAAAGATAGAAAGATAGAAAGATGGAAAGATAAGGAGAAGCATGAGGAGAAGAATAAGGAGAAAGATAGAAAGATGGAAGATGTGGAGAAGCATGAGGAGAAGAATAAGGAGAAAGATAGAAGGATGGAAGATGAGAAGAATAAGGAGAAAGATAGAAAGATGGAGGATGAGGAGAAGAATGAGGAGAAGAATAAGGAGAAGAATAAGGAAAAGATATTATTTTATTTTCGATTTTTTAAAAACAGAAGATAAAAACAGAAAGATAAAAACAGAAAAATAAAAACAGAAAAAGATATTTATTTATTTATTTTTTCGTTTTTTTTAAATAAAGATAGAAAAATAAAAACAAGAATATAAAAACAGAAAAAGATTTTTTTTTCGTTTTATTTATAAAGAGAAAAAAAAATAAAAACAGAAAGATAGATAAAGAAATAGAAAGATAGAAAGTCTAATCGGTTAAGAATCACACACATAGAATAGTTATACCACGAGTCCCCAGCAACGGCGTCAAAAACTTGTTAAACCCCTGGCAAGTGTACCAGAGCGTTATCAAGTAATAATAAATGGTAAGTCCAAGTATCGTTTTCCCAAGAGACTCATGGCACTAAACTGTTGTGCTTTTGCTTAACCAATCAAGACTATAAGAGGGTTTTTGAATATAAAGTACAGAAAAATAAACATGAATGCAATTTGATCAATTGAGGTTAAACACAAAACTTGATGGATGATGTTGATAAAATGAGATGAATTTGTTGCTAGGGTTCAGATTTCACCCAATCACTCTCTTATATCTACTCTTCTTATTTAGTTCACTTGTTTATCCAATTGCCATGCAAACTTTCTTGGTCTACCCTTAACCCAATTCCTTGGCGAAAAAAGCCTATTATTAATTACCGGCTTGTTATCCCTAGCCTCCCCTAGTAACTAATAATGCATACCAAACGAAAGCAAAATACAATTGATCGTCCTACTCCTATCCCTAGGCGGTATTAGCATAATCAAGAAATTTCCCACCAATTCATGACATTACCGTACGTTCCCGTATTAGTAAAGACAAACAACTTTTACTGAATAAGCACTACAAGAAAAATCACGGTTATATACGACCAAAATCTGTATATAACTTCAAAAATCCGTATATAAAATAGTATTATATACGGCCAAAAATCTGTATATAATAAAGGCGTAGGTAAAGTTATATATTACATACGGATAATTCGTATGTAATTTACATACGGATAATCCGTATGTAATTTACATACGGATAATCCGTATGTAATTTACATACGGATAATCCGTATGTAATTTCCGTATGTAAATTACATACGGATAATCCGTATGTAATTTCCGTATGTAAATTACATACGGATTATCCGTATGTAAATTACATACGGATTATCCGTATGTAAATTACATACAGATTATCCGTATATAATATCTGTATATAATATCCATATATAATTACATACGGAAAATCCGTATGTAACTTTATAGCTTTATAAAAAAAATAATCTCATTTGCATCCTATAACTAAAAATTTTATATATTTGATAAGAGACAATCAAAACTTTCAAATTAACAATACATATTACATATATTGTAATATTACACAAGCATTACATCAATCAATCATAAACTACTTAAAAAATGCAAAAGAATAAACATTAGCATTGCATTCTATTGTAGCACTGGAATCAATTTTTTCCTTTACAATTTGTATTTATAAAAACATGACAATGAAATCCACCATGTAGACTTTAATCAAATTGAGCATCTACTACCTGCAACAATAAATAAAGATTACACCATGGCAACAATGAAACTAACATGCAAATTTTAAGAAAAAAGAAAGAGTAAGAATATACCAACTCGTCCAAATGAATGATAGAGAACAATTATATCTATCCAAAGGATACAAGGATTTTAAAAGAAGGATGGATAGTAACCTAAAGGCAGTAGCAATGTCACTCATTTGATGAAATGATACACATGGATTAGGCAATAATGAGGATTATTGGGTTAGAGGATGAGATGAAACTAAAAATTAAAGACTAAAATACTATTTGAGTACACGAAAACGAAGTCTTGAGATAAAATTATAATTAAAAAAACTATTCATCTTCTTTTACAAATTAAGATATTATATATATATATTGTATGTGTGTGAAGATAACAATATTAAAGTTGTTAATAAGTTTAACTTCTTTATAAAAAGTATGATTCCAGAATAAAGTATGTTTGGATAGAAAAACACATTTCCATTTACTAACAACAAATGATAATTTACTTAATAGAGGAGTCTTGTTGATAGTAAAAGATATGTCATATATGAAACCTGTGATGAGATAATAATGTTGCATATTTTGATTGGTCACATGCTTCAAATCTATTTTAAAACAACATATTTTTGCTGAGGGAAGTGAATTAGGTCAATACTTATATGGGCTCTTTCATACAGATGCAGTGTTTCACTAAATGGTAACTAAGCATATGTTCGGTAACAATAAGTTATATCTCTCACATAAAGCTATGAAGTAATCCAGTACTAGGAGCTTTGAACTTAGTTTAATTGACCGTTTTGTAGGTACAAAATAATACTTAATCACATATTGTGTTTGTAATTTTGTATAAGGTTAGGTAGGACATTTTAAATGTTCTGTTATACTTATTTAATTGTTTATTACTGATAAAAATATTTTGGTAAAGATATTACTCTTTAACTCACAAGAAAAGTTTATTTATGTTTAGTTAAATTTAAAAATAAAAATAATACAATCAAAATATTTTTGTTTCCACCCTATTCTGAATACACCTTCCAGTTGCTGAACTTATTGTTTTAACATGTTGAATGAACATACAACGTGCATATGTACAAGAAATAGTTTGGGCAATTAAGAATATACCTGGACTAGGCTTGTAGCTATAAGGCTGGCAACATCACCACCAATAATATGCCCATCAGGACTAGAAAGGGAAACACTCATGCTACTTGTTCTACTGAGTATCTCTAGTTTCAACTATGATTTATTTTGCCTCTAGAAAACAAAGTAACCTAACCATCCAAGTTCACACAGCCTTCAAAGAGTTTCCCATATACCTTCCATTTGGTCTACCAAAAGCTTCTTGCCATGTATCAATTAAAGTCAATATCTTTTCCCTCACACTTAAGTCAACCTGTATAATAGACTTAAAAGAATTCAATCAATTAAGCACACGTCAATCATCATACTAATGCAACACCCAAAATTATAAATTGTTTTAATTTAGCATTTATAGACTCAGGTTCCTTAGAAAAATTTAAACTATTAAGAGTGTGTTTGGAAAATGCCAATTAATCAAGTCCCATTCTCTCTATATTTGCTGCTCTGGAAAGTGGTGTTTTCTAGTTACAAGGCTGCAAATTTGTTTCCTAACAAGGTAAAGATATATCACGGTACCTTTGACATCCTGCCTCAGCGATGACATCAGAGCCTTATGCACAACATCACGCTCCACAAATTCTTCTACAATAATGAAATAAGAGAAAACATGCTACAGTCAATCATGGCTATGTTCTCAACCGTTAAACCTACAAAGTGTCCAACTTACCAGAGCCAAGAATTTGCAGAGGTAAGTCAACCATCTTCCCTATATTCTCAGGTGTATCCTTACAGAAATCAGGCAGACCTCTAATTGCTTGTACATGAACCTGTGAAGCAACCGAAAAACACCAAACAGTGGAAAGAAACCTCAGCACATACATAGTTCACTAGTACAAATCCAGAGAGAAAACAGAACCACCAAGATACAGTAAAGCAGAAGACTTCTTTTCTCTATTACTAATGTTTGGTTTAAATCTAATAAAAACCTCCCTTGGTTTTCTTCCATTTTAAACAGGACGCCATTTCTTATTCATCAACCGGCATAATTGATGCCTTTCCACTTTTCATACTAACTTCCTGTTAAAAATGAAAAATAAAGGAGATGAATAAGATGTTATTAACAGAAGTCAAAATGAATCTAAAGAAGTTAAAGACCTTTAACGAACAGGAGTTTATATACATTTATATACATTTAAAATTATCAAAGACAGAAGAATACAATTAATCCTGCTATTGCTAAGTAGGAGAATTGTCAATAGGGGAAGACGGCACACGTTGGCTATGCAAGCTGCATCAACAACATCCATATCAGAAATGTCATGCGAATTACCCGTGGGTTTCTCACCATCCTCCATCTCACAACCTTATATTTCCACACAACAATCCTACACTCCACGTATACACAAATTATACAATTACATTATCTCGTGACTCATTCAACTCACAAAACACAGTAATGCGAAATGACTACGGAGAAAAAGGACGAAAATCCTTACCCTAAGAAAAATTGTGTGTAACGAAAACGATCTTGGTCGTGGGAATAAAATACCGCTCAAGAAGTAAAAGCAGTGTACCTTAATTGGCGAGGAATTCCCGGAAACGGATCCACCACTAGGGGAAAATGAAGGGTTTCAGCGGGCAATGAAAATCGCAGATGAGAAATGAAATGAAAAAGAGCGTGTTCCTACTTTTTATATGAAATTAGAAATGGAATTGAAATGAATGGAGTAGAACCAGAAAAGCTAAACCTAGCTTCTTCTCGAGCTCGTGAATCTCCTCACCTAATCACTCTCAGAGAGCCTTCATCTCTGTGATTCACATCACCGAATCCACCGATTACATCCTTATTTTTGCACCGTTTCACCGATTCAGCCGTTGAATCTTCCTTTTCCACCGAACACACGACCTAAATCATATTTCTCACCGAACAATCTTCCTATTTTTCACTCTGCTTCGAATCCTTCCCGCTCCTGGAGTATCATCACAAACCTAGGGTTTTCCAGACGCATTACTCCTCTTTCGAGTTCTCTTCCTAAGGTACTTCATCGAATTTATCATCGTCTCATTGTTCACTGTTGTTCTTACATTCTGTTGCATTTACTCGTGGAGGAAGCTTCAAGGAGTCCAAACTATGTTTTCACTTAAGATTCCAGATGATGGAGGGGAAATGCTCCAAAATAATGGCTCGATGAGAATATGAAAATGACGAGAAGAGATAATGAAGAATGGCTCGATGATAATGGTTTATGATCGAGAGAGAAAGAGATGAGAGGGAAAGTTGAGAATGGCTCGATGATAGTGGTTTATGATCGAGAGAGAAAGGGATGAGAGGGAAAGTTGAGAGGGAAAGAGGGAAAGCTGAAAATACCTCCAGAACCTTCCAATTAGTTCTCTACTTAGGTTTTCGCTTAGGTTAAACTTTTTAAATTTTTTATTATTTGTTAACATCCGTATGCAAAGGAAAATTCAGTTACATACTACTATTACATTTACAGATTTATCTCTGATGTTAAAATACACGACAATTATATACGGATTTTATAATGGAAAATCCGTATATAATTTTTTTTCTTATCTGTATATAATATTCGTATATAACAGTTCCATTACATACGGATTCAGATCCGTATGTAATAATTTGTATATAAATAGTTTTTTTCTTGTAGTGAGTTAAACAATAAAAACATTAAGCATAAATGAGAACCCAACAATTGATAAACAAGTATATGACAAGCATATGGAATAAATAAGAATTTAAATAAATGAGAGTTTAGAGGTTACATCTTTCCCCAGCAACAAATAAGGTTTAGTTCCCCATCGTCATGGAGAAACTAGGTGAATGGAATGAAAGAGATAGAAACCCTAAAAAGGAGAAAAGGAAAGTTGTCACCATCTCCAAATCTACGGTGAAAAGTGTGTTTATATGCGTATGCCATCAAAAGATCCAAACCCTAAGACGTTCTGGCCTTTAAATAGGGCATAAAAATAATAGAAAACAAGTGTAGGCCCAAACAGATCATAGAAATAACATAAAATAGGTTCAGGCCCGCGTCCAAACCGCTCAAGCTAAAAAAGGGTGCTCAGCAGTTTGCCAAAACCGCTCATCGTCAAAAACCACCGCTCAGCGCTGGTCAACTGCACTCTGGTCAACTGGTTGACTGGTTGACTTTTCTGCACTATATTTGACTTTTCTGCATTGCAACCCTTGGTACTTCAACCTTTCTTTCAATTCATTCCAAAAACCTACAAAATCAAGGGAATTTAATGATAAAATCATAAAACATGTCCTCAACTCTTTTATTCACAAAACTAAAGAAAAATCATGATTCAAAACAAGTTTCTAAGTCAACAAGGGTGCATTTGATATCAAAATTAAGTATAAAAATAACGGTTTTTCAACCATTATCAGTTTACAGTTTCATCTTATCCACCCTCATATATCTACTCTTCTTATTTAATTTACTTATTTATCATATTGTCATGCAAACTTTCTTGGTCTACCCTTAACCCAATCCCTTGGCGAAAAGAGCCTATTACTAATTACCGGCCTGCTATCCCTAGCCTCCCCTAGTAATTAATAATGCATGATAAACGGAAGCAAAATACAATTGATCGTCCTACCCCTATCCTTAAGTGGTATTACTTAATCAAGGAATTCCCCCCAGTTCATGACATTATTGTACGTTCCCGTATCAATAAAGACAAACAACATTTACCGAATGAGTTAAACGATAAAAACATTAAATACAGGTAAGGAACCCAACAATTGATAAATCAAGCATATGCAAGCATATAAAATAAATAAGAATTTGAATATATGAGAGTTTCAAAAGATTACATTGTTCCCCAACAACAAAGGGTTTAGTTCACCATAATCATGGTGAAACTAGATGAAATATAATGGAAGAATGGAAAAGCAAACCCTGGGTTTGATAAAATGGAGCCTAAACATCCAAGAAATCTCATCCAAGGTGTGTAGAGTTGTTGTGGACGTTTCTCTCTGCCAAAAGAATGAGTTTTGATTCGCTCTGGGTCTATTTATAAAACAAAAAGATAATAGAACGCCTAAGTTGACCGCTCCGCAGTTTGCTTTCAAGCCGCGCCACCGCTCAACGGTCCATCTCACCGCTGAGCGGTTTGCCTCTAATCGTTCTGGTCGCTCAGTGTCATCGCCTGGGCCCCAAACAATGGCTCTCCCTCGAATAGGCCGCTCAGCATTGGAATTTGGCGCTGAGCGGTCCATAGACTCTTCTTTTCTTCCTTTTTCTTCTTCTTTCTTGAGTCTATGACCTTCCTACATCACTTCCATCTTCAATTCTCATCAAAAACCCTGCAAAACAATGCAAAACAAGCATAATATCTCTAAAAACAACTTTTGACTCTCATGTGACACAACTTGAGTGTTTTACTTGATTATAAGCTCATTCTAAATCAAAAAGGGTGTGTTTTGATATCAAATTTATGCATGAAAATAACGGTTTTTAGACCGTTATCACAACCCCAAACTTAGAACTTTGCTTTTGCTCAAGCAAACAAAACAAAACTTGGCTTTCCACTTTTTCATCAAATAGTTTAATACTTTTCAAAATCCTTTTCTTCACAACAAGTTATTTTTCAATTCAGATTTTCAGTGGAATCCTACCAAAATGCATGCATGCTTTCAATCCAATCTAATTCACATACTCAAATATTTCCCAACAGATGTTTTATTCATGAATGATCAATCCACTAAGCATAGATGTAAACATGGATTTCAACAATTCTCACCAAGCAAGTGTTTCACTCAATCACTCAAGTGTTTAAGGAATCATTCCACTCTCTACTATTCACATGTCACATAAAATAATATTGCCATTCATCTAAAACAACCAAAATCCTTTCATGCAAATGCCATCACAAGGGCTTTTCCAAGGCTTGTAATGAGGCATAAAGAAAAATTGGTTTTTCTGGATCACAAAATCCTTGAGTCAAGAGAGCTATTTTATCATTGAAAAGGTTCAAGTTTAAACTCTCTTTGTCACCAATCTCACTTACTCCCAACTTCTTCCCTTTTCATTGATTTTACATTGAGCTCATCTTTCATGCTTTTTCTTTTCACTTTTTCTTTGCTCATGCATTTTTCTTTTCAACACTTGAGCTCAACGCTTTTCTTTTGCCTTTCAGTTTTTTCCCATACAACCCCAAACTTGAACCTTTCATTACATACAATTATTCTCAACCCAACTCAAAGTAAACACTTTTAAATCAAGGGTTTTATCTTGTTTAAGGCCAAGGTTCAAAACGGGTATAAGATTTTAAACTTTTTGGGTGAAAATCTGGCTAAGTAAGGGCTTCCAAACATGGCCTTGATCATATAACATAAGCATGCAAATCAATCAATTATCAAGACGAAGGCAATATCATTCATGATTCCCTGTGAACAATACATACATCAATAAATACTCCTCAATACCTCACACACATGCTTTCTCACACATCATTCATGAACCCTGCTTAGCATCACAATCACAATCATAAACCACTACACATATGTTCACACAGTTAGTGAGGCATTCACTTGGATATCAACATGCACACATTCTCAATCGTCAACCACATTCAATCATCATCAAATAACTCGTCATGCATTTTATATTTCAAACCATCATCAGAAGCAATGTACAAGCCAAGCATAGACATAAAAATAGAATGCTCCTATACTACAAATCCAAAGTACAAAAGAAAAAGAAAAATCCCTGTCCGAGTGCTGGCATCCATCAGGAGATGCCCTCAACGCAAGTCCTCATCTGAGTCATACTCCTCCTCATCTTGTACGTCTTCAAAGTCATCATCATCATCATCACCTCTACCTGGTGCTCCAGCTGCTCCAGACCCACTGCCCTGCGCATGCTCCCGAGGCCACGCCATCGCACTTTGGAACTCATCCATAATCCACCTGTGCACTGGTGGTGTATCATATAGCCCTATAATCATCTCGACAGTGGCCACCTGCCCTCTGCAGAGAGACTCCATCCTTGCCTCCATCAGGGACATATACATGTCCCTCATCTGAAAAGAATCAGCATGTTGTGCCGGTGCATCTGCAGGCTCATCCTCCTGATGTGTTGCTGCCCTCCTAGGATGTCTCCTAGGAACTGCTCCGGCTGGCTCCTCTCTACAGTACTGAAGAAAATAGGAGGCAAGAACAGCCCTCCTCGGCCTCTCATACGGTGGAACTGCAATGTCCACTCCAGCCTGCTGGCATAAGTGTGTAATCAAGGACGGATGCCCCAGTGGTATCCTGCTACTTATAGTAGTAGCGCAATTCTGAATCTCGTCGGCGATCGCCTTACCGACATTAATATCCATCTGATTCAGCATGCAATAGATGACCAGAATCCGATGCATAGTGATATCAGAGACATGAGAGCATGGTTGTATGTTGGCATGAGTGAATGTCATCAAGTACTTGGCTAGGGAAGTTAAATCTGTCCCAAGGATGTTGACTGACGCTCCGTTAGGGTTCCTCTGAAAATGTATCCCTGGGATACACATCACTCTCTCAATTTCTTTGTAATCCCTATGCTCCCCTAGAATAGCAGCATACCTGCACTGCTCTCCTGGCCACTCAGTCCCCAAGAAGGTGTTGATGGTGTCGGGGTCGTATCTGATCAATTGCCCCCTCACATAGCTCATGTCTCTCCCAGCTGATACTCCTCCTTTGGGCAAGGCATTACTGTAAAATTCATTCACCAACTCAATACTAGTTGGTGTAGGATAGGTGGTCAATCTCTCCCAGCCTTGCCTCTCAATCTCCAGTTGAAACTCTAGAGCTAGGTCAGAGATATACATAGCCTTCCTCTCCATCAGCAAACGCCACTCCTGGATAGTAACATAATGCTCCTCATGCTTTCTAGAGAGGAACCTAGAAGAATAGAATCTCCTTGGCCTCTCTGGCTCCTTCCTCTTGTTGCCCATGGTTCTCATTCTCTTTGAGGTAGACATTCCTACATCAATTAAATCCAACAATATTCACAAAAATATCATTAGAGGTTAACATTCAGGGCAAGATAGGGCCCTCAACATCCCTTCATCAAAGATCAAATGACGGTATCGGAGGGGGTAATTTTCGTAAAGTTTAACGCAGCGGAATAAATAACTCAGAGAGCAGAAAGCGTATTCGATCACGATTAGAAACAAATTGGTCCTTGTTACAAAAATAATTTTCTTTCAGAAAATTTATCGAGCAGTTGATATACGTAATATAAAATGAATATAGGGCATAAGAAAAGCACACAAGGATTTTTATACTGGTTCGATTCAACAGAATCTACGTCCAGTCGTTAATCACTACAAAGAGTGATTAACAGTTTCACTAAAAAGGATTTAACAGTTTACAATGAAAAGTACAGAAATAGAATGAAAAGAACCACTCTACCAACTTGAAGAGAACTGCTCCGACAATCGACAAACGATTCACGAGCTTCTCCTTTCACAAGACCAGGCAGAGAACCTTGCCAACTTGAAGAGAGTCCACTTCGACTATCGACACACGATACGTAAGCCTCTCCTTTCACAAGACCAGGCAAGGGAACAAAGTAAACAAAAAGGTCTCAAGAACGTTCCTCTGACTACTCAGTGTTCTAAGCTTTCTTAGTTTACACAAAGTTGTTTTCTGAAGCTTTCAAAAACCAATTATATAGCCAAGCACACTGAATGCTAAAGGTCAGTTCCCAACTGCCATGAATAATCGATTATTGTAAGTGATAATCGATTATTCAAGTCCGTTATAGAAATTTTAAAAAGTGATAATCGATTATTTGAAGTGATAATCGATTATTCAAGTGTGACTTGTGATAATCGATTATTGCTTCATGATAATCGATTATTTTAGTTCAAAAGCATCTGATAATCGATTATACCTTAATCATAATCGATTATACAAGTAGAAATTACAATATTTATCATTTTCCTACTACATTCAAAATCTACAAGTTGCTTTTTAAGTATTCTCCTATTACAATCAAGAATTACAATTTGCAGCATCATCAAAACTTGTCTTCAGGTTTTACCAAACTCCCTTATTGGTAACAATCTCCCCCTTTTTGATGATGATAAAAAAATAATTCTTTTAAAATCAACTCAGTTTTCCCTGCAATACATACAAACTAAAAACAGCCACAGAGTTAGCAGTACCTGTACACTTGAAAAATATTATTTCTTCTCCCCTATAATATTAATATTTCTAATCTCCCCCTTTTTGATCATAAGCAAAAAGTAAAAATCTCCCCCTTAATATGAGCTCCCCCTAAAAAAGATAATAAATGCATAAAAGCTCATTTTATTAAAAAAAACAGAAATGAATTACAGGAAATTTATAAAGATGTTAACGACAAAATGCCACAAAGAAAGCAATCAATCTTAGGAACCTAAAAACTAAAATTCAGGACTAGGAGATCTTTCAGTAGGTGGGATATTGAGATGATTCTCAATGTTATGTAGTCGAACATCAATCTCAAGAAATTGATCAACTAAGTACTCATCAAGAGATTGCTGCCACTCATGTACTTCATCAAAATGTGTCTTCTGTGCTAGACTCATATCCTCCAATTGTTTAGATAATCTTGCAAAGTGTTCTTCCATAGAAGTTGAGGAAGAGAAGGGTATGTTGGAAGGTCCAGCTTCAGATGGAGCTGCAACACTCACTAGGTCAGCCATATGAGTGTCCATATCGTCATCTTCATCATCATCAGGATGTTCATCATCTTTGTGAATAAGGGCTCTTCCTCTAGTAATGAATCCCATCTGACGAAAGGTAGTATCTCCAATTTCTGATCCCACAGCTTCAATAGTTTGAACGAGTTCTCCTTCCACAGGTACACCTTTGTATTCTAAAATCCTAGAAATAAGGAGAGCATAAGGAAATTGATATGAATGGGATTTCTTGGCTCTTACCATTGTGTCAGTAATGAGAGCAGGCCAGTCGATGTGTATGTGATTTAAAATCCCATACAAGATAAGTAAATCCTGCTCAGAACATTGAGCATGGTTGGTTGCTCTAGGACAGAGAATCCAAACAATCAAGTAGTGGATCATCCTCTCTTCAACTTTGAATCCTCCAACCAGTAGTTGCCTTCTATTTGTTTGCCTCTCAGGATGTCGCAGAAAGGATTGGAAAGTTAGCATCCTGTTGAAGTCTTCAAGTCCTAAATGGACTTTGACAGCATCATCCCAGATAGGAAGTTGAGCAACATTTGTCCAAACGTCATCATCTAAAATGATGCGTACGCCTTTGACCTTGGTAGATATTATCCCATCTCGATAGCGCAAGTTGAAATAGAAAACTCTTATGAGATCGGGATAAATATTTCCTTTTTGTTCTACTAGATGTGCTAAACCCTGCTTAGCAAAATTATTTGGAAATTGAAACCCATAAAAGCGAAAAAAATCAAGACGGATATACTTTACCGCCATGATTTTCCTTTCTTGCCAGAAGTTTACGAAATCTGCATGTTTCTCTTGATCGGAGATCCATCCATCTATGTTGGCGAGTCGTGGTTGAGAGGAGGAAGAAGCTCCAACTATTTTGTGACGATACCTTCTTGGTTCAGCCATGGATGAAGATGGAAAAGATGAAGGTTTATGAAGTGAAAGAGAAATGAAGAGATTTTGAGCTCTGGATTTGATTTTAGCAGTATTTGGTTGCAAAGAAGTGTCTAACAATCGATTATGGGGGGCTATTTATAAGAAAAATGGAAAAACTAGCCGTTTATAGCCGTTATGGGACGCTCCAACGGCTCTATTTTTGAAACTGTTAGCGTGATAATCGATTATGGCTCGTGATAATCGATTATCAGTTCATTAATCTCTGCCCAGAATTGCATGATAATCGATTATGCCAGATGATAATCGATTATCTGCTCAAAGTTTTCCAGAATTGACTTTTATGACTAAATAATCGATTATGACTTAGTGACAATCGATTATGACGTGTTAAGGTCATGAAAAAATGCAAGATTTTGCATAGACTTTGATTCTAGGACATGTCTAATACTCCTAATTCTCTTCTAAGCTCAAAGAATCTAGAAACCCCTTAAATGGCTCTCATCCTTAACAAAAGAAAGATGAATTTATAAAGTTTTGAACTTTTATAAAATGAAAGACAAATACATGATGAAATACCAAAGTATAGATGAATAACCAGATATCTAACAGCCTTATATATCTCCCCCTCAAATGGGTACCAGGTATTACAAAATCATGTCATAAGATGTCAAACAAAAATTTCTTTTGAACTCACAAACAGATTAAGAAAAATATTTTAAGATATGGTCAGTCCAAAAATGGAGAAATGCTTGCAAGCGAGTTCAGATTTGTATTTGCAATTCCAAACAAGTTTCAATGATTCTCAGCAAATCAAATTTAGCTTTTATTAGACTTAATTAAATCATTGAAATCCCCAATCAATTTATAAACAATAATGAAAGCAACAGTAGCTTAAATGAATATGATCACAGTTGCTCAAGGTTACACAGAAAAGCATTTCAGCTAATACAATCAGTTCAAAAATAATTTTGACAGCATAAATTATAACTTCCCAAATAGCATTTATAATTCATGCATTTTCATATCCCAAACTGTTCAATCCTTTGAATTCAGTTGTGCATATCAAAACAACATATACAAAAATTCAAACACAAGCTGATTCAAAATTTATCTTTCAACAGTTTTTAGACCAATTAATTTACATCAAAGTTATGCAAAATTTGATCAGTTCATTTACTTCATCCAAGTTCTCAATGAGTATTATCATAGCTCATACAGTATGCATTTGAACTTAAAAACAAATTTCCACATAAACAACTTCAAAACAAAGATGATAATTTAATTACCAAATGTCTTAATCATCCAAAAAAAATGCCAATGAATATCTATCAGTTAGATCATTCAAATGAAATTTTTCATTGCTTTTGACAAAAGATATATCAAGGTTTACTTCAAAGTATTCAGGAAATTGAATACTAAACCAGTTAAACACAAATTCAATTTATAAACAAAAAACAAATCATTGAAATAACAATTGCACATGACTAATCATTCCAAAAGATTAAATTTAGCACATGAATATCTCATAATAGAAGAATTTCACTGATTAAAGTGCTAAAACAAATAAGAACATACCACAGGATAAATGAATCAGTGATGAACAAATCATTTGCCCAAACAGAAATTAATATAATAGTAATTAAAGATTTCAAAATCAAGTAGAGCAAAATGCAACAGTACAGGTTAAATACTACTTAGCTCAATCACTTGGTGCTCGAACCAAGGCTTTGGAATTCACTTGATGGATTCACTTCCTGGCTTGGAGCATCAATTTCAAAAGCAGAATAATTTTAGAGTTTTCTTCTCCTTTTGAAAAGTTTTAACCTTCAAAGTAAAACAATGTAGTTTTGGTACCCATAATCTTATTTGGGTCCATGAGGTTAGACACATATTACTTTATGACAGGAACCCAAGCATATTTTCCATTTGGAACTCCAAAATGTTTAATGTTGCATTTGTTTGACGTGTGACCATGCTTCATACAGTAAAAGCAACATACATCACTAACTTTATTTTTAATAAAAGTTCCTTTAACAACCCAAATTTTTCGAGATATTCTTACCTTGGATTTATAATTTTGATGCATGTTCCCATTTTTAAAATTGCTTTTATTGAGGTTTGATTTAACATGAGAATTAGTTTTAGTTGCTTTAGCAAGTAAATTTTCAAGTATATCAATATCAAACATATAGCTTTTGCATGACAAGCATTCAACAGGTTCAACAGTAGCTTTTTCATCTGATAATTTAATTTCTAAGGTATTAACTCTATTTCTTAACACAACTTCATCAACAAGCAGTTTATCATATTTTAACTTCAATTCATTGTGTTCCTTTTTTAGCTTTTTATGAGCAACATCAAGTTTTTCAGATTCATTCATCAAATCAAAGAAAGCCTTTTGTAAATCTAATTCACTGGATTCAAAACTGAAATCACTTACTTGGCTTCCTGTTTCTTCAGAATCTGCCATAAGGCATAGATTGACTTCTTCTTCTGTGTCACTTGAGCTTGTTAAGCTAGAGGCATTATCCTCCCAAGCTATGTATGCTTTCTTTTTCCTTTGAAATTTTCTTTCCTTCTTGTCTTCACTCTTCTTGCTCTTTGGACACTCAGATTTCACGTGCCCTCTTTCTCCACAACCGAAGCACTTGACGTTTGATGGAGATTCTTGATTTTCCTTCCTTTCCTTTTGAAACTTGTCATTTCCCTTTGCTTTCATGAATTTTGCAAACTTCTTTATCATGAGACTCATGTTTTCCTCATCATTGGAATCATTTTCTTCAGTTCTCTTAGAACTCTTTCTTTAGAGATTTCAAATTTGAAGGCTAATGTCTTTCTCTTGCCTTGATCCTCTTCAGCAGTAAGTCTTCTCAAGTCAAGCTCGTGCTCACGAAGTTTTCCAAACAGGATTGGCATTGTCATCTGAGTAAGATTTTGAGACTCCGAGATGGCAGTCACCTTTGGTTGCCAAGACCTGTCTAATGATTTTAGAATTTTAACATTTAATTCATCAGTATCAAAAGTCTTACCCAACCCTGTTAAGTGATTCACAATATGAGTGAATCATTTTTGAACATCAGAGATCGTTTCTCCAGGTTGCATTCTGAACATCTCATATTCCTGAATGAGAGTGTTCTTCATAGCTCGTTTCACATCCTCTGTTCATTCATGAGTGACTTTGAGGACTTCCCACATTTCTTGTGCTGTCTTACACACTGAAATTCTATAAAATTCATCAAGTACAACAACAGATGAAATTATCAAACTGAGCTCGTCTATTTTCTTCAGCAGTCCAATTAAAATAAGGTTTTTCAGTTTTTATACCATCAACAATATTCATAGGAATATAAGGGCCATTTTGTACAGCTTCCCAGATGCCTCTATCAACAAACCCCATAAAAATTTCCATTCTCACTTTCCAAAAGGCATAGTTATCACCAGTAAACAATGGAGGTCTGTTAATGGAAGCACCCTGAGCATATTCATGGTTTTGATTGTGACCGACCATTTTCACAAATATTTTGAAAAACTATCAAAGCAAGCTCTGATACCAATTGACGGTATCGGAGGGGGTAATTTTCGCAAAGTTTAACGCAACGGAATAAATAACTCAGAGAGCAGAAAGCGTATTCGATCACGATTAGAAACAAAATGGTCCTTGTTACAAAAATAATTTTCTTTCAGAAAATTTATCGAGCAGTTGATATACATAATATAAAATGAGTGTAGGGCATAAGAAAAGCACACAAGGATTTTTATACTGGTTCGATTCAACAGAATCTATGTCCAGTCGTTAATCACTACAAAGAGTGATTAACAGTTTCACTAAAAAGGATTTAATAGTTTACAATGAAAAGTACAGAAATAGAATGAAAAGAACCACTCTACCAACTTGAAGAGAACTGCTCCAGCAATCGACAAATGATTCACGAGCTTCTCCTTTCACAAGACCAGGCAGAGAACCTTGCCAACTTGAAGAGAGTCCACTTCGACTATCGACACACGATACGTAAGCCTCTCCTTTCACAAGACCAGGCAGGGGAACAAAGTAAACAAAAAGCTCTCAAGAACGTTCCTCTGACTACTCAGTGTTCTAAGCTTTCTCAGTTTACACAAAGTTGTTTTCTGAAGCTTTCAAAAACCAATTATATAGCCAAGCACACTGAATGCCAAAGGTCAGCTCCCAACTGCCATGAATAATCGATTATTGTAAGTGATAATCGATTATTCAAGTCCGTTATAGAAATTTTAAAAAGTGATAATCGATTATTTGAAGTGATAATCGATTATTCAAGTGTGACTTGTGATAATCGATTATTGCTTCATGATAATCGATTATTTTAGTTCAAAAGCATCTGATAATCGATTATACCTTAATCATAATCGATTATACAAGTAGAAATTACAATATTTATCATTTTCCTACTACATTCAAAATCTACAAGTTACTTTTTAAGTATTCTCCTATTACAATCAAGAATTACAATTTGTAGCATCATCAAAACTTGTCTTCAGGTTTTACCAAACTCCCTTATTGGTAACATCAAACATCGCCCAGGCGTCCAAGGAGACCGCTCAGCGGTTTGCCTCTTAGCCGTGTCACCGCTCAGCGGCAAGACAGACCGCTCAGCGACGACGGCTAGGGTTTTTCAAAAACCTTTCCTAAATTGTCCTAATCTCCACTCTATTGCTAATTTCATCAATCCAGACCAAAGTGATGGATTTCAATCGGTTCAAACAGTTTCTATTTCAACAAATCATGCATAGAAATCAAAAACCCTAATTTATCATGTTCCTACAAATGTTCTTCATCAAATTTCCAAAATTAGAAACCCTAAGAATGAAATTGCACAACTTACTTGAGTGGAGACTTTGAATGCTTGCAAAAGTTGTCTAATTGATGATGTATGTCCTCTCCAATGCAAAACCCTCAACCAAAAACCCCAATCTTTGACAAAACAATGGTAGAAAATTGAATTTTTGGTGAGTGGGTGATGAGAAAGTGAGGAAATCTCTCATAAAAGCTCTTGAAAGTGAAAGAGGAGTGTTAAGGCTTAGGGAGACCGCTCAGGCGTACTGCAAGGAAGAAGTTTGGAAGTGAAAAACGTCAAAACCGCTCAGCTTTAAGAAAGCCCGAGCCTGAAACGCACCGCCACCACTCAGCGGTGGGCGGTAATTTTCCCTTCTTCTTCTTTGCTTGCTCTTGAGCCATCTCACCCTGTAGCACGCAATTTTAACCTTCAATTTTTCAATCATATGTCTTTCCCCTCTCAGATGCAACATTCAAACATGCAATGCACTTAACACAGAGTTTAAAAACAAATATAATCAACTGGGTTGCCTCCCAGGTAGCGCTTGTTTAATGTCACGAGCTTGACCCAAACCTGATATGATCATAGATGGGGCAATAATGAAGAGCTTTCAAAGTGACAAAAAGAATAAGAAAGAGAAGAATAGGTTTCCTTTGGGCGTGTATTTGCCTTTTGATTGCTTTCTCTTAGTTCTTGTGAATAATTGCTTATAAACTCTTCTTTCTCTTTAAGAACAAGCAATGTGGGACTATCCATGGCTTGATCTTAAAAAGAAGAGAAGAGAAAGTGAGCATTTTAGGCGTGTAGGAGTTAGTAACATAGCTAGTTTTTATGTTTTGAACTATAGGAGAACTAGTTGCCTTATAAACCCTTTGGAGTGGAGAGATTTGAGCAATGTGGGACTTAAAAGCCCCTAGAGGATGTGCAGCAGTTGCTGGATGGACTACACCCTCAAAAGTCCCACATCTCCTAGATCTAGCTTCCAAGCTCACTCCAAAGGCTATATAAGAAGGCTTAGGGGTCTCCTTTTGTACACACACCTTTGCATTGAATGAAATTTGAGTTGAATTGCAATCTTGCATTCTTCTTTGAGATAGAATTCTATCTCAAAGAAGAATGCAAGATTGCAATTCAACTCAAATTTCATTCAATGCAAAGGTGTGTGTACAAAAGGAGACCCCTAAGCCTTCAACAAGTAGGTGTCCTTATTCCATTTTGTTTGTTGTTCCAGCTTTATTTCCTTGTCTTAGCTGGATTGTGTATGTCTTTTCTTGCTTGTTAGCTTTGAATTGAGTCATATGTTTGTTCCTCTTTAGGAGTTTTCTAGAGTATTTTCTGAAATTGCATAGCTAAGAGTATTTTTTTTACATCTCCATGTTTGTGTGCTGAATTGAGCTTGATCATCATTGGATTTAAGTGTGTGAACCTTGCTTATTTGTTCTGTATAAATAGAGGCTATAAACCATTACAATTGTGCTTCCAATCAAACACATTTTCTTCATTAAAGTGGCTTGGCCGAGACATTTTATCAAGTGTTGTTTGTTGTATCAAAAAAAAAAAAATCAACAAAAAAAAATTGGTGGCTGTTTGGTGTGCTTGGCCAAGAGTTTTCTCATTGATTGGTGTGTTTGATTGCTTCATTTAGAGCCTCTTTTTCATCTCCAATACAGAATATTTTGGTTTGAGGTTTGCCAAAATTATTTCCAGCATTAATTCGGTCTTGCTCTTCATGTATGCGTAGCATGTTGATGTGATTTTGCTCCTTAGTTGTGTTAATTTTCTTTGCTGTCTTGTTCATTTTTGTGCCACTGTTTTGACTCCATTTTCTTGCTGTTTTGTCTTCATAAAATCATTAGATTTCTGCCTCCTTGTTTTGTGCCAAGTTTCTTGATTTTTTAGGTTCCATTTTCATCATTTGTCTTATAGTTTTCATTCATTCTTTGGCTTCTACTATGTGTTGTCTTGATTTGGCTTCTTTGCATTGAGGGTGGATTGTACATCTTTCCATTTGCTTTGAACTTGAGTTGGTGCTCTCAAAGTGGACTTGTGAGACATTTTACTATCTTTAAAGAAGGGTGCTGCCCTTCCCTTGTTTTTTGAGACACTTGCCGTGAGTTTTGAACCATTTCTTTGCCTTATTTGAGTGAAACCATAACCAGTTTTGGGCTGCGGCATCGCCGTGAATTTTCTGTGGTTCTAACTTGTTTTTTGGTGTTAGTTTTTTGTGGTTGTTGCATTACCATGTCTGCAGGTTCCAGCCGTGCATCATTTCATGGAGATAGCCCCCATGGAAGCCCTTCTAGCAAGTTTGATATGGTGAAGGCCTTCCAACAAATGCAACATCAACTTGATGCCATGAGCAAGCGGCTAGACTCGGAAACAAAGGCTAAAGGGAAGCAATCTCATGGTCATGAGCATGGTTCATCTAAGAAAAAGCAAGAAGACAAAGCTTTGGATCCAAACCTTGCAATGCCAAAGTTGTCTTTGCCAAGTTTCAAGGGAGACACCGATCCTAGTGTATTTTTAGATTGGATAGCTAAAGTAGAACAAGTTTTTAATTTGTATGATGTAGATGGATATTTGCGTGTAAAGTTAGCTACTTTAGCCTTAGAGGGATACGCCATGCAATGGCTAACTAGGATGAACATTACCAGGGGCTCACCCGCGAGCTCTTGGGAACATTTTCGGTGCTTGTTGTACCAGCGATTCGTACCCCCATACTACCATAGGGACCTCCTGATTAAGCTCCAACGGCTTACTCAGGGTAGACGAAGTGTGGAGGAATATGCGCGTGAGCTCGAAGTGCTCTTATACCATACTAACACTAATGAGACTGACCATGCAAAAATAGCTAGGTTTATTAGCGGTCTCAATAGAAACATCCAAGATGTTGTAGAGCTCCATGATGATGAGGATTTAGATGTTGTGGTACATCGGGCTATGAAAGTAGAGAGACAAATTTTAAGAAAAGAGTCCTATCGCAACAAATTTTCCACTTCTTCAAAAGATAATTTTTACAAAACCTCATCATCAAGGGACAAAGAAAGGGATGTTTCTAGAGAGATTCCTCATAAATCTCGGCCATCTTCTACTAACCCCGCGCCTTCTTCTTCTAAACCTAAGTCCCCAACGCGACCTAGTCAAGTCAAATGTTTTAAGTGCTTAGGTCATGGTCACATTGCATCTGCATGCCCAAACAAGAGGGCAATGTGCATTCAAGGAGAAGAGGTTGTCACCAATGACTCTCCTCCTTCTTCACCTTCACACACTTCTCACTCTTCTTCTTCCTCTAGTGAAGATGAGTACAAGGTTCCATTTGATGGCGACCTACTAGTTATAAGACGTCTCTTGGGCCAAGTCCACAAGGACTTTGACACAACTCAAAGAGAAAATATTTTTCACACTAGATGTCTTATAGCTAGGAAGGTTTGCTCCATGATCATAGACGGGGGAAGTTGCACTAATGTGGCTAGCACACGCGTAGTGGACAAGCTTAAGCTACCCACTATTGCGCATGCCAAGCCATATAAACTTCAATGGTTAAGTGAGGAGGGTGAAATCTTGGTCAATAAGCAAGTCCATATTTCCTTTTCTATTGGAAAGTATCAAGATGAGGTTCTTTGTGATGTTGTACCCATGGAAGCAACTCACATTTTATTAGGAAGACCATGGCAATTTGATAGAAATGTTCAACATGATGGTCTTACTAATAGAATGTCTTTTACTTACCAAGGGCGCAAGGTTGTCTTAAAACCTCTAACTCCAAAGGAAATACATGAGGACCACCTCATCATGAAGTCCAAGAGAGGTGAAGAAAAGGAGAAGGTCAAGCTTAATTGTCTCATTTCTCATAAAGGGGTCCTTCAAGATACAAAAGAGGAAAAAGAAACAAAAGAAAGGACAGAAAGAGAGGAGAGAGAAAAAGAAGAAAATGAGAGGAGAGAAAACGAGGAGAAAGCAACAAAAGAAAAAGAAGAAATTGTGATAGAAAAGGAGAAGGAAAGTGTCCTAGTCATAAAGGAAGTGTTACTAAAGGTACCTTCCACTCCCATCTTTCTACAGGATTCAAGCCATGACAGGGGAGTTTTTCCATCCTTCCACTTTTCTCCAATTATTAAGCTTTCTTCTTTTTCTAAAAGCTTTTGTAAAACTATCCCACCTTTCTCATCTCTTTTTACCACTTCTTCACACACCATTTCCATCCCACATCTTGAGTTAATGTATTCTTTTTTACACTTAACTCAAGACAAAAATAAAAATTTTTCAAAAGAAGGAATTTTAGTTTTCAATAAGAAAATAAATCCAATTTCAAAAACCCATTCTTTAAATATTCCTTTTCAAAATACATTCTTTGGTAAACATCAATTCATTCACAAAATGTTTGATGTTTTTTGCAGGTTAATATTTGATCCAGGAGGAGTTCCTTTGGATTATAAACCAAATAAGTCACTAATCTCTCTTTGTTGCAGGTTTTTCAAGATTCGAGGTCGAATCCTCTCCAACCTGGGGGGGATGATATGATCATAGATGGGGCAATAATGAAGAGCTTTCAAAGTGACAAAAAGAATAAGAAAGAGAAGAATAGGTTTCCTTT
The DNA here is from genome assembly GCA_036885675.1 of Vigna mungo. Lineage (NCBI taxonomy): Eukaryota > Viridiplantae > Streptophyta > Magnoliopsida > Fabales > Fabaceae > Vigna > Vigna mungo. The sequence continues at coordinate 35,309,141 of CP144700.1, forward strand.
GGGCGTGTATTTGCCTTTTGATTGCTTTCTCTTAGTTCTTGTGAATAATTGCTTATAAACTCTTCTTTCTCTTTAAGAACAAGCAATGTGGGACTATCCATGGCTTGATCTTAAAAAGAAGAGAAGAGAAAGTGAGCATTTTAGGCGTGTAGGAGTTAGTAACATAGCTAGTTTTTATGTTTTGAACTATAGGAGAACTAGTTGCCTTATAAACCCTTTGGAGTGGAGAGATTTGAGCAATGTGGGACTTAAAAGCCCCTAGAGGATGTGCAGCAGTTGCTGGATGGACTACACCCTCAAAAGTCCCACATCTCCTAGATCTAGCTTCCAAGCTCACTCCAAAGGCTATATAAGAAGGCTTAGGGGTCTCCTTTTGTACACACACCTTTGCATTGAATGAAATTTGAGTTGAATTGCAATCTTGCATTCTTCTTTGAGATAGAATTCTGTCTCTAAAGTCCCAAATTTGGGCAGGCCTTATCTTGCTCAAGCAAGTGGCGGTCCTCTTCATGATGCTTATCTTGGAAGCTTATTCAAGTGGCGCATCTTCATTTCCTAAGTTTCCTTTCTCTAATCTTTTTCCATTTTAAATTCTCTTCCATTTCTTTGTATGTCATTTAGTATATTCTCTCTAGGTATGCACTTCCCCATCAAAACCTGCCTAGCACTCATTAGTAAGTGCTTATCCTTCCAACACCATTCAGTAGGTGTGCCTACTTGTATCCTTCAGTAGATACATAAAACTTTAGCATCCCTCAGTAGATGCTACCCAAAAGTGTTTAGATTGCAGAAGAGGGGATTCTTGCTGCAATTCTGATTTTATGTGTGCAGCTATATTTGTTTTTGGGTTACAGAGGAGATTTATATTTTTGCGTGGTGCTTCTATAAATTCCTCCCTGTAAAAACCGCAACCATAATAGTGCATTTACTCTTTAAGGGTGGAAGGACACTGGATGTAGGCATTCTTGGCCGAACCAGTATAAAAACCAGTGTTTGGTTTTCTCTATCCCTGCACTCTTTATTTCAGTTGACTTTACTTGTATTGCAGTCAACTACGTTTTTCCACTGCATTACATTTTTCATTACTTGCATTTCAAGGAAAGATCAAAAGCTTTGAATTTTCATACTAAGATTGCGAAAAGTTTTTGTTTTTGAACTAACGCCAATTCACCCCCCCTCTTGGTGTAAAATGAAGCCAACCTGATTCCTAACAGTCTTTACTGATATATGTACTATTCACAGGGAATCATGAATGATATTGCCTTAGTCTTGATAATTAATTGAATTGCATGCTTATGTTGTATAATCAAGGCCATGTTTGGAAGACCTTTCTTAGCCAAATTTTCACCCAAAAAGTTTAAAATTTTATACCCTTTTTGAACCTTGGCCTTAAACAGGATGAAAACCCTTGATTTGAAATTATTTACCTTGAGTTGGGTTGAGATTAATTGTATGTGTTGAAAAGGTTCAAGTTTGGGGTTGAATGGGTAAAGTTGAAAGGAAAAAGAAAAGCATTGAGCTCAAAGGTAGTAAAAGAAAAATGCATGAGAAAAAGAAAGGAAAAGCATAAAAGAAATAGCATGTAAAGTGAGCTCAATGTAAAAATAAAAGAAAAGGGAAGAAGTTGGGAATAAGTGAGATTGGTTAAAAAGAGAGTTGTGCTTGAACCTTGAATGATAATATAAACTCTCTTAACTCAAGGATTTTGTATTCTAGAAAAACCAATTTTTCTTGATAGCCCAGCCTCATTACAAGCCTTGGAAAAGTCCTTGTGATGGCATTTGCATGTAAGGATTTTGGTTGTTTTAGATGAATGGCAATATTGTTCTATGTGACATGTGAATCGTAAAGAATGGAGTGATTCCTTAAACACTTGAGTGATTGAGTGAAACACTTGCTTGGTGAGAATTGTTGAAATCCATGTTTATATCTATGCTTAGTGGATTGATCATTCATGAATAAAATATTTGTTGGGAAATATTTGAGTATGTGAACTAGATTGGATTGAAAGCATGCATGCATTTTGGTAGGATTCCATTGAAAATCTGAATTGAATAATAACTTGTTGTGAAGAAAAGGATTTTTGAAAAGTGTTAAACTATTTGATGAAAAAGTGGAAAGCCAAGTTTTGTTTTGTTTGCTTGAGGACAAGCAAAGTTCTAAGTTTGGGGTTGTGATAACGGTCTAAAAACCTTTATTTTCATGTAAAACATCCTTTATGGCTTAGAATGAGCTTAAAATCCTTTATGGCTGAGAATGAGCTTAAAATCAAGTAAAACACTCAGTTGAGTCATGTGAGAGTCAAAAGTTGGTTTTAGAGATATTATGCTTGTTTTTACATTGTTTTGAAGGGTTTTAAGGTAAATTGAAGATGGAAGTGAATCAAGGTGGACTTAGACTCGTGAAAGATGAAGAAAAAGGATGAAAAGAAGAGTCTAAGGGACCGCTGAGCGTCAGAATGGACCGTTGAGCGGCCAATACGATTTGAGGCAAACCGCTCAGCGGTAAAATTGACTGCTGAGCGGTGATGCGGCTAGAGGGTGTCGCAACTGGTGTCACGACGGGACGACGATCCAAAAAGAAACGGCGTTGAAAAAGAGTTTGGAGTCGCCATCATAGTTTATTCTGGAAAACTACGGAAAAACCATAAAAATGATAAAGCACGGTCTACGAAAACCAAAGATTTGGTTCGGGAGTCGGTTACGTGTAGGGAAGGTATTAGCACCCTACAACGCCTACCCGAAGGCAGTACCTTTAATTAAATGCGTGAATGTGATGTAGTTTACAAGATGTTTAACTATCCCCAAAAACGACAATCTAAAGAGAAAAAAATATTTTTTAGTTTTTTGGGCCCGACAAGGATTGACCTTGCTCCTACGTATTCTAATTGAAAATGAGAAATCAAGGTTACGTAGTTTTTCTAATACTGTTTTAAAATTTTTGTTTGAGAAATTTTTTGGAAAATTTGTTTGAAAAAGATTTGGATTTTTTTTTTTGGATTTTTGGAAGGTGAACCTGACAAGGACTAGCCTTGCTCCTACCTATCTCCATTTTTGATTGAGAATCAAGGATCACGTAGTTCTAGCTGAAAGGTTGATTATTGTTTGAAATTATAATTTTGTCTTTTGATGTCTTTGTAAAAAAGGGAAAGGTTTAAGCACAAGGCCTACCCGAACGATCGCACGTGCGCTTAAACCTTTTAAAATAATTTTGGTTAATTTTTAAAAGAAGAAGAAAAAGTTTTTTAGCATAAGGTCGACAGAATGGTTGCACGTTTGCTTAAACCTTTTGAAAAAAAATTTTGTTGATTTTTTGAAAGAAGAACAAAAAGGTTTTCAGCACCAGGCCGACAAAATGGTTGCACGTGTGCTTAAACCTTTTAAAATAAATTTTTATTATTTTTTTTAAAAGAAGAAGAACAAGGTTTCCAGCATAAGGCCGACAGAATGGTCGCACGTGTGCTTAAACCTTTTAAAATAAATTTTTATTATTTTTTTGAAAGAAGAAGAAAAAGGTTTCCAGCACAAGGCCGACAAAATGGTCACACGTGTGCTTAAACCTTTTGAAATAAATTTTTGTTGATTTTTTGAAAGAAGAAGAAAAAGGTTTTCAGCATAAGGCCGACAGCATGGTCGCACGTGTGATTAAACCTTTTAAAATAAATTTTTATTATTTTTTTGAAAGAACAAGAAAAAGGTTTTCAGCACAAGGCCGACAGAATGGTCGCACGTGTGCTTAAACCTTTTAAATAAATTTTTATTATTTTTTTATAACAAATAAACAATAATAAAACAAATTCTAAAGGTAAAGAAATAAAAGCAAACATAATAATAAAAAAATAAAAAAAATAGCAAAAAAAAATCACAGCCCAAATAGCCCAATAAGAATAGGGGTGCAGAAATTAAAAATCAAGGGTGCTGAAAGAGATTTTGGCCCTTCTGGTCTTGTAGTCTGTCAGGGGTGCATGGCTGAAAATGGGGGGTGCATTCCGAAATAGCATGCTCCAACCCAATTCTCCTCTTTTTTTTAACAACGAAATGGGCTACAGCCCAAGTGAAAGGGGTGTAACAATGAGATTTAGGGGTGTCATGTTGTAGTTGCTGTAAGTAACCCAATGCCCCTTTTTTCTTTATTTGCAAAAATAGATTGGGAGTGTAATACGAAAACGAGGGGTGCAGGGAGGAAGAGCTAGCCAACCAGCCAGGCCCAAAGCCCTTTGTTTCCCCAAAATCAGAAAAGTTAGGGGTTCCTCCAATTTCTTCTCATTTGTGCAGTCAACCCCAGAGTCATCTTCTTCTCTGAACGAAAGAAGCTAGGGATTTCACCTTCGCCGCTCACAGACACGACCTTGCCCCCACTCGACAGGCCACCACCACCAGCCTCCACAAGCCACTTTCCAAGGTGTCACCTAATGGCGCCGATCACCGCCGCAATCTCTGTCGGCCACCACACTATGACCGCTCTTCTCCTTCTTCTCTTCACGCGAAAACAATCTCTCCCACCCTAGGTCATGACACCTTTTGCCATCAGAACCGTCGATGACGACGCCGGTCACCACCAGGGTTACGTAAGGGTGCCGCCGACACCAGGCTAGGGTCGACGCTCTGCGTCGAGCTTTCTCACCACCGTTACGTTGCCGACATCATCGAGACAGCTGCACCAAGTTCTCTCTTCTTCCTCTGTTGCTCTGTTTCTTATTTTCTCACAGGACTAAGGCGTTGATGCACTTCTCCTCTGCCACCAAAATTGATTTGAGTCTTTGGTTATGCTTGCAATTGTTGCGGTAAGGGATGGAATTTTGTTGAAAATGGTGGTGATAGGTTGTCGATGTTGACGAAAGAGATGAAGCTTGGGCAGAATCAAAAGAGATGAATCTATTTTTTTCTATTTGCTGGGACGATGAGGAAAAATATGTTTGTGATTTTGGATGATCAGGACTTGGGAGAAAATTTGGTATATGAAGGGTAGAGATGTGGTCCGTGAATGATGGGAAACACAGTAGAAGTTAAGAAGTGATTTTCTCTTCTCTGTTTTTGGTTTGAATCTATTGGATGCATACACAGAGGGTGAGAGAGTTTGAGCGTGAGGGAAGATGGTGATTCTCAGATTCCCCTGAAAAATGATGAGTAAGGTTGAGAAAAATGGATTCGTTGAGAGGGTGGAGAAGAGAGTTGATGAATTGGGAGAGTGTCGTGTGTGTGTTTAGTTAGGGTAATGAGGTAATGGTGTGGGTCCTTCAGTGAGAGCCAAGAGGATTGGAGTGGTGAATCGTGTAGTATGCATGATGGAGAGAAAATAATTGTGTGAGGTGAATTTGTTGGACCCCCTTGGCCTGAGAGTCGTGTGCGTGTATGATGATGGTTAAGGGTGAGAGAAGCAGAGAGGTGGTCTGTAAGAAGAATCTGTGTCAGTGGTGATGAGGTGTGGGTGATGGGTGATGGAAGAAGTTGTGGTGTGTGTGTTTCTGGGGTGTGATGGAGGATGGTGCCCTTCGTGCCTCCCCCTGACTGATGGACGACGAATTCTGTTATGTCCCCCCCTTGTGCCCTTTCCAAAATGAGCTCTTTTTTTACAACAAACTTTTTTCCTTTTTTCTTTTCTTTTTTTCTTTTTTTTTTTCTGGTTTTCTCTTTTTCCTTTTTTTTCCACTTTGCTTTTTTTCTTGTTTTTTTCTTCATTTCCTTTTTCTTTTCTTTTTTTCTTTTTTTTTATTATTTTGTTTATTTTCTTTTTATTTTCGTTTTTTTAAAAGAATATAGAAAGTAAAACCAAATCAGATAATAATAAAAAAAACTAAATCAAAATAATAAAACAAAATAAAAATAAAATGAGACAAAAATAAAAACAAATCTTATTATTTAGTCACCCGGACGAAATTGGGTGTTTACAATTGCCCCTCTTTACTTAGAATTACTGGATAATATGAAAATTTGATATTTTCGTATTATCTGAGTAAATCTAAGTAAAGATAGAAACACTAATTTCTTCTGGGTTTCGAAAAAGAAAGAGATAGAATAAAAATGAAACAAGTCACAACCAAATGACCATTGCCTAGTAGAGGGCCAAAGTGACAGAATAGAAATTTAAATCCAACCATTGCCAAGCAGAGGGCCGATAACATAAAACTAAAACCTGGATTTGACCATTACCTCGCAGATGGCCAAACTCACAGAACAGAAATTTAAATCCGACTATTGCCAAGCAGAGGGCCGATAACAGAAAACTAAAACCTGGATTTGACCATTGCCTCGCAGAGGGCCAAACTCACACAACAGAAATTTAAATCCGACCATTTCCAAGCAGAGGGCCGATAACAGAAAATTTAAACCTGGATTTGACCATTGTCTCACAGAGGGCCAAACTCACAGAACAGAAATTTAAATCCGACCATTGCCAAGCAGAGGGTCGATAATAGAAAACTAAAACCTGGATTTGACCATTGCCACGCAAAGGGCCAAACTCACATAACAGAAATTTAAATCCAACCATTGCCAAGCACAGGGACGATAACAGAAATCTAAAACCTGGATTTGACCATTGCCTCGCAGAGGGCCAAACTCACATAACAGAAATTTAACTCCGACAATTGCCAAGCAAAGGGCCGATAACAGAAAACTAAAACCTGGATTTGACCATTGCCTCGCAGATGGCCAAACTCACAGAACAGAAATTTAAATCCGATTATTGCCAAGCAGAGGGCCGATAACAGAAAACTAAAACCTGGATTTGACCATTGCCTCGCAGAGGGCCAAACTCACACAATAGAAATTTAAATCCGACCATTTCCAAGCAGAGGGCCGATAACAGAAAATTAAAACCTGGATTTGACCATTGCCTCACAGAGGGCCAAACTCACAGAACAGAAATTTAAATCCGACCATTGCCAAGCAGAGGGTTGATAACAGAAAACTAAAACCTGGATTTGACCATTGCCTCGCAGAGGGCCAAACTCACATAACAGAAATTTAAATCCAACCATTGCCAAGCAGAGGGACGATAACAGAAATCTAAAACCTAGATTTGACCATTGCCTCGCAGAGGGCCAAACTCACATAACAGAAATTTAACTCCGACCATTGCCAAGCAAAGGGCCGATAACAGAAAACTAAAACCTGGATTTGACCATTGCCTCGCAGAGGGTCAAACTGACATAACAGAAATTTAAAACCGACCATTGCCAAGCAGAGGGCCGAGACAAAAAAAAAGAAAATTTTGAGGTTCGGGTGTCAGACAAAACTGGGCTTGAGGCCGAGTATGGAAACTGGGCTTGGGGGTCCAGTATGGAAACTGGGCTTGGGGGCCAGTGAAAACTGGGCTTAGGGCCAGGTGAAACTGGGCTTAGTGGGCCAGGCGAGCTGGGCTTATGGGCCAGATAAACTAGGCTTATGGGCCAGGTGAAGCTGGGCTTTGTGGGCCAGGCGAGCTGCGCTTTGTGGCCCAGTGCGAAAACTGGGCTTGGGGGCCAGTGTAGAAACTGGGCTTATGGGCCAGGCGAAACTGGGCTTATGGCCAGATAAACTGGGCTTAGGGGGCCAATATGAAAACTTGGCTTTGTGGGCCAGGTGAGCTGGGCTTTGTGGGCCAGATAAACTAGGCTTATGGGCCAGGTGAAACTGGGCTTATGGGCCAGGCGAGTTGGGCTTTTTGAAATTTTGAAATTGCTAGATGAAACTGGGCTTTTTAAATTTTGAAATTGTCAGATGAGACTGGGCTTTTGAAATTTGAAATTGCCAGATGAAACTGGGCTTTTGAAATTTGAAATTTTTGAAACTTGTAGCTTTGTGAAATGTTTTGGTGATTTTCGACAAAAATCTGATTGTTGAAAAGACATCAGGGTGTTGAAACCCTGAATACAATGTGTCAAAATCCTGATGCAAGGATAAGGGTGTCAAAACACCAATGTGAGAGAAAACCACAACCAACAAGAATCAATATGAATAGAATTGTTATTTTTTTGTATTTTTAAAGAAGGACCCGACAACCATTCATTTTATTTTCGTTTTCTCTCTTTTTTTTTCAAAAAGAATATAGAAAGTAAAACCAAATCAGATAATAATAAAAAAAACTAAATCAAAATAAACTAAAAATAATAAAACAAAATAAAATAAAAATAAAATGAGACAAAAATAAAAACAAATCCTATTATTTAGTCACCCGGACGAAATTGGGTGTTGATAAAGGGGAAACCGTTGAGCGGTTTATTTAGGCGCCTGGCGGTTGTCCGTTTTTATTAGCTCAGATTCTGTAATCTTTCTGTTATCTTTTTGGCTTATATATAGCCCCAGTGCGAATTGAAAAGTAATCTTTTGGCATAGAGAAACATCCAGAGCTGTTCCACACACCTTGGAGGAGGTTCCTTGGATGCTTAGGCTCCAATCTACCAAGTTTAGGGTTATTTCTTCCATTCTTTCATTACTTTTCATCTAGATTCACCATGATTATGGTGAACTAAACCCTAGGTTGTTGGGGAACAATGTAATCTTTTGAAACTCTCTTATATTGAAATTCTTATCTTCTTTATATGCTTCCATGTGCTTATCTTTATCAATTGTTGGGTTCCTTACCTTTGCTTAATGTTTTTATCGTTTAACTCATTCGGTAAATGTTGTTTGTCTTTATTGATACGGGAATGTACGGTAATGTCATGAACTGGGGGGACTTGCTTGATTATGCTAATGCCGCTTAGGGATAGGTGATGAGTCGATATTTTATTGATTTCACTTAGTTTATTGTACCGAAATTAATCAGGGAATTGTGCTTAAATGTTCGGTATTTTCCCGTTTCTGCTAATTGTGCTTAATTTGACCGAAAATTCGAATTTTAATTAATTTTAATTTTCTGAGCTAATTATTTGCATTATTATTTTCAGGGAAAATTTTGGAAATATAATTTTGGACATATTGAGGGTTATCACACAATTCAAAACTCTCCACAAAGAAGTGTGGACAACAAGAGGGGCACTATGGTGATTCTACCCTTTGGGCTTATGAGAAGGGGGGTGCAACATGTTGAATTTGAGGGTGCACACAAAAAGGCAATTGCTGTGAATTATGCTACACACACACAAGATAGATATTGAAAAGAAGAGCAACGTGCATGCATCCACACCTACACCACGGCCCACAATATTCAGCAGCCTCCACGGTCCAGTTACTGTGAGCTGTGTGCTTGGATGAGGAAACATGCTGGCTGCAACTCACATTTAACGTGGTCCAGCAAGCACGTGTATTAGGTCTTTCATCTTCATTTAAAGGGAGCAACCCACACCTCCATGCATAAAATATAGAACATTCAGCAGGTGCATGCTTAGGGAAACACCACAGCCCATACTCATGCAGCAAAACATCCAGAAGTGCTACGACCCATGAACACATCCAACCTCCATGATCCAGCAGCAGCCACGGTCCATGGCCTTCACAGTAGCAACGTCCAGTTTTGAAGAAGGCAGAGAAAGCTACACGCAGCAAGCTTAGGAGGTGCAGCACACAACTTTGGTCTAACACTCCAACACGTTCACACGACCCAAGTGGCTTCCAGCAGTTTGGAGCGTGAGTTGCTAAGTCCAGCCTTCACAGACAACATCCTACACTTGAAGGAGACCACTGACACGACCAGCTAATTAAAGAAGCAGCTAGCATCAGGCACCGTTTGGAAGAAAAGAAAAAAAAAAGTAGCTGCCATATCAAAAGAAAAAAAACACAAAGGCCCAGCTGCTCCACTTGTATCCAACACAGCAGCACATACATAAGGGTTGATTCACGTGATGGCAACAGAAGAAATGGAGTTGCACTTGGAAGGGAGTTGCAGCCGTGAAGGGAGTCCAGCATAGCAATTAGTATGAGGTGTGCTTGGAGAAAAAGGGTGCAGCGCATCTAAATACCTTCAGCAGCCTTCATACAACCCTAGGAGAGCCGACACACATTAATATACAATTTCTCAACAGAACAATTTTGGAGAGAGTTTTTACTGTTACATTATAGGATGGAGGGCTACGGTTGAGCTATTAAGAGGATTGTCATTTCCTTTCACTTTCTGCTGGTGTGAGCCGAGAAGAGAATTTAAATTCCAAAAAGCTTGTTTCATTCAAATATGTTCTAACACTTGGCGCTGAATTTTATTCATCACTTTTCTTTTACTGTTGGTCTGTTGTTTTAATTTGGTTTATGCATCTTATTTATTGAAGCTGTTTATTTCTATTTTCTTAGATAAAGAATTTTATTTTATTTTTCTTTAATTGGAAGTACAACGTTTCTTTTTTTTATCATTGCATTGAATGGCATGGGTGCAGTAAAATCATTGGAAGTCTTTCTCTTTCATTTGAAGAATGAAGAATATATTAGGTTGGAGTCTAGGATTGGATGGGACGTACCGAGACTTGGTAGCTGGATAAATAGCACTTATTTCCTTTATTTCTTTGAGAAAGAGATTAGCTAGGTGATTAGGTAGAAGAGTATGTGGTGTTGCGGAGGTGCAGCAGCCACAGTTTCTTATTTTCTTATTCTTGCTTTGCTTTTATCCAGCACGTTGTCACGATTTTGATTGAGTAGTGTAGAAGCATTTATTTTAGCTTTTGTCATGGGAAGCACCGGATGCCCTTGGATTTTTAGGACAGAGGCGATCATTGCTTGGAGGAATTTGAGGCACAAATTTATTTGCTGATTGGTGCACACGGTGGGCAAGTTTTCTTTACTTGCAATCAACAATTGTGGAGAGCATCACAGTCAACTAAAGGAGAGGGGCCACAGTGATTTTTTTATTTTTTTTATTTTTATTTTCTTGCTTTTGTAGAATTACATGTTTAATTATTTGCCACATGTCATTTTCCTTAATACCATACCTTGCATTTTAAATTGTAATTCTAGTCTTACTTTAATGTTTTAAATTAAATTCGGTTGTGTTTAATTTTATTTTTAATTTCGTCAATTGCATTCACAAAACCTCTTTCAAAAACCCCCAACTGTGTGTGATTGACCTAAAATTCTGAATCGCATTTGGTCCTTGAGAGACGACCTAGGGATCTTTCCTTAGTTGTACTGCATTACTAAAATTGCAATCAAATTTGTATGGGCTGCGACAGCCCATCAAATTTTGGCGCCGTTGTCGGGGACCAACTGTTCGGTTTTAGGTCTTTTGTTGTGTTAGTGTGTGTTGTGTCTTGTCTTGTGTTGTGAGTGTGATGTTCTGTTTTGTGTGTTGCATTTAGATAGCTTTAGTTGCATATTTTCATTGCATTCTTCTTTGCCCCTTCTTTCCCATGTCTACCTATTTTGGGTATGTGAGTAATTCTCATTCTGCTCGTGTCTATGATTCTCCTCCTGCTTGTTACTCTGATATTGCTTCTCATATATACTCTGCTGATTTCTATGTTGAGAACAGAACGGTTCCTCCTCCATCTCATGAGAGTGCTCCTAGGGAGCCGTTTCCAATTGATAAGGAGGATATTCGTTGTGTTTTCAACACTGGACTGATAGATTTGCTGCCTAGGTTTCATGGTTTTGCAGGTGAATGCCCATATAGACATTTGGAGGAGTTCTACACCATATGCTCTTCAATGAAACCTCCAGATGTCCAAGATGAGGATATGTTCTTAAGGGCATTTGAGTACTCGTTACATGGAGCGGCAAGGTATTGACGGTTTTGTCTTCGTCGTGGATCCATCAGTTCTTGGGAAGGTCTTGAGCATATGTTCTTGGATGAATTCTTCTCTGCTCAGTATGGTCACAGTAACGATCCTGGAAGGAATGACCCTAGCTTAGGATGGTATGATGCTCCACGGCAATATCAACCATCTCCGAATTCTTGTATGCCTTCTCCACCTGTTCAGGAACCACAGCAGCTGCAGTTTCATGAGCCTACCCAAGCAACTCCTCATCCTTCCACTACTTCTGAGCCTACATTGAAGGAGTTACTCAAGCAGATGACCATGCAGAACATTCGGTTCCAGGTAGAGACCAAAGGTTCTATTCAGAGTTTGACTGATCATATGGGGCAGATGGCCACTCAGCTCACTGAGGAACAGTCTTATGTTTCAGAGGAATCACCATTTCAGGCTGTTCAACTTCCAGATGATGTTGAGGCCATCCACATAGGAGATGAGGAGCAGAGTCATGAGTCTACTATTGCGCTATCTACTTTCCCACCCTCCTATGTCCCTACTCCTACACCTGAGGAGAGTGATGAAGAATTGGAAGACCAAACAGATATGAGCAACACTTTTGAGATTGGTAGACCACTTTCACCTTCCACCACTCTACCAATCTGCAGGGAAGTGGAGGTAAACATACCTGAGATAAATTCTGTTGTTGATGATTATGTTGATGATGGGTATGTTGATGACTGTGTTGTTGATGAGCATGCTTTTAATTCTCCCTCTTTGCATGACGAGAACCACTTTTTGCTATCATATATGAATGTTTGTTCTCCATGCACTGAACATGAATCTGAACTTGTGATTGATATTGTTTCTATTTCTGAAATTGATTCATGTTCTGAGGGAATATTTGGGGTTCAGCCTGTTACACTGGGATTGGGTGTTATACCTCTGCATGTTATTTCTGTGGAGCCACATTGTACTAACCATGTTGCAGGAGGTACACATGAAATTGACCAACACACACCCACGGTGGAAGACAAGGGTGCCAGTGTACACAAAAGCTTCAAGATTAATGGGCACCAGCTGAACCCACTCATCAACAATTACTGCTTCTTGGATCCAGCGGTGGAGGACATCTCCCTGCTTGATCAAATTTAGAGACTGAAGCAGTTCTTCCTCAACACTTCTTTGCTGAATCTGATGGTGGAAGAGATCTCCCTGAAAGTCCAAAATTGGCAATTGCCACCATGATCAGGGGAGTTTCCTTTTCCCTTCTCCCTTCTTTCCTTACTTTTATTGCCCTTGTCCTTGATCTGTGGACTGTTATGATTGTGATCTTATGATTGTGACACATTGAGGACACTGTGTAGTTTAAGTGTGGTCTATTGGGGGATACTCTGATTTTTCTTTGATTAGTTTATGTTTTCCGCATTAAATTTTTGTTTTCTAGGTAGTTTTTGTTGTGTCATGTGTACAGAGTCACATGTTTATCTTGATTTCTAGACTTGGTGTAGGTTGTAGACTTGTCTTTCACTTCTTTGATACTTTGATTTGTTGGATATCCTTGCTTTTCTTTGCTTGGGAATATGATTATGATGTTTGAGAGGTTGATTTAATTGTGACAGAATTACCCTGTGTGAGATTTGAGCCACTTGATATTCTTTCTTGTGTGTGATATGTCTCTTGATTGCTTGCACATATGCCTTGGCATGACTCTTGTTGATGATTCTTGATTGATATGCATGTTTGGAAATGATAAAGGCAGTTTTGTTGTTGAGCCTCTCTAGCCAGATGAGCCTACCTTGTTGTGATCCTTTGATAGCCCCTTTGAGCATTTGCTTTCCCCCTTTCTTTGTTTTGAAGCTGATACACTAGCCTTAAGTGAAAAACCATGATTACCTTAACCTTAGGGAATTTTGGAGCTTTGAAATTGTTTTGGGAATAAGTGTGGTCTCTTAGGAAATTCTGATGAGTTGGCTAGTTGGTTCCTCTTCTTTTTGCTTTTGTAAATATGTTGTGTACATCTTATCTCTGAAATTTGTGTTCTAAATAAAAAAAAAAGAAAAAAAGAAGAAGAAAAGAGACAGGATGAGAAAAAAAACAGAGAAAAATGAAAAAAAAATGAGAATAATGGAGTCAAGAAGAGGATTGAATTAGAGGTTTTTAACTGTGTTTACACTTGTTCCCCATTGCTCCTCTATTCTTTTTGGTTTGTAGTTTCTTATCCATATTATATCCTCCCTTGTCCTTTGCCCCATTACATCCATAAAAGACCTTTTGATTTGAACATGCATATGTTTTTGAGTGTTGATATTAGAGGCTTGCCAAGTCTGTTGTTGCTTGTTTTCTTGAGTGCATTGAGTTGACATTGCTTACCTTAGACACCTGAGAGAAACACTGATAGTGCATCTGTAAGGTTCTGTTGCTTTTGATTCACCTCTTGAACTGATTGATTATTTTGCCATGTCTTAAATTGCTTGGATAATTTTTCTGAGTAACTATTTTCTCTGATTCTGTGTTGGATATTGTCTACCTCCTTTCTTTTTCCAGATGTCTTGAGAACTGTGTAATTCTGCTTGTCTCCTTGGAGTTTCTGTCTGCTGAGTTTGTGTCAATTCCCTGATGTCCGTTGACTGTTCCCTGTTTTGTGTCTTGATTTTGCCAGGAGTGCAAAAGACTAAGTGTGGTCTATTTTGATGAGTCAACATTTTATTAATTTCACTTAGTTTATTGTACCGAAATTAATCAGGGAATTGTTCTTAAATGACCGGTATTTTCCCGTTTCTGCTAATTGTGCTTAATTTGACCGAAAATTCGAATTTTAATTAATTTGAATTTTCTGAGCTAATTATTTGCATTATTATTTTCAGGGAAAATTTTGGAAATATAATTTTGGACATATTGAGGGTTATCACACAATTCAAAACTCTCCACAAAGAAGTGTGGACAACAAGAGGGGCACTATGGTAATTCTACCCTTTGGGCTTATGAGAAGGGGGTTGCAACATGTTGAATTTGGGGGTGCACACAGAAAGGCAATTGTTGTGAATTATGCTACACACACACAAGATAGATATTGAGAAGAAGAGCAACGTCCATGCATCCACACCTACACCACGTCCCACAATATTCAGCAGCCTCCACGGTCCAGTTAGTGTGAGCTGTGTGCTTAGATGAGGAAACACGCTGGCTGCAACTCACATTTAACGTGGTCCAACAAGCACGTGTATTAGGTCTTTCATCTTCATTTAAAGGGAGTAGCCCACGCCTCCATGCATAAAATATAGCACATTCAGCAGGTACATGCTTAGGGAAACACCACAACCCATACTCATGCAGCAAAACATCCAGAGGTGCTACGGCCCATGAACACATCCAACCTCCATGATCCAGCAGCAGCCTCGGTGCACGGCCTTCACAGTAGCAACATCTAATTTTGAAGAAGGCAGAGAAAGCTATACGCAGCAAGCTTAGGAGGTGCAACACACAACTTTGGTCCAACACTCCAACACGTTCACACGGCCCAAGTGGCTTCCAGCAGTTTGGAGCGTGAGCTGCTAAGTCCAGCCTTCACAGACAACATCCTACACTCGAAGGAGAGCACTGACACGGCCAGCTAATTAAAGAAGCAGCTAGCATCTGGCACCGTTTGGAAGAAAAGAAAAAAAAAGTAGCTGGCATATCAAATGAAAAAAACACAAAGGCCCAGCTGCTCCACTTGCATCCAACACAGCAGCACATACATATGGGCTGATTCACGTGATGGCAACAGAAGAAATGGAGGTGCACTTGGAAGGGAGTTGCAGCC
This sequence comes from Vigna mungo, assembly GCA_036885675.1. Classification (NCBI taxonomy): domain Eukaryota; kingdom Viridiplantae; phylum Streptophyta; class Magnoliopsida; order Fabales; family Fabaceae; genus Vigna; species Vigna mungo. Next base: position 35,324,542 of record CP144700.1, read on the forward strand.
GTGAAGGGAGTCCAGCATAACAATTAGTATGAGGTGTGCTTGGAGAAAAAGGGTGCAGTGCATCTAAATACCTTCAGCAGCCTTCACACAACCCTGAAGGAGCCGACACACATTGATATACATTTTCTCAGCAGAACAATTTTGGAAAGAGTTTTTACTGTTACATTACAGGATGGAGGGCTACGGTTGAGCTATTAAGAGGATTGTCATTTCCTTTCACTTTCTGCTGGTGTGAACCGAGAAGAGAATTTAATTTCCAAAAAGCTTGTTTCATTCAAATATGTTCCAATACTTGGTGCTCAATTTTATTCATCACTTTTCTTTTACTGTTGGTCTGTTGTTTTAATTTGGTTTATGCATTTTATTTATTGAAGCTGTTTATTTCTATTTGCTTAGATGAAGAATTTAATTTTATTTTTATTTAATTGGAAGTACAACGTTTCTTTTTTTTTTTATCATTGCATTGAATGACATGGGTGTAGTAAAATCATTGAAGCAGCAACCACGGTTTTTTTTTTATTCTTGCTTTGTTTTTATCCAACACGTTGTCACGATTTTGATTTAGTAGTGTAGAAGCATTTATTTTAGCTTTTGTCATGGGAAGCACCGGATGCCCTTGGATTTTTAGGAGAGAGGAGGTGATTGCTTGGAGGAATTTGAGGCACAAATTTATTTAATGATTGGTGCACACAGTGGGCAAGTTTTCTTTACTCGCAATCAGCAATTGTGGAGAGCATCACAGTCAACTAAAGGAAAGGGGCCACGGTGATTTTTTTATTTTTTTTATTTTTATTTTCTTGCTTTTGTAGAATTACATGTTTAATTATTTGCCACATGTCATTTTCCTTAATACCGTACCTTGCATTTTAAATTGTAATTCTAGTCTTACTTTAATGTTTCAAATTAAATTTGGTTGTGTTTAATTTTATTTTTAATTTCGTCAGTTGCATTCACAAAACCTCTTTCAAAAACCCCCCACTGTGTGTGATTGACCTAAAATTCTGAATCGCAGTTGGTCCTTGAGAGACGACCTAGGGGTCATTCCTTAGCTGTACTACATTACTAAAATTGCAATCAAATTTGTATGGGCTGCGACACACATCAATAGGGGTAGGACGATCAATTTTATTTTGTTTCCGTTTATCATGCATTATTAATTACTAGGGGAGGCTACGGATAACAAGCCGATAATTAGTAATAGGCTCTTTTCACCAGGGGATTGGGTTAAGGGTAGACCAATAAAGTTTGCATGACGATATGATAAAGAAGAGAATTAGATAAGAAAAGTAAATATAAGAGGGTGGATTGTTACGAAACAGGTTGGCTTCGTTATACACCAAGAGGGGGGTGTATTGGTGTTAGTTCAAAAACAAAATCTTTTCACAATCTTGGTATGAAAATTCAAAGCTCTTGATCTTTCCTTAAAATGCAAGTAATGAAAATTCAATGCAGCGGAAAAGCGTAGTTGACTGCTAAGAAATTAAAGTCGACTGAGTATAAAGAGTGCAGGCATAGAGAAAATCAAACACTGGTTTTTATACTGGTTCGGCCAATAATGCCTACATCCAGTGTCCTTCCAATCTTGGAAGCAAATGCACTATAATGGTTGTGGTTTTTACAACAAGGAATTTATAGAAGCACCACGCAAAAATATAAATCTCCTCTCTAAGCCAAAACCAAATATAGCTGCACACACAAAACCAAACTTTCAGCAAGAATCCCCTCTTCTGCAATCTGCACCCACGTTGAACAATCCTCAACGTGTAACCAGCACTCTTCACAGGATGTCAAGCCTATCACAACACGCTTCACAGGTTGCCAAGCCTATCATAGAAAACTTCACAGGTTGCCAAGCCTATCACAGCATGCTTCATAGGTTGCCAAGCCTTCAGTCCAATATAGCAGTCTTCATGCCAAGCCTATCAAGATCAAACCAGAAACACCTTCTCTGTGAGATGTTGATCAACCAGTGTGTGCGAAAGACTCCTCTCGTTGAATCTCTCTCAAGAAAGATCACCACCGTCTTCTTGGAGAGTTCTTGGAGCTTCTAAGACAAAGAATTCAATCTGAAACAGGACAATGAAAATGTTAGATCACAAAAGTCTCAGAACAATTCGTGCTCTGACTATTTGTAGTTTTCTATTATTTCATATTGTATCTCAGTCGAATAGCCTACTAATATAGTCGACTGTATCAAGACAGTTATAACAGACAGTCAACATAAGGCTCCTCAGTCAACAAAATTAATACCCATTTAAGACAGTTGACCAAGTCAGTGAATCTTAACTAAGCTTTGAAAAATATAGCCATTGGAGCGTGTAGGCTTAACAGAATTCCAAATACAACAGTAATACAGTCGAATGAGTGATGCATACTATCGACTGACTCATGTGAAAACACCTTGAAATTCTTTTCAACTCAAAATCTCACACAACACAGTTTCACAAAGTCTGTGCAAAGGTTTTAACATAGTCGAATCCATTATGAGTGTATTCGACTGAACTAGAACTTTGTCACAACAAATATAAGTTCATAAAGGTGCTTCTGATAAACAATCATAGCAGATCAATTACTCTGTAAATACAACAAAAATATCATCAAGCAGATAAAGTATGATACAACAATTATCCCCATATAGACTTGCTTTCATATACTCATGAATATCTCTCCCCCTTTGTGCATTAACAAAAAAGGAATGCTTTAGATATTTATGCAGTAAAAACAATAGAGATGCATCATAAAGATATGGAGTTTGTAAAACACAATGATGCTCTCACAGATCATAAGTTCATCACAAAACTTTTTAAACTCCCCCTGAAATATAGATGTGTGATGAAATATATGTGTAATGCAGTGATACTCCCCCTGTCATTATGCATGATTTTCAAAAACAGTTTGAGTGCACAATGCAGAATATCACAAATTAAGCAAACAGTTTAAGTACAAATTTGTATCATATTCAAATTCATAATCCACATGTAGATACAATGATACAAATATCAACAATCTCACAATATTATCTCAATGCAGATATAGAAGCATGTAAAGAGCAGAGATAATATAAAATCAACAATGATTTAAGCAATCAGTAAGTATAGAATTAAATTTCAAAATTGGAATTGTTAACCAGTTTAGACATAGTCGACTGCTTTAAATCATCAATTGAATGCATTGCTTTTCCAAATGTTGAATCTCAATTGTAGATGTCCAAAGCAATGACCTTCCTGCAAAACCTTTCAACAACCTTTTCTAGATCAAGTAAAGTGGTTAAGCAAGAATATTATCATAATTGAACATAAGTCAATGTATAAAATGCATGACAGTGTAAGCATAGTTGACTTCAAACATAACACAGTCGAATCAATCAAACAGAGTATCAGATTTTATGCAATAGATTAAGCAAATGGATTGATTCAACCAAACTAGTTTTATTTCCTTGGCTAAATGATATTAAATTGGTTGTGCAAGAACAAGGAAATAAAAACAAAACATAGAAAACAAACAAAAGATGACTTTTTATGCCATTTATACAAAAGAAACTTAGTCTAGGACACAAAATATAACTTGGCTAAAACAAAACACTATTCTGATTTAGATGACTCTTCAATTTTCTTGTCAGCACTGTTTAAGCCACTATTAGTGTTACCAATGGATGATTCTTCAAAAACTTTTATCCTAAGGCCATAGTCCATCTTCATATGAAGGTCAGATAAAGAGTTTTACATCATTTGATTCTTCAGTTAGCAGTTGCAGACTTGCAGTGTGCATGCTTTCCAATTTGTCACACTTGTCATGAAGAGTTCTAATTTGATTGACAACATATTTGTCAAAGTTTGTTTCTGGGAAGAATTGTGTTCCACCAGCAGTCACCCTCTTTTTCTTCTCTTCGACGTCTTCCATCAGATGTTCACCCATAAATTTCCAACCTTTTATTGTTTTTACTAGTCCAAGAGACATGAGTAAGCCTTTGTCAAACAAATTTGAAGACCCCCATATGCATTTGCGTTCAGTGAAAACATCAACCCCGAGGAGTACAAGTATTTTACTTCTTAGACATGCATAAGGCAGATATAAAGATCTTTTCTGTGCACAATACTCTATGTGATCTTTAACCACATGTAGCCAATTTGTGGAGATGTTCTTGATAGCATGGAGTAGGAAGATATCCTCTGTGGTCATTCGGTCCTTTTTTATTCTTCCGGGTAAAATGATTTTTGTTAGAATGTGAGCAAGAATCTTCTCCTCTTTTTGTAACCCTTCATGTGCAAATAATTTTTCAATGGTGTATACGCCTGGAAAACGTAGTCATTCTTGATATGTCTGTTTCTTGTTCAGCAAGGCATTTACTTCTGAAATGGGTAAATGTGAGAATACTCCCTCAGAAGGTAAGTTTGTAACAATGTTCCATAGGGTATCATCAATGTGAATGTCCACACCCTTTACCCTAGAAAAGATGCCTCAATTTTGTACCCATAGATTGTGGTAGAACACTTTGACCAGTCGGTATACCACGTTCCTCTCATCTGTAGGAAATTAGATAACCCTTGTGCTTCAAGCCAGAAAGGAAAAGTGAGCCCTTCGTCTTTGAACATTTCTAGGTTGATGTTCATTGGAGAAACTATCGCTTTTACAGACCCATTTGTGAACCTTAATCTCTCTTCTTCATGTTTGAACTAGTTTAACGTACTGGATTCACCCACGTTGATTGTTGACCTGTAGTCTTCATTCACTGACTTGCTTGAAAAACTCATGGTCAGAGGATTCTTTGAAACTTTCTTGAAGAATTTTGAGTGAAGTTAGAAGATGACAAGACAAAATAGTTTAGAATAAGGTTGAGACTTTTATAAGGAGGGAAACATCCGTGCCTAATCATATGTGTGAATGGAATAATAAAAAAATTTTGATTCCAGCAAAAACATAGTTGAATGTATTAATAGGGAAGTTGACTGTGACGCATAAAAACACATTTGCAAACAAATTCAATCAATTTCAAAACATTCAACACATAACACAACTAATCATAAAACAACAAACAATCAGTATATTCATGATGCAGCAGATAGATACAGTTTTACCAGTTGTAGACATTTAAGGTGTATGATATGATCCATTGTAATTTCATCCTTGAGAACAGTTATGTATCAGCTGCACAACCTGCAAAACAATTAAGTTTTGGTTGCTGGTACCCATTTGACTTTGGGTCCTTGATTGTTAGTTCTTGTTACATGTTCCTTTGGTATCCATACACATAATCCTTGAGGAACAACAACATGTCTATAATAGCAGTTTCTAACAGTATGACCAACACATCTATAGTAAAAACATGCATTTCTAACAGGTTTTCTTAATTCAATAAGATTTCCGGTATTGGTTCGGTTACAGTAAGCTTTGTATCCAATTCCCTGTCTATCATTAATTCTGCTGGATGAATTCAATACAACATCTAAATTGTCACTAGCTTGAGCAAACTTAACTAGTTTGTTAGTCAAGTAATCTATCTTTTCAAGGTGTTTAGGACAATTTTCACAAGCGTTTTCAACAGTAGCAGTTTTAACTTCAATATTCCTAGCAGATGATAAAGCTTCATTCAAATCTTCTTGTAATCTTTCATTTTCTGCAACAAGGTCTTTAATTATATTTTCAAAATCTCTTCTCTCAAAGCTCAGTCGATTTACGTTGTATTGCAGTCGCATGGCCTCAACATGTAACTCTTTGAATGCATCTTGAAACAGATCATATTTGACTTCTACTGGTTCATTTGATATGTCTGCATCACTATCATAGTCGTCCCATGTTACACCTATCATATAGCATAGATTTGATTCCTCTTCTTGATCAGAATCTTCATCACTTGAAATCTCAAAATCAGAGTTCTCCCAAGCAATGTAGGCTCCTTTTCTTTTCATATTTCTGCCTTGAGGGAATCTCTTCTTTCCATTTTTCTTTGGCTGTAATTCAGGACAGTCAGGCTTGATGTGACCTTTTCCACATTTATAGCACGGGACAACATTCGTGCTGAAGTTTTTCTTTTTGCTTTGACCTACACGGTTAGACAGTTGACTATCATTTTGCATAAGTCGACTAAACTTTCTTACCATCAGAGTCATCAGCTCTTTGTCATCCATCTCTGTCTTTGTGATGTTCTTGTTTGTAGCCTTCAGAGCAATGAACTTCTTTTCTTCAATCTCCTCTTAATCCTTCAGTCTACCAAGTTCTAATTCATGTTCCCATAGCTTTCCAAACAAGGTAGCCATATTCATAGTTGTAAGATCTTTGGATTCAGAGATTGTAGTGACTTTTGGTTGCCAATTCCTGTTCAGGCTTTTCAGAATCTTGATATTGATCTCTTCTTTGTCAAAGATTTTGCCAAGAGCCATCACTTGATTTACAATGTGAGTGAATCGTTTCTGGACATCATAGATGCTTTCACCAGCTTTCATTCTGAACAATTCATACTCTTTTGTATCAAAGAATTCTTCCTGGCTCTCTTGACTTCATCCATGCCTTCATGTGTTACCACTAGAACATCCCACATTTCCTTTGTAGACTTGCATTGGGATATCCTGAAAAATTCATCAATTGTTAGTGCAGAGGCAATAATGTTTGTAGCTTTAACATCATACTAAGCTTTTCTATTGTCATCAGCAGTCAACTCAGTAAAAGGTTTCAAAACAATTTTACTATCAACAGTTTTTGCAGGCACAAATGGACCATTTAAAATGGCATCCAAAATTCGTTTATCTTGTGATTCAAGAAAGATCTGCATGCAAATTTTCTAAAGAGGATAATTTTCACCAGCAAACAAAGGTGGTCTGTTTGTTGAAGCACCTTCACCAAAAGTTTGAAAATTTGAAGCCATCCCCAGGTTTTACAGCCGAATAGAATAAAAACACAATCGACTGAATTTTCAAGTATTTTATGAAAACCAGCTCTAGTGCCAATTTTTAAGAAACAGGTTGGCTTCGTTTTACACCAAGAGGGGGGTGTATTGGTGTTAGTTCAAAAACAAAATCTTTTCGCAATCTTGGAATGAAAAATTCAAAGCTTTTGATCTTCCCTTGAAATGCAAGTAATGAAAATTCAATGCAGCGGAAAAACGTAGTTGACTGCTAAACAATTAAAGTTGATTGAACATAAAGAGTGCAGGGATAGAGAAAATCAAACACTGGTTTTGATACTAGTTTGGCCAACAATGCCTACATCCAGTGTCCTTCCAATCTTAGAAGCAATGCACTATAATGGTTGTGGTTTTTACAACAAGGAATTTATAGAAGCACCACGCAAAAATATAAATCTCCTCTCTAACCCAAAACCAAATATGGCTGCACACACAAAACCAGACTTGCAGCAAGAATCCCCTCTTCTGCAATCTACACCCACATTGAACAATCATGAACATGTAACCAGCACTCTTCATAGGATTCCAAGCCTATCACAACACGCTTCACAGGTTGCCAAGCCTATCACAACAAACTTCACAGGTTGCCAAGCCTATCACAGCACGCTTCACAGGTTGCCAAGCCTTCAGTCCAATATAGGAGTCTTCACAGGATGCCAAGCCTATCAAGATCAAACCAGAAACACCTTCTCTGTGCAGATGTTGATCAACCAGTATGTGCGAAAGACTGCTCTCTTTGAATATCTCTCAAGAAAGATCACCATCTTCTTCTTGGAGAATTCTTGGAGCTTTTAAGACAAAGAATTCAATCTGAAACAGGACAATGAAAATGTTAGATAAGAAAAGTCTCAGAACAATTCGTGCTCTGTCTATTTATAGTTTTCTGTTATTTCATATTGTATCTCAGTCGAATAGCCTACTAATACAGTCGAGTGTATCAAGACAGTTATAACAGACAGTCAACATAAGGCTCCTCAGTCAACCAAATTAATACTCATTTATGACAGTTGACCAAGTCAGTCAATCTTAACTAACTTTTGAAAAATATAGCCGTTGGAGCGTGTAGGCTTAACAAAATTCCAAATACAACAGTAATATAGTCGAATGAGTGATGCACACTGTCGACTGACTCATGTGAAAACACTTTGAAATTCTTTTCAACTCAAAATCTCACACAACACAGTTTCACAAAGTTTGTGCAAAGGTTTTAGCATAATCGAAATCATTATGAGTGTATTCGACTGAACTAGAACTTTGTCACAACAAATATAAGTTCATAAAGGTGTTTGTGATCTTTTTCTTTTCTGAAATGTGCAGTAATAAAAAAAAAATTATTTCACATTTCACAACAAGCATGTTCCACAATAATATGACATAATCAAGCATAGGAACATACATTGCAATTCATCAAAACATGTTAAGCAAGTAAGTCAAACAATAAAGCACACAAACATGTAACACTTGGAACATATGTACAGTTATTAAGCAATGTGTTGTCATCATAAAAAACAAGTTTGATATAGAGTTTTGTGTTGTCAACAATCTCAACATGGATAAGAGGAAATTGTAAGCCCCAACAACTCCATTCATTCATAGTTTCTTTTAGCTAATTGATTCACTGCATTTTGCATGTTTACTTTTGTCTTGCATATATAACCTAAAATTTAATTCTTTTCTCAAGTCTTAAGCGATTGGTTTATACGAAAGTTAAGGCCTAAGAGTCATTTGGGAGAACGATATTGGGTTTACAAATTATATTACTTGATAACGATCTGGTACACTTGCCAAGGAATTAACAGCCTACACGCTCCAACGACAATATTTTTCAAAAGTTAGTTAAGATTGACTGACTTGGTCAACTGTCTTAAATGGGTATTGATTTGGTTGACTGAGGAGCCTTATATTGACTTTCTGTTATAACTGTCTTAATACAATCGACTGTATTAGTAGGCTATTCAACTGAGATGTAATCTGAAATAACAGAAAGCTATAAATAGTCAGAGTACGAATTGTTCTGTGAGACTTTTGTGATCTAACATTTTCATTGCCTTGTTTCAGTTCAATTCTCTGTCTTTGAAGCTCCAAGAATTCTCCAAGAAGACGGTGGTGATCTTTCTTGAGAGAGAGTCAAAGGGAGGAGTCTTTCGCGCATATTGTTTGATCAACATCTGAACAAAGAAGGTGCTTCTGGTTTGATCTTGATAGGCTTGGCATCCTGTGAAGACTGTTGTATTTGACTGAAGGCTTGGCAACCTGTGAAGTCTGTTGTGATAGGCTTGACAACCTGTGAAGCGTGTTGTGATAGGCTTGGCATCCTGTGAAGAGTGTTGTTTACACGTTGAGGATTGTTCAACGTGGGTGCAGATTGTAGAATAGGGGATTCTTGCTGCCATTCTGGTTTTGTGTTTGCAACTATATTTGGTTTTGGGTTAGAGAGAAGATTTATATTTTTGCATGGTGCTTCTATAAATTCCTTGTTGTAAAAACCACAACCATTAAAGTGCATTTGCTTCCAAGATTGGAAGGACACTGGATGTAGGCATTGTTGGCCGAACCAGTATAAAACCAGTGTTTAATTTTCTCTATCCCTACAATCTTTATTTTCAGTCGTCTTTAATTGTTTAGCAGTCAACTACGTTTTTCCGCTGCATTGAATTTTCATTACTTGCATTTCAAGGAAAGATCAAAAGCTTTGAATTTTCATACCAAGATTGCGAAAAGATTTTGTTTTTGAACTAACACCAATTCACCCCTCCCCCATTCTTGGTGTAAAACGAAGCCAACCTGTTTCCTAACGTATATAACGTTACTAAAATAAAGAAAACTAAGATTATTCTTTAAGTTTGTCTTTGTTGTCTAATATCTAATTCAAAGATAGCTTCCTATATGCTCATATCATAAAGATAATCATTTTAACTCAAGAAATAAACAAATATAAACACAAAAATGGGTATTGTAAGACCCAAGAAAATGTAGAGTTTATAAATAAGTCTTAAATATATTTTATTAAAATCTACACGAGTTTCCAAGGTGTTGTGCACTTCAGTTGGTGTGCAAGCCTTGAGAAGAACATAAATTTCTATATTATTTATTTATTTTGTTGATATAAGTGTAACACATGTTATCGTTTGATTGTTAAATTTGTGATGTGTTATGTTCTAGTGTGATGTGTTGGCTAGTTGCTAAAAATGTTTATTTAGGATTGAATATAAGAGAGTTCAGATCCTAGGGAGGGTCATGTGAAACATTTGTTTGATTTTATTTTTATTTTCTTAAGGGCAAGAATGTCCTTTCCATTTTGTAATTGAGATGTGAAATTTATAAATAAGGGTGTAGAAAATAAAGAAAAGTACTTTAAATAATATAAGTTAAAAATTAGAAAAAAAAGAGAGAGGGTAGAGCGTTATTTTTTTTAATAACCACTTGAGATATTATAGGGAGCACTACCTACACTAGTGGAAAAATGAGTTTTTATAACGACCTATAATATAACGTACAAAAATTATGCGTCATAATAAAGACATATTATAACGTAGTTTTGTAAATCAGTTATAATATGAAACGCGGTGGCAAACTTGTAAATAAGTTTACGGCATATTATAACGTAGTTTTGTATATTAGTTATAATATAAAATGTAGTGACAAACTTGTAAATAAGTGCAAAGATGTATTATAACGTAGTTTTAGAAACCAGATATAATATCTCCTCTCTAATTTTTCACATTTTTCTCTCATCTGTAATCTGATCACGTTTCTTCACCGTCTTGTTCTTCTCTTCCCGCTTCTCCAAACCCTTGCATTTTTCTCGTCACCTTTCGCTTCTCTAACTCGAGAACACTCCTCGCCTGTGGTTTTCTGGCTCTGAGGATACTCCTCCTCCCTCCGCTGTTTCTGAGACTACCTCCGCCGTCTCTTTGTCAAAATCTCAAAAGTGTGACCAATTGGATACATAGTTCACATTCTACTCTTTGTTTTTCCCCTAATTTATTACATTTTTCTTCTATTAATTTCACTAATTTCTCCTAGATTTGGGGGGATTGTGTTTGGATTTGTGGAGAAATTGTTGTTCGTCAGATTTGCTCGACGAATTCGAGAAGTTATTATTCGTCGAAACCGTAAGTCTTCCCACTAATTGTGTTAATTTGATTGGTATTGTTGGTTGTTTTGGATGGCTCTAATGGTGTTGTTTCTAGCTCTGGATTTGCTCTTGTTTGTGCTGTTTCGTCCTATTTTTTTGTAATTAAGAACTAGGGTTTTGAAGTCTTATTTCAGTGAAGTTGAATTATTTATGAGGTGAGAAAATGCTGCTTGTGTGGTGTTGTCTTTTTCTGTCCCATGGCTCTTGCTGATCAGACGACTTGCTTTTCTGGGATTCTATTATATTTAGCATTCTACTATAATGTCATGTTACTTGTTAGTTGTTTCTTTTTAACAAAAAATGTAAAATGGCCTGGATATAATTTCGAAGTTCAAATGCTTCTTTTTAATAAATCTTAATCTTGATTATCACATAGCTTTACTTTCATTTATAGTAAACTCTGTGATTCCTTCAATTATCTTTAGTGTCAAATAAAGAATTCTGGCACATAGATTACAATGTTATTAAATTAGATAGTGGTGGGGTGGAGAAACACTAAGTTAGATAGTGGTAAGATATGATGAAAATTCAGAACAGAGAAGGTCCAGGATCTAAGAACATAGGCTTATGTAACCTTGAAACACTAAGTTGGTGATAAAGAATCCTTGAAACACTACACATTAAAAGGTAGATATATAATTTAAGCCAACTATCAATAAGAAAAGGATAAGATTATGCCACTAAGTGGAAAATAGAGAGTGAAGGGATCAGATAATATTTAACAGCTTATCTCACTTCATACTAAACAAATGCGCAAGTCACATCTAATCATTCAAATGGCAAACAATCTTTTCTTTCAAATTGATTTGACTGTAAATTCACATTGTCATATCCCTTCTTCTATTTCTGAAAGTAATTATACACGTATAAATAAATTATGACCAGGCCCTGTGCTAGGATGGCATATAGGAAAGTCACTACGAGATTCTCCACAATACAACTTGCCCATGATTATAATAAATACTTATAGGAAAAGATAAGAAAAAAATGTACTTACAACTGATGCGTTAAAAATATGGGCTCCATCGATGTGAAGCTTCAGTCTGTGCCTCTTAGCTAATTCCCCAACTCTGTCTGTATATTCAACTGAGAGGCATCTGCCACCAGAGCTGCATTCAGGTGAATGTGATCCATAATGCTTATATAGTTTTGAATCAATTATCAGCAGAAAGGAACTTTTAAAATTCAATAAAAACAAGCAAATTCCCTGAGCCTAAAGTTATTGTAGTAGCTATGTGGCAACCATAACCAACAAGAGTGTACAGAGCAATGAAGTGGTGTCACTGCATTAAGAAAATAATACCCCGTGTCTCCAGTAACCCCGTGTACAGAGCAACTTATTTACATTTTATAATACTTTTCTATTTATTTTCAACTCGTTTTAAGTAAATTAGCTCACATAATTTTTCACTCTGAAACCAACTAATGTATCTATATGGAAACAGTTGCAGGATCTTCAAAAAAGACACTTTTATAACATGTCATATATATATATATATATATATATATATATATATATATATATATATATATATATATATATATATATATATATATATATTTCAACCATAAACTATGTCCATCCAATTAATTTCTCTAGGTGTGCTTCCAATTTCACAAACTCCACACCTCATTCATCATCATATATATCATCAAACATTTTTTGAGCATTTTTTGCGTTGTAGTCTAAAAAGCCTAATGTTGTTAAATAAACGTTAAAGTGTCACCACTTTCTTGGTTTCAGTTCATTAGCACAAAACGTTAATATGGATCGAAGTTGGATAAATTATAAACGAACAACCGAAGAATATGAGAGAGGAGTGGAACAATTTATTGAGTTTGCTACGAGGAATGTAGCAGATAATAATGGAAGATTTTATTGTCCATGTGTGAATTGCTTGAACGAGCGGAGACTACCCATTGGAGTAATATGAAAGCATGTTTTGTGTGATGGGTTCCTAAAGAGCTACACCAAGTGGACATGGCATGGTGAATTAGTAGAAGTGTCAATAGCACATGTGTCTCAAACTGAAGCAGAAGAAGTGGATTTCGTTATGGAAGATGGTTTGGAGCAAATGATTCATGATGTTGGAGATGATGTCTTTGCACGATCACATATGTATGAAAATTTGTGTAGTGATGCACAAATGCCTTTGTATTCGGGGTGCATTAAGTACACTCGATTGTCGGCAATATTAAAACTATTTAATGTAAAGACAAGAAATGGGTGGAGTGATAAGAGTTTCACCGAATTGCTTGAGTTAGTGAGTGACATTCTTCCTAAAGGTAACACGATGCCAACATCTAATTATGATGCAAAGAAGATATTATCTCCAATGGGTATGGAGTATAAAAAGATTCATGCTTGTCCGAACGATTGTGTGTTGTATAGGAAGGAATATGAAAAGTTACATCAATGTCCACATTGTGGGTTATCAAGATACAAGCAAAAAGATGGTGACTTCGAAGATGATGTGAGGAAGCGTGTTCCAGCAAAGGTGTTGTGGTATCTTCATATAATTTCAAGGTTTAAAAGATTATTTGCTAATGTCAAAGATGCGAAACTCATTAGATGACATGCTGATGAACGTAAAAGAGATGGTCAGATAAGACATCCAGTTGATTGTAGTCAATGGCAGACAATAGATTCAATGTTTCCATATTTTGGAAATGATCCAAGAAACCTTAGACTTGGACTTGCTACAGAATGAACCTATACGGTAACTTGAGTAGTAGACATAGCTCATGGCCTGTCATGTTAGTGATCTACAACTTACCTCCTTGGTTGTGCATGAAACGTAAATATGTCATGTTATCTTTAATGGTTTCTAGTCCACGACAACCAGGAAACGACATTGATGTTTATTTAAGCCCGTTAGTTGAAGATTTGAAAATGTTGTGGGAGGAAGGTGTTGATGTGTTTGACGGGTACACAGGCTCCACTTTTAAGTTGCATGCCATGTTATTTTGTACAATCAATGACTTTCCAGCATATGGCAATTTGAGTGGGTATAGTACAAAGGGTCACAAAGAATGCCTTATATGTGAAGAAGGCACATGTCACCATCAACTTAAGCATGGAAAGAAAACGATTTACATTGGACATCGAAGATTTCTTAGTGCAAACCATCCTTTTCGTAAATTAAAAAAAGCATTTAATGGATGTCAAGAAAATGAAATAACTCCAACACCTTTAAGTGGATTATAAGTATATGAACGTGTAAAGGACATCAATGTTGTGCTTGGCAAGACAAAAAAGCAAGCCACAACAACAAACATATGGAAGAAAAGATCGGTCTTCTTTGATCTCCCATATTGGTGGATGTTGGATGTGAGACATTGTATAGATGTCATGCATTTAGAGAAAAATGTGTGTGACAGTATTATTGGAACACTCCTTAATATTCAAGGCAAGACAAAAGATGGTATGAAGAGTCGTTTGGACTTGGTTGAAATGAGAATAAGAGAACAATTAGCTCCACAATCTCATGGTAAACGAACATACTTGCCTCCAGCATGTCACACATTATCTAAACAAGAAAAGAGAAGTTTTTGTGAGTTTTAACGTGGTGTGAAAGTTCCGCATGGTTACTGATGGGCTGTCACGGCCCATACAAATTTGATTGCATATTAGAAATGCAGTACAGACTAGGAAGTGACTCCTAGGTCGTCTCTCAAGGACCAAACTGTGGTTCGAGAATTAGGTCAAACACGAAGTGGGGGGTTGTTGAAAAGTGTTGGAGATGATAATTAAGCTTAATTAAAATGCATGGAAATTAAATACAACTAAACATAATTGAAAATATCGAAATAAATGAACAAAGCATAAAGACTGAACGGTCCTATGATGACCGAACGGTTCTTCATTGAAACCGAACTATCTCTAAAATAAGTGAGAAAATTGGAAATGTAGGAAAATAAAGAAACCTGACAAAACAAACATCATAGTGAACTGAAACAATAAACCCAACATAATAGAGAATGTCAAAGTAAATGAAAATGCTAATCCTAACACTGCAATAGACAAATATCCAAACATAATTAAAACAATTAAAATGGAAATGCTAAAAAAAAATGAAATGCATGTTGCGGAAAGGTAATTAACAGAGGAATGTACTTTTCGGTTCAGCATAAAGTAAAAAAAAGAACGAGGACCCTTTTTGAAGTGCTCCCTTCAGCCGCCACCATGTTCATCATCCAGCCAAATGAGAATGAGTTGCTTTTCCAATTAAAGTCAGCAAGTCCACCAATCATGAAAGCACCACCTCCTTTTAAAATGTGGCAGCAGAGCATGCTCCTGGACATCCATCCCGAGGCCAAGCCCTCCATCTAATTGTCCGTAAACCGCTTAACAAACTTCAATTGAAATTGAAGCTTGAATAAAAGAAAACATAAAAACCAATCATCTTATTCTAATGCTTGCAGTAAACTGAGAAAAGAAACGTAGCTGCTGGCACATCCCATCCAAAGCTAATGAAAATAAATGTTCCAAAGTTAAATAAAGGGAAAGTGTAGGCTGCTGCAAAGTGATAGACGTCCCATCACCATGTACTAACACCTAATATACTATTCATTCATAAAACCAAAAGAAATATGTTAATTTGCCACCTTAACGTTCACAAATCTTTTAGGCCGTGATGCTGCACCCTCTCCTAATCACATTTTCCATCAATTTCTTAAAAGCAAAATAAATGAGTAGCTGCAGTCACCGTCTAGAAATGTGACACCTAGATAAAATCAACACTTTTTGTATTAAAGCAAAGAAACCGTAAGCTGCTCCCAAAGATCATGTAACAACTCAAAAATACAATGAAAAAGAAATGCAAGTGGACCCTTCTTCCAGCCGTGATTCAATCCATATCTCTCTTATTTCAATAAAGAAAATTCAAGGAAAACATAACACTGCATCCCATAAAACAAAATGTAAAAGGAAAAATGTTTTATCCTTCACCCATCAGAGAAACCGTGAACCAACAACGTTTACAAGCCAAAACCATGAAGAATATCAAGAGTGTGTCCCAGCCAAAAATCCCTCCATCACCTCTCTTCTCCAATGAATCTCCCTCTTTTTCAATACAATGACACCTCCCTCCTTCAAGAACGTGTGCTACCTTACAACTACCTAAAATATCATCTTTTTTCCTGCAGCATGTTGCGGCTGGTCCTCCCTATAGCCTAGGGTTGCGTGTCCTTTTTTTTAAGCCCAAGTGAAGGAGTGTGTGTTGAAGGCTGCTGGAAGCTACTCTGCAAGTGTGGGTCGTGAACTAAGCTGGATGAGCATAAATGGGCTGCAGCTGTTGTCAAAGGATTGTTGTACCAGGTTGCGTTTTAATTGAAGCAGGCTGGACTCCTTCAAAATGCCTCTGTGTGCATCGTTGCTGGCTTGGATTCTGATGTGGAGCTGCATGTGTGCTGGACCGTGAGGAAAGCTGGAAGCTCACCAAAATATTTCTGGGCCGTGTATAAAGTGTTGCTAGATGGAGAAATGGAAGCAGCTGCTGTTCCATCTGGACGTGTACAATGTGGGCAGCAACACTCATCCAAAGATTAAGAAAAATAAAGGGCAAGGAAAATAAACAGAAGGAAATGTTATTTTCCCATTCAACAAATCACATCACCGTCAACATCATATGCCAATGAAATTAACAATTTCAAATTACATCACCATGAGCACCAGCAAAAGAAATCAATCGTGAGCTTCCTCATCCAAAATCAAATGCAATTAGAAACTCCATCCCCAAAATGACGTTCCAAGCTACCTCCTAAAAAACGTTGCAGCCATGACACCGAGCTTATCTTTCCATCAATCAATACCCATAAGCATAAAGGTAAGTGAAGTAGTTGCGTCCCTCCATCATGCATTAGCGCATCCAGCAAGGATGAGAGCAGCTGTCGTTTTAAACCAAGAGAAATCACGTGCTCCCTTCTTTGAAAGAAAATGGATGCAATCGGTGCTTCACTCCACAAAGTGCCAGCGTCTTCTATTAACTCAAAAGCAATTGAAATAAAAAGAATGCAGTTGTGCTTCAGATTTAGAGGAAATAAATATCACCGTGTGCAACAAAAATCAAAAGGAAATCCTTCAGCCAATTCCCATCAGCGTAACCATGTTTTTCTTTTTAAAGAAGCAAAATGCAATGCCGAGAGTCCTCCAAAGTCTACCAAGAGAATGACGGCTGGAAGGGAATGTCCTCTCTCTACGGTTGTGTGTCTTAAAAATTAGGGTGGGGTCCACCCTAAAAACCCTAAAGATTTTACTACCCATCATGTTTTTGTCAAAAATTGGTCCAATGTCCACAAACTTGTCTAAAAAGTTTAAATTATTAAAATTACAATACAACTAAAATTTAAAATGTCTAAAATTGAGAGTCTTGAATTTATTTGGTGTCCTCCAAATGTCCCAAATTGTGTTTCCAAAATTTTCCCGAAAAATAATAATGCAAATAATTAGCTCAAAAAATTCAAATTAATTAAAATTAGAATTTCCGGTCAAATTAAGCATAATTAGGAAAAATGGGAAAATACCGGACAATTAAGCACAATTCCCTGATTAATTCTAGCACAATAAACTAAGTGAAATCAATAAAATATCGAGTCATCAGTTACTCTTCCAATGTGAAACGACTTGTATCTATGAAAGATTTGAAATTACTTGGGTTAAAATCTCATGATTGTCATGTTTTAATGCAACAACTCCTACCAGTGGCGATTCGGGGAATATTGCTTAAGAATATTAGATATGCATTAACTAGATTATGCTTTTTCTTTAATGCCATTTGTAGTAAAGTTTTTCATGGCTGGATCATTTGGAGAATGAGGCTAAAGTTATATTGTGTGAGTTGGAGATGTATTTCCCTCCATCATTTTTTGATATCATGGTTCACTTGATTGTACATTTAGTAAGGGAAATTAGACTTTGTGGACCTGTGTTCTTGCGATGGATGTACCCAATTGAGCAATACATGAAGATATTGAAAGGGTACGACAAGAACCAATATCATCCTGAAGCATCAATTGTTGAAAGATATATTGCAGAGGAAGCTATTGAGTTTTGTACAGAATACATATCAGAAGTTGAAGCTATAGGGGTACCTAAAACTCGCCACCATGGAAGAATTGCTGGTAAAGGTACTCGAAATGCAAAAGTGGTTACATTGGCACGACATGAAGTTATCCAAGCACATTTTTATATCTTGAATAACACTGACATTGTCCAACCCTACCTAAGTGCTCACAAAAACATTGTAAAGAGAGATAATCCACGGATGTTTGAGAAGTGGTTGATTAATGAGCATAACAAGACTTTCTTAAAGTGGTTCAAAGAAAAAGTTCAAATTGATAATACAATTTGTGATACATTGAAATGGTTAGCGTGTGAGCCAAACTTTGATGTCATATGTTGGAATGGATATGATATTAATAATTGTTCATTTTATACAAAATCTGAAGATGATAAAAGTACTATGCAAAATAGTGGAGTTATGGTCATGGCTGAATCAATGCATTTTTCTAGCTTAAAGGATAAACATCCTATTATGGCTTCAATGTGTTACTTTGGTGTAATTGAAGATATATGGATGATTGATTATACAAGTTTTAGAATTCCTGTTTTTAAATGTAAATGGGTTGATAGTAATAATGGTGTTAAAACTGATGATTTGGGTTTTTCCTTGGTTGATTTACATAAGGCCAAATATACAGATGAGCCATTCATCATGGCATCTCAAGCAAAACAAGTTTTTTATGTCAATGATCCTTTTAACAAAAGATGGTCAATTGTTCTCCAAGGAAGAACCACACATGGTACTCATCCGAATGACGATTCAACACTTGATATTTATGAGACACAATCTTTCTCCACAAATATACCAACATTGGATGTTGATACCGAAGTTGATGATGTACATGCCACACGTGATGACCATCACAAAGGGTTATGGGAAAATATTTCAACATAAAATCACCAAGATTTATGCTTTCTTTCCCTTGATATGTTTAGGAAAGAACATTTGGGTTGCTTCTTATTGGCTCTTGATATCATGTTAAGAATGAAAGAGAATGAGACATGTGATGAATTTCATGTACTACAATTATGCAGCCGAACATATATTTTTTAGACCCTTTTGTCAGTTTTTCATTACTCGTAACTGACACAAAGTTGATCTTATTGATTGGTTATATGTAGGTAACTAGCTCTAAGTTGTGCTATTTAATGTCCCAAAGGCCTACAATATAATTGTTTTCTAGTTTTTATTAAGCTTTCGTAGTTTTGCTATTTAATGTCCACAACCACCTCCACTAGTTTGGACCCTATCATGTGTGATTTTATTCCCCATAAAAGTTTGCAAGCCAGTCAGTCCCTGTATGATTAACTTGCCCTCCAATTGTTAATAGAATTAGTTACTCTGCCTGGCAGTTTTTTTAAATTTAAATGTTTAACATCATTGTATTACTTATAATATGTAAGTTAATTTTTCCTTTTTTAAGCCAAGTTTACACGTAAGATATTCTTTATGAAATGAATAAAGTTTGTAAGATGATGATTGCTCTAATTATACCTTGCTGCAGGGAGACAAATTATAAATAATTAGTACACTTCCTACACAAATCTAAGAACTATAAGGCACCCAAAATAGTCAAACTTTCGTGTCTACATATACTGTTGACTGCGTTTTTAATATTGTAACGATTTTATATATCTTTTTTATATATTAATGTATCATCTTTCATATTTAAAATTTTATCATTATCCAGAAAGATACAAATAACAGCTACCGAGCACAAGAGAAATAGCTTGTTTGACTGACAAAGCTACACTATGCAGAAAAATTATCTGAACCTTTCTCTCTAATTTACACTGCAAGGTTGTTGAGAGAAGATGTGAAATATCTACCCTGTTCCCCTTTGGTTCTTGCACCTTGCCCATCATCTAGTAGGTTTTCTAATATAGCAAAACTCATCACATAACCGATTGTTGTAGACGGCAAAATCCAATACATAAATTCATAAAGTTTGTTGGTAATAAGACTTGAAATTTGAATGAGCATACAGTATGCAGTTTATAGCTCCAAAGACAGATTTGTGGTAGTTGACTATAAAAGCTATAAGACAAATCTCTTTTCAGATTGGCTCATGTTGCTATAAGATTCTTGATTGGCAACAACTTTGCTGGCTTTCTTCCTTGTACAAATAATTGATCGAGGTCATTGACTGCAGAAACTTGGTCCGTAGTGAATATTCAGTACTTGGCTCATGTTCCTTTTTTCACTATTTGGAGAAATATCCCATGCCTAATCTTTTTTTAAAACAGGTTTATGGCTGATCCATCTATACCTACACCACCACAAAGTGAGGATCAAAGTCAATCGTCTACCCAACCTAAGTGTAGACGTGCGACTAGGCTAAAAGACTTGATTTTTAGTCGTAATGTTGATCAAAAGTTGCCCATTCAATTTGATATGAGTACAGGAAAAGTTATTGGAAACAACCGTGCAAGATTCACTAGCTTTGTGGCCTTACTTGGTAGAAGTAAGGTTAGTATTCTTATTGATAAATGGGACCATGTTCCTGAAGAAGTGAAGAACAAAATATGGCAAACTATCATGGTATGAAAATCATAACTTAACTTCCTCTATTATCAAAATTGTAAATATAACATTCATTTACCTATTGTGTAGCTAACATATGATGTCCCAAACAACAACTTATTGAGACGTAAATGGATATCATATGCTGGGTAGCGGTGGAGGGGTTTTAAGACTGACCTTACTAGTTGGTATATTTATGGTAAGTTAAGTAACAAGAATCCTTGTGAGATATATAAGTTCCTTGATGAGGAAACGTAAAAGGCTTTTCGTAACAAACGATCAGAACATGCCTTTCAAGTAAATTTAATGTTTTATTTATGATTTGATATTCATTTTTTCTGTTTCATAATTTTTTATTAATTGTTTATGTCACATGTTTCAAATAGGAAAAGAGAAAAGTTGCACAAGACCTTCAGAAAAAAAATCTCCACCCACACAGACTGTCTCGTGGGGGATATGATAGGTTAGAGGAGATTATGATCCGTGAGGCCTCTTCCTTAGCTACCGGTGATCAGTCAGATTTGATTTCTCCACCTCCACGTCATGAGAAATGGAAGAGAGCTCGCACTAAGCCATCAGGAGAATACACTTCTGAAGAAACTCGACTTGTAGCGGAGAAGATTGTTAGAAACTCATAACAAGCCTAATTTTAATTTTAATGTCTTCCGTCATGTTTTTTGGCATGTATTACGTAATAGATGGACTAAAACACTATTTTTTCAGGATGACTGATGGGATGTCGCAACCCACACAAATTTGATTGCATATTAGAAATGCAGTATAACTAGGAAGTGATTCCTAGGTCATCTCTCAAGGACCAAATGTGGTTCGAGAATTAGGTCAAACACGTAGGGGGGGTTGTTGAAAAGTTTGTGAATGCGGGGATAAACAAAATTAAAACATGAATGCAAACAACAATGTAAACACAGATGTAACTAGAAATGGAAACAGAAATGTAAAAACGGAATGTGAAAATGGTTGGTCATCAACTCAATCACTATGCTTCCAATCACATATTAACGACAAGTACACACTACTCTAATCTAAATCCAACACGAATCACCCAACTAAACGAAGGCTAATTCGGTCTTCAAATTGCAAACTAAGCGAATGCAATGCTCAAATCCAATCAGTCATCCACCATGCAGTCTAATCAACTAAGTGAAGATTAAACACCGATCAGGCAACTAAGCGTATACCTAATCGCAAGCACACAACAGATTAAATATTGAGCCAAATCAGAGCAGCAGTATGACAATTAAAGTGCACAGGTCTCATGAATAAATTGTTCTAGCCTCTAATTCAGCACAACTAACCGACTAAGCAAGGACTAATCATGTTATCATAATCACGAACTAAGCGAACGCAATACACCTACTCTATCCACTGTGTTTTATACAGATTGATCAACTAAGCGAAGATGCAATCACCAACTAGGTAACTAAGCGTATACCCGTTGCAAGAACACAGTCAGATTTCATAGAGTGACAGGCAGAGCAGAATAATCACGAGAATAGTCCAATGAATCTCATGGAAACAATGTAATATCACTAATGACCAACCCGACTAACCTAAGCTAACATGACAGCTAAATTATCACTACCAAATAGACTGGACAACATTAAAGTAAACAGAACAGTCCTAAATAAAATGTATGAACTAATTAAAATGTAGCACATAATAAAGAAATACATGATGTGATATTTAAATGCAACATTTAAGTTAAAACAAGAAATGTATATGACAGCGGGAAATCACGTGAATTAAGATGAAATGTTCAAGGTGCATAAAGCAATTGAAGGCTGCTGAAATAAAACATTTAATGCAAAAATTGCCGAATCAATTGAAAGCATGCTAAAATGAACTTCCGTCATGATGAGCATTGAAAGAAGTAAATGGTAATTAAGCAAAAATCAAATAAAAGTAAGTAGGAATTCAACGTTATATGTCATTCCACTACATATAAAATATAAAAATAATTTAGGTTCATGCGTAAAGACAATAAAAATAAAAACTATTGGAGTTATCTTGAACAAAACCATTAGCACATTCCTATTCCTGTGACACCGTGCTTCCAGCAAAGAAAGGAAAATAACCAAATTAAATCATCGTGTGCACTGAACCGTGACAGTTGCTACTTGAATCAACACATATCCTCTTTTCGTTATTCAAGAAGCAAAAAGTAAATTCTCCTCTCAAGGTGGCTGTTGCACCTCCATTCCCACACCCTTTCTTTCTTTTTCCCCAAAATTCTCTATGACGGCTGGATGGTCCTAGGAATCTCCTAGGGTTCTGTGTCCTCCGTTTTTTTGTTGTTGGACTATTCTCAAATCCAAGCTGTTAGAGCCCAAGTGGATCAACGTTTGCTCTCTTTTTCTCTGTGCACACCCGCTGCTGGATGTAGCTGGGAGCTACTGCCTTTTTCTGTTGGATCCAGCTGCTCCAGATTTGTTGGACCGTTTCAAAATTACCATTGCACATCCATTCCCGGTTGATAGGTGCAGCCTTCACGTCTCTGGACCTGCTGCTGGAATTGTGCTCATGGGTCGTGATGTTTTGTTGCACATCCTAATCTTCTGTCCATGTAGAGTTAGTGCTGCAATCAAGCTGTTGGATCACTTTCGAAGCCACTTCCTTGAACGGGTCTATGTGCCATTTTTCACCAAGCTGGATGCTCTTGGACGTGAGGTTGTGCTGCCATGGGCCGTGAGTGTCTTTCTTCAAGAATAAAAGGATACCATTCTTCCATCTTTTAAATGTAGCATGCTGCGTCATTCAAATGAAGATTAAAAAAAATATGTTACGTGCTGCTTCTTTGCTTTAAGCCCCCATCACGTGCTAGCTTGGGCCGTAACACTCCCTTTTTTTATTTTCTCTAGGCTGCAGCACATCTCCTTCTTTGGACCAGTCCTATGGACGTTGCATGCTTTCTTCAATTAAATCATGTTTTTCCAATTCCAGCCCATTTCCATGTGCACCTCATTAATTGAATGCATCTTTTCTTTGGACCCAATTGCCATTTCTTTTCCGCCCAAAGTAATTCTCATTTAATCTCCAAATGTCCCAAATTATATTTCCAAAATTTTCCTCACAATTAATAATGCAAATAATTAGCTCGGAATATCTAAATTAATTAAAATTAGAATTTCCGATCAAATTAAGCACAATCAGCAAAAACAGAAAAATACCGAACATTTAAGCACAATTCCCTGATTAACTCCAGCACAATAAACTAAGTGAAGTCAATAAAATATCGACTCATCAATGACTTAGTAGAAAAAAAGGTCTAAAGGATCATTCACTCAAGAAGCCCGAGATGACATATTAGCGGTTGCCATTGGACGTCCAGAGCATCCAGGATATATTTGTGGTGTTGGACAAGGGGTAGGACTCGAGCAATTCTTTGGTGGTCCTACTCGAAAGGTTACTTTAGTCAACTTAGTGAATCTGATAAAAAGGTGTTAAGAAATGAGTTTAAGAAAGAAATGTTCCCAGAATTGAGGGATGAGTTATTGGCAGAAATCAAATCAGAGATAGCATCCTTGGGATTGGTTATTCAAGTTCCACCAAAGGGGGCTTCCCATGTTGCTAGTATAAAGGGGAGTTGTCCTCTTCCTGAGGAATCAGGGGATGGTGCTGATGTCCCATGTTGCTATTACAAAGGGGAGTTGTCCTCTTCCTAAGGAATCAGGGGATGGTGCTGATGTTCCCAGAATTGAGGGATGAGTTATTAGCATAAATCAAATCAGAGATAGCATCCTTAGGATTGGCTATTCAAGTTCCTCCAAAGGGGGCTTCCCATGTTGTTAGTACAAAGGGGAGTTGTCCTCTTCCTAAGGAATCAGGGGATGGTGCTGATGTCCCTATTGATTGTGAATTGTATGTTGATGATCCCCACTTGCATTTAGTGGCTTTAGGTAAATTTAACACAAGTGTATCATTGCGGAATCATTTAAATCTGCATCCACATTCCTGATATTGAATCATTTTGAAATATACATCAAAATTGCATTTAACCTTTGAACCACAATGTTGTCTATACTTACAACCTCTCTATACTTGTTGACTCTCTATATATGTGCTAAGTAAGTGATTTATACCATTTTACTCAACAATTGTCATCATTTTTGTGTCTTAGGTAAAATATATAATTTGGGAAGCATCATCCACCACGAGGCTATTAAAGATGATATGTTGAGAGTGGTGGTTGTAGATATTAAAGATTCTTCTGCTCGTGTTCCTCTGCCTAGTGAAGAGGTTCAAACAGTGGGACAAGCTCCAGGAAATTTTATCATTTGGCCAGCCAGATTAGCAAAGCCAATTTTAGTAAGTATTTTTAGCCACATTTGCCTTAATTACTTATGTATTTGTTGTATTTGGATGCATATAATATTGGACTTATTTTGTGGTCAAATGTAGGACATTTCTAAGAAGACAAACATTGTTACACCTCCTCAACCACAATTGTCTCCTCTCCAACAACTTGGTGCATCGGTAGTCACAATGGGCAATAAAACTATTGAGCTAGATATGCCTCCTGAACTCACATGCAAGATTGCTACCACCACTTTATTTATATGTCGTAGGGATATTTGTGAAATTGTCACTGGTAATGATCTCCTCTCTACAACAGTTCTACAACTTTGGAATTTGTAAGTAAACCTTCACAAGCCATGAAAATACTATTGATGAGTCGATATTTTATTGATTTCACTTAGCTTATTGTACTGAATTTAATAAGGGAATTGTGCTTAATTGTCCGGTATTTTCCCGTTTTTGCTAATTATGCTTAATTTGATCGGAAATTCTTATTTTAGTTAATTTGAATTTTCTGAGCTGATTAATTGCATTTTTAATTGCAGGCAGGGAAAATTTTGGAGATATATTTTGGAGCATTGGGATGGAGACAATTTAATTCAAGACTCTCCAATTATACATTTTAAATTTAGTTATATTGTAATTTAATTGTTTAAACTTTTTTCTAGACAAACTTTTGCACATTGGGCCATTGTTAAAAAAATTATGAGGGGCCCAAAATTGTAGGACACTTGGCACATGACCTAGGTTTATTTTTTTAGAGTGGACCCCACCCTTATTTTTGAAGACACACGGCCATTTAGAAGCTCCCAGCCATCATTCTCTCTTGGCAGACTTTTGAGGGCACATTCTCGGCTGAAACAATTATTGGAGGGGCTGCAACGTTTTTCTTACACTTCTTTTCGGGAACCATGTTTCAACTCTTGGATTTTGGATGAATGGGAGAAGCATTTTATTTTTATTTTCTTTGCTAGGAGAAAGGAACGACTGTCACGTCCTGGTTACACTTTCTTTTCTTTGAATGAAGCACATTTTTTTTCCTTTCCAATTTTCTGCAACCGTTGATTTCATTTTGCAAGGCTTGGATTCATTTTATTTTATAAAAAAAGGAATGTTGATTTCACTTAATTGGAAGTGTCACGGTCAAGGGCTGATTAAATTTTTAAAAGAAAACCCCATGCGCTGATTTGAAGAAGCACATTTATTTTCCTTTAGAAAAAGCTCAATGCATCCAGAAATGATGGGACGTTAGTGTTAACGGAAACTGACAAGCGTACCAGATCGTTTCAAGTAATATAATTGGTGAAACCCAATATCGTTCTTCCCAAGAGACTCGAAGGCCTTATCATTCGTGTGAATAGAAATTGTAAGACTTGTAAAGAAAAAGTGATTGGTTTGAATGCAAGAAACAATAAATAAACATGCAAATGCGATTGATTCAATAGACGAGAAAAACACTATGGATGAATAGAGTTGTTAGGGTTTACAATTTCATCTTATCCACTCTCTCTTATCTACTCCTCTTATTTAATTTACTTTGTTATCTAATTTTCATGCAAACTTTCTTAGTCTACCCTTAACCCGATCCCACAGCGAAAAGAGCCTATTCCTAATTACTGGCTTGCTATCCCTAGCCTCCCCTAGTAATTAATAATGCATTATAAACAGAAGCAAAAACAATTGATCATCCTACCCCCCTATGCCTAGGTGATATTGCTTAATCAAGGAATTTCCCCCAGTTCATTACAGTACCGTACGTTCCCATATCAATAAAGACAAACAACGATTATCGAATGAGTTAAACGATAAAAGCTTTAAGCGCAGAAGAGAAACCCAACAATTGATAATCAAATCATACGACAAGCATATAAATAAATAAGAGTTTCAATAAAAGAGAATTTCAAAATATTACATTGTTCCCCAACAACAAAAGGGTTTAGTTCACCATTGTCATGGTGAAACTAGATGATAAATGATGGAAGAATGGAAAAACAAACCCTAGATTGGATAAAAAGGAGCCTAAGCATCCAAGAGATCTTCTCCAAGGAGTGAAAATTAGGTATGGCCGCCCTCTTCTATTAAAAGAATAATTCTGAAATCGCAATAGGGCTATTTATAGCTGAGGAGCGTCACAGAAATCAGGCCCAGGCCCAGCAGACAACTGCCCGACGTCACACTTATGCCGCCCGGCGGTTTGCCTCTTATCACAAAACCGCCTGGCTGCACCGCCAGGGCGCGGGACAGTGGCTCCCCCTCGCATTTGGCCGCCCAGCGTTGGATTTTGGGCATTGGGCGGTTCCTAGACTCTTCTTTCTTCATGTTTCTTCATTCTTCTCGAATCTAAGACCTTCCATCTTCAATCCCATTCTTCATCTTCATTGAAAATGTTGCAAAACAATGGAAAACAAGCATAATATTGCTAAAAATAGCTTTTGACTCTCAACTGACTCAACTAACGTGTTTTGCTTGATTCTAAGCTCTTCTAAGCCTTATAGGGTGTATTTTGGTCTCAAATGAAGCATGAAAATAACTGTTTTTCAACAGTTATCACAACCCCAAACTTAGAACTTTGCTTGTCCTCAAGCAAACAAAACAAAACTTGGCCTTCTATTTTTCATCCAATAATTCAACCTTAATGAACTTCATGACAAGAACTACTTAATTTCAGATTTTTAGTGAAGTCAAATAAAAATGCATGCATGTTTTCAATCCAATTCAGTTCACATGATCAAATCTTTCTCAACAGATGATACACTTTATGAATGACCAATCCACTAAGCAAAAATGATATCATGCAATTTATCAATTTCTCACCCAGCAAGTGTTTCACTCAATCACTTAAGTGTTTAAGGTGACACTCCAACTCTCTATTATTCATAAGTCACATGAAACCACATTGTCATTCATCTCAAACAATCAAAATCTTCACATGAAAATGCCATCATAAGGACTTTTCTAAGGCTTGTATTGAGGCTGGGCTAACAAGAAAAATTGGTCTTTTTGGAATACAAAGTCCTTGAGTTAAGAGAGCTACAAAGATGTTCAAAATTTAAGCACAACTGTCTTCCTCACCAATCTCACTTATTCCCAGCTTCTTCCCTTTTCTTTTAATTTTACATTGAGGTCATCTTCATGTTTTTCTTCTTTTCTCTCCTTTTTCTCATGCATTTTTCTTTTTCCATATTGGATTTCAATGCTTTTTCAATTTCCTTTCAATTTCCCCCACACAACCCCAAACTTGAACCTTGTCAACACATACATTTAAGCTCAACCCAACTCAAGGCAAAGAATTTAAAATCAAGGGTTTACATCCTGTTTCAGGCTAAGGTTCAAAAAGGGTATAATATTTGAAGCACTTTGGGTGGAAAATTTGGCTAAGGAAGGGTTTTCAAAAACGGCCTTGATCATATGACATTCACATGCAATTCAATCATTCATCAAGATTAACCTTTTTTTATAACAAGATTTAGTCTAACAAAACAATTAACCTTTTTTGGTTTTAAATATTTTGTGTATTTTTTTGTTAAAATAAATGATGGAAAAAGAAGAAAAGAAACTGGCCACGCGCACTTATTTCAATATTCAAAAACGTTATTTGTGTAACCTTTTGAGAAAAAAAAGTTCAGGGCACAATAAGAGAAAAGGAATGGTGCAGAGATGACATACCTTTGTAGCTTCTGGAATTCCCTTAGTGCTTCCTCAGTGGTTGTTGTTGACAGAATCCTTATATGTGAGAACCTATTTTTCTTTATACTCTCTCTTTCAATCTCTATTATCTCTCGATCTTTTTCTCTATTTTTTCTTCCAGTCCCTTTTTCCTTTCACAAAGTGTGTATTTATAGGCACATATTGTAATATTATGACAATCTGGTCTTAAATGTGAATTAATTGACAGTAGACAAAATGGGGAAAGGAAAGGTCTTGATTGCAAGACAAATAAATAAAATAATATTAATTATGAAGATTATAATAATTGTCAGAAAATTTGCCTATTTTTAAAAGAGGGATCTTATTATTTTCTCCTCAAGAAGAAACTGATGCAACAAATTATATCAATATATTTTTAATTATTGCTTACCATTATTGCCATAATATTGATTCAAATTATTACCATATTAAACTAATATTTCAAAAACATTCCAAAGTGATGTGCCCTGCATTAAGGAAGATTATTTTATTATTTTCTTTTTCCTTTTTTTGCCCACCATTAATTATTATTCTCTTATTCTTTAATTATTAATTATTTACTTTGCCAGACGAAATTGGGTGTTGACACATACAACAATAAAAACTCTAGAGCTCAATACCTCACACAACATGTTTTCTCACAGATCATTCATTCATACACCCTGCTTAGCATCATAGTCACAATCATAATTTCTCACACATTTGTTCACATTGCTAGTGAACTTGAATATCAACATGCAACACAACTCAATTATCATTCACATTACATCATCATCAAATGGACTTATCACGCATGTCATTCAGTCAAACATTGTCAGAAAAGTTTCAAGCCAAGCAGAGACACTACAAATAAAATAAAAGTTCAACCTATTCGAAGAATTCAAAAATTCCAAATGCAAAAATGAAAGAAAGAAAAATAAAACCCTGTCTACAACATGGACATGCATCAGTAGATGCCCTCAATCATCCCATGCTTCCATCTGAGTCCTCTTGGCTCCCATCATCAGCATCCTCAAAATCTTCTTCATCCTCATCCTCATCCATGTGTGATGCTCCAGTTGCTCCAGACCTGCTACCCTGTGCCTGCTCCTGAGGCCAAGCCATAGCATTATGGAACTCATCCATAGTCCACCTATGCACCGGTGGCCGATTATATGATCCAATTATCATCTCAGCAGTAGCTATCTGCCCTCTACGAAGAGCCTCCATCCTAGCCTCCATCATGGATATGTACATGTCCCTCATCTGGAATGGCTCGACATGCTGTACTGGTGCGTCCTCAGGCTCCTACCCCTTCTGCTCTGCTGCTCTCCTAGAACGTCTCCTAGGTGCCGCTCCTGCTTCTACGCGGTACTAGTGATAGTAGGATGCATTAATGGAATTTATGGGTCTCTCGTATGGTGGAACTACAATATCCACCCCGCCCTGTCGACACAAAAAGGTGATCAAAGATGGATGCCCCAATGGTGTCTTGCTACTCACTGTAGTAGCGCAGCTCCGTATTTCGTTAACAATGATCTTGCCAACGTTTACATCCATCTGCTTCAGGATGCAACATATGAGAAGAATACGATGCATCGTGATGTCAGAGATATGGGAGCACAGTTGTATGTTGGCATGGGTGAATGCCATCCAATATCTAGCTAAAGGCGTCAAGTCTAGCCTCTTAATGTTGACCAGAGCTCCATTAGGGTTAGCCTGGAAATGCCTTCCAGGGAGACACATAATCCTCTCAATCTCAGCTATGTCACCAACCAACCCAAATTGTGCCGCATATTGACACTGCTCTCCTGGCCACTCAGTGCCCAAAAAGCTGTTTATGGTATCGGGGTCATACCTGATGTTATGCCCCCTCACATAACTCATATATCTTCCAGCCGAAACTCCACCTCTAGATAAGGCGTTTGTGTAAAATTCCTTTACCAAATCAATACTAGCTGGCGCAGGGTACGTAGTCAACCTTTCCCAGTCTTGCCTTATAATCTTTGTTCCAAATTCAGGAGCCAAATCAGGAATGAAGGTAACCTTCCTCTCCATAAGTAATCTCCTCTCCTGCACAGTTGCAAAATGGTCTTCATGCGTTTTGGAGAGAAACCTATGAGAGTCAAATCCTCATGACCTTTCAGGCTCCTTCCTCTTGTTGCCAGTGTTTTTCCCCCTTCTTGATGCTGATGCCATTCCTGCATAGAATATAATTCAAAACAAACCACATGAATTTATCATTAGGAGTTAATACATCATCAATCACTTCTACATCATTCACAGTTCAATACTGAGGGGAGAACAGGGCTCCCTCGGTATCCATGAACAAAAATCCAGCATCCAACAAAAATTGGGGCAAACCGCCCAACGCCCAAAGGGACCGCCCGACGGTATGCTTCAAGCTGCAACACCGCCTGGCGCCCTACATTACCGCCCGACAGTGCGCTAGGTTTTGGAGAAAATTTCTTCTACAATGCCCTAATCTTCACTCAAACACCAATTTCAACAATCCAGACAAGAATTATGCAATTTAATCGGTTTAAACAGTTCCTATATCATCAATTCATGCATCGGAATCAAAATTCCCAAATTTCATGTTCCTAAGTATGTTCTTCATTAACTTTCACAAATAGAAACCTAAGAATGAAATTGCACAACTTACTTGAGTGGAGATGCTAAATGCTTACAAGAAATCTTCAAATTTGAAGATGAAAAGCTCCCAATGCACAACTCTCACCAAAAACCCCAAATTGTAGACAAGAATTAGGTTTTTGTGAGTGGGTGGTACAAAAATGTGGGAAAAATCTCTTTGAAAACCCTTTTGAAGGTGCAAATTGGGTGCTAAGGTTTGAGAAGATCGCTTGGCGAGATGCAAATGAGGGGGTTTAAGTGCAGAACACTTAAAACCGCCCAACTTTAAAGAGTTTGGGCTGAGGTGTGCGCCGCCACCGCCCGACGGTAAAATGCACCGCCCGGCGGTGAGCGGTAGTTTTCTCACCCCTCTTCTTTGCTTGCTTTTGCTCTCTTCCTCCCTGTAGCACCTGATGTTTACCTTCATTTTTTCAAATGCAAGTCTTTCCCCTCTTAGATGGGCAAGCAAGCCTATAATGTACTAAAGATAGAATTTTAAAACCAAATAAACAATCAATTGGGTTGCCTCGCAAGTAGCGCTTGTTTAACGTCACGAGCTTGACCCAAACCTGTTTAGCACTCATCAGTAAGTGCAAACCTTACCAACACTCATCAGTGAGTGTACCTTCCTGATATCCTTCAGTGGACATAAAAATAAATTTAGCATCCCTCAGTAGATGCTACCCAAAAATTATTCACAAACCACAAAGAAAACTTTAAAAGTTCAAAATGAAATAAGCCTAAGACTATTATTGTACAACAAAATTAATTATCCCAGTAGTATCACGTGTTATCCTTTCTTGATAACCCAGCCTCATTACAAGCCTTGGAAAAGTCCTTTTGATGACATTTGCATGTGATGATTTTGATTGTTTGAGATGAAAGGCAATTTTATTTTATGTGACTTGTGAATGATTTAGAGTTGGAGTGTCACCCTAAAAACTTAAGTGATTGAGTGAAACACTTGCTTGGTGAGAAATTCTAAGTTTCATGATTGCATATTTGCTTAGTGGATTGATCATTCATAATATGTAACATTTGTTGAGGAATGTGTGAGATAATTGAATTGAAAGCATGCATCTTGATTTGATCATCACTAAAGATCTAAAATTGAGTAGTTCTCATCATGTACTTTAGGAATGTTGAATCATTGGATGAAAGTGTAGAGAGCCAAGCTTTGTTTTATCTATAGTTTTGTTTTGTTTTGCTTAAGGACAAGCAAATTTCTAAGTTTTGGGTTGTGATAACGGTTGAAAAACCGTTATTTTCATGTGCTATTTTAGACCAAATTACTCCCTTCACTGCTTAGAATGAGCTTGAAATCAAACAAAACTCAATAAATGAGTCAGTCAAGAGTCAAAAGTTGTTTTTAGTGATATTATGCTTGTTTTGCATTGTTTTGCAGCAATTTTGATGGAAGTGAAGAATGGAGATGAAGATAAAGGCCTTAGACTCAAGATAGAGGAAGAAAATCAAGAAAACAAGAGTCTAGAAACTGCCTAACGGCAGAATTGCACCGCTAGGCGGCCAAATGCGAGCAGTTGGCACCAAGGCAGCGACGCCGGGCGGTTTTGTGATAAGAGGCAAACCGCCGGGCGGTGGACCCTTGACGCCTGGTGGTAGTGCGATAAGAGGCAAATCGCCGGGCGGCTTAAGTGTGATGCCGGGCGGTTGCCTGTTAAGCTCGGGCCTATTTTCTGTTGCGCTCCTCAGCTATAAATAGCCCTAGTGTGATTTCATTCTCATTCTTTTGACAGAGAAGGGCGGCCAGACCTACTTTTCACTCTCTGGAGAGGATCTCTTGGATGCTTAGACTCCTTTTCATCTTTTCTAGGGTTTGTTTTCCATATCTTCCATTATTTTCATCTTGGTTCACCATGACAATGGTGAACTAAACCCTTTTGTTGTTGGAGGAACAATGTAATCTTTTGATACTCTCTTTTATTGAAACTCTTGTTTGAATTATATGATTTTCATATGCGTTTATTATCAATTATTGGATTCTCATACTGTGCTTAAAGCTTTTACCGTTTAACTCATTCGGTAACTGTTATTTGCCTTTATTGATACGGGAACGTACAGTAATGTCACGAACTGGTGAGTAATTCCTTGGTTAAGCAATACCACCTAGGGATAGGGGGTAGGACGACCAATTGTTTTTGCTTTTGTTTGTAATGCATTGCTAGTTGCTAGGGGAGGCTAGGGATAGCAAGCCGATAATTAGTAATAGGCCCTTTTCGCCGAGGGATCGGTTTAAGGGTAGGCCAAGAAAGTTTGCATAACAATTAGATAATAAGGAAGTTTAAACAAGAGGAGTAAATAAGAGAGAGAGGATTAGATGAAATTGTAAACCCCCAACAACTCCATTTATTCATACTCTTTTCTCGTCAGCTGAATCACTCATTGCATGTTTATTTTCTGCTTTTGCATTTACCACAACAATTAATTTTTCTTTCACTAGTCTTACGATTTTGATTCATACGAACAATAAGGCCTTTCGAGTCTCATGGGAAGAACGATATTGGGTTTTACCATTTTTATTACTTCAAACGATATGGTACACTTGCCATCGAGTTAACACTGGTTCAGTGATGACGACCAAAAAACCGACTTTATATGCAAGTGGGGTTACAAAGAAGTCTTGCGACACAAATGTATAAGCATTCTATTATATCATAATGAAGGATTCAAATTTCAAGAATAGCTTGTCAAGGCTGGTTTAACAAAGTTCGTTGAATTGTAAGGTTACTGTTATCCTAATTTAGTCAAAGTTTTCTACTCCAACCTGAGAAGGGAAGGAAACAGTCTAAAGTCAACGGTGAAAGGTGTCTATATCACCATTGATCACCTTATCTGGAAGAATGTAGCAGGTTTACTGTTAGGAAACAGGTAGGCTTCGTTTTACACCAAGAGAAGGGCGGGGGGTGAATTGGTGTTAGTTCAAAAACAAAATCTTTTTGCAATCTTTATACAAAAGTATAAAGCTTTTTTATCTTTCTTGAAATGCAAGCAATGAAAATTTTCTATGCAGCGGAAAAACGCAGTTGACTACTAAACAGATAAAGTCAACTAAAATAAAGAGTTCAGGGATAGAGAAAATCAAACATTGGTTTTTATACTAGTTTGGCCAACAATGCTTACATCCAGTGTCCTTCCAACCCAGGAAGAAAATGCAATATAATGGTTGCGGTTTTTACGACAAGGAATGTCTAGAAGCCTCATGCAAAAATACAAATCTCCTCTCTAACCCAAAACCAAAATATAGTTGCACAACAAAACCAAAATTGCAGCAAGAATCCCCTCTTCTTAATCTGAACCCCATTGAACAATCCTCAATGTGTAACCAGCACTCTTCACAGGATGCCAAACCTATCACATCAGACTCCAAAGGATGCCAAGCCTTCAATTCAATGCAGCAATCTTTACAGGATGCCAAGCCTACAATGATCAATCAAGAAGCACCTTCTTCGTGCAAATTATGATCACATAGTCAGCGCATAAGCCTTCTCCCTTTGAATCTCTCTCAAGAAAGATCATCGCCGTCTTGTTGGAGAATTCTTGGTGCTGAACACAAAGAATTCAATTTGGAACAAGAAATGAAAGTGTTAGAGTGTCAAAAGTCTCAGAACAACTTGTGTTCTATCTATTTATATTTTTCTATTAGTCAGATGGATTCTCAACCGAATAGCCGACTAATTTAGTCGACTGTTGATGGGTGTCGCACCCCATGCAAATTTAATGTGCATAAAGAATGCAGTATAGACTAGGAAGTGACTCCTAGGTCGTCTCTCAAGGACCAAATTGTGGTTCGAGAATCAGGTCAAACACAAAGTGGGAGGGGGGGTTTGTGAAAGGTTTTGTGAATGCAAATGAACTAAATTAAAACACGAATGCTAACAGAAATGAAAACAGAAATGTAAAAACACAAATAAATACAAAATAAAAACGGTTGGTCATTAACTCAATTACTATGCTCCCAATCACAAATTAACGATAAGTACACACTACTCTAATCCAAATCCAACACGAATCACCCAACTAAGCGAAGGCTAATTCGGTTTTCAAAATTGCAAACTAAGTGAATGCAATGCTCAAATCCAATCAGTAATGCACCATACAGTCTAATCAACTAAGCGAAGATTAAACACCGATTAGGTAACTAAGCATATACCTAATCGCAAGCACACAACAGATTAAATATTGGGCTAAATCAGAGTAGCAATATGGCAATCAAAGTGCACAGATATCATGAATAAACTACTCTAACCTCTAATCTAGCACAACGAACCGACTAAGCGAAGGTCAATCATGCTATCATAATCGTGAACTAAGCGAACGCAATACACCTATTCCATCTAATGTGTTCTATACAAATTGATCAACTAAGTGAAGATACAATCACCATTAGGCAACTAAGCGTATACCCAATGTAAGAACACAGTCAGATTTCATAGAATGTCAGGTAAAGCAGAATAAACACAAGAACAGTCCAAGAAATCTCAAGGAAACAAAGTAATTTTATTAATGACCAACCCGACTAACTTAAGCTAACGTTACAACTAAATTAAAGAAATCTTGCATGACTTACTTGAATTGAAACTACCAAATCACAAATGTGTCTTCCATTAATTAAAGACAGCGCGTAGAAACACAATGCAGCAAAAGGAAAATTTTAAAAGAAACACATCATTAACGTGAAATACAATTCTTAAATCAGAAAATGTAACTTTTCATGTTGGAATAAACAATTACTACGTTTAAGCTAATAAAACTTCAATTCGAAAGGGAGTAGAACCAATTAAAATGCAGTGGATATAAACACATAGATTGGAAATGAAGTTACCGAATCTTAAAACACATCTTTTGCGATGATGAGCAACGCGTCAGTTAATACGCGAAATTCACATTGTAGCGGAAATTAAAAATTGCACGCATAAGCAAATAAATGAAGTGATCTTCTAAATAAATGCACCTCCATCACAGAAACAATAAATCAAAAGAAAATGCATGAATAGTAATAGAAGAAATAAGTAAGCTGCTTCCAAGCTGAATGCTCTTAATGTATATAATATAAAATGATTCTTTGGTTCAAGCGTGAAAAAGAAGAGAAATACGAAACTCTTGCAGCCCTCCTTTCTTTGTTGTACGTAACGAATTCATCTCAAGGTGGCTGCTGGACCTCCATTCCAATCACCATTTCTCTTTTCTTAAAAAAAAATAAACTCTACTGTGTGGGGGCTACTAATGTAGCAATCCCGAGACAATTATGCCCTACTTCAATTCTAGAATTTTTTTTCATTCCACGTGTTACTCTCTTTAAGAACTAGACTTGATGTTGTTTTCTCCAAGCTAGACGTGCTTGCTGGACGTGGGCTACACACGGGTCGTGATATTTCCTTTGCTGCCAGGTGCTCTTGGACGTTGCAAAGGCTGTATATGCGTGGAGGTGTTGTTGGACCGTGGTATGCAATTTCCAAGTTGCTGGCTGCTTCTTCAAAGTTGGACTTGCGTGTGGGTGCTGCAAGATTTCCAATTTGCTTCGCGTCACACCCTTCTCGGTTGGTAGCTGCAGGACTCCTTCCGTGTAAACCCAAGGAAATGAATCAATGCTTGCACCGCTTCGTGACACCTCCAGCCAAGTGTGGGTTTGATGCCACTTTGCTTTTTTTTCAATTGCAAAAAGCGTCACCTCTTAAGACCTTGGACGTCACCAATTCAGTTTGTTTAACATGTGCTACTGTTGGGCGATGGTGCTCCTAACGTGCAACCTTCTTTTTTATTGTGTTGCACGTCACATGCTTCTCATGTGTAGCTGCTTCTTCTTCTTCTTTTATAGGAAGTCGTGACACTTCTAGCTTTCACCAAAAATTTCATCACAGCAGCCCATTTTTCTTTAATCACAAATGCATATATGATGACCGTGACACCCTTTGTATAAAGCTAAAAAAATGTTCTTCTTAAAAACTTTCAATCCCAAGCCATGGCATCCAGCCCATTTCCATGTGCGCCTCATCAATTGAATGCATCTTTTCTTTGGACCCAATTACCATTTATTTTCAGCCCAAAATAATTCTCATTTAATCTCTAAATGTCCTGAATTATATTTCGAAAATTTTCCTGCAATTAATAATGCAAATAATAAGCTTAAATAATTCAAATTAATTAAAATAAGAATTTCTGGTCAAATTAAGCACAATTAGCGAAAATGGAAAAATATCGGACATT
The DNA here is from genome assembly GCA_036885675.1 of Vigna mungo. Taxonomy (NCBI): domain Eukaryota; kingdom Viridiplantae; phylum Streptophyta; class Magnoliopsida; order Fabales; family Fabaceae; genus Vigna; species Vigna mungo. The sequence goes on from CP144700.1 coordinate 35,362,007, forward strand.
TAAGCACAATTTCTTGACTAATTCGAGCACAATAAAGTAAGTGAAGTTAAGAAAATATTGACTCATCAAAATAGACCACACTTAGTCTTTTGCACTCCTGGGTAAAATCAAGACGCAAATCAAGGAATAGTTCAGAGGACATCACGGGTATAACACAACATTAACACACTGAAAACAAAGACTAACAAGGACAGAAACAGAATTACACAGTTCTCCAAGAATCTGGACGAAGAAAATAAGTAGACAACATCCATCATGAATCAGAGAAAATAGATACTCATGAAGTCACCCAAGCAATTCAAGACATGGCAGAATGATCAATCAGATCAAGAGGTGAATCAAAAGTAACAAAACCTCACAGATGCACACTATCAGTGTTTCTCTCAAGTGTCTAGGATAAACAATTTCAACTCAATGCACTCAAGAAAGCAAACACAAATAGACTTGGCAGGCCTCTAATATCAACACTCAAAAACATATGCATGTTCAAATCAAAATATCTTTTATGGATGTAATGGGGCCAAGGAAAAGGGAGGATAAATATTGATAAGAAGCTGCAAACCAACAGAAATAGAGGAGCAATGGTGAACAAGTGTAAACACAATCAAATCACACCCAAAACCTCTAATTCAATCCTCTTCTTGACTCCATTATTCACACAATTTTGTTTTCATTTTTATTATTTTTCTCTATTTTTTTTTCATTTCTCATCTTGTCTCTTTTCTTTTTTTCTCTATTCAGAAGACAACTTCACTAGACAAGATGCACACATATTTACACAATAACTGAGAAGAGCAACCAACTAGCCAATTCATCAGAATCCCCGGGAAGACCACACTTGTTCCCAAAACACTTCCAAAGCTCCAAAATTCCCTAAGGTTAAGGTAATCATGGTTTTTCACTTAGGGCTAGTGTATGAGCTTCAAAACAAAGAAATGGGGAAAGTATAAGTGATGGGTGTCGCAGCCCATACAAATTTGATTGCAATTTAGAAATGCAGTATAGACTAGGAAGTGACTCCTAGGTCGTCTCTCAAGGACCAAATGTGGTTCGAGAATCAGGTTAAACATGAAGTGGGGGGGTTTGTGAATGCGGATGAATCAAATTAAAAACACAAATGCAAACAACAATGTAAACACATATGGAAAAATGGAATCAAATGCAGAATGAAAACGGTTGGTCATTAACTCAATTACTATACTTCCAATCACAGATCAACTACAAGTACACACTACTCTAATCCAAATCAGACACGAATCAACCAACTAAGCGAAGGTTAATTTGGTCTTCAAAATTATAGACTAAGCGAATGCAATGCACAAAATTAATCAGTCATCCACCATACAGTCTAATCAACTAAGCGAAGAATTGACACTGATTAAGCAATTAAGCGTTTACCTAATCACAGGCAGACAACAGATTAAATATTGAGCTAAATCAGAGCAGCAGTCTGGAAATTAAAGTTCAAGAATCTCATTGAAACAAAGTAATTTTATTAACAACCAACCCGACTAACTTAAGCTAACATCACAATTAAATTATCACAATTGAACAGACTAGACAACATTAAAGTAAATGAAGATGTTAAACCTAACACTACAATAGACAAATATCCAAACATAGTTAAAATAGTTAAAATGCAATACTAAATTAAGAAGATAAACACTACTCAACATTTAATGTAAACTATTCTAAATCAAAACAATTAAACAAAATAAATTAATTCTTCTACCACGTGACACATGTGCTCCTCCCAAAGGAAATTAAAATTCCAATTGTTTCTAAAAAATAACTCTTGGCCATAACCTCCTTCACAATAAATGCTACTCATTTCTTGAAAGCAAAGCAAGAAAAAGAAATTTGCTATTTCTCCTAGAAGTGACAGTTGCCACCAAAGTTGCTGGAACGTGTGCTATGTTCGTTCAAAGCCTTCTCTCCTTCACATGATGCAAGCTGGACCTACTCCTTTTTTTCTAATTTTAATTCAGCTTTGAATTCAGCGCACACTACTTTTTTTTACTTAAAATGCTGTTGTTCTGGGTCATGGATGTGCAGGCCCGTGACACTAAATTAGAGGGCGCAACTCTCATTTTCTTTTTAAGCCCAACTTCAACGTGCTGCAGCGTGTAACTCTTTCAAATTTTAATTATCCCCTTCACAGCCAAGTGTCCATCTTTTGCAATTGAACTTTCTATCTTTTCATGAGACTCTTTTAAATGAAATCAGCTGGTGCTTTGTTTGTTTCTGGGTTGTGCAAAATAGATTGTCCATGGGCCGTGGAAGTTGGATGAAGAAAATTTCCATGGGTTGTAGCCTCCTAATTACTGAATCGACACCCCTACTTTTCTCATTTAATCTCCAAATGTCCCAAATTGAATTTTCAAAATTTTTCCTGCAATTAATAATGCAAATAATTAGCTCAGAATATTAAAATTAATTAAAATTAGAATTTCCGGTCAAATTAAGCACCAGTAGCAAAAACGGGAAAATACTGGACATTTAAGCACAATTCCCTAATTAAATTCGGTACAATAAATGAAGTGCAGTTAATAAAATATTGACTCATGAAAATAGACCACACTTAGTCTTTTGCACTCTTGGGAATTGACACAGACTCAGTGATGAGTCAATATTTTACTGATTTCACTTAGTTTATTGTGCTATAATTAATCAGGGAATTATGCTTAATTGTCCAGTATTTTCTTGTTTTTCCTAATTGTACTTAATTTGATTGGAAATTCTTATTTTAGTTAATTTGAACATTCTGAGCTAATTATTTGCAATTTTAATTTCAGGGAAATTTTGGAAATACAATTTTAGACATTAGAGAAAAAAATAAATAAATAAATAAATTAAAGACTCTTCACAAAAGTTTTAATAAGAATGAGGGTACTATGGTCTTTTTATTCTTTGGGGGTGCAAGATTTTTAATTTGGGAGTGCACATGGAAAGAACTATTACAAAAATATTAAATTAAGTGGAGAAGTGTGAATGAATTCAGAAAGCTACTGCACATGTACATAACCCATGCACATCTTCATGCAAAGTGCATCCAACAACTTCAAACAAGCTTTGTAGGTCCAACACGTAAAGAAGAGCATGGATTTGATTCATTATTTAAAGTGCAGAAGCCACGCATGGAAGTCAAGCCAACTCCACCTTCCAGCTGCATTCTTCATCAAAGTGCAACACCTTCATCAACCACGGTGCAGCTCCAAGTTCATCAAGAAGGTGCAGCCCATCATCTTCACCCACACACTCCACGGCCCATGGCTGCAAAAGAAGAAGCACACGGACTATCAACTGCCATCATCTTCAACACGGTGCAGCCCACACGTCCAATGCACATCCAAAAGCTTTATTCTTCAAGTTTCCACATGGTCCATGAGGCTGGGCTAACAAGAAAAATCGGTTTTTCTGGAAAGCAAAATCCTTGAGTTAAGAGAGCTACCACGCACTCTTCTTTAGGGTTAACATCAGTGTTAGCCCTAAACTGATTCTTCTCGGTGATTTCTATCCTTTTAGACAGCTGGCCAATCTGCGACCCCGATGATCTAAAGTTTGCTTGATTAATGTTTAGCTAAGACTCATATTCTTTGAAAAATTTATCAAATCTATCACTTAAGCCTCTCACAGTCTCTGTCAAGCTGCTAACCTGCTACCATAAAGGTGATGGTTGTTGCTGCCGGAAGTTTCCTCCTTGCCTAGAAGAAGTATTCTGATTCTGTCCAATATTGGGGTGGTTCTTCCAACCTTGGCTAGAATTTCCTTGATTAAAATTACCTTGCTTGTACTGGAATTGGTTTCCCATGTAGTTTACTTCCTGCTGCATTTCTTCAGTGAAAGCACTTTGACCATTGATATGGTCACCACCCATAAATCGCAAAGTTCTTGAGTCTGAGAGATATTTCTTATTCCCTTTGGAAGTTCAGAAAGGACCTTTGTTAACTTGAACAACTTTTGAGTAAGGAGATGATTTTGCGCAGCCATAGCATCATCAGTAGGGAGATGCAAGAGTCCTCCTTTTTGTACACCACTTTCACTTTGCGTCACTTCATTCAGAGCCATCTCCTCAATCAAATCATAAGCCTCATCTTCAGTCTTTCTATTTATACTACTTCCAGCTGAAGCATCCAACATAATCTTGGATTGAGTATTTATCCCTCCAAGGAAAGCAAGTAAATATGAGGTCTTATCAAATCCATGGACTGGAGTTTTCCTTAACAAGCCTTTAAATCTGTCCCAAGCCTGTCCGAGAGTTTCTTCCATTCCTTGCTTGAATGAAGAAATCTCCAGCTTTCCCTGATTGATCTTGGTCTGCGGAAAGAATTTGGTGACAAACTGTCTTGCCAAAGCATCCCAATTTCTAAAAGTACCTTCTGGGAATGAATGCAACCAATCTTTAGCGTTTCCTCCCAGAGAAAAAGGAAACAGGCTGAGTCTGACCCTATCATCCGAAACTCTTATCATCTTGATGGTATTACTAATTTCACCAAAGATAGTCAAATGCTTATAGGGATTCTCATTTGACAACCTGTGAAATTGGTTGCTCTGAACTAACTGGATGAGTGCAGGGCTCATCACCATATTTGTTGTATTGTCTGCTGGTATGGCTATGCTGTTGAAGCGCAAAGGACCCACAGTGTTTGATGAGTCCCCCAATGTGCGTCTTTGAGGAGTTTGGTCCGCCATCTCCTCTATATCTTGTGAAAAAGTGTCTGGTGAAGATTGCAAAAGTGTTTTAGGAGAAGGAAAGTTTTCACGTGCAGAATGTATAACTTTCCTCCTTCTCCTGTCTGATAACCCCTCAAGAAGAGGTTGTTGGTCTTTCCTGCTCCTAGTGTGTATTCCTTCCTTCATACACAAGAAACAACACCCCTAAAAGACTTTTACAGAAAAATAAAATAAAATAAAACAAAACAAAAATATAGACAATAATTACAAACAAGTCAAATTTCAATCAATCCACATTACTTGAAAAAGTTAAACCTCGAGTCCTCGGCAACGGCGCCAAAAACTTGTTGACTCCCTGGCAAGTGTACCAGATCGTTCCAAGTAATATAATTGGTAAAACCCAATATCGTTCTTCCCAAGAGACTCGAAAGGCCTTATCGTTGGTGCGAATTGAAATCGTAAGACTTGTAAAGAAAAATTAATTGTTGTGGACGCAAGAACACAAAATAAACATGCAATGCGTTTGATTCAGTTGACGAGAAAAAGACTATGGATGAATGGAGTTGTTGGGGGTTTACAATTTCATCTTATCCGCTCTCTCTTATCTACTCCTCTTGTTTAAATTGCTTTATTATCATATTGTTATGCAAACTTTCTTGGCCTACCCTTAACCCGATCCCTCGGCGAAAAGAGCCTATTACTAATTACTGGCTTGTTATCCCTGGCCTCCCTTAGTAACTAGCAATGCATTACTGAACAGAAGCAAAAACAATTGATCGTCCTACCCCCCCTATCCCTAGGTGGTATTGCTTAATCAAGGAATTACTCACCAGTTAATGACAGTACTGTACGATCCCTTATCAATAGAGACAAACAACAGTTATCGAATGTGTTAAAAGATAAAAGGTTTAAGCGCAGATCAGAACCCAACAATTGATAATCAAAGCATATGACAAGCATAGAAATAAACAAGAGTATCAATAAAAGAGAGTTTAAAAAGATTACATTGTTTCCCCCAACAAAAAAATGGTTTATTTCACCATTGTCATGGTGAAACTAGATGAAAAATAATGGAAGAATGGAAAAGCAAACCCTAGATAGGATGAAAAAGAGCCAAAGCATCCAAGAGATCTTCTCCAAGGAGTGAAAATTAGGTTTGGCTGCCCTCTTCTGTCAAAAGAATGAGAGTGAAATCGCAATATGCTATTTATAGCTGAGGAGCGTCACAGAAAATAGGCCGAAGCCCAGCAGACAACCGCCCGGCGTCACACTTATGCTGCCCGGTGGTTTCCCCTAAATCGCGCCACCGTCCGGCGACAGGGGTCTACCGCCCAACGTTTGCCTCTAATCGCAAATCCGCCCAGCGTCAATGCCTGACTGTCAGATAACTGTTGTTCTCCTCACATTTGGCCGCCCAGCGGTGAAATTTACCGCTCGGCGGTTCCTAGACTCTTCTTTTCTTCATTTTTCTTCCTCTGTCTTGAGCCTAAGACCTTCACCTTCAACTCCATTCTTCACCTTCCTTAAAAATGCTGCAAAACAATGCAAAACTAGCATAATATCGCTAAAAATAGTTTTTGACTCTCTACTGACTCATTTTATGTGTTTTGCTTGATTCTAAACTCGTTCTAAGCAGTAAAGGGAGTAATTTGGTCAAAAATGACATATGAAAATAATGGTTTTTCAACCGTTACCACCAAGCCTATCACAACACACTTCCCAGGTTGCCAAGCCTTCAAGATCAAAAGAGAAGCACGTTCTCTGTACAGATGTTGATCAAACAGTATGCGCAATTGGCTCCTCAATCTGAATCTCTCTCAAGAAAGATCACCAAAGTCTTCTTGGAGAATTCTTGGAGCTTCCAAAACTGAGAAATAACTCTGAAACAGGACAATGCAAATGTTAGGTCACCAAATTCTTTTCTTCTCATATAACAGATTATGCTCTGTTCTATTTATAGGTTTCTTGTCATTCTCAGTTGAATACCCTACTAATCCAGTCGATTGTATTAAAACAGTAATAACTGACAGTCAACATAGAGGCTCCTCATTCAACCAATTCAATGCACATTCATGACAGTTGACTTAGTCAGTCAGTCTTAACTAACTTTTGAAAAATTAGACGTTGGAGCAAGTAGGTATAACAGAATTCCAAAAATAACAACACGGTCGAATAGGTGTTCCACCATGTCGACTGACACTTGAAAAACACTTTGAAATTCTTTTCAACTCAAAATCTCATCAAGCACATGTTCACAAAATCTGTACTAAGATTTTAGCTTAATCGAATCCAATACCAGTGTATTCGACTGAACCAGATCTTTGTTACAACAAATATAAGTTCATAAAAGTGCTTGTGAGCTTTTCTTTAGAAATGTGAAGAAGATAATCAAAATCATTCATCACACATTTCAATACAAGCATGCTTCAAACATATAACACAAAATCAATCAAGGGAACATACATGCAAAACAACAAAACATGTTCAACAAAATCATTGTACCAAACAGTATAGCATATCAGCTGAACATGTAATACTGGAACTTATGTACTGTTATTAAGCAATGTGTTGTCATAATCAAAAACAAGTTTGATATAGAGTTTTGTGTTGTCAACAATCTCAATAATTAAGGCAAATTTTCATTAAGGGAATTAAAACAAAACATAACATAACATGAAGATTTTTGAAAAACAAAAAAAAATGCAACAACCAAGATGCTTAAGCAATTTCTAGAATCCCCAAGTCCCTCATAAGGTCATAAAATGTCTCTTAATAAAAGCATGTATGCATATGAGCTAAAATATATTTCAAATTTAAAGATTCATTTAAACATACACAATAGGAGATTTAAAACATATAATTTGGGATAAAGAACCTTAAAAAAATCATTTTTTTAAACATACATTGAATCATACCATATAGCAATTTTAAATCAAAAAAATATGGTTGATTTTTCAAAATGCAGAAAATGGATTAAAATGCAAACTTAAGAGATTTCTAAAATTCCTAGATCTCTTCTAATGTTTACCCCTTTAGGTATGACTCCAAGTTTCATTGTGCAATTATAGTCCTCTAGGTTGTTGCCAAATTTTGTTTAGATCTTCATCTTGAGGATTGTCCTCACTCTTCTCTTCATTTGTTGTCATTGTCAAATATTCAAAATTACCTACATCAGATTCATCTAACTCAAGAGGTTTTGCGTCAAGGTCCACAATTTTATCAAAGACAACATGTTTGGAATAATTTTTTTTTAAATTTTGTTTTCAAAAAAATAAATTATTAAAAAAAATTCATAAAAGTTAAACTTTGTCCTTTGGGTTATATCAAAAAATGAGATCATTTTACAGCCCAAATATATCTATCACTTGGAACACCGAAATGCTTAATTTTACATTTATTTGAAGTATGACCCTTTTTCATACAATAAAAGCAAGTAACAACATTTGGGTTCCTATAATTATAATCATAATAATTTTGATTATATTTTGGGAATATTTGATTTTATTTTTATAATTATAATCATTATAATTATTTTTAGGAAGATTTTCAATTTTATTACCATAATTATAATCGTAGTGATTATAATTATTTTTGGGAACATCATTAACAACCTTTTTCATTTTTAAATTATTGCTACTTTCAGCATTGGTTGTCTTATCAAGAGGTATCTTTTTCTTTAAACAAGAAGCACATTCTTCAATTTTGGTATATTTACCTTTTTCATCATATAAAATTTTATTTTTCAAATCCTTATTTTCTTCAAGAATTTTTTCATGATATAATTTTAATTCTTTAAAATCCTTCTTTAATTTTCTATGAGCATTATTTAATTTCTCTGATTCACATAATAATTCTTTATACGTATCAAGTAATTCACTTTCACTATAATCTGAATTTTCAGAATCACTACAGATAGTTACTTGACTTTCAGAGATGTCATCATCAACCATCAAACATATGTTGGCTTGTTCATCAGAGTCGCTTGAGCTTGTTGTAGAATCATTGTCTTCCTCCCAAGCAATATATGCCTTTTTCTTCTTGAAGAACTTTTTTTGACCTCTTTCTTCATCCTTCTTTGGATTTGGACAATCTGTCTTCATGTGTCCTTTCTCACCACAATCATGCAACGATAATTTGATTATGATTCTTTGATCTCCTTCTTCCTGTCATTAAATCTTCTTTTTCCTTTGGACTTCATGAACTTGTTGAACTTTTTAATGAAGAGACTCATATTTTCTTCATCTTCTTCAGAGTCATCTTCTTCTTTAATATTTTTGCCTTTGTCAGTCTCAGATTTGAACTCTAAAGTCCTTTTCTTTCCTTTTTCTTCATCCTCGTTCAATCTCCCGAGATCTAGTTCATGTTCTCCCAACTTACCAAAAAATGCAACCATTGACATGGTATTGAGGTTTTGTGACTCACTGATGGCAATCACCTTTGGTTGCCAAGTCATGTCCAAAGATTTAAGAATTTTTATATTTAATTCATCATTATCAAAGAACTTACCTAACCCAATGAGATGATTCACTATATGAGTGAAGCGCTTCTGAACATCTACAATAGTTTCTCCTTGCTTCATCCGGAACATCTCATACTCTTGGATTAGAGTATTTCTTCTGGCTCTCCTAAGATCATCAGTTCCTTCATGGGTGACTCTTAGTGTCTCCCACATCTCTTGAGCAATCTTACAGGTTGAGATCCTGTAAAATTCATCAACAGTTAAAGCAAATGATATTATGTTACGAGCCCGTACATCTTGTTGGGATCTTCTTTTATCATCAACATTCCATTATTCTCGCAGTTTGGATTCCTGCAAATTGTTAATAACTACAATAGGAAGCAAAGGACCATTTGTGACAGTTTCCCAAATCTCATTATCAATAGATTCCATGAAAATTTGCATTCTCACTTTCCAAAAAGCATAGTTTTCTCTAGTAAACAATGGAGGTCTATTGATAGAGGCACCCTCAACAAAGGTTTGATGTTGCCCCGTCATTTTAAATTACTATCAAAGCAAGCTCTGATATCAATTGTCAGAGCGGTGCAGTGGAATGGTTAACGCGTTCAACAAACCAAGAGGGGGTGAATTAGTTTCTTATCGCAAATTGTTCTTTTAATAATTTTGTCACGTAAAAATAAATTCCTTAAAACAATTTAAATAAATTAAAAGAGTAAGGAAGAGAGAAAATTGCACAAGTAATTTTTATACTGGTTCAAATCATAGAGATCCTACATCCTGTTGTTAACCACAACCGAGAATTAACGCTTCACTAGCACAAACTAACAAACTGTTACAATCACAAAGAAAATAAAACAGTTTAAGGTTAGAACACCTCTCTTGTTACCCCAAGAAATGAAACTCACTTCCCCTGTAACCCACAAGGGATGAACACCTACTCTGAATCTTCACAAAGGATGAACACCTCCTCCGAAAGCTTCACGAAGGATGATAGGCTTTCAACTCAGCAACAACAACAACACTCAATCACACTACCTGTGAAAGTTCTCGCTCTATGCAAACACACCAAGTTCTCAAAGCCACAACACAGGGGTTCAACAAACCCCAAAGCACTTATCACCACACACTACAGATAAGAATATAGAAAACTACACTATATTTCGTATTTTCCGTATTTTAGAATGAGAGTCCCAATCTAATTTATAGAGATCTCACCCAAGGTTACATCCAAAAATCCGTTGTCAACTAATTAATTGTGATAATCAATTTTCCACTTATGATAATTGATTATGCATTTAATGAATGCACAACGGCAAAAACCTTCTTAAAAATTCTCATAATTGCTCATGATAATCAATTATGGCAAGTCATAATTAATTATTGATAATTTATTATAAAATGAGGTTTTCTGATTTAAAAATTAATTTTAACGCAACCTAAGACAAGCAATACATAGAATCAAAGATAAACCACATCCTATACATCAATCTACTAAATTAAAAAAGCTTTAATATAAAAATAAGTCTTCATGAAGATCTTCATGCAATAAGAGCACTTGAGACCTGACTTTGAGACATTATCAAAATTTCTTCTCTTTAGCCTTATGCTAACAAAGGCCACAATTCTAGAAGTCCCACTAGAGTTAAAAAGTTCCCCAGATATCTAAATGATTACATCCACCAGGTTAATCATTCCTCATCCAATCTTTACATGTTAAAAATAATTATAAAACTCCTTATCCTATTTCCAATGTTTTGTTGTATGACTCTTTGTCGGAGAAGCACCTAAAGTACACATTGACCATATCTGCCAATAATGAGCCTAAATCATATAATGAAGCCAAAGAAAACCATGAATGGGTTACAACTATGCAGAAAGAACTCAAAGCTTTACAGGACAATGGTACTTGGTATTTAACTAAACTTTCTCCTAGAAAAAACTTCATTGGCTACAGGTGGGTTTGCAAGATTAAGCATAAAGATGATAGCACCATAGAAAGGTACAAAGCTCGCTTGGTTGCTAAGGGTTATTATACCCAACAAGAAGGTATAGATTTTCTAGACGCCTTTTCACCTGTTGCTAAACTAACCACTATTAGAATGATTCTGGCCATTGCTGCCTCAAAAAATTGGCATCTACATCAACTTGATGTAGATAATGCCTCTCTACATGGGGACCTAAATGAAGAAGTATATATGGAACCACCACCAGAGTTGGACATTCATGCAAAAGGTCAGGTTTGTAGGTTAACCAAGTCTCTATATGGGCTAAAACAGGCTAGTAGAAAATGGTTTGATAAGCTATCATCTTTTCTACTATTTGTTGATTACACTCAATCTAAATATGATCATTCCCTTTTTATTAAGGAAACATCCACAAATTTCACAGCTCTCCTTGTGTATGTAAATGACATCATTTTAGCAGGAGATTTTATCAAAGAAATAGACCATATAAAAGCTCTTCTTCATCATGCTTTCTGGATCAAAAACCTGGGAGAGTTGAAGTACTTTTGACACCAAATAAATTCAAGACTCTTAAATTTAGACATTTTAAATTTTAGTTGTATTGTAATTTAATTGTTAAAACTTTTTAAACAAACTCTTTGCATCCTGAGCCAATTTTGTAAAAATGTTGTTGGGCCCAATTTTACTAGACACTTGACACTTGGCAATCCTAGGGTTGGGTGGACCCCACTCTAAATTTTGAGGGACACTTGGTCCTAGAAAGTGAGGCAGCTGTCATATTTTGGTAGGAGTTGGGAAATTCACTAGGAGGCTGGAACGTGGTTTTATATTAGGCAGCCGCCACTCATCTTTAAATTCTTTTTGAGAAAAACAAGCAACGGTGACTAAGAAAAATGTAGACGTGTGTGAACTTTGGAATGAAGGAGCTGCCATTTATTTTTTTTCTTTTTTCTTTTCTTTTCGTTTTTAATTAGAAAGCTAATGCACGGTGATTGATTCTTCATTGCCACATCTTTTATCTCTTCATTTCACATTGCCGACACACACACCACTAGCTGGAGAAAGTGTTCAGCAAGTAACGGTGCAGTCATTGCAATTGAAGGAAGCTTGAGCCGTCAATTTTTTTTGGACAGACTGCAAACGTTATACTTGGCCTAAAACATTATTTTGGGGGAAGCAAAAATCATGTGTACAGTGCTGGATTAAGGATGAATGAAGAATGAGTACGCTTTTCTTTTCTTGTTTTTTTTTAATTTGTTTTGCAAATGCTAGAACGGAGAGCTTTGATTTACACGCTGCTTTGGATTATTTTTAACTTTGCATTGAAGTATTTTTTTTATTTATTCCTGCATCTAACACGGAAAAAGGAATTATGTCCAGCAGAGAATTTGATTTTTATCATCTTTAATTGCTTTTAAAATGAAAGAATAGGAGGCATTGTTTTGTCTTTAATTGTGGAGCTCCAAGCAGATTTTGCAATCGGTGATGCAATTGTTTTTCTCCTAGAGAAGCACGCTGACTTTAATTAGAGAAATGGTGGAGTTGGTCACGACTTGGGAGTTATTAAGAAGCTTATTCCTTTTCCTTGCTGGAGAGAAGCTAGCATTGCAATTTTTCATTTAAGAGCATGCTAAATTCAATTGAAAAAAAATGGTGCAGCCGCCATCTAGATTGAAAGTTAAAGTATTTAATTTTCTTGAAGAGGGCCCACGGCTTAGACATTTTTTTTTATTTTATCTTCTTGCTTATGTTTTTCTTTTAAAGTGGTGATTTCATGATGAATAGCTTTTCACTTCTTAGTTCGACGATGCATTTTAATAGTTTTAATTATGTTTGGAAATTTGTCTACTGCAGTGTTAGGTTTAGTATTTTCATTTATTTTAATGTTGTCTAGTATTTTTGGTAGTGTTAATTTAGCTGTCATGTTAGCTTCGGTTAGTCGAGTTGGTTGTTAATAAAGTTACTTTGCTTCCTTGAGACTTTTGAACTTTAATTGTCATATTGCTGCTTTGATTCTGCTCAATATTTAATCTGTTGTCTGCCTGCGATTAGGTATACGCTTAGTTGTCTAATCGGTGTCAAATCTTCGCTTAGTTGATTAGACTGCATGATGGATGACTGATTAAATTTGTGCATTGCATTCACTTAGTTTGCAATTTGAAGACCGAATGAGCCTTCGCTTAGTTGGGTGATTCGTGTCGGGTTTGGATTAGAGTAGTTTATACTTGTTATTGATCTGTGATTGGAAGCATAGTAATTGAGTTAATGATCAACCGTTTTTATTCTGCATTTGATTCCGTTTTTCCATCTGTGCTTACATTGTTGTGTACATCTGTGATTTGATTCATACGCATTCACAAAACCCCCCCACTTCGTGTTAGACCTTATTCTCGAACCACATTTGGTCCTTGAGAGACGACCTAGGAGTCACTTCCTAGTATTATACTGCATTCTTTATGCACATCAAATTTGTGTGGGTTGCGACAGCCCATCACTTCTTCATCTCCTACCTATTCGTTCAAATGAACAACTCGTTGACATTTTCACTATGATTCCTCACCGCGTGCGTTTCCAATTAATTATTCCTAAGTTTGGATTGATGAACATACACATCCAGCTTAAGGGGAGGCTATTGATGATTTTTTTGTTAGTTATGTTACTACTTAGAAGTAGTAATCAGTTAGGTTAGTTAGTTTCGTACCCTTTTCCCCTTTTTACCTAACCTAGTTAAAGGTTAGGGTTTTTCCCTTTCAGTTGTAATCAGAAACACAATTACAGAAATAATACAAGTTTATTTTTCTCTTACCTTAGATGAAGTTTTCCTTATCATCTACTCTCTTTCGATATACTCTCTTTCTTTTCTTCCTGGCATCTTGCTTCAATGTTGCCATGGAGACCTCGAGGTCTCTCTCTCGCGCGAACTAGATAAATCTTGTCAAAACAAGGGAAACCAAACATAAAACCTAGAAAACCCACTTTGACTCTCTTTCTCTCTAACTTAAGCATTTTACATGATTTTAAGCTAATTCTAAGTCATAAAGGGTGTGTTTTGATATCAAATTTAAGTATGAAAATAACGGTTTTTAGACCGTTATCAGGTACGGGAGTGACTGAGTAACTGAGGGACAAACTCGCCTTTAGCTTTTTAAATTGACTAATAATATCATGACATATTTTTACATATATTTGACACAATATAAAAATAAAATGGTCTAAAAATATAAATTTTTATATTTTTTTAAGAAAACAAAAAAGAAAAAAGAAAAAATATAATATTAAATGAATGTAAAAAAATTTATATAGATTAAAGTATGTTTTTTTTTTCAAATTTGAAAAACAGGTTTTAGAAACGTAAATTTTTGGAAAAGGATGGAAGAATAAAATGAGGGAAGGAAAAAAAGGGAAGGTTAAAAATATATTATGATTTGTGTAGGTTATCAATCTTTTTAAATAAAATTAAAACTTCAACTAATATTAGCTTTAAAAAATTGAGTAGAATAGTTTATTTGTTGGAGATTTATAATTTTACAAAAAAACTTTTATGTGTAAATAGAAATGAAAAATGAATTTGACCGGTAGATATTGTTTGAACCTATTTTGATTCTGAAAAAAAAAGTTTTATGTTGATAATAGAGATCTAGATAATTAAATATGTATTTACCTGTTAGGTCACCATTCCCATATCAAACTTGATATTCACCTTCGTTTTCACACTGGTCTTAGTAGTAAAACATCTTTGACTTATTAAGTAATCCAACAAGTTTATATTAATTTTATGCCCAAAACTCATCCTTTTTCTAATTTATTCCAAACCAAAGTTTTGTAAAAATACATCAACTCATATTCACTAAATTTACATTCACAAATTCATCAATGAAAAACCTTTCAGATCAGCAAACCAACTACGTACCAACATGCATAAGTTTTCCATTCAATATTTCAAGATTTAAGTAAATTTCACAAATCAATCATCACATCATCATACAAACACCAAATATAACATGCATACCAAGTCGAATAAAAATAAACTAGCTTCCTTTACCTAGTTGACGTGTTGACGGTTCTAAGAACTCTAAAATTCCTCTTACGGCCACAAGATCTTTATTTGCTCTCTATAGCTGAAATCAATTGGTTAGAAATGAAAATCTCACCTCAAGGTGTAACACCTTGATTTTTCGGAAACGTCACAGTGTAATTTTATTTTTCAAAACCTTTCTATAATACATTCAATTCAAATGCGGAATTAAATCATAACTAAACATCGTTTGAAAATCTTAGAATATCACTTTTACATAAAAGTATCAATTCGGAAAACTCTTAAAAATAAATAATAAGTCCCCGAACTCAAATATCCCAACTCTCACGTTAGCACTTCGATCCAGTTTTATCTACAATGCCATCTACTCCTGTACAAGTACGATCATCGTAAGTGGAAACCACAACCACAACTTTCAGGGTGAGCAACCAGAAATATCATAACATACAATGCCAATGTCTTTTCCTTATACTGTGTTGTCATGACCTGTTATCACTAACAGGTACCTGTTCCTCAACAGGACAATTTGAGTTGTCTTCCATTGCAACTTCTGACCTATCTTCCTGACTTCTCAAGGACTAACAAGTAAAAACATTAGCACTACGCGCACCATTGCACTATACTAAGCACGACCCGAAGTCATTTGGGTGAGACATCCACCACCCCATGCAGAGGGAAGTTACACTAGAATCACTATCTCTTACACGAGAGTCCAACACATCACATTCTTATCGTAGCGCAGTACGAAAAACTTAAACATGACTGACGACAGTACAAGGAAATAACATAGTTTCATGTTCACATCATAATTCTATACACATTCTCATTAACCTGCATTCCTCCTCAAATCATAAGATTTCTTTCACCATTCTCAAAATATATAGTGTTCCCTCATCATCAGGTATAAAATGTCATTCTCATCACCTTTCATACATAGTCTCAATATTATACATTAACTCACCAATCACAAATCACTAGATTTATAACATCACTCACAATAAGATACATATTAAACAATAACATACATTGCTCACTAATCACAAGGCTCATAACACAATCTCATTACATTCCACCTTTAATCTCAATAATAGACGTTAATCCATCAATAACATGCATTATTCACCAATCACAAAGTTTATAGCATAATCTCAATACATTCCACACTTAACCTGATGGAAAATCCCTTAGCCATGGTCAAGCACTTCCAAGAGAGTTAAAGTCATCCTTAAAGATGGTGTGAACTCTACCTTGTAGACCACCTTTGGAGCCATTATGAAGCAAGGCTTGAAGAGTAGTGTAGGAATTTAGGCCATTGTATTAGGCCATGTAGTGTAGGTTTGTTTAAGGCTTGTATTAAGGCCTAAGTAGCATAGGATTTTCCTTAAAAAGTTAGACATCCAAACCAAGTGGAAAGTGTGTGCCATGTGTTTTGTGAGTGGCCACATGTCCTCCCATCATTGGTAGCCACATGGCACCCTAGGAGTGGAAAGGATTTACTTTTAGTAGTGGCCACATGGCACTCTAGGAATGGAGAGGATTGTGTTTTGTGAGTGGCCACATGTCCTCCCATCATTAGAGAGGTTAGAAAACCTCATTTTTGGTCAATGAGAGAAAAGGTGGGAGATCATGCTTTTAGGGTTAGAAGGAGACACCCTTGGCCTATAAATAGAGGTGTCTCCACCCTTGTATTTCATCTTTGATTTTGAGTAATGTTATGCTGCCCATTTTTGGCCATTCTACTCATCTTAGATAAAGACTAGAGCAACCCATGAAGCCCCTCTAGTCACCTTACTCCTTGAGTTGGCCTAACCTCTCTTAGAGAACCCTTAAACACATCTTCCCTCACCACACAAGTCACCAAAACCATGAGCTATCAACACCTTTCACCATCACCAAATTCCGCAATCTTCATCCATGAACTTGTGGCTTGATTTGCTTCTAGATTTGGCTTGTCCTAGCTAGAGCATTTTTCCATCATTTGGTATCAAGAGCTCTGGTTCTTCAAGAGCTAAGTCTTTTGGTCCTTATCTATCCTTTATTTTTCCATATTGTTGATGTTTTTTTTTCCTACTTGTCTTGTTGTGTTTTGTTTTCCATCTATCATTTGTTCTGGCAACAAACTGTGACGATTTTGAAACTTAAACTGCATCTAGCTCAGTTGTCCAAAAAATACGTAAAAATATTCAAATGAAATCCCTTTGAGTCTAGTTTCAAACAAAAAACGAATCGCTTCATTTGGAGTTCTGTGCAGAAAGTTATAAGTAAAACACTCAGCATAGGTCAAAGCTGCCAGAATGTTGTCATTAGCGTTTTTCTAAGTTCGTTTTTTGTAGTTTTGGCTACTTTTTTGTGCTTTTTATTTCTTTTGAGTCATTACTTGCTGTTTTGTTTGGTCTTATATGCTTATTTTGTGTCATTTTTATTTTTGAATCCATCCATGTTGTCTAGAGTCATGTTTAGTCCTTTACATGTCTTTACTTCCATGTTTAACCATTGAAAAATCACCAAAAATACATGTTGAGTAAATTTCAAAACTGTTTCATTTGAGTACCTTTGAGTGCTTTTTCTTTGCATATTTGAGTTCATACTTGTTGTTAGATCATCAACAAGTTCTTAGAGTTAGGTTTCCATTATGTCCCTTTTTGTGTTTCATGCTATATTTGATTCTAGTAGGTTTTCTTCATTTTGGTGCTATAAGCTTGTATGAACTTGAAACTCCTTGTAACATTTCATATCTGAGGTCTGATTTGGTATGTGTTTGTGGTAAAAAAAAAATTCAAAAAAAAAGAGACAAAAGGTACAAAAGAAAGTAGACAAAAAGTACAAAAAAGCAAAAGGAAAAAGTAAAAGTAAAAGCACATGCATGTACCATCTTTAACCAACTTTGTGTGAGCACTTTGATGTTGATTTGGAGATGATTTTTTATGTCCCCAAGCTGCTGTTCCAGAAGCCGTGATGATCTAAAAAAGGTTGTCTTAGTGCACCAATTGATCTAGCTTGCCAAAGGACAAAAGCACCTTATGATTTTCTAGTAGTTTTTGGTTTTTGTGATATATTCTAGTGCCTTTCGTTAGGTAACTCCTTTTGTTGTGCTAACCTTTCTTTCTTACCATTTAATTGCTTGATTTTCTTCTAAACATTCATTGTTTTGTCAAAGTAAAACTCCTTTTGAAGAGCCTTTGTTCATTTTAGACCTTTTCTTGCTTTTTCCTTGGACTCCTTTTAGCTTTAGTGGTGTTAACTTGTGGTGTAGGTCTTTGGATGGTAAAAAAAAAAATTTGAGGATCATGGGGAGGACAGCCCAAAACAGTGAGTAACATCCAAAGGAGAAGGAGGCCTTGAAGGGAAGCTTAAAGTCTTGGTCTAAAACACAAAACAAGAGAGTATACACTTGGTGAGAAAGAGAGATTTATTTGTATTTTCTTTGAATTGTAAAATTGTAGTTGTTTTCCTTTTTAGACTTGTATTTTTGACTTGTTAGGGGTTTGTCCTAACAAGAACATTGGACATTTAATATTTAACCGAAATTTGTAGTTGGTGGGTAAGAGGGAACCAAAGTTCCTTCTAATTCATCATTAGGCTGCATAGTTTAGATTTATTGTTTTCCATAATTGTGGTTGTTTAGTGTGTGTTTACTTTAATTTCAATTTTTGTTCCTTTTGAGAAGTTTGGTGTAAGAGTACCTAAGATAAGCTTTGGCTAGGAAAGGCTTGGTTCTTAAGCAATCCTTTGTGACTCACCTCCCTTTCCTAAAAGTGAACTTGGGCATCTTTTACTTCCTTAAGTCTCTTAGGGAACTTCTCTTGAAATTCTAAGTAATTTGTTTGTTGCATTGCATATTTTTGAAAACTTTGAGAATGTATAAGACCACATCCTTTGAAATTGGTAGTGACTCTAGTGAAGAGGTCAAGCCTACTTTGAAAAACTTGGCCAAAGAACTAAAGTCACTAAAAATTTGGCAAAAGCAAGAAGCTATTTTCAAAGAAAAAAGAAAAGATGAAAATAGAAGAATATCTTGCTAAATTGGATGAGGAACTTAGAATTCTCAATGAAAAACAAGAGAAAACCCAAGAAGAAATTAGGAAAAGCAAGAGTAAAACCAAGAGTAGGAGTAGGAGTAGGAGTCACACAAGAAGAAGTTCTAGAACTCCAACTCAACCCACACACTATGAGGTAGATAGTAGGCTTGTCCATCAATACTATCAACCTTCACCACTTAGAATTCAAAGAGAGCAGCCTTCAAGAGAGGTTAGAGTAGACCTTCCCCATTTCCATGGTAAGGAAGATGTTGAGGCATACTTAGATTGGGAGACGAAAGTTGAACAACTCATTGAGTGTCATCAAGTAAGTGAGGAGAGAAAGGTCACATTGGCCATATTGAGTTTCCAAGGGAATGCCATGTATTGGTGGACCTCCCTTGTGAGAGAGAGAAGACTCTCTAATTTTCCCCAAGTTACCTATTGGAAATGACTTGAAAAGTGCCATTAGAAGAAGGCACATTCCCTCATACTATCATAGGGAGCTAATGGACCGACTCCAAATGCTCCAACAAAGAGACATGAGCATAAAGAGCTATAGGCAAAATATGGAGCTCTACATGTTGAGGGCGGGAATTAGGAAGGAAGAAGAAACCACCATCTCTAGGTTTCTAAGTGGTCTTAATCTTGAGATTAGGGATAGAGTGGAATTGTTGCCCTACCAAGACTTAAATGACTTGGTACAAATTTGCATTAAGGTAGAGCAACAACTCTTAAGAAAATGTTTGAAAGTTTTCCACTCTAACTCTAGTGTTAAGAAAGACTACAAGAGGGAGGGTAAACAAGTGGTAGAAGAAGAACCCTTTAGGAATCTAGGAAGGGAGAAGAGAGAAGAGAAAGAAAAAGAGAGGCCAAGGGTGGGAGTATCATCTCACACTCACACTAGTGAAATTAAGTGTTTCAAGTGTCTTGGTAGAGGTCACATTGCATCACAATGCCCCACCAAAAAGACCATGATCTTAAGGGGTATTGATTTATATAGTAGCCAAGATGAGGAAAGTGAGATAAGTGGTGCAAAGAAAGAAGAAGAAAGCCTAAGTGAGGATGTCCATCCTTGTGAGGGAGAACTTCTTATGATAAGAAGGGTTCTCCATAATCAACCTAGTTAACGAGAGCACACACAAAAAGATAACATCTTCCACACTAGATGTAAAATCTTATACAAAACATGTTCCCTTATAGTGGATAATGGGTCATATTCAAATTGTTGTAGCACTAGGTTGGTTAGCAAGCTTGGATTAGCTACTTTTCCTCATCCTCAATCTTATAAACTTCAATGGATCAATAAGGATAAGGAATTGGAAGTTAATCATCAAGTGATGGTCAAGCTATCCATAGGGAATTATGAAGATAATGTGTTATGTGATATAATACCTATAAATACTTGTCATATTTTATTAGGAAGGCCTTGGCTTTTTGATAGGGAATCTCTACATAATGGCCACACCAATGAAATAACCATCACTCACAATAAAAAGAAGTTTGTACTTCATCCTCTCACACCTTCTCAAGTGGAAGAGGATCAAGCACAAATGACAAAAAAATAGAAAAAGAAAGAGAAAAAGAAGAAGGTAAGAAGAAAATAAAAGACATCTTTTGTTCTAAGTATCAAAGCATGATGCACAAGTCTCAAGAATGCCCTAACAAGAAAATTATGATATTAAAGGCCAAAAGCTTGTGTAAAAGTGTAAAGGTCTCCTTGTCATCTTCCTCTAGAAGCATGGCAAGAAAAGACCCAAAGAATCCTTGTGTGGGAAATAAAATTTTCAAGAAAAATGTTCCTACTTTCCAAGACCTTAATCATTCACTTGATTTAAGGTGTATCCTTATTGGGAGCTACATCCTTCACATACTCCCTATTATAACACTTGTTCTAACTTGTGTTATAAAATGGGTATTTGACCCTAGTGGGAAAATAAGGAAGAATTGAAGATTATGAAGAAAAGGAAGTTTGCCTTGTTCGATGTTGAAGACTTGAGGGAAAATCCTTTTCAAGAGGGACGGAATGATGGAAAATCCCTTAGCCATCGTCAAACACTTCCAAGAGAGTTAAAGTCATCCTTGAAGATGGTGTCAACTCTACCTTGTGGACCACCTTTGGAGCCAGTATGAAGCAAGGCTTGAAGAGTAGTGTAGGAATTTAGGCCATTGTATTAGGCCATGTAGTGTAGGTTTGTTTAAGGCTTGTATTAAGGCCTAAGTAGCATGGGATTTTCCTTAAAAAGTTAGACATCTAAACCAAGTGGAAAGTGGGTGCCATGTGTCATGCCTCCATTGGAGAGGATTTGCTTTTTAAAAGGTAGCCACATGGCACCCTAGGAGTGGAGAGGATTTACTTTTAGTAGTGGCCACATGGCACTCTAGGAATGGAGAGGATTGTGTTTTGTGAGTGGCCACATGTCCTCCCATCATTGGAGAGGTTAGAAATCCTCATTTTTGGCCAATGAGAGCAAAGGTCGGAGATCATGCTTTTAGGGTTAAAAGGAGACACCCTTGGCCTATAAATAGAGGTGTCTCCACCCTTGTATTTCATCTTTGATTTTGAGTAATGTTATACTACCCATTTTTGGCCATACTACTGATAACGGTTGAAAAACCATTATTTTCATGTGCTATTTTAGACCAAATTACTCCCTTTACTGCTTAGAATGAGCTTGAAATCAAACAAAACTCAATAAATGAGTCAGTCGAGAGTCCAAAGGTGTTTTTAGCGATATTATGCTTGTTTTGCATTTTTTTGCAACAATTTTGATGGAAGTGAAGAATGGAGGTGAAGATGAAGGCCTTAGACTCAAGATAGAGGAAGAAAATCAAGAAAAGAAGAGTCTAGGGGAGGCTAGGGATAACAAGCCGGTAATTAGTAATAGGCTAAGGGGAGGCCAAGAAAGTTTGCATGCAATTAGATAATAAGGCAATTTAAACAAGAGGAGTAAATAAGAGAGAGCATATTAAATGAAATTGTAAACCCCCAACAACTCCATTTATTCATACTCTTTTCTCGTCAATTGAATCACTCATTGCATGTTTATTTTCTGTCTTTGCATTCACCACAACAATTAATTTTTCTTTCACAAGTCTTACGATTTTTATTCATACGAACGATAAGGCCTTTCGAGTCTCATGGGAAGAACGATAATGGGTTTTACCATTTTTATTACTTGAAATGATATGGTACACTTGCCATCACGTTAACAACTACTCATCTTCGATCAAGACTAGAGCAAACCATGAGGCCTCTCTAGTCACCTTACTCCTTGAGTTGGCTTAACCTCTCTTAGAGAACCCTTAAACACATCTTCCCTCACCACACAAGTCACCAAAACCATGAGCTATCAACACCTTTAACCACCACCAAATTCCGCAATCTTCATCCATGAACTTATGACTTGATTTGCTTCTAGATTTTGCTTGTCCTAGCTAGAGCATTTTGCCATCATAACCTCAATAATAAACAACAACTCATCAAACACGAGATTTTACTACACCATATAAAACACGACTTCATATACAACACCACAACATTGTATAAAAATACTAATACATCAAATAAATCACCACAAAAGGATATAAATTACTATAATAAAATATCACCACAACATGTATAAATATTAAACTTTTATAATTTATTTTACATATATAATAATCCCTCAATCCCTCAAATTAAATTATGAAAATCACTCATACTATCTCTTAACTCATATATACTTATTAACAAAGCAACAAGCTACTTTATTATTATACACTAGTGCAAAAACGTTGTTTAATGTCACCCAGTAGACGTCGGTTTTCTGATAACCCGACGTATATGAGTGGACGGTGGCATTATCGTAAATAGCTTGGTAAACTAAATGTCGGTTTTAAGTTATAGGCGAAGTCTGTGACATTGTAGACATCCACACTACGGCAAACCGACGTCTAATGGCCTGAGGTAGGTAATAAGACAGTCCAGTGACGTCGGTGTTAATGGGGCCGACGTCTACTGGGCTGCAATTAATGTTCTTCACCTAATTCCCTGGCGCTTAGACGTCACGTAGTCAAAAGGCGACGTGTAAGGCCTATCTGGAAGGCGGGAAGACAAAACGTTCTTCAATTTAGACGTCGGTGTTGAGGGGAAGCGACGTCTATGTGCCTGTAATTAATTATGTTCACCAAACTCGAGGGACTTAGACGTCGGCTAGAAGGGCACCGACGTCTACGTTATTATAGACGTCGGCGCCCCATCACAACTGTCGTGAACATCCCTGACACGAAATCAAACGTCAATCGGTGCAGTTTCCTAGACGTCGGATCCCCTCGAAACCGACGTCTAATGGGTATTCAAAAAGTCACTTTAAATATTAACTTGGACGTCATATTAGTGAGATCACCGACGTCTATGTGACTATAGACGTCGGCTTCTGGAGCAACTGACGCCCAATTTCATTTTAAATAAACCGCAAACTCTTCGCAGCATTCAGTTTCTGATATCGTCTTCCTCTTCTCCTTTTTATCTTCCGGCACCTCTTGTTTTTCTCGCTTGCGGCACCTCTTCTTTTTCTCTCTTGCGACATTTTATTTTTGTTTATGATATCTTTATCGTCTTCCTCCTCTCCTTTTTCTCTCTTGTGGCATCCCAGGTGCGTGGTTTTTTTTTATGCTTACCGTTTAAACTTTGTTTAGTCTTTCATCGATTATCTTCTGGTTCAACTGATTAAAATGTCCTTTCTTTGTGTTGTGTTTTAGTGCAATTTTGTTACTTTCTTGGGGTAACGTAGTAACACATTCTGCATTTGCTAGCTGCCTCACAAAAAACGTGGCGTCTTGTTAATTTCTTTTGGTCGTTTCAACACAAAAACGACCCTGGGTCGTTGCCTAGTTATCGTTTCACCGTGATTTGTCCCTCTTACGGATGAAAATGGAACTAAGCAACAACCCAGGTTTGGTTTTGGGTTGAAAGGACTCATAAGAAATTCAAAAAACGCGAACTTTTTTTTTGGGGAAACTAGCAAAAGGAGATTGTGCTACTAGACTATCCAAAGACGGGAACAAAACTGCACTAAAACACAACCAGTGGATTAGACATCGGTTAATGTATACACTGACGTCTATAGTACCTTTTAGACGTCAGTCTGTGTCATTTTCGAAGTCTTTAGTGCCTCGTAGACACCGGTTATTGGCTAGACCGACGTCGACATAATGTCTGTAGACGTCCAGTTTCGACGTCTAGTGATGTCGAACATGGCAGTGACTGACGTCACGATAGACGTCGGTTATACTCATTTCCGACGTCCCGTTGACGTCACTGGAAATGACGTCGGTTAGTTTTCAGACGTTAAAAACCCAAAATAACGAACGTTAATCAACGTTTTTCCACTAATGATATAATTTAATTTTTGAGGACAAAAGTTTAATCACATGTTAAACTTAATCATTCTGATATTTTTATATATTATAATATAATATATTTTCATCCGTAATTCCTCTATCTTTTACATAAATAAAGAAAAGATAAACTACACTTTACCCATAATTTTCGTTGTTTTAAATCTAAAGCACTAGCACCTATTCTAAACTTGGTTCATCCTCACGCCGTAAACTCTTTTTTTTTTCTCATCTAACTATATTCTTCTTTTTATTTTCTTTCAGGGACTTCACGTACTTAGTATACATATATATAAATCTATATTATAATATAATATATAACTAACGGAATCTGTACTTTATTATTATGTATATATTTATATATGTTAAAACTATTTAGGCATCCCTATTTTCGGAAGGTATTTTCAATTTGGTTCTTTTTTTTAAACATTCCCAATCGAGTCTTTATAAGTGCTAATTTCAAACAAATTAGCCCCTGCCGTTAAAGATCGTTAACAATGTTAAAATTGTACAGAGGTGGATATATGACGTTAAAATTCTCCTTTTGAGGTGTTAAAATTGTACAAAGTGTTCAAATTTTTCCCATTCTCTTTGCATAATTTTAACACCGTTAACAATTTTTAATAAAAAAGACTAATTTATTTAAAATTAACACTTATAAGGACTCAATTAAAGACGCTAAATGGTTTTAACCATTTATTATTAAAACACGTAACTTTCGTTATATTAATATTAAAAAGACATAACTTTCTTCATATAAATATCCAATTTCATTCCTATTAAACCTAGGCTTTCAAATCAAAGGGACAAAGCCCCCACCCTCCCTGAATCACGAGTCAAAATATAGTTATCCGTAACCATTTTTTTTTATTTTATCTTTTTTCTTTAACACACAAACTCCCCTCTCTGTCATTATGCCGCGGCCCACCTAAACTCTTTCCCAAGTTTTCTTTAAACTTTAAAATTAAATAAAAAAACGAGACTTTCCAAAACGAAACTCTCCTCACCTAAATATTTCGCATAAGAACCCACAAAACTTCTCTCTCTATCTACACACAAAAATCTTACTTTTTGTTCCCAAGGAAGAAAACCCGAAAGAAAAGAAACTGCACCCACATGAAAGAATTCCCAATGCCTATCCATTCCTTAGTTGAAGCCTTTCTCCCAAAAATTCCCATAGAAATCAAAATGCACATCTCACAAAATATATATATATATATATATATATATATATATATATATACAAATGGAAATAACAGCAAAAATGGTAACCTCAAACATCACCCAACACATATACATATAAGATAAATCTAGTTATTCCCCTTACATGATGCACAAGAAAAGAACAAATATTTTCCTATAACATAACAACACTTATCAAAATCTTAAACCAATCATGTGTTACAATATAACTAGATCTTCCCTTTACCTGAGCTCGTACTATTTTTGGTTCCAAAATCACCAAGAAAGCTTTACAACATCACCGATGGTCTTCCTATTTTTGATACCCCGTTCTTGGCTTATTTTCTCCTAGAAAACGTCTTTTCTCTCCCTTATATTTCTAATGTTCGTTTTTGCCTTTAGGGTAACAAAATGTCAACCCCTTTTACTTTTATCCTTTTTATCCTCTTCTATTCTATCTCTATCTTATTAGTTTTAATAAAATCTCGCAGTTTATATCTAAAACCACTAAAATTTCCTCTCTTATTCTCTCTTAACTACTTTTTAAAATATCACCAACCACCAAATCTTTTTATAATCTACAATATCTAATAATAATTTTCTCTAATAATAATATTTCTTTTAATCTCTAAACCCACCAAGATTATATCTCTTATTCTCATTTAACTAATTTTTAAAACAACAACTAAATCTTCTAAAAGATTTACAAAATTTTATTTTCTAGATTATTTAATTTGCACACGTTTCCTTTCTACACCCTCTCTTAATTAATTTTTACATCATCTCTTAATTAATTTCTACACTAGTTAAATAAAAGTAAAAGACCCTTTTTGGCCCTAGGCAAAAAAAATATAAAAATGAAGCAATAACATAAAAATTATGTTCTAACAAAAATATAAACTCAAGAACACTAATCTCCAAACAAAATTCAAAGTCTCAAAACTACTCTATTTTTAGAACTTCCATTTTCTCAGATCTTACACCAGGAACCCTTAGACAATCTCTTATCTTATGATAGTTGGGTAGGAAATTATAATTTTTAGATAAAAAGTAATTTTAAAAAATAAAGTTTTAAAGAGATAAAGCTGCTTAAATTATGAAACTCTTGATTAAAAAATTCTATTTATACTCTTGATATTTTTGAAATAAAATAATGGAGTATCATTATTTAAAACACTCAACCACATCTAATACTTTGAGGGTCTTACATAAATATTTGTATAACATTTATACAAATAATAATTTTGTCTCAATTAAAAGATGACCAAATTTATTATTTCTATAAATGTTATTAATTAATTTATTCTAATAAAAATATGAATTAATAATATATTAGTTGTAAATGCTTGCTTTTTTTTCTAAAATCATTTATACTTAATTAGTTGTAATGTGATAAAAAAACATAAATTAACAAAACATGGATTAAAAATATACAATAATACAATATGTTAAAAATATTATTTTTAATAAAAATATTAGTATAACATCTATATAAATAATAAATTTTATTTCAATTTGGAGAGGAACAAACAATGACACTACGAACACGTATTGCCATAACACGTGACATTGATAGTACCACGAGTCACACCAATAATTTAACACATAGATAAATAAATTTTACAAAAAAATTAAAAAAATATATAAGAAAAATAAAAAAAAATACATATTCTTGACCTGTGAAATGTTGTTAATGCCATTAGTACATTTTTAAAAAAAGACTTAATTAAGATATATTTTTTTTCAAAAGTCAAGACACACTTAAAATAAAAAATTAAACAAGTAACAAATTAAAATTTTCCAAGTAAAATGAAGACTAAGTGAGGAACTAATCCTAAAAAAATAATCAATTAAAATTTACTAATAATTATTAACAGGTATAAGTAGTCGGATACCATAATTATATATATATATATATATATATATATATATATATATATATATATATATATATATATATATATATATTTAATATTTGTTAAAGATTTTATCAAAGATAGAATTTTCAGTCATTCCTACCACAGTCGCCTCGGCTTCTTGTTATTCTTACCATGAATAACTTATTTGACAACATATTTATTGATTACTTGTCTCCCTAAGATAATTTTGCCACTTTAATAAAATAAGTAAATGATTATGCTTAAAAATAATGAAGCTTTGTTAAGAATTTTAAAATTAATAGATAATATTACAATTGACTTAAAAAAATAATAAGAAGAAATAGATTATTAAATCTTTAATTATATGTATATATATTATTCTTTATACTCCAATAATAATAATTAAAAAAAATACAAACAACCGAAGCTAAGAGAAGGCTAATGCAGTTTGTACATATCTTAAAGAAAAGCTTGAAGCTGTACAAGGTAGGAATGGCACAAAATTAAGAATTTCCATAATGTTAAATGAGAATCTATGGTTGTTGCTGGAATTGCCAATTGGAAATCTGATAAAAATATGTATTATTTTATGTTGAAGTGGACTGCACAAGGACGACAAATGGAGGCAGGCACCATAAATCTGCTCTGCGTACACAGAGATTCTGCTTTTATTCCGAAATCTGTGCTTATGAAATTTCAGCAGCTATGCCTTATGTTATGTTCTGCCTTTTCTCAGAACCAACTGATATAATGGCCTTCATTTATGTAATCTTGTGGCTAGCTAGCAAGCACTCCCAGCCCTTTCATTTATTAAAGCCTACTTTTGGACTAACCAAATTTATACTATAAAACCCTACTTTTGGACCACCCTTAAGCAAAACACATGAAAATAAGCCACATTTTTATGTATATTTGTGTGGTCACATGTCTCTAACAACCAAAAGGGTCTCATATGAAGATTAACAACACACGTGATTATGAAGAATTTTTTGGAAAGATAAAGAGGAAAAGGACTTGGAATATTTCTTCCTAAAGGTTTAGAAAGAGAGCATGTATTTCATTTTAAAGTCATCTTCTTGATCGGGTTTTCAATAAACAAGTAGAATCAGGTTCATGGTATACAGGAGTAGTTGTAACCCTTTTAAAAATCTTTCTACTATAACTTCTCTAAATTAAACTTTACAACGTTCCTTCTATTTAGTTTTTATACGCAATTGCTTTTCTTTTAAAGTCATACCATTTTCTGTAATTGCAGGTTTTCTATACTTTTGTATGCAGGCGGGGCTTGCAAAAGCACATGCCAAATATTATTTTAATTTAATTTCCACGACCACAAATTTTTTAAAATTGAATTCTCTCCATTTTAAATCACTTGTGTTTGTGATGTTTATGATACTGTTACAAATAATTTGCTATTTTCAAATCTAATATGTACTTTTATGCTTTCTTTGTCTTATAATATAGATGGGTACAAATCATATTTCATTTATTAGTTTCTAGAATAAAATTTGTAAGGAATTTTTTTTAACCTTCTAATTATTTTACAAGGATGCATTGTTTAGCGAAAAAAATGTCATCAATGGATAAGGAAATATAAATCTTATGTGACTTTTCCTAATTTTCTTTACCAATCTTTTAGTATATTAATTATGACTTGATATATTTTATTTCAAAAATTGTCCCACATGTTTTTATTATTCTGTAGATTTTCAAAACTTATATTTGTTGATTAATTAAGTTTAAAAGTGATAGAATTTCATCCTTTCACTTTTTTTTATTTGAGATTATAATATATTATATAGTAATATTATTGAAATAAACATTCATATTCATTAGTTAAACTAGTGAAAATTGTCAGCCTGAAAATAGGCTTAGGGCCATTGGGCCTTATGAATTGGGGCAGTCAGACCTATAAGTTTAGAGTGTCTCAGCCTTAGAGGGAGGCCTCTCTTTTTTCAAAAGTCAGATTCTCACTTTGCTAATTTCTTTTCTCTCTCTAAGAACTTTGCCTTAACCTTGTGTTCTGACTTTTCTCTAGAATTCCAGCAAATTGAACCGTTTGATTCTTGATTTGGTGCTGCCAAATCGTTCCTGGCATAGAGGGCTTCGATTCAAATTGAACAATTCTTCGTTCCAGCGAGTAAGTCATTTTCCACTCTTTCTCTCCCACTGTTCTTAAGCTTAGGGCATGCAACTTTTCTGGTTGCATGTAGCTAGTGGCCTTTTCCCTTTGTGATTTCCACTTTTTCTAACTCTAAGAGTTGTACTCAACACCACTATGGTGACTTGAGTTCTTGTCCTATGAAGGGCACTGTTAGGGAATCTTTCACTTAGTTGTGCTGTGAAAACCAGGTAAGGGGAGCTAATTATTTTTGTATGAATTTATTTTATAAAAATATATGCATATGAATGTTGAACTGGTGTGCTCTTGTGAAACTGTTTTATGACTTTTATTGTATTGGGTGTTATAACTGAAACTGTGAAATTGTGCATTTTGTGATGTGATGAATTTAATATGTTTTGAATGAGTTTAATCTCTGGAAATGGTGTGTGCTGATTATTATTTGACTGGGATGAGTTTGTTGGCTGAAATTGATCTTGTTGAAAAAGGTTGGAGTAAGGATTCTGTAATGGCATTGATATGGGTAGTAAGTAGGTACACATATATTGTTTTAGGCTACTATGAGAGGAAGAAAAATATAAAATTGGGCATTTGAGGTCTAGAGTACAACAGACTAGTTTAGGTAACTTAAATCAATTAATTAGAACTTGTTGAGAGCCTTTCTTTGTTGGTAGGATAGAGAACCTTAAAAACCTGAGTTGGCACATCCCTGATCATAGAGCAGCCCTGGCTTGGTCCAGTCAATCATGACTAGTCATATGTGCTGGCGTCGAAGGTGAGTCTGATGCGTTCAGACATCTAGGTCTTCTTCGGTGACCAATTGGGAGAAAGTAAGATCTCTACTGTGCTGATAATTAGACAAGTAGTTTACCAAATAGGAACCATTTTGGGATATAATGAGGATTAGGGAAAGGTAAGATCTCCATTGTAATAACACTTAGTGTAGTATGAAATATTAAATATGTAGCAAAATAAATAAATAAATAAATAAATAAATATATATATATATATATATATATATATATATATATATATATATATATAATATTTTGTTTATGAACCTATCAAAAGCATAAGGTTTAGACGCAACATCTATTTTTTTTATGCCATTGCATTTAATGTAGTGTTTCCAAATAATTGTCTATATTTCTAAATAATTGACTACAGGACCTTTTCTCATTATACGGATGTTATTCCATTCAATATATTTCAATGAATGGTTTACAGTGTTACAAATGTTTTTGTTTTCTCTTTAAAAATCAATAGTGCATGTTTTCTTTTTTTATTATTATTATTCCATTAATTATATTAAATTTGCGGTGTTAAATTTGTTTTAGCTTTCAATGATTATGCTATTATTATTTTCACATATAATCCATGATTCTATTAATTACTGTTTGGTATATATTACTGTTTGGTGATAACATGACAGTATTGTCTATTTGAGATAATTGGAAGTGGTTGTGGAGCATGTTCTGTTACATATGACTTGATCTTTAAGGCTTAAACATGTGGTTTGATTATAATTCAAAGGTGTGTGAATTGTGAAATACTGAAACATGATTTCATGGTTGCCTATGGTAGTTTCAAATGTAGAATCTCTTGGTGAGATTCTTAGTGTTTTAGAATGAAAGTAGGAGCTCAGTCTTGGGGGTCTTCCTGACGCTCCAATGGCCTTTCTTCTCATGTAGAGAGGATTAGACCATGTGATGAGGAGTAGCAGGAGGTCTTAGTCTTGAAGGCTTCCATCATGCTCCAAGGCGCGGAACAGACTAACCTCGTGAGTGTGGCAGGGTGGGGGAGCCCAAGTATCACAAGCCACCACGGGTGCATGGCCCACCATAGCTCGACTATCATTCTAAAGTCCGGATGTGTCAAGTCTAGAAGATAACATGCTAGGTTTTGTGTCTTATATTGTCTTGCTTGCTTATACTTGACTTGAGATTAAATCTGATGTGCCTATGCTAATATAATCACATGATTTTTATATAATTAGATCACCCTTGCTTGTTTGTTGCTTTGTCTGTTGTATGTGTTTTCTTTTGCAATGATCATCCATTTGGATGTGAGCAGAGGAGAATGAGGTTTCCTTGAAGACAACTTTGGAAGGAAACATAGATGCTGCAACTTAGTTCTCTAAGCTTATGCCATTTGAACTCAAGTTATTTTGAAGACTCTTGTTATATTTCAATTTAAATTCCTAGCATTTTATAGGAGGACTATGATACTCCAATTCTAAATTCATGTACTGTTTAAGGATGATTGTAATCCTAATTACTCTTGACTGCTTTCCTATATTATGCATGATGACGTCTTATTTATATATTCCTCTTCTATATAATTGGGACGTCACATTTATGGTATCAGAGCAGTTTCTGTCCTTAGACAAATTCCATAGGTTGTGTGTGCTTTGATGCTTGCCTGTGTACTCTTAGCATATCTAGGAAATTGTTCTATCTCTTTGAACTTGATTATTGGTTTCTCCTCTCTGTGTGAACAGAGAAATGGCGCCTAGGCCTCCTCCTTCTCCACCGCCTCAACTTGAGTTATCGGAGCAAATAAGGATGCTAGAGACTGTGCTTCAAGCACTGCAGCAACAAAACATTGCATTGGTACAACAAAACACCATTGCTCTACAAAATTTAGAAGCTGCAAGGGTGGCTGCTGAGAATGCAAGGGTATCAGCGAACAATGCAAGGATGGAGACTGATAACACCCAAAGACAACTCATGGATATGCTGGCTAGAGGTGTACCCACTCCCAGTGCTGCCTCTTCTGCTGCTCCTGTACAGGAGTGGAGTTTGGAGAGCTTTCTCCAACTCCATCCCGCTAGGTTCTCTGGCAAATGCAGCCCTGATGAGGCTGACCATTGGTTCCAAGTCATGGAACAGATTTATGAAGCAAAGGGGTGTCAAGATGAGAGGAAGCTAGCCTACACCCAATATTTGCTGACGGGAGAGGCTGGACATTGGTGAAACAGCGTGAAGACGATTCTGGAGAGGAACAAGACTCATATCACTTGGAAGTTATTTATAACTAAGTTCTACACGAAGTATTTCCCTGACATCATCAGATTTGCTAAGGAAGTGGAGTTTCTTGAGCTGGCACAGGGAAACAGGTCGGTGTCGGAGTATGCAGACCGCTTTAAACATCTACTTCGCTTTAACACCATGGTGGTAGATGAGGAGTGGCAATGCTGGAAGTTTGAGAATGGCTTGAGGAAAGGTATAAAGTTGATGGTGAAGGGGTTACGTATTAAGGAGTTCTCCGTCCTAGTGGAGATGACTCGTGACCTGGAGAAGACTAAGGGAGAGCCAGAGAGGCCTCTGAGACAACAGAGCCAACCACTGAGAGTTGGTGAGCCAATGATATCCAGAGGTGGCTCTAGTTCTAGGAGGACTCCTTTCTCTAGACCTACTTCTTCTAGGTCCAGGGGTTCTTCCTCTCAGCCATCGGGGCAGTTCAGTTTTGCTAGCCCCATGAGATGTTTCAGGTGTGGAGGACCACACTTTCAGTCTGTTTGCCCCCAGCTAAAAGGGTACAAGAGGTGCAACATCTGTAGGCGAGAAGGACATTATGCCAGAGACTGTCCTAATACTAGGAGGGTAGGACCACAAGAACTCCAAACTGGGAGACCTATTCAGAGATGTGGTGCCAGACCCCAGGCTGCAGGGAGAGTTTATGCTTTGACCAAAGTTAAGGCAACCAGTGCAGGTAGCTTGATTGTTAGTAGTTGCTTATTACGTGGAGTTTCTTGCGTGACATTGTTTGATTCGGGGCCGACACACTCTTTTGTGTCTGAGGCTTGTGTGGAGAAGCTCGGTTTAGTCGTAAGAGAGCTTCCGTGGGATCTGGTGGTGCCTATACCAGCAGTTAGGTTGATCATGACATCTAATGTCTGCTCTAGATGTCCTATTGAGGTAGAGGGACGCAGGTTCTGAGTGAACCTTATTTGTCTACCTTTGTAGGGGCTAGAGGTAATTCTAGTCATGGATTTGTTATCTGCCAACCATATTCTTCTAGATTGCGTGGGAAGAAGCTGATCTTCCCCAATGAAGATGAAGACATGTCCTTAACCATTGGTGTGTTTAGGCAAGACGTTATAGAGGGCGCTTGCTGCTTCTTGATCATGTCTTAAATGGATGGGGTCCAAGGTTTAAATCCTTCGCCTCATGGAGACCAAAGTGTAGATATTCCGGTGGTGAACGATTTCCTGGATGTATTCCCTGAGGAAGTTCCTGGTTTACCTCCTCCTAAAGAGGTAGAGTTCTCTATCGACTTCGTCTCAGGGGCGGGACCAATTTCTATAGCCCCTTATAGGATAGCGCCGGCAGAGTTAGCGGAGTTGAAGAAACAGATTGAGGAGCTGCAAGAGAAACAATTCATCAGGCCCAGTGTATCGCCATGGGGTGCACTAGTCTTAATGGTGAAGAAGAAAGATGGCAGCTCCCGATTATGTGTTGATTATAGGCAACTGAACAAACTCACGATCAAGAAAAAGTATCCTTTGCCAAGGATAGATGATCTGTTGGACCAACTACATGGAGCAGCAGTATTTTCTAAGATTGATTTGAGATCAGGATACCATCAGATTCTAGTGAAATCTAATGATGTACAAAAGACAACTTTCAGATCCAGGTATGGCCACTACGAGTATGTACTTTTGGTGTGACTAATGCTCCAGCCATCTTTATGGATTACATGAACAGGATCTTCAGACCGTTCTTAGATAAATTCGTGGTTGTCTTCATAGATGACATCCTGGTTTATTCTAAGACTCGAGAAGAGCATGAAGACCACCTGAGGACAGTACTTGGGATATTAAGGGAGAGGAAGTTATATGCAAAGCTTTCCAAAATGTGAGTTTTGGATGGAAGAGGTACACTTCCTGGGGCATGTTATCTCGGCTGGTGGGATTTTTGTTGATCCAACCAAGGTTCAAGCAGTGATGGAGTGGGAAAGACCGAAGACCGTCATAGAAGTGAGGAACTATGTGGGCTTAGTGGGCTATTATCGCTGCTTCATTGAGAACTTTGTTCGGATAGTAGCGCCACTGACACAGTTGACCAAGAAGGATCAGCCCTTTGTTTGGACTGATAGGTGTGAAACTAGCTTTCAAGAGCTAAAACAAAAGTTAACGAGTGCACCGGTGTTGGTTATTCCAGACACAGGGAAACCCTTCTAGGTTTATTGTGATGCCTCACATCAGGGGTTGGGATGTGTGCTAATGCAAGATAAGAAGGTAGTTGCTTATGCTTCCAGGCAACTCAAGGTGCATGAGAAGAACTATCCCACACATGACTTGGAGTTGGCCGCCGTCGTGTTTGTATTGAAGATATGGAGGCATTATCTCTATGGTGCACAGTTCCAAGTGTTTAGTGATCATAAAAGCCTCAAGTATTTATTTGATCAGAAGGAGCTTAACATGAGACAAAAGAGATGGTTAGAGTTCCTGAAGGATTATGAGTTTGATCTCTTGTACCATCCTGGAAAGGCCAATGTAGTAGTAGATGCAATGGGTAGGAAGTAAGTGCATATTTCTTCTTTGATGGTCAGAGAGTTGGGGCTGATTGAGGGTTTTAGAGATTTGAAGCTGCATGTAGAGCTTGAACCCGACAACATCAAGTGCAGTAAATTGGTGGTATCGAGTTGCTTGATAGAACGTATTAAAGAAGGGCAATTGTTAGACCCCGAGCTTAAGATGTCCACACCTTTGATTGGTACTGAAAAAGGGAAGGACTTCAATACAGGAACATATGGCCTATTACGGTTCAGAGGTAGGACTTGTGTTCCTAATGATGGGGAATTGAAGCGTTTGATACTTGAAGAAGGACACCGAACACGTTTCAGTATACACCCAAGCATGACCAAGATGTACCAAGATCTCAAGAAATCCTTCTGGTGGTCAGGAATGAAGAAGGATGTAGCTCAGTTTGTGGCTTCCTGCTTGACTTGTCAGAAAGCGAAAGTGGAACATCAGAGGCCTGGGGTTTGTTGCAGCCATTGGAAATTCTGGAGTGGAAATGGGATAGCATAGTCATGGACTTTGTTACCCATTTGCCACGCACCGTCCAAAGACATGATGCTATATGGGTAATAGTGGACAGATTGACCAAGAGTGCCCACTTCTTGGCAATTGATTTGACGACGTCCATGGAAAAGCTGGCCCCATTATACATTAAGTCAATTGTGAGACTTCATGGAGTATCCTCCAGCATTGCGTCAGACAGAGACCCGAGGTTTACTTCTAGATTTTGGCAAACGCTGCAGAGTGAGATGGGTAGCAAACTATAGATGAGCTCGGCTTATCATCCCCAAACGGATGGACAATCAGAGAGAACCATCCAAACATTTAAAGACTTGTTGAGGACCTGTATCTTGGACCACTTAGGAGTCTGGGATGAGGTGCTACCATTGGTCGAGTTTACTTATAACAACAGCTACCAAGCTAGCATTGGCATGGCACCGTTTGAGGCCTTGTATGGGAGGAGCTACCGAACCCCTCTATGTTGGTTTCAGGAGGGTGAATCTTTATTGACTGGGCCAGAACTTGTACAGCAAACAACGGAGATAGTGAAGTTAATTCAGAAAGGATGAAGGTGTCTTAGAGTAGACAAAAGTCATATGCTGATAAGAGGCGCAGACCATTAGAGTTTGCGGTTGGTGATCATGTT
This sequence comes from Vigna mungo, assembly GCA_036885675.1. Taxonomy (NCBI): domain Eukaryota; kingdom Viridiplantae; phylum Streptophyta; class Magnoliopsida; order Fabales; family Fabaceae; genus Vigna; species Vigna mungo. The sequence continues at coordinate 35,398,396 of CP144700.1, forward strand.
TTCCTCTGAGTGACTCCTACTACTGCTGTAGGAAGAGCCATTTATGCTAGGAAATTATCTCCTAGATATCTTGGGCCATATCAGATTCTGCGACGTATAGGGCCAGTGGCTTATGAGATAGCTATGCCGCCTCAACTTGCAAACCTTCACCAGGTGTTTCACGTCTCACAACTAAGGAAGTATGTACCTGATCCCTCTCATGTCCTAGAAGTTGAAGATGTACAAGTTAGAGAAGACTTGTCTATGGAGATACAGCCAATTAGAGTGGAAGAAAGACAAACCAAACGGCCTCAGGGGAAGAATACCAGACTCGTTAAGGTCATCTGGGATGATAAAAGGGTGACTCAATGTGGGAATTGGAGGAAGACATGCGAAAGTCTTACCCTCATCTATTTTATAGTAAGTTTTATTTTTAGGACGAAAATTTTATTTGTTGGGGAGAATGTCAGGACCTGAAAATAGGCTTAGGGCCATTGGGCCTAATGAATTGGGGCATCCAGATCCATAAGTTTAGAGTGCCTCAACCTTAGAGGAAGGCCTCTCTTTTTCAGAAGTCAGATTCTCACTTTCTTAATTTCCTTTTGTTGAGATTGTTGACAACACAACCTCTATATCAAACTGGTTTTTGATGATGACAACACACTGCTTAATAACAGTACATAACTTCTAGTATTACATGTTCAACTGATATGCCAAACTAGATTGAACATTGTTTTTGTTGAACATATTTTGTTGATTTGCAATGTGTGTTACATGTTTGGAACATGCTTGTATTGAAATAATGAAGGGCATTACCGAAGGCCATAATCCCTCGGAAAGCGCCAAAAGCCCTCGGTAAAGACCCATTACCGAGGGCCCGCCGACGGCCGAAAGTCCCTCGGTAAATACCTTGTCGCTAACTATTACCGAAGGGCGAAAGCCTTCGGTAATTACCCAGGGCCAAAAGCCCTGGGTAATTACCGAAGGCTTCTGGCCCTCGGTAATTACCCAGGGCTACTGGCCCTCAGTAAAGCCTTCGGTATGATGCAGGGAAAAATTTGTTGTATTTGTTTTTCTTGTCTACCACACATACCTGCATATCATGTTCACAACAGACACAGACCTGCATAACAGTTTCAATCCACAAACAGACCTACATATATATTGTCCATCCCAAATTCTTTTGTTCATTGATGGAAAATCATAAAGTACTAACATTATCATCATAATGTACTGACATCCATTATGTTCTAACAATATCATAATAGCATTATCATCCAATTCTAAGCAAAAATAAATGTACCAATATCATAATATTAGTATTAACATCTAAATGTACTAACATCACTATGATCAATAACAAAATGATACTAAAATTCAACAAAGTTCCACTGCTTGATTGATTGGGAACGTTCCAATTAGATTTACCAGATCTAAAATCAATTTTGTATAGTGATCCACTGCTTGATTGGGAACGTTCCAATTAGATTTACCAGCAAAGAGTCTAATGGACACTGACAATTTTGACTCAGATGAACCTTCAAATACAGGTAGATTTGCCTCTGTCAGTAATTTGAAAAAGCTCTGAGTGATTTCATTTGGAGACTCTTCATCATGACTATCGTTTGCTTCTTGTTCATCATGTCGACGAAGAACATTGTCGACCATCTCTTGCATATAGGCAAATTGATCTATCTCAGTTGTATGTAGAACAGTATTCGAACCTGATGCAAGCCGATTTTGAACTCTATTGGAGGTCGAAGGAACTTCACCATGAAATGTCCAAACCGTGTAATTAGGCATGAACCCTTTTTGGTATAGGTGAACTTTAACGTCTTCATCTTTCAAAATCCTTGCACATTCGCACTTGATGCATGGGCATTGAATCCCTCCGTCAATAGCATAATATTGACATCGTCGAGCAGTCTTCACAAACTCTTCAACTCCGATGACAAAAGATTCCTTCAAACCTCTCCTTCCGCTATAACAACGGTCGTACATCCATGCACGATGGTTGAGAAAATAGGCCATGTTCTGTGACAAGCTAAACAAAGGTAAACTTAGCGAAATGAACAACACTCCATGTCACATAAGTAATAAACCTATTACTACTTAAGTTGAACATGGATGAAATTTGAGCACTACTGTCTAAGCATACAATAAGGGCATGCAAAGAGAAGTCCTTAGTATTGAAATGCCATAGACATCCTAAAGGGTTGTGTATTAAATTTGGGGGAGAGAACCTATTATTACTGAAGTTCTCTTTTGTAGAGTACTTCCACATATTTTTCTAAGTGTTTAAGGTACTTTTACCTTTCTCATTCCATTGAGTGGTGTGTAGTACCATAGGACTTTAAATGACTACTTAACTTAATAAACTATTTTTACCTTTCTCATTCCACATATTTTATCTTTCTTTTATGTTTTAAAACTTGTGTACATAGTTTTATTGCTGCTTTGGTTAATACTTAAAGACACCATGCATTATGACCAATTTTAGCCTATTCTAGCAACTACTTTTAGGTTCTAGGGTGTCATATTTTGAGTTATAGGTTGTTTTTGCAGTGTGAGTGTCTAATTAGCTAGGTTTTACCCTTTTAAACTTGTTAGGACAGTTTCTTACAAGTTTCTAATTGACTTTTTTAATTGTGTTTACACTTTGAAATGAATCATAAACATGTTACACTTTGAAGTGCTTTCACCATGCTAGCATCTTTGATTTGGTCCAGTTTGATTTTATTCGTATTAAGCACTTCAGTTGTAGCTAAGTTCTGCGCAATTACACTTCATTAACTCATTTTTCTTTGCTGTCCAGCCTTAGAATCCTTGGAAAACTGGTTTTAGGTGGTTTATTGGTGCATTTTGCTGCATAATTTGGTACAGCAGAGGTGAATTTCGAAATCTGCTATTTCTTTGTTGTTGTATAGCTTGAGCAAGCCTAAATTGATGGTTTAAAAGTGTTGGCGCTGTTCATTTGGTCAAAACTTGGCCTATATGCATATTTGCATTTGAAACCATCAATTTTTGGGTAAAAATGGAAGTGGAATGATGATTTTCAGTTGTCAACAGATTTTAAGTCATTTTAAAGTTTAAACACACTCAAAATCATGAATTAAAGTTGCTTGAACTGTTATTTGTGAGTTTGAGACACTCCCATACAGTTTTGGGTATTAAACCACCAAAATTAGTCCATTTTCCTAGTGCATAATTCCAATTTCAGCCACTGTTTGACTCTCACCTCTTTGGTGGTATGTTTTACATATAGTTTTAGTGAGTAGTTTTTTTCATGAGTTTTTGTAGCTTTTACTGCATTTGTTGAGCTCCAATTTAATCATGACCTATGGAAATTAATTAAGAAGGAGGCTATTGGGTTTAAATTGTTGATGTGGAAATGAGCATAATTTATATTATTTGTTACCTTATAAGACATCTGCAGTATGATTTTGTATCAAGTGTTGTTTTAAGACTACGAGCAAGAAGTCATGATGATGATCATCATCATAACAATGATACCAGAGAAATTTACAGGGCAAAGTTCATTTCTATTCATAATGTGAAACTGAGTTGAAATAAATAATTCTGAGCTCTTAAGTTTTTATTTCCTTTTCATGTTGCTCTTTCTCTTTTGAGATATCTTATTTGTCTTGATGTTGTTAGGCAATGAGAAGAGAAAGCAACTTGATTGGAAACTAAGATTGGAAACTTGATTGCAATTATAAGGTTGTAAAAAGGATAATTTCTCAGGGAGAGGTGGCCAGTAGTGTCCAAAGGATATAGGATATAAGCTTTAAACTTCCAGATTAACATAATCATCATATATTTATAGTTATCAATACCTACCTAATGGTTATTCTTGAGTGGTTATTCATCTTTATTTAATCTAATGGATAACCGTATGTGGTAAATCTTCTTCAAAAACATAATCTCATATGCCTTTAAATTATAATCTCACATTGTTAAGGTCATAAATTTAGTCTAATTAATATTGATCAACCAGTCAGCTACACATAACATGTTCAAAATGCAGAACACTTTCCCATTATATACAATTGAAACCATGTAACATGACTTGTTACAAAACTGGACAAATTTTAAAATAAATTGAGAAAAAAAAATCAAACCAAATCATGGCTGGCATAATAAGAGACACAATCAGAACCTAAAGATCAAAATCAAATCATTCCTAAGTCATGAAGGTTTTCATGAGTACAAAATTGTATCATTAACATAATATGCAATATCAGATGCACCAAAAGTTACTAACTTGTGACAAACATAACAATTTAAGTAATCTAACCTTTTCAATTGAATCCAAATCTCGTACAAGCAAAAGAAATAATTCAACCAGCTCCACTAGCTGCAAAAGCGATTGCATGTATCAATTCTAAATGCTTAAGCAACATTATTAAATCTCATTTCCAAATATGCTTAAAAACAAAGGGCGTGTCTTAGTATTTCCATGAAGAGTGGTCTGTGATAAGCAGTGTTGAAATCCAAAAACTAGCATCATACTGATACAGTCAATGTTGTAATAGACAAACTTGTTGTCATAAACAGGTTACAAAATGAAACAATTTTGTTGTCCAATGTGAGGACAATGTCTTAGTAAAAGCATTTCCTGTTTTTAAATCAGAATTTTCTTATTTTTCTCTTCTTCAATGAATATTGCTCCCTAATAATGGTCACTAGAATCTGTTTGAAGAATACTTTTCCCATTTCTTTCGTTTCACTCACTCATCTCAACTACCCCTGTCCAATATTTTATTATAATTTATATGCTAAGAGAGCTTCATATTTAACAGTTTTCTCATCATCGTTTGCTTTTAGTTAACAGAAATTCTATCCGTTGTGATTGATGCTCTAAGAGTGATGTTTCAAGTTATATGTAGCAAGTACACAAAGCTTGAGTCCCATCTTCAAGAGATAAACAAGGCACAACACAAGGGCATGAGTTCAAATCAAATAGGATCAGTATCCGAACTTATCTTGGATGTGAACAAGAGACAGAGACTAGAGTTTCCCATAGCCAAAAGACCACTACAAATCTTTGTCAGAACACACCCCATGGATGATAGTTTGGTATGTGCTAAGGCCAATCACTATAACATACAATTTGATACACTAGAGTAAATCCTAATGAAGTTAGTCTAAGTCAAAAGTTAGCACATCTACAAACTTCTTTGTTCTTAAATTAAAAAGCACAAATCCTGCAACAAAGTACAATCAAAATCAAAACAACATTCTTTAGAGAACCAATGTTCCTTGGTCCCCTTCTTTGATTTAAACCACGCAAACCCCATTCACAAAAGAAACAACTTACCTCTACGGTAGCAACAACCCTCACCTCCGATACCCTCTCTCGTGAAGCCCTTCTCATGCAGTGAAAGCCACTTCGTCACGCCTTCCTCGCCAGCTACAAGCTTTGCCCACACCGTGAAACCACCCTCTGACCTAGCGACAACACCTCCTCACGCTGCGACACCACCCTCTGATCAGAACTAATGAGTCGAGAAAGAAGGGCCTCGGAGATTGAAGAGAAATTGGGTCTGAAAGTTAGGGGAAAGCTTTCGCTGAGGAGAAAATTGGGGAAAATGGAAGTTTGGCATCCCAAATTCTGATTTCATTAAGTGAATGAACATACCGACGGGCAAAAATCCTTCGATAAAGTCGCTGCCCATTACCGAAGGACATAAGCCCTCGGTAAGCACCATATAACGTGACAAAATCGCTGCCCATTACCGAGGGGCGAAAGCCTTCGATATATCAGCTTTTACCGAAGGCCCAGAAACCTTCGGTAATTAGCAGCTTTCTTGTGGTGTGTGTGATAAAACGATTTTGATTACTTCTACAAATTTCTTAAGAAAAGATCACAAGCACTTTATGAACTTATATTCATTATGACAAAGGTCTAGTGCAGTCGAATACACTGGTAATGGATTCGACTATGCTAGAATCTTTGTATAGATTTTGTGAACCTGTGCTTGATGAGATTTTGAGTTGAAAAGAATTTCAAAGTGTTTTCACATGGGTCAGTCGACAGTGTGCATCACTCATTCGACTGTATTTCTGTTGGTTTTGGAATTCTGTTATGCCTACACGCTCCAACGACTATATTTTTCAAAAGTTAGTTAAGATTGACTGACTGCGTCAACTGTCTTAAATATGCATGGATTTGGTTGACTGAGGAGCTTTTGTGTTGACTGTCTATTATAATTGTTTTAATACAGTCGATTGTATTAGTACGCTATTCGACTGAGAATAATAGGAAAACTATAAATAGGACATAACACGAATTGTTCTGAGACTTTGGTGATCTAACATTTTCATTGTCCTGTTTCAGAGTGAATTCTCAGTTTTGGAAGCTCCAAGAATTCTCCAAGAAGACGGAGGTGATCTTTCTTGATAGAGATTCAGATTGAGGAGTCTTTTGCGCACACTGTTTAATCAACATCTGCACAGAGAAGGTGCTTCTGGTTTCATCTTGATAGGCTTGGCATCCTGTCAAGACTGCTATATTTGACTGAAGGCTTGGCAACCTGTGAAGTCTGTTGTGATAGGCTTGGAAACCTATGAAGCGTGGTGTGATAGGCTTGGCATCCTGTGAAGAGTGATGGTTACACGTTGATGATTGTTCAATGTGGGTGCAGATTGCAGAAGAGGGGATTCTTACTGCAATTCTGGTTTTGTGTGTGCAGCTATATTTGGTTTTGGGTTAGAGAGGAGATTTATATTTTTGCGTGGTGCTTCTATAAATTCCTTGTTGTAAAAACCGCAACCATTATAGTACATTTGCTTCCAAGTTTGGAAGGACGCTGGATGTAGACATTGTTGGCCGACCAATATAAAAACCAATGTTTGATTTTCTCTATCGCTGCACTCTTTATATTTAGTCGACTTTAATTGTTTAACAGTCAACTACGTTTTTCCGCTGCATTAAATTTTCGTTACGTGCATTTCAAGGAAAGATCAAAAGCTTTGAACTTTCATACCAAGATTGCGAAAAGATTTTGGTTTTGAACTAACACCAATTCACCCCCCCCCCCCTCTTGGTATAAAACAAAGTCAACCTGTTTCCTAACAGTTAGCAGCATAGCTGGTTTTCATAAGATATTTGAAAATTCAGTCGACTGTGGTTTTATTCTATTCGACTGTAAAACCTGGGGAAGGCTTCAAATTTTCAAACTTTTGGTGAAGGTGCTTCAACAAACAGACCACCTCTGTTTGCTGGTGAAAACTATCCTTTTTGAAAAATTCATATGCAGATGTTTCTTGAATCGCAAGATAAAGGAATTTTGGATGCCACTTTAAATGGTCCATATGTGCCCACAAAAACTGTTGATAGTGAAACTGTTTTGAAACCTTTTACTGAGTGGAGTGCTGATGAAAATAGAAAAGCTCAGTATGATGTTAAAGCTAGAAATATTATTGCCTCTGCACTAACAATTGATGAATTTTTTAGGATATCCCAATGCAAGTCAGCAAAGGAAATGTGGGATGTTCTAGAGGTAACACATGAAGGCACGAATGAAGTCAAGAGAGCCAGGAAGAACTCATTGATACAAGAGTATGAATTGTTCAGAATCAAAGCTGGTGAGAGCATCTATGATGTCCAAAAACGATTCACTCATATTGGAAATCACCTGATGGCTCTTGGCAAAGTCTTTGACAAAGAAGAGATCAATATCAAGATCCTAAAAAGTCTGAACAGGAAGTGCCAACCAAAAGTCACTGAAATCTCTGAATCCAAAGATCTTACAACTATGAATATGGCTACCTTGTTTGGCAAGCTACGTGAACATGAGTTAGAACTTGGTAGACTGAAGGATGAAGAGGAGATTGAAGAAAAGAAGTTCATTGCTCTGAAGGCTGCAAGCAAGAATCTCACAGAAGCAGAGATGGACGACAAAAAGCTGATGACTCTGATGGTAAGAAAGTTTAGTCAACTTATGCAAAATGATAGTCAACTGTATAACCATGCAGGTCAAAGGAAGAAGAAAAGCTTCAGCACAAACACTTATGAATGTGGAAAAGAAGGTCACATCAAGCCTGATTGTCCTGAACTACAGCCAAAGCAGAAAGGAAAGAAAAGATTTCCTCAAGGCAGAAATATGAGAAAGAAAGGAGCCTACATTGCTTGGGAGAATTCAAATTCTAAAAAATCAAGTGATGAGGATTCTGATAAAAAAGAGGAATCAAATTTCTACTACATGACAGGTGTAACATGGGACGACTGTGACAGTGATGTAGACATATCAAATGAGTCTGTAGAAGTCAAATATGATTTGCTTCAAGATGCTTTCAAGGAGTTACATGCTGAAGCCATGCGACTGCAGTACAAGGTAAATCGACTGAGCTCTGAGAGAAGAGATTTTGAAAATAGAATTAAAGACCTTGTTACTGAGAATGAAAGATTAGAAAAAGAATTAAATGAGGCTTTGTTATCTGCTAGGAATATTGAAGTTAAAACTGTTAATGTTGAAAAAGCTTGTGAAAATTGTCCTAAACACATTGAAAAGGTAGATTACTTGACTGACAAGCTAGCTAAGTTTGCTCAAGCTAGTGACAATTTAGATGCTGTATTGAATTCATCTAGCAGAATTAATAATAAACAAGGAATTGGATACAAAGCTCACTCTAACAGAACCAATGCTAGGAAATTAAATGAATTGAGAAAACCTACTAGAAATGCATGTTTTTACTGCAAATGTGTTGGTCATACTGTTAGAAATTGTTATTATAGACATGTTGTTGTTCCTCAAGGATTATGTGTTTGGATACCAAAGGAACATATGACAAGAGCTAACAATCAAGGACCCAAAGTCAAATGGGTACCAGCAACCAAAACTTAATTGTTTTGCAGGTTATGCAACTGATACAGAACTGTTCTCAAGGATGAATGAACTATGGAACACTTCAAAAACCTTGAGTTTCTACAACTGGTAAATCTGTACCTATCTGCTGCATCATGCATATATTGATTGTTGTTGTATGATTGTTTTCTTTGTGTATGTGCTTAATTGTTTGATTGATTGAATCTGTCTGAAAAGTTTTTTTTTTGTGAGTCCTAGTTGACTCCAACATTAATTCAATCGACTGTGTCATTTGAACATTTGAAAAGCTCTATTTTTGAACGTTAAAGATTAACTTACGGCTTGAGCAAAACCCTTGGCGCAGTTTTTTTATAAATGAATGACATAGTCTGAGACATTCACATACAAACTGGCAAACAAACCCTCATTCTGATTCTGGTAAAACCCTTCTTCCTCCTTGCTCAAATGGCTGGATCATTATCAAGATCAGGAAAACGTCCAATGTCCGCAAGAAGAGATGTTGACCCTTTTGGATGGTTCAACGATGATGATCAGAGAACTGACGTCATTTGTAAATGGGGATTCAAAGAAGTTCTGAGGCACAAATGCACAAACATGGCATTCTACAAAAAAGAAGGTTTTAAGTTCCAGGAATGGCTGATCAGAGAAAACCTTGCAGACTTTGTGGAACTACAAGGTGAATGTTACCCAAACTTATTCAAAGTGTTCTACTGCAACCTCAAGAGGGAAGGGAACAATCTGAGATCAAGAGTAAAAGGAACTGATATAGTTATAAACAACACTATTTGGGAAAAGATTGTTGGACTACAAACCAGGGGTTTATATTCCCATCATGGTATTGCTGGATATGACAATAGAGGACTATTCAAGACCATGCTAAGGAAACCTGTCTCTTCAAAGTGTTTTGATGATTTCTGTATCAGAAATCTTCAAATGGATGAGTGTTTATGTGCTTATATTATGACATGGATATTACTTCCCAGAGAAGATGATCACTCCATACTCAGAGATGAAGATATATATTTAATTTCTGCTCTATCATCTGGAATTCAATCAAATTGGGCATTTATCATTCGTGATCACATGATGAAGTTCACTAAAGGCCATGGATTATGTCTACCTTATGGAGTGCTCATCAGCAAGACACTGAAGCTACAAAATGTTGACATAACAAAGGAAAGAGTAATTCACTGCAAAAAGCACAATGGAATGGAAACTAAATTTTTGGACTTTGTTGGAATTATCAAGCTGAGAGATGAATGGACAATGATTGATGACATTCCATCTACCAATGAAATGGATCCTCTAAGAGTTGATGCAACAGGATATATATTTCATCCATCAAGCATTTTTGAAGGTCATGTGGATCGAAGATTTGATCGATTGGAGAACAAATTAAATATGATGCAAAAATCCTTATCTTACCTTCACGAGAAAATGGACTATGCCCTCAGGATAAACTTTTTGAAGAATCCTCTATCAGTAACACAGACAGTGGAGCAAACAGTGCCGACAAGAAAATTGAAGACTCATCTAAATCAGAATAATGTTGTGTTTTGACCAAATTGTGTTTTGTGTCCTAGACTAGGTCGTTTCATTTTGTATAATGGCATATAAAGCCATCTTTTGTCTTTATTTCCTTGTCTTTGCTTCATCAATGTAATATCATTTACTCAAGGAAATGATATTTGCAGTTTGAATTAATCCAATTACTTAAACTATTAAATAAAATATGATGCTCTGTTTGATTGATTCGACTGTGCTCTGTTCGAAGTCAACTGTGCTATAACTGTCATGCATTTTTATAGATTGACTTCTGTTATGATTTGATTCTATTCTTGCTTAACCATTATACTTGATCTGGAAAAGGTTTTTGAAAGGTTTTGCAGGAAAGACATTGCCTTGGATATATACATTCGGAGTTCAATACTTGGAAAAGCAATGCATTCGACTGATGATTTTAAGCATTCGACTACGTCTAAACAGGGTTAACAATTCCAATTCTGGAATCTTATTCTATCCTTACTGTCTGCTTAAATCATTAATATTTTGATATTATCTCTGTTCTTTACATGATTTTATATCTAAATTGAGAGAATATTGTGAGATTGTTGATATTTGTGTCATTGCATATATGTGTGATTTGATTGTGTACCAATGATACAAATCTGTGCTTGAACTGGTGATTAAATCGTGATATTCTACATTGTGCATACAAACTGTTTTTGAAATTCATGCATAATGACAGGGGGAGTATCACTTCTTTACACATTGTTTCATCACACACACCTATATTTCAGGGAGAGTTTACATTTATAGTTATGGTGAACTTGTGAATTTGAGAACATCATTATAATTTTGAAACTGCATATCTGTTTGATGCTTCTAATGGGTGTCGCAACCCACACAAATTTAATGTGCAATGTAGAAATGCAGTATAGACTAGGAAGTGACTCCTAGGTCGTCTCTCAAGGACCAAATGTGGTTCGAGAATTAGGTCCAACACGAAGTTGGGGGGGGGGGGGGGGTTGTGAAAGGTTTGTGAATGCGGATAAACAAAACCACAGATGCAAACAGAAATGCCAACATAGATATAAAAACGGTTTCAAAGACAGAATGAAAAACAGTCGGTCATTAACTTAATTACAATGTTTCCAATCACAGATCATCAGAATAAAGTTGCGACTCAAACCTCTAATCCAACAAAGTTAACCAACTAAGCGAAGGTTAACCCTGTTTTCATAAAAGCGAACTAAGCGAACGTAGTGTTAATATCAAATCTAATTTACACCATGCAGTTACATCAACTAAGCGAAGATGTAACACCAACTGGGCAACTAAGTTATACCCAATTGCAAGTGCAAATACAGATTTGATATTAACCAGGTTAAGTGGCAGTTACAAATACAGTCCAGAAATCTCAAAGAAGCAATGCAATATCGCTAATGACCAACCCTACTAACCTAAGCTAACATGTCAGTTAAATCAACACAATCGAATAGAATAAACAACATAGTGAACAAAAACATTAAACCGAACAATCCTAAAGCAAAGTATGTAACTAATTAAAATGCAATATATAATAAAGAAAGATATGAAATTTAAATGCAACACTTAAAATTAAAAATGAAATGCTCATCATGTCCATCTAATGCATCTCTTCACGGTAAAACAATATTCTAATAATATATAGAATAAAAATAAATTAAAACCACTTCATGCTATCCCATCCAAGACGTAACAAAAGTAGCACTTCCCATTCAAATGTAAAAGCACCGTGTAGCTGGAATGCAGATTAAATGCATGATAAATAAAACTAAAAATGAGAAGTCGTGAATGCATGATTAAAAAAAAATAATGACAAGCCGTGAATGTTAGCAATCCACCCGTGACATGGTCTTAAATGAAACTTTAATTGAAAAGTGAATAAAGATGAAAATAGCATGTGCAGGCTGTGGCTTATGTTTCACCTAATTAAAGTTAGTTCATCATTCTCCAAATGAAATTAAAGTGTGCTTCTAAAATAAATTTAAAACCGTGAGAGCATGGACGTTGCAGCCCTCCATCTCCGTGTGCACTCTCTTTTCTCTCATTCAATGCTTGATGTGACCATAGCAAAATGAAAGCAGCACTGAAAAGCATTCAAAACGTGTGCATCTCTTCTGAAAGAAAGCAAATAATTGGCTCCAAAAATAAATTCTAGCACCGTACATCTACTCCAATCCATCTCCTAGCTTCTTCTTTCTCAAAGAAATAAAAGAAAAGTTTCAACCTTAAGCTGCCACAACACATCACTCCACCTAATCTACTTTTGATTTCATAAAAAAAACAAAAGAAAAGAGTTGTTTCCCTACACCAGTCGTAACATGTGGAATCCAAATCAAAAATGCTTGAATAAAGTAAACTCCAATGCAAAGAAATATATAGAACAATGTTGCACTATAATAAAAGAAAAGAAAACATTCATCCAATGCCCATCACCATAAACATTGTTCCAAGAAAATTGCCATGCCTAGAAAACGTTCCAGCCGAGAGAGAGCAATCAAAATGACGGCTGGCTCTTTTATTCCTAGGGTCGTGAATCCTTCTAAATGAGGTGGGGTCCACCTTCTTCGGAAAACCCTAGGTGCCATGTCATGTTTCCTATTTGGGCTCAAACTATTTTGCCAAAAATTGGCCCAATGTTTATAAGTTTAATTAAAAACTATCTAGACTACTAAGTTTCAAAGTAATTAAATTTAAAAAGTCTTTGTGTAGAGTCTTGAATGAATTGATGTCCTCTCTAATGTCCAAAATTGTATCTCCAAGGGGGAGAGTATTCATGAGTGTATGAGAGCAAGTCTATATGGGGAGAATTGTTGTATCATACTTTATCTGCTTGATGATATTTTTGCTATATATGCAGAGTAACTAAACTGTCTTTATTGATTTTGCTATGTATTTTACTCTATCATTTGTGGAACTGTACAAACATGGTTGAGTTATTAATCATGGTTGTGCATCATCAAAAAATGGGGAGATTGTTGAGACTGTTGATAACACAACCTCTATATCAAACTGGTTTTTGATGATGACAACATGCTGCTTAATAACAGTACATAAGTTCCAGTATTACATGTTCAGCTGATATGCCAAACTAGATTTAACATTGTTTTTGTTGAACATGTTTTGTTGATTTGCAATGTGTGTTCCTATGATTGTTTATGTGTTACATGTTTGGAACATGCTTGTATTGAAATGTGTGATAAAATTATTTTGATTACTTCTGAACATTTCTTAAGAAAAGATCACAAGCACTTTATGAACTTATATTCGTTCTGACAAAGGTCTAGTTCAATCGAATGCACTGGTAATGGATTCGACTATGCTAGAATCTTTGTATAGATTTTGTGAACCTGTGCTTGATGAGATTTGAGTTGAAAAGAATTTCAAAGTGTTTTCACATGGGTCAGTCGACAGTGTGCATCACTCATTTGACTGTATTTATGTTGGTTTTAGAATTCTGTTATGCCTATGATGAGTGTTGCGGCCCATACAAATTTGATTGCATATTAGAAATGCAGTATAGCTAGGGAATGACCCCTAGGACGTTTCTCAAGGACCAATCTGTGGTTTGAGAATCAGGTCAAACACGAAGTGGGGGGTTGTGAAAAGTTTAGTGAATGCGGATGAATTAAATTAAAAGTGGAAATTAAACACAGCTGAAAATAATTAAAAACATTAAAGTGCATGGAAACATCAAACCGAACACTAGAGAAAAATAACCGAGCAACATCATCAAAATTACCTAAGTAAAGAAAAATGCATGCACAGAATTCCAAGTCTAAGCTACATTACCCAAATAAAATAAATTGCTAAATCAAAATGAGAATGACACCTTGCAAGAATTCATAATAATGCAATAACTAAATTAAGAAGATAAAATAAAACTATGGCATGAATAAAGACAAAATAAATTGAACAAGCTCCTTTCATTGATGCATTCAAATGTATATACTATAAAAATAAAAATAAAAGAAAAAAACTTTGGATCAAGCATTAAGATAATAAAACAAAGACCTTGAAAGCGTGCTTTCCTAAAGTTAAATCACCACATGCCTTTTTAAAAGAAATGAAATGAAAATCCATCACTGCTTGCTTTGCTTTAAAAGTAAATAACCAAATGTGCATTGCTTTTTCAACTCTTCTAGTTTCTCATGAGCCGTGACTTCATTCCAGCAAAGTTGATAAATTCTGAAAAAAAAAAAGCAATGAAAGTAAACCGTGCACTAATTCTAAAGAAAGGAAATAAATGGAAACCTGCACGGTACACCTACCATTTTCCATCTAATATTTATCAAATAAATAGAAGAAAAGAAGAACTAGCTACTTTACGGCTGCCAGCGTCCCATACCTATATTCCCACCTAATCTACTTTCTTCAATTAAGATAAAGAACAAAACGCTGCACCCTATCCTCCGTGAGAGCATTTCTTCACGGGTTAAATATGCTTTTAGTCCCTGAAGTTTCACTGATTTTTGGTTTTAGTCACTGCATAAAACATTGATGGCATTTCGTCCTCTTAGTATGGAAACATGTATGTTTAATCCCTAAAATTAGACGTCGTCAATTTTTTGGTGAGGTGGCTAACGGCTCTGCAACGTCTTCTCTGTACATTGCCTGCCACGTCTTCCCCACCCAAAATTAAGGTTTCGGATTGGGGGAAAGGGGAAAAATTTCTTCTCCCGCGCCGCTACCTCCTCCATGGCAGCCACCCAGTGACTCTCACCGGCCACCATGAGCTCGCCTAAGGCCGCCGTCACACAGCAACCACCGCCATCATCATCCCGCCACCAGAAAGTCACACCACCACAGTATTCTCCTTCCTCTCGCGAGTTCGTCTGTTTGCATCGCCACCATGCTACCGTTCAACCTCCATGGTCAGCCATCTTCAAACCTGCACTCAGAAAAAAACCAACCCAACAACAGAAAGCGCCCAAGCCATCGTGCTCCACCAGCGCTGCAAAGCCGCCGCAAGACGCCTCGGCCACCACCTGCACAAGCCCAACCTCCACCGCAACCAACCTCCGAGAAGCCCAGACGCGAGTGACACATTTTCTCCACCACCTGCAACCACAACCAGACTTGCAAGACAAGACCTAATCGTGATTTTTCCTGAGAAGGAATTTTTTGGGTAGGGAATTTTTCCGAGATTGTGGCTATGTACAGGGAAGTGTTGTTTTCTTAAAGGATTTTTAGGAATCTGCATTCCAATCTTAAAGGATTTGTAGAAATCTACAGTCTGATCAAGATTGAGGTACTTCTTATGAAACATTTTCGTTCCAAGTATTAACAGTTTTGCCCTAAGATAACTTACCCCGATAAATGCTTTTTATGGATAGAACTTAGGACAAAATAGTCGGAGATGATAGGAACGTGGTAGAAACTGCAAGACACAACGCTTTTTTTGGGTGGGGAAGGAATTTTTGGGTGCAAGAACATTGGAGTTTCTCTGAGAAGGAGTTTTTCCTCTTTCCCCCAATCCGAAACCCTAATTTTTGGTGGAGAAGACGTGGCAGGCAGTGTACAGAGAAGACGTGACAGAGTTGTTAGCCACCTCACCAAAAAATTGACGTCGTCTATTTTTAGGGACTAAACATATATGTTTCCATACTAAGAGGACGAAATGCCATCAATGTTCTATGCAGGGACTAAAACCAAAAATCAGTGAAACTTTAGGGACTAAAAGCATATTTAACCCTTTCTTCACCAAAATGATATCTTCTCTTGCTGGCTGTGACGGCATTTGCAAAGTAAAAATAAGAAATTGCTTCTATAAATTCAATTCACCCACTGTTCCATCACCAAACAACACCTAATCTATTTTTTCATTCCATGAATAAGATAAAGAAAACCTAAAGAAAGGACATCTATCTAATATATGAAAACAACGTTGCCTTCATCCCACTGTCTAAAAAAAATTCAAGAAAAACTAAGCAAGAGAAAGTGGCGGCTGGAATGAAGCTTTCATAAATAAAAAAAAAATTGCCAATCAATATTGGCCGTGACAGCACTAGAACTAAGAATGATATAATGCTCAATGCAAAGATGCTCATCCAAAATCAAGGAACATCAACATGATTCAAGCCAAAAAATTGTGTCTGACGGCTCTCTCTCTTTGAAAACGTTCAGCCTAGAATAATTAAACAATGGCAGCAACTAGCAATTGAAATAAAACGTTCCAGCCCCAACTAAATGGGTTCTCGGGAGCTCCTCTCCAAGGTAACGTTGCAGCAGAATTCCACTATCCAAAGTGACGACTGCCTCCTTTCTAGGACCAAGTGTCCCTCAGAATTTAGGGTGGGGTTCACCAACCCTAGGGTTTCCAAGTGTCAAGTGTCTAGTAAAATTAGGCCAACAACATTTTTCCAAAATTGGTCCAATATGCAAAGAGTTTGTCTAAAAAGTTTTAACAATTAAATTACAATACAACTAAAATTTAAAGTGTCTAAATGTGAGATTCTTGAATTTATTTGGTGTCCTCCAAATGTCCCAAATTGTGTTTCCAAAATTTTCCTTGAAAATAATAATGCAAATAATTAGCTCAGAAAATTCAAATTAATTAAAATTAGAATTTCCGGTCAAATTAAGCATAATTAGGAAAAACGGGAAAATACCGGAAAATTAAGCACAATTCCCTGATTAATTCTAGGACAATAAACTAAGTGAAATCAATAAAATATCGACTCATCAGCCTACACGCTCCAACGGCTATATTTTTCAAAAGTTAGTTAAGATTGACTGACTGGGTCAACTGTCTTAAATATGCATGGATTTGGTTGACTGAGGAGCCTTTGTGTTGACTGTCTATTATAACTGTTTTAATACAGTCGACTGTATTAGTAGGCTATTCGACTGAGAATGATAGGAAAACTATAAATAGGACAGAACACAAATTGTTTTGAGACTTTGGTAATATAATATTTTCATTGTCCTGTTTCAGAGTGAATTCTCAGTTTTGGAAGCTCCAAGAATTCTCCAAGAAGACGGTGGTGATCTTTCTTGAGAAAGATTCAGATTGAGGAGTCTTTTGCGCACACTGTTTGATCAACATCTGCACAGAAAAGGTGCTTCTGGTTTGATCTTGATAGGCTTGACATCTTGTGAAGACTGTTGTATTTGACTGAAGGCTTGGCAACCTGTGAAGTCTGCTGTGATAGGCTTGGCAACCTGTGAAACAAGCTGTGATAGGCTTGGCATCATGTGAAAAGAATTGGTTACACGTTGAGGATTATTCAACGTGGGTGCAGATTGTAGAAGAGGGGATTCTTGCTGCAATTCTAGTTTTGTGTGTGCAACTATATTTGGTTTTGGGTTAGAGAGGAGATTTATATTTTTGCGTTGTGCTGCTATAATTTCCTTGTTGTAAAAATCGCAACCATTATAGTGCATTTGCTTACAAGTTTGGAAGGACACTGGATGTAGGCATTGTTGGTCGAACCAGTATAAAAACCAATGTTTGATTTTCTCTATCCCTACACTCTTTATGTTCAATCGACTTTAATTGTTTAGCAGTCAACTACGTTTTTCTGCTGCATTAAATTTTCATTACTTGCATTTCAAGGAATGATCAAAACTTTGAATTTTCATACCAAGATTGCGAAAAGATTTTGTTTTTGAACTAACACCAATTCACCCCCCTCTTGGTATAAAACGAAGGCAACCTGTTTCCTAACACCTTTCTCTCTCTAAGAACTTTGCCCTAACCTTGTGCTCTGACTTCTCTCTTGATTCTTAATTTGGTGCTGCCAAATCGCTCCTGGCGTAGAGGGCTTTGATTAAAACCGAATAATTCTTCGTTCCAACGGGTAAGTCATTTTCCCCTCTTTCTCCCACTGTTCTTGAGCTTAGGGTATGCAACTTTTCTGGTTGCATGTAGCTAATGGCCTTTTCCCTTCGTGATTTCCACTTTTTCTAACTCTAAGAGTTGTACTCAACACCACTATGGTGACTTATAGGTACTGTTGAGTTCTTTTCCTATGAAGGGCACTGTTAGTGAATCTTTCACTTAGCTGTGCTGTGAAAACCAGGTAAGGGGAGCTAATTATTTTTGTATGAATTTATTTTATAAAAATATATGCATATGAATGTTGAACTAGTGCGCTCTTGTGAAACTGTTTTATGACTTTTATTGTATTGGGTGTTATAAACGAAACTGTGAAATTGTGCATGTTGTTATGTGATGAATTTAATCTGTTTTGAATGAGTTTAATCTCTGGAAATGGTGTGTGCTGATTATTATTTGATTGGGATGAGTTTGTTGGTAACTTAAATAAATTAATTAGAAGTTGTTGAGAGCCTTTCTTTGTTGCTAGGATAGAGGAACCTTAGAAACCTGAGTTGCCACATCCTGATCATAGAGCAGCCCTGGCTTGGTCCAGTTAATTGTGACTAGTCATATGTGATGGCGTAGAAGGTGAGTCTGATGCGGTCAGACATTTGGGTCCTCTCCGGTGACCAATTGGGGGAAAGTAAGAGCTCTACTGTGATGATAATTAGACAAGTAGTTTACCAAATAGAAACCATTTTGGGATGTAAGGAGTATTGGGAAAAGGTAAGATCTCCTCTGTAATAACACTTAGTGTAGTATGAAATATTAAATATTTTGCAAAATAAATAAATATATATTGTTGGGATCAACTTTTATGTTTTTTTTTATTGAATGCATGTTCCATGATTTAATACTTTGAAGATTTAAATTCAATTGATGATTGAGGAGTGGTCACATCTGTAGAGTACATTGCAATTTTCTTTTAATTAGCAAAAAGGTGGCTGAATTCCTTTGCAGTGCTGATCCCATCATTCGAATCCTATCAGCGTGTACCTTCTTCAAAGTAGTAAAATGAAATCCTAAAGTTCATCACCGTGCAGCTGCTCCAAAGAAATAAATCAATTTGCTACTGGAATAAATGAACGCGTTGCTTGAATGTGCTTTCCCATTGAATCAACTTTTATATCAAATCAAAGAAAGAAAAAAAAAGCGCGTGCTTCTTCCAAACTCATCCAAAATCCATCACGGTCAACATTTGCATCAAGATAAAAATGCTCTCCAATCTGCCGACTGCCCTCACATGGTTCCAAAGAAGAGAAAATGTTCCAGCCCACTTGAATCTGCCGAGAGGGAGCTCACTTGGTGAAGTGTCGACTGCTGATAACTGGTGAAAAACAATTATTTTCATGCTTCATTTGAGATCAAAGTACACCCTCTAAGGCTTAGAATGAGCTTAGAATTAAGCAAAACACGTTAGTTGAGTCAATTGAGAGTCAAAAGCTGTTTTTAAAGATATTATCCTTGGTTTGCATTGTTTTGTAGCATTTTT
This sequence comes from Vigna mungo, assembly GCA_036885675.1. NCBI lineage: Eukaryota > Viridiplantae > Streptophyta > Magnoliopsida > Fabales > Fabaceae > Vigna > Vigna mungo. The sequence continues at coordinate 35,418,065 of CP144700.1, forward strand.
GAAGAAGATGAAGAATGGGATTGAAGATGGAAGGTCTTAGACTCAAGAAAGATGAAGAAACATGAAGAAAAGACGAGTCTAGGAACCGCCCAGCGCCTAAAATCCAACGTTGGGCGGCCAAATGCGAGGGGTAGCCACTGTCTCGCGCCTAGGCGGTGCAACCAGGTGGTTTTGCGATTAGAGGCAAACTGCCGGGTGGTGGCTCGATTAAGGGTAAACCGCCGGGCGACAAAAGTGTGGCGTCGGGCGGTTTTCTGTAGGGCTTGGGCCTGAATTCTATGACGCTCCTCAACTATAAATAGCCCTAGTGCGAGTTTAGATGCATTCTTTTGACAGAAAAGGGCGGCCAGACCTAATTTTCACTCCTTGGAGAAGATCTCTTGGATTCTTAGGCTCCTTTTTATCCAATCTAGGGTTTGTTTTTCCATTCTTCCATCATTTTTCATCTAATGGTGAACTAAACCCTTTTGTTGTTAGAGAACAATGTAATCTTTTGAAACTCTTTTATTAACAATACAATTAATTTTAAAATGTCCATGTGGAGAGTCTTTAATTATTTGACAACACTCCGAATGTCCCAAATATATCTCCAAAATTTTCCCTGCAATTAAAAATGAAAATAATTAGCATAAAATATTCAAATTAATTAAAATTAGAATTTCCGATCAAATTAAGCGCAATTAGCATAAACGGGAAAATATTAGACATTTAAGCACAATTCCCTGATTAATTATAGCACAATAAACTAAGTGAAGTCAAGAAAATATTGATTCATCAAAATAGACCACACTTAGTCTTTTGCACTCCTGGGCAAAATCAAGACGCAAATCAGGGAAGTGACACAGACTCAGCACACAAAAAACAGAGACTCACAAGGAAACAAACAAACATAATTACAGTCCTCAAGAAATCTGGACAAAGAAATGAAGTAGACAATATCCAACACAGAATCAAACAAAGCATATACTCATGAAGTCATCCAAGCAATTCCAAACATGGCAAAATGATCAATCAGCTCAAGAGGTGAATCTAAAGGAACAGAATCTCACAGATGCACTATCAGTGTTTCTCTCAAATGTCTAAGGTAAACAATGTCAACTCAATGCACTCAATAAAGCAAGCAACAAATAGACTTGGTAGGCCTCTAATATCAACACTCAAAAACATATGCATGTTCGAATCAAAAGGTCTTTTATGGATGCAATGGGGCCAAGGACAAGGGAAGATATGATATGGATGAGAGGTTATAAACCAAAGGGAATAGAGGAGCACTGGGGAACAAGTGTAAACACATTCAAACACACCCAAAACCTCTAATTCAATCCTCTTCTTGACTCCATTATTCACACAACAATTTTTTTTTTAAATTTTCTCATTTTTCTGTATTTTTTTTCTTTTTTTTTCATCTTGTCTATTTTCTTTTATCTCTATGGTAGTTTCAAATGTATAATCTCTTGGTGAGATTCTTAATGTTTTAGAATGAAAGTAGGAGCTCAGTTTTGGGGGTCTTCCTGACGCTCCAATGGCCTTTCTTCTCATGTAGAGAGGATTGGACCATGTGGTGAGGAGTAGCAGGAGGTCTCAGTCTTGGAGGCTTCCATCATGCTCCAGGGTGCAAAACAGACTAATGTCATGAGTGTGGTAGGGTGGGGGAGCCCAAGTATCACAAGCCACCACGGGTGCATGGCCCGCCATAGCACGACTGTCCGGATCTGTCAAGTCTAGAAGATAACATGCTAGGTTTTGTGTCTTATATTGTCTTGCTTGCTTATACTTGACTTGAGATTAAATCTGATGTGCATATGCTAATATAATCGCATGCTTTTTATATAATTAGCTCACCCTTGCTTGTTTGTTGCTTTGTCTGTTATATGTGTTTTCTTTTGCAATGATCATCCATTTGGATGTGAGCAGAGGAGAATGAGGTTTCCTTGGAGACAATTTTGGAAGGAAACAGAGATGCTGCAGCTTAGTTCTCTAGGCTTTATGCCATTTGAACTCAAGTTATTTTGAAGACTCTTGTTATATTTCAAATTTAAATTCCTAGCATTTTATAGGAGGACTATGATACTCCAATTCTAAATTCATGTACTCCTTAAGGATGACTATAATCCTAATTACTCTTGACTGCTTTCCTATATTATGCATGATGACGTCTTATTTATATATTCCTCTTGTATATAATTGGAACGTCACAAAGACATATATACATTTTTATGTGATAATAAAAGATCATGAAACTATTATAATAAAAATAAATATAAATAATTTTAACAATTTGATTATAAGTAGCTTTTATTTATTTAGTAGTTTATTTTTATTTATTTAGTTTAAAAAAATAGTTAAATTTAGAAGAAAATGGTTAAATTTAATAAATAAGTTAAATTTAAATAAAACCGTAGCTTGAAGGATAAAAATAGAAAAAAAAAAAGAGTGAACACCAAAAAGGAGAATTCCTTTATATGTAGGTATATTTTGTCTCATTTTCTTTTCCATCTAGTAATAGGTATATTCATACCCATACTCATATATATATATATATATATATATATATATATATATATATATATATATATATATATATATATTACACTATCATAAATACTAATTAAATACTTTTCTTATAAAATATAAAAAACACAACAAAAAAAACATGATATTACAATTATTTAATGTCAAAAAAACACACATTTTCTTTTGCAATATCAAATTTCAATGAAGAAATTATAGCTACATAAATATAGAAATAAGTAAACACATAATTAAAAAATTCACATCAACTACAAATGTCTATTATTTTTTGCACATATTGACGTGGGTGATTTGAGTAAATTTGGTGGATGATGAACGAGTTGGATTATTGAGATAGAGAATAAAAATTTTGTGTAGGGACATAAGAGATCTTCAAATGCAAAGAAACTAAAAGTAAAAAGAGAGGAAATAACTTTTTGAAGTTATCTAATAGAAAGAATATTTAAATTGAGCATTTATAATTGATAATCAAATGTGTTCTGAAAACAGTTTAATTTGATAAAATTAAGGTTTATGTTGAATTGCAATACATCACTTGAAGGAAATCACTCAAAGAAAAAGAAAGTGTGTAATTGAAGTTATGTTGAGAGAGAAAGTACTATTATCTTGAATAATAAATCTCCTTTAATCAATATGAACAACAAAATTTGAATCAACATACAACTAATCTTGATAATCGAAAACATATAGCAACATTGAAGACTCTTTCATGTATCTAAGGATAATCTTAATAGTACTTTAATGTTCTTCTTAATTAGGATATGCCAGGAGTGCAATCATATCTTTTCCTAGTTATTCAATGTTTAGTCTTTACAAATCATGGAATGCATAAGGCATTTTAGCTATGATGCTGGTAGAACTTGAATAGTTTTCATCACAATACTTCATTGCTAAGACTACTTGAGGATATCTTACAATCAAAAGGAAATGGAGTAGAATTTTTCTTCAAACTTTGCATGTCAAAGCGTAGCTAGACCATAAGTAATTCTTCAAAATGAACAAACCTTCCTATCTTTCTTTATCACAAAATTTGCATTTCTAAAATCTTTTCTTTATTATTTAGTTTCAAAATTGTCTCTCATTTGCATTTATTTGTTTTTTATCCATGGATAACTAATCAATTAACAAAATAAAGATTTAAACAATCCAAATTGGATTTTGCATCAATCATTTAATGCTTTAAAGTTGTTCTTCGTATCTCTAATATGATATTTTCACTTGTGATTGTTACTTTTAAAAATCAAACTAGGAATCAATTGAAAATTTTGATTAGATAAACATATACAGATTACATTGAATGATACTTTGATTTGATAATTATTGAAATACAGAAAAACACAAGAAAAAGGTGTGTGAGGGGAGGAGAGGGGAGTGAGGTTGAATAGTGTTTTCAAATTCTTTTGCAAATCAATGCTTGTAAACTATAACAAGGGTTATATATTCTGATATAAGGGTTAGATGATTGTGTTTTCATACATCATCTAAAGAAAACGTTTCAAATAGGGGAGTCAATAACACATGTATTTTTATACTGGTTCATTCAACCTGAGCTATGTCCAATCTCCCTCAAGAACTCTTGAGAGGTTCCACTAATCTTATCCAAGATTACAAAGGAGTACAAATCACTCCTAGTATACATCGAGTATTCTAACCACTTCTGGTATATGAGTATTATAACTACTCTTGGTATTCGAGAATTATACATCACTCCTAGTTCCCCTAGTCAATCTTGACTAGTCTGAGCTTACCAACTCTTAGTTTTCAATTATTATAACCACTCCTTATATACATAGAGTATTTTCAATCACTCTTGTTTCCTGTTAAGTCCCTGGCAAGTGTACCAGATTGTTATCAAGTAATATAAAATGGGTAAGTCCAAGTATCGTTTCCCAAAGGACTCTTAGGCCTTAACTTTCGTGTAACCTAATTGCGTAAGACTTGAGAAAAGAATTAAATTTAGGTTTTTGAATGCAAGAACAAAAGTAAACATGCAAATGCAGTGAATCAATTGGCAAGGAAAAAAACTATGAATGAATGGTGTTGTTGGGGTTTACAATTTCATCTTATCCACTCTCTTATATCTACTCTTCTTATTTAATTCGCTTATTTATCATATTGTCATGCAAACTTTCTTGGTCTACCCTTAACCCAATCTCTTGGCTAAAAGAGCCTATTACTAATTACCGGCTTGCTATCTCTAGCCTCCCCTAGTAACTAATAATGCATGATAAATGGAAGCAAAATACAATTCATCGTCCTACCCCTATCTTTAGGCGGTATTAGCTTAATCAAGGAATTTCCCCTAGTTCATGACCTTATTGTATGCCTCTGTATCAATAAAGACAAACAACATTTACCGAATGAGTTAAACGATAAAAGCATTAAGCAAAGGTAAGGAACCCAACAGTTGATAAATTAACCATATGCAAGCATATAAAATAAATAAGAATTTGGATATATGAGAGTTTCAAAAGATTACATTGTTCCCCAACAACAAATGGTTTAGTTCACCATAATCATGATGAACTAGATGAAATACAATGGAAGAATGAAAGAATAAACCCTAGATTTAGTAGATTGAAGCCTAAGCATCCAAAGAACGGCCTCCAAGGAGTGTAGAGTTGTTGTGGACGTTTCTCTCTGCCACAAATTCCTGTTTTCAATCGCACTAGGGCTATTTGTAACGCATAAAAATAACATAACTTAAGCCCAAGTCCAGCAGACAACCACTTAGTGCCTAATTTAACCGCTCAGAGCTCTAATCGTTGGACCACTCAACGGTTTGCCTCTAATCACTTTGGACGCTCAACGGTCCATTCTGGCGCTCAGCGGTTCACATGACTCTTCTTTTCATCCTTTTTCTTCTTCTTACACGAGTCTAGGTCCACCTTACTCCACTTCCATCTTCAATTGACGTCAAAACCCTGCAAAACAATGTAAAACAAGCATAATATCTCTAAAACCAACTTTTGACTCTCACATGACTCAACTAACTATTTTTCTTGATTTTAAGCTCACTCTAAGCCATAAAGGGTGTGTGTTGATATCAAATTTAAGTATGAAAATAACGGTTTTTAGACCGTTATCATTTCCCATAGTCAATGGTACGTTTAACTCAGTACAAGTATTTAGGTACATACAAAATCAGTGTTTGATTACAAATATATATGTAAGTAACTCTCAAGGAGAGGATCAATACAATACAAGACAATATGAGCTTGTGGAGTTCTTTATCATACATTGAAGATGACATGAGCTTTGAGGTAGAGGAGAGATAATTTTTAATGATATTTCTTGTATATATATTCTCTCTCTCCTATTCTCTCTTCAATTTTCACCTTCTTCAACTTCAATAACTTCTTCTTTTCTGTGGATCTTGTTAAACCAAAACAGATTTCCATTCTTATCTTTCTTTTCTTTTCCTTCTCAAAATACCACCCATAGTCTCTTTACTATCACATTGCCAATATATAACTCCCTGTCATTCGTCCTCTCTTTCCCATTGAACATAATTACCTCTTAAGTCTTCTCTCTATCTCCTCTCAACAAACAAACAAACTTAATCCTAACAACTCTACACCCAATGAGACTTACCCGTTCTTAATGTTGTAATAATGATATGTTATTGCAAAAGAATATTTTGCAATGTTAATATTTTTATTAATTACCAACAGTTAAATTTTTAAGTGCTGCAACGGTCAAATTATTTATTCTTTTAATGTCTTTTATTGATTTTATTCTTCCTAGCTCTATAAACAGAGAGGTCTTTCTCCATTCTAAAAAACATATCTAATCAGTCTTTTCTCGTTTTCCTTTTTCTTTTCCTATTCCAAAAATTATCCTAGGTATAAACCCTATTAGAGTTTCTTGCTAGTTCTGTGATCCTTGAATATTTTTGAGAAGTTCCTGTTATATCCTAGGGGACTTGTGCAATACACCGCGGATAAGTCCTTAAGGACAGTGACTCTACACGCCTCAGGAAATCTTGTTCGTGATTCTGTTAGCTTTTTGCAACACTTAACACCCCACGAGAAGAACCGAAAACGAAACAACAACATGAAGATTAATAGTATCACACACACCTTAAAACATACAAGATACACTAGTTACTCCGCTTACCTCAACTCCAAAGGCTTGCTCATGCTTCCTCTCACGACTTGATGCACTCTTCTTTCTCTCACAGGTTCGCAAAAAGAGAAACTAGGGTTATCTTTTCATACTCACGACTACTGATTTTTTACCCCACAACTTGACCTAAAATTTTGTTTCTAAAACCCTCATCCACCCTAGATATCTCTAAAAGAATTTGTTACCAATTTGTTTTGTGCATGCAAGCAAATAAAAAAAAACAAAGAGAGCAACCCTTTTAAACTACCCCTATTATGTAGAAGAAGAAAAAGAACAACTTTTATTTTATCTCTCTCACTTTCCTTTATTCCCATAATCGTAGAATTTGAACCTAAGCACTCACAATTACACAAACCTACAATCTACAACTATGCTCATATTATTTTGTTGAAAAATCAAGACAAACATCATATAACCCTTTCTTTAGACAAATTTCGAAATTTTAAAATAGAAATAAATATTAATAACTTTTCATCCAACTCCTAAGCACTTTTATCTCCAAATAAAATAAAATAAATATATATTTATTATTAGAAATATAAAAATAAAATAAAAGATACTTTTATTTTATCTGAGTCTTACAAATCTTCTTTATATAACCCTCTTGAGAAATGATTGTTGGACACAGAGTTGACTTATGGCTAGACTTCATAGCATTTTTAGCTGGCTAGTCAAACTCAGGTCTATGTTGTAGGGTTGATGGGCTGTCGCAACCCACACAAATTTAATGTGCAATTTAGAAATGCAGTATAGCTAAGAAATGACTCCTAGGTCGTCTCTCTAGAACCAATTTTACGGTTCGAGAATTAAGTCAGGCACGGAGTGGGGGTTTTGGTGAAAGGTTTTGTGAATGCAAATGATCAAATTAAAATTAAACACAACCGAACATAATTGAAAACCTAATGAACGAGAACAATAAACTAAACAGTCCTAAAGCATGGGGTGTAAACTAATTAAAGTGCAACACATAATAAAGAAACACTTAACTAAAATTAAATACACATTACGTGAACCACTTAAAGGAAACACATAAATAAGACAATGCATCATTGCAACTAGAATAAAATTTAAAGAAAGAAAAGAAAGAAAAAAGAAAAAAAAACGTTAATAACTTAAATTAAAATTGCTAAATCAAAATTAGTCACGGTGCAGCTTGCAATAAGAATTCAAAGAAAAAGAGACATTAACCCATTAAAGCTCAAAGATGCGAGAATGGCACTAAAAGAAAAGAAACGTAACAATGTAGAATTGAAATTGTTAAGTAAAGAGAAATGGCTTAAAGCATTATCAGGCGGACTATAAATGTCATTCCACATGTAGAATATAAAGTCAATCCTTGGTCCAAACGTGAATAAAATTTTGGAAAAAAAAACTACTAGAACTCCCTCCTCAAGACGTGACATCTTCGTGTGCTTCATTGAAATTATTTTCTCCAAAATGAAAACGTTCACCGCTTCTTTCTAAAACCAATGATAAATCAGCAGAAATGGAAAATACGTGTGCCACCTCCAAAACTAATCAGCGCTTTCTCCTTTTTCCAAGAAAAGATAAGAAAACCGAAAATACCACCTCTACTAAAGTAATAGAATCAGCTGTGTGCTTTCTAAAAGAACAGAAAAATTCCAGCTTTGTTTTCATAAAAGAAAATTAACGTCTCCAACAAACAAAGAAAAGGAAAAGTGAATCCTCCCTGCACCGCTTTTCTTAATTTCATCCGAAATCCAGCAAAAGCATGTTACCCATTCTGCATTCAATGAATAAAAAAAACTATAACTAAAACGTTCTTACACATTGAGTCCTGAGTTCCTCTTCATCCAAAATAAAAATGTTACCAGGGGAGCTCCCCAAACTCCAAAAATGGTGGTTGCTACTTCTAATCCCTAGGGCCAAGTGTCTTTTAAAAATAGGGTGGGGTCCACCCCTTTGAAAAACCCTAGGTGCCATGTCATCACAAAATTTGGGCCCCTCATATTTTTAATGGCCCAATGTGCAAAAGTTTGTCCAAAAAGTTTAAGAAATTAAATTACAATATAACTAAAATTTAAAATGTCTAATTGGAGAGTGTTGAATTAATTTGTCTCCATCCCAATGCTCCAAAATATATCTCCAAAATTTTTCCTGCAATTAAAAATTCAAATAATTAGCTCAGAATATTCAAATTAATTAAAATTAGAATTTCCGATCAAATTAAGCATAATTATGAAAAATGGGAAAATACCGGACATTTAAGCACAATTCCCTGATTAATTCTAGTACAATAAACTAAGTGAAATCATGAAAATATTCACTCATCAAGGGTGATAGTGCTTTATTAGTGCTTTCGTTCTTAAAAAGCTTGTATGGTCTTCCACATTTAAAGGCTTTGAGGAAACATTGTAGGAATGTCTTCTTATCTTTCAACATCTTTTTGTCCTTTGTGTAGTATTTTTGAATAAAGGTTATTGTTGACATTACCTGCACATAAAATGAGAACAAAACATGCAAGCAAGGAAGCACTTTTTCGTACACCATTAATTGTTTTGAACGTTGATGATCATTAAGCACATTGCGTGTTTAAAACATTTTATCAGATGTCAGCACCTTTTGATAAAAGCGTTGTTTGAAGACAAAGTGTTTGGTATGCCACACTTAGATGATGTGATCTGTTAAGGTCTTGTTTCATAATGTTATTTAAGATTACATACATCACTTAGACATGTTTAGCAGAGCTTCTTTTCAGATGTTGTAACTTTTGTTATAGCACTATGGTGATTAGATAGTCTGTTGGAAGCTCTATAATGTTTGGCGCCTTATATATCTTATGCCTTGGAAATTTTTGAGATATCAGATAATTATATATCTTTTTGATAGTGTTTAGTGCATTATATATATATTGATATCCTTGATAACTTATTTTGTTAAACGCTTAGTTGCTTACCATGTTTATGCATTGGATTTTAAGCATCAACATTTACATAGATTATGTTTCCATTGTATGAGATATTGCTTTCATTTAGATAGAAATTAATTCAAGCATTATATTCTTTATAAATGTTTATCTTGTTCGATACTTTGGATATATTGTTATATCTGATATATGCATGCTTTATCGAGTATTATCCTTATATGTCAATGTTAGACATTATATCTTACGATTAATATTTCCTTAAGTGTTGCTTATTAAACTTTAAAACATGAGCTACTAGACAGTCTAGTATCTCTAGATGATCTTGCCTTAAAAACTATTTTAATTGAATTGGTTGAATGTTCAAACTTGTATTTGAATTTTCAAGGAACTACTATAAGAGGAATCACCTAGTTATGCAAGCATATAAAATAAATAAGAGTATGGATATATGAGAGTTTCAAAAGATTACATTGTTCCCCAACAACCTAGGGTTTAGTTCACCACAATCATGGTGAATCTAGATGAGAATAATGAAAGAATGGAAAAGAAAACCCTAGATTTGATAAAGTGGAGCCTAAGCATCCAAGAAATCTCCTCCAAGGTTGTGGAGCTGTTGTGGACATTTCTCTCTGCCAAAAGAATATGTTTTGATTCGCACTGAGTCTATTTATAGACTAAAAAGATAACAGAAAGATCTCAGAATCCAAAATATAAAAACAGAAAACTGCCCAGGCGCAAAAGTTGACCGCTGAGCGGTTTGCCTCCAAGCCGCGCCACCGCCCAGGCGCCAAAAGGGACCGCTAAGTGGTTTGCCTCTTGTCGTTCTGGACGCTCAGCGTCACCTTCCTACTTCACTTCCATCTTCCATTCTCATCAAAAACCCTGGAAAACAATGCAAAACAAGCGTAATATCTCTAAACATAGCTTTTGACTCTCATATGACACAACTTAAGAGTTTTACTTGATTTTAAGCTCATTCTAAGCCAAAAGGGTGTGTTTTGGTATCAAATTTATGAATGAAAATAACGGTTTTTCAACCGTTATCACAACCGTAAACTTGAAACTTTGCTTGTCCTCAAGCAAACAAGATGAAACTTAGTCTTCCACAAATCAACATAACTGTTCAATCACATTCAAAAGCTCTTTCTTTCAAGATAGGTAATCACTCAATTCAACTCATCAATAGAATTTAGTCAAGATGTGCACATATTTTGATTCAAATTACTCATCATGGTGTTCACAAAATCACATAATCTTCCAACAAATGCTATTCTTAGGAATGATCAATTAGCTAAGCATAGATATAATCATGAAGTCATGGAATCATTCCTCACTAGATACTCAAGCACTCAAAAGTGTTTCACTCAAAGGTGTATATAGGCCACTCCTTCCCTCTACTATCTACATGTCACATAGAACAAAGTTGCCTTTCATTTGCCACAATCAAACATCATCACATACACATGTCATCACAAGGACTTTTTGAGGCTTATAATGTGGTTGGGCTAACAAGGAAAATTGGTTTTTCTAGATCACAAAACCCTTGAGTTAAGAGAGTTATCTATACATTCATAATTCAAGTAGAAACTCTCTTTTTACCAATCTCACTCATTCCCAACTTTCCCTTTTCTTCACATTGAGCTTTTCTTTTCATGCTTTGCTTTTTCTATCTTTTGCATTTTTTTTCTCATGCATTTTCTTTTCAACACATAAGTTCAATGTCTAACTTTTCTTTTCTTTTTCAATTCTCCCAACAACCCCAAACTTGAACCTAACTCAAGGCAAAGACTTTCAAAGCAAGGGTTTTTATCCTGTTTCAGGCTTAGGTTAAAAAAGGGTAGAACATAAGATGTTCTTTTTCATATGGGACGAAACTTATGGCTAGAAAAGGGCTTGTCAAAAATGGCCGTGATCATATGACAGATACATGCAATTCAATCAATCACAAAAATTCAGGCAAAATCATTCATGCTTCCAGTAGATAGCAAATATATAAATAAGAAATCAGGAGCTAAAAAACGTCACATAAGCTTATTCCAATCATTCAATCAAATACCCTGCTTAGCCTCATAATCACAATCACAAAATCACAATGCATCTGTTCACATAGCTTGTGAACCACCACCTGTATATCAGCATATTGTGCACATTCTCAACATCATCAATGTCAAAGCATCATCAAGCAATACCCATCATGCAAAAATATTAATATCGAACCACTACATCAGATAAAGTGTCTAACCAAGTTCATCAATCCTACACTACTAAACCGAAACAAATAAATATAAAAACAAAAGATAGAAAATCATGTTCCATTGTAGATAGCATTTATCAGTAAATGTTATCTCATCTCCTTTTTCAAAATCCTGATCCTCAACATCTTCCTTCATAGATGGAGCTTCAGCTGCTCCAACTCTGATTCCTTCCTCTTGTTCCCCACAGTCTTGATCCTTTTCCGTGATGAGGAGGTCATCCCTGCATCATGTACAATTCACAAAACTACAAGAAACCTAATTAAGCGTTAGTAAAAAAAACAAAACTTCTTCCAATGAATGTGGAGGAATCAACCCCAAATAACTGCGCTCTCACAAAATCCAAAACTTAGATGGAAAAATTAATAAAAATTGGGTTTTCAAGAGAGAGGATGATACGAGAAGTGATGGGAAAACTTTGAAAGAGTGTTTGAAAGTGAAAGAGATATTGGGGATCTTAAAGTAGACGTTTGGGTGAGCCCTAAGGGGTATAAAATTCATGCAATGGGCCAAGAAAATAAAAACCAACTTTAAGAACACTTTCACCCCTCAACGTCACCACCGCCTAGCGGTGAGTGCACCTCCCAGTTGTAGGCGATTTGGTTTCTTCCCCCTTTTTGCTTTGCTTCAAACGTCTTTGACCCTGTAACCCTCAATTTCAAGTTTCATTGGGTGAAGCAGAAGAACGTTTATGGCAGGACCAACTCTCTTATATGTTGAAGTCTCTAGGTATTAGGGCTAATACTGAAGTTAACCCTAAAGAGGAATGGCAAGCCACTATCTCTGAAAATGTTGAGGTTGTTGGGAAGGAGAAGATAGAGGAAGAAGAGATACAGACATATGAGGAAAAGATAGAAGAGAAAGAAATAGAAAGGTTGAGTGAGGAAGAGAAAAATGAGGAGAAAGAAAAAAGAAAAAAAAAAGAAAAGAGAAAAAGAGAAAGTTGAGGGAGGAAAAGAGTGAGAAAAAGAGGAAGAAAGGAAAGAAGAAAAAATTATATGAAAAGCCCCTTCCTCATCAAAAGAAAAATCATAGGAAGGAAAAGAAAGTCAAGTGTTATGTGGAGATCTTCAAGAAATTGGAGATCAAAGTTTTTATGATTGAAACATGGAAACAAGTGCTTGATGTTCTTAATTTTCTGAAGAAATTCAGCAGAAAGAATAAAAGAAAAGAATATCAGGGTTGTAGCACCTATTGATGGGTGTTTGTTGGGGTCATCCCAATTGTTGTAAATCATTTTCTTATTTTATTTTAGTTTAGATTTATTTTATTTTTGAACTTGTAATTCTTTGAATTTCTGAACAATTTTTGGGTAGCATCTGCTGAGGGGTGCTAAATTTCGGTATCCACTAAAGGATACTCGGAAGGTACACCTACCGATGGGTGTTGGAAAGATCTGCACTTACTGACAAGTGCTAAACAGGTTTGGGTCAGGCTCGTGACGTTAAACAAGCGCTACTAGGAGGCAACCTAGATTCTCTTCTTCACTCTTGCATTTTAAATTCATAGAATAGGTTGAATTTTATTTTCAGTGTGTCTGCTTGGCTTGAATACTTTTCTGAAGATGTTTGACTGAATAATTTGCATGATGAACCTAATTCATGATGATCTGATGAGAATAATGATTGAGTTGCATTGCATGATGATATCCAGTGAAACAGATGTGTGATGAATTATGATTGTAGTTGTGATGAATTATTTTATTTTTAATTTTCGTTTTTCTTTTGTAATTTTTTTTTAAATAAAAACAGAGAAATAAAAACAGAAAGACAAAAACAGAAAAATAAAAACAGAAAAATAAAAACAAAAAGATAAGAACATAAAAAATAAAAACACCCCTCACTAGGTGTTAATTCTCTTTGCTTGATATTCTTTTCGTTTTCTTCTTTCTGCTAAATTTCTTCATAAAATTGTGAACACCAAGTACATGTTTCCATGTTTCAATCATAGGAACTTTAATCTCCAATTTCTTGAAGATCTCCATATAGCACTTGACTTTCTTTTCCTTCCTATGATATTTTTTTGAATGAGGAAGGGGTTTTTCATGTGTCTTTTCTTCTTTTCTCTCTTCCTCTTCTTCTCAATCTTTTCCTCCCTTAACTTTCTCTTTTTCTCTTTTCTTCTTTTCTTCTTTATTTTGAAATATTTTTTCTTTTTTTCTTTTTTCTCAACCACTTCTTTTTCTTTTTCCTCATTTTTCTCTCCCTTACTCAACCCTTCTGTTTCTTTCTTCTCTATCTTTTCCTCATTGGTCTCTATCTCTTCTTCCTCTATCTTCTCCTCCTCAACAACCTTATCATTTTCAGAGATAGTGGCTTGTCATTCCTCTTTAGGGTTAACTTCAGTATTAACCCTAATACCTAGAGACTTCAACATATAAGAGAGTTGTTCCTGCCATAAACGTTCTTCTGCTTCCCCCAATGTTTATCTTCGTACAGAAGATTGTTTTTGTTGTAAACGTTGTTCTGCTTCCCCCAACGCTTCTTTCTGCAAAGGGAATTGTTTCTGCTGTAAACGTTGTTGGGCTTCCCCCAACGTTTCTTTTGGCCTAGAAAGTTGTTGCTTATCATCTTGCGCATTTTGGCTTTGATCCAAGTTTGAGTGAGGTTCACACCAGTGGTTGAATTCATTTTGGTAGAATTGAGTGCCCATATAATCAAATTCTTGTCCAAACTGCATTATGCAAATATTAGGCACAAAACCCTAGAAAACATTTATTAGAACAAAAATAAAAACAAACATAAAATCAAGTCAAATTCAATCAATTCACACTACTTGAAAAAGTTCAACCTCAAGTCCCCGGCAACGGCGCCAAAAAGTTGTTGACTCCCTGGCAAGCGTACCAGATCGTTCCAAGTAATATAATTGGTAAAAGCCAATATCGTTCTTCCCAAGAGACTCGCAGGCCTTATCGTTTGTGCGAATTGAAATCGTAAGACTTGTAAAGAAAAATTAATGTATTTCATTAATCAAGGAATTTCTCGTTAGTTCATGACATTAACGTACGTTCTCCTATCAATAGAGACAAACATTAGTTATCGAATGAATTAAACGATAAAAACTTTAAGCGCAAATGAGAACCCAACAATTGATAATCAAAGCATATGACAATGATATAAATAAACAAGAGTTTCAATTGACTCACTGGCAAGCGTACCAGATCGTTCCAAGTAATAAAATCGGTAGAACCCGATATCGTTCTCTCCCAAAGGACTCACGGTCTTATCGTTCGTGTGAATTAAAATAATAAGACTTGTAAAGAAACACATTAATTGTTGTGGATGCAAGAACACAAAATAAACATGCAATGCGTTGATTCAATTGACGAAAAGCTATGGATGAGTGGAGTTGTTGGGGGTTTACAATTTCATCTTATCCGTCCTCTCTTATCTACTCCTCTTGTTTAATTTGCATTATTATTTGATTGTTATGCAAACTTTCTTTGCCTACCCTTAGCCTCATCCCTCGGCGAAAAGAGCCTATTACTAATTACCGGCTTGCTATCCCTAGCCTCCCCTAGCAACTAGCAATGCATTACCGAACAGAAGCAAAAAAAATTGACTGTCCTACCTCCCTATCCCTAGGTGGTATTTCATTGATCAAGGAATTTCCCCCAGTTCATGACAGTACCGTACGTTCCCGTATCAGTAAAGACAAACAACAGTTATCGAATGAGTTAAACGATAAAAGCTTTAAGCGCAGAAGAGAAACCCAACAATCGATAAACAAAGCATATGACAATCATATACTTAAAAAAAGAGTTTCAATAAAAGAGAGTTTCAAAAGATTACATTGTTCCCCCAACAACAAAAGGGTTTAGTTCACCATTGTCATGGTGAACCAATATGAAAATAATGGAAGAAATGGAAAACAAACCCTAGAAAAGATGAAAAGGATCCTAAGCATCCAAGAGATCCTCTCCAGAGAGTGAAAAGTAAGTCTGACCGCCCTCTTCTGTCAAAACAATGCATCTAAACTCGCACTAGGGCTATTTATAACCAAGAAAAGTAACAAAATTCAAGCCTAGGGACATTACAGAACCGCCCGCGCCTAAATTGGCCGCCCGGTACTTTGCCTCAAGCCGCAGGACTGCTCGGCGCCAAAAACGGCCGCCCGGCGCTGGTCAACTGTACTCTGGTCAACTGGTTGACTTTTCTGCACTGCAACTGTTTGACCTTCAACCTTTGTTTACAGTCATCTCCAATTCTCATCAAAACCCTACAAAACAATGCAAAACAAGCATAATATCTCTAAAAACAACTTTTGACTCTCAAATGACTCAACTTAAGAGTTTTACTTAATTCTAAGCTCATTCTAAGCCAAAAGGGTGTGTTTTGATGTCAAATTTATGCATGAATATAACGGTTTTTCAACCGTTATCAAGTTTCAAAAGATTACATTGTTTCCCCCAACAACAAAAGGGTTTAGTTCACCATTGTCATGGTGAACCTAGATGAAAATAATTGAACAATGGAAGAGCAAACCCTAGATAGGGTGAAAAGGATCCTAAGCATCCAAGAGATCTTCTCCACAGAGTGAAAATTAGTTCTGGTCGTCCTCTTCTGTCAAAAGAATGAGAAGGAAATCGCACTAGGGCTATTTATAGTTGAGGAGCGTCACAGAAAACAGGCCCAAGCCCAACAGGCAACTGCCCGACGTCACACTTATGCCACCTGGCGGTTTGCCTCATATCGTAAAACCGTCAGGCGTCCCGGCCATGGTGCCATCTCCTCGCATTTGGCCGCCCAGCCGTGTATTTCTGCTGCTGGGCGGTTCCTAGACTCTTATTTTCTTTATTATCTTCCTTTGTCTTGAGTCTAAGGCCTTGATCTTCAACACCATTCTTCACTTCCATCAAAATTACTACAAAACAATGCAAAACAAGCATAATATTGCTAAAAACAGCTTTTGACTCTCTACTGACTCATTTATTGAGTTTTGCTTAATTCTAAGCTCATTTTAAGCAGTAAAGCGAGTAATTTTTCAACTGTTATCAGAAATTCAACGTGCTTCTCCATTTATCCATTATCTATCACCGTCAACATTTCTCCAGCAAAGAAAGTGCTATCTCCAAAAAAAACCACAATGTGCCGAGAGAGTAATCAAAGTAAGTGACGACTGCTAGAGAATGTTCCCTCTCTAAGGTTATGTGTCTTAAAATGGGTGGGGTCCACCCTAAAACCCTAGGTGCCATGTGTCTAATTTTTTACTATTGGGCTCAACAACAAATTCTAAAAATTGGCCCACAATGTAAAAGTTTGTCTAAAAATCCTAAACTACTAAATTAAAATACAACTAATTCTAAAACGCTTATGGGAGAGTCTTGATTTATGTTGTCTCCTTCCCAGTGATCCAAAATTTTCCCTGCAATTAAAAATGCAAATAATTAGCTTAGAATATTCAAATTAATTAAAATAAGAATTTTTTATCAAATTAAGCACAATTAGGAAAAACGGGAAAATACCGGACTTTTAAGCACAATTCCCTGATTTATTCTAGCACAATAAACGAAGTGAAATGAATAAAATATCGACTCACCAAAATAGACCACACTTAGTCTTTTGCACTCCTGGGCAAAATCAAGATGCAAATCAGGGAACAGTTCAACGGACATCAGGGAATTGACACAGACTCATCGCACAGAAACAAAGACTAGCCAGGAGAGAAACGGAATTACACAATCCTTAAGAAATCTGGACAAGGAAAAGCACTAGACAATATCCAACACAGAATCAGAGAAAGCAGATACTCAGAGAAATCATCCAAACAATTCAAAGAATGGCAAAAGGATCATTCAACTAAAGAGAAGAATCAAAAGTAACAGATCCTCACAGATGCACACTATCAGTGTTTCTCTCAAGTGTATAGGGTAAATAAATTCAACTCAATACACTCAAGAAAGCAAGCAACAAACAGTCTTGGCAAGCCTCAAATCAAAAGGTCTTTTATGGATGTAATGGGGCCAATGACAAGGGAGGATAAAATATGGATGAGAAGCTACAAACCAAAAAGAATAGAGGAGCAATGGGGAACAAGTGAAAATACATTCAAATCACGCCCAAAACCTCTAATTCAATCCTCTTCTTGACTCCATTATTCATAATTTCTTTTTTATCTTTCTCATTTTTCTGTATTTTTTTTTCTCTCTTTTTTTTCATCTTGTCTCTTCTCTTTTCTCTCTATTTAGGACACAACTCCAAGAGACAAGATACACAACATATTTACAAACAACTAAGAAGAGGAACCAACTAGCCAACTCATCAGAATCCCCAAGGAGACCACACTTGTTCCCAAAATAGTTCCAAAGCTCCAAAATTCCCTAAGGTTAAGGTAATTATGGTTTTTCACTTAAGGGTAATTAATGAGCTTGAAACAAAGAATAGGGAAAGTAAAGGCTCAAAGGGGCTATCAAAGGATCACAACAAGGTAGGCTATTTGGCTAGAGAGGCTCAACAACAAAATTGCCTTTATCACTTTCAAACATGCATATCAATCAAGAATCATCAAAAAGAGAGTCAACCCAAGGCATAAGTGCAAGCAATCAAGAGACATATCACACACAAGAAAGAT
The DNA here is from genome assembly GCA_036885675.1 of Vigna mungo. Classification (NCBI taxonomy): domain Eukaryota; kingdom Viridiplantae; phylum Streptophyta; class Magnoliopsida; order Fabales; family Fabaceae; genus Vigna; species Vigna mungo. Next base: position 35,436,434 of record CP144700.1, read on the forward strand.
CATCAAATGGCTCAAATCTCGCACAAGGTAATTCTGTCACAATCCATTTAACCTCTCAAACATCATAATCATCTTTCCAATCAGAGAAAAGCAAGGAATCCAACAAATCTGAGTATCAATGAAGTGAAGGAAAGTTGACAACCTAATGAAAGTCCAGAATTCACGAAAAGCACGCAAAACTGTACACAAGACAAAACAAACTACATAAAAACCAAAACATAAACAAAGAAACAACCTCCCCTAACATACCACACTTAAACAACACAATGTCCTCAGTGTGTCACAATCGGCAGATCAACAATCAGCACAGTCAGCAGATATAGACAAAGTGCAATAAAAGTGAGGAGGGAAGGAGAGAAGAAACCACAGTCAGCAGATATAGACAAAGTGCAATAAATGTGAGGAGGGAAGGAGAGAAGAAACTCCCTGAGTCAGGGGGAGGGTAGGTGGGGTCGACCAAAGATGTCTCCTCCACCACTGCATCCAACAAAGAAGGATTGCTGAGGAAAGGCTTCAGTCTGTGCCCGTTCACCTTGAAGCTTTTAGCGGTGGAAGGACTTTGAATTTCAACTGCACCATAAGAATAAACATTAGTCACAACAAAAGGTCCAGTCTACTTTGCTCTCAACTTACCACCCATGAGGCCAAGCCTAGAGTTATACAACAAAACCTGTTGGCCAACCTCGAAGTCCTTTCTAACAATGGAACTATCATGGAACCTCTTTGTCCTCTCCTTGTAGAACTTCGAGTTCTCATAGGCCTCCAATCGGATCTCATCCAATTCATTTAGTTGCAACTTCCTTTTGCTCTCCAGCTTGGTCAATGGAGAAGTTGCAAGTCTTCACAGCCCAATATGCCCGATGCTCAATCTCAACTGGTAGATGACATGCCTTTCCAAAGACAACCCGATAAGGAGACATCCCTATGGGTGGTTTGTAGGCAGTCCTGTGGGCCCAAAGAGCATCCTCCAACCTATTACTCCAATCTTTCCTGTTGGGCTGGACAATCTTCTCCAAGATCCTCTTTATCTCCCTGTTGGAGATCTCAGCTTGCCCATTTGTTTAGGGGTGGTATGGTGTAGAAACTCTGTGCGTCACCCCATATTTCTTGAGCAAAGCCTGCATGGATCTGTTGCAAAAATGGGTTTCCTGATCACTAACAATTACTCTAGGCACTCCAAACCTGCAAAAGAGGTGAGATCTAACAAAATCTACAACAACCCAAGCATCATTAGTCCTGCTGGCTCTAGCTTCCACCCATTTTGAAACATAATCCACAACAAGGAGAATATAAGAGAAACCAAAAGAAACAGGAAAAGGACCTATAAAGTCTATACCCCAGACGTCAAACACCTCACAGAACAAATAGGTTGTTGAGGCATCTCTTGTCTCTATGAAATTGATCCTCCTGCTCCCTAACAAGGCTCACAGGTGCTGCAAATCCTCTCCGCATCTTTGAAGATGGAAGGCCAATAGAAACCACAGTCGAACCCCCTGCAAGCTGTTCTCTGAATCCCCAGATGACCACCACGTGAGGAGGCATGACAAAACTGCAGGACCGAGTCAATCTCATGGTCCAGAATGCATCTCCTAGTAACCTGGTCACTGCAAAGCTTCCACAGATATGGGTCATCCCAAACATAATACTTAGCATCACTCTTAATTTTAGCAATTTGAGCACGTGATGCTAAGAGAGGAAAAACAGAAGCAACCAAATAATTCACAATGTGTGCAAACCAAGAAGTAGGGTGAGAAAATGAAATCATCAACAAACTCTCATCAGGAAAGTCATCCTGGATAATTCGGTCTTCAAAATTGCAGACTAAGCGAATGCAATTCACAAATTTAATCAGTCATCCACCATACAATCTAATCAACTAAGCGAATATTCAACACCGATTAGGCAACTAAGCGTATACCTAATCGCAGGCAGACAACAGATTAAATATTGAGCAGAATTAAAGCAGCAGTATGACAATTAAAGTGCAAGAGTCTTAGGGAAGCAAAGTAACTTTATTAACAACCAACTCGACTACCCTATGCTAACATCAGAATTAACTTATCAATTAAGAAGGTAAACACTACTTAACATTTAATGTAAATATTCTAAGGCAAAATAATCAAAAGAAAACACAAAATTTCTTCTATTGAAACACGTGACCAAGTGCTCTCCCATCAAATGAATAAGCATATTCTTCACCAAAATCAAAAGGAAATTCATGCCTCCTTAAATGCTTCAATCACCGTGAGTGCATCTCCTTTTCTCCAATTGAATAAAATTAACGTGCCTAAATCAGCGTGTCACCGTGCAGCTAAGTAAAATTACTAAAATTGCAACCCAGATCGTCACCATATTCTTCTAAAGAAAGGAAAATAAATTAAGCATTTCTTTCCAATTGAAATCAGCGCATGCACCAAAGTAAATCACCTTCATCTTTTCTAAGAAAACAAAATACAATCAATGACATAACCTATCAGTTTGCCGCTTCCTTGTTTTCTTCAAATGAAAATATCATCTCCTAGAATTTTAATCACGCTACCCATGACCGTACTACTCCATCATCAACCCGTCACTTCACCTGCAAAGTTCTTTTCTAAATGCAACCAATGTGCTTTCACAAATTAAAAAGAACAGAAATATAGAAGCTAATCAAAAGAAATGTAAAAGCTACTCATTACGGCATCTGCTACCAAAGCTTAAAACAAGGAATTAAACTTTTTCTCTTAGACTAAAGCACCGTTCCATCACTTCAATGAAAAAATAGAATAGAAATTGCTCCATTTCTTACACCCATGTTGATATGATCATAGATGGGGCAACAATGAAGAGCTTTCAAAGTGACAAAAAGAATAAAAAAGAGTAGAATAGGTTTCCTTTGGGCGTGTATTTGCCTTTTGATTTCTTTCTCTTAGTTCTTGTGAATAATTGCTTATAAACTCTTCTTTCTCTTTAAGAACAAGCAATGTGGGACTATCCATAGCTTGATCTTAAAAAGAAGAGAAGAGAAAGTGAGCATTCTAGGCGTGTAGGAGTTAGTAGCATAGCTAGTGTTAGTTTTTTGAACTCTAGGAGAACTAGGAAGCTTATAAACCCTTTTGGAATGAGAGAATTAAGCAATATGAGACTCCCATGCACCTAGGGACGTTGCAGCTGCTGCTGGACAGAACTTGGAGCCTTCCAAGTCCCAAATCACTTGAAACTCTTCACCAAAGTCATTCCAAAAGCTATATAAGCAACTTAGGGGTTCTCCTTTGTACACACCTTTGCATTGAATGAAATTTGAGTTGAATTGCAATCTTGCATTCTTCTTTGAGATAGAATTCTGCCTCTAAAGTCCCAAATTTGGGCAGGCCTTATCTTGCTCAAGCAAGTGGCGGTCCTCTTCATGATGCTTATCTTGGAAGCATGTTCAAGTGGCACATCTTCATTTCCTAAGTTTCCTTTCTCTAATCTTTTTCCATTTTAATTTCTCTTCCATTTCTTTTTATGTCATTTAGTATATTCTCTCTAGGTATGCACTTCCCCATCACATGTGCATAAAGGTAAATGAAACAACAATTAAAGAAAGGGATAAAAGCAAGGATAAAAGAACAATTGATAAATGCTACCAAATGGAATGCACAAAAACAAATTGTAGCCAAAACAACATATTTCTCTCAATGAAATTCAACGTGCTTCTCCATTTATCCATTATCTATCACCGTCAACATTTCTCCAGCAAAGAAAGTGCTATCTCCAAAAAAAAACCACAATGTGCCGAGACAGTAATCAAAGTGAGTGACGGCTGCCAGAGAATGTTCCTTCTCTAGGGTTATGTGTCTTAAAATGGGTGGGGTCCACCCTAAAACCCTAGGTGCCATGTGTCTAATTTTTTACTATTGGGCTCAACAACAAATTCTAAAAATTGGCCCATAATGTAAAAGTTTGTCTAAAAATCCTAAACTACTAAATTAAAATACAAATAATTCTAAAACGCTTATGGGAGAGTCTTGAATTATGTTGTCTCCTTCCCAATGCTCCAAAAATGTATCTCGAAAATTTTCCTGCAACCAAAAAATGCAATTAATTAGCTCAGAAAATTCAAATTAATGAAAATACGAATTTTCGACCAAATTAAACAGGATTAGGAAAAATGGGGAAATAATGGACAATTAAACATAATTCCCTGATTTATTTAAGTGCAATAAACCAAATATAGTCACTAAAATAACGACTCATCAATTAGTCGTCGCTTAGTTGGGTGATTCGTGTCGGATTTGGATTAGAGTAGTGTGTACTTGTCGTTAATCTGGGATAGGAAGCATAGTAATTGAGTTAATGACCAACCGTTTTCATTCTGTATTCGTTTCTGGTTTTACATTTCTTTTTACATTTTTGTTTACATTTGTGTTTGCATTTCTGTTTGCATTTGTGTTTCAATTTAATTCATCCACATTCACAAACTTTTGACAACCCCCCCCACTTCGTGTCTGACCTAATTCTTGAACCACATTTGGTCCATGAGAGACGACCTAGGAGTCACTTCCTAGCTATACTGCATTTCTAAATTGCACATTAAATTTGTGTGGGTTGCGACAACCCATCACTTGGTTTGGAAATAAATTGATGATGTACTAACCTCTAATGATGTTTCTATAAATGTTATTGGATTTAATTGATGCAGGAATGTCTACCTCAAAAAGAATGAGAACCATGGGCAACAAGAGGAAGGTTTCAGAGAGGCCAAGGAGATTCTATTCTTCTAGGTTCCTCTCTAGAAAGCATGAGGAGCATTATGTTACTGTCTCAGAGAGGCATTTACTGATGGAGAGATAGGCCACTTACATCCCTGACTTAGCTCCAGAGTTTCAACTGGAGATTGAGAGGCAAGGTTGGGAGAGATTGACCACCTATCCTGCCCAGAGGAGAAGTATCAGCTGAGAGGTGCATGAGCTATGTGAGGGGGCAGTTGATCAGATACGACCCCGACACCATCAACACCTTCCTAGGGACTGAGTGGTCAGGAGAGCAATGCAGGTATGCTGCTATTCTAGGGGAGCACAGGGATTACGAAGAGATTAAGAAAGTGATGTGTATCCCTGGGAAACATTTTCAGAGGAACCCTAATGAAGCGTCAGTCAACATCCTTAGGGTAGATTTGACTCCCCTAGCCAAGTATTGGATGGCAATTACTCATGCCAACATACAACCATGCTCTCATGTCTCCAATATCACTATGCATTGGATTCTGGTCATTTACTGCATGCTGAAGCAGATGGATGTTTATGTCAGCAAGGTGATCGCCGACGAGATTCAGAGTTGCACTACTACTGTGAGTAGCAGGACACCACTGAGGCATTCGTCCCTGATTACACACCTATGCCAGCAGGCTGGGGTGGACATTGCAGTTCCACCTTATGAGGGGCCCAAGAGGGCTATTGATGCCTCCTATTTTCGTCAGTATTGTAGAGAGGAGGAGCCTGCTGGAGCAGTTCCTAGGAGACATCCTAGGAAAGTAGCAGCACAGTAGGACGATGCACCTGCTGATGCACCGGCACAATATGTTGAGCCTTTCCAGATGAGAGACATGTATATGTCCCTGATGGAGGCGAGGATGAAGTCTCTCCGCAGAGGGCAGGTAGCCACTACCGAGATGATTATAGGACTGTACGATACGCCACCAGTGCACAGGTGGACTATGGACGAGTTACAAAGTGCGATGGCTTGGCCTCAGGAGCAAGCATAGGGCAGTGGGCCTAGAGCAGCTTGAGCACCAAGCAGAGGTGATGATGATGATGATGACTTTGAGGACGCACAGGATGAGGAGGAGTATGACTCAGATAAGGACTTGCGTTAAGGCGCCTACTGATGGATGCCAGCACTTGGACAAGGATTTTTCTTTTTCTTTTTTACTTTGGATTTGTAGTAAGAGCATTTATTTTCGTGTCTATGCTTGCCTTGTACACTGGTTCTGATGGTGGTTTGATTTTATAATGCATGACGAGTTATTTGATGATGATAAAATGTGGCTGATGATTGAGAATGTGTGTATGTTGATATCCAGGTGAATGGTTTACTAGCTGTGTGAACAAATGTGTAGTGGTTTATGATTGTGGTTGTGATGCTAAGCAGGATTTATGAATGATGTGTGAGAAAGCATGTGTGTGAGGTATTAAGCTCCAAAGTCTTTATTGTTTTATGTATTGTTCACAGGGAATCATGAATGATATTGCCTTAGTCTTGATAATTGATTGAATTACATACTTATGTTGTATGATCAAGGCCATGTTTGGAAGCCCTTACTTAGCCAAATTTTCACCCAAAAAGTTTAAAATATTATACCCTTTTTGAACCTTATCCTTAAACAGGATAAAACCCTTGATTTAAAATTGTTTACTTTGAGTTAGGTTGAGAATAATTATATGTAATCAGAGGTTCAAGTTTGGGGTTGTATGGGGAAAATTGAAAGGCAAAAGAGAAAAGCATTGAGTTCAAGTGTTGAAAAGAAAAATGCATGAGCAAAGAAAAAGTGAAAAGAAAAAGCATGAAAGATGAGCTCAATGTAAAATCAATGAAAAGGGAAGAAGTTGGGAATGAGTGAGATTGGTGACAAAGAGAGTTTAAACTTGAACCTTTTAAATGATAAAATAGCTCTCTTGACTCAAGGATTTTGTGATCCAGAAAAGGCCTTGTGATGGCATTTGCATGAAAGGATTTTGGTTGTTTTAGATGAATGGCAATATTGTTCTATGTGACATGTGAATAGTAGAGAGTGGAGTGATTCCTTAAACACTTGAGTGATTGAGTGAAACACTTGCTTGGTGAGAATTGTTTATATCTATGCTTAGTGGAATGATCATTCATGAATAAAACATATGTTGGGAAATATTTGAGTATGTGAACTGGATTGGATTGAAAGCAGTCATGCACCTTGATAGGATTCCACTAAAAATCTGAATTGAATAATAACTTGTTGTGAGGAAAAGGATTTTTGAAAAGTATTGAACTATTTGATGAAAAAATGGAAAGCCAAGTTTTGTTTTGTTTGCGTGAGGACAAGCAAAGTTCTAAGTTTGGGGTTGTGATGACGGTCTAAAAACCGTTATTTTCATGCATAAATTTGATATCAAAACACACCCATCATGGCTTAGAATGAGCTTAAAATCAAGTAAAACACTTAAGTTGTGTCACATGATAGTCAAAAGTTGTTTTTAGAGATATTATGCTTGTTATGCATTATTTTGCAAGGTTTTTTATGAGAATTGAAGATGGAAGTGAAGTAGGAAGGTCATAGACTCAAGAAAGAAGAAGAAAAAGGAAGAAAAGAAGAGTTTATGGACCGCTCAGCGTCAAATTCTAACGCTGAGCGTCCTATTCGAGGGAGAGCCACTCTCTGGCGCTCAGGCAGTGACGCTGAGCGTGCAGGACGTTTAGAGGCAAACCGCTCAGTGGTGAGATGGACCACTGAGCGGTGGTGCGGCTTAAAGGCAAACCGCTGAGCGGTCAACTTAGGCGCCTGGGCGGTTGTCTGTTTTTATATTGCGGATTCTGAGATCTTTCTGTTATCTTTTTGGTCTATAAATAGACCCAGTGCGAATCAAAACTCATTTTTTTGGCAGAGAGAAACGTCCACAACAGCTCTACACACCTTGGAGGAGATTTCTTAGATGCTTAGGCTCGACTTTATCAAACCTAGGTTTGCTTTTCCATTCTTCCATTATATTTCATCTAGTTTCACTATGACAAAAGTAAACATGCAAAATGCAGTGATTCAATTGGCTAAAAGAAACTATGAATGAATGGTGTTGTTGTGGTTTACAATTTCATCTTATCCACCCTCATATATCTACTCTTCTTATTTAATTTGCTTATTTATCATATTGCCATGCAAATTTCTTGGTCTACCCTTAACCCAATCTCTTAGCGAAAAGAGCCTATTACAAATTACCGGCTTGCTATCTCTAGCATCCCCTAGTAACTAATAATGCATGATAAACGGAAGCAAAATACAATTGATCGTCCTACCTCTATCTCTAGGCGGTATTACTTAATCAAGGAATTCCCCCCAATTCATTACATTACTGTACGTTCCCGTATCAATAGAGACAAACAACATTTACCGAATGAGTTAAACGATAAAAACATTAAATATAGGTAAGGAACCCAACAATTGATAAATCAAGTATATGCAAGCATATAAAATAAATAAGAATTTGGATATATGAGAGTTTCAAAAGATTACATTGTTCCCCAACAACAAGGGTTTAGTTCACCATAATCATGGTGAAACTAGATGAAATACAATGGAAGAATGGAAAAGCAAACCCTAAATTTGGTAGATTGGAGCCTAAGCAACCAAGGAACCTCCTCCAAGGTGTGTATAGCTGCTGCGGACGTTTCTCTCTACCAAAAGAATGAGTTTTGATTTGCACTGGGGCTATATATAGGCCACAAAGATAATAGAATCTATCAGAATCTAAGCCAAATAAAAACAGACAAACGCTCAATGCCTAATTAAACCGCTCAGCGGTTTCCCCTTTAGTCGCACCACCACTCAGCTATCAGGTTTACCGCTGAGCGGTTTGCCTCAAATCGCCCTGGACGCTCAGCGGTTTCTTTAACCCTTCTTTTCATCATTTTTCTTCATCTTTCATGTGTCTAAGTCCACCTTGCTTCACTTCCATCTTCAATTCATCTCAAAACCCTGCAAAACATTGTAAAAACAAGCACAATAGCTCTAAAACCAACTTTTGACTATTACATGACTCAAGTAAGTGTTTTACTTGATTTTAAGCTCATTCTAAGCCATAAAGGGTGTGTTTTGATATCAAATTTAAGTATGAAAATAAGGGTATTTAGACCGTTATCAGATTCAAAGGGAGAAGTCAATTGCGCTGACTGCTTGATCATAATCTGCATGAAGAAGGTGCTTCTTGATTGATCTTGACGGCTTGGCATCCTGTGAAGGTGCTTGTATCCTGTGAAGGCATCCTGTGAAGGCATCCTATGAAGGTTTGATCATAATCTGCACGAAGAAGGTGTTTCTTGATCATAATCTGCACGAATAATGTGCTTCTTGATAGTTCACGTGATGGTTTTCTTGCTTTCCTCCCCCTCCTATTGCTTAATCCTTCGAGTAAAGGTTGATTTTTCTTGCTCCTGGTGTGAATTGTATCCTGCATACACAACAAACAAAAAACTAAAAGCACTTTTATAGAAAAATAAAACTAAAACAAAATCAAAATATATACAAAGTCAAATTTAATCAAAATCACACTACTAATAAAGTTAAACCACGAGTCCCCGACAACGGTGCCAAAAACTTGTTAAGCCCCTAGCAAGTGTACCATATTGTTATCAAGTAATATAAACGGTAACACCGAGTATCGTTCTCCCAAAGGACTTGTGAAACAAAACTGGCAAGCGTACCAGATCGTTCCAAGTAATATAATTGGTAAACCCAATATCGTTCTTCCCAAAGGACTTGAAGGCCTTATCGTTCATGCAAATTGAAATTGTAAGACTTGTAGAGAAAAAGTGATTGGTTTATATGCAAGAAACAACAAGTAAACATGCAAATGCGAATGATTCAATTGACGAGAAAAAGACTATGGATGAATGGAGTTGTTGGGGTCTACAATTTCATCTTATCCACTCTCTCTTATCTACTCCTCTTATTTAATTCGCTTAGTTATCTAATTGTCATGAAACCTTTCTTAGTCTACCCTTAACCCGATCCCTCGATGAAAATAGCCTATTAGTAATTACTGGCTTGTTATCCCTAGCCTCACCTAGTAATTAATAATGCATTATAAACGTAAGCAAAAACAATTGATCGTCCTAACCCCCTATCCCTAGGTGGTATTGCTTAATCAAGGAATTTCTCACCAGCTCATGACAGTACCGTATGTTCCCGTATCAATAAGGACAAACAACAATTATCGAATGAGTTAAACGATAAAAGCATTAAGCGCAGATGAGAACCCAACAATTGATAATCAAAGCATACAACAAGCATATAAATAAATAAGAGTTTCAATAAAAGAGAGTTTCAAATTGTTCCCCAACAACAGAAGGGTTTAGTTCACCATTGTCACGGTGAAACTAGATGAAAAATGATGGAAGAATGGAAAAGCAAACCCTAGATTGGATAAAAAGAAGCCAAAGCATCCAAGAGATCCTGTCCAAGGAGTGTAAATTAGGTCTGGCCGCCCTCTTTTGTCAAAAGAATACATCTAAGCTCGCACTAGGACTATTTATAACCAAGAAAAGTAACAGAATTTAGGCCCAAGCCCATCTGACAACCGCCCAACGCCTAATTTGACTGCCCGACGGTTTCCCATTAGTCGCACCACCGCCCGACATCATATTTCTCCGCCCGGCGCTTTCCCTCGAATCTGGCCACCGCCTGGCGGTCATTTTCACTGCTGGGCGCTGGTCAACCAATCTGGTTAACTGGTTGACTTTTCTTCATTCTGGTTGACTTTTCTGCACTGCAATCGTTTGATCTTCAATCTTTCTTTCAATTCATCTCCAATTCTCATCAAAACCCTGCAAAACAATGAAAAACAAGCATAATATCTCTAAAAACAACTTTTGACTCTCAAATGACTCAACTTAAGTGTTTTACTTGATTCTAAGCTCATTCTAAGCTCATTCTAAGCTATAAAGGGTGTATTTTGATCTCAAATGAAGCATGAAAATAACTGTTTTTCAACAGTTATCAGGACTCACTCGCCTAAACATTCGTGTGATTTGATTTAATAAGACTTAAAAGAAAATAAATTAAAAGGTTAATGTAAAAACTGAATTTAAACATGCACATGCAAAGTTTGAATCAATTGGCAAAGAAAAGACTATGAATGAATGAGGTTGTTGGGGTTTACAATTTCACCTTTTTCCACTCTCCTATATCTACTTTTCTTGTTAAATTCGCTTTATTATCAATGTCATGTAGCTATCTAATCTACTCAAAACCCGATTCCTCAATGAAGAGAGCCTATTATCAATTACTAGTTTACCATTCCTAGTCTCCCTAAGTAATCAATAACACATTAAAAACATAAGTTTAAAGTAATTCGCCGTCCTACTCCTATTCCTAGGTAGTATTGCTTAGCCAAGAGAATTCCTATCAGTTCGAGACTTCCCCGTACGTTCCCATATCGACAAAATCAAGGATCAACACACCGAATGAGTTAAACGATGCAAGCATTATAATCAAATAAGAAAACTCAAACTATTGATAGTATAAGCATATGCAAGCATATGAATAAAATAGAATTTCGATATAAGAGGGTTTCAAAAGATTACATTGTTCCCCAACAACAGAGGGTTTAGTTCACCATGGACATGGTGAAACTAGATGAAATAAATGAAAAGAATGAAAAGATGAACCCTAGAATTGGTGATTCGGAGCTCCCACATCCAAAAACCGTCTCCACGGAGTGAAGAATAGCTCTGGACGTCTCTGATTGCCAAAAGATTACTTATGAAATCGCACTGGGTCTATTTATAAGCCAAAAAAGTAACAGAATTTTGGCCAGACCCAGTCATTTAGGTGCTCAGCGCTAGCTAAAGCTCAACATTGGGGACGCTGGACGTTTAGTGCTTCCTGACGCTCAGCGCTGGGCGGTGGTCTCGACACCTATTTTTCATCTTTTCTTGCCCTTTTCTTGTTCCAAGTCCTTCCTTCTTCATCTTCATCATTCAATTCTCGTAAAATCCTGTCAAAGCAATGCAAAACCAATCATAATATCTCTAAAACCACTTTTGACTCTCTTGTTCACTAACTTATACAAAATGCATGATTTCAAGCCAAATCTAGGGCATAAAGGTTGTGTTTTGATATCAAATTAATGTATGAAAATAACAGTTTTTAGACCTTTACCAATCATCAGGGTTCCTTAGAGTATTATGATACTCAGTGTACTTGTGGAAACCCTTTATACCTAGGTGACATTTTTCACCTTCAATCCTTAATTCCGCTAGATTGATCCATATGTCTTCAGTAAGTCTGATATAAACTCCCTTTACTGGGGAACATAAAGTACCATCTTCAACTCTTAGATTACAATAGAAGACTTTGACGAGTTCAGGATACCAAGGATCAGCCATTTCCACAAACTTTCTTAACCCTTGACTTCAAAGCCATCTTTGAAATTCAAAACCCTCATCTTTGAAAAACTTCACTTTCAGACATTTATGAGGGATTAAACTTCTCATTTTCCAGTAGTCCAAAAACTTTGATTGTATATCATCATCACTAATCCAAACACTAAGCTCAGAAGCATGCCTGGTATGCTTCTGCCCTACGGTCTTGACACGCTTCTTCTGTGCAGAGTTTGAAGTCATTTGAGGAACAGATGATAGCACAAGACACCGAGAGTAGTTGAGAGAGAGTGACTAGTTAGAAAGCTTAGAATCGGCGCAGTTGTAGTGATGCTTGAAAATTTGATTTCAATTGAAATATATATCAAGGTTTTAGAGGGGAAAAAATGATTTCATTGAAAAATTCAATCCCAATCAAATAAAGTAATGATAGTCGAATGCCCAGTGAACCTAGTTGACAGGGTGTGTCAAAAAGAGTTTAAAAAAGACATAGTTTCAACAGCATGTACAAAAACATAGTCGAATGAATTAATAACACAATCGACTAAGACACTTGAAAAACAGAGTTTCAACTCAAACAATTAATCAAACAGACAATCAATCAAAACAAGATGTTCATGCAATCACATAATCACAACCAATCAAATTTAGCAATAATGCAGAGAATTGATATAGTTTTACCAGTTGTAGATACCCAAGATTTTTTATGTATTCCATAGTTGATTCATCCTTGAGATCAACTACATTTGTTGTGTATCCTGCAAAACAATTTAAGTTTTGGTTGCTGGTACCCATTTAACTTTGGGTCCATGATTGTCAGTCTTTGTTACTTGTTCCTTTGGTATCCAAACATATAATCCTTTAGGAACAGAAATATTTCTGTAATAACAGTTTCTAACAGTATGGCGACCACAATGACAATAGAAACATGCATTTCTAGCAGGTTTACTTAAATCAGTAAATTTCTTAGCATTAGTTCTGCTAGATGATTTTAATACAGCATTTAAATTGTCTCTTCCTTGATTAATCTTAGCTAGCGTGCTAGTGAAGTAATCAATCTTTTCAATATGAGCAGGACAATTTTCACAAGCTTTTTCAACAGTAACAGTTTTTATTTCAACATAGCAGATAAAAAAGCTTCATTTAACTTTTTTTTCCAATTTTTCATTTGCAACAACAAGGTTGTTAATTCTATATTCATAGTCTCTTCTTTCAAAGCTTAGTGGATTAACCTTGTATTGTAGTCGCATTGCTTCAGCATGCAGTTCTTGAAAGGCATCTTTTAGCATATCATACTTGATTTCCACTGGTTCATTTGAGATGTCTGCATCACTGTCATAATCGTCCCATGTTACTCCAGTCATGTAGCACATGTTGGATTCCTCCTTTTGATCAATATCCTCATCACTTGAGCTTTCAGAATCTGAGTTCTCCCAAGCAATGTGTACTCCTTTTCTTTTTATGTTTCTGCCTTGAGGAAATCTCTTTTTTCCTTTCTGCTTAGGCTTTAGATCAGGATAATCAAGTTTGATGAGACCTTCCTTTCCACATTCATAACACTATATAGCAATTGTACTAAAGCTTTTCTTTTTGCCTTGACCTGCATGGTTAGTCAGTTGACTATCATTATTTAACAGTCGACTAAATTTCCTTACCATCAAGGTCATCAGTTCTTTCTCATCCATGTCTATTTCTGTGTTGTTCTTGCTTGCAACCTCCAGAGCTATGGACTTCTTTTCTTCAATCTCTTATTCATCCTTTAATATACCAAGTTCCAATTCATGTTCACGTAACATGCCAAACAAGGTAGCCATGTTCATCGTTGTGAGGTCTTTGGATTCAGAGATTGCTGTGACTTTTGGTTGCCAATTTCTGTTCAGACTTTTCAGAATCTTGATATTGATCTCTTCTCTGTCAGATACCTTCCCGAGAGCAATGAAATGATTTACAATATGAGTGAATCATTTCTGCACATCATAGATACTTTCTCCAGCCTTCATTTTGAACAATTCATATTCTTGTATCAGTGAATTCTTTCTAGCTCTCTTCACTTCATTTCAGCCTTCATGAGTTACCTCTAAAACATCCCACATTTCCTTTACAGATTTGCATTGAGATACCCTGAAAAATTCATCAACAGTTAGTGCAGAGGCAATAATATTTCTAGCTTTAATATCATACTGAGCTTTTCTATTTTCATTAGCAGTCCACTCAGTAAAAGGTTTCAAAACAGTTTTCTCATCAACAGTTTTTGTAGGCACAAAATGACCATTTAAAGTGGCATCATAATTTCCTCTATCTTGCGATTCAAGAAATATTTGCTTTCTTATTTTCCAAAAAGGATAATTTTCGCCAGCGAACAGAGGTGGTCTGTTTGTTGAAGTACCTTAACCAAAAGTTTGAAAACTGGAAGCCATCCCTAGGTTTATATAGTCGAATCAGAGAAAAATAGAGTCAACTAGATTTTCAAATATCTTATGAACACCAGCTCTGGTGCCAATTGTTGGGAAACAGGTAGGCTTCATTTTTACACCAAGAGGGGGGGTGAATTGGTGTTTTGACAAATACAAAATCTTTTCGCAATCTTGCAATCAAAGTATTAAAATATTTACACTTTCTTGAAAGGCAAGTAATAAAAAATCATATGCAGCGGAAAAACGTAGTTGACTGCGTGAAAATTAAAGTCGACTGCAAAGTAAAAGTATAGGGATAGAGAAAATAAAACACTGATTTTTATACTAGTTGGGCCAACGATGCCTACATCCAGTGTCCTTCCAACCCAGGAAGCAAATGCACTATAATGGTTGCGGTTTTTACAACAAGGAATTCATAGAAGACCTCCACATCAAAAATATAAACCTCCTCTCTAACCCAAAACCAAAATATAGCTGCAGAACAAAATAACCAGAGTTGCAGCAAGAATCCCCTCTTTTGCGATCTGCAACAGCACTTTGAACAATCCTCAAAGTGAACAATCCCCTGTAACCAATAAGTCCAAATACTAGCAGGCTTTACGGATGCCAATCCAAAAAAACAATGCAGCAGTCTTCAAGGATGCCAAGCCTGAACGCAATCAACGCAAAAACACCTTCTTTGTGCAGATACTGATCAATCTTTGTGTGCATCATAACGGTTGAAAAACCGTTATTTTCATACCTAATTTTGATATCAAATGCACCCTTGTTGACTTAGAAACTTGCTTTGACTCATGATTTTTCTTTAGTTTTGTGAATAAAAGAGTTGAGGACATGTTTTATGATTTTATCATTAAATTCCCTTGATTTTGTAGGTTTTTGGAATGAATTGAAAGAAGGGTTGAAATACCAAGGGTAGCAGTGCAGAAAAGTCAACCAGTCAACCAGTCAACCAGAAAAGTCAACCAGGAAAGTCAACCAGTTGACCAGAGCGCTGAGCGGTGGTTTTGGGCGCTGAGCGGTTTTTTGGCAAACCGTTGAGCGCCGTTTTTTAGTGCTGAGCGGTTTGGATGCGGGCTTGGACCTGTTTTATGTTATTTTTATGATCTGTTTGGGCCTGGACTTGTTTTTTGTTATTTTTATGCTCTATTTAAAGGCCAGAAAGTCTTAGGGTTTGTAGCTTTTGATGGCTGAGGCACAGAAAAACATTTTTCACCCCTTTGGGGGTAGATTTGGAGATGGTGACATCTCTCCTTTTCTCCCTTTAGGGTTTCTATCTCTTTCATTCCATTCACCTAGTTTCTCCATGACGATGGGGAACTAAACCTTATTTATTGTTGGGGAAAGATGTAACCTCCAAACTCTCTTGTATTTGAATCAATTCTTTTTATTGATATATGCTTACTTCATTAATTGTTAGAGTTTTCCTCTTTGCTTAATGCATACATTGTTTAACTCATTCGGTGGTATGATCCTTGATTTTGTCGATGTGGGGACGTACGGGAAAATTTAAAACTGGGGAAATTCTCCCAAAGGTAGTATTGCCTATACATAGGAATATGTGGTAATATGAGGATTGGTTGCATACACACTCGTGTGCTTCAAAATTAATTATTAGGGATGCTAGGAATCGTATGAACTCGTAGTTAAGGATAGGTTCTTTTACCGGTGACGGCGGTATTAAGTGTTTTAGAGAGTGTCATTAACATTAAGGAAGAAGAGGAATTCTTATATGCATAGTGATTAGGTGAAATCTAACCTCAATAACATATTCATCTCATATTTTAATCTTCATCCATCCATCCAATTTTGTGTTTAACCTCAATTGATCAGATTGCATTCATGTTTATTTTTCTACACTTTATATTTAAAAATCCCAACATATTATTTTTATAGTCTTGATTGGTTAAGCAAAAACATAATAGTTTAGTGCCGTGAGTATCTTGGGAAAACGATACTTGGACTTACCATTTATTATTACTTGATACGATCTGGTACACTTGCCAGGGAGTTAACAAGTTTTTGGCGCCCTTGCCGGGGACTCGTGGTTTAACTATTCTATGTGTGTGATTCTTGACTGATTAGGCTTTCTTTCTTTCTTTCTTTCTATCTCTCTATCTTCCTATCTTTCTTTCTTTCTATCTTTCTTTCTGTTTTTATGTTTTTGTTTTTATTTTTCTGTTTTAATTAAAGAAAACAAAAATAAAAAAACATATCTTTTTATATTTTTTGGGCTTTACCGGGTCAAGCTAATGACGTTAAAAGAGCGCTTGCTGGGAGGCAACCGAGTTTCTAACCCTGTTTCTGATTTTTTTTTCTTTTATTTTATTAGGTTAAATGTTGCTTCTGATGGCAGTGAAGATGACATCTACTGATGGATGCTTCTGCAACATGTACTGATGGATGTTAGGCGATTCAGCATCTACTGATGGATGCCAATGAAGATAAGAAAGATTAGCATCTACTGATGGATGCTATATGGTTAAACATCTACTGATGGATGTCACAGACATTATTTACTAATGAATGCTACTAGGATAACATCCATTGAGGGATGCTAGAAGATTTAGGTATCTACTGGAGGATACCTGGAAAGTACACCTATTGATGGGTGATGCTCAGGTTTGCACTTACTGATGGGTGCTAGAAAGGTTTGGGTCAGGCTCGTGACGTTAAACAAGCGCTACTTGGGAGGCAACCCAGTTGATTGATTTATTTTTGCATGTTTTAATTATTATTCTAGTCGCATATGTGAGATAAGTGATTGGGAATTGCATAAAATTTAAATTTTGAAAGTTGAATTTGAAGGTTTAAAGGGTTAAAATTTTTTAAAAAGAGAGGGGTGTAAACCGCACCCACCGTCGGGCGGTGAACTCACCGCTGCACGGTGGCGACGCTGAGGGGTCAATGTGTTTTAAAAGAGGGTTTTGTTCTTTTGGCCCATTATTTGATTTTTCTACCCCTCAGGTTCACCCAAGCACTCTTTACCAAACCCATAATCTCTCTTTCACTTTCAAACATTCTTTCAAAGATTTCTCAATACTTCTCTTATCATCCTCTTTCTTAAAAACCCAATTTTTATCACTTTTCCATCCAAGTTTGGGGTTTTGTGAGATCCCAGCTATTTGGGGTTGATTCCTCCACATTCCTTGGAAGAACTTTTATGTGCTACTAACGTTTAATGAGATTTCTTGTAGTTTTGTGAATTGCACTTGATGCAAGGATGACCTCCTCATCAGGAAAGAGGATCAAGACTGTGGGGAACAAGAGGAAGGAATCAGAGTTGGAGCAGCTGAAGCTCCAGCTATGGAGGAAGATGACGAGATAGCATTTATTGATGATGCTATTTGCATTAGACAAGATTTTCTATGTTTTGTTTTTGTATTTATTTGTTTCTGTTTAGTAGTGTAGGATTGATGAACTTGGTTGGACACTATATTTGATGCAGTGGTTTGATATTGATATTTTTTCATGATGGGTATTGTTTGATGATGCTTTGATATTCATGATGTTGGGAATGTGTACAATATGCTGATATACAGGTGATAGTTCATACGCTATGTGAATAGATGCATTGTGATTTTTTGATTGTGATTATGAGGCTGAGCAGGGTATTTGATTGAATGATTAGAATAAGCTTGTGTGAGGTTTTTGAGCTCCAGAGTTCTTATTGATATATTTGCTATCTACTGGAACCATGAATGATTTTTCCTAAATTTCTGTGATTGATTGAATTGCGTGTATGTGTCATATGATCAAGGCCGTTTTTGAAAAGCCCTTTTCTAGCCAAAAATTTCGTCCCATATGAAAAAAGAACATCTTATGTTCTACCCTTTTTTAACCTAAGCCTTAAACAGGATGAGAACCCTTGCTTTGAAAATCTTTGCCTTGAGTTAGGTTGAGAAATATTTTTGAGGTATTGTTAAAGGTTCAAGTTTGGGGTTATTGGGAGAATTGCAAAAGAAAAGAAAAGTTAGACATTGAGCTTATGTGTTGAAAAGCAAATGCATGAGAAAAGATGAAAAAGATAGAAAAAAGCAAAGCATGAAAAGAAAAGCTCAATGTGAAGAAAAGGGAAAGTTGGGAATGAGTGAGATTGGTAAAAAGAGAGTTTGTGCTTGAACTATGAATGTGTAGATAGATCTCTTAACTAGAAAAACTAATTTTCCTTGTTAGCCCAACCACATTATAAGCCTTGAAAAGTCCTTGTGATGACATGTGCATGTGATGATGTTTGATTATGGCAAATGAAAGGCAACTTTGTTCTATGTGACATGTAGATAAGAAGAGGGAATGAGTGGCCTTTATACACCTTTGAGTGAAACACTTGAGTGTTTGAGTGAAACACTTGAGTGTTTAAGGGAAACACTTTATATGGTGAGGAATGATTCCATGAATTCATGATTATATCTATGCTTAGCTAATTGATCATTCATGAGAATAACATCTGTTGGAAGATTATGTGATTGTGTGAACACCATGATGAATAAATTGAATCAAAGCATGTGCACATCTTGACTAAATTCTATTGATAAGTTGATTTGAGTAATTACTTATCTTGAAAGAAAAAGCTTTTAAATGAGATTGAACCATTATTTGATTTGTGAAAGACTAAGTTTCATCTTGTTTGCTTGAGGACAAGCAAAGTTTCAAGTTTGGGGTTATGATAACGGTTGAAAAACCATTATTTTCATACTTAATTTTGATATCAAATGCACCCTTGTTGACTTAGAAACTTGCTTTGACTGATGATTTTTCTTTAGTTTTGTGAATAAAAGAGTTGAGGACATGTTTTATGATTTCATCATTAAATTCCCTTGATTTTGTAGGTTTTTGGAATGAATTGAAAGAAAGGTTCAAATACCAAGGGTTGCAGTGCAGAAAAGTCAAATATAATGCAGAAAAGTCAACCTGTCAACCAGAAAAGTCAACAGTCAACCAGAAAAGTCAACCAGTCAACCAGAAAAGTCAATTAGTTGACCACAATGTTGCCATTGCTCTTTGATAAATAAATCTTTCATAGGAAACAAAACAAAAATGGGATGAATTACTATATTTCTCTCTCACTATCTCTTTTCTTTTTCCTTTTTTGCTTTCTTTTCTTTCTCCTCTCTCTTTTTTACTTCTTTTTCCAGTTTCTTTCTTTTTTCTTGTTCCTCTCTCTTTTTTACTTTTTCTTCCTCTATTTTTCTCATTTCTTTCTTATCTTTTTATCCTGTTTCTTTTTCTCTTTTTTTTTCTCTCTTAGTGCTTGCCTCTCCTTTCGCTCTTGTCTTGCATTTTTAAGCACCTTAAGTTGTTGTAATGTCCTTTCTTCATTCCATTTAAAGTATAAAATGTAGTTCTTGAGGTCTTCATTAGTCATGAAACTTTCATTTCAATTAGGACATTGATGAGTTCCATGCCCATAGCCTTCAAATTTAGAACATCTTAGAGTACTTGTCCTATCCTTTGACAATGATTTTTTTGTCATGATTGTGCTTCCTTCTAAGATTATCAATCTTGCCATTAAGCTTTACAATTTTGTACACCAAGGCATTGACATCCTCTACTAAGGCCAACCTCATATGTTGTGTCTATTGTAGTCTATTCTCCTTTCTTCTTTGTGATGCCTCTAAAATCTGTAATTTTTCCTTTGTATTTTTTGAATTTGCAACATTGTGTGTCACTCTCCTTTCATTTTCAAGTTCTCTAACTAATGGAGTTCTTTAAGTAGTAGGATAGATAAACCCATATGTAAAATCACTTCTAGAAGAGTGCCTCTACTAGAACATGTTGAATTGATCAATATTGCTAGATCTTGCATCTAGAGTTATAAAACAAACTATCGACACAAAACAAAGTAAATGGTTAGCACAAATAATATAGACAAAATATTTAAGATGAAAAATACAAAGAACACAACATTAAAAATTTTAAGGTTTTCTTCATATAACAGAAAAATATGATATAAGAAGAAATTCAAACATGAACCTTGCTCTTAGACTAAAATGATACAATCTTATTGTTGACTCCCTGGCAAGCGTACCAAATTGTTCCAAGTAATATAATCGGTAAAGCCCGATATCGTTCTTCCCTAGAGACTCGAAAGGCCTTATCTTTCGTGTGAATCAAAATCGTAAGACTTGTAGAGAGAAAAATTAATTTTGTGGAATGCAAGGGCAGAAAATAAACATGCAATGCGTTGATTCAGTTGACGAAAAAGACAGTAGATGAATGGAGTTGTTGCGGGTTTATAATTTCATCTTATCCGGCCTCTCTTATCTACTTCTCTTGTTTAAATTGCTTTGTTATCTAATTGTTATGCAAACTTTCTTGGCCTACCCTTAGCCCGATCCCTCAGCGAAAAGAGCCTATTACTAATTACCGGCTTGATATCCCTAGCCTCCCCTAGTAACTAGCAATGCATTACCAAACAGAAGCAAAAAAAATTAATCGTCCTACCTCCCTATCTCTAGGTGGTATTACTTAACCAAGGAACTACTCACCAGTTAATGACATTGTTGTACGTTCCCGTATCAGTAGAGACAAACAACAGTTATCGAATGAGTTAAATGATAAAAGCTTTAAGCGTAGATAAGAACCCAACAATTGATAATCAAAGCATATGAAAATCATATAAATAAACAAGAGTTTCAATAAAAGAGAGTTTCAAAAGATTACATTGTTTCCCCCAATAACAAAAGGGTTTAGTTTACCATTGTCATGGTGAATCAAGATGAAAATAATGGAAGAATGGAAGAGCAAACCCTAGATAGGATGAAAAGGAGCCTAAGCATCCAAGAAATCTTCTCCAGAGAGTGAGAATTCGGTCTGGCCGCCCTCTTCTGTGAAAAGAATGAGAATGAAATTGCAACAAAATTGTTTATAGCTGAGGAGCGCAACAGAAACAGGCCTAAGCCCAACAGGCAACCGCCCGACACCACACTTATGTCGCCCAGCAGTTTGCCTCTTATTGCGCTATCGCCCGGCGTCAGGGGTCCACCGCCCGACGGTTTGCCTCTTATCGCAAAACCGCTAGGTGTTGATGGGTGTCGCAGCCCATACAAATTTGATGTGCATAAAGAATGCAGTATAGTGCTAGGAAGTGACTCCTAGGTCGTCTCTCAAGGACTAAACTGTGGTTCGAGAATCAGGTCTCACACGAAGTGAGGGGGGTTGTTGAAAGTGTTTGTGCAAGTAGAATTAAATTAAATTAAAACTGAAAAGGAAATACAATCAAACATAATTGAAAACATTGAAATGTAATTAAAATGCAACGAATAAAAAAAAAATACTTGACTAAAAATTAAATGCATATTATAAGAACCTTCGAAGCCATCCATTAGGGAAACAATAAATTAAAAACACATTAAAAGTGAAAATAAAATAAAATAAAATGATTAAAGCCAAATTCATTCCTAATAAAAACAAAATCCTAAATCTAAGTTCAAACATAGTAATAAAATGAAACCATTGAATTTTTCTCATCAAGTTACGTGGTAGCCTAGCTTTTTCTCCAATTAATGCCACTTGCCTTCTCCTAAGAAAAAGGAAAAAATTGATTACCTTGGTGCAGCCCAAGCTAGGATGTTACACCCATTTTCAAACATTAAATAAGCATTACTTTAAAGAAAAGAAAAAAAAATGCCTAACAAAAAAATGGAATCAGCGTGGACAATTCAATTTAAGGAAAACACATCACCACTTGAAATTAGAAAACATATTTAAATGCATACTCTGGTATCTACCAAGCACATCCATCACGGGAATCGACATGATAAAAGCATATGGGCAGTGAAACAAAATAAATGACTAAGGTGCTCCCTAAATGCATTCAGTTAAAATAAAAAGAAAGACAATGAAAGTTTGAAACCGTGAATAAAAATTAATCAATCAACTAAAACCTTGTAATGCATTCTACCTCAACGTGTTCAACTTGACAAAATATATGTAAACAAAGGAAAGAAAAAGGAAACTGCTATGTGCCCTTCATTCTCCAACGGAGGTGGCTGCTGCACCCCCTCTAAAATTGAAAATCAACTTGAATGCTACATTCTGGCGTCCTGGTGCATGTGGCAGCTATGCTGAAGCAATCCGAGACACTGTCAAAAGCTGGAAGAAAAGCAAAGTCAAATATAAACGGCTGCAACAATGTTTGCCAATTTCCCATTCAATCACCCTTTTCAATCACGGTTGTTCCAGCAAAAGCTAGTCTCCCATTTTGGTTCCATTATGAGCGTGGAGAAAAGAAAACGTGTGAAGGAAAGAGATATTCGAAAATATAGAAGCTGCTAAAAACGACGTTCAACAGCCTAGACCCCCAAATCAAATTAAATCACCCTAAGCTGGACCCATTCTTCATTCCATAGAAACAATGTTAAAGAAAGCTTAGAAAAAGAAAAATGCTTGTTTCCTTCAACCCATGAGAGAAAAACCGTTAACTACATCCTCCCAAAATCAGAAAATATTCCAGCACCTCTCATGAATGAATTCTGCCGAGAGAGTCTCTAGCCAAAAAGACGACTGCTCTCCCAATTCCTAGGACATGTGTCCTCAAATGTGAGGGTGGGCTCCACCCTAAATCCTTAGGGTTCCAAGTCACCCATTCCTACTATTGGGCTTAGTTTACTTTACCAAAAATTGGCCCAAATTACAAAAGTTGGTCTAAAAATTCTTAATCACTAAATTACAATTTGATTAATTCTAAACTACTAAATTAAAATATAACTAATTCTAAATTTTCCATGTGGAGAGTCTTGAATTTATTTGGTGTCCTCCAAATGTCCCAAATTGTGTTTCCAAAATTTTCCCTGAAAATAATAATGCAAATAATTAGCTCAGAAAATTCAAATTAATTAAAATTAGAATTTCCGGTCAAATTAAGCATAATTAGGAAAAACGGGAAAATACTGGACAATTAAGCACAATTCCCTGATTAATTCTAGCACAATAAACTAAGTGAAGTCGAGAAAATAGCGACTCATCAGGCGTCCCTGCCATGGTGCCATCTCCTCTCATTTGGCCGCCCAGTGGTCTATTTTGCCGCTGGGCGGTTCCTAGACTCTTCTTTTCTTGATTTTCTTCCTCTAAGTCTAAGGCCTTTATCTTCACTTCCATCAAAATTGCTACAAAACAATGCAAAACAAGCATAATGATATCTTTTTGGCAAGTATACCAAATCGTTACAAGTAATACAGTGATAAGAAAAGTATCGTTCTCCTCAAGGAATTTGAGTTAAGTTGTTCAATTAAATTATTTATCAAGATCAATGTGACAACAACTGATAATTTGAATCAGAGAATTGAAAATAAGAAATTAACAGAATATTAAAATTTTAAAATTAAATTTGGAAGAAAGCTTCGTTGGAATTGACTTCATGGCTACCATTACAGTAACTCTTCTGAACAATATAATTTGCGTTCAAACATTAACATCACAATATCTTGGTTTAATCCCTTAAAACAAGTTCTAAAGAATTATGCTCAATTATTAATTCCTTAAGTAATTAAACATAACCTTTGCATTAAGATCTGAAGTTTATAAATGACCAGAAGAATTGAAACCATTCCTAGCATCGTTCCTTCTGGTTGCTTGTCTTACGTTCATACTCAAATTTACTTCCCAGTACAATTTGAATATATAAAATATATTATACTTCCGTATAATCACCAGTAAAACAAGAAAAGCATATGAACAGAACTTATATTGAACAGGAAAAATTACATTAAGTGTCAGCCATTACAATCAATTCCAACGAATATAAATTTAGCCTATCCTAGACATCACAAACGTACTCATTTCAGCAATTCCTTGCATCATGTGCAGTCTTGATGTCTTCAGAGAGTCTTTTGATGGTCTTCTGAATTCTTCAGAGCAGTTCTCTGTATTTTTTCGTGGATCAGAAGATGGGTTCTGTTTCCCGGACATGTCTTTTAATGAGTCACTTAACTTTCTTAATTCGCTCAGCGCATAAATATGTTCGCTATGCGAATTAATTAAAAATTTGGGTGACTTAACTGCCATTATTCGCTGCGCGAAACTAGTCGCTAGGCGAATTATAAAACTTTTGCCCTTTAATTTTATAATTCGCTCAGCCAAACTAGTCGCCAGGCAAATTAAATTTTCTAGCTTACACTTCGGCTCTGCGAGAATTGGCTGACAACTTCCTATTTTTACATCTTTTCCTGAACGATAAATTAAGAAACAATCTATGAACTAATTACAACTTTTCACTAAGTAAAAACATGAATAATTAAAAATTTGAGATTATTTATAAGTGTAAAAATAACTCATTTTCACACTTATCAACTCCCCCAAACTTGAACTATTTCATGCCCTCAGGAAATCACAGAAAGAAAATAAACTACACACAACAGACATTTGATATTTTGATAGAATGACTTTGCAAATCAGACAAATCACATGCATTCCCACAGGTTCAAACAAATATGACATGATACAGTACTCACAAATGTATTAGGAAAGACTTTGAATATGTAATACTTAGAAAATCTTGTATCTTTAGTTAAGTTACGCATTTAATCCATTATGTGAAACTATAATCGATTATCCTGAGCTTTCTTAAAAAACCATTTCGCTCTAGAATAATCGATTATTACTCCAAATAATCGATTATCACGGGTATTGATGAGAACTGCCCAAGTCCCTGGAATAATCGATTATTCCTCAGAGTATTCGATTATCACTATTTGAAAACACCTGTAACGGACTTCAATAATCGATTATAACTTACAATAATCAATTATCACTGGCAATTGTAATTTGTATTTTCAAATTCAGACCTGTAGGCTCTATATAGGTGTTCTAAACCCTTAGAAGGTAACTCTAAGCTTTTTGAGAATACAGTTTGTCTGAGGAAGTTCCAAAAAAACTAGTTCAATTGCATTGCCTGGTCTCGTGAATAGGAGAAGCTCGTGCTTTGTGGGTCAAAGGTCGGAGCGGTTCTCTTCGAGTTGGCAAAGCTGTTATCTTTCGATTCGTTGGTCGAAGGAAGATCTTATCTGCAATGTTCTGGTTCGTTGGTCGAAGGAAAGTGTAGATTGCTCGCTTCCGGTTCATTGGTCAAAGGAAGCACCCTTCCGGTTCGTTCGTCGAAGGAAGGATTTATCATTTTGTTCTTTCACTCTATTGTAATCTGTAAAACTGTTTTTAGTGAAAACATTAATCCCTTTTTATAGGGATTAACAACTAGACGTAGATTCTTTTGAATCGAACCAGTATAAAAATTCTGTGTGTGAATTTTTCTACACCCTACACTCTTTACATTTCTACATATCAACTGTTTGATATATTTTCTCTAAGTAAATAAATTTTCTCAAACGGACTATCTTAACTTGAATTGTGGCCGAACACGCTTTCCGCTATCTAATTTTTATTTCGTTGTGCGACTCTATAACAGTACCAATTGTTCCGACACATAATATAGATATATTATTAATTATGCGTTGTGATCATAAAAAACTCAGATATTACTGAGATTGTGGGTTCAGCTAAATCGGTGCTCCCCTTATCAACAATGTCAATAGAAACCTTAAACATCGGGAAAAAGAGAAAAATTTGTGAGTGTGTGTGATAGAAAATAGTGTTTTTGTTAAAGGGTCGTGAAAGCTTGGGGTGTAGTATAAGGGCATTTTCTGATCAAGGAAAGAGAGTGGTGAAAATTCAGGTAAGGGGAGCTCTCCTTATTGTTCGTTTTGTATAATTTTATTTTATTAATTATGCTTGGTTGCTTCAAGTGCATGTTGTACTTTGTTAAATCCGATATGTTCTTTATTTTGATATGATGTTGGAATGTTTCTTTGGGTTGTTGATGATATTGTGTTTGTAGTATGTTTAAAGCCAAGGTTGTATGAAAATAATATGGCAATTACCATCACGTATAAAAAGGAAAATTTAAATATATCATATTGCAAGGAAATGATAAGATTTTATATAATATGGAATGCAAAGTTGGTGAAAAATTGTATATAATAGTATAGTTTAAAGCCCTCAAACAGTCATCATATTGGTACAGGAATCTCAATTTAGTCCTCTCGTTTTAAGTTGTCTCAATTGGGTCCTCAATTTTTAGAATGTGTGACAAATAAAACCTTTCTATTAAGTGGGACATAAACGACATCAATGAATGATGATGTGGTGCACAATAGACAAAGTGACCTGGATGATTTTATTACGTGAAATTAAGGTTTACCCAAAATTAGAGGAGGTTTGAAAGTGAGGGGGCAAGAAAGAAGACAAAAGTAATCTATAGGGGCGACAACAGAGGAATCAATAAGGTTTCGAAAAGGTTAGGAAAAATGGATTGGAGAAACAACAACAACCGTGAGAATGAGAGTGTAAGTAGGTTATGCACAAAATCGAAGAGTGATAACAGTTGAAATACCGTTATTTTTATACTTAATTTTGATACTAAAAACACCCTTTATGACTTAGAAACTAGCTTGAAATCATGCTTTTGCTTAAGTTTTGAGAATAAGAGAGTTGAAGGTTGTATTATTGGTTTTATGCTTGATTTTCCTTGTTTTGACAGGAATTAAGATGATTTGGAGAAAGAAATTGAAGTGGTAAGGAGTTTGATGACTTAGGTCATGGGCCCATTACTAGAAGCATGGCAAGGAAACTCCAACAAGAGCTTGAAGATATGGACACAATTGGACAGGTCCTCTTCCTTCATTTTTCATGGAATTTGGTGATCCAAAACAAAGGGGCAAAACTGTCCAAGTGAGATTCAGATTGCTGGTTGCACCCCATCTCTTTGCTATCCACACCTTTCAGCATTTAGCACATGGCTGACGAGCTTCTTCTAGAAATCACTCACGTTTTCCTTGCTTGTACACATGGGATGAGATCCACTTATCATGGCAATGTAAATCACGTTGCAGGCTGAATGGATCATCTATAAATCCATGGCAGCATCACTCTGTAAAATACTTTGGTGCATATATGAAGTTTTCTTTTGCTGTAACTTGCTAACAGCTTTAGAGCTCTGCCAAAGTCTCCCTAGATCTTTCCATTCATCAACTAGTTCCTTCCAAGAATGGAAGCCAACTGAACTAGATACATTCCATCTCAGATCTGCCTCCATCATCTCACCACCATATTCCATCTTCCGCTGTTGCTGTACTTCTTCACCAACTTTGCCGCACGAGAGCTTCTCTGTCTCCATCTGCTATTCACAATGCAGGCTCCACTTAATCGTCCAGTCATCAGAGTTAGAGTCAGGAAAAGCTGGAAAAGTAACATTTAGAAGAACCGTAGGTAGCGTTGAACGCCATTTTCACCGCTGAGCGCCAAACTTGCAGTTGAGTTCACTGTTTGGCGCCTGAGCGCCACCGTTGAGCATCAACCTTGTTGTTGAGTTCTTTATCTCACGCCTGGGCACCACAGCTGAGTGTCATTTTGAGTGTCGCACCTACCGCTGAGCGTTGACAGTGTGAGCCTGGGCTAGTTTTCTGTTATTTTTATAAACTATATAAGGGTTTACACGACCTAGAGGGTCCATCTTTTGACAGAAAGAGGTGCAGAAACACTTTTTTCACCCCTCGGAAGCGGATTTTGGATGTGGAAGCTCCGATCTTCAACTTTTAGGGTTTTATCTTTCATTCTTTTCATCTAGTTTCACCATGTCTATGGTGAACTAAACTTCCATTGTTGTTGGGGAAACGATTTAATCCTTTAAAACTCTCATGTATTGAATTGATTTATATTACAAATGCTTTACTTCATTAATTGTTAGGGTTTTTCCTCTACACTCTTTGCATGCTATGTTTAACTCATTCAATTGCATGATCATTGATTTTGTCGATATGGACACATACAGGGAAATCTAGAATTGGGGAAATTCTCCCAAAAGCAATATGACCTAGACATAGGGATAGGAGGGTTGATTGCCTATAAACTTTTGTGCGAATGTAATGCATAATTAGTTGCTTGGGATAAAGACATTGTGAACTAGTAATTAAGAGTAGGCTTTCTTCACCGAGACATCGGGTTTAAAGTAAATTAGAAAATGACATTAACATTAATGGAGTAGTTGAATTCGTAAATACATGAGAGTGGATAGGATAAGTCGGAAACCCAACAACATAATCATTCCATATTTTATACACCAATCACCTACCTATTCTTTAAGTCAATTGATCAACACTTGCATTCATGTTTATTTTCTGCATTTCAAAACCTAAAATTTTCATTCTCAAGTCTTAAACAATCAACAAATCACATGACTGTTTAGGCCCGTGAGTCTCTAGGGAAAACGATACTTAGTCTTACTATTTATATTACTTGACTTGATTTTTTTATTTTTGTTTCTGTTTTTGTTTGTTCTAACAAGTGCTTTCTAGGGTTTTGTTTTCTTGTGTATGCAGGATACAATTTGTACTAGGAGCAAGAAAAACTTTGAACCTTTTCTTGAAGGGCTAGATGAAAGTAGAATGAGGAGGAGGATCCGAACATCTATAGAATTATTCCCTTCTCTTGCGACACTTTTACAACCCTCACCGAAGGAATCTGACCAAAGTACTAAAGAGATGGCTGGAGAGAATAATGGCAGACGCATTTTGGCAGACTACACCACTGTTGTTGGCCCTCATCACTTTAATAGCATTGCAAGGCCGAAGGTCTATGCTGCAAATATGGAGGTGAAGCCGACGTTGATACAATTGGTGAAGAGCAACCAATTCAATGGACTGTCTCATGAAAGTCCATATGAGCATCTGACCACATTCAACGAGATTTGCAACACTGTGAAGATCAATGGTGTGCCAGATGACTCTATAAAGCTTAGTTTGTTTCCTTTCTCATTGGGAGGCAATGCTAAGCTATGGTTGAATTCTTTCCCGGAGGATAGCTTTACTGACTAGGAAACTGTGGTTTCAAAGTTTATGAACAAGTATTTTCCATAGTCTAAAATCAACAAGGGTAAGCAAGAAATTTCTGCTTTCAAGCAAGGCATGGAAGAAACTCTAGGTCAAGAGTGGGACAGATACA
This sequence comes from Vigna mungo, assembly GCA_036885675.1. Classification (NCBI taxonomy): domain Eukaryota; kingdom Viridiplantae; phylum Streptophyta; class Magnoliopsida; order Fabales; family Fabaceae; genus Vigna; species Vigna mungo. The sequence continues at coordinate 35,465,926 of CP144700.1, forward strand.
AAAGCCTACTAAGGAAGACACCCACACATGGCTTTGATGAAGCAACAATTTTCTTTTTGTTTCGTTAGAGGTCTTGGCTCATAGACGAAACTAATGCTAGATGCCTTAGCTGGAGGTAATATCAAGTGCAAGACTCCAGAGGAAGCATTTGAATTAATAGACAATATGGCTACTAATGATAACGAGATGCATAATGAAAGAGGAGTTCCACCTCAACAGGAGAGAGTTCTACAAATTCAATCTCAGGATGCCTTGCTCTAGCAACATAAAATTATCACTCAATAGCTGGAAGTAGTGACAAAGAAACTTTCTTTGTTGCCACAAGAAATACAAAATGTTTCACTGGTTCAATGGCAGCAACAACCTACTTCATATAAGAAGACCACAAAGCTTGAGCGGTTCATAGAAATTTTTGAGAAGCTAGAGATCACCATACCTTTTTCTAAAGCATTGCAACAAATGCCTTCGTATGCAAATTTTTTAAAGGAGCTCCTCACAAAGAAGAGAAAATACATTGAGAAGGATACCATTGAGGTGCAAGGAAATTGCAGTGCAATCATACAAAAATTGTTACCTCCTAAGTTTAAAGATCCAGGAAACTTCACCATTCTGTGTACCATAGGAGATTTGGAAGTTGTAAGAGCTTTGATTGATTTGGGAGCTAGCGTTAATCTAACGTCGTTTTCTATGTTCAAAAGGATTGAAGGCTTGGAACTCAAGCCTACTAGAATGACACTTCAACTGGCGGATAAGTCTCTTAAATATCCTTATGGGGTGGTTGAAGATATGTTGTTGAAAGTGGACAAATTTTTATTCCGAGTGGATTTTTTCATGATGGAGATGGAGGAGAAAGCAGATGTGCCTCTCATTCTGGGGAGACCATTCATGAAGACTGCTAGAGTTTTAATTGAGGTGGAGAATGTAAAGCTTAAAGTAAGAGTGCAAGATGAAGAAGTGAATTTTGATGTGTTTAAGGCCATGTTACACCCTAAGGATGATAAAACATGTTTCCAAGTTGACATACTTGATGAAGTTTGTATGGTGCAAGAGAAGAAAGTGCGTGATGCTTCTCCATTAGAAAAAACTTTGATGAATTTGAAGACTTGAATGAGGAGGAAGAGAAATTAATTTATGAGTGTTTAACAAATTTGGAAGTGTTAAAAGAAACCCCCATGGATGAGGCGAGTTTTGAGAAGATTGATACCAAGGAGGAAGTGATGAGTCGTTATTTCTTGACTATATTTTGTTTATTGCACTTAAATAAATTAGGGAATTGTGTTTAATTATCCATTATTTCCCCGTTTTTCCTAATCTTGCTTAATTTGGTCGGAAATTCGTATTTTCACTAATTTGAATTTTCTGAACTAATTAATTGCATTTTTGGTTGCAGGGAAATTTTGGGAAACATTATTTGGAGCATTAGGATTGTGGCTTGCACATTAAAGACTCAACATTTAGTCATTTCAATTTTAAATAAATTGTATATTAGTTTTCTAGAAACTTTAAATAGGATTTTGTGTATTGGGCCCTTTTTTGTGGCAAAAATTGTAGAAGCCCAATGTTGTGGGACACTTGGCACATGACCTAGGGTTTCTTTAGAAGGTGGACCCCACCTTAAGAGAGTGTGGACGGCGGTTTTAGTGAGAAGGCCGAGACACACAAAGTTTTTGGCTCTCATTTTCACACTTTGCATGGGTTTCATGAACTTTCTCCTTGGGAGCTTGTAGGGTTTCGTTTTCTTTGAGCTATGGAATGACCAAGACCATATTTTTCTTCTTTTATTACTTGAATCTTGTTTATCTTTGCTTGGTGGAAGTGAATCCCTCACCCATTTTCCTTTCATTTCTTCTTGAAAGTTGAGAGCTTGAGCTTGGAGATGGTTTGTTCTTTGCATTTTCATGGTGTTTCCTTTGGTTGAATGAAGACCCATATTCATTTTCCTTCTCCTTTGTTGCAGTACTCACGGTTTTCTATTTTGTTTCCTTGGTTGGATGATGAAAATGAAGTTGTTGATGGGTTTTGGTGTGAAGGAAGCTTGAGTTGGTGTATGGGTGTTTGAGGTTTGGATTCTTTCTTCTTGTGCTTTGTTTTTGTTGATTGGAAGCATTGTTTGAGTTGAACTTTGTGCTGTTTCCTCATGGCTGGATGGTGCTGGACCTTAAGCTAGGAGTTTGATTTTCTTTTTTACCAAAAGCTTGAAGAATTAGGAAGGTTTGGTTGGGTCAAATGAGTAGAACTTTGTGTTTGTTGCTCTTGAATCTTTTGCAATTAGAACCTTGGGTTCTTTAGAGTTGTTCTCGGTATTTGAGGGTGGAAGAAAGGTTATGGAAGCTTTTTTGGTGGAGAGAAAACCGTTTGGTTTTGGAGAAAGGAAGAGAGAAGGTGCATTTAATTTTTTACCACTTTTGGCCAAGCATATGAGAGGCTCATTTTCATAGAATGTTTTTTTTTCACTTTGGTCTTTGTCTTGATGCAAATTCTGCCGAGAATCACCATGAGGAAGGGAGGTCTTTGGTGTTTATTTTCATTTGACTTTGCCTACATGGCACATTGGTTGAAGCACTCGAAGAATCTTTCTATTAGTTTTGGTTTTTGAAGAACCTTTTTGCTTTTCACTTGGTAGCTCACGACAATTATGTGCCTTAGTGTGTGGAACCAGAATTTTGCTGCATGGAAAGAGTAAGGGGATGGTTTTGATAGTGTGTGGAATGCATATGTTTAATTTCCTTGGAAAATAGTGCACATGGGACAAGAAGTCAACACATTTGGTGGCTTATTGAAGGTTGAATTTGAAGTTAGACTTTGTGTGCATGGGGAACTCACGGCCATGAAGGTTTTCTTAGGCCATTTGCACTTTTAAATTCATTTGTTGGATGTCTTTGGTCACATGGAATGTGTAGGAAAAAGTTAGCTTGATTATTCCTTTGTTTTGAACTAATTTGCAAAGTAGGATTAATTGCTTTTTAGTTTCTCTAAATTAGTTTTGCAATTAATTTAATTTAACTTTGTTGGATAGTTGTTTGTCACATTGTTTGGGGTCTAGTATTTTATTTTGTTTTAATGTTGTTTAATATGTTTGGTCTTGTTACTTCAATTGCCATGGTAGCTTAAATTAATTCAGTTGGTCATTAGCTATATTGTGATGTTTCCTTGAGATTTATGAACTATAACTATATTTGCACTTTGACTTGGTTAATATCAATTTTGTATTTGCACTTGCAATTGGGTATACGCTTAGTTGCCCGGTTGGTGTTACATCTTCGCTTAGTTGATGTAACTGCATGGTGTAAATTAGAATTGATATTAACACTGCGTTCGCGTAGTTCGCTTTTATGAAAACAGGGTTAACCTTCGCTTAGTTGGTTAACTTTGTTGGATTATAGGTTTGAGTCGCAGCTTTGTTTTGATGATCTATGATTGGAAATATTGTAATTAAGTTAATGACCGACTGTTTTTCATTCTGTGTTTGAAACCGCATTTTTAGATCTGTGTTTGCATTTCTGTTTGCATCTGTGATTTTTTTTATCCACATTTACCACAAACTTTTCACAAACCCCCCCATTTCGTGTCTGACTTAATTCCTAAACCGCAAAATTGGTCCTTGAGAGACGACCTAGGAGTCATTTCCTAGCTATACTGCATATCTCATATGCAATCAAATGTGTATGGGGTGCGACACCCATCAGGAAGTCAAAGAGAAGAAGCTGGAGTTAAAGGTTTTTACCATCACATTTAAAGTACGTTTTTCTAGAAGAAGATGGAGGGAAGCCAATCATCATTAGTAATTCTTTGTCTTCTGAAGAAGAAGAAAAGTTGGTAGGATTCTTTGATGGAATCTTCCCTAACATAGTCCTCTTTTTCGTATTTTTACATTTCATTGTATTTGTAGCTTAGCTTGCAAGGAGCATGGGTCACTATAAATACCCAGCTCCTCTATTATATTGTCACTTTTGAGATTAATGAGAATTGAATTTTCTGAATCAGAAATTAATTCTCTCTTGAAAGTCATAGGCTAGAGAGTCCAAAGACTTCCTCTAGCCACCTTCTAAGCACATTCTCTCATTTTCATTTCCATTTTCCTGTGCTTCCATTTTATCTTTCCTCCACGACGTCACTTTTCTTCCACCAATCCGTTTCAACAGCACATCATCAGCTGACACATATTCAGCATGCATTAGTCATTCTCCTTCTCATGTCAGATCTGTTAGGAAACATGTTGGCTTTGTTTTACACCAAGAGGGGGGACTGAATTTGGTGTTAGTTCAAAAACAAAATCTTTTCGCAATATTGGTATGAAAATTCAAAGCTTTTGATCTTTCCTTGAAATGCAAGTAATGAAAATTTAATGCAGCGGAAAAACGTAGTTGACTGCTAAAGAATTAAAGTCGACTGAACATAAAGAGTGGAGGGATAGAGAAAATCAAACACTGATTTTTATACTGGTTCGGCCAACAATGCCTACATCCAGTGTCCTTCCAATCTTGGAAGCAAATGCACTATAATGGTTGCAGTTTTTACAACAAGGAATTTATAGAAGCACCATGCAAAAATATAAATCTCATTTATAACCCAAAACCAAATATAGTTGCACACACAAAACCAGAATTGCAGCAAGAATCCCCTCTTCTGCAATCTGCACCCACGTTGAACAATCCTCAACGTGTAACTAGCACTCTTCACAGGATGCCAAGCCTATCACAGCATGCTTCACAGGTTGCCAAGCCTATCACAACAGACTTCACAGGTTGCCAAGCCTTCAGTCAAATACAACAGTCTTCACAGGATGCCAAGCCTATCAAAATCAAACCAGAAGCACCTTCTCTGTGCAGATGTTGATCAAACACTGTGCGTAAAAGACTCCTCAATCTGAATCTCTCTCAAGAAAGATCACCACCATCTTCTTGGAGAATTCTTGGAGCTTCCAAAACTGAGAATCACTCTGAAACAGGACAATGAAAATGTAAGATCACAAAAGTTTCAAAACAATTCGTGTTCTGTCCTATTTATAGTTTTCTGTTATTCTCAGTCGAATTGCCTACTAATACAGTTGACTGTGTCAACACCCAATTTCGTCCGGGTGAATAAATAATAGGGTTTGTTTCTATTTTAGTCACATTTTATTTTATTTATTTATTTTGTGCTTTTAATTTTTAGTTTACTTTTGATTTAGCTCTTTAATTAGATTTTATTTTATTTTGAAAAAAAAAGAAGAAAAAAAACGAAAAAAGAAAAAAAGAAAAATAAATAGTATAAAAATTAAACAAAGAGAAAAAGAAAAAAAAATAAAATAAAAAATAAAAAATAAAAAATACTATTTCGTTTTACTATTTGCACTCCCAAATTAATTTTTTCCTTAACCCAATGCCCCAAAATAATCTCACATTTTTTTTACTTCTTCACTACCTATTTTTCTTCTCACACCCCACTCTCCACATCACCTTCTACAACATCTTCCACATCACACGCCACATCACCTACCTTTTTCATTTTACTATTACATTTATATATATATATATATATATATATATTTTTTTTTTTTTTTTTTTCTTCATCCTAATTTTTCTAATTTTTCCACTTACTTTTTTTATTATATTTTATTTCACCTCATTTTCCCACCAACTTTTTATATTATTTCCTTCACTTAATTTTCACACTAACTTTTACTATTTACTATATTTTATTTCATCTACTTTCTCCACCAACTTTTTATATTATTTCTTTCACATATTTTCAACATTAACTTTTTTCCATTCATCTTTTTATTATATTTTATTTTACATAATTTCTCCACCAACTTTTTATATTATTTTCTTCACATAATTTCCACATTAACTTTTACTATTTACTATATTTTATTTCATCCACTTTCGCCACTAACTTTTTATATTATTTATTTAACTTAATTTCGACATTAACTTTTACTATTTACTATACTTTATTTCATCCACTTTCTCCATCAACTTTTTATATTATTTCTTTCACTTATTTTCCACATTAACTTTTACTATTTACTATATTTTATTTCATCCACTTTCTCCACCAACTTTTTATATTATTTCTTTCACTTATTTTCCACATTAACTATTACTATTTACTATATTTTATTTCACCTAATTTCTCCACTCACTTTTTATATTATTTCTTTCACTTATTTTCCACATTAACTTTTTCAATTTTTCCACCCATTTTAAAAAAAAATTATATTTTATTTAGCACTTTCTTCATCCTTAACTCTATAAATACCCACATTCTCTTCACTTCATTTTTACACACACACACTTACTTACACATTTCCATAATATCTATTTTTCTTCTTTCTTTCTCTTACACACACACACACACTTACTTACACATTTTCATAATATTTATTTTTCTTCTCTCTCTCTTACACACACACACACACTTACTTACACACTTCTATAATATTCATTTTTCTTCTCTCTCTCTCTCACACACACACACACTTACATACTTTCATAATATCTATCTTTCTTCTCTCACACAAAATCTCTTTATCAAAACACTCTTCATTTTTCTCTCACACCTTTCCATCAAATCTCATACCAAATTTCTACTCCAAGTTCATTTTCTTTACTTCTCATCTACCTCTTCTCATAACTTATTGCAATTACAGTTTTCCTCCATCATTCAAACCTTCAACAAGGTACAAATATTCTTCTTATCCCATTATGCATTTTGATAATTTTTTTTTATAAATTTTTTTAATTTTTCTACTATATTTGTTTTATTTTATGTTTTTTACATTTTTGTTTCATAGACCTTTCAACTTATCTCTCTTTCTTAAAATAAAAAAAAAACAAAAAAAAATACAAAACCAAAAAACCACAAAAATAATTTTCCACTTGTTTTATATAATTCAAAAATACCAAAAAAAAATCATGAAATCTTCAAAATAAAAATATCAACTCTTTTTTCAAATCGTTTTTTTTTGGACCCTCTCCTTGGCAATGGTCAAATTTTAATTTTCTGTTATCGACCCTCTGCATGGCAATGGTCACATTTTAATTTTCTGCAATATCATCAAGATCTTAGCCAGAACTACGTGATCCTTGATTCTCCACCAAAAGTGGAGATACGTAGGAGCAAGGCCAGTCCTTGTCAGGTTCACTTCCCAAAAATCCAAATATTTTCCAATATGATTTTTCTCAATAATTTCACATAAAAAATACAAAAAAATATCTTTGTTTCCTTTAGAATTTTATTTTTAGGGGAAATTAAACATTTTGTAAACCACATCAAATTCGCGTATTTAATTAAAGGTACTGCTTTAGGGAAGGCGTTGTGGGGTGCTAATACTTTCCCCACACGTAACCGACTCCCGAACCCGAATTTTGGTTTTCGCAGACCTTGCCTTATCATTTTATGGTTTTTCCGTAGTTTTCTAGAATAAACTATGGTGGCGATTCCGGTTGCGACAGACTGTATTAAAATAGTTATAACAGATAGTCAACACAAAGGCTTCTCAGTCAACCAAATCAATGCATATTTAAGACAGTTGACCGAGTCAGTCAATCTTAACTAACTTTTGAAAAATATAGTCGTTGGAGCGTGTAGGCATAACAAAATTCCAAATACAACAGTAATACAGTCGAATGTGTGATGCACACTGTCGACTGACTCATGTGAAAACACTTTGAAATTCTTTTCAACTCAAAATCTCATCAAGCACAGGTTCACAAAATCTGTACAAAGATTTTAGCATAGTCGAATCCATTATGAGTGTATTCGACTGAACTAGACCTTTGTCACAACAAATATAAGTTCATAAAGTGCTTGTGATCTTTTCTTCAAAAATGTGCAGAAGTAATCAAAATCATTTTATCACACATTTCAATACAAACATGTTCCAAACATGTAACACATAATCAATCATAGGAACACATTGCAAATCAACAAAACATGTTCAACAAAAACCAATGTTTAATCTAGTTTGGCATATCAGCTGAACATGTAATACTGGAACTTATGTAATGTTATTAAGCAGTCTGTTGTCATAATCAAAAACTAGTTTGATATAGAGTTTGTGTTGTCAACAATTTCAACAAGATCCACATCTCTCATTCTCGAAGCATCACTACAAACATGAAGTTATTCTACTTCTCTCATTTTCGTTCAGATCATTGTCGCCTCTTCATCATCAAACCAAATCCATAGCTTCATCTCTCTTTGCTTCTTCACCATCACAGATCATCAAACCTAGGGTTTCCCTATCATTTTCCATTTTCCTTCAAATTTTACCAATTAAACTCACTTTTGAACCGATCCAAACCTTTTCCAGCGATTAAACTCTGTTTTACACTGATTAATCGGTTTAGATTAGGTTCTCCTCACCTTCTAGGGTTCGTTACCATTCGACTTTGCTTCTCTCAGTCATCCTAGGGTTTTTAGGGTTCTTCAAGTTTACATCATTTCCGCTGCGGGTTCTAATTCGAAGGAAGCTTCGAGGAGTTCGCGTTATGCGTACAGTCTTCTTCTTGGAGCCGCTCTTCCATCAAGTGGTATCCAGAGCTTAGGTCGTCCACGCAACCATAGCTACATATTCTTTCCATTTTTCTACTCCATTTTCATTCTACATGTGTTGTTCTGATGTTATCATGTATCAGTCCACTATGTCAGTCATTTTAATTTTGTCTTGTGTTTAATTTGTGTTTCCAGTTGCTGTTTTAATGTTTCTAGTGTGTAAGCATGTTTATCCTTCATTTTAAATTGTGATTCGTTCTTGTTTGAGTCATTTCTAGCTTCAATTTTCAAATTCCGTATTGTTCTAGTCATGTGCATCTCATAGTTGCAGTTTTAATTTTGTCTCTTTTGGTTTTTTCTTCTCTGCTGGTTTATGATATTTTGCTTGAGTTTAAATGCTATACAAGCTATATATCTAAAAATAAAGGCAATGAAGACTTGTTCTAGCATTGGTGATACAAGCTAAAGCACTCAAAAGAAATCTGAGATTATCATTACTATTACAAATCTGATGCAAAAGTTAGTTTCTGATTTTAAATCTTTAACCTGATCCAGTTGAATTTATTTGATTCTGTTGCTTTGGAAAAACTCGTTTGATGTTATTGGAAGTGGCTAAAAGTGTAGCAAACCATTATAAGCAAGGAAATGCAATTTGCATAGCTTGGTTGTGCATAAACACTAGCATTCCACTGTTTCAGTTTTATTTCTAGCTTATCATCGTGCTAAACATCTTTGCTTGGTCGATATTGAGTTTAATCATACTAAGCATTGTAATTCTAGCTTAGTTCGGTGTAATGACTATACCTTGAGTCATTTTCCTTGTTGTCCACCCTTTGATTCCATGGAAAACTGATTTTGGGTGGTTTCTTGATGCATTTTACTGCATAAAGTGGTACAACAGTGGTGATTTTCGAAAAGCTGTTGTTTCTTTGTTGTTTCATAGTTTGAGCAAGTTTAAATTGATGGTTTGATAGTGTTGCTCCAGCTTAGGTATGGATGAAGAACAAGCAGCGGATGGGAAACGAAATTCGGTAGCAGTGGAAGTTGACATTTGTATGATGGTTGGTGATGGATGGAGATCTCTCGGGAAAGGGAGATTAACTCAGGCGGCTTCCATTCTTGGAAGGAGCTAGGCGGTGAGATGATGAGATCAGAGGAAGGACTTTGGCAGAGTCTCTCGTGCTGGAAAAATGCATCAGCAGAAGAAGATATCTCATATATTCAAAAGTGTTTATACAAAAAGTAAGTAGGGGGATTTATAGTGTTATCTCCCTCGTGCTAGATGAATCTAAATGGTGCCTATTGCTACCATCATTCACGAATCATCATACATGTGGTAGCATGTGCAAAATATGCTAGAAGTTGCTGAATCTAGAAGCTACACGGAAATGCACTAAATACATGTGCTAAATGTGAAGAAAATCTGCCACGGTGTATTTAGCACAAAGGGGGGTGCGCTAAGCAACCTTTATTCTTCTAGTAATGGTTCTTTGAGTAATTGATGGGCTTGCGCCCCACGTATCATCCCCTCCCCCTTGGAAAGGATTTGTCCTAAAACTGATGGTTTGTCTGAGGACTTATTTTTTATAGCTTCACGAGAGTGCCTCCTGGGTCAAAGATTAGTCTACAATAAGAATCAAACATAGCTCTAGTTAGGTGTATTTGACGCAATAAGATATATAGAAGAATGTACTTGGAAGAATGTTTCTTAAATTTGAATTTTCAATTTTATTATGACAAAGAAACCTTATTTCATTTGAAAGTTTATTTTTATCTTGAGTTAGTGATAACCAAAAACGTAACTCTAACTCAAGTTTTTTATTGCCATGAGCTGCAGTTTTTTGAAAATATGGAATGGCAAATTCTTGGAAAGAAAAGGTCAATTTGGAACATTCAATGACAAATGGGAAAAAGTTAAATGATGTAAAACCTCCCCTTAAGAGTTTAGGTTCTATTAGGATTGTTGGAGGAGGTGGTGCTTGTTCTTCTTTTAACACCCTGGCAAGTGTACCAGATCATATCAAGTAATAAATAGACGGTAAGTCCGAATATCATTTCTCAAGGGACTCTTAGGTTTAGACGTTTATGTGAATTGATTTCATGAGACTTGAATGAATAATAATTTGATTTTGTGATGCAAAAACGAAAATAAACATACATGCAAAAACATGATCATTGACAGATAAATATATGGATTAATGGTGTTGTTGGGGTTTACGGTTTTATCCTAATCCACCCTCCTATATCTACTATTCTTATTAAATTCAACTTTGTTATCAATGTTCATGCAACTTTCTAATTTACTGTAAACCCGATTCCTTGGTGAAGAGAGCCTATTCCCAATTACTAGTTTACTATTCCTAGTCTCCCTAGTAATTAGTCACGCATTAATGATAGAAGCTTAAAGCAATTGACCGTCCTATTCCTATTCCTAGGTAATATTTCATAATCAAGAGAATTCTCCTCATGTCTAGATTTCCCCGTACGTTCCCATATCGAAAAAATCAATGATCATGACACTGAATGAGTTAAACAATGTAAACTTTAAATTCAGAGAAGAAAACTCAAACTATTGATAACGAAAGTATATGAATAAAATAAGAACTTCAATAGAAGACAGATCCAAAAGGATTACATCGTTCCCGAACAACAAAGGGTTTAGTTCACCATTGTCATGGTGAAACAAGATGAATTGAATGGAAAATATGAAAGAGATAACCCTAGAATTGGTAAATTGGAGCTTTCGCATCCAAAAGCCGCCTCCAAGGAGTGTAATGAGTGTTTTGTCGTCTTTCTGCCAAAAGATATCTTCTCTGGTGCGTTCTGGGTCTATTTATAATAGAGAAAAATAACAGAATTTTGCCCCAGGCCCATAAGTACACCGCTCAGCGGTAAGTGCGACACTCAAGTGGAAGCTCAACGGTCACGCCCAGGCGTTAAACAGTGTTGTCTCTGAGAAGGCCAACGCTCAGTAGTGAATCTAGCGCTCAGCGGTGTGCGCAAGTCTTACTTTTCCCCTTAGCGTTGGCGCTTAAGCGTTAAACAGTGACTTCGTCTCCAAAGCTAGCGCTCAGCGCTGAAACTGGCGCTGAGTGGTGGCTACGATTCTTCCTTTACACCTTTTTTCATCCTTTCTTGAGTCCAACTCCTTCCTCCTTCACTTTCCATCACTCAATACTCATTTAATCCTGTCAAAACAATGTAAAACCAAGCATAATATCTCTAAAACCACCTTTGACTCTTTTGTGACCTAACTAAAGCAATTTGCATGATTTCAAGCTCATTCTAAGTCATAAAGGATGTGTTTTGATATCAATTTCAAGTATAAAAAAAAGGTTTTTAGACCGTTATCACAACCCCAAAACTTAGAACTTTGCTTGTCCTCAAGCAAACAAAACAAAACTTAGCCTTCCACCTATCATCAGAATGGTTCAACACATTTAATACTTATTTTTTCACAACAAGTAATTACTCAATTCAGCTTTTCAATGGAATCTAATCAAGATGCACACATGCTTCAATTCATCCCAACGCACATAATGTTCACATAATCATATAATCTTCCATAAATGTTATTCTCATGAATAATGAGTCAACTATGCAAAGATGTAATCATGAATTTAAGAGATCCTTACTAGGAAAAGTGTTTCACTCAATCATTCAAGTGTCTTAGGAGGTCACTCCTTCCCTCTACTATCCACATGTCACATAAACAAAATTGCCTTTCATCTATTACAATCAACATTCTCACACATAAATGCCATCACAAGGACTTTTCAAGGCTTATAATGAGGTTGGACTAACAAGAAAAATTAGTTTTTCTAGATCACAAAATCCTTAAGTTAAGAAAGTTATTCAACATTCATAGTTCAAGCACCAACTCACTCTCATCAATTTCACTCATTCCCAACTTTTCCCTTTTTCTTTTGCTTTTGTATTGAGCTTATCTTTCATACTTTTCTTTTCTTATCTTTTCTATTTCTCATGCTTTTTCATTCAACACATTAGCTCAATGTTTTTCTTTGCCTTTCAATTCTCCCAACAACCCCAAACTTGAACCTTTATCAATACCATCCAATTATTTATAACTCAACAAAAGGTAAAGATTTTTCTCAACAGGGTTTTCAAAAGTTTTTCAGGCTAAGGTTAAAAAAGGATAGAACACATGGTTCTTTTTACTTTGGGATGAAAATTTGGCTAAGTAAGGGCTTCAAAAATGGCCTTGATCATATGATATAAACATGTAATTCAATCAATCATAAAGACTCAGGCAAAATCATTCATGCTCTCAAATGAATAGCAATTATATCAATCAAGCACTTTGGAGCTCAAATCCTCACACAATTATGCTCACTCAACAGCTCAAATATCAATCATACATCCTGCTTACCATCATAACCACAATCATAACTCATCATGCATATGTTCACACAACTTATGAACAATTCACCTCTATATAAGCATGTAAAGCAGTCTCAATCATCATCCACATCAAGTATCATCAAGCACACTCATCATGCAATCAACAAGCCAAACCATCATCAGATAAGGTGTTCAAGCAAGTGCAATAAAACCTACACTACTTAACAAAAACAACCCTATTCTAAAAGTTCAAATTACAAAACACAAAGAAAATAAAACCCTGTTCTACTGCAATTGACATCCATCAGTAGATGCCATATCAACCCATGTTGTCGTCAGATTCATCATCATCATCTCCAGCCTCTGCATCCTTGAAATCATCATCCTCCTCATCATCATCCATGACTGGAGCTTTAGTTGCTCCAGCTCCAAAGCCATGTGCCTGATCCTGCGCCCGCTCCTGTGGCCATGCCATAACACTATGAAACTCATCCATAGCCCAACTGTGTGCACGGGGTGTATCATACCCCACGATCATCTCAGTTGTGGCCACCTACCCTCGACGAATAGCCTCAAGTTTGGCCTCTACCATGGACATATACATGTCCCTCATCTAGAAGGGCTCTGCATGATGAGCAGGTGCATCATCCCGGGCTGCTTCTTGGGTTGCTCCTCTCCTGAAGCATCTTTGAGGCACTGGTCCAGCTACCTCATTCCCTCCACAGTACTGCTTGTAATATGCTGCATCTATGTCCTTCCTAGGCCTCTCAAATGGTGGAGTAGAGGTATCTACCCCAGCCTGATGGCACAAATGAGTGATCAAGGAAGGATGACCAAGTGATGCCTTGTTGCTCACAGTAGTGGCACAACTCTGAATCTCATTGGCGATCACCTCACCAATGTTCACATTTAGACCCCTCAGCATGCAATAAATGAACATGATCTTGTGAATTGTAATATTTGAAACATGGTAGCAGAGTTGGACTTTAGCATGGGAGAATGTCATCCAATATTTGGCTAGGGGTGTCAGGTCAGCTCTCTTGATGTTGATTCCTACACCATTCGGGTTCCTTTGAAAATGCCCTCCAGGCACACAAAGTGCACTCTCAATGTCTTCAAAATTCGTGCCCTCCTTCTCCACCGATTCAGAAACCACAGAAACTGCAGTTTCATGAGCCTGCCCATTCTTCATGACCTGCTGATAAGAAATTGGAAAGCAAGCTTGATTCTCTTGTGAGTTTGGTGAGACAACTGGTATCCAACCAGAGACCAACGCCTCCATCTGCATCTATTGCATGACTGTGTGCTATATGTCCTTCCAATGACCACTATACAGATGCTTGTCCTTCTTTACAACACCTTGTTGCTCATGATGCGCCTCATGCTTATGCTACAAACACCTACAATAACAGGCAGCCACAACAACAAAATCAGAGGCAACAACAACAGCAAGAGGCACCTGCCAAATCTTCTACTTCTTATGAGCCTACATTGAATGAGTTGTGGGGGCAGATGGTCGTGCAGTTCACTGAGGAACAGTCTCAAGTTTCAGAGGAATCATCATTCCAGACTGTTCAGCTTCCAGATGATGTCAATGTCATTCACATAGGAGATGGGGAGCAGAGTCATGATCTTACTACTTTGCAATCTACTTTCCCACCCTCCTTTGTCTTCCCTCTTACACCCGAGGATGCAGTTGATCCTTCTGATTTTATTGGTGAGATGAATCATGAATCAACACAGGTTTTCTCTAAACTTGAAATTCCACTTGCTTTGCCTGAGTTGTTTATGCATTCAAATATTCTTGATTATGTTGCAAATTCACATGTTAGTGATGCTTTTGATATGGAAACTTTGAAAACTGAAGATGCTTTAGACTTAAGATTAAATTTTGATCTTTCACAGTTTTCTGAAAATTGTAAATGTAGTTGTGAAGCTGGTTCTTGCTCTATTTGTGTTGAAATCAATTCTATGATACAACTAACTTCCAACTTTATGATGGGTGATCCTAACTGTGAGTCTGATGAAAATGTTGAGGAACAAGCAGATACAAGCAAAACCTTTGAGATAGGTAGACCACTTTCATCTTCCACCACTTTAGCCACATCCAGGGAGGTGGAGGTTAACATATCTAAGATTGATTCTACTGTTGATGATGATGTTATTGATAGGTATGTTGATGATTATATTGTTGATGAGCCTGTTTTTTATTCTTCCTCCTTGCATGTTGAGAACCACTTTTTGCTATCACATTTGAATGTTTGTTCTCCATGCACTGAACATGAATATGAGCCTGTAGTTGATATTGTTTCTACATTTGAATTTGATTCATGTTCTGAGGGTATATCTGAGGTTCAGCCTATTACACTGGGATTGGGTGTTATACCCCTGCATGTTATATCTTTTGAACCACATTGCACTAACCATGTTGCAAGAGGCAACACACACCCACAGAGGAAGATAAGGGTGCAAGCATACGCAAAAGCTTCAACATCAATAGGCACCAGCTGAACCCAGTCATCAACAATCATTGCTTCTTCGATCCAGCTATGGAGGACATCTCCCTGCTGAATCAAATTTGGAGATTGAAGCAATTCCTCCTCAAGACTTCCTTGTTAGATCTAGTGGGGAAAACATCTCCCTGAAAGTCCAAAATTGGCAACTACCACCATGATCAGGGAAGTTTTCTTCTTCCTTTCTCCCCCTTTCCTTACTTTTATTGCCCTTGTCCTTGATCTGTTGATTGTTATGATTGTGATCTTATGCTTGTGACACATTGAGGACATTGTGTAGTTTAAGTGTGGTCTATTGGGGGAGAGTTATATTTTCTTTGTTAAATTTTTTTGTTTTCTTTGTTAAATTTTTTTGTTTTCTTTGTTAAATTTTTTGTTTTCTAGGTAGTTTTTGTTTGTCTTGTGTACATTTTTGCATGTTTCTCTTGATTTCTGAACTTGGTTTAGGTTGTAGGCATGTCTTTCACTTCATTGATACTCTGATTTGTTTGAATCCTTTGTTTTTCTTTGCTTGGGAGGATGATTATATGTTTGAGAGAGTTGATTTGATTGTGACAGAAATTACCCTATGTGAGATTTGAGCCACTTTATGTTCTTTCTTGTGATATGTCTCTTGATCGCTTACACATATGTCTTGGCTTGACTCTTGTTGATTATTCTTGATTGATATGCAAGTTTGGAAGTGATAAAGGATGTTTTGTTCTTGAGCCTCTCTAGCCAGATGAGCATACCCTGTTTTGATCCTTTGATAGCCCCTTTGAGCCTATACTTTCCCCATTTCTTTGTTTTAAAGCTCATACACTAGCCCTAAGTGAAAAACCATGATTACCTTAACCTTAGGGAATTTTGGAGCTTTGGAAGTGTTTTGGGAACAAGTGTGGTCTCCCGGGGGATTCAGATGAATTGGCTAGTTGGTTCCTCTTCTTGCTTTTTGTTTTTGCAAATATGTTTTGTGAATGATGGAGTCAAGAAGAGGATTAAAGTAGATGTTTTGGGTGTTATTTAACTGTGTTTACACTTGTTCCCCATTGCTCCTCTATTTCTTTTGGTTTTTAGCTTCTGATAACGGTTGAAAAACCGTTATTTTCATGTGTTATTTTAGACCAAATTACTCTCTTTACTGCTTAGAATGAGCTTGAAATCAAACAAAACTCAATAAATGAGTCAGTCGAGAGTCAAAAGTTGTTTTTAGTGATATTATGCTGGTTTTGCATTGTTTTGTAGCAATTTTGATGGAAGTGAAGAATGGAGGTGAAGAGGAAGGCCTTAGACTCAAGATAGAGGAAGAAAATCAAGAAAAGAAGAGTATAGAAACCGCCCAGCGGCAGAATTGCACCGCTGGGCGGCCAAATGCGAGGAGTTGGCACCAAGGAAGCGACGCCTGGCGGTTTTGCGATAAGAGGCAAACCGCCGGGCAGTGGACCCCTAATGCCGGGCGGTTTTGCGGCAAAGAGGCAAACCGCCGGGCGACATAAGTGTGACGTCGAGCGGTTGCCTGTTGGGCTCGGGCCTGTTTTCTGTTGCGCTCTTCAACTATAAATAGCCCTAGTTCGATTTTATTCTCATTCTTTTGATAGAAGAGGCCGACCAGACCTACTTTTCACTCTCTGGAGAGGATCTATTGGATGCTTAGGCTACTTTTCATCTTTTCTAGGGTTTGCTTTCCATATCTTCCATTATTTTCATCTTGGTTCACGATGACAATGGTGAACTAAACCCTTTTGTTGTTAGGGGAACAATGTAATCTTTTGATACTCTCTTTTATTGAAACTCTTGTTTGAATTATATGATTTTCATATGCGTTTATTATCAATTGTTGGATTCTCATACTGTGCTTAAAGCTTTTATCGTTTAACTCATTCGGTAACTGATATTTGCCTTTATTGATACGAAGACTACAATAATGTCACGAAATGGTGAGAATTTCCTTGGTTAAGCAATATCACCTAGGGATAGGGGGGTAGGACGACCAATTGTATTTGCTTCTGTTTGTAATGAGTTGCTAGTTGCTAGGGGAGGCTAAAGATAGCAAGCCGGTAATTAGTAATAGGCCCTTTTCGCCGAGGGATCGGGTTAAGGGGAGGCCAAGAAAGTTTGGATGCAATTAGATAATAAGGCAATTTAAACAAGAGGAGTAAATAAGAGAGAGCGGATTAGATGAAATTGTAAACCCCCAACAACTCCATTTATTCATACTCTTTTCTCGTCAATTGAATCACTCATTTCATGTTTATTTTCTGTCATTGCATTCGCCACAACAATTAATTTTTATTTCACAAGTCTTACGATTTTAATTCATACGAACGATAAGGCCTTTCGAGTCTCATGGGAAGAACAATAATGGGTTTTACCATTTTTATTACTTGATACGATATGGTACACTTGCCGTTCCGCTAACAGCTTCTCATCCATATTATATTCTCCCTTGTCCTTGGCCCCATTACATCCATAACAGACCTTTTGATTTGAACATGAATATGTTTTGAGTGTTGATATTAGAGGTTTGCCAAGTTTGTTTGTGTTTGCTTTCTTGAGTGCATTGAGTTAAAATTGTTTACCCTAGACACTTGAGAAAAACACTGATAGTGCATCTGTGAGGTTTTGTTGCTTTTGATTCACCTCTTGAACTGATTGGTCATTTTTCCATGTCTTGAATTGCTTGGATGACTTCATGAGTATCTGCTTTCTTTGATTTTGTGTTGCAAATTGTCTACTTCTTTTCTTTGTCCAGATTTCTTGAAAATCGTGTAATTCTGTTTCTGTCCTTTTAGTCTTTGTTTTCGGTGTACTGAGTCTGTGTCACTTCCGTGATGTCCTCTAAACTATTCCTTGATTTGCGTCTTGATTTTTCCTAGGAATGCAAAAGACTAAGTGTGGTCTATTTTGATGAGTCAATATTTTCTTGACTTCACTTAGTTTATTGTGCTAGAATGAATCAGGGAATTGTGATTAAATGTCTGGTATTTTCCCATTTTTGTAATTGTGCTTTATTTGACCAGAAATTCTTATTTTAATTCATTTGAATTATCTGAGTTAATTATTTGCATTATTATTTTTCGGAAAATTGTTGGATAATATTTTGGGACTCAAAGAGAATTTCCACATCAATTTTGTTCTAAGCTTAAAGGTGAAAGGAGGTGTGAATTTCATTTTTTGGGGTAGCACATGGAGATGGACTAGAGAGTGACAGAGCATTCATTCTATTTCCAATTGAAGAGAGCACAGTGCTTTTATTTATTTTTAGCTGCTTAGCACGCTGACTCATGCAAGGAAAGTGTACATACGGGATTCACATTTTTAATGGATGCTGTTACGGCCCAGCAACAACACATGTCACGGCTTGGTAGAAAGCACACATGCTTTAATTAAATTTGGAGACAAGGGCTGCATTAAGATGGGACGTCCACGTTAATGAGTGGCAGCGAGCACTTCATGCCTGCCCTCCACATCCAACAGCTTGGGAATTGGATTGAATTGTGCTTTGTCAATTGGAAAGAGCTGGAAGGAAATAGTGCTCACGGCCCAAATCCAACAGCAACATTGGAGACCAGCCCACATTCCAGCAACATGTCACAACTTAGGCAGCACACTGCAAGTTCATCTGCAGCACTCACGGGTTTCAACAAACACATCCGACTTTGAAGAGCACCACGATCCAGCTTTTTTGCAGCAGCCCAGCTGCACCACGCACACATACCTCTTCACACATCCAGTCTCCAACACGTAAACGCAACAGCAGTACAGGTCACGGCCCATGGCATTCAGCTGCCCTTCACGGGCTGGATCAAATTAAAAATAAAAAGCAGGCAGGTGCAAACAACACCAACTCTTCACGCGTCCAACAAGCGGTGCAGTCCAGCAATTTTATGCAGTAGCTTCGTCCAACTTGGGTTGCACGGTCCAACAAACACCACGTCCAAAAGCAACTGTTGGTAGCAATGAGGTTGATTCATCTTGATGCTTGGGAGGTGCGTCCAACAAGCTTTTTAAGGCAGGCACGCGGGACTCAATTCTGCATCCAACAATCATCCATGTGAGAGGGTGTGCACGATTGGAAAAAGTCCACCAGCACCCTTCACAGAGAGCAGCCCATGGTCCAACACTGGAATAAGGGAAATGAAAATCTTCATTTAAGCTTCAGCCGACACTTCACCGAAGGAGCTCCCTCTCGGAGATTCAAGTTGGCTGGAACGTTCCCTTTTGTTTTCTTTGAAGCCATGTTCTTGTTCTTTGATTTTGGATGAATAAAAAAGAAGCAGCACAACACAAGGTCCAATTTCCATTTTCTTTTCTTGGAGAATGTTGTCGACACACTCCCTTTTGGTTTTCTTTAGCCTTTGAATGTTTTCTAGGTGAAGCTTGCAAGGATATTCACAGGTTTCAAAGGTTGAATGAAGAAAACATTTCCTTTTTCTTTTCATTTTGTGCAATGCTTGCTGTAGAGTTTTCTTTGGTCTTGAATGTGCATTCATGCTTAGCATTTACAATGTTTCTCGCTTGTTTGATTGTATGAAATGGTGGGGTCCGATGATTAGATTCCTTGAGCTTTCGTTTCTCTGATATTGGAAATAGGTGGTAGATGTACGGCTGCAGATCACATGGTGAAGCTCATTTCAATTTCTTTAAAAAAAAAAGAAGGCTTTCGGTCAAGAAACGCTCAAAGATTAGTTCTCGTTTCTTTTCTTTATTTTATGAAATCAAAAGTAGATTAGGTATAAGTAGATGACGCTTGTGATGATGGAACGTTTGGTAGATGTAGGGTACCAAGGCTTTTCTTTTATTTATTTGAGAATGAAGTGGTGATGAATGTTGGAAGGGCTACGACCTTCACGTGCTGGTAAATTTAATTGAGTGTTGGATGTTAATCGTTTTAATTATGTCTGGATATTTGTCTCTTGTAGTGTTAGGTTTAGCATCGTCTTTTACTCTAATGTTGTCTAGTATGTTTGGTAGTGATAATTTAACTGTGATGTTAGCTTAAATTAATTGAGTTGGTCATTAGCTATATTATAATGTTTCCTTGAGATTTCTGGACTGTAATTTTGTTTGCCACTCTAACTTGGTTAATGTGGAATATGTATCTGCACTTGCAATTGGGTATACACTTAGTTGCCCAGTTGGTGTTGAGTCTTCTCTTAGTTGATGAAACTGCATGGTGTAAATTGGATTTGATGTTAACATTGCGTTCGCTTAGTTCGCTTTTATGAAAACATGATTAGCCTTCGTTTAGTTGGTTAACTGTGTTGGATTAGAGGTTAGAGTCATTGCTTTATTTTGTTGATCTGTGATAGGAAGCATTGTAATTAAGTTAATGACCAACTGTTTCCATTCTGTCTTTGAAACCGTTTTTAGATCTGTGTTTAATTATCAGTTTGCGTCAGTATTTTGATTTATCCGCATTCACAAACTTTTCACAACCCCCCCACTTCGTGTTTGACCTAATTCTAGAACCACGGTTTGGTCCTTGAGAGACGACCTAGGAGTCACTTCCTAGTCTATACTGCATTCTTTATGCACATTAAATTTGCATGGGGTGCGACAACCCATCAGCCTCCAACACTGAGCCCTTTTAAAACCCAAAAATTGCATATGCGACACCATCGCTCAACGCTGGGCTACCGCTGAGCGGTAGGCTCGGTTTTAAAGCTGTAGGAGTAATCTCGGAAGATTTGAATTGGCAACAAAAGAAGAAGTTTTTGAATTGGTTGTCGAGTTGTGTATGTGTTTGACTAAGCTGCTTATTATGATTGACGAGTTGTGTGTGTTTGGTTGTGTTGTTTGTTATGGTTGTCAAGTTGTGTGTATGTTTGGCCGCTGTTAGTGATGGTTGTCGAGCTATATGTGTTGTTGGCTATGTAGTTCTATTTCATTGTCGAGTTGTGTGGTTGGTTGCTGAGTTATGTTTGAACTTGGTTCAGTTGTCAGTTGTTTAGTTGTGTTTAAACTCAATTGAGTTATTGGTTGTTGGTTGAACTATTTGATGTGGTGTGACTCATTGCTCCGGTTGATGTTGGGATATGAGTTTCTTTATCGTCATGTCAGTTTGGTTGATGCTGGAAGATGTGATTGTGTCATGGCTCGATAGCCCGATTGTCGTTGGGAGACGCGTTTGGTTGTCTTCTTTCCGTAACTTGTAAATTTGGGTTCTTATTCTTTCGCTTGTGTAAGGCATGGAAAAGGGTCATTTTCACCTGTGTGAGGTAGTGGAAAAGGAGATGTTCGAGTGTTGTACCTTCTTGTTTGTGTGAGGCACTGTGGAAGGGAAAAATGTTTTGATCGTAGGTTTCTAACTTGTTCAGTATAGTGCTTGGTGTGCGATGCATCAAAGTTTTTACTTGTAAGTCTTTGAGGAGTAGGGGAGATAGGTCCTTCCTGATATGGCTCAATAACACGAACCGTCCTATTTTGGTTAGCAAGTTGTGTGACGGTAGGTTACAGGAGAATGAAATATTGTTGGTATTACTTAATGGCAATGTGTTTTTGTGTGATCTGAATATGGTTGACTTCTTGGATTGGAATGGATGTTAGTCTGGTTATTGTTTATTATCTTGTATTATTTTCTGGTTAATTCACCCTTGTTTGTTTGTATTTATACGATGATCATGTTACTCGTGTTGCTATACAGGAGCAAATGATTTTATAAATGATGTTATTGATGTCTAGAGGGAGGAGACACGTGGGGAAATTTTAGAGGAGTTTTTGAAATGTATTTGAGATAATGATTTATTTTAAATTGTAACTTTCAAACAATATTTTAAGTTTTAGGATTGTAATAATGTTTGGTTTTGCATGGTTTTAATTTCGTTCATGATAATTAAATTAAGTTTTTTAGTTCACTTGTTTAGTAATGGTATCAGAGGTTATATTTCTTTGAGTTAATGGACATTTTATAAATTACATGTGACATCCTGAAAGGGGTGTTACAAAATTACTCTTACTAAAGCCATAAAAAGGTGGATTAAGGATAAAACATGGTTCTCGATTCCCAATGCCACAACAATCGTGACATAAAAATGCCCTTTGATTTCTAAAATTAACAAATAAATATTCAGTTCATTATTATTAAACATGTCATTGTAAGTCAGAACCTGTGAGCTAACATGGCTCACCATAGGCTCAAGTCAGGTTATAGGTTAAAATAATTTTAGCTCACTTAACCCACATGTCAATGATAAAAACTCAATATGAGTTAATTTTGAGATGAATTTAACCTTTATGTTTCTTTGATTTTGTTAAGTTTATGTGAAATCCTCCTTAATTTAGTTTGTTTGCAATTTTTAGTACCAATAGAGAGTCAAAGTGGAAAAATAAAGAAAGTGGATTAATTTAAGAAATTATGGATGAAATAGTGATTGGAACGACTAAGTGACAAAGTTGAGGCTGAACCACAAAAGCAAATCCTTTGGAAGAGGAAACCTCAAATACTAAACATGAGGCTAAGCCATGAAGGCCTTTTCTCAAAAGAAGTCATCTTAAGAGTTGAAGCACCAGAGCATGAGGCTAGGCCATAAAAGCAAACCTAACTAGTATGGAAATATTTGCAACTGAAGCCACAAGTGCACTATTGAGCACTACCGTGGACATTCTATAAAAACAGTTGTACTCCTATTTTGGAAGAGCTTTTGAAGTCTCTTTATAGATACTTTTGTGAGATTTTTAGACACTTTTGAGAGACTTTATTAGAGAGAATGACTATCAAAATGATTGCAAAGTTTGCATCTATTATGAGGAGTTAAGCCTCTCTTGTGTTGAAGCAAAGATGTAACCTTTTGGAACTCTTTTGTATTGGTACTTTTTATTTATTAAAGTATGCCTTTATTAAATTTTGTTAATTAGTTTATGCTTGTTGTTGGATGAACTGATCACTCATATTATTTCACTAGCTTGGGATTGAGTGAGATATGGTTTAAGCATTTGGTTTTAACTAATTCTTCTCCCGCTTTTAGATGCTATGAATAAATATAAGGCTCTAGTTGGTTATAGAGTCGCAATCTTAATGAAAGTAATTCGTTCAAGTAGTCACTAAGAAATCATACTAAAGTTTGATGATCTTATGCTTTAGGTGCCATGAATGAACCTAGAGTTACATTTAAAGAGAACTCTCAAGACATGAATATTTGCATCTTTGTAAATAATGATTGAATCAATATAAGAGACGAACAAAGTGGTGAAATCTAGCTTCAAGACGTCTTTATCATATCAAAGTTAATCTTTTACTTAAAAATGTTTTAGTACATCTTTATTTCCTTAAATTAGTAGTTTTTATCATTAAATTGTTTTCATACTTTTCATACAACTCAAACACTGTTTTATTCAAATCAAACAAGTTCAAATATTGTGTGTTTTACCAAATTCCTATGGATACGACACTTGTTGTACTACAAACTACCTAATATACTTGCTAGAAAAATTTATTACATTAGAACATCAACAATTATGCGGGTTCGAGGTTATAGTGCCCATAACACATCTTATTTTAAAAAACCATAACTTTTAATCAAATGTAACTTCCTTGAAATTAATTCCCCCTTTTTCTAAAATCAATAAAAAATCTTAACTTTGATAATTCCCTTTTACTTCTTTGTGTCCGCAGTACACACATAGAGTTTCATCTTCACCCTACTACACATAGAGCTTCGTCTTTGTCATTATTGTTTGTCGTTGATGCTTTTGTGGTTCTTGCTTGTCGATGCTACTCTGATTAACATTCATCGGTTCTCTGTTGCGTCACTGCCCCTTTAAGTCGATGCTCCTCCATGTTAGTGCTCGTTTACGTGTCAGTGCTCCTCTGTGTCACTCCTCCTTTGCATTGGTTCTCCTACACATCAGTGCTTGAACTCTTGTTTTTAGTTTAGTTTTGTGAATAAGTGAATCGAATTTATACTTTGTGATTTCATCACTAAATTCTCTGGATTTTGTAAGTTACGGGTATGTTTTGGAATAGGAGCAAAAGTATCAAGGAGTTGAAACCTAGGAGGGACAGCAAAAGCACCAGAAAAGAAGGATGAAGAAGGCGTAGGGCGCCTGGTTGCCCTTTTCTGGGGCCCTGAGCGCTAGCCATTCAAGTCGCACCACACCCGCTTGCCCTCCAAGGGGCACTGAGCGCCAGCAGAATGAAGCGTAGCTCACCTGCTTGCGCCTACTTAGGGCGCTTAGCGTTGGCGTATTGGGCTTATGGGCCAATTATTGATCTATTCAAGGACTTGCTCACCCTAGGTTCACATCTTTTAATGGTTTAAGCACAGAAACACAATTTTCGCCCCTTTGGAGGCAGATTGGGGATGCGGGAGCTCTCCTCTTCTCTTTCTAGGGGTTTTTTTATCTTATTCATCCATTGTACACCTAGTTTCTCCATGATGATGGAGAACTAAACTCATTTGTTGTTGGGGAAGATGTAACCTATTAACTTTCATATATTTGTAGACACTATATTATGAATGAAAAATAAAATAGTATTAAATAGATAAAATCTCTCGCGTAAATTTTCTTATTAAGAATAATCAAATCCTTAGTAAACAAATTTTACCTAAGATTCAAATTTTTTTGTTGCTTGCGGTTCATTATTATGAAGCGTTTGGGAAGATATTATCATCAATTTCTTTCATAATGAATGAGTTGAGTTGTATCGCAGTTGATGATGGTTTATTTTTGTTGAACGCCTTCTTAGTATCTCTTTTCTCTTTACACTTAGGCCTCTAATTGCATGGTTAGGATTTTCATTTAAGAAGCTTATGTGTGGTTTGGGTTTTTGGCTTGTATTTGATTTTTAACGTTAACCTACAAAAAGAAACAATGTTTGTATATTTGTCTTCTCTAATCACAAAAGTGAATAATATCTTGCGCATCCATAAATGAAAATCTACAATGTATGTGTATGGATTAACGTTCTCATTAGGAGTCTCAGTTTTGTCATAGATTACAAAGTGATATATTCTCAAATTGTTCATACTAGAATATTAGATCATTCTTCTGTATCTCATAATAAGTGCCTCTGGTATGGGCAGTGTATTTTTTTTATACTATTTTGAGATGTGTATACATGAAAAAATAAATAGATCATAGATGGACATAGTAATGTTACACACTTATCTTAAATAGAAAAATTTAATTGATATGATTGTTCAAGTCAAGTCAAGACAATAAATTTTAAACAAAAAAAATGTTGGCAATAGACTACACACAATATTCTAGGTTGTTAAAGTGAATGAATTCAATTCACTTAGGTTGGTTCATTACACGTTAGGCAAAAAATAAGTGAGTCCAATCCGATTCACAGTGAGCCAGAAATTATACAATCTGGTTTAACTTACCGCATATTGATGGATTAAGTGGGTTGACTTACTAAACTCGTGTTATGCGATCTATCCAAACACCTTCCTGAACTATTTGAGTTTTGCATGCCCTTCTCTATGTTATCCAAGCTTTCCTTGCCCATCTCTAACATTCTCAGTTGTTTAGTTGTCCTAGCTACGTTATTCAATTGTCTTGCCGAGTTCACCGAACTACTCAGCTGCCTTGCCAAGATCTCCAACTACCATAGTTGACTTCACTACTTAACTATTTTACCGAGTTCACCACACTATCGACATCCAACCAAAGACTACGATCAAAATTAAAACTACTAGGAAACGAAAATAAACTTACCTGCAAAATGACATAATTATACTTCTTTCAATTCATGTTGTGAGACCCATACATTTTAAAATAATATTAAAATGGACACATCAGTTGTGTCAAATGAGTGTATGGACACGTCAACGTGTCAACATACTTCAACTCAGGTAAATATGTTACTAGAACTAGAAATCAAAACCATTAGGAGTGAAATTGCAATATCTATGAATCATGTTCAAGAGAGAACATGTGAGACTAATAACCATTAACAATGATATTTTAAAGCAAAAATATTTTCAAAACTTAAAATACTATAATAACATTCCAATAGCTCAGATAAAGGATCTAAATTCCTCCCATAATTATCATTTCTTGAAAATTTGGTTCCTAAAAGAAAACTCTAACATGGATCCTTTGCAAACATAAAATTAAGATGTGCTTCAACAGACATGTATGTACATCCCATATAGTAGAGTAGCAAATGATAAACAATAAAAAGTCATTGTAGCGACATTAACCACATTTATCTCCTAATACCAAAGATCATCACAAAGGAAGATGACAAAATAAGTTAATAAACGAACCTTAGATGGATAACGATTATAGCGGAGGATGATTGGAGGAGCAACAATATGGAGGAGCAACCATACAGAGGAGCAAAGACACGAACGAGAATTAACGTGAAGACGAGCACTGATGTGGAGGATCACCAATGCAAAGGAGCAGTGACACGGAGGAGCATTGACGAGCAAACGAGCACTAACATGGAGGAGCATTGCACACGTGAAGAATGCATCTCGTCAGCGCTTGGGCGGCACAGAGAGTGAAGCTTGAGCGCCACTCTGTCAGTAGCTCCCATCTTTGCTCCTTTGCTGGCTTTTATTGATTGTACTTCTTGGATGGCTTCAATCAAATCCTCCAAGGTTTATTAGATCCTACAAAACAAAGTAGAACATATTAAAAGATAATCCTTCTAAGACTTAGAGAAAGAAACTCAAGAAAGCTTTAGAAAATCCTTCTTTAACTCCCCTTTCTTAGTCTTAGCTTGAGTTGCTACTTCTTTGAATGGAATGCCCTAAATGGGTTTCCATCATTGTTAGTGTCACTCTCTAAATTACTTAGAACTCTATCCTTCGGCGTAAAAAACCTATCCTTAATTATTAGACCACAATCCCTTGCATCCCTAATAATTAATTCTACATTATGAACAGAAGCTTAAGATAACCAAACATCCTATCCCTATCTCTAAGCAATATTTCTTTTCGGTGAAATTCTGTAGATCATGGTTTCTAGGTATTTCCTAATAACAAAGAAAGCCAAATATCATGCTATGAGTGATCAAAAGATAACAAGCATAGAGCAAAGGAGAAAATCACTAACAATTAATGAACGAAGCATAAATTAATTCAAAACAAATACAAATACATGAAAGTTAATAGGTTTTCTCCAACAACAAATGAGTTTAGTTCTCCATCATCATGGAGAAACTAGATGTACAATGGAAGAATAAGACAAAAACCCAAACCACACATAAGCTTCTTAAATGAAAATCCTAACCATGCAATTAGAGGCCTAGGTGTAAAGAGAAAAGAGATACTAAGAAGGCGTTCAACAGAAATAAACCATCTTGAACTGCGATACAACTCAACTCATTCATTATGCAAGAAATTGATGATAATATCTTTCCAAACGCTTCATAATAATGAACCACAAGAAAAAAAATTGAATCTTAGGTAAAATTTGTTTACTAAGGATTTGATTCTTCTTAATAGAAAAATTTACGCGAGAGATTTTATCTATTTAATACTATTTTATTTTCCATTCATAATATAGTGTCTATTAGATAACGAAAGACTACATATTCAATAATAATAATAATAATAAAAGAATATAACATAAATTAAATTACACAAAATCTTATATTTAATAAAAACAATAATAATTATAAATATAAAGTATCGGTATGCAAAAATTATATATTTTTTGTAATAAAAAATTTATAAAAACCCTAGCTTCGTCAAAGCCCACGCAATTCTATATATTTAGTAATAATAAAAAATAAGAAAAAACTATATATATTTTAGGGTTAAATATGTTTTTAGTCTCTATATTTTGGGGCGATTTTGGGTTTAGTTCATCTTTCAAACTATGGTACAATTTAGTTCTTCAACTTTAGAAAACTCTGGTTTTAGTCATTTTTACCAAATTTTTTTAACTTTATTTACTGTTTCAAGCACGTTTCATTATAGCATTTGGATTGTTTACACTGTTTTGCTTCAATGTTAAGAAACGCGTTTGAAACAACAAATAAAATTAAAAAAATTTGGTAAAAATGATTAAAACTAGAGTTTTCTAAAGTTGAAAGCCTAAATTGTACCATAGTTTGAAAGAGGAACTAAACCCAAAATCGCCCCAAAATATAGGGACTAAAAACATATTTAACCCTATATTTTATAATAACACATAGTACTATATATTTTTTATAATAACACAGTATATATTGTTAATAAAGTCCAGAAACAGTATATACTTAATAATAAATAAAAAATTATATAGTGCAGTAAAATTGATAGATCACTATATATTTTAATAGTAAAAGTAATACTATGGTGTTAGACTAGTCAACACAATACTATTTATTTTGTACTAAGTTTTTTAATAAATTGGTTCGACTTAAAAAGTCTTAATTGTAATAATAAAACGTTAAACTTCAACTAGTCGAGTTCATGTTTGTCATATTTTGTTTGGAGAATTCATATAATCCAACCTATTTCATCATCTCATTTTAGATTGTTTCTATTGCATTTTATTAATATGCAAATATTTTAACTAAAGTTATATATATATATATATATATATATATATATATATATATATATATATATATATATATATATATATATATATATATATATATATATGTATGTGTGTGTGTGTGTGTTTTTTTTTATTATTAAAGGTGTAACGGCATAAAAAAATTTACAGAATAGAAGAGGGAGAGAGAAACCATGATATACTCTTATACTTGTATTTTCATTACTCAAGCACGTTTTCATATGTAGATAGTGTAACCCAATGATTGAAAGAAACTCTTTTATTTCATTATTAAATTATCAAATTATTTTGATGAACGGCTCATATTCAGGTTGATGGTTCTTTTATTACCACATTTCTTCATCATATTAATCTAATGAACTACACACACATACATAGATATCAATATATATATATATATATATATATATATATATATATATATATTTGAAGTGATGTTACACTGGTCAAAAGTTATAAAGACAAGAAGATAGCAAACCAAACCCATTAAATTTGTTATCAAAATTTATCATTTTTACAATAGGGTCAAAACAATAAAGTATAGAGATGTATAAATATAAGACCAAAATAATAATTAGTAATTTTATTTCTCAAAATGTAAATCAATACTTCATTTAAGAATACAAAAATTAATTTGTTTTATTACTTCTTTTCAACACAGTCATGATTTGTTTAGCCAAATTATTCAGTCAAAAAGAAGTACCCAGATAAATATAGAAAATAATTGCGGTTGTTTACACAAAAGAGAAACCCTTGTTTCATGTATATCATATTATGAAATTAGAAAAACCAAACAATTTTGGTAATGTTTTAAGATTTTGATATTGTTTACTTATATATTTTGTTTTACTTGACCAGACCAGATCAGACCCACAATTACACGTATGGACCAATAGAATCTGGCGGCTTCACAAATATTACTCTTCTATACCCTTTTAAGTCTTTAACCTAAGCCACATGCCCAGTTTCCTACAAAAACGTTGTCCCCTTCCCCACCCTCTTCTTACATCCTCCACTTTACATTACTCTCTGCACTGTTCTTTCCTACCGATTTCTCGCTCTTATGCACAAAATGCTGCATAAAGTTTTCTTCATTTAATCCAGCTAGTGAAACACTAGTTTTTCTTGGTGTTTTCTTTACCATTTTGAGGTCTATCAATGGAAGAGAGCATTGACCCTGCAACCTCAAGCCTTCTGTGTCTGGAAAACAATGACATGTGCTTTGATGATTTTGAATGTAATGTTGCAGATGAGTCTCCTTCCTGGGACCACAAAAATCCTAACTTTAACAATCAATGTCTGATTGAGGACAATCTTGGATCGGAACATGTATTGGATTCTCCTGTACTGAGTGATGAAATAGTTTTGGGTTTGATTGGGAAGGAGAGGGAACTTTTGCCCCGGGATGATTACCTCGAGAGGCTGCTCGGTGGGGACTTGGACTTGAGTGTTAGGAGGAGGCAGGCTCTTGATTGGATTTGGAAGGTTGGTTCATTGATTTACTCCAAATGGGGGTTCTTGATTCCTGATTGTTTGATTGATGGAGAATAATTGCTTTAAACCTAGCAGCTTTTTTTTTTTTTCTTTCGTTTTTTTTTATTCAATGAAAGATAAAACTGAATCCCATGTAAGATCTTTTTTTG
This sequence comes from Vigna mungo, assembly GCA_036885675.1. Taxonomy (NCBI): domain Eukaryota; kingdom Viridiplantae; phylum Streptophyta; class Magnoliopsida; order Fabales; family Fabaceae; genus Vigna; species Vigna mungo. The sequence continues at coordinate 35,496,374 of CP144700.1, forward strand.
ATTAACTTGGATCGTTTACCTTGGTGGTTCAAGTATATTTAATTGGGTTTTAGCATCTAAAGATTAAATTTTGCAATCTATATAAATTTATTTGCAATTTATAGCCATCTTATTGGATTTCAATCTGCTCTTGTATTGGAATTTTCTTTATTTCACAAGTTCGATGACATTCGAAGTGGGTATTAGTAGCTGTACCACTTAGTTCCTTATATTTGCATCTCTGTTCTTCTCATTCTATTGAGATTTTGATCATGTTCGACTCATTGCAAGTTCAAGCTGTGTGATCTGGTTTTAGATTTATAACTCTGTTTACCCTATAGCTAATTTTTATGTGTGAATCATTCAGATTGATAACTCTTACTAAAGTGTACTTTGTCCAATGTGAACAGGCTCATGCACACTATGATTTTGGACCCTCTAGCTTATGTCTATCTGTGAATTACTTGGATCGGTTTCTATCGGTGTATGAATTACCAGTAAGATCAAATACTAAAGTCATACTAGTGTTATTTTGAGTTTCTGTTTTCTGATCTCTTTTGGACGTCTAAATTCACTTTGCTGGTCAGGGAGGCAACAGTTGGAGTGCACAATTGTTAGCTGTGGCATGTCTGTCAATTGCTGCCAAAATCGATGAGATTAAAGTGCCTTCTTGTATAGATATACAGGTACGAAGAATTTTACAAAAAGATTGTAAAACATACTTTTTTTATGTACATTTTTCTCTGATTTTATCAGTTTTTTTTTTCTGTGATTGGTAGGTTGGAGAACCTAAGTTTTTATTTGAAGCTAAAACCATTCAAAGAATGGAACTACTGGTATTGAGCACATTGAAATGGAAAATGCAAGCTTTAACTCCGTTTTCCTTCGTAGATTACTTCATCAAGAAGATCACCTGTGACCAACTTCTAGAAAAGTCATCCATTCTGAGATCAGTTGGGCTCATTTTTGACATAATTAGATGTATATATTCTCTTCACTCAGTTTTTATTGCATGCACTTGAGGAACAATGTGGTGATTGTTGGGAAAAATCTATATAGGTATCAATTTCTTGGAATTCAAGCCTTCTGAAATTGCCGCAGCAGTGGCAATTTCTGTGTCAAGGAAATTGCAAGCAGAAGAGATTGATGAAGCCTTAACATGTTTTGTCACTGTAGGAAAGGTAATAATATGATCATTTTGGTGTTTGATGGTCATCATCTCTTACAAATTATTTATGCTGAGTTATGAGGATTTCATTTTGCAGGAAAGAATTTTGAAGTGTGTTGAATTGATTAGAGATTTGCCCTTGATCCAAGCTTCTACTAATTTGGGCAACAACTTAGCACCATTGGTACCTCAAAGCCCTATTGGTGTACTGGATGCTGCATGCTTGATCGCTATAAGTGATGAGTTAACATTTGGATTATCTACAGATTATTCGCCTGATACTCCAAATTCTAAGAGGATGAAAACTTCTGACCCTCTTGATGGGACTTTCAAGTCATGAAATTTCAATTTATTATCCCTTTCACCAAAGTTGATTTGGTTTGGTTGAATAAGAGTTTAGTGTGGTCTTGTAGGCAGTTGGTAACACACTCAATGAGAGTGCGTCTTGGATGAATAAGACAGATTTAAGCAGTTTCATGCTTAAAGCATGAAAAGTAGGCCATGCTAGCAGGTTATAATCAAGTTATAAAAACACTTGCTATTGCTTTGGATCACAGAAAATTTTGATGATACATTGTGTTGTTAGGCAAAATTTGTCTAGTGACAAGAATTTAGTATTTGGACAGACTAGTTTTTTTCTTTAAATGTCCAAACTTTTCATTGTTTCTGGAATAGAATGAAATACAGATTGGATTTTTTTTATCCACAAGTTCTGGGGTAAAAGCCCGAGTTTCTTATTATCCTGTTTTTTTTTTTTTTTCTTTTAAGTTGTTGGATGTGAATATTATGTCGTAAAATCAATGAATTGATTAAGGGAAATTGAATATTATATTAAACATTTTTAATCAATGCTTTACTCTTAATGAGGAAAAATGGGTGAGAAAATAGTATCAAGCTTCAGCATTTCAATGCAATTTTAATTAAAAAAAGTATTTTATTAATTCTTTAAGTAGTTCATGGTTAGTTGATTTGAGCATGTTTACATCAGGTTGAGGTAGTATGGGAAATGTGGTCATGGTCAGTATTTGCGACCAAGATTTAGTTACTAATGAAGCGGATATTTGTCTTTGTTGGAATATCGGGATTGGAGACAGATGACTATCAAACAATAGATCCACTAGCTTTTATTTTATTTACCGACCAGTCAAAAACAAAGTATTAACTTCGGACAACAATGGTAGATTTTATTTTAGAAGTGTTTGAAAAGATATAATTTTTACAAGTTTTTTTTTAATTTAAAAAATAATAATTATCTGGGTTTAAGACAAGCTAAAAATTGAGTTAGAGATATTTCATTATATATTAGACAGTTTGTTGGGGTGTTGAGTATTTACTTAAAAAAAAGTTTAAATTTAGACTTTTTTTAATAATTTAATAAAAAATTATCACATTTTATGTTTAGAAAATGCTAAAGACCAACATGTTTATATAATAACTCGATATACTTATATATAATACATTACTTAAATATAATATATGATTAATAATATTAATAATAAACTTTATATTAAGAAAATAATGTAATTTTAAGTTTATAAGGATTGGACATTGTGATTTATGAGTGAGTGGTATATTGTTATTAAGTCATATTCATTGTTGTTTATAACTGATAAAAATGTATTACTTTACTCAATAAAAAAAAAGTTATAGTTATATAGCTTTATTTAAGAGAAGAAGAAAAATTACTAAAATAAAAAATAAAGTGAACAAAAAATCAAAATATTAGTTGAACAAATAGGCACAACTTTATTTATGATTTATGTATAAATTATTCTTAATATAATGTTAAAATAGTTATAATAAAAACAATAAAATCATTATATGTAATAATTTGTAGCTTAATAAAAATAATTGTTACATAATTTACTATTTTAATGAAATATTTTAAATTCTATATTTTATAATTATGAAACTCAAATTTACATTGTTGTAAAAAAATCATCAGCACCTTTTGATGATAAAAAACCAGGTGTGGTAAAATATTACATTAAAATTGAGCTCATACTTAAAAGAGAAACAATTAAGAATTTAAATGAAAAATTTAGAATATGAAAAAAAAAATAACATAAAAAGAAAAAAATTACAAATGCTAAATCTTAAGATTTTGAACTGAAGCTGTTGTCATTATTTCTTAACGTTTTCTCAATTTGATTGATGTTGAATCTTTTCCATCCATCTCCTTAAAAGATCCCAACATAAAACTATCATGATGATTTTTATTTGAGTTTAATCTTTCAATGATGGTTCTAACCATCATATAATATCTTTCATATGTTGGAGAACTCTCACCCTCACAATTCTTTTTCTTTTTTCTTTTCATGAACATATTACTCTCCTTACATTTTCTCTTGCACCACTACAATGTCTTCTCCCATTCTTCTTATTATGTCGCATATATATCACCTTTTATTCATGTATCATCCTTCGAGCTCCTAAAAATTAGGAAAAACTGAAAAAAAAAGTCTAATTAATTGTTAAATCTTTTTATAGTTTTTCGCACAGTATCTTTTGAATATATGTAGTTAGATAATAGGTTTATATAAGTCAAATGGTCTGTCAAATATTTTTACAAACTAAGTTTTAAAGAGTTCACATTCCTTTACTTAGTTTAACATGTATAATAGGTAATATGATAAATTAAAGAGAAGGGTAACTCGATAGTGCATATTGTTGGGTATATCGAAGGAGAGATTCACCTCGGAGACACAATACAAAATGAGATCTGAGCTCAACCATATAAGGAATTAATACTACTCTCTACCAAAAACCTTAAGACAATGAGTTAATGAGTCTTTTATTTTTATATAGTGCTCTACTTTCTCCTTTCTATCCAATGTGGGATGGATTTCCAAAACAATCTCCCCCTCAAGGGTGAGTCCTTTCCATATAGGTACACTCCCCCTCCAATGGAGGCGTTCATCTTAACGGGACTCACCAAGACAAACAATCAGCTCTGATACCACTGGGGAGACACAAACACCAATGAGATATGAGCCCAACCATGACACCACTCTCTATCAAAAACCTTGAGGTAATGGGTTAATGGGTCTTTCATCTTTATATAGTGTTATACTTTCGCATTTTTATCCCATGTGAGACTTAGACTCACACTTGAATTCCAACACATATTACATCAAATTTTTGTCCAATTCGTTGAGTTCAATTAAGTAGACTACTATTGTGAAATATAGACAAGTATTCTTTTAGGTTGCAACCACTCTTGATTGACTCCGTAAGAGTATTATTTTAGATCGCACCCACTTCTAGCTCATTGCCAAGTATTCTTTATCATGTAGTCACTCTTGGAAAAAAAAAATCTTAGTATTCTTTTGAATCATAGTCACTCCTAGCTAACCCTATTGAGTATTCTTTCCAGAATAAGTCACTCTTGACTTAAGCTTAATCCAAGTTTTCTTTCAACAAGTTACTTATATTTTAATCAAGTATTCTTTCAACAATAGATTTATGCCTTAACCAAGTATTCTTTCAACAAGTCACTTTTGATTTTTCCAAGTATTTTCTAAACAAGCCATTTCTAGCTTAAGAGAATTAAAATGTCTTTGTGATCAACAACTCATAAGCTTTGCTCACTAAAAGGGGTAACGTTTTCGACATATACAAGGTTTATCACTCTCTACTACTTAGCTATATGAACTCATAACCATGCATACATTAAATGTATTTTTCTTCTTCAAGCAACATCTTGATAGAACTTATGAATTCTTAATTAAAGAACCTTTACTTGAAATCATGTAAAGGACATCATGATAGTACTAGGCATATAGTTATTTTCAGTGTTGACAAGGAAAGTGTTAGGAAGTTAGTGAAACAAAGTAGTTGTAATTCAAGTTCCAAGAGATTGATACATAATCTTTAAAACATATCCTCTTGTTCACAAGAAAAAAAATTCCCTACAACATAAAATTAACATATGATCTATGTGTGTATTGTTTGAGCATGTCAATGTTTATCATATTCAAAGCTTAAGTGTTACAAACAAGGCAAGAACATGATTTATACTTCTCAAAATCATATGGTATTGGATTTTTTTCCTAACAAAGCTCATTATACTATGTTGCTTTTATGATCTATTATCACTTCTTCTTTAGATTAATAATATTTCTTCTCCAAGTTAGTATAAATTAGAGTTAGATTTATTTTTCACGTATCATATTTTATTTTAGTTATAATGCTAAAAACAAATTTCTAGATCTTATTATAGAAAAAAAAATTAAGATATAATTAGTTAATATTAATGCATTCAAGGACAATGTGTTATGTTCACTCAATTATTATTATTATTAGTTCAATATTACTTTTTCATGTCTTAGATTAAAGCAATTTGATTAAATTCTTAGATAATTAGAAGATTACGAGAGTATGAACTTTAACATTTATTATTGTGACATACTATATTTTTTAAATTAGTTAGTTAAATTTGTTTTCTATCTATAAACTATTAACTAAAATTGTATTTCGTCCCTAATTCAAAGTATGTACAAATTTTATTCTTATACTTTATAAAATAATAAAATAATAAAATAATGTAAAGTTAATGTACTAGATAATAAAATAATAAAATAATAATAACGAAGAGGATGGATTGAAGGTATGAACCCTAAGTGGCCTAGATTTTCCCAATCTGAATCGCATATTTTACTCCAAATTTTTCCAAATTTTCTTACTTAATTTTGCATCCAAAATTATCCCTAATTCAATTTCTAATTTAACCCTAATTCATTTTTTAATTGAACCCTAACTATATTAATTTACACGTCACAATTATTTATTTTTTTAAAACACATAACAATGCCACATCATCACAAATTAGACACCTCGCAGCTCTGCCGTTAGTCAAGTTAATGCCGTAACCAAAAGGGACCTACTTGAACAGTTTTTGCGAAAGCTATGACTAAAGTGAACTTTTTAAAAAAGGGAGGACCACTTTTAACAAACCCTCCAGGAGGGACCAAAATAGGTATTAAACCTTAAATTTATTTAACTTATCTACAAGTCTCTTGTAAAATATGAGGTAAATCAGACTTTTCAACATGTTATACTAATATTAAAAATTATTAGTAAGCTAATGTATATGGATCTTCTAAACTATTCAAATACTTTGATTTGGCTTGCCAACCACTACCATAAAATGTCATAAGTTGGAATTTCTTGGAGGAAATCATCCGTGTTAGAAGTGAGTTTTAGGCCTAACTCAACCCCACAAAACCGGCTTGTAAGGTGAGGTCTGCACCCCACTTATATATTATAAATTAGCCTTATCTCTAGTCGATGTGGGACTTCCAACACAGCCCCCTCACGCCAAGGTATATACATCTCGAGCCTGAGACTAGATATTAACGGGTGGTCCGATAACGGCCCAATAGCGGTTGGAACAATATGCCCACCAAATATCGCTAGGATAGGCTAAGAGATTTGAGAATAGTAGGTCCCGGGTGGCCTAAGCGATTGTGCCACAAATTAGGAGACAAGGCAGTTAAGGTTGAAGGAAATGTTGGGGAAGATATGGCCTGATTTTTGGAAGAGATGGGGTAGAGATCTCCGGAGCTGTTACACCTCATTAGATGGTTCCCCGTCTGCAAGTCCTTCACAAAAAATCCAAATGGATCAAACTCAATAGAAACCAAATTGTCACTTGTGAATTTACAAACAGATATTAGGTTTTTAATGAGTTTTGGGGCATGTAACACATTGATTAGGTTTAAAGGAGGGTGGGGTGGGGATAGTGTAGTGCTTCCATGACCATGAATAGGAATCAAATGACCATTACCAACAACAATATTATGATCTTTGCTCGAATAAAAATAAGATGAGAGTGTACCTTGGTCCGCCGTCATATGAGAGGTAGCACCAGTGTCCATATACCAGTTCTCATCTGGTTGAAATAAATGAACAAAGCATGAAGACCGAATGGTCCTACAATGACCGGACGGTTCTACATTGAGACCAAATGATATCTAAAGCAAGTGAGGAAATCGAAAATGCAATAAGATAAAGAAGCTGAACAGAATAGACAACATTAAAGTAAATGGAAACAATAAACCGAACATAACAGACAACATAATGAACGGAAAAAAAAATAAACTGAACAATGCACTAGATAAATATTCAAATATTAAAATGCAATGAGCTAAAAAGTGAAATGCATACTGTGGGATTAAAGGTTTAATACTAAAAGGTGCTAACAAATGGTTTTTAAAAAAAAGACAAGAGGAATAAATTCTCTTCTTCCAAAAAGACCAAATGATAAAAGAAAAGGAAAAGTCCCTCACAACCGTCACCGAGTGCACACTTCTTCAACTAAATTAAAATGAATGCTTTTTTAAAAGTAAAGAAATGGAATGAATAAACTAGCCTCACTCCTGCAACCCATCACACCACTTTTCTAAAAGCGAAAAGATTAAATTGTCCTACACCATGAAATAACATCTTCTAGCAAAGATAAAATGCACGCTTTTCTAAGAAAAAAAAAAGTAAATCCTCAGGGGCCGTGACCAATGGCTTGCTGGAATAAAAACATTAGCTATGTGCTTCTTCTAAAATGGAAATTAAATAATGGTTATTTGGGTGACGGCTGCACCATTTCTCCAAATGAAATTAACGCAACTCTTATATAAGATGGAAGCAAACCGTGCAGCTTTTTCAAATGAAAATTGAATGGCCAGCCGTGGCATATCCAGCTCTGTGAATGTCCGTGTGTTCCAAATTAACTGAATCAGCTGTGCGCATAATATAAAAGAAAAAAACGAAATTCTTCAAAATGAATGCAGCGCCTCCCTTCTAGGCCGTGACACACGACCACACACCTTCCAATTTTACCACCGTGCTACTTTTGCAACCACACTTTTCAAGAAGGTAAAATCACCATATGCTACTAGTAGGTTTGCACTGATAAACTCCAAAAGAAAAAAAAATGTTCCAGCCTTGCGTAAATGAAAACGGAAAAGAGAATATATTTTTTTCATTCAACCCATTCAAAGAACCATGTGCTACATTTTCTCCCCAAAGAAAACGTTCCCAGCCAAGAAGAAAGTCAAGAGTGATTGGCGGCTGGCTACATTTCAAGGTCGAGTGTTTCATGTAATGAGGGTGGGGTCCACCTCCAAGAAAACCCTAGGGTGACAAGTGTCATCCTTACACTTTGGGCCTAACTATTTTGCCAAAAATTAGTCCAATGTTAACAAGTTTAATTAAAAACTATCTAGACTACTAAGTTTTAAAGTAATTAAATCTAAAAAGTCTTTGTGTAGAGTCTTGAATGAATTGATGTCCTCTCTAATGTCCAAAATTGTATCTCCAAAATTTTCCCTGAAAATAATAATGCAAATAATTAGCTCAGAAAATTCAAATTAATTAAAATTAGAATTTCCGGTCAAATTAAGCACAATTAGTAAAAACGGGAAAATACCGGACAATTAAGCACAATTCCCTAATTAATTCTAGCACAATAAACTAAGTGAAATCAATAAAATATTGACTCATCAGTTATTCACAGGAAAGCATGCATGATATTGCCTAAACCTTGATGATTGATTGAATTGCATGTACATGTCATATGATCAAGGCCATTTTTGGAAGCCCTTATTTATCCAAAATTTTAACCAATCGTGCTTAAAAGTTTTGTACCCTTTTTGAACCTTGGCCTAAACAGAATGAAAACCCTTGTGCTGAATTTATTTACTTTGAATTGGGTTAATGACTGTAAGTATATTCAAGGTTCAAGTTTGGGGTTGTGGGGAAAGTTTGAATGGCAAAAAGAAAGGCATTGAGCTCAAGTGTTGAAAGATAAAAATACATGAGAAAGTGGAAAAATCATGAAAGATGAGCTCAATGTAAAAATAAAAGAAAAAGGGAAGAAGTTGGGGACAAATGAGATTGGTTGAAAAAGATAGTTAAACTTGAACCTTGAATGATGAATGAGCTCTCTTGATTCAAAGATTTTGTGATCCAGAAAAACCAATTTTTCTGGATAGCCCAGCCTCATTACAAGCCTGGGAAAGGTCCTTTTGATGGCATTTGCATGTGATGATTTTGATTGTTTGAGATGAAAAGCAATTTTATTTCATGTGACTCGTGAATGATTTAGAGTTGGAGTGTCACCCTAAACACTTGAGTGATTGAGTGAAACACTTGCTTGGTGATAAATTCTAAGTTTCATGATTGCATCTTTGCTTAGTGGATTGATTATTCATAATATGTAACATCTGTTGCGGAATGTGTGAGATAACTGAATTGAAAGCATGCATCTTGATTTAATCATCACTGAAGATCTGAAATTGAGTAGTTCTCATCATGTACTTTAGGAATGTTGAGTCATTGGATGAAAGTGTAGAGAGCCAAGTTTTGTTTTATCTATAGTTTTGTTTTGTTTTGCTTGAGGACAAGCAAATTTCTAAGTTTGGGGTTGTGATAACAGTTGAAAAACCGTTATTCTCATGTGCTATTTTAGACCAAATTACTCCCTTTACTGCTTAGAATAAGCTTGAAATCAAACAAAACTCAATAAATGAGTCAGCCGAGAGTCAAAAGCTGTTTTTAGGGATATTATGCTTGTTTTGCATTGTTTTGCAGCAATTTTGATGGAAGTGAAGAATGGAGGTGAAGATAAAGGCCTTAAACTCAAGATAGAGGAAGAAAATCAAGAAAAGAAGAGTCTAGAAACCGCCCAGCGGCAGAATTGCACCGCTGGGCAGCCAAATGCGAGGAGTTGGCACCAAGGCAGCGACGCCTAGCGGTTTTGCGATAAGAGGCAAACCCCCGGGCGGTGGACCCCTGACGCTGGGCGGTAGTGCAATAAGAGGCAAACCGCCGGGCGGCATAAGTGTGACGCCGGGCGGTTGCCTGTTGGGCTTGGGCCTGTTTTCTGTTGCGCTCCTCAGCTATAAATAGCCCTAGTACGATTTCATTCTCATTCTTTTAACAGAGAAGGGCAGCCAGACCTACTTTTCACTCTCTGGAGAGGATCTCTTGGATGCTTAGGCTCCTTTTCATCTTTTCAAGGGTTTGCCTTCCATATCTTCCATTATTTTCATCTTGGTTCACCATGACCATGGTGAACTAAACCCTTTTGTTGTTAGGGGAACAATGTAATCTTTTGATACTCTGTTTCATTGAAACTCTTGTTTAAATTATATGATTTTCATATGCGTTTATTATCAATTCTTGGATTCTCATACTGTGCTTAAAGCTTTTATCGTTTAACTCATTCGGTAACTGATATTTGCCTTTATTGATACGGGGACGTACAGTAATGTCACAAACTGGTGAGAATTTCCTTGGTTAAGCAATACCACATAGGGATAGGGGGGGTAGGACGACCAATTGTATTTGCTTCTGTTTGTAATGCGTTGCTAGTTGCTAGGGGAGGCTAGGGATAGCAAGCCGGTAATTAGTAATATTCTCTTTTCACCGAGGGATCGGGTTAAGGGGAGGCCAAGAAAGTTTGCATAACAGTTAGACGATAAAGCAATTTAAACAAGAGGAGTAAATAAGAGAGAGAGGATTAAATGAAATTTTAAACCCCAACAACTCCATTTATTCATACTCTTTTCTCGTCAACTGAATCACTCATTGCATGTTTATTTTCTGTCTTTGCATTCACCACAACAATTAATTTTTCTTTCACAAGTCTTACGATTTTGATTCATACGAACGATAAGGCCTTTCGAGTCTCATGGGAAGAACGATAATGGGTTTTACCATTTTTATTACTTGATACGATATGGTACACTTGCCATCCCTTTAACAGAAAACAATGGAATCGACTGGAAAAATAATTCAATCGACTTGATCATAAAAGGGTTATAAATTCCATCGCTTGAATTTGGTTATTGTGTTGATTGATCATTTTATTCTGATTATCTTCAATATATCTCTGTTTCGTAATGATTGCATATTTCTTATATGAGATTATATTGTGAGATTGTTGATTATTGTATCTTTGCATGATAAAGTTGCTTGAATCATAACTATGATACAATTTTGTGTTATACTGAATGTATGCTCTAATTCTTACTGTACTGCATTATGCATTTGAATATGATTGAGAAAATTATGCATGATGGCAGGGGGAGCATTACACACTTACATATTTCTTCACATGCCTACATTTCAGGAGGAGGTTATCTTTTTCATGTGAATATATATGATAGGGGGAGCATCTCTGATTGTAAAATGTTTTTTTACATTGATGCATCTTTAATTGTTCGTTTATCAGCATATCATATCAAGAAGCATACCTTTTTTTTTAATGCACAAAGGGGGAGAAATGTTTGATTATATGCTTGATTTTTGATTGCTTGATATTGCATGATAATGCTTTTTCAGAGTTATATTTCTTTGTACTCTGATAACTGCTCTGATACACTGGAAAGATCATTTAATCACTTGCACTTACTGATTGCTTGATTTTAAGTGGTTACTTGACTGGTTTATTGAGTTGTTTGTGTACAAACATGGTTGTTTATTAATCATGGTTGTGCATCATCAAAAAAGGGGGAGATTGTTAAGATTGTTGATAAGGGAATCACTGGTTTAGCTAACCTTAATCTCATAGTGCTTTATTCACTATGTTTTTGATGATGACAACACATTATTAATAACACATGTCTTGTTATGTGTTACATGTTCTGTTGCTTATTGATTGATATCTTGTTGAACATGTTTTGTGTTGATCTTAATATATGAATGCATATTCACTGTTCTGAAAAATGTTACATCTGTTGTGATTGCATTGCATAGGTTTTGAAAAAGGAAAACCACATGCACTTTAATGAACTTACATTGTGTGGAAAATCTGCAAGTCCTAAGTCGACTTCATTATTAATTGAATCGATTAAGACTGAAGACTTTGCACAAATTTTCAAATACAATGCTATGTGAGATTTTGCATTGAAAATAATTTCAATATGTGCAGATGTGTCAAAGTCGACTGTGTGCGCTTTGTATTCGACTTTGTTAGTTGCTTTATTTGAGATTCTGTTATGCTTGTGAATAGTAACGGCTATATTTTTAAAAGTTAATTAAGCATTGAATGAAAGTCAACTGCATTGAATGTGGAATTAATTTGTTTGACTTGACAACTACTACTTTGACTTAATTGTTGTTACTATCAGAGGATAGTCGACTCTATTAGTAGCTTAGTCGACTACAAGAGCGTCTGTTTTATAGAAATCTATAAATAAACGAGACATGAGTTATTAAGAGAACATTTTGAAAAACTAACATTTAATATTCTGTTTCATATTTTTTCTCTATGATTTAGTGATTCAAGAACTCATTAAGAAGACCGTGGAGATCATTCTTTGAAGAGGTTATGAAGGAGAAGTCTGTTGTGCTTACTGGTTGATCAAACTCTACACATTGCGGTGCTTGCTTGCTGATCAAGATTTCTCTCAATCTTTGTAAAAATTGTGGTTATTGTACCTGTTGTGATTACAGGAGGTAGACTCGTGGAGTCTGGTACACTTTGAGGATTGTTCAAAGTGGGTTGCAGATTGGAGGAGAGGGGATATCTTACTGCAGATCTTGCTATTTGTATTGCATATATTTTGGTTAGAGGGTTAAAGAGTTGTTTTATATGTTTGATGTCAAGGTCTGTATAAAAGCTTATGGGTGTTGCACCCCATGCAAAATTTAGTGTGCATAAAAGAATGCAATATAAACTAGGAAATGACTCCTAGGTCGTCTCTCAAGGACCAAATGTGGTTCGAGAGTTAGGTCAGACACAAAGTTGGGGGGGTTGGGAAAGGTTTGTGGTGAATGCGGATGAATTAAATTAAAACATTGACGCAAACAGATAATTAAACACGGATCTAAAAACGGTTTCAAAGACAAAATGGAAACGGTTGGTCATTAACTTAATTACAATGCTTCCTATCAGAGATCAACAAAATAAAGCCGACTCAAACCTCTAATCCAACACAATTAATCAACTAAGCGCAGGCTAATTATGTTTTCATAAAAGCGGACTAAGTGAACGCAATGTTAACATTAAATCTAATTTACACCATGCAGTTTCATCAACTAAGAGAAGACTCAACACCAATTGGGCAACTAAGTGTATACCCAATTGCAAGTGCAAATAAAGATTTGATATTAACCAAGTCAGAGTGGCAATTACACATACAGTCCAGAAATCTCAGGGAAACATTATAATATCGCTAATGACCAACTCAACTAACCTAAGCTAACATCAAAACTGAATCAAAGGAAATTGGCGTGACTCTCTTGAATTGAAATTTATAAATAAGAAAACAAATTATTACAGTGGAATAAAATAAAATGCAACACTTATAAGCTAATAAATGAAGAGCACATTATAACGAACGTGAGGCCAAAAAGAAACGCATGAACAATAAAATTAAAATTGAAATTAGTACTCAATTCACTAATTAAATAAAAATAAAAATGTTCTTTTTATTTTGCGCCACTTCTTTTGTAATTGAAACCAATATGCTTTTCTAAAAGAAATGAAGGTGCATAAATAAAAAAAAAAAAATGTTGCACCCCTAAATGAAAGAAACACGGCTTGCTTTGTTCTTCAATCCATAATAGAAGTATAACACACATCCTCTTCCAAACTGTGTACCATTAATACCTTGAAATTAAATGCACGTGCAGCTTCATTTTCCAAACAATGAATTTAAAAGAAAGAAAAGATGTGGAAGCTACCCCTAGACCGTTAGCAGCTCTCAAGAGAATTGGAAATTAATAGTGCTTCTAAAATGCAACTCAGCCGTGACACACTTGTTTTTTTTTTTTTAAGTAAAAACCCCAAAACTTCTTCTATCAAGTCAACTACCGTACTCACTACACCTACTCCTATCTAATCACCTATTCATGAAGTAAAGGAAATGAAACTACACATTCTGGGCTGCCAACTCTCTTGGCACGTCTCATCCCAAGACTACCTCCTAATCTACTCTTTAATTTCATGAAAGCAAAGAAATGCTAGCACCTCATTCACGGGAATCAACACCTACTACCACCTAAACATTTCTTCTATCACTCAAAGTGAAATAAAACCCAAGAAAGACATCTAATCCCCAGACCCACAACCAATTTCATTCAAAGATATGAACTATGTTCAAAGAAGGAAATATACTATCTCTAAAAAGAAACGTTCTAGCAAAGATGATAAAATGAAGTTTCGGCTACAATAGCTAAATCACGTTCCAAGAAAAGCAACATTAAAGACTCAACATTTAGTCATTTCAATTTTAATTAAGTTGTGACTTAATTTCTAGAAACTTTAATAGGATTTTGTGTATTGGGCCCTTTTTGTGGCAAAAGTTGTAGAAGCCCAATGTTGTGGGACACTTGGCACATGACCTAGGGTTTCTTTAGAGGGTGGACCCCACCATTTTAGGGCAATTCTCGGTATTTGGTGGGAGGATCCCGAGCACACACTCTTCTGCACACTTTACACTTCATTTTCTAGGTTTTGTATGAACTCTCATGGAGAGCTTTGGTGTGCCACGGTTTTGGACCTTTGAATGAGAAAGGATGCATTTTTCTTCCTCTCTTGTATGAATCTTGATTATCTTTGCTTGGTGGAAGTGAGAACATTCACTCATTTCCTTTCATTTCTTCTTGAATGTTCAAAGCTTGAGCTTGGAGGAGGTTTCTTCTTGCATTTTCATGGTGGGTCTTTGGTTTGAATGAAGAGCTAATTGCGTTTTGCTTCTCCGTTGCTACCATATTTTCGTGTTTCCATTTAGTTTCCTTGGTTGGATGACGAAAATGAATTTCTTGTTGACTTTTGTAGTGAAGAAAGTTTTAGTTGGTGTATGGGTGTTTGAGATTTGAACCATTTTCTTCTTGTTCTTTTGTTTTGATGGTTGCAAGCAAATATGGAGCTGGAACATTGTGTTGTGTTTTCATGGTTGGACGGTACTATAAGGAAAGCTAGGGGTTTGGTTTTGTTTTGGTCAAAAGTTTGAAGAAAAGAGAGTGTGAAGTTGGTTAGTAGAAGTTGAAATTTGGGGTTGTTGTTCTTGTAAGCTTTTGCCTTTGGAACTTTGGGTTCTTGGGGTGTATTCTCGGTGGTGAAGAGGTGGAGAAAACATTTGGATGCTTGTGTTGGTGAAAAAAAACCGTGTGGTGTTTGGAGGAGAGAGGAATTGGCTTCATTTAATTTTTACCTCATTTGGCCATGCACATGAAGGGCACAATTTTCATAGAAAGAATCTTTCCTTTTGGGTGTTGACCCCTTTGCTTGCAATTGCCGAGACTTACCTTGTGGTGGAGAATGTTTTGTGTTTGTTTTCTTACATTTGACTTTGCACATGTGGCACCTTGGTAGAAGCAATTCCATTTTGTTGGTCTTTGGGCATTGTTTACGTTACTTCTTGTGTAATTAAGTTAATGACCAACCGTTTTCAGTCTGTCTTGGAAACCGTGTTTAGATATGTGTTTGCATTTCTGTTTGCGTCAGTGTTTTGATTTTATTCCTCCGTATTCATCACAAACTTTTCACAAACCCCCCCCTTCGTGTTTGACTTAATTCCCGAACCGCAAAATTGGTCCTTGAGAGATGACCTAGGAGTAATTTCCTAGCTATACTGCATTTCTAATTGCACATTAAATTTGTGTGGGTTGCGACAACTCATCAAATTTTGGCGCCGTTGCTGGGGACCAACGGTTCAGTTTTAAGTCTTGTGTTGTGTATGTGTTTGTCTGAGTTGTGTTGTCTTGTGTTGTTTTTTGTGGTTTGAAATTGTTGTGCTATTGTTTCATGATTACAGGTTGTTGTGATTTAGTGCATGACTAGAGGAAATCCTGGATTCATACCACCCTTTGATCCTGAGATTGATAGGACGTTTCAAAGGTTAGTTAGGCATTCTAGGAATTGTCTTTAGAGTCTGTTTTTGAGTCTATTCCATTAGATACTGTGCATCCTACTGCTGAGTCTGAATCCACTGCTGAGTACTTTGTGCATACTGCATCTGTACCTGATTCTGATTCTGATTTTGACACTGAGAACAATATGGCACAACCTCCTCCACCTCGTGAGAGAACTTTTAGGGAGATGGTTGCACCTGATTTCGATATTGAAAGCTTGTGCATCCAATATCTTGATGAGGATGTTCCATTTGTTCTCAAGACTGGACTAATCCATTTGTTGCCCAAGTTTCATTGTCTTGCAGGTGAGAGTCCACATAAGCATCTGAAGGAATTCCACATTGTCTGTTCCACTATGAAACCGCATGATGTTCCTGAAGATCACATCTTCTTGAAGGCATTCCCTCATTCATTGGAAAGTGCTGCTAAGGATTGGTTGTACGGTTTGGCGCCTAGATTCGTCACTAGCTGGGATGATCTGAAGAGGCTGTTCTTGGAGAAATTTTTCCCAGCATCCCGGACCACAGCTATCAGAAAAGACATATCTGGGATTAGGCAGCTTGGTGGAGAGAGCTTATATGAGTATTGGGAGAGATTTAAGACACTTTGTGGTAGCTGTCCTCACCATCAGATGCCTGACTAACTACTTCTTCAGTATTTCTATGAAGGCCTCAACAACATGGATAGGGGTATGATTGATGCTGCCAGTGGTGAAGCACTTGGAGACACCACACCTGCTGAGGCCAGGCAATTAATTGATTGAGAAGATGGCCTCTATCTCCTAGCAGTTTAACGCCAATAGTGATGCCATTGTGGTGAGGGGCGTACATGATGTTGATGCCCAGTCTTTATCAACTGTTGAAAGCAAATTAGAAGGCAAGCTTGACTCTCTTGTGAGGTTGGTGACACAGTTGACAACCAACTAGAGAACTGCAACTCCATCTACATCTGTTGCACGACTATGTGCCGTATGTCCTTCCAATGATCACTATACAGATGCCTGTCCTTCTATGCAGCACCCTGCTGCTCCTGATGCGCCTCAAGCTTATGCTATTAACATATACAACAACAGGCAGCCACAGCAGTAGAATTATGACTTGTCCAGCAACAGGTACAACCCAGGTGATGAGTCAATCTTTGACTGATTTCTCTTAGTTTATTGTGCTATAATTAATCAGGAAATTATGCTTAATTGTCCGGTATTTTCCCGTTTTTTCTAATTGTGCTTAATTTGATCGGAAATTCTTATTTTAGTTAATTTGAATATTCTGAGCTAATTATTTGCAATTTTAATTTCAGAGAAATTTTGGAAATACAATTTTAGACATTAGAGAAAAATAAATAAATAAAAGACTCTCCACAAAATTTTCAATAAGAAAAAGGTTACTATGGTGACTTTATCATTTTGGCTTATGGAAAAGTGGTGCTTAAATTAAAATGGGGATTGCAAAAAGAAGTGTGTCTTTTTAACCAATTATTGAAGAAGCACGTGATAAAGGCTTAAAGCAAGGAAACACATCAATTTTTCCTTCCTTGAAGCAACAACACGTTAAGCATGGGGTGAAAATATTATTTTTTACTTGCTTGGAAGAAAGGTGTCTAGCTGCCAACCACATATATATTTTAATCAAAGAAGAGAAGTGAATTAAGTAGAAGAGGCAAAGTGCAGCACGTAATTAGGAAGCTTTGGAGGAGCAAAATTCACGTGCAGAAAAAAATAAAAGAAAGCTGCTGCCCACAATGCAAGGTCACGGCCCATGTGCATGAAGCGAGTGGTGTGTCACCTCCAAATTGATCCAGCAACTTGCTTCTTACCACTACCCACACGTGAACAACACTTTGCCACATTTTTTCTTCACACCTCACGCCCATAATTAAACAAGGGGACATGATGGAAAGACTGCACATGGGAAATTAAATATGGGAGATTAACAATAGCATGTAGCTGCCACCATCAAAAGCAATGGAAAATTAACTTGGAAGTATTCAAGCACATGGAGAAAACGTGTTGGAGGAAAATACATGACAACCCAAAAAAAAAATATAAGTAGCCCACGTGATTCATTTCTAAGGAAAGCAGCACATTTTGGTGAGTACATGTCATGGCTTTTGAAAGCACACGTGAAGTCATCTTTCAAAAAAGAGCAAGTGATTGTTTTTGGTGCAAAGGGCTGCAACATTCCTTCACATAGGTGCAGCCACGTCCAACTTTGAAAGATTGGCAGCAACACTTGCAGCAGCAAGCTTAGTAACACATGGTTCAACATCTACTCTTCATTGAGCCAACTGCATGTATTCATTTGGACAAAGAGCTGTCACGGTCCAGCCCTCAAGCAAAGTATAGCAACACGTTAGCTCCATTCAAATGTATCACGCTGCAGCAGCCACCAAAAAGAAGAGAAGCACCCTGATGGGCGTCGCAACCCAATCAAATTTGATTGCATATTAGGAATGCAGTATAGACTAGGAAGTGACTCCTAGGTCGTCTCTCAAGGACCAATTTTGCGGTTCAGAGTCAAGTCTAACACGAAGTGGGGGGGGGGTTTGAAATTGTTTTGTGAATGCAAGAAGAATTAAACCTAATTGAAACTGAAATTAAATAGAGATGCAACCAGAACTTAAAGTATTGAATTGAATGTAAAAAAAAACATGAAAACCGAACGGTTTTTTTTCGCAAGGCCGAACGGTCCTGTTCACAAGACCGAACGGTTATAACACGAGTGTGCCAGATACCGAACGGTTTTGTTCATAAGGCCGAACGGTTCTGTTCATAAGGCCGAGCGGTCCTGGTAAGGAAACCGAACCACAATTGAAGCAGAAAAGGAAGCTAGTTAAAACAAAGAAGCCGAACGGATTAAAAGCAGACCGAATGCAAATAAAAATGTAAAAATTGGGCAAGTCAATGTAGAAGAAAGTCGAACGGTCTCTAATAGTGAAGCTTGTTAGAGACCGAACGGTGGTATTGGAAAGTCGGACGGTAAACTTGCAGTAAATGCAAAAACAGTAAACTGCAGAAATCAAAACACAGTGCAGCAAAGTCGAACGGTCTCTAATAGTGAAGCTTGTTAGAGACCGAACGGTACTATTGAAAAGCCGGACGGTAAACTTGCAGTAAATGCAAAAACAGTAAACTGCAGAAATCAAAACACAGTGCAGCAAAGTCGAACGGTCTCTAATAGTGAAGCTTGTTAGAGACCGAACGGTGCTATTGAAAAGCCGGACGGTAAACTTGCAGTAAATGCAAAAACAGTAAACTGCAGAAATCAAAAGCAAAACAGCGTAACCTCATTTCAACAGCAACCGAAAAACGTTTTACAAGCCCAGGATAAACTCAGAGTGTGGCGACCTTGCTTCATTATCCAAGAAAGCTAAATGCTAAAATCACACAAGTATGAGTCAACCTCTAAAGCACCGTGTTGCTTCTTCCAAATCGCTAACGTTGGAAGTCTGGACGTGGCAGCAGCCTCTCTACCACCTAACCATCTCTTCATTCACAACCATGAAAAACGTAAAAACCATCGTTCTCCCCCCAACCAAGAGAAAAACCCCAAAAAGAAAACTTGTATGTGACGGCCCCCTAGTTTGATTCAACAGAAGTTCCAGTGATTAAACATGATTCAAAACAAAGAAATTCTATCCCAAACAAAAGGTTCCAGCCCCTCATGAAAACCAGCGTGAAAAGCTTCAAGGAAAGAAAAGGAATGATGTAGCATTGAACGAGATGCAGAGAAAAAGAAAAACTTCATTCGGTCAATTTTGCCAACATGAAAACCGTGAGCCAAAACATGTTTCCCAGCCCCCAAAAGAAAAATGAAATTCCCCAGCCAAGAAGGCAGTGACGGCTCTCTTTTTAAGTGTAGGACCGTGAGTGTCATATAATAGGGTGGGGTCCACCCTAAAGAAACCCTAGGTGCCAAATCATCTCCCCCTTACAATTGGGCTTTTGTTAATTCTACCAAAAATTGGCCCAAAATTACAAAACATTTGTCTACAAATTCTAAAACACTAGATTAAAGTTTAATTAATTCTAAAATGAAATTGTAGAAATTCTTCAATTGCTTGTGCCCTTCCAAAAGTCTCCCAGTGTATTTCCAAAATTTCCCTGAAAATAAAAATAGGAATAATTAAGCTCAATTAATTCAAGTTAATTAAAAATCAAAATTATTGGTCTAATTAAGCCCAAATGGTGAAAATGACACAATAACTAAGAATTAAGCGCAAATCATCAACACAATTCGGCGCGAAAAACTAAGTTAATGGTATACAATATCGACTCATCACACCCATGCTGTTTTGGAGAAGTTGCAGCAGCCCAATCTTCACACGTCCACTAGTTCATTCATTCTTCAAGCTTCAAGTGCAGCCCACTCACCTCCATGCATCCAACATGCTTCTTCAAACGGTGCAGCAACAAGCTTAATCCACACACTTCACGGCCCATGCTGCAAAAGAAGAAGCACACGGACTATCAAATACCATCATCTTCAACAAGGTGCAGCCCACACGTCCTATGCACATCCAACAACTTCATTCTTCAAGTTTCCACATGGTTCAGCTGCTGGAACGAAGAGCACCTTGCTTGATTCAACTCAACAGCAGCAAAAATATCCACACTGCAGCAACGTTTTATACATCCATCAACTTTCATGCATGCAAAGGAAATGAAAGAGTATGCAGCCCATATGCATGTGAAGGAGAGCTTGTAGTGCAGCAGCAGCGTTGGAGAAGCAACCATCAACAAAGCAACCTGCAACATCTCCAAAATGGTTCAGCAACGTGAGCAAAACACCATACATCACCACGCTGCAGCTGCCACCAAAAAGAGAAAGCTCATGGACAACAGCTCTCATTCATCCTCCATGCACACAGACCAACATGAAACGTTAAAAGCAACTTTGGAAAAGGTTGGTGCAGCAACCCATATTTTCTACATGCACTCACACAAGACGCACACCATCAAACAGCCCATGCACACAGCTGCATCATATAAAGAAAGGAAGTTTCACATGGTCCAACATCCAGCAAGGGAGGAAGCTTCGTCAAACACTCCAAAACTGTCCAGCAAACACGTCCCAGCTCACAACTGCAAGCATGGGTGCACCTGGCAGCAAAGGAATCAACCTTTTTCACACATCACGTTAGCAACAGCTATTTGATTAAAGGGTGTTGACGCACACAAGCATGGGCTGATTTTAATGGAGATGCAGCTAGTTTTCCATGCAGCAACGTTGATGTAGAAACATCCACAAGAAGTTTGGTCTACGTGAAGGAAGTCACACATCCACTTCCTAAAAGTTGAAGCCCATGTGGAAGCTTTACACGTCAAAGCACATTCCAGCCAGCACCACGACCCACCTTTTAATTTCCAACCTCCAACAATGCTTCACAGTGCAAATGACGTCTTGCAAAATGACGTAGAGTATCTCACAAACCAGCCGCCTTTGGAGTTTAGTGAGAACAACAACCTACCTCAAGGCCCACGTACAGACAATTTTCTTCTATAAAAGCCACCTTATTGCACAGAGATTTGCAAAGGGAGAGGAAGGGAGAGCTCCCTCTCTCAGTTCGGTACTGGAAGGAGCAAAAAAAATTGCAAAAGTCTTTTTTTTTTTTTTTACTGTCCGTTTTTATTTTGGTTCATGCGTTTAAAGTTATTTAATGTTTCTTGGTTTGAATGAAAGAAAGTTAATTTTTCAATTAGAAGCAAGACACGTTCTCTGCATTTTCTTGTTCACTGCTGCTGAAGTTACAAAAAGGATAAGCACGTCATTCTTCTTTTTATTTTTCTTGCCATTTAATTTTGCTGCAACTTTAATTTTTGTTATGTCTTTATTTTACTGTTATTTTATTTTCATCACTTAAATTTTATTTTCTATATTCTGTTGCAATAATTATGGGTATGTTTCTGTATTGTTAAATTACTGTTTCTGAATTTACTATTTTTCTGTTTTACTATTTTTCTGTATTTTATTTTTTTTACTGTTTCTGTATTAATTAAATTTTTGTTCTGAATTACTTTATTTTCTGTACTGTTATTTTTATGTACTGATGTAATTTTATTTTCTGTTATACTGTTTTTAATTTTTACTGTTTACTATTTTCTGTATTTACTGTTTTACTATAATTTCGTTTTTACTGTAGCAATTTTGTTTTACTGTTTTAATTTAATTTTAATGCATGGTAAAATGTTTTGTTGCATCTAATTTCGTTTTCATTAAATTTAATTACGTTTTTACATCTGCATTTTAATTTAATTTCATCTGCGTTTTAAATTTAATTTTACAGCATCAACCACAAACTTTTCAAACCCCCCCCCCCACTTTGTGTTTAGACTCGATTCCGAATCGCAAAATTGGTCCTTGAGAGACGACCTAGGAGTCACTTCCTAGCTATACTGCATTATTTTTGCACATCTAATTTGTATGGGTTACGATACCCCATCAAATTTTGGCGCCGTTGCCGAGGACCAACGGTTCAATATTGAGTCTTTTGTTTTGTTGTTGTGTGTTTTGTCTCATATTGTGAATATGATGTTTTGTTTTGTGTGTTCATATTTCATATTTAATTGTATTATATTTTGCTTGTTGCGTAATTTTTTTTTGTGTTTCAGATGAAAGCATCTACTGATGGATGCTTCTACAACATCTATTGAAGGATGTTAGGTAATTTGGCATCTACTGATGGAGGCCAATGAAAAATAAAATAAAATAATAAAAAATAATAATAATTAAAAAATAAAAGAAAAATATAAAAAATAATAATAATAAAAAAAAAGATTAGCATCTACTGATGGATGCTATATGACTAGACATTTACTGATGGATGTCACAAACGGCATTTACTGATGAATGCTACTGGGATAACATCTACTGATGGATGCTATATGACTAGACATTTACTGATGGATGTCACAGCATTTACTGATGAATGCAACTGGGATAGCATCTACTGAGGGATGCTAGAAGATTCAAGTATCTACTGAAGGATACAGGAAGGTACACCTACTGATGGGTGACGGTGAGTTTTGCACCTACTGATGGGTGACGGTGAGTTTTGCACCTACTGATGGGTGACGGTAAGTTTTTGCACCTACTGATGGGTGCTAGAAAGGTTTGAATAGGGGACTTCTCCATCATTTTGCCCGCTCTTATTGCACCTGTCCATGATATGTTGACTATTCTGATTATTGATCGTATGCTTGTGACACATTGAGGACACTTGTAGTTTAAGTGTGGTCTATTGGGGGAGATTTTGAATTTTCTTTGTTATTTTATGTTTTCTGCGTTAATTGTTTTTTTCTTCTACTTAATTTGTGTGTTTTCTGCGTTAAAATTTTTTTTCTAGGTAGTTTTTGTTGTATTTTGTGTATAGTTTTGCATGTTTTTCTTGATTTCTGGATTTAATTAATTTATAGACGTATCTTTCAATTTATTGATATTCTGATTGATCTGAAAAAAAAATTACTTTTCTTTGCTTGGAAATATGATTATGATGTTTGAGAGGGTGATTAATTGTGACAGAAATACCCTGTGTGAGATTTGAGCCACTTGTTCTTCCTTGTGTGATATGTCTCTTGATTGCTTGCACATGTGCCTTGGCTTAACTCTGTTAATAATTCTTGATTAATATGCATGTTTGCACTTGTTCTAGAAGATCTGTAATTTTATTTATTTGTTTTATTGTGAGTTTTTGTTTTCTGTGTGTTGAGTCTGTGTAAAATTCCCAGATGTCTCTTGATCTATTCCCTTATTTGCATCTTGATTTTGCTCAGGAGTGCAAAAGACTAAGTGTGGTCTATTTTGATGAATCGATATTTTATTGATTTCACTTAGTTTATTGTACCGAATTTAATAAGGAAATTGTGCTTAATTATCTGGTATTTTCCCGTTTCTGTTAATTTGACCAAATATTCTTATTCTAGTTAATTTGAATTATTTAGAGCTAATTATTTGCAATTTTAATTGTAGGGGAAATTTTGGAAATAATATTTGGGACATTTGGAGATTAAATGAAGCTCTTACACTGTCAGAGCCCATCAGAAAAATTCATTGGTGCACAAGCTGGCTGCAATAAAAAAAATTATACTTTCAATTGGACTTTGGACTTAATTTAGGAAACATGGTCATGGCTGCAAGGAGAATAATATGGTGTGCTGGTTGGAAATTTAAAAAAAATATAGAAGTGTGGACAGTCTTGGAGTTCTGCCACGGCCCAGGATATATCTTGGAGCTTAAAGGGTGTTTCAATTGGAATTTAGCAGAGCATTGGTGTGCTGTCACGTCTTGGGCAGCAACACGTTAAGCATATGCAAATATTATTTCTTTTTTATTTGCTTGGAGAAAGGTGTTTAGCTGCCAACCACATGTGTATATTATAATCAAAGAAGATAAGTGAACATTCAAGTGGAAGAGGCAACAAGCTTGTGCAACACGCCCATCATCATCCAAGCAGCTGCCACACTTTTTCTTCACACTCCGCGCCCATGATTAAACAAGAGGCATGATGGAAAGTTTGCAACTGCACCTAGGAAATTAAATATGGAACATTAACACCATATAACTCCAACACGCCACCTCCTGCTGCATTCAACGTCCACCAACACGATGCATCAAAGCACAAAACAAACGTCCACTTTCATGCAACACCACACGGCCCATGCAGTCCATGAAGTCCACACACTCCAGCGTTGAAGCAAATGTAATGGTGCAGCTCTCTCCATGCAAACAGCAGCTGCAACCTCCAAACAACCTCATGCCCATGCAACACTCCACAACTTTGCATGTAGCCTACATACTACAAGTTGTTACGGTCCAGCACAGCCATGAGGATTCATTTTCAGCAGCTTAGTTACATTGAAGCATTGGGAGGTGCAGCAAAGGAAGAGAACAACCCACGGGCAGCAGCATATGCATGTGGGCTTGATAAAGATAGATGGTACAGCAGTTGGAACACGCTGGGTTCAAAGGTTGAGCAAGCAACCCACTTTAATTTTAAGCAGAAAAGCTATCCCAACCCATACGCAAATCCAGCAAGGGGGCTGCAACAACACATCTTTGAAGAAGCACACAATAAGCAGCCACCATAAAGAAGAAAAGCACCCATGCAGTTTGAAGGAGTGCAGCACCATCACGCTCCATCAAGCTTCATTCAGTACAGCAGTTTTAGCATCCAGTAGAAGAGAAAGCTCATGGACAGCAGCTCCCATACATCTTCATGGTGTAGTTCACGTCCAGCACGTTTTGGCTGCAGCTCATCCATTTCTTGCATTAGAGAAGTCAAGCAACCAGCTCCAACTTCACTTGGGCAGCCATCACAAATTTTTCTACAGCAGCACACGGCCCACCAAATTCATGCAGCTTCCATGCTTCACAGTCAAAGTGCTGACGTCTTGAATGAGAGCAAGCATCCAGCCGACAAAGGAAATAAAAAAATGGCAGCCGCCTTTGGAGTTTAGTGAAGCAACCACACAATTAAATTTTAAATTGAAGCACCATGGCCTACGCATATATTAGAAAAATATGTTGGTCATCTCATTTTCTTCTATAAAAGGAGACACAAGGTGCTTGAAAATGGCAGAGGGGAGGAAGGGAGAGCTCCCTCTCAGCAAATTGGAAACACAGATCCGGAGAGATGGAAGAGCCATGGGTAGTAATCTTTGTTTAGAAAAATTTCCATAGCTTTGCTCCAAACTCTCTTTGTCGAGAGCTCATCATTGTCTTGTAACATTCTATTTCAAAGTTTGATTGCATATTCAGTTTATGTTATTTCACTCTTTGTACTCGATTTTAAAAAAATAACTGCAACCACACAAGAGGTCTAAATGCTACGTTTTATATTTCATATGAAAGATATTTGAGTCTATTTTCCAGGAAAAAAAACCTCATCTCATTTAGAGCTTTGTAGAAAAAGTTATGGGTAAAACATTGAGCAAAGGTCAGAGTTGTCTAGTTTTCGGATTTTTGTGTTTTGGGTGTTTCTGGGTTCGATTTTAAAAAAGTAACTGCAACCACACCAGAGGTCGAAATGCTACGTTTTATATGTCATATGAAAGATATTTGAGTCTTTTTCCAGGAAAAAAAACCTCATCTCATTTAGAGCTCTGTAGAAAAAGTTATGGGTAAAACATTGAGCAAAGGTCAGAGCTGTCCAGTTTTCGGATTTTTGTGTTTTGGGTGTTTCTGGGTTCGATTTTAAAAAAAAATAACTGCAACCACACCAGAGGTCCAAATGCTACGTTTTACATGTCATATGAAAGATATTTGAGTCTTTTTCCAGGAAAAAAACCTCATATCATTTAGAGCTTTGTAGAAAAAGTTATGGGTAAAACATTGAGCAAAGGTCAGAGTTGTCTAGTTCCAGCGTGAAATTTCGGATTTTTGTGTTTTGGGTGTTTTTGGGTTCTCTTTTGAGTTTTATGAGTGTATTGATACTTGCTATTAGTTCCTAAATAAGTTTTTAATATTAGGTTTCCATTGATTAATTTTTTTGAGTTGTGTAAGATTTCCTCACCATTAATTTATCTTGCAATTTAATTTTTGCTGCAATTTAAATTTTGTTGATGTTTTCTTCTGCAGTGAACTATTTTAATTCTATTTTCATCACTTCAATTCTATTTTCTGTATTCTGCTGTAACAATTCTGGTTTTGTTTCTGTATTTTAAAATTACTATTTCTATATTTACTGTTTTCTGTATTTTCAGTTTTACTGTTTTCTATTTTTACTGTTTTATGTTTCTGAATTTCTGTTTCTGAATTTCTTTAATTTCTGTACTACTGTTATTCTGTATTGATGTAATTTTATTCTCTGTTTTACTAATTCTGTAGTTACTGTTTTACCATTTTACTGTTTTACTGTTTTTCTGTTTTTCTATTTTTGTATTAATTTCTTGTATTTCTTTGTACTACCGTTTTTATGTATTAATGTAATTTTATTTACTGTTTTAAATTATTACTGTTTACTGTTTTCTGTATTTACTGTCTTATGTATTTACTGTTTACTGTTTTTCGTATTTTACTGTAGCAGATCCATTTTTACTGTTTTAATTTTATTTTTATGCATGGTAAAATGTTTTGTTGTATGAAATTTTGTTTTCATTTAACTTAATTACGTTTTTTTTCACATCTGCATTTTAATTTAATTTCATCTGCGAGTTAATTTTAATTTTACCGCATCAACCACAAACTTTTCAAACCCACTTTGTGTTAGACTCGAAACTCGAACCGCAAAATTGGTCCTTGAGAGACGACCTAGGAGTCACTTCCTAGTACTATACTACATTATTTATGCACATCTAATTTGTGTGGGTTGCGACACCCCATCACCAGGGTGGAGGAATCAGCCCAATCTTAGATGGAAAAATGCGCCACAACATCAGTAGCAGGCACCACCTTTCCAGAATGCTAGAGGTCATAACAGATATGTGCCTCCACCTATGCAACAAAATCAGAGGCAACAACAACAGCAGCAGCAAGAGGTACCTGCCTAACCAGCTGCCTAACCTTCTACTTCTTCTGAGCCTTCATTGGAAGAGTTAGTGAGACAGATGACTATGCAAAACTTGCAGTTTCAGCAGGAGACTAGAGCTTCCATACAGAGTCTCACTAACCAGATGGGTCAGATGGCTACTTAGCTTAACCAGGCAGAGTCTCAGAATTCTGATAAGTTACCATCCCAGATTGTGCAGAATCCGAAGAATGTGAGTGTCATTACCCTCAGATCAGGGAAGGAGATTGTTGTGCCTTCAGAGCCCACTCCTACACCTACGCCCGTGCCTGCTACTTGTCATAGAAAAGAGGACCAAGATGGTCCAAGCAGGGCATTTGAGGTGGGTGGATCTTCTTCTTCTCCCGGTGGTACTTCTTCTCCTCTAGGTGGACCTTCTTCTTCTTCCACCACCAACACCAGTGTACCTCCTCCTTTGTATGATCGAATTTGATGTTGTGATAATGATGTTGAATTTGATGCGAATTGTGATGTCCAGGATATTGATTGTATGTGTGATATTGATGATGTTGTTGACATATCTGTGATGGACATTGATTGCGATTTTGATGAGATGGGTGTTTTGCCTTTACCTGTACATTCATTAGAGTCAGAATGCATTAACCACGTTGCAAGAAGTACACTTGAATCTGACTTGCAGGCACCCACTCTTGAGTTGAAACAGCTCCCAGATACCCTCAAGTACGTGTACTTGGAGGATGATGAGAAGAAATCGGTGATCATTTCTACCTCCCTTGATCCCGTTCAAGAGGAGAAGTTGCTTGGTGTGCTGAGGAAGCACAAGAAGGCTATTGGTTGGAGTTTGACTGACATACCTGGTATTAGCCCATCCACATGCATGCATAGAATTCTTTTGGAAGATGGGGGCAAAGCCAGTGAAACAGCCACAAAGAAGTCAAAACCCAGTGATCATGGACGTCATCAATAAGGAGGTGACCAAGCTTTTACAAGCTGGGATCATCTACCCTATTTCAGACAGTCAATGGGTGGGCCCCATCCATGGTGTGCCCAAGAAGACTGGCCTCACTGTGGTGAAGAATGAGAGGGATGAGCTTATCCCCACAAGATTGCAGAACAACTAGAGAGTCTACATTGACTATAGGAGGCAGAACCAAGCAACCAGGAAAGATCACTTCCCCCTGCCATTCATTGATTAGATGCTGGAGCGCCTGGCAGGTAAATCTCATTATTGCTTCCTTGATGATTTTTCTGGTTATTTCCAAATCAATATTGCTCCTGAGGACCAAGAGAAAACCACATTCACCTGCCCCTTTGGCACTTTTGCCTATAGGAGGATGCCCTTTGGCCTATGCGACGTTCCTGGCACCTTCCAGCGGTGCATGCTTAGTATTTTTAGTGACTGTCTTGAGAGTTGCATAGAGGTTTTATGATTTCACTGTGTATGGATCCTCTTTTGATGCATGTTTAGATAGTCTGGAGAGAGTGTTGAATAGATGCATAAAGACAAACCTTGTTCTCAATTTTGAGAAATGTCATTTCATGGTTGAACAAGGTTTGGTTCTAGGGCACATCATTTCTAGAAAGGGAATAGAGGTAGACCCTGCTAAGATATCTGTGATTTCGCAGTTGCCTTACCCCTCTTGCGTGCGAGAGGTTTGCTCTTTTCTTGGACATGCAGGTTTCTACAGGCGTTTTATCAAGGATTTCAGCAAGAAGGCGCTTCCCTTGTCTAGACTGCTACAGAAGGAGATTGATTTTGATTTTAATGACAGGTGCAAGTAGGCGTTGGATTTCCTGAAGGAAGCTTTGACCACCACTCCGATCATTCAGGCACCGGATTGGACAACCCCATTTGAGCTTATGTGTGATGCGTCTAACTATGCATTGGGGGCTGTCTTGACACAGAAAATTGACAAGCTGCCGAGAGTGATCTACTATGCTTCACGCACTTTGGATGTCGCCCAAGCAAATTATACCGCAATTGAAAAAGAGTTGTTGGCAATTGTGTTTGCCCTTGATAAGTTTAGATCATATTTGCTTGGATCGCCTGTTATTGTGTATACTGACCATGCAACTCTAAAGTTTCTATTGAAAAAGGCTGAGTCAAAGCCAAGATTGATAAGGTGGATGCTAGTACTCCAAGAGTTTGACTTGCAAATCAAATCGAAGTCGAGCACATAATTTGGTTGCAGACCACCTCAGCAAGATTGAGAGCTGAGAAAGGAGTTGATGTTTTGCCTATCCAGGATGACTTTCCTGATGAGAATTTGTTGATGATTTCATATTCTCACCCTACTCCTTGGTTTGCACACATTGTAAATTATTTGGTTACTTCTGTTTTTCGTCCCTTAGCATCACGTGCTCAAGTTGCTAAAATTAAGAGTGATGCTATGTATTATGTTTGGGATGACCCATGTCTGTGGATGTTGTGCAGTGACCAGGTTAGTAGGAGATACATTCCGGACCATGAGATTGACTCGGTCCTGCAGTTTTGTCATGCCTCCTCACCTGGTGGTCATCTAGGGATTCAGAGAACAGCTCGCAGGGTGCTTGATTGTGGTTTCTATTGGCCTTCCATCTTCAAAGATGCGAAGAGGATTTGCAGCACCTGTGAGCCTTGTCAGAAAGCAGGAGGATCAATTTCACAGAGACAAGAAATGCCTCAACAACCTATGCTGTTCTGTGAGGTGTTTGATGTCTGGGGTATAGACT
The DNA here is from genome assembly GCA_036885675.1 of Vigna mungo. Classification (NCBI taxonomy): domain Eukaryota; kingdom Viridiplantae; phylum Streptophyta; class Magnoliopsida; order Fabales; family Fabaceae; genus Vigna; species Vigna mungo. The sequence continues at coordinate 35,526,558 of CP144700.1, forward strand.
TTATGGGTCCTTTTGCTGTTTCTTTTGGTTTCTCTTATATTATCCTTGCTGTGGATTATGTTTCAAAATGGGTGGAAGCTAGAGCCACTAGGACTAATGATGCTCGGGTTGTTGTAGATTTTGTTAGATCTTACCGGTTTTGCAGGTTTGGAGTGCCTAGAGCAATTGTTAGCGATCAAGGAACCCATTTTTGCAACAGATCCATGCAAGCTTTGCTCAAGAAATATGGGGTGACGCATAGAGTTTCCACACCATACCACCCCCAAACAAATGGGCAAGCTGAGATCTCCAACAGGGAGATAAAGAGGATATTGAAGAAGATTGTCCAGCCCAACAAGAAAGATTGGAGTAATAGGTTGGACGATGCTCTTTGGGCCCACATGACTGCCTACAAAGCACCCATAGGGATGTCTCCTTATCGGGTTGTCTTTGGAAAGGCATGTCATCTACTAGTTGAGATTGAGCATCGGGCATACTGGGTTGTGAAGAGTTGCAACTTCTCCATTGACCAAGCTGGAGAGGAAAGGAAGTTGCAACTAAATGAATTAGATGAGATTCGATTGGAGGCCTATGAGAACTCGAAGCTCTACAAGGAGAAGACAAAGAGGTTCCATGATAGTTCTATTGTTAGAAAGGACTTCGAGGTTGGCCAACAGGTTTTATTGTATAACTCTAGGCTCGGCCTCATGAGTGGTAAGTTGAGATCAAAGTGGATTGGACCTTTTGTTGTGACTAATGTTTATCCTTATGGTGCAATTGAGATTCAAAGCATTTCCACAGCTAAAAGCTTCAAGGTGAACGGGCATAGACTGAAGCCCTTCCACAACAATCCTTCTTTGTTGGATGCAGTGGTGGAGGAGGCGTCTTTGGTCTGCCCCACCTACCCTCCCCTCTGACTCAGGGGGTTTCTTGTCTCCTTTGCTCCTCACTTTTATTGCACTTTGTCTATATCTGTTGACTGTGCTGATTGTTGATCTACTGATTGTGACACACTAAGGACATTGTGTTGTTTAAGTGTGGTCTATTAGGGGAGGTTGTTTCTTTGTTTATGTTTCAGTTTTAATGTAGTTTGTTGTGTCTTGTGTACAGTTTTGCATGTTTTTCGTGAATTCTGGACTGTGATTAGGTTGTCAGTTTTCCTTCACTGCATTGATACTCTGATTTGTTGGATTCCTTGCTTTTCTTTTATTGCAAAGATGATTATGATGTTTGAGAGGTTGAATGGATTGTGATAGAATTACCTTATGCGAGATTTGAGCCATTTGATGATCTTTCTTGTGTGTGATATGTCTCTTGATTGCTTGCACATATGCCTTGGCTTGACCCTTTTTGATGATTATTGATTGATATGCATGTTTGAAAGTGATAAAGGCAGCTTTGTTGTTGAGCCTTTCTAGCCAAATGAGCCTACCCTGTTTTTATCCTTTGATAGTCTCCTTTGAGCCTTTACTTTCCCCATTCTTTGTTTTGAAGCTCACACACTAGCCCTAAGTGAAAAACCATGATTATCTTAACCTAAGGGAATTTTGGAGCTTTGGAATTGTTTTGGGTATAAGTGTGGTCTCTTGGGATATTCAGATGAATTGGTTAGTTGGCTCCTCTTCTTGTTTTGTTATGTACATATGTATCTTGCCTCATACAATTGTGTTATGAAGTGAGAAAATAAAAAAATATAGAAAAATACAGAAAAATGAGAAAAATAAAAAAGTATTTGTGTGAATAGTGGAGTCAAGAAGAGGATTGAATTAGAGGTTTTGGGTGTGTTTGAATGTGTTTACACTTGTTCCCCATTGCTCCTCTATTTCCCTTTGGTTTGTAACTTCTCATCCATATCATATCCTCCGTTGTCCTTGGCTCCATTGCATCCATAAAAGACCTTTTGATTTGAACATGTATATGTGTTTGAGTGTTGACATTAGAGGTTTGCGAAGTATGTTTGTGTTTGCTTTCTTGAGTGCATTGAGTTGACATTGTTTACCCTAGACACCTGAGAGAAATACTGATAGTGTCCATCTGTGAGGTTCTGTGCTTTTGATTCACCTCTTGAATTGATTGATCATTTTGTCATGCTTTGAACTCCTTGGATGATTTCATGAGTATCTGCTTTCCTTGACTCTTTGTGGGATACTGTCAACTTCCTTTCATCGCCAGATTTCTTGAGAACTGTGCAACTCTATGTCTTTCGAGTCTGTGTTCCCTTTCTGATGTCTTCTGAACTGTTCCCTGTTTTGGGTGTTGATTTTGCCCAGGAGTGCAAAAGACTAAGTGTGGTCTATTTTGATGAGTCGTTATTTTAGTGACTATATTTGGTTTATTGCATTTAAATAAATCAGGGAATTGTGTTTAATTGTCCATTATTTCCCCGTTTTTTCCTAATTCTGCTTAATTTGGTCGGAAATTCGTAGTTGTTCATGTCTTTAATTAGTGTTGCATTTTAGTAATTATAATTGTGCTAGATAATTGTCTATTACATTGTTGCGGTCTAGTATTTTATTTTGTTTTAATGTTGTTTAATATGTTTAGTCTTGTTACTTCAATTGCCATGGTAGCTTAAATTAGTTTGGTTGGTCATTAACTACATTGCATTGTTTCCTTGAGATACCTGGACTGTGTATGTGTAATTGACACTCTGACTTGGTTAATATCAAATTTGTATTTGCACTTGCAATTGGGTATACACTTGGTTGCCCAATTGGTGTTGACTCGTCTCTTAGTCGATGAAACTGCATGGTGTAAATTAGATTTGATCTTAACATTGCGTTCTCTTAGTGCACTTTTATGAAAACATGATTAACCTTTGCTTAGTTGATTAATTGTGTTGGATTAGAGGTTTGAGTTGGTTATATTTTGTTGATCTGTGATAGGAAGCATTGTAATTAAGTTAATGACCAACCGTTTTCAGTCTGTCTTGGAAACCGTGTTTAGATCTGTGTTTGCATTTCTGTTTGCGTCAGTGTTTTGATTTTATTCCTCCGTATTCATCACAAACTTTTCACAAACGCCCTCCCTCTTCGTGTTTGACTTAATTCCTGAACCGCAAAATTGGTCCTAGAGAGACGACCTAGGAGTCATTTCTTAGCTATACTGCATTTCTAATTGCACATTAAATTTGTGTGGGTTGCGACAGCTCATCAAGATTTAAAGGCTTATTAAGGAAGACACCAGTCCATGGTTTTGACAAGACCAACTTAGTTCTTGCATACCTTGGAGGCTTGAATACTCAGTCTAAAATGATGCTTGATTCCTCAGCATGAGGTGATATTAAAAGGAAGACTGAGGATGAAGCATACGATTTGATCGAGAGTATGGCTGCTAATGGGTAAGAAATGTACAGTGAGAGGGGCACACCAGTTCAGAAACGGGGAGTTTTGCATTTGCCTGCTGATGATGCCATGCTATCTCAAAATCATCTTTTGACTCAAAAGCTAGATAATTTGGCAAAGATCCTTTCTCAGCTTCCAAAGGAGATTAGGAATGTCTCCAATGCACAACAACTTTGCGACTTCTGTGGTGGTGACCATATCAATGGTCAATGTGTTGTGCCAGAGGAGATACAATAGGAAACAAATTATATGGGTAACCAATTCCAGTACAGGAAAGGAAATTTCAACCAAGGCAACTCTAGCTAAGGTTGGAAGAACCATCCCAGTATTGGACAAACTCATAATAACCCATCTGGTCAAACAGGAGGCTTCCTAAATAACAGGCCACAACAACCATCACCCTTATGGCAGCAGGTAAATCATCTGACAAAGACTGTCATAAGCGTGAATGATATATTTGATAAATTTATGAAAGTTTATGAGTCTCAACAAGCAAGTGACCAAGCTAGGTTCAGATCTTTGTAGATGCAAATTGGTCAGTTGTCAAAAAGGGTAGAAACTACAGAAAAGAATCAATTTAGGGCTATTATTGATGTTAACCCTAATGAAGATTGCAAAGCTGTTATGACAAGGAGTAAAAGAAAAGCAGAAGAGGAAGCTAGTAAGGTAGAAGTCAATAAGGAAGAAGAAAAAGAGATTATTGAGCTGGGAAGTAGTAAGAGTGATGAAGAAGAAGAGGAGAAAAGATATGGTCACAATGGGCAGTTTAGAGAAATTTTTAATCATGGTACTATAGTGCCTTCAGTGATTGAACAAATTCCTGTTTACTCTAAGAGAATAGCATATTATCTTGGAGATCTGATAGATCTTGATGAAGAGGAACAGGAAGAGGTTATGCAACCTCAAAAGAGAGAGTATCCGCCTAAGATGAAGGATCTAGGGTGTTTGAATCTTCCATGTATTGTGAATAGTGTTGATGTAGGTGGAGCTATGCTAGATTCTGGATCCAGTGTTAATATGATGCCTAAGCAGTTCTTGACAAAGATTGGAGGACTAGTATTAAAACCGTCCAATGTTACTGTGACTGTAGCGGATGGTTCTACTAAAACACCATTTGGTATGGTGGACGATGTGATTGTTCTTATTGAGCAAATAGAGTTCTTGGTTGACTTTATAGTCATGGATATGGGAGCAGATGAAAGGATTCCATTAATTTTGGGAAGAACTTTCATGACAACGTAAAAAATGCTTATTAGTGTTTATGATGGGAGGATCATAATGAGAGATCGAGAACATGTGTTGTTATACAATGGCTCTAAAGAGAATAACGTGAGAATAAAGTAAAGAGCCAGACATAAAAAGTCTAGAAGAGAAGTTGCATCAGGAGAGAGCACAGGTACAGGTACTGATACTGATAGTTGTAATGTTTTGCAGGTACCTGTTGATAAAGATATTGACAAAGGGCGAACAATCCATCTTGAATCAAAAGAAGACCCATTCAGACCAGGTACAAAGGTGAAGTATAAGAAGAAGGAATGAATGGTGAAAGAGCTTAAAGAAAAAGTAATGGTGGAGATTGAAGCACCATACTCCAAATATATCAAGATGGTGGATAGAAGGAACTTGAGGATTTGGTGTACATAGGACACCAATATGAAAGAGAAGACGTGATTGTTGGAGGATATTCCATGTGTTGTAAAACAATTTTTAATTTTTATTTTATTTTGGACTTGTAAATTTTTGGATTTTTAAACAATTTTTGGGTAGCATCTACTGAGGGATGCTAACCTTTATGTATCTATTGAAGGATACAGGTATGTACACCTACTGAAGGGTGTTGGGAAGCATTTACTGATGAGTGCTAGACAGGTTTGGGTTAGGCTCGTGACGTTAAACAAGCGCTACCTAGGAGGCAACCCAATTGATTATTTCTTATTTGTAACTTTGTTCTAAGTGCATTATATGTTTGCATGTTGCATTTGAGAGGGGAAAGGCATGAAATTGAAAAATTGAAGGTTGAAATCAGGTGCTATAGGGCTGAATCACGGAAAAGCAAGCCAAAAAGAGGAAGTGGTTTTTCACGCCCACCGATGAGCAGTGCATTTTACCGCTGAGCGGTGGCGGCGCAGACCACGCTTGGGCTTTTAAAAGCTCAGCGTTTTGGTGGTTCTGCACTTTTGAAACTCCTCTTTGAAGCTCGCCCAAGCGTTCTCTGCGAACCCTAGGACCCAATTTGAACTTTCAAAGGTTCTCCAAAGAGATTTCCCCACTTTTTCTCATCACTCATTCACAAACATCTCATTTTATACCATTCTCCTGTCAAAAGTTTGGGGTTTTTGGTGAGAGCTTTGCATCGGGAGGCATTCATCATCAATTGGAAAGAAATCTTTCAAACATCTAGTATCTCCACTCAAGTAAGTTGTGCAATTTCATTCTTAGGGTTTCTAAATTTGAAATTTGATGAAGAACATGTGTAGGAACATGATAAATTAGGGCTTTTGATTTCTATGCATGATTTGATGAAATAGAAACTGTTTGAACCGATTGGATTGCATGAATTTGGTCTGGATTGATGAAATTAGTGATAGAGTGGAGATTAGGGCAGTTTGGAAAAGGTTTTTGAAAAGCCCTAGCCACCACCACTGAGCGGTCCATTTTGACGCTGAGCGATGGCGCGATCAGAGGCACACCGCTGACCAGTCTGTAGTAGCTTTGTGTAGATGCTTGATTTTTTTATGCTGGGACGCTGAGGGGCCTTATTTTTCCCTCAACTTTGGATTATGCTTGGTTTGGAAATTGATTGATGATGTACTAACCCCTAATGGTGAATTCCTGTGGTCTTTTGAATTTTATTTTATGGAGGAATTTCATCATCATCGAGAAAGGTGAAAATTCCTGGCAACAAAAGGAAAGAGCCTGAGAGGCCACAAAGATTCTATTCTCCTAGGTTCCTTTCTAGAAAGCATGAGGAGCATTATGTGACTGTGCAGGAGAGGAGATTATTGATGGAGAGGAAGGTCACTTTCATCCCAGATTTGGCTCCTGAGTTTGGAGCAGAGATCATGAGGAGAGACTAGAGAGGCTGACTACATTCCATGCTGATAACGGTTGAAAAACCGTTATTTTCATATGCTAATTTAGACTAAATTACGCCCTTTATTGCTTAGAATGAGCTTGAAATCTAACAAAATTCAATAAATGAGTCAATCGAGGGTCAAAAGCTGTTTTTAGCGATTTTATGCTTGTTTCGCATTGTTTTGCAGCAAAATTAACAGAAGTAAAGATTGGAGTTGGAGATAAAGGTCTTGGACTCAAAGAAAAGGAAGAAAGGTTGAAGTACAAAGGGTTGCAGTGTAGAAAAGTCAACCAGAAAAGTCAACCACTTGACCAGAACGCAGTTGACCAGCGCCGGGCGGTAGACCCCTGTCGCCAGGCGATGGCGCGATTTAGGGTAAACCGCCGGGCGGCATAAGTGATGCGATGTCGCAACCCACACAAATTTGATGTGCATAAATAATGCAGTATAGTACTAGGAAGTGACTCCTAGGTCGTCTCTCAAAGACCAATTTTTCCGTTCGAAATCGAGTCTAACACAAAGTGGGGAGTTTGTTTGCTTTTGCGAAAAAAATTAAAATTAAAATACGGATGGAATTTAAATTGAAACGCAATAGTAACCACGTAATTAAATTAAATGAAAACGAAATTTCATGCAACAAAACATTTTACCATGCATAAAAATAAAATTAAAATAGTAAAAATGGATCTGCTACAGTAAAATGCGAAAGTACAGTAAACAGTTAATACAGAAGACAGTAAAATAGTAAATACAGAAAACAGTAAATAGTAAAAATTAAAAACAGTAAAATAGAAAATAAAATTACTTTAATACATAAAAACAGCAGTACTAAAATACAAGAATTCAGAAACAGAAATTAAATTAATACAGAAACAGTAAAACAGAAAAACAGTAAAACGGTAAAATGGTAAAACAGTAAATACAGAATTAGTGAAACAGAGAATAAAATTACATCAATATATAATAACAGTAATACATAAAGTAAAGGAATTCAGTAATAAATTAAATTAATACAGAAACTGTAAAAATAAAAAACAGTAAACAGTAAATACAGAAATTACAAAATACAGAAACAGAATCTGGATTTCGGCAGCAGAATACAGAAAATGAAATTAAAATAATTAGTACAGAAAATTCAGAAACACAACTTGAATTGATACAAAAATAGTAAAAACAAAAAAAAATTAGTAAAACTGAAAATACAGTCCACCTCACAACCGTGCACCATCACTTGCTTTTTTTTTTCAATTCAATTTTTATTTATTGAAAGCAAATAAAAAAAACCTCTCATGTCCCTTCTAGCAGTAGTCGTTGCTATTCAATGCTTTACAACTAATGGAATGCAAAAGTCCTTCTCTTCCATAAACAAAGTAAAAGAAAACCTCATGATGTGACAACTACTATTCATCTCCAAACAAATGAGTAAAGTTTCCTCTCTCAAAATCAATCACCGCGAAAGCATCCTACCTCCATCAAATCATTCTTTTTTTTTTATATTTCTTAATGCAATGAAAACTCAAAGTGAACACCACACCTTTTCATATCATGTAAATAAATGGAGTCAGAGCATATTGATTGAAGAAAAAAAATATGAACTTTCAACAAGTTGTAACTGTAAGCACATAACATGAATGATCTGAACGAAAGGAAAAATATTTTGCTTGACCAAAGAAAAGTGACCACCGTGGGTACCTAGAAACCAAAGATAAAGATGATTCATTACTTTACTGCACAAGACGCAAAAGTATAATAAAATATGTTCTCTTCATTTAAGCATCAAAACCGTGATACCCATTCCTTTCTCATTAACAAAGTTGCAATTTTATTCTCTGCAGAGGTATGATTTCAGAGAGATAAAATGTTTTCAAGAGTATAGAAACCTTTCAAGAGAAAATAAACATCCTTTTCTTCATCAACTAAAATTAAAACAACTTTGTAAATAGAAAAAGAAATTATGCAGAGAGTGAAATAACGTAAACAAAATGCATTCAAATGAAGTAGATTGTTACAAGACACATGATGTTCTCTCGGCAAAGAGAGCTTGAAGCAAAACTACGAAAATTTTTTAGACAAAGATTACTACCCAGACCGTCTGGCTCTCCAATCCCTCCGGATCTATGTCGCTAAAGGCTCTCCTAAGTGCCCCTTTTATAGGCTGAATGTGAGACATGTGTGGGACATCTTACCATTTAAAATTGGGTCGTGGTTCACTAAAATCCAAAGGTGGTTGGACGACGTCATTTTGCACTGTTAAGCATGGAAGCTACTGCATGAAGTTGGTGGGCCATGATTTGCTTCATGTGTTTCAATCAAAACGTGTTGCTTTCTGCTGCCATGGACCGTGAGTTGGAGTGAAACTGCACCACTTCTTGTGTTTGAACAACGTTGGATGGGTCGAGATGAATGGGTTGTTGGTTGAAGAATATAAGTGCAGCCGTGTTGCTTCATCTATTGTTGTTACGTTGGTTTTGGACTGCACTTCTTCTTCCAAGCTTGCTGGATTTTGTTGGAGCTTCCTTCACGGCTGCACCTCTGTTAAAACTGGATGCCATTCCTTTATTTTCATTGCTGGATCAGGTGCTGTCCGTGACTAAATGTGCATCTCGTCACGGCTGCAACATGCTTCTAGAACTTCATTTTGGGCTGTGGCAGCTTTTTGCAGCTGGACATTTGCATGCAGCGTGGAGTGCAGCTGCTTGATGAATGTGGAGATGTTGCTGAACCCGTGGAGCTTCTCCTGGACCAGGTTTCTTGCAGCATGAAGGAACACTGTGTTGAAAGCTGCAGGGCTAGGTGCTAGACGTTGCATGGATGCTGCTTGGGCTGCACCAAACTTCACGTGTGCATGTGGTGGCTGGATGTGTGTGGAAGTTGCAGCGCTGTGTGTTGGAGCCATAGGCCGTGGAGTGTGTTAGAAGTTGCAGCGCTATGTGTGTTGCTGCAACGTGACAATCCTCCTTTCTTTTGGGTCATGGCATATTTGTAAAAAGTGGGTGGTTTGCTTTTCTCTTTTTCTTATTCTCCAAAGCCGTGCACTTAGTTGCAACACTTCATGTTTTGAGATTAAAATTAGCTATAGTAACTCCCAAAATTAATTGCCCAATGACATGTTTCAATTTACAAGTGGCAGCCATTGCCCTTCCATGTGCACCTACAAATTAAAAATCTTGCACCCCTAAAGAATAAAAAGACCATAGTACCCTCTTTCTTATTAAAACTTTTGTGGAGAGTCTTTAATTTATTTATTTTTTCTAATGTCTAAAATTGTATTTCTAAAATTTCCCTAAAATTAAAATTGCAAATAATTAGCTCAGAATATTCAAATTAACTAAAATAAGAATTTCCGATCTAATTAAGTACAATTAGGAAAAACGGGAAAATACTAGACAATTAAGCATAATTCCCTAATTAATTATAGCATAATAAACTAAGTGAAATCAGTAAAATATCGACTCATCAAAATAGACCACACTTAGTCTTTTGCACTCCTGGGCAAAATCAAGACGCAAATCAGGGAGTAGATCAACAGACATCTGGGAATTTACACAGACTCAACACACCGAAAACAAAGGCGCACAATAAAACAAACAAACAAAATTACAGTTATCAAGAAATCTGGACAAAGAAATGAAATTAGATAGTATCTAACAAAATCAGAATATAGATACTTAGAGAAATCATCCAAGCAATTCCAAGCATGGCAAAATAATTAATCAGTTCAAGTGGTGAATGAAAAATAACAGATCCTCACAGATGCACAGTGTTTCTCTCAAGTGTTTAAGGTAAATAATTTCAACTCAATGCACTCAAGAAAACAAACACAAACAGACTTGGCAAACCTCTAATATCAACTCTCAAAACCTATGCATGTTTAAATAAAAAGGACTTTCATGGTTGTAATGGGGTCAAGGACAAGGGAGAATAGAATATGGATAAGAAGCTACAAATCAACAGAAATATAGGGGCAATGGGGAACAAGTGTAAACACAATCAAATAACACCAAAACCCTCTAATTCAATCCTCTTCTTGACACCATTATTCAAACAATTATTTATTTATTGTTTTTAATTTTTCTGTATATTTTTTTTTTCATCTAGTCTCTTTTTTTTTTCTTTTCAAAACACAGCTGTTTGAGACAAGATATACAACATATTTACAAAATCAACACAAGATCAGGAGCCAACTAACCAAATTATCCGAGTCTCCCAGGAGACCACACTTATTCCCAAAACAGTTCCAAAACTCCAAAATTCCCTAAGGTTAAAGTGGTCATGGTTTTTTTTTCACTTAAGCTATCATATGAGCTTCAAAACGAAGAAATGGGGAAAGTATAGGCTCAAAGGGGCTAATAAAGAGATTAAAACAGGGTAGGCTATCTGCTTAGAGAGGTTCAATCAACAAAATGCCTTTATCATCTTCAAACATGCATATTAATCAAGAATTATTAACAGAGTTAAGCCAAGGCACATGTGCAAGCAATCAAGAGAATATCACACAAGGAAGAATAAGTGGCTCAAATCTCACATAGGATGTTTTTGTCACAATTAATCACCCTCTCAATCATCATAATCATATTTCCAAGCAAAGAAAAGCAAGGTTTTTCAGATCAATCAGAGTATCAATAAATTGAAAGATACGTCTATAATTTAATTAAGTCCAGAAATCAAGAAAAACATGCAAAACTATACACAAAATACAACAAAAACTACCTAGAAAAGAAAAAGAGAATTAACGCAGAAAAACAAAAACTGACAGAAAATAGAAATCAGAAAACACAAAACACACAATTTAGCAAAGAAAATAGAAATCTCCCCCAATAGACCACACTTAAACTACACAGTGTCCTCAATGTGTCTCAAGCATCAAATCAGCAATTAGAACAGTTAACAGATCAAGGAGAAGGCAATAAAAGTGCGGAAAATGAAGGAGGAGGGAAAATGATACTCCCCTGATCATGGTGGCAGTTGCTAGTTTTGGACTTTCAGGGAGATCTCTTCCACCACCGGATTCAGTAAAGAAATGTTGAGGAAGAATTGCTTCATCCTCCAAATTTGATCAAGCAGGGAGATGTCCTCTACAGCTGGATCTAATAAGTGAATGCTGATGAGCGTGCTCAGCCGGTGCCTATTGATGTTGAAGCTTCTGTGTATTCTGGCACCTTTGTCTTCCATCGTGGGTGTGTGTTGATCAAATGCATGAGTACCTCCTGCAACATGGTTAGTACATTGTTGCTCCACGGAAATAACATGCAGGGGTATAACACCCAGTATCAGTGTATGAGGTTGAACCTCAGTTATACTCTCAGAACATGAATCAATCTCAAATGTAGACATAATATCAAAAAAAGGCTCAAATTCATGTTCACTGCATGGAGAACAGACATTCAGATGTGATAGCAAAAAGTGGTTCTCATCATGCAAGGAAGGGGAATCAAAAAAATGTTCATCAAGAATAAAATCATCTGCATACCTACCATCAACATAATCATCAACATTAGAATCTATGTTAGGTATGCTTACCTCCACTTCCCTAGATGTGGTGGAAGGTGAAGAAGGTCTACCTATCTCAAAAGTGCTGCTTATATCTGCCTGTTCCTCGATAACAGTAGAATGGTTCACTGCATCCTCAGGCGCAAGAGCAGGGACATCCTCAATGGCCTTCCTGGCAATCTCCCTCCATAACCCGTTCAATGTAGGCGCAGTAGAAGATTTGGCATGTGCCTCTTGTTGTTTTTGTTTCCTCTGATTTTTCTGCTGTGGCTGCTTGTTATTGTAGATGTTGGTAGCATAAGCTTGAGGCTCATCATGAGAGGCAGGGTGCTCCAAAGAAGGACAGGCATCCGTAGAGTGGTCACTGGAATGACATATAACACACAGTCGTGCAACAAATGCATATAAAGGTACTGGTCTTTGGTTGGATTCTAGTTGTGTCACCAAACTCTCAAGAGAATTAAGTTTGCTTTCCAAGTTCCTACCAACAGTTGATAAAGAATGGGTCGGCTCATGAAACTGCGGCTGTTGTGATTCCTGAACAGGTGGAGAAGGCGTACAAGGAGTCTGGAATGATGGTTTCTGATATTGATGCTCTGAAGTACCATACCATCCAAAGTTAGGATTAGTCCACCGAGGATTGTCGATATAACCATACCGCACAGGGGAGAATTTGTCTAGAAACTGATGCTTCAGATCTTCCCAACTGGTGACGGATCCTGGAGGAAGAAAATAACACCAATCCTATGCTCCTCCGTGTAATGAGTGCCCAAATGCCCTTAAGAACATTTCTTCATCTGGGACATCTGGAGGTTTCATCCAAGAGCATAATGTGTACAACTCCTCTAAATGTTTACGTGGGCATTCACCTGCAAGACCATGAGACTTAGGCAGCACATGTATCAGTCCAGTGTTGAAAACACAATGAATATCCTCCTTATCAAGTGGACACGACTCCTTAGGAGCACTCGCATGAGATGGTGGAAGAACTTTACTGTTCTCAACATAGGAATCAATAGGAAAATCATAATCATAGGCACAGACAGAATAAGCAGTATCCTCAAAGCCAAAATAGGTAGACATGGTAAAGAAAAGGTGGAAGATAGAAAAGAAATGCTAAAAATTACTAAACAAACAAAACATAACACAACTAAACATGAAACATGCACACACAAAACAGAACATCATATTCACAATACGAGACAAAACACACAACAAAAGACTCAATACTGAACCGTTGGTCCCCGGCAACGGCGCCAAAATTTGATGGGATGTCGCAACCCACACAAATTTGATGTGCATAAATAATGTAGTATAGTACTAGGAAGTGACTCCTAGGTCGTCTCTCAAGGACCAATTTTGCGGTTCGGAATCGAGTCTAACACAAAGTGGGGGGGGGGGGGTTGTGAGTTTGTTTGCTTTTGCGAAAAAAATTAAAATTAAAATACGGATGGAATTTAAATTTAAACGCAATAGTAACAACGTAATTAAATTAAATGAAAACGAAATTTCATGCAACAAAACATTTTACCATGCATAAAAATAAAATTAAAACAGTAAAAACGGATCTGCTACAGTAAAATATGAAAGTACAGTAAACAGTTAATACAGAAAACAGTAAAACAGTAAATATAGAAAACAGTAAATAGTAAAAATTAAAAACAGTAAAATAGAAAATAAAATTACATTAATACATAAAAACAACAGTACTAAAATACAAGAATTCAGAAACAGAAATTAAATTAATACAGAAACAGTAAAACAGAAAAACAGTAAAACGGTAAAATGGTAAAACAGTAAATACAGAATTAGTGAAACAGAGAATAAAATTACATCAATATATAATAACAGTAATACATAAAGTAAAGGAATTCAGTAATAAATTAAATTAATACAGAAACTGTAAAAATAAAAAACAGTAAACAGTAAATACAGAAATTACAAAATACAGAAACAGAATCTGGATTTCGGCAGCAGAATACAGAAAATGAAATTAAAATAATTAGTACAGAAAATTCAGAAACACAACTTGAATTGATACAAAAATAGTAAAAACAAAAAAAAAATTAGTAAAACTGAAAATACAGTCCACCTCACAACCGTGCACCATCACTTGCTTTTTTTTTCAATTCAATTTTTATTTATTGAAAGCAAATAAAAAAAACCTCTCATGTCCCTTCTAGCAGTAGTCGTTGCTATTCAATGCTTTACAACTAATGGAATGCAAAAGTCCTTCTCTTCCATAAACAAAGTAAAAGAAAACCTCATGATGTGACAACTACTATTCATCTCCAAACAAATGAGTAAAGTTTCCTCTCTCAAAATCAATCACCGCGAAAGCATCCTACCTCCATCAAATAATTCTTTTTTTTTTATATTTCTTAATGCAATGAAAACTCAAAGTGAACACCACACCTTTTCATATCATGTAAATAAATGGAGTCAGAGCATATTGATTGAAGAAAAAAAATATGAACTTTCAACAAGTTGTAACTGTAAGCACATAACATGAATGATCTGAACGAAAGGAAAAATATTTTGCTTGACCAAAGAAAAGTGACCACCGTGGGTACCTAGAAACCAAAGATAAAGATGATTCATTACTTTACTGCACAAGACGCAAAAGTATAATAAAATATGTTCTCTTCATTTAAGCATCAAAACCGTGATACCCATTCCTTTCTCATTAACAAAGTTGCAATTTTATTCTCTGCAGAGGTATGATTTCAGAGAGATAAAATGTTTTCAAGAGTATAGAAACCTTTCAAGAGAAAATAAACATCCTTTTCTTCATCAACTAAAATTAAAACAACTTTGTAAATAGAAAAAGAAATTATGCAGAGAGTGAAATAACGTAAACAAAATGCATTCAAATGAAGTAGATTGTTACAAGACACATGATGTTCTCTCGGCAAAGAGAGCTTGAAGCAAAACTACGGAAATTTTTTAGACAAAGATTACTACCCCAGACTGTCTGGCTCTCCCATCTCTCCGGATCTATGTCGCTAAAGGCTCTCCTAAGTGCCCCTTTTATAGGCTGAATGTGAGACATGTGTGGGACATCTTACCATTTAAAATTGGGTGGTGGTTCACTAAAATCCAAAGGCGGCTGGACGACGTCATTTTGCAAGACGTCATTTTGCACTGTTAAGCATGGAAGCTACTGCATGAAGTTGGTGAGCCATGATTTGCTTCATGTGTTTCAATCAAAACGTGTTGCTTTCTGCTGCCATGGACCGTGAGTTGGAGTGAAACTGCACCACTTCTTGTGTTTGAACAACGTTGGATGGGTGAAGATGAATGGGTTGTTGGTTGAAGAATATAAGTGCAGTCGTGTTGCTTCATCTATTGCTGTTATGTTGGTTTTGGACTGCACTTCTTCTTCCAAGCTTGCTGGATTTTGTGGGAGCTTCCTTCACGGCTGCACCTCTGCTAAAACTGGATGCCATTCCTTTATTTTCATTGCTGGATCAGGTGCTGTCCGTGACTAAATGTGCATCTCGTCACGGCTGCAACATGCTTCTAGAACTTCATTTTGGGCTATGGCAGCTTCTTGTAGCTGGACGTTTGCATGCAGCGTGGAGTGCAGCTGCTTGATGAATGTGGAGATGTTGCTGAACCCGTGGAGCTTCTCCTGGACCAGGTTGCTTGCAGCATGAAGGAACACTGTGTTGAAAGTTGCAGTGCTAGGTGCTAGACGTTGCATGGATGCTGCTTGGGCTGCACCAAACTTCACGTGTGCATGTGGTGGCTGGATGTGTGTGCTGCTGCAGATGAGTGTGTTGGAAGTTGCAGCCCTGTGTGTGTTGCTGCAACGTGACAATCCTCCTTTCTTTTGGGTCATGGCATATTTGTAAAAAGTGGGTGGTTTGCTTTTCTCTTTTTTTTATTCTCCAAAGCCGTGCACTTAGCTGCAACACTTCAAGTTTTGAGATTAAAATTAGCTATAGTAACTCCCAAAATTAATTGCCCAATGACATGTTTCAATTTACAAGTGGCAGCCATTGCCCTTCCATGTGCACCTACAAATTAAAAATCTTGCACCCCCAAAGAATAAAAAGACCATAGTACCCTCTTTCTTATTAAAACTTTTGTGGAGAGTCTTTAATTTATTTATTTTTTCTAATGTCTAAAATTGTATTTCTAAAATTTCCCTGAAATTAAAATTGCAAATAATTAGCTCAGAATATTCAAATTAACTAAAATAAGAATTTCCGATCAAATTAAGTACAATTAGGAAAAACTGGAAAATACTGGACAATTAAGCATAATTTCCTATTTAATTATAGCACAATAAACTAAGTGAAATCAGTAAACTATCGACTCATCAATAAGTACGACGCCAGGCGGTTGTCTACTGGGCTTGGACCTGTTTTCTATGATTTTTATGATCTGTTTGGGCTTGGGCTTGTTTTATGTTATTTTTTATGCCCTATTTAAATTCCAGAACGTCTTAGGGTTTGTATCGTTTGATGGCTTAGGTATAGAAACACATTTTTCACCCCTTTGGGGGTAGATTTGGAGATGGTGACAGCTCTCCTTTTTTCCTTTTTAGGGTTTTTATCTTCATTCTTTCATTCCATTCACCTAGTTTCTCCATGACGATGGGGAACTAAACCTTATTTGTTGTTGGGGAAAGATGTAACCTCTAAACTCTCTTGTATTTGAATCAATTATTTTTATTGATATATGCTTACTTCATTAATTGTTAGAGTTTTCCTCTTTGCTTAATGCATACATCGTTTAAGTCATTCGGTGGTATGATCCTTGATTTTGTCGATACGAGGATATATGGGGAAATCTAGAACTGGGGAAATTCTCCCAAAGGTAGTATTACCTATACATAGGAATATGTGGTAATATGATGGTTGGTTGCATACACACTTCTGTGCTTCAGAATTAATTATCAGGGATGCTAGGAATCGTATGAACTCGTAGTTAAGGATATGCTTTCTTACAGGTGACAACGTTATTAAGTGTTTTAGAGAGTGGCATTAACATTAATGAAGAAGAGGAATTCTTATATGCATGAGAGTGATTAGGTGAAATCTAACCCCAACAACATATTCATCTCATATTCTAATCTTCATCCATCCATCCAATTTTGTGTTTAACCTCAATTGATCAAATTGCATTCATGTTTATTTTTCCGTACTTTAAATTCAAAAACCCCAAAATATTATTTTTATAGTCTTGATTGGTTAAGCAAAAGCTCAACAGTTTAGTGTCGTGAGTCTCATGGGAAGAACGATAATGGGTTTTACCATTTTATTACTTGATAGGATTTGGTACACTTGCCAATCCGCTAACACCTGCACCAGCCAGTATTGAATTGGTAAAGGAGTTCTACACGAATGCCTTGACCAGAAAAGGAGTGTCAGCTAGAAGATTCTTGAGCTATGTCAGGGGATGGACTATCCGGTATGACCCTGACACCATTAACAACTTTTTGGGCACTAAGTGGCCGGGTGTGCAGTGCCAGTATGCAGCATTCGTAAGGGGGTTCAGAGACATCGCCGATATAGAGAGGGTTATGTGTCTTCTTGGAAGGCATTTTCAGAACAACCCTAATGGAGTGCCCGTCAACATCAAGAGGACAGATTTGACGCCTTTGGCGAAATACTGGATGGCATTCACTCATGCTAACATTCAGTCGTGCTCCCATGTTTCCGACATCACCATGCATCGGATCATCTTCATCTACTGCATGCTGAGGGAGATGGATGTGAACGTCGGGAAAGTTATTGCCGATGAGATTCAGAGCTGCGCTACTACTGTGAGTAACAGGACACCATTAGGACATCCATCCCTGATTACCTTTTTGTGTCAGCAGGCTGGGTTGGACGCTGCAGTTCCACCATATGAGAGGCCTAGGAGGGCCATAGATGCGGCTTATTATCACCAGTTCTGTGCAGAGGAGGATGCAATAGGAGCAGCACCTAGGAGACGTCCTAGGAGAGCAGCAGCACAACAGGAGGATGTACCTGCAGATGCACCTACACAGCATGTTGAGCCGTTCTAGATGAGGGACATGTATATTTCCATGATGGAGGCTAGGATGGAGTCTCTTCCCAGAGGGCAGATAGCTACTGCAGAGATGATAGTAGGGCTGTATGATCAGCCACCAGTGCACAGGTGGACTATGGACGAGTTCCATAGTGCTATGGCTTGGCCTCAAGAGCAGGCACAGGGTAGTAGGTCTGGAGCAGCTGGAGCACCAGGCATGGATGAGGATGATGAGGAGGAGAACTTTGAGGATGCTGATGATGGAGACCAGGAGGACTCAAATGAGGACATGGATTGAGGGCATCTACTGATGGATGCCCATGTTTAAGACAAGGGTTTTTCTTTCAGTTTTGTACTTTTAATTTTTTTTAGAATAGGTTGAATTTTGATTGTCGGTGTCTATGCTTTGCTTGAACACTATTTCTGAAAATGGTTTGACTGAATGAAAGG
Organism: Vigna mungo; assembly: GCA_036885675.1. Lineage (NCBI taxonomy): Eukaryota > Viridiplantae > Streptophyta > Magnoliopsida > Fabales > Fabaceae > Vigna > Vigna mungo. The sequence goes on from CP144700.1 coordinate 35,544,903, forward strand.
CATGATGAGTCTATTTGATGATGATTGAATGTGGATGATAATTGAGATTGTGTTGCATGTTGATATCCAGGTAAGTGGTTCACTGGCTTATGTGAATAGATGTGTGGTGATTTATGATTGTGGTTATGATACTAAGCAGGGTGTATGAATAAATGATGTGAGAAAGCATGTTGTGTGAGGTATTGAGCTCCAGAGTATTCATTGATGTATGTATTGTTCATATGGAAGCATGAATGATATTGCCTGAATCTTGATAATTGATTGAATTGCATTTTTATGTCATATGATCAAGGCCATGTTTGGTTGCCTGTATCTACTCCTCTTGTTTAAATTGCTTTGTTATCTAATTGTTATGCAAACTTTCTTCGCCTACCCTTAGCCCGATCCCTCGGCGAAAAGAGCCTATTACTAATTACCGACTTGCTATCCCTAGCCTCCCCTAGTAACTAGCAATGCATTATCGAACAGAAGGAAAAATAATTGATCGTCCTACCTCCCTATCCCTAGGAGGTATTTCATTAATTAAGGAATTTCTCACCAGTTCATGACATTACTGTACGTTCCCGTATCAATAGAGACAAACAACAGTTATCAAATGACTTAAACGATAAAAGCCTCAAACGCAGATGAGAACCCAACAATCGATAACCAAAGCATATCACAATCATATAATTAAACAAGAGTTTCAATAAAAGAGAGTTTCAAAAGATTACATTGTTTCCCCCAACAACAAAAGGGTTTAGTTTACCATTGTCATGGTGAACCAAGATGAAAATAATGGAAGAATGGAAGAACAAACCCTATATAGGATGAAAAAGAGCCTAAGCATCCAAGAGATCTTCTCCAGAGAGTGCAAATTAGGTTTGGTCGCCCTCTTTTGTCAAAAGAATGAGAAGGAAATCGCACTAGGGCAATTTATAGCTGAGGAGTGTCACAGAAAACAGGCCCAAGCCCAACAGGCAACCGCCCGGCCTCACACTTATGCCGCCCGACAGTTTGCCTCTTATCGCGCTACCGCCTGGCAGTTTGCCTCTTATCGGAAAACCGCCAAGCGTCCCTACCATAGTGCCATCTCCTCGCATTTGGCCGCCCAGCGGTGTATTTCTGCCACTGGGCGGTTCCTAGACTCTTCTTTTCTTGATTTTCTTCCTTTGTCTTGAGTCTAAGGCCTTCATCTTCAACTCCATTCTTCACTTCCATCAAAATTGCTACAAAACAATGTAAAACAAGCATAACATCGCTAAAAACAGCTTTTGACTCTCTACTGACTCTTTTATTGAGTTTTGCTTGATTCTAAGTTCATTCTAAGCAGTAAAGGGAGTAATTTGGTCTAAAATAACATATGAAAATAATGGTTTTTCAACCGTTATCAAGCCTCCTCTTAGACACTTGAGTGATTGAGTGAAACACTTGGTTTGAAAGAATTGATAAATCCATGTTTTCATCTATGGTTAGTTGATTGATCATTCATAAAGTATAACATCTGTTGGGAAATATGTGATCATGTGAACTAAATTGAATTGAAAGCATGCATGCATCTTGATTAGATTCCACTGAAAATCTGAGTTGAGTAGGTCTTGTCATAAGGAAAATGAATTTTTGGATTGTTGAACTATTTTGATGAAAAGTGGAAAGTCAAGTTTTGTCTTGTTTGCTTGAGGACAAGCAAAGTTCTAAGTTTGGGGTTGTGATAACAGTCTAAAAACTATTATTTTCATGCTTGAATATGATATCAAAACACATCCTTTGTGGCTTAGAATGAGCTTAGAATCAAGTAAAAACACTGAGTTGAGTCACATGAGAGTCAAATGCTGTTTTTTGAGATATTATGTTTGTTTTGCATTGTTTTGCATGGTTTTGATGAAAATTAAGGATGGAAGTGAAGTGGGAAGGTCTTAGACTTAAAAAAGAAGAAGAGAATGGAAGAAAAGAAGAGTCTATGCACCGCTGAGTGCCATGATTCGAGGGAGAGCCACTGTTTGGCGCCCAGGAGGTGAAGCTGAGCATCCAGAGCGATTAGAGGCAAACCGCTCAGCGGTGAAACTGACCGCTGAGCGGTGGCGCAACTTGAGGGAAATCCTTGAGCGGTTAAATGTGACACTAAGCGGTTGTCTGCTGGGCTTGGGCTTAAATTCTGTTACTTTTATGCTCTATATATAGCCCCAGTGCGATTCAAATTGTATTCTTTTGGAAGAGGAAGACGTCCAGAGCTATTCTACACTCCTTCGAGAAGATTTCCTGGAGGCTTAGGCTTCAATTTATCAAATCTAGGGTTTTGTTTTCCATTCTTTCATTTAATTCCATCTAGATTCACCATGACCTTGGTGAACTAAACCCTTTGTTGTTGGGGAACAATGTAATCTTTTGAAACTCTTTTATTGAAATTCTTGTTTTATTCATATGTTTACATATGCTTTTATTATCAATTGTTGGGTTTCTTATCTGTGCATTAAAGCTTTTATTGTTTAGCTCATTCGGTATAATGATCTTTGCCTTTGTCGATACGGGGATGTACGGGGAAGACATGAACTGATAGGGAATTCCTTGATTAAGCAATACCACCTAGGGATAGGGGTAGGACGATCAATTGTATTTTTCTTCTGTTCAATAATGCGTTGCTAGTAACTAGGGATAGTAAGCCAGTAATTAGTAATAGGTTCTTTTCACCGAGGGATCGGGTTTAGGGTAGACTAAGAAAGTTTGCATGACAATTAGATAATAAAGCAAATATAACAAGAAGAGTAGATATAAGAGAGTGGATAAGATGAAATTGTAAACCCCAACAACTACATTCATCCATATCTTTTTCTTGTCAACTGAATCAATTGCATGTGCATGTTTATTTCGTTCTTGCATTCAACTACAACATTTATTTCTTTACAAGTCTTATAAAATTGATTTATATTAAATTTAAAGCCTAAGAGTCCTTCGGGAGACGATACTCGGACTTACCCGTTTATATTACTTGATAACGATTTGCTACACTTGCCAGGGACTTAACAACTTGTTCCGTCAAATCAACTGTCCGATGACATAGTTGTTGATCGTCCTCCCAAGTTTCTGTTGAGAAAGAAAGTTGTTGCTGCCTTAAACGTTGTTCAGCTTCCCCCAACGTTTATTTTCGGAAAGAGGATTGTTTCTGCCAAAGACGTTGTTCGGCTTCCCCCACTACTTGAAAACTTAAACCAATTTAATCAAGTCAAATTTAATCAATTCACACTACTTGAAAAGTTAAACCATGAGTCCCCGGCAACGACACCAAAAACTTGTTAAGCCCCTGGCAAGTGTACCAGATCGTTATCAAGTAATATAAAAACGGTAAGTTTGAGTATCGTCTCCTTAAGGACTTTTAGGCCTTAACTTTCATGTAAATTAATCTTATAAGACTTGTAAATAAATATACTTGTGGTTAAATGCATAAAACAAAAATAAACATGCAAATGTAATTGATTCAGTTGAGAAGGAAAAGATATGGATGAATGGAGTTGTTGGGGTTTACAATTTCATCTTATCCACTCTCTTATATCTACTCTTCTTATTAAATTCGCTTTATTATCTAATTGTCATGCAAACTTTCTTAGTCTACCCTAAACCCGATCCGTCGGCGAAAAGAGCATATTACTAGTTATTGGCTTACTATCCCTAGTCTCCCCTAGTTACTAGCAACACATTATTGCACAGAAGCAAAATACAATTGATCGTCCTATCCCTATCCCTAAGTGGTATTGCTTAATCAAGGAATTCCCTATCAGTCCATGACTTCCCCGTATCGAAAAAGGCAAACATCATTATATCGAATGAGTTAAACAATACAAGCTTTAAGCATAGATAAGAAACCCAACAATTGATAATAAAAGCATATGAAAGCATATGAATAAAACAAGAATTTCAATATAACAGAGTTTCAAAAGATTACATTGTTCTCCAACAACAAAGGGTTTAGTTCACCATGGACATGGTGAAACTAGATGAAATTAAATGAAAGAATCAAAGAGTAAACCCTATACTGGATAAACTGGAGCCTAAGCATCAAAGAAATCTTCTCCAAGGAGTGTAGAATAGTTCTAGACTTCTCTGCTTGCCAAAAGAATACGCTAAGGTGTCCAAGTCTTTAAATAAGACATAAAAATAATAGAAAACAAGTCCAAGCCCAAACAGATCATAAAAATAGCATAAAACAGGTCCAAGCCCGTGTCCCAGCGCTCAGTGCTCAACGGTTTCCCTCTAATCGTCTGACCGCTCAGCGGTCTATTACGGCGCTCAACGCCCAAAACTGTCGCTCAACGCTCTGGTCAACTGGTTGACTTTCCTGGTTGATAGGTTGACTTTTCTGGTTGACTTTTCTGCACCACAACCCTTTGATACTTCAACCTTTCTTTCAATTCATTCCAAAAGCCTACAAAATCAAGGGAAACAAAGCATAAAACCAAGAAAACCAATTTTGACTCTCTTGTTCTCTAACTTAAGAAAAATGCATGATTTGAACTTAATTCTAAGTCATAAAGGGTGTGATTTAATATCAAAATCAAGTATGAAAATAATTGTTTTTCAACCATTATCAACAAACACTGAGGAAAGGAACTGCCAGAAACTGAGAAATCATCCATTAAGACCTCAATGCATTTTTCTATCAAATATGAAAAAATTACCTGCATGCATCTCTGGAAAGTGGCTAGGGCATTACATAATCCAAATGACATTTCTCTGTAAGCAAAAATTCCAAAAGGACCGGTAAAAGCCATCTTTTCTTGGTCCTTAGGATCCATCACAATTTTATTATATCCTGAATATCCATCCAGAAAACAATAGAAAGCCTGACCTGTCAATCTCTCTAACATTTGGTCCATGAAAGGAAAAGGAAAGTAATCCTTCCTTGTAGCATTGTTTAGCTTGTTGTAGTCAATACCAATCCTTCATCCAGTAACAGTCCTTGTAGGAATGAGTTCATATTTTCATTATAAATAACTGTCATCCCTCCTTTCTTTGGTACTACCAGAGATGGGATAAATAATACCAGCCTCAAGCAGCTTCAATACTTCTTTTCTCACTTCCTCTTTCATTATTGGATTTAACCTTCTTTGTGGTTGAGCAACTGGTTTGTAGTCATCCTCCATGAATATTTTGTGCATGCAATAAGTTGGGCTTATGCCTTTGAGATCTGAGATTGACCATCAAATGGCTCCTTTGTTGGCTTTGAGCACTTCTATTAATTTTTCTTCTTCTTTGGGAGAGAGAGAATTACTGATGAGGACTGGCTTGTTTCCCCCTTCTTCTAAAAATACATATTTCAAGTGTGGAGGTAACATTTTCAGCTCCGGCTTTCTTTCCTTAACTTTTTCTTTTGAGTTCAACAAAGGGGCTTCTTTTAATTCTTCAAAATTATTAAAGTCTTTCTAAGTCAACTTTTCATAATTGTCATCAAGTGTTTCTTCTAGAGGGGGATCATCACATACCGCCTTTTCTTGAATCATGCATATTTTGTCAATAGTGTCTACATGAAAACAACCCTTATCATCTTTTGGGTGAGACATGGCTTTAAAGACATCATAATTTACTTCTTCATCTTGCACTCTCACCTTCAGTTTTCCGTTTTCCACATCAATTAGAACTCTTGAAGTCTTCATGAAAGGTCTCCCAAGAATAAGAGGAACATTCACATCTTCTTCCATCTCCATTATAACAAAATCAACAGGAAACAGGAACTTGTCCACTTTTACCAACACATCTTCAGCTACCCCATAAGTATATTTCAGAGATCTATCTGCTAGTTGAAGAGTCATCCGGGTAGGCTTAAGTTCCAAGCCTTCAATATTTTCAAACATGGAGAGTGGCATGAGATTGATACTGGCCCCCAAATCAATTAATGCTTTCCCAACAGAGACATTCCCTATAGTGCAGGGGATGGTGAAACTTCCTGGATCCTTCAACCTGTGAGGTAAAAGTTTTTGTATGATGGCACTATAATTCCCTTGTACTTCAATGGTCTACTCTTCAATGTATTTTCTTTTCTTAGTGAGGAGCTCATTCAAAAATTTGACATGTGAGGGTGTTAACGGAATGGCAAGTGTACCATATCGTATCAAGTAATAAAAATGGTAAAACCCATTATCGTTCTTCCCATGAGACTCGAAAGGCCTTATCGTTCGTATGAATTAAAATCGTAACACTTGGGAAATAAAAATTAATTGTTGTGGTGAATGCAACGACAGAAAATAAACATGCAATGAGTCATTCAATTGACGAGAAAAGAGTATGAATAAATAGAGTTGTTGGGGGTTTACAATTTCATCTATTCCGCTCTCTCTTATTTACTCCTCTTGTTTAAATTTCCATATTATCTAATTCCATGAAAACTTCACCCGATCCCTCGGCAAAAGGGCATATTACTAATTACCGGCTTGATATTCCTAGCCTCCCCTAGCAACTAGCAACCCATTACAAACAGAAGCAAATACAATTGGTCGTCCTACCCCCCTATCCCTAGGTGGTATTGCTTAACCAACGAAATTCTCACCATTTCGTGACATTACTGTACGTCCCCGTATCAATAAAGGCAAATATCAGTTACCGAATGAGTTAAACGATAAAACCTTTCAGCACAGTATGAGAATCCAACAATTGATAATAAACGCATATGAAAATCATATAATTCAAACAAGAGTTTCAATAAAAGAGAGTATCAAAAGATTACATTGTTCCCCCAAATACAAAAGGGTTTAGTTCACCATTGTCATGGTGAACCAAGATGAAAATAATGAAAGATATGGAAAGCAAACCCTAGAAAAGATGAAAAGGAGCCTAAGCATCCAAGAGATCCTCTTCAGAGAGTGAAAAATAGGTCTGGCCGCCCTCTTCAGTCAAAAGAATGGGAATGAAATGGAACTAGGGCTATTTATAGCTGAAGAGCGCAACAGAAAACAGGCCCGAGTCCAACAGGCAACCGCCCGGCGTCACACTTATGCTGCCCGGCGGTTTGCCTCTTTTCCGCAAAACCGCTCGACGTCAGGGATCCACCGCCCGGCAGTTTGCCTCTTATCGCAAAACCGCCAGGCGTCGCTGCCTTGGTGCCAACTCCTCGCATTTGGTCGTCCAGCGATGCAATTCTGCCGCTGGTCGGTTTCTAGACTTTTCTTTTCTTGATTTTCTTCCTCTACCTTGAGTCTAAGGCCTTCCTCTTCACCTCCATTCTTCACTTCAATGAAAATTGCTGCAAAACAATGCAAAAAAAGCATAATATCGCTAAAAACAACTTTTGATTCTCGACTGACTCATTTATTAAGTTTTGTTTGATTTCAAGCTCATTCTAAGCAGTAAAGGGAGTAATTTGGTCTAAAATAGCACATGAAAATAACGATTTTTCAACCGTTATCACAATCCCAAACTTAGAAATTTGCTTGTCCTCAAGCAAAACAAAACAAAACTAAAGTTAAAACAAAACTTGGCTCTCTACACTTTCATCCAATGATTCAACCTTACTAAAGTACATGATGAGAACTATTCAATTTCAGATCTTCAGTGATGATCAAATCAAGATGCATGCTTTCAATTCAGTTATCTCACACATTCCTCAACAGATGTTACATATTATGAATGATCAACCCACTAAGCAAAGATGCAATCATGAAACTTAGAAGTCCTCACCAAGTAAGTGTTTCACTCAATCACTCAAGTGTTTAGGGTAACACTCCAACTCTAAATCATTCACAAGTAACATGAAATAAAATTGCCTTTCATCTCAAACAATCAAAATCATCACATGCAAATGCCATCAAAAGGACTTTTCCAAGGCTTGTAATGAGGTTGGGCTATCAAGAAAAATTGGTTTTTCTAGATCACAAAATCTTTGAATCAAGAGAGCTCATTCATCATTCAAGGTTCAAGTTTAACTCTCTTTTCCAACCAATCTCATTTGTCCCCAACTTCTTCCCTTTTTTCTTTTATTTTTACATTGAGCTCATCTTTCATGATTTTTCCTCTTTGTCATGTATTTTTTTCTTTGTCAAACTTGAGCTCAATGCCTTTCTTTTTTCCATTCAAACTTTCCCCATAACCCCAAACTTGAACCTTGAATATAATTACAGTCATTAACCCAATTCAAAGTAAATAATTTCAGCACAAGGGTTTTCATTCTGTTTAGGGCCAAGGTTCAAAAAGGGTATAAGATTTCAAGCACTTTGGGTAAAATTTCACTAAGTAAGGGCTTTCAAAAATGGCTTTGATCATATGACATGTACATGCAATTCAATCAATCATCAAGAGTTAGGCAATATCATGCATGCTTTCCTGTGAATAATTTCATACAACAATAAAAACTCTGGAGCTCAATACCTCACACACATGCTTCCTCACACACATTCATTCGTACACCCTTCTTAGCATCACAACCACAATCATAATTCATCACACATCTGTTTAACAGTATATCAACATGCAATACAACTCAATAATCATTCACATCAGATCATCATTAAACAGACTCGTCATGCAATTCATTCAGTCAAAACATCATCAGAAAGGTCTTAAAGCCAAGCAGACACACTAAAATTAAAATTCAATCTATGCTAAAATTTAAAGTGCAAGAGTCAAGAAGAAAATCTAGGTTGCCTCCTAGTAGTGCTTGTTTAACGTCGCGAGCCTGACCCAAACCTGTTTAGCATTTGTCAGTAAATGCCAGCCTTCCAACACCCTTCAGTAGGTGTACCTTCCGGGTATCCTTCAGTAGATACCAAAAGTTAGCATCTCTTTGTAGATGCTACCCAAAAATTGTTCACAAATATTCAAAAATAAACAAGTTCACCAAAAGATAAAATAAAAAAATGTCTTAAAATACAAAATGTGCTTTTCAGCAATCAACTCTTCTTCTTCACACTGGAATCTTCATCATCCTACCGTCTCAGCTTTCGTCTGTCTACTTGGCGAACAACAGGGGAATATGGCCTTCTAATCTCCACCATTCCTTCCTCTTCGAGCTTCCTGTTGACAATCCATTTCCTGTTTTTGTATTTAACAGCCACACCCCGCGGAAATAGTTTGTCCTTTAAGTGAAGTGACTATCTTTTATCCGTCTTTTCCTCCTCACGTGCCTGCAAAATAGTACAGCTCTTAAGATGATCATTACCTGTGGTAGTTTCTTCTTTGCCTGCTTCTCTTCTAGCGTTTTTATGTTTAGATCTGTTTATTATTCTCTTTCTTTCTCCTTCAGATCCACTATAGGCTAACACTTGGTCTTGATCTCTTAACACTATTTTCCCATCATAAACACGTATGATCATCTGAGAGGTCATCATAAACGATCTTCCCAAAATTAATGGAATTCTTCCATCATTTACCATATCCACTACTATGAAATGAACCAAGAATTCCAACTCTTCAATTTGAACAATTGCGTCTTCCACCATACCCAAAGGTTTTTTTATGGATCCATCTGCAACTGTCAAGGTAGTGTATGCTGGTTTTAATTTTAACCCTCTAATCTTCTTGAAGTCACTGAAGGACATTAAATTAACACTAGATCCTGAATCGATCATAGCTCTCCCTATATCCACATCATTGATCACACAAGGAAGAGTCAAATTTCCTAAATCCTTCAATTTTTTGGATGGTCTTTCTTCCTTGGTTTAACAATCCGTGCCTGATCTTCTTCCTCCTCATCAAGATCAACTATTTTGCGAAGACGGTATTCAGTCGGTTTATCATCTTTAGACACTTGTGGAAACGCTCCAGAAATAATAGTCACCCGATTAAAAATTTCTCAGAATAACTCATAAGGACTCTTCAGTTTCCTTTCCTTTTTATCTTCTTCTTCACATTTCTTCTGCTTATGACATTTATTATTACAAATGATCTCTTCCTCTTCATCTTCACTGCTCCCAATTTCAATTATTTCTTCTAATGGCTTCCTTTTACTTCTCGTCATCACCACTTTGCACTCACCCTTGGGGTTAACCTCAGTGTTAGCCCAAAACTGGTTCTTTTCTGCGGTGTCAACTCTTTTTAACAGCTGCCCAATTTGTGTCTCCAGTGCTCTAAAACTAGCTTGGTCACTCGCTTGTTGAGACTCATAGACTTTCAGAAATTTATCAAATCGGTCATTTAATTCTCTGACGGTCTCCGTCAAGCTGCTCACCTGCTGCCATAAAGGTGAAGGTTGTTGCTGCCAGAAGATTCCTACTTGCCCAGAAGAAGTATTCTGATTCTTTCCAATACTGAGGTGGTTCTTCCAACCTTGGCTAGAACTGGCTTGGTTGAAATTACCTTGTTTGTACTGGAACTAGGCCCCCATGTAGTTGACGTCCTGCTGCATTTCATCAGTGAAAGCACATTGACCATTGATGTGGTCACCACCGCATAAGTCACAAAGTTGTTGAGTCTGAGAAATATTTCTTAACCCTGTTGGAAGTTCAGAAAGGACCTTTGTCAGCTTGTCCAATTTTTGGTTAAGAAGATGATTCTGCGCATCCATTGCATCATTAGCAGGAAGATGCAATATTCCCCCTTTCTGTGCGGCTCTCTCACTTTGGGAAACTTCATTCAAGGCCATTTCCTCCATCAAATCATAGGCTTCGTCTTCAGTCTTCCTATTAATACTGCCTCCAGCCGAGGCATCCAACATGATTTTAGACTGAGTATTCAGCCCTCCAAGAAAAGCAAGCAAATAAGAAGTCTTGTCGAACCCGTGGACTGGACTCTTTCTCAACAGGCCTTTAAATCTGTCCCAGGCCTGTCCGAGAGTTTCCTCCATCCCTTGCTTGAACGAGGATATTTCGAGCTTCCCTTGATGAATCTTGGTTTGCGGAAAAAATCTGGTGACGAACTGTCTCGCCAAAGCATCCCAGTTTCTGAACGTCCCTTCAACAAATGAGTGTAACCAATCTTTGGCACTTCCTACCAAAGAAAAAGGGAATAGGCTAAGTCTGACCCTCTCATCCGAGACTCCGACCATCTTAACAGTATTGTAGATTTCGCCAAAGATAGTCAAATGTTTGTAGGGATTCTCATTTGACAATCCATTGAACTGGTTGCTCTGAACTAATTGGATGAGCGTAGGGCTAATCACCAAATTTGTGGTATTGTCCGCAAGAATGACAATGCTGTTGAAATTCAAAGGACCCACAGTGTTTGTTGAGTCCCCCAGTGTGCGTCTTGGAGGAGGTTGGTCCGCCATCTCCTCTCTACCTTGCGCAGAAGATTCTGGTGAAAAATGCAAGATTGTTACAGGAGAAGGAAAGTTTTTACGTGCAGAATGTATAACTTTCCTCCCTCTCCTGTCTGGTAATTCCTCGAGAAGAGGTTGCTGATCTTTCCTGCTTCTAGTGTGTATCCCTTCTTGCATACACAAAAATACCCCTAAAAGCACTTTTACAAAAAAATAAAATAAAACACAATAAAAATAAAAGTATAGACAAATAATTACAAACAAGTCAAATTCAGTCAATTCACACTACTAAATAAGTCAAACCTCGAGTCCCTGGCAACGGAGCCAAAAACTTGTTAACGGAATGGCAAGTGTACCATATCGTATCAAGTAATAAAAATGGTAAAACCCATTATCGTTCTTGGCCTCCCCTTAACCCGATCCCTCGGCGAAAAGGGCCTATTACTAATTACCGGCTTGTTATCCCTAGCCTCCCCTAGCAACTAGCAACGCGTTACAAACAGAAGCAAATACAATTGGTCGTCCTACCCCCTATCCCTAGGTGGTATTGCTTAACCAAGGAAATTCTCACCATTTCGTGACATTACTGTACGTCCCCGTATCAATAAAGGCAAATATCAGTTACCGAATGAGTTAAACGATAAAAGCTTTAAGCACAGTATGAGAATCCAACAATTGATAATAAACGCATATGAAAATCATATAATTCAAACAAGAGTTTCAATAAAAGAGAGTATCAAAAGATTACATTGTTCCCTCAACAACAAAAGGGTTTAGTTCACCATTATCATGGTGAACCAAGATGAAAATAATGCAAGATATGGAAAGCAAACCCTAGAAAAGATGAAAAGGAGCCTAAGCATCCAAGAGATCCTCTTCAGAGAGTGAAAAGTAGGTCTGGCCGCCCTCTTCTGTCAAAAGAATGAGAATGAAATCGAACTAAGGCTATTTATAGCTGAAGAACACAACAGAAAACATGCCCGAACCCAACAGGCAACCGCCCGACGTCACACTTATGCCGCCCAGCGGTTTGCCTCTTTGCCGCAAAACCACCCAGCGTCAGGGGTCCACCGCCCGGCGGTTTGCCTCTTATCGCAAAACCGCCAAGCGTCGCTGCCTTGGTGCCAAATCCTCGCATTTGGCCGCCCAGCGGTGCCATTCTGCCGCTGGGCGGTTTCTAGACTCTTCTTTTCTTGATTTTCTTCCTCTATCTTGAGTCTAAGGCCTTCCTTTTCACCTCCATTCTTCACTTCCATCAAAATTGCTGCAAAACAATGCATAACAAACATAATATCGCTAAAAACAACTTTTGAGTCTTGACTGACTCATTTATTGAGTTTTGTTTGATTTCAACCTCATTCTAAGCAGTAAAGGGAGTAATTTGGTCAAAAATAACACATGAAAATAACGGTTTTTCAACTGTTATCAGAGGGCATTTGCTTCAAGGTTTCAGAGAAAGGTGTTTTGATCTCCAGTTTTTTGAAGATCTCCATGAAGTGCTCAAACTGCTTTTCTTTTTCCTTCCTAGAATATTTTTTTGGGTAAGGAAGGGATTTTTCAAAGTTTTGTTTCTTTTTTTTCTCATTTTCTTCCTCGCTCTCCTTTTCTTCTTCTCTCTCTTTTTCTTTTCTCTCATTCTCTTTTTTTTTTCTCTCATATTTTTCTTTTTCTCGCAATCTTTTCTCTTTCTTTTCTCTTTTTTTGGCTTCATGTTGTTCCTATATAATCCAATTTCTGAATTATGAACTTACATTATGCCTCTATGCTTTTAGATGCTGCATGAGTGCTTTTCTGAATTGTGAGAGGTTCCCGCATGAATTGTTGGAGAGTCTCCTCAAGCTTTGTAGTAATGAAAAATAAAAATTAAAAATGGGAAAAATAAAAATAAAATAAATTCAAAATTAATCAAGGATCACAGAAATAGAATAGCTTAAACCGTGAGTCCCCAGCAACGGCGCCAAAAACTTGTTGGGCAAATCGGCAATTGTACCGAGTCGCACAAGTAATATAAAATCGTAAGACCAAGTATCGTATCCTAGAGGACTCTCGGCGCTCAACAGTTGTATGAAAATAGGATTAATTAAGATTGAAAATAAAAGAGATCATGGATTTGTAGTGCAAAAATAATAAAGAAAATAAATTGCAATTGATCAATGGCAAAAGAGCACAGAGATGAACAGAGGTTGAGTTATATGAGATGGGTATGTTGTTGGGGCTTAGATTTCACCAAGTTCTCTCTCATGTATATAAGAATTCTTCTTTATTCATTAATGCCAACTGATGGGCTATCGCGACCCACACAAATTTGGTTGCATATGAGAAATGTAGTATAGCTAGGAAAGGACTCCTAGGTCGTCCATCAAGGACCAATTTTGCGGTTCAGGAATTAAGTCAGACACAAGGGGGGGGTGTGTTGTGAAAGGTTTGTGAATGTAGATAAACTAAAATGAAAACACTGACGCAAACAGAAATGCAAACACAGATCTAAAAAAACGGTTTCCAAGACAGACTAAAAACGGTTGGTCATTAACTTAATTACAATGCTTCCTATCACAGATCAACAAAAATAAAACCAACTCAAACCTCTAATCCAACACAATTAATCAACAAAGCGCAGACTAATTATGTTTTCATAAAAGCAAACTAAGAGAACACAATGTTAACATCAAATCTAATTCACACCACGCAATTTCATCAATTAAGCGAAGACTCAACACCAACTGGGCAACTAAGCATATATCCAATTGCAAGTGCAAATACAGATTTAATATTAACCAAGTCAAGTGGCAATTACAAATACAGTCCAGAAATCTCAAAGAAGCATTGCAATATCGTTAATGACCAACAAAGTTAATTTAAGCTAGCATGACAATAAAATTATCTCTACCACAAATACAAGACAAAATTGAGACAAAATAAAATACTAGACCCCAACAATGTAATAGACAATTATCTAGCACAATTAAAATTATTAAAAGGGCAACACTAAATTAAAGAGATGAAAAACAATTAAACATATAATGTAAAACATTCTTAAGGCAAAAGAAAAAGAAAATGAACATAAAATTGCTTCTACCAATTTACGTGACCTCTCTTGTGCATCTACCAAGTGAATTTAAATTGCAATTGGCCTAAGAGAAGACCCTCTTGGCCGTGACCTTTGCAAGGACGTGAGAGCACTCCTTCCAGCCGTGACCCACAAGACAAAAGTCCATGCTCCAACTTTTCTTAATAAAAAAATATGGTTGCTGGACGTGACTTGCTTTCATTCTTCAAGTAACAAAAAAAAATCTGAACTTCTTCTCCAAAAGCCAATCACCATACCTCATCCAACTACTCCCATCCAATCACTTTTCATTCTCAAAGAAGAGTCAAACGTGTTTCTCACAAGTGAATAAGACCGGACCCACCGTTCAAAGATTTTATCTGAAATCCAAAGACATCATAAACATTGCAAAATCTGAAAATGAAGGTGGCGGCTGGAAGCACCTTCTTTCCCTCCAAACCCGTTCCAGCCAAAAGAATTAATCTGTCGAGAATTATGTATCTCCTCCAAGTGGCGGCAGCTCTTTGCTAAAGGCCATGTGTCTCCAAAAATTAGGAGGTGGGGTCCACTAAAAAAAACCCTAGGTCATGTGTCCTCTACTATTTGGGCGCATCATAAATTTGTCAACATTGACCCAAATGTGTACAAGTTTAATTAAAAATATTCTATACTACTAAGTTACAATGTAATTAAAATTGAAATGTCTATGTGAAGAGTCTTGAATTATTTTGTCTCCTTCCCAATGCTCCAAATTAGTGAAACCGGGAAAATACCGGACATTTAAGCACAATTCCCTAATTAATTCTAGCACAATAAACTAAGTGAAATCAATAAAATATTGACTCATCACCAACGTCCCTCACTAAATCACTTAAACCCGATCCCTCGGTAAATAAGCCTATCCCTAATTACCAGTTCATATGAATCCTAGCATTCCTGGTAAAAGGATGTGAAGATCAAGAGGTTAAGACGACCAAGACTCATACCCTCATCCCTGAGCAATATAACCCTTAGTAGTAATTCAACAAGGACCTGAATTGAAAGGAACCTCCCGGCACTAATGCAACTCACAGACAATGCTATTGTATAAGCAAAAATAAAAAAGATGAATTACTCTAATAATTAATGAAAAAACATATAGAATTAAGAATCAAGCTTCCGGACAGGGCGCCCAAGCCTCGTGCGGTCCCTCTTTTTGGTGTTTTTCCAGGCCTTTTTGAGCTCTATCTTCTTAGAACTTCATCTCTGCTTTCAGTATTCTTTCATTCTCTGCCAAACAAGGAAATTAGTAATAAAATTATCAAATTCAACCTCAACTCTCTTATTCACACAAATTAACAGAAAAACATGATTCCAAGCAAGTTTTCAAGTAGAAAAGGGTGCATTTAGTGTCAGAATTACGTCACAGATAACGGTATTTTCAATAATTATCAATTTCAAACTGTTATATCATACAGGAAAGATGAATGTAGTGGAAAAGCTTAGAGATTTGAAGCTGTGAATGGAGTTTAGAGCATATTTCATTAGATGTAGTAGTTGAACTATATTTAGTGAATTTCAATTTTTGATTAAGGAGAAGTAGTTATTGGATCCTAGCCTCTAGAAGACAATGGGGTTGATTTACACATATCAAGCCAAGGAGTTTATGTTGGGGTTAAATGATTTGTTGAGTTTCAAAGGCAGAATGTGCGTTCGAGACAATTGAGAGTTGAAAAGGTTAATCTTTGAAGAGGGGAAAAATAGTTGTTTTAGCATGCATTCAAGCATGACTAAAATGTATCAAGGAGAACTTTTGGTGATCTGGTATGAAGAGAGATGAGGCTTAGTTTGTGGCAGCTTGTTTGACTTGTTAGAAAGCAAATGTGGAGCATTAGAGACATGATGGTACGTTGCATCAGTTGGAGGTACCAAATTGGAAATAGGACAACATTGTTATTGATTTTGTTACCAATTTGCAATGGACATGAGAGGTCTTAATGCTATCTAAGTTATAGCCAATCGGTTGACAAAGAGTGAAATGCATAGGAAAACATTAGAGGGGGATGAATAGTATTTTCAATATATTTTTGCAAAACAGTGTCTAATGACTTGTAGTAAGATCAAACAAATATGTACTATGTCTAGACGCAGGGTTTATAAGATAAATAGATAAGAATTCTTCTTTTAGACAATGATATAAGAAATTTAACAATAGTTTTAAAAGAACAAAACATTGAGGCACAAATTTTATACTTGTTCACTCAAACTTGAGCTACATCCAGTTATCTCTTAAGAACTAAGGTTCTATTAATTTTATCAAAGATTACAAAGAGTTTAACTAACTCCTGATGAGTATTCTTACACCACTCGTGGTCCCCTATTCAACACGACTAGTCTGAGTATTATAAACCACTCCTGTTTCCGAGTATAACCCACACTTTGGTTGAACATTATTTGCCACTCTTGTCACCCCTAACCAACACATCTAGTATGAGTTTAACCTCTCCAAGATCTATTCCTAGACAACTGTCAAAACCGAGTTTACTTACTTTTGGTTGAGTATTTTGATTCTCTCTTAAATTCATAAAAAATTCACTATAGGATTCTTACAAGATACATTAGAAGCTCTCAATGAGAGGATACATTTTAGTATAATACAATATGAAATCTTGTTTAGTTACAGACTTGAGTAACTCTCTACAATAGGATAAAAGTATTGAAACACAGTTTGACAACTAATGAGGTTCTTCCTTTCAGCTAAAAACCATTAGACAATGTATGCTTGTAGCATAGTAAAGTAGCCCTATTTATGATACTTTCTCCTTTCTTGTTTTAGACGTTCCATGTCTCAGGATGGAATAGAAAGCTAGATATAATGATAGCTTTTTCTTTATATTTTCTTTTGCTCAAGCATGCTTTCATATTTTTCTTCTAAGTTTAAGATAGATTCTAGAGTAGATCATTCTAGAATGTATTTCTTCATTTTTCTTTCTTTTTCACCTATTCTGATGGCATACCCCTTGCCATGACCTAGCACATTCATGAAGAGTTGGAGACATCTATGGAAGATGGGCCTAGACTCTTTCTCTTGGGCCATCTTAAGTCATCATGAAGATTTAGTAGAGTAAGAATAATTTTGGGCCTTGTATTTTGGGCCAAGTAGTCTAGATTTTATTTGGGCTTTGTATTATGGGCCAAGTAGTCTAGATTTTATTTGGGCTTCGTATTATGGGCCTAGTAGTATAGGATTCCAATTGGGCCTTGTATTTTGGGCCAAATAGAATAAGATTTTGACCAAACAAGTCAACAAAGGGTCAAGGCCCAAAGTTGACTATGCTTGGACCTCCAAAGTGGGTGTGTTGACCAAGGGGTCAACATTTTAGCTAAGCTTGGAGAACAAGGGAGAGGAATTTCGTCCTAGACATATGGAAGCTTCCCATTGGAGAGTTTTTCTCCTAGTTAGTGGCCATGTGTCACTCTAGGAATGAAGAGATTTTCCATAGGTAATGGCCACATGTCACTCTCTCATTTGAGAGGATTCTTGTCACTTGTTTGCCTCATGTTGGAGAGGATTTCTCCTTGCTCTCCAAGACAACTAAGGTGGCTCGTTTAGATTAAAGTTTCAGCCCATTTTGAGACACCTTAGCCTATACATAGAGGTCTTCTCCATCACGTAATCACCTTTGATTTAGAGTAAAGTTATGCTGCCACTTTTGTGCCATACTACTCTTTTAAGGTCTCACTAGGCTAAAGTAACCCAAGTGGCCTCCTCTAGCCACCTTCCTCCAAGAGTTGGCCCAACCTCTCTTAGAGAACCACCAAACACACCTTCCATCATCATACAACTCATCAAAACCATGAGCTATCAACACCTTTCACCACCACCAAATTCCGCAATCTTCATCCATGAACTTATGGCTTGATTTGCTTCTAGATTTGGCTTGTCCTAGCTAGAGCATTTTTCCATCATTTGGTATCAAAGCTAGGTTCTTCAAAGAGTTAAGTTTCTTGGTTTTGATCCTTTGCTATTTCCTTGTTGTTTAATGCTTTCCTTACTTGTCTTGTGTTATTTTTTCCATCTATCATTTTTTTGTGGCAGTAAACTGGGACGATTTTGAAACTTAATCTTCACCTATCCCAGTTGTCCAAAAAATACGTAAAAATACTCAAAAGAAAGCCCTTTGAGTCTACTTTCAAACAAAAATAATAAATTCATTTGGACTTCATTAGAGAAATTTATGAGTAAAACATTGAGCAAAGGTCAATGTTGCCAGAATGCTGTCATTAGCGTTTTCCAAGTTATGTTTTGTTAGTTTTGGCTATTGTTTTATGCCTTTTCTCTTTTTAAGTCATTCCTTACTATTTTGTTGGGTCTTTTATTGATTTATATTTGGTTCATTTCATTGATTGAGTCATTTTATGTTTTTAATCCATCTATGTTTGTCTAGAGTCATGTATAGTTCTTTTCTTGTCAATTTTCTCTACTAACTTTGAAAAATCATCAAAAAATATATATAACTTAGTTTGCAAAACTGGAAAATATACAATCATTTGAGGGTCTTATATTTGATGCTTTGTGTTCATAGTTGCCATTAGATCATTGGCAAGCTCCTAAAAAAAATTTCCCTATTGATGTTTCTAGTTTTCAACTCCATTTTTGATTCTAGTAGGATTCTCTTCTATTTTGTGTTTCTTGTCTTTGTGGCTTTTAAAACTCATAAATCACCTCTGCTCCAAGTGTGTGGTGGTCTTATTTTGCACCTTAAAAAAGTGGAAAAAGAAGTGCTAAAAGCTTTTAAGCAAAAGGCCTCAAAAGAGTACCAAAAGAGAGCCTAAAAAGTGCTGAAAAATATTGTGTGCTTAGACCACTACCATAGTTTTTGTGCAATCTGTTTTGGAACGTGTTTTGCTCACTGTTTTGGGTTTTTATCTTCACCTTCCAGTGGCTAAAAGTCTTGGCTATGATGTTAAAAGAGTGGCCTTAGTGCACCATTTGCTCAAAGTTGCCAAAAGACAAGAATCACCCACTTTTCTTCTAGTAGTTTTTGTTTTGTGAATCCATTCTAACACCTTTCATTAGGATTTCTTTTGAGTGCTAACCTTTCTTTCTTAACCTTTAATTTCTTGCTTGTCTTCTTGGATTTCTTAGTTTTGTCATAACTAAATTCCTTTTGCAAAGCCTTTCTTGTTTTTGGGCCTTTCTATTGCTTTTATCCCTTGTTTCTTCTTGCACAATTTGGGCTTTGGTTACTTTGTGTGGTGTAGGTTCTCTTTGTGAGGTGATCCAATATCTTAGAGGTAGCCTTCTAGGTGGTGGAGACCCAAAGGGAACTTGAAGTCTAGGGTGGTAGCCAAAAAGAAAGGAGAGAAACACCTTGGGAGGTAGCTTTGATGTGGTTGTAATTTTTGGCTTTGTAATCTTCTTCTTTTTTTCTCTTGTAATTCACGGCCTTGTTAGGTGTCTTGGAGGAGTCTTTGGTACTGAATCTCATCTCCTAACAAGAACCTTTTATTTCATAGTAAAATTCGTTTTTAGTTGGTTGGTTGAAGAAACCAAAGTTCTTCTAACTTAATCATTAGGCCGTATAACTAGTTTATTTGCTTTCTTTAATTTTGATAGCTTAGTATGTGTGAACTTTAATTTCAACTTTAGTTCCCTTTGAGAAATTTGGTTCAAGAGTGCCTAAGATAAACTTTGGCTAGGAAAGGTTTGATATTTAAGAAATTCATTGTGATTCACCTCCCTTTCTTGGAAGTGAACTTGGGTGTCTTTTGCCTCCCTAAATCTCTTAAGGAACTTTCTTTGATATTTAAGTATTTGTTTGTTGCATTGCATCTTTTTGAAAACCTTTAAGGATGTCTAAGACTAATTCCTTTGAAATTGGAACTGACTCTAGTGAGGATGTAAAATCCACTATGAAAAATTTAGCACAAGAGCTAAAGTCACATAAAATTTGGATAGGCAAGAAACCCTTCTAAAACAAAAAGAAAGAATTGAAAGAGAAGAGTATCTTGCTAAGTTGGAAGAAGAACTTAGAGTCCTTAATGGGAAACAACAAAAAGTCCAAGAGGAAATAAAGAGAAGTAGGAGTCATACAAGGAGGAGTTCTAAAACTCCAACTCAACTCACACACCATGACGTAGATAGTAGGCTTGAAAACCAATACTATCAACCTCAACCACATAGAATTCAAGATAGAGAGCACACTCCAAGAGAGGTTAGAGTTGACCTCCCCCATTTCCATGGTAAAGAAGATGTTGAGGCATACCTAGATTGGGAGATGAAAGTTGACCAACTCTTTGAGTGTCATCAACTGAGTGAGGAGAGAAACGTCACATTGCCACATTGAGTTTCCAAGGGAATGCCATGCATTGGTGGACCTCCCTTGTGAGAGAGAGAAGACTCTCTAATTTTCCCCAAGTCACCTATTGGAATGACTTGAAAAGTGACATGAGAAGAAGGCACATTCCCTCATACTATCATAGGGAGCTAATGGACAAACTCCAAAGGCTCCAACAGAGAGACATGAGTATAGAAAGCTATAGGCAAAATATGGAGTTCTACATGTTGAGGGCGGGAATTAGGGATGAAGAAGAGACCACCATCTATAGGTTTCTAAATGGTCTTAATCTCTTAGATTAGGGATAGAGTGGAATTGTTGCTCTACCAAGACTTAAATGACTTGGTGTTGAGATTTTTGATAACACAAACTCTATATCAACCTAGTTTTGATGATGACAACACTGATTATGTGCAATATGAACTGCTTTATCAAAAATATTTTACCGCACATTTTTGGAAGTGAAAAATCACAAGCACGTTTATGAACTTATAATTGTGTGACAAAGTTCTAGTCCAGTCGAATACATCTGTAATGGATTCGACTATTATAAAACCTTTGTACAGATTTTGAGAATCAGTGCTCTGTGATGTTTTGGATTGAAAAATATTTCAAAATGTTTTTACATGTGTCAATTGACTTTGTCCAATGTACATTCGACTGTATCTTCGATTTGTTTTTGAATTCTGTTATGCTTACACGCTCCAACAGCTATATTTTTAAAAGTTAGTTAAGCATTGATGACTTGGTCAATTGTATTGAATGTGTGTTGATTTTTTTTGACTAAGAGTCTCTATGTTGACTGTCTATTATAACTGTAATAATACAGTCGACTAAATTAGTAGGCTATTCGACTGAGAAACAATTTGACCAACAGAAAACTATAAATTGGCTGAACATGAGTTATTCAGAGAATTTTGACGCTTTGACCTTTTCATTTCTTGTTTCAGATTGAATTCTCTGTGTTAACAACTCCAAGAATTCTCCAAGAAGACGGTGGTGATCTATCTTCAGAGAGATTCAAAGGGAGAAGGCTTATGCGCTGACTGTGTGATCATTATCTGCACAAAGAAGGTGCTTCTTGATTGATCATTGAATGCTTGGCATCCTGTGAAGACTGCTGCATTGATTGAAGGCTTGGCATCCTGTGAAGAGTGCTGCAATTGACTTGTTGTGATACAGGGTTTACACGTTGAGGATTGTTTGACGTGGGTTCAAATTGCAGAAGAGGGGATTCTTGCTGCAAGTCTGGTTTTGGTTATTGCAGCTATATTTTGGTTTTGGGTTAGAGAGGAGATTTATATTTTTGACGTGAGGTCTTCTATACATTCCTTGTTCTAAAAACCGCAACCATTATAGTGCATTTGCTTCCTGGGTTAGAAGGACATTGGATGTAGGCATTGTTGGCCGAACAAGTATAAAAACTTGTTTTTGCATTTCTCTATCCCTTATCTTTTACTTTACAGTCGACTTTATTCATTACGCAGTTGTTGGGGCAAATCGACAAGTGTACCGAGTCGCACAAGTAATATAAAATGGTAAGACCAAGTATCGTATCACAGAGGTCTCTCGGCGCTGAACAGTTGTGTGAAAACAGGATTAATTAAGACTGAAAATAAAAGAGATCATGGATTTGTGTTGCAAAAATAATAAAGAAATAAATTGCAGTTGATCGATGGAAAAAGAGCACAGAGATGAACGGAGGTTGATTTATATGAGATGATTATGCTGTTGGGGTTAGACTTCACCAAGTTCCCTCTCATGTATATAAGAATTCCTCTTTATTCATTAATGCTAACGTCTGTCACGAAAATACCTAAATCGGATCCCTCGATCAATAAGCCTTTCCCTAATTACCAGTTCATGCAATCCCTAACATTTCCAGTAACAAGATATGAAGATCAAGAGGTTAAGAAGACTAAGACTCATACCCTCATCCCTGAGCAATATAACCCTTAGGAGTAATTCAACAAGGACTTGAATTGAAAGGAACCTCCCGGCACCCATGCAATTCACAGATAATGCTATTGTATAAGAAGGAATAAAGCAGATGAATTAATCTAACAAATAATGAAATAAAACATATTGAATTAAGAACAAATTCAAATACATGAGAGTTCACAAGGTTACATCATTCCCAACAACAAATAGAAATTAGTTCCCCGTAGACATGGGGGAACCTATGAATAATGGAAGAAAGAAAGAAGAATGGAAGACTAAGAATTGGCTAGGAGTGTATTGTATGCTCTCTTCTGCCAGGGATGCAAAACCTAGAGCCCCAAGGTCCTTTAAATAGTGCCAAAAGAATCAAGTCAAATGAAATCAGGGTCAAATCACGCTCAAGCGTCGCAAGGAGCTCGCCCAAGCGTGAATTGAGGCTTATGTAAGGCTTGGGAGTTTGTTAGAAAGCAGTCAAAATCAACCTCAACTCTCTTATTCATACAATTTAATAAAAACCTATGAGTTCAAGCAAGCTTCTAAGTAAAAAAGGGTGCTTTTAGTGTCAAAATCATATGGTAAATAATGGTATTTTAATCCGTTATCAATCTTCTTTATATATTACTTTGTGAGATAATCGTTGGATATTGAGTTGTCCATCAACATAGGTTTAACATACTTTTCTAGTAGCATGGTTAGGCTTGGGTCTACACTCTAGAGTAGTAGAGCTTTTTCTTATAGTCTTAAGCGAAACTTTAGCTTATACGATATGACAAGGCAAATGGCTTCAAGGAAACATTACCATAATATTCTTCTTTTATCATAACGTCTTTTTCTTGAATGTCGTGATTCTGATCATAGCTTGCTGCTTTATTGATCTGCACGGATATCAAGAAACAAAGTATACAAGCATAAAAGTACTTTACATGCGCTAAATTTTTTAATGTTGTTAAGTGTGTAGTAGTGTAACATCATTTGGGAAGACAAATGTATATTCATTAGATAGTATAAACATAAGATGCTTTCTCAAGGCTAAGGTGTTTAACGGTCACTTATCAAATGATATTTTCTGTAGAAATCCTTACTTGATATAACACTGTATTTGAATAAAATATCTCTTTTATCCTTAGTGTTATATGAGAGTTAGTATTCTATTTTCGTAAGAAGCTAGCTTATTTTGTTGATTTAGTCTATTGCAAGATTTTAATAAGAGACAGGTTTTCTTATACGTTGTTTGAGATTTTTTAATTTATTTAAACAATTTGGTTTAGAATGCATTACTTCAGTTCTTGGCTTTAGACGTTATAAAATGCTTCTTCATTAGACAGTAGTCATATGTGAGTGTTTGTGTAATTTCGTGTCCATGTTCAAGCGAGGTTAATGCTTGCATGATAGATCATACATTTGTCATTATGTTCAGATGCTATGGGGTATAGATACTATATCAGGAGTTTTATATCATTTAACACATATTTTTAAGTTAGTGTTTTGCTTAATGGGATGACTATCAATTATCCTGATATGTTGTGTTTTATTTATGGTTTCGATAACGTTTAGAGTATGCATTTACATTAGATGTTATTTTTGTTATCATAATTACTCTCATTTTTATTTTGTCTTGGTGATTGAGATAGATGATTATGGTGGTTAAGCACTTGTCTATTGGGCAATCCCAGCTGTTTGAATGCTTCTTTTTACATCAATATTTCGTTGAGTATTGTTTGATAAATTTCAAAACATTGGTTGTTGGACACTCTGATTTTGTCTCAACAAAGAGTGTCCATTTCTTGAAAATCAATCTGAGGTTGTCTATAATGAAGATGTCACAGTTGTAACTAAAGAAGATAATGAGGTTGCACGGCATGTCATCAATCATTATGTGAGATAGAAATTCATGGTTCAGTTCTAGGTTCTGGAAAACTCTACAAGAGGCTATGAGTAGTAAGTTGAGGATGAGTTATGCCTATCATCCTCAAACAAATGGTCAATCTGAGAGAATCATCCAGTCATTAGAAGACTTGTTGAGAACCTATGTTTTAGATCATCTACGTGTTTGGGATGAAGTGTTACCTTTGGTGAAGTTCACTTACAAAATCCACTTTTTAGAACAGTATAGGTATGACACCCTATGAGGCTTTGTATGGTAGGTGATAAAGAACTCCCTTATGTTGGTACTAGGATGGTGAAGTTGTGTTTGTAGTGTTGGAAAATAAGTTGGCTTCGTTTCAACACCAAGAGGGGGGGGGGGTGAATTGGTGAGGTTTCAAAATCAGAGTCTTTTTAAAATCTTTTTTGCAAAGTATTAACCTTTACAAAGTTTCTTGAATCACAAGGAATGAAAAATGTAAGTGTAGTGGAAAATACAAAGTTGACTAGAAAGCAGTAAAGTCGACTGAACATAAAAGTGTAAGGATAGAGATATCAAACGCAGGTTTTTATACTGATTGGGCCTCAATGCCTACATTTAGTGTCCTTCTGTTGACAAACTAGCAAGTGTAATAGATCGTTTCAAGTAATATAATTGGTAAACCCAATATTGTTCTTCCCAAGAGACTCGCAGGCCTTATCATTTGTGCAAATTGAAATCGTAAGACTTGTAAAGAGAAATTAATTGGTTTGGGTGCAAGAAACAACAAGTAAACATGCAAATGCGATTGATTCAATTGACGAGAAAAAGACTATGGATGAATGAATTTGTTGAGGTTTACAATTTCATCTTATCCACTCTCTCTTATCTACTCCTCTTATTTGATTCGCTTCATTATATAATTATCATGCAAACTTTCTTAGTCTACCCTTAACCCGATCCCTCGGTGAAAAGAGCATATTACTAATTACTGGCTTGCTATCCCTAGCCTCCCGTAGTAATTAATAATGCATTATAAACGGAAGCAAAAACAATTGATCGTCATACCCCCTATCCCTATGTCGTATTGCTTAATCAAGGAATTTCCCACCAGTTCATGACAGTATCGTACATTCCCGTATCAATAAAGACAAACAAGAAATATTGAATGAGTTAAACGATAAAACCGTTAAGCGCAGATGAGAAACCAAATAATTGATAATCAAAGCATACAACAACATATGAATAAATAAGAGTTTCAATAAAAGAGAGTTTCAAAAGATTACATTGTTCCCCAACAACAAAAGGGTTTAGTTCATCATTGTCATGGTGAAACTAAATGAAAAATAATGGAAGAATGGAAAAACAAACCCTAGATTAGATAAAAAGGAGCCTAAGCATCCAAGAGATCTTCTCCCAGGAGTGAAAACTAGGTCTGGCCGCCGCTTTCTGTCAAAAGAATATATCTGAAGTCGTACTAGGGCTATTTATAGCTAAGGAGCATCACGAAATTTAGGCCCAAGCCCAGCAGACAATCGCCCGATGTCACATTTTGGCGCACAACGGTTGCCCTATAATCGCGCCACCGCCTGGCAGTGAGTTGCACCGTCGGAGGTGAGTTTCACCTCCAGGCGGTTTGCCTCTAATCGCAAAACCGCCTAGCTGTACCGCCTGGGCGCCAGACAGTGGCTTCTCCTCGCATTTGGCCGCCCAACGTTGGATTTTGGCACTGGGCGGTTCCTAGACTCTTCCTTTCTTCATGTTTCTTCTTTTTTCTTGAGTCTAAAACCTTCCATCTTCAATCCCATTCTTCATTTTCATCAAAAATGTTGCAAAACAAGCATAATATCTCTAAAAACAGCTTTTGACTCTCAATCAACTCAACTTACGTGTTTTTCTTGATTCTAAGCTCATTCTAAGCCTTAAAGGATGTATTTTGATCTCAAATGAAGCATGAAATTAACTTTTTTTGAACAGTTATCACAACCCTAAACTTAGAATTTTGCTTGTCCTCAAGTAAACAAAACAAAACTTGGCTTTCCACTTTTTCATCCAATAGTTCAACACTCCTAAAATTCGTGACAAGAACTACTCAATTTCAGATTTTTAGTGGAATCAAATCAAAATGCACACATGCTTTCAATTCAGTTCACATGATCACCTATTCCTCAACAAATGTTACACTTTATGAATGACCAATCCACTAAGCAAAGATGTAAGCATGAAATTTATCAATTCTCACGAAGCAAGTGTTTCACTCAATCACTTAAGTGTTTAAGGTGACACTCCATCTCTCTATTATTCACAAGTCACATGAAACAAAATTGCCATTCATCTCAAACAATCAAAATCTTCACATGCAAATGCCATCATAAGGACTTTTCTAAGGCTTGTATTGAGGCTGGGCTAACAAGAAAAATTGGTTTTTCTGGAATGCAAAATTCTTGAGTTAAGAGAGCTACAATAATATTAAAGTTTAAGCACAACTCTCTACCTCACTAATCTCACTTATTCCCAACTTTTTCCCTTTTCTTTTATTTTTACATTGAACTCATCTTCATGCTTTTCTTCTTTCCTTTTCTTTTTCTCATGCATTTTTCTTTCTCAACATTTGAGCTCAATGCTTTTTCAATTGCCTTTCAATTTCCCCCATACAACCCCAAACTTGAACCTTTTCAACACATACAGTTAAGCTCAATCCAACTCAAAATAAATATATCAAGGGTTCGCATCATGTTTAAGGTTAATGGTTCAAAAAGGGTAAGATTTCAAGCACTTTGGGTGAAAATTTGGCTAGAGAAGGGTTTTCAAAAAATGGCCTTGATCATATGACCTTCACATGCAATTCAATCAATCATCAAGATTAAGGCTCAATACCTCACATAGCATGCTTTCTCACACATCATTCATTCATACACCCTGCTTAGCATCACAACCACAATCATAATTCATCACGCATCTGTTCACATTGCTAGTGAACTTTTTCACTTGGATATCAACATACAACACAACTCAATTATCATTCACATCTAATCATCATCAAATAGACTTATCATACATGTCATTCAGTCAAACATTGTTAGAAAAGTTTTCAAGCCAAGTATAGACACTGAAAATAAAAATTCAACCTATTCTAAGAATTCAAAATGTAAAAGTGAAAGAGAGAAAAATAAAATAAAATAAAATAAAATAAAACCCTGTCTACAGCATGGACATCCATCAGTAGATGCCCTCAATCATCCCATGCTGCCATCTGAGTCCTCCTAGCTCTCATCATCAGCATCCTCGAAATATTCTTCATTATCATCCTCATCTATGTTTGTTTCTCCAGCTACACCAAACTCACTGCTTTGTGCCTGCTCCTGAGGCCAAGCCACTGCTGCATGAAACTCATCCATGGTCCACCTATGTACTGGTGGCCGATTATATGATCCTATTATCATCGCAGCAGTCACTACCTGTCCCCTGTGAAGGGCCTCCATCCTAGACTCTACCAAGGACATGTACATGTCCCGCATCTGGAATGGCTCGACATGTTGTACCGGTGCATCCGCAGGCACCTGCCCCTGCTGTGCTGCTGCTCTCCTAGGACGTCTCCTAGGTGCCGCTCCTGCTGCCCCTACCTCTGCGCAATACTGATGATAATAAGTTGCATCAATGGCATTTCTGGGCCTCTCATATGGTGGACTGTAGTGTCCACCCCAACCTACCGACACAAAAAGGTGATTAGAGATGGATGCCCCAATAGTGTCCTGCTACTCATTGTAGTAGCGCAACTTTGTATCTCATCAGCAATGATCTTGCCGACGTTTACATCCATCTGCCTCAGCATGCAGTAGATGAGAATGATCCGATGCATCCTGATGTCGGAGATATGGGAGCACGGCTGGATGTTGGCATGAGTGAATGCCATCCAATATCTTGCCAAAGGTGTCAAGTCTAACCTCTTAATGTTGACCGGTGCTCCATTAGGATTAGCCTGAAAATGCCTTCCAAGGAGGCACATAACCCTTTCAATCTCAGTTATATCACCGAACAAACCAACTTGTGTCGCATACTGACACTGCTCTCCTGGCCACTCAGTGCCCAAAAAGTTGTTTATGGTATCGAGGTCATACCTGACAATATGCCCCCTCACATAACTCATAAACCATCCAACTGAAACTTGTTAACAAACTGGCAAGTGTACCAGATCGTATCAAGTAATAATAAATGGTAAGTCCAAGTATTGTTTTCACAAGAGACTCACGGCACTAAACTGTTGTGGTTTTGCTTAACCAATCAAGACTACAAAAATAATATTTTGGGATTTTTAAATATAAAGTGCAAAAAAATAAACATGAATGCAATTTGATCAATTGAGGTTAAACACAAAATTGGATGGATGGATGAAGATTAGAATATGAGATGAATATGTTATTGAGGTTAGATTTCACCTAATCACTCTCATGCATATAAGAATTCCTCTTCTTCATTAATGTTAATGCCACTCTCTAAAACACTTAATACCGCTGTCACCGGTAAGAAAGTCTATCCTTAACTATGAGTTCATACGATACCTAGCATCCCTAATAATTAATTCTGAAGCACAGGAGTGTGTATGCAACCAATCCTCATATTACCACATATTCCTATGTATAGGCAATACTACCTTTGGGAGAATTTCCCCAGTTCTAGATTTCCCTGTACTTTCCCGTATCGACAAAATCAAGGATCATACCAGCGAATGAGTTAAACGATGTATGCATTAAGCAAAGAGGAAAACTCTAACAATCAATGAAGTAAGCATATATCAATAAAAAAGAATTGATTCAAATACAAGAGAGTTTAGAGGTTACATCTTTCCCCAGCAACAAATAAGGTTTAGTTCCCCATCGTCATGGAGAAATTAGGTGAATGGAATGAAAGGATGAAGATAGAAACCCTAAAAAGGAGAAAAGGAGAGTTGTCACCATCTCCAAATCTACCCCGGGTGAAAAGTGTGTTTCTATGTCTAAGCCATCAAAAGATACAAACCTTAAGACGTTCTGGCCTTTAAATAGGGCATAAATATAACAAAAAACAAGTCAAAGCCCAAACAGATCATAAAAATCGTAGAAAACAGGTCCAGGCCCATCTGAAAACCGCCCGACGTCACACTTTTGGCGCCTGGCGGTGAGTTGCACCAACCGGCGGTGGGCCTTTAGTTGCAAAACCGCCTGGCTTCACCGTCGGGCACCAAACAGTGGCATCTCCTAGACTCTTCTTTTCTTCATGTTTCTTCTTCTTTCTTGAGTCTAAGACGTTCCATCTTCAATCCCATTCTTCATTTTCATCAAAAATGCTGCAAAACAAGGATAATACCTATAAAAACAACTTTTGACTCTCAACAGACGCAACTTACGTGTTTTGCTTGATTTTAAGCTCATTCTAAGCCTTAAAGGGTGTAATTTGGTCTCAAATGAATCATGAAAATAAATGTTTTTCAACCGTTCTCTCCCAAAGGACTCACGGCCTTATCGTTCGTGTGAATTAAAATAATAAGACTTGTAAAGAAAAAGAAAGATTAATTGTTGTGGATGCAAGAGCAGAAAATAAACATGCAATGTGGTTGATTCAATTGACGAAAAAGAGTATGGATGAGTGGAGTTTTTGGGGGTTTACAATTTCATCTTATCTGCCCTCTCTTATCTACTCCTCTTGTTTAATTTGCTTATTATCTAATTGTTATGCAAACTTTCTTGGCCTACCCTTAGCCCGATCCCTCGGCGAAAAGAGCCTATTACTAATTACCGGCTTGTTATCCCTAGCCTCCCCTAGTAACTAGCAACGCATTACCGAACAGAAGCAAACACAATTTACTGTCCTACCTCCCTATCCCTATGTGGTATTTCATTGATCAGGGAATTTCTCACTAGTTCATGACATTACTGTACGTTCTCGTATCTATAAAGACAAACAACAGTTATCGAATGAGTTAAACGATAAAAGCCTTAAGCACAAATGAGAACCCAATAATTGATAATCAAAGCATATGAAAATCATATAATTAAACACGAGTTTCAATAAAAGAGAGTTTCAAAAGATTACATTGTTTCCCCCAACAACAAAAGGGTTTAGTTCACCATTGTCATGGTGAACCAAGATGAAATAATGGAAGAAATGGAAAACAAACTCTAGAAAAGATGAAAAGGAGCCTAAGCATCCAAGAGATCCTCTCCAGAGAATGAAAAGTAGGTTTGGCCGCCCTCTTTTGTCAAAAGAATGAGAATGAATTCGCAGCAGCGCTATTCATAGCTGAGGAGCGCAACAGAAAACAGGCCTAAGCCCAACAGGCATCCGCCCGGCGTCACACTTATGCCGCCCGACGGTTTGCCTCTTATCGCAAAACCGCCAGGCGTCCCGGCCATGGTGCAATCTCCTCGTATTTGGCCGCCCGACGGTTTGACTCTTCTTTTCTTTGATTTTCCTCTTCTATCTTGAGTGTAAGGCCTTTATCTTCACCTTCATTCTTCACTTCCATCAAAATCGCTACAAAACAATGCAAAACAAGCATAATATCGCTAAAAACAACTTTTGAATCTCAACTGACTCATTTATTGAGTTTTGTTTGACTTCAAGCTCATTCTAAGCAGTAAAGGGAGTAATTTGGTCTAAAATAGCATATGAAAATAACGATTTTTCAACCGTTATCACAACCCCAAACTTAGAAATTTGCTTGTCCTCAAGCAAAACAAAACAAAACAAAAACAAAAACAAAACAACACTTGGCTTTCTACACTTTCATCCAATGATTCAACATTCCTAAAGTACATGATGAGAACTACTCAATTCCAAATCGTCAGTGAGGATCAAATCAAGATGCATGCATGCTTTCAATTCAGTTATCTCACACATTCCTCAACAGATGTTTCATATTATGAATGATCAATCCACTAAGCAAAGATACAATCATGAAACTTAGAATTTCTCACCAAGCAAGTGTTTCACTCAATCACTCATGTGTTTAAGGTGACACTCCAACACTCCATTATACACAAGTCACATGAAATAGAATTGTCGTTCATCTCAAGCAATCAAAATTATTACTTGCAAACGCAATCAAAAGGACTTTTTCAAGACTTGTAATGAAGCTGGGCTGTCAAGAAAAGTTGGTTCTTCTGGATCACAAAATCTTTTAACCAAGAGAGGTCATTTATCATTCAAGGTTCAAGATTAACTCTATTTTTCAACCAATCTCACTTGTCCCCAACTTCTCCCCTTTTTCTTTTATTTTTACATTGAGCACATCCTTCATGATTTTTCTTTTTCTCATGTCCCCAACATTTGAGCTCAATGCCTTTCTTTTTGCCATTGAAACTTTCCCCCACAACCCCAAACTTGAACCTTGAATGTACTTTAACCCAATTCAAAGTAAATAGTTTCAGCACAAGAGTTTTTTGTTTAGGGCCAAGGTTCAAAAAGGTTATAAAATTTTCAACATTTTGGGTAAGATTTGGCTAAGTAAGAGCTTTCAAAAATGGTTTTGATCATATGACATATACATCCAATTCAATCAATCATCAAGACTTGGGCAATATCATGCATGCTTTCCTGTGAATAATTCTCATACAACAATTAGAACTCTGGAGCTCAATACCTCACACAACATGCTTCCTCACACGCATTCATTCATACATCCTGCTTAGCATCATAACCACAATCATAATTCATCACACATCTATTTCACAGGATATCAACATGCAACACAACTTGAGAATCATTCACATCAAATCATCATCAAACAGACTCTTCATGCAATTTATTCAGTCAAACATCTTCAGAAAGAGTATTCAAGCCAAGCATACACACTGAAAATAAAATTCAACCTATCCTAGGAATTTAAAATGCAAGATTGAAGAAGAGAATCTAGGTTGCCTCCTAGTAGTGCTTGTTTAACGTCACGAGCCTGACCCAAACCTGTTTAGCACTTGTCAATAAGTGCAAATCTTTCCAACACCCCTCAGTAGTTGTGCCTTCCTGATATCCTTCAGTGGATATAAACTTTAGCATCCCTTAGTAGATGCTACCCCAAAATTGTTCAAAAATTCCAAATTTACATGTTCAACAAAAATTAAAATAAATAAAATGTTCCAAAAAAATACAAAATGTGCTATTCAGCAAATCAACTCTTCTTCTTCACATTGGGATCTTCATCGTCCCACCTGCTCAGCTTTCTCCTATCCAATCTTTGAATTGATGTGGAGTATGGCCTTCTGATCTCCACCTTTCCTTCTTCTTTTAGCTTCCTGTTGACAATCCACTTCCTGTTTTTATATCTTACTGGCATGCCCTGCGGGAAGGGTTTGTCTTCTGAGTGGGTAGACTCTCCTTTATCTATCTTCTCTTCCTCAAGCTTCTGCAAAACAGTACAACTATTAAGATGATCAATACCTATGGTGTTCTCCTCTTTTGCAGCTTCTCTTCTGGCCTTTTTATACCTAGATTTTCTTCTTATTCTCATTTTGCTGTGTTCAGATCCGCTATAAACTAACACTTGGTCTTGATCTCTTAACACTATTCTCCCGTCATATACACGTATCATCATTTGAGAAGTCCTCATGAAAGGTCTTCCCAAAATTATTGGAATTCTTCCATCATTTACCATATCCACAACTACAAAGTCAATCAATAACTCTAACTCCTTAATTCGAACAATTGCATTTTTCCTAAATCCTTTAATTTTGGTGGATGATCCTTCTTTCTGGGCTTAATCAATTGTTTCTGTTCTTCTTCACCATCAAGATCAATTACCTCTCCGAGATAATATTTGATCCTCTTGTCATACTCAGGAATTTGTAAAAATGCTCCGGGAGTAACAGTTACACGATTAAAGATTTCTCGGAATGGCTGTCTTTAACTTTCCTGTTCTTTTTCTTCTCTTCTCTCTTCACAACTCTTCTGCTCATCAAATTTATCATTATGAATCTGATAACGTTTGAAAAACCGTTATTTTCATATGCTATTTTGGACTAAATTACACCCTTTACTACTTAGAATGAGCCTAAAATCAAGTAAAACTCAATAAATGAGTCAGTTGAGAGTCAAAAGTTGTTTTTAGCGATATTATGCTTGTTTTGCATTGTTTTGCAGCAAATCTGAGGAAAGTGAAGATTGGGGATGAAAACGAAGGTCTTAGACTCCAGGAAAATGAACAAAATTGAAGAAAAGAAGAGTCTAGGAACCGCCTGGCAGCAGACCCCTAACGTCGGGCGGTCTGACAGGACGAGACGATGTCAGCAGAGGACGCCGGGCGGCAGACCCCTGACGCCGAGCGGTTTTGCGGCACAAGGGAAACCGCCGGACTGTGGCACGATTTAGGGTGAACCGCCGGGCGGCAAAATGTGACGTCGGGCGGTTGTTAGATGGGCTTGGGCCTGTTTTCTGTTGCGCTCCTCAGTTATAAATAGCCCTGTTGCGATTTCCTATTCATTCTTTTGACAGAAGAAGGCGGCGAGACCTAATTTTTACTCTCTAAAGAGGATCTCTTGGATGCTTAGGCTCCTTTTCATCTTTTCTAGGGTTTGTTTCCCATATCTTCCATTATTTTCATCTTGGTTCACCATGACAATGGTGAACTAAACCCTTTTGTTGTTAGGGGAACAATGTAATCTTATGATACTTTCTTTTATTGAAACTCTTGTTTAATTATATGATTCTCATATGCGTGTATTATCAATTGTTGGGTTCTCATCTGTGCTTAAAGCTTTTATCGTTTAACTCATTCGGTAATTGTTATTTGCCTTTATTGATACGGGGACGTACAGTAATGTCATGAACTGGTGAGTAATTCCTTGGTTAAGCAATACCACCTAGGGATAGGGGGGTAGGACGACCAATTGTTTTTGCTTCTGTTTGTAATGTGTTGCTAGTTACTAGGGGAGGCTAGGGATAGCAAGCCGGTAATTAGTAATAGGTCCTTTTTGCCGAGGGATCGGGTTAATGGGAGGCCATGAAAGTTTGCATAACATTTAGATAATAAAGCAATTTAAACAAGAGGAGTAAATACGAGAGAGAGGATTGGATGAAATTGTAAACTCCCAACAACTCCATTCATTCATACTCTTTTCTAGTCAATTGAATCAACCTCATTGCATGTTTATTTTCTGCTCTTGCATCCACAAAAATTATTAATTTTTCTTTCACAAGTCTTACGATTTTGATTCACACGAACGATAAGGCCTTTCGAATCTCATGGGAAGAACAATAATGGGTTATACTATTTATATTACTTTAAACGATATGGTACACTTGCCATCCCGTTAACAGAATCATCTCCTCATCTTCATCCTCACTGCTTCCAATTTCAATTATTTCCCCTACTAGCCTCCTTTTACTTCTTGTCATAACAGCTTTGCACTCATCTTTCGGGTTAACATCAGTGTTAGCCCGAAACTGATTCTTCTATGTGGTTTCGACCCTTTTTGAAAGCTGTCCAATCTGTGTCTCTAGTGCTCTAAAGCTAGCCTGGTCACTTGCTTGTTGAGACTCATAGACTTTCAAAAATTTATCAAATCGGTCGGTTAATTCTCTGACTGTCTCTGTCAAGCTGCTCACTTGCTGCCATAAAGGAGACGGTTGTTGTTGCCGGAAGCCTCCTAGTTGCCCAGAAGAAGTATTCTGGTTTTGTCCAATGCTGGGGTGGTTCTTCCAACCTTGGCTAGAGTTGCCTTGGTTAAAGTTTCCCTGCTTGAATGGGAATTGATTCCCCATGTAGTTGACATCCTACTGCATTTCTTCAGGAAAAACACATTGACCATTGATGTGGTCACCACCGCATAAATCGCAAAGTTGCTGAGTTTGAGAAATATTCCTTAACCCCATTGGAAATTCAGAAAGGACCTTTGTTAACTTGTCCAATTTTTGGTTAAGGAGATGATTTTGTGCAGCCATTGCATCATTAGCAGGGAGATGCAAGAGTCCTCCTTTCTGTACTCCTCTCTTACTTTGAGATACTTCATTCAGAGCCATCTCCTCAATTAACTCATAATCCTCATCTGCAGTCTTTCTGTTGATACTCCCTCCAGCTGAAGCATCCAACATCATCCTAGACTGAGTATTAAGCCCTCAAAGGAAAGCGAGTAAATATGAGGTCTTGTCGAATCCATGAACTGGAGTTTTTCTCAACAGGCCTTGTCCCAGGCTTGTTTGAGAGTTTCCTCCATCCCTTGCTTGAATGAGGAGATTTCCAGCTTCCCCTGATTGATCTTGGTCTGCGGAAAGAATTTGGTAACAAACTATCTTGCCAAAGCATCCCAAGTTCGAAAGGTTCATTTCGGGAAAGAATGCAACCAATCTTTAGCGTTTCCTCCCAGAGAGAAAGGAAACAGGCTGAGTCTAACTCTATCATATGAAACTCCGGTTATTATGACAATATTGCAAATTTCTCTAAAGACCGTCAAATGTTATATGGATTCTCATTTGACAACCCATGGAACTGTTCTGAACTAATTGGATGAGTGCAGGACTCATCACCATGTTGGTTGTATTGTCAGTTGGAATAGCTATGCTGTTGAAATTCAAAGGACCCACAGTGTTTGCTGAGTCCCCCAGTGTGCGTCTTGGAGGAGGTTGGTCCGCCATCTCCTCTATACCCTGTGCAGAAGTGTCCAACGAAGATTGCAAAAGTGGTTCAGGAGAAGGAAAGTTTTCATGTGCAAAGGGTCTAACTTTCCTCCTTCTCCTGTCTGATAACCCCTCGAGAAGAGGTTGCTAATCTTTTCTGCTTCTAGTGTATACTCCTTCCTGCATACACAAGAAACAATACCCCTAAAAGCACTTTTACAGAAAACAAAACAAAACAAAATAAAAAAAACGAAAAACAAATAATTACAAACAAGTCAAATTCAGTCAATTCACACTACTTGAAAAAGTTCAACCAAGAGTCCCCGGCAACAGCGCCAAAAACTTTTTGACTCACTGGCAAGCGTACCAGATCGTTCCAAGTAAGAAAATCGGTAGAACCCGATATCGTTCTCTCCCAAAGGACTCACGACCTTATCGTTCGTGTGAATTAAAATAATAAGACTTGTAAAGAAAAAGAAAGATTAATTGTTGTGGATGCCAGAGCAGAAAATAAACATGCAATGTGGTTGATTCAATTGACGAAAAAGAGTATGGATGAGTGGAGTTGTTGGGGGTTTACAATTTCATCTTATCTGCCCTCTCTTATCTACTCCTCTTGTTTAATATGCTTGTTATCTAATTGTTATGCAAACTTTCTTGGCCTACCCTTAGCCCGATCCCTCGGCGAAAAGAGCCTATTACTAATTACCGGCTTGCTATCCCTAGCCTCCCCTAATAACTAGCAACGCATTACCGAACAGAAGAAAAAGCAATTGACCGTCCTACCTCCCTATCCCTATGTGGTATTTCATTCATCAAGGAATTTCTCACCAGTTCATGACATTACTGTACGTTCCCGTATCAATAAAGACAAACAACAATTATCGAATGAGTTAAACGATAAAAGCCTTAAGCACAGATGAGAACCCAACAATTGATAATCAAAGCATATGAAAATCATATAATTAAACAAGAGTTTCAACAAAAGAGAGTTTCAAAAGATTACATTGTTTCCCCCAACAACAAAAGGGTTTAATTCACCATTGTCATGGTGAACCAAGATTAAAATAATGGAAGAAATGGAAAACAAACCCTAGAAAAGATGAAAAAGGAGCCTAAGCATCCAAGAGATCCTCTCCAGAGAATGAAAATTAGGTCTGACCGCTCTTCTATCAAAAGAATGAGAATGAATTCGCAACAGGGCTATTTATAGCTGAGGAGCGCAACAGAAAACAGGCCCAAGTGTTAACGGGATGACAAGTGTACCATATCGTTTCAAGTAATAAAAATGGTAAAACCCATTATCGTTCTTCCCATGAGACTCGAAAGGCCTTATCGTTCGTATGAATCAAAATCGTAAGACTTGTGAAAGAAAAATTAATTGTTGTGGTGAATGCAAAGACAGAAAATAAACATGCACTGAGTGATTCAGTTGACGAGAAAAGAGTATGAATAAATGGAGTTGTTGGGGGTTTACAATTTCATCTAATCCTCTCTCTCTTATTTACTCCTCTTGTTTAAATTGCTTTATCATCTAATTGTTATGCAAAATTTCTTGGCCTCCCCTTAACCCAATCCCTCGGCGAAAAGAGCCAATTACTAATTATCGGCTTGTTATCCCTAGCCTCCCCTAGCAACTAGCAACGCATTACAAACAGAAGCAAATACAATTCTTCGTCCTACCCCCTATCCCTAGGTGGTATTGCTTAACCAAGGAAATTCTCACCAGTTCGTGACATTACTGAACGTCCCCGTATCAATAAAGGCAAATATCAGTTACCGAATGAGTTAAACGATAAAAGTTTTAAGCACAGTATGAGAATCCAACAATTGATAATAAACGCATATCAAAATCATATAATTTAAACAAGAGTTTCAGTAAAAGAGAGTATCATAAGATTACATTGTTCCCCCAACAACAAAAAGGTTTAGTTCAACATTGTCATGGTGAACCAAGATGAAAATAATGGAAGATATGGAAAGCAAACCCTAGAAAAGATGAAAAGGAGCCTAAGCATCCAAGAGATCCTCTCCAGAGAATGAAAAGTAGGTCTGGCCGCCCTTTTCTACAAAAGAGTGAGAATGAAATCGCACTAGGGCTATTTATAGCTGAAGAGCGCAACAGAAAACAGGCCCGAGCCCAACAGGCAACCGCCCGACATCACACTTATGCCGCCCGGCAGTTTGCCTCTTATCGCGCTACCGCCCGGCGTCAGGGGTCCACTACCCTGCAGTTTGCCTCTTATCGCAAAATCGTCAGGCGTTGCTGCCTTGGTGCCAACTCCTCGCATTTGGCTGCCCAGCAATGCAATTCTGCTGCTGGGTGGTTTCTAGACTCTCGTTTTCTTGATTTTCTTCCTCTATCTTGAGTCTAAGGCCTTTATTTTCACCTCCATTCTTCACTTCCATCAAAATTGCTGCGAAACAATGCCAAACAAGCATAATATCGCTAAAAACAACTTTTGACTCTCGACTGACTCATTTTTTGAGTTTTGTTTGATTTCAAGCTCATTCTAAGCAGTAAAGGGAGTAATTTGGTCTAAAATAGCACATGAAAATAACGGTTTTTCAATCATTATCACAACCCCAAACTTAGAAATTTGCTTGTCCTCAAGCAAAACAAAACAAAACTATAGATTAAACAAAACTTGGCTCTCTGGACTTTCATCCAATGATTCAACATTCCCAAAGTACATGATGAGAACTATTCAATTTCAGATCTTCAGCGATGATCAAACCAAGATGCATGCTTTCAATTCAGTTATCTCACACATTCCTCAATAGATGTTACATATTATGAATGATTAATCCACTAAGCAAAGATGCAATCATGAAACTTAGAAGTTCTCAATAAGCAAGTGTTTCACTCAATCACTCAAGTGTTTAGGGTAGCACTCCAACTCTTAATCATTCATAAATCACATGAAATAAAATTGCCTTTCATCTCAAACAATCAAAATCATCACATGCAAATGCCATCAAAAGGACTTTTCCAAGGCTTATAATAAGGCTGGGCTATCAAGAAAAATTGGTTTTTCTGGATCACAAAATCTTTGAATCAAGAGGGCTCATTCATCATTCAAGGTTCAAGTTTAAATCTCTTTTTCAACCAATCTCATTTGTCCCCAACTTCTTCCCTTTTTCTTTTATTTTTACATTGAGCTCATCATTCATCATTTTTCCTCTTTCTCATGTATTTTTCTTTTTCAACACTTGAGCTCAATGCCTTTCTTTTTGCCATTCAAACTTTCCACACAACCCCAAACTTGAACCTTAAATATACTTACAGTCATTAACCCAATTCAAAGTAAATAATTTCAGCACAAGGGTTTTCATTCTGGTTAGGCCAAGGTTCAAAAAGGGTACAAAACCTTTAAGCACGACTGGGTAAAATTTTGGCTAAATAAGGGCTTCCAAAAATGGCCTTGATCATATGACATGTACATGCAATTCAATCAATCATCAAGATTTAGGCAATATCATGCATGCTTTCCCGTGAATAATTTCATACAACAATTAAAACTTTGGAGCTCAATACCTCACACAACATGCTTTCTCACACACATTCATTCATACACCCTGCTTAGCATCATAAGCACAATAATAATTCATCACACATCTGTTTCACAGGATATCAACATGCAACACAACTTGAGAATCATTCACATCAGATCATCATCAAACAGACTCCTCATGCAATTCATTCAGTCAAACATCTTCAGAAAAGTATTCAAGCCAAGCCGACATACTGAAAATAAAACTCAACCTATTCTGAAATTTAAAGTGCAAGAGTAAAGAAGAAAATCTAGGTTGCCTCCTAGTAGCGCTTGTTTAACGTCGCGAGCCTGACCCAAACCTGTTTAGCATTTGTCTGTAAATGCCATCCTTCCAACACCTTTCAGTAGGTTTACCTTCTAGGTATCCTTCAGTAGATACCAAAAGTTAGCATCCCTTAGTAGATGCTACCCAAAAAATTGTTCACAAATATTCAAAAATAAACAAGTTCAACAAAAGGTAAAACTAAACTAATATTTACAGCAAAAATAAACTGTCCCAGCAACATCACGTGTCATCCTTTTTGTTGGTGTCTCTAGTACACCAATTTTTCTTATTCACGTTGGAATCTTCATGATCCCACCGTCTCAGCTTTCGTCTGTCTACTTCGCGAACGGCAGTGGAATATGGCCTTCTAAGTGGAATATGGCCTTCTAATTCCTTTCTCTTCACAATCCATTTCCTGCTTTTGTATTTAATAGCCACACCCCGCGGAAATAGTTTGTCCTTTAAGTGAACCGACTCTCCTTTATCTGTCTTTTCCTCCTCACGTGCCTGCAAAATAGTACAGCTGTTAAGATTATCATTACCTGTGGTAGTTTCTTCTTTGCCTGCTTCTCTTCTAGCCTTTTTATGCCTAGATCTGTTTATTATTCTCTTTTTTTCTCCTTCAGATCCACTATAGGCTAACACTTGGTCTTGATCTCTTAACACCATTTTCCCATCATAAACACGTATCATCATCTGAGAGGTCCTCATAAACGGTCTTCCCAAAATTAATGGAATTATTCCATCATTTACCATATCCACTACTATGAAATCAACCAAGAATTCCAACTCTTCAATTAGAAAAATTGCGTCTTCCACCATACCCACAGGTTTTTTTATGGATCCATTTGCAACTGTCAAGGTAGTGTACGCTGGTTTTAATTTTAACCCTCTAATCTTCTTGGAGTCACTAAAGGACATTAAATTAACACTAGATCCTGAATCGATCATAGCTCTCCCTATATCCACATCATTGATCACACAAGGAAGAGTCAAATTCCCTAAATCCTTCAATTTTTATGGATGGTCTTTCTTCCTTGGTTTAACAATCTGTGCCTGATCTTCTTCCTCCTCATCAAGATCAACTATCTCACAAAGATGGTATTCAGCCGGTTTATCATCTTCAGACATTTGTGGAAACGCTCCAGGGATAATAGTCACCCGATTAAAAATTTCTCGGAATAACTCATAGGGACTCTTCAGTTTCCTTTCCTTTTTCTCTTTTTCTTCTTCATATTTCTTCTGTTTATTACACTTATTATTACAAATCATCTCCTCCTCTTCATCTTCACTGCTCCCAATTTCAATTATTTCTTCTATTGGCTTCCTTTTACTTCTCGTCATCACCACTTTGCGCTCATCCTTAGGGTTAACCTCAGTGTTAGCTCGAAACTGGTTCTTTTCTATGGTGTCAACTCTCTTTGATAGTTGCCCAATTTGTGTCTCCAGCCCTCTAAAACTGCTTGGTCACTCGCTTGTTGAGACTCATAGACTTTCAGAAATTTATCAAATCGGTCATTTAATTCTCTGACAGTCTCCGTCAAGTTGCTCACCTGCTACCATAATGGTGAAGGTTGTTGTTGTCGGAAGCTTCCTACTTGCCCAGAAGAAGTATTCTGATTCTGTCCAATACTGGGGTGGTTCTTCGAACCTTGGCTAGAATTACCTTGGTTCAAATTACCTTGTTTGTACTGGAACTGGGCTCCCATGTAGTTGACGTCCTGCTGCATTTCCTCGGTGAAAGCAAATTGACCATTGATCTGGTCACCACCGCATAAATCCCAAAGTTGTTGAGTTTGAGAAATATTTCTTAACCCTATTGGAAGTTCAGAAAGGACCTTTGTTAGCTTGTCCAATTTTTGGTTAAGAACATGATTCTGCGCAACCATTGCATCATTAGCAGGAAGATGCAAGATTCCTCCTTTCTGTGCGCCTCTCTCACTTTGGGAAACTTCATTTAGGGCCATCTCTTCGATCAAATCATAAGCTTCGTCTTCAGTCTTCCTATTAATACTGCCTCCAGCCGAGGCATCCAACATCATTTTAGACTGAGTATCGAGCCCTCCAAGAAAAGCGAGCAAATAAGAAGTCTTCTCAAATCCGTGGACTGGAGTTTCTCTCAACAGGTCTTTAAATCTGTCACAAGCCTGTCCGAGAGTTTCCTCCATCCCTTGCTTGAATGAGGAGATTTTGAGCTTCCCTTGATGAATCTTGGTTTGCGGAAAAAATCTGGTGACGAACTGTCTCGCCAAAGCATCATCCTGAAGAAAAAGGAAATAGGCTAACTCTGACCCTCTCATCCGAGACTTTGGCCATCTTAACAGCATTGTAGATTTCGCCAAAGATAGTCAAATGTTTGTAGGGATTCTCATTTGACAATCCGTCGAACTGGTTGCTCTGAACTAACTGGATGAGCGCAGGGCTCATCACCAAATTCGTGGTATTGTCCGCAGGAATGACAATGTTGTTGAAATTCAAAGGACCCACAGTGTTTGCTGAGTCCCCCAGTGTGCGTCTTGGAGGAGGTTGGTCCGCCATCTCCTCTCTACCTTGTGCAGAAGATTCTGGTGAAGATTGCAAGATTATTACAGGAGAAGGAAAGTTTTCATGTGCAAAATGTACAACTTTCCTCCCTCTCCTGTCTGGTAATCCCTCGAGAAGAGGTTGTTGATCTTTCCTGCTTCTAGTGTGTATCACTTCCTACATAGACAAGAAAAATACCCCTAAAAGCACTTTTACAGGAAAAATAAAATAAAACACAATAAAAAAATAAAAGTATAGACAAATAGTTACAAACAAGTCAAATTCAGTCAATTCACACTACTAAATAATTCAAACATCGAGTCCCCAGCAGCGGCGCCAAAAAATTGTTAACGGGATGGCAAGTGTACCATATCGTTTCAAGTAATAAAAATGGTAAAACCCATTATCGTTCTTCCCATGAGACTCGAAAGGCCTTATCATTCGTATGAATCAAAATCGTAAGACTTGTGAAAGAAAAATTAATTCTTGTGGTGAATGCAAAGACAGAAAAAAAACATGCAATGAGTGATTCAGTTGACGAGAAAAGAGTATGTATAAATGGAGTTGTTGGGGGTTTACAATTTCATTTAATCATCTCTCTCTTATTTACTCCTCTTGTTTAAATTGCTTTATCATCTAATTGTTATGCAAACTTTCTTGGCCTCCCCTTAACCCAATCCCTCGCCGAAAAGAGCCTATTACTAATTACCAGCTTGCTATCCCTAGCCTCCTCTAGCAACTAGCAACGAATTACAAACAGGAGCAAATACAATTCGTCGTCCAACCCCCCTATCCCTAGGTGGTATTGCTTAATCAAGGAAATTCTCACCAGTCGTGACATTACTGTACGTCCCCATATCAATAAAGGCAAATATCAGTTGCCGAATGAGTTAAACGATAAAAGCTTTAAGCACAGTATGAGAATCCAAGAATTGATAATAACCGCATATGAAAATCATATAATTTAAACAAGAGTTTCAATAAAAGAGAGTATCAAAAGATTACATTGTTCCCCAACAACAAAATGGTTTAGTTCACCATTGTCATGGTGAACCAAGATGAAAATAATGGAAGATATGGAAAGCAAACCCTAGAAAGGATGAAAAGGAGCCTAAGCATCCAAGAGATCCTCTCCAGAGAGTGAAAAGTAGGTCTGGCCGCCCTTCTCTGTCAAAAGAATGAGAATGAAATCGCACTAGGGCTATTTATAGCTGAAGAACGCAACAGAAAACAGGCCCGAGCCCAACAGGCAACCGCTCGGCGTCACACTTATGCCGCGCGGCAGTTTGCCTCTTATCGCGCTACCACCGGGCGTCAGGGATCCACCGCTCGGCGGTTTGCCTCTTATCGCAAAACCGCCAGGCGTACCTGCCTTGGTGCCATCTCCTCGTATTTGGCCGCCCAACGGTGTATTTCTGCCGCTGGGCAGTTTCTAGACTCTTCTTTTCTTTGATTTTCCTCTTCTATCTTGAATCTAAGGCCTTTATCTTCACTTCCATTCTTCACTTCTATCAAAATTGCTACAAAACAATGCAAAAAGGGCATAATATCGCTAAAAACAGCTTTTGACTTTCAACTAACTCATTTATTGTGTTTTGTTTGATTTCAAGCTCATTCTAAGCAGTAAAGGGAGTAATTTGGTCTAAAATAGCATATGAAAATAACGGTATTTCAACCGTTATCACCTACCCCCTGTCCCTAGGTGGTATTTCTTAATCAAGTAATTTCCCACCAGTTCATGACAGTATCATACGTTCCTGTATCAATAAAGACAAACAAAAATTATCGAATGAGTTAAATGATAAAAGCGTTAAGCGCAGATGAGAAACCCAATAATTGATAATCAAAGCATACAACAGCATATGAA
Organism: Vigna mungo; assembly: GCA_036885675.1. NCBI lineage: Eukaryota > Viridiplantae > Streptophyta > Magnoliopsida > Fabales > Fabaceae > Vigna > Vigna mungo. The sequence continues at coordinate 35,589,003 of CP144700.1, forward strand.
TAAATAAGAGTTTCAATAAAAGAGAGTTTCAAAAGATTACATTGTTCCCCAACAACAAAAGGGTTTAGTTCACCATTATCATGGTGAAACTAGATGAAAAATAATGGAAGAATGGAAAAACAAACCCTAGATTGGATAAAAAGGAGCCTAAGCATCCAAGAGATCTTCTCCAAGGAGTGAAAACTAGGTCTGGTCGTCCCTTTCTGTCAAAAGAATACATCTGAAGTCGTACTAGGGCTATTTATATCTGAGGAGCGTCATAGAATTTAGGCCCAAGCCCAGGAGACAACAGCCCAGCGTCACATTTTGGGGCCCGACGGTTTCCCCATAATCGCGCCACCGCCCGGCGGTGAGTTGCACCGCTCGGCGGTTTGCCTTTAATTGCAAAACCGCCTGGCTGCACCGCCTGGGCGCCAAACAATGGCTTCTCCTAGCATTTGGCCGCCCAACATTGGATTTTAGCGTTGGGCGGTTCCTAGACTCTTCCTTTCTTCATGTTTCTTCTTCTTTCTTGAGTCTAAGACCTTCCATCTTCAATCCCATTCTTCATTTTCATCAAAAATGTTGCAAAACAAGCATAATATCTCTAAAAACAACTTTTGACTCTCAACCGACTCAACTTACGTGTTTTGCTTGATTCTAAGCTCATTCTAAGACTTAAAGGATGTATTTTGATCTCAAATGAAGCATGAAAATAACTGTTGTTCAACAGTTATCACGTTCCACCATGTGGAAGAAAATGCACTATAATGGTCAAGGTTTTTACAAGGTTTTTATAGAGACCTCCACGTCAAAAATATAAAACACCTCTCTAACCCTCTAACCAAAATATAGGCAGCAACAACACACAAAGATCTGCAACAAGATATCCCCTCTTCTGCAATCTTCAAACCCAATTTTAACAATCCTCAAAGTGTACAGACTCCACGAGTCAACCCCCTGCAATCCCAACAGGAAAACGACAACAATCTTTACAAAGATTGATAGAAATCTTTATCAGTAGATGAGCACCACAATGTGCAAGATATGATAAGGCAGTAAGCATAGAAATCTTTCTCCTTCAAAGAACCTCTTCAAAGATAGATCACCACGGTCTTCTTGATGAGTTCTTGGAGTAAATTCTCAGAGATCATAATTTGTAAATCACAAATGAAAGTGTTAGAATAACCAAAGTCTCTGTGATCAACTAAGGCACGTCTATTTATAATTTTCTATAAATTAGACGCTCCTATAATCGACAAGGCTACTAATAAAGTCGATTGTCCTTAGACAACAATAACAGTTAAGTCAAATAGTAGCAGTCAACAACAACCAAATTAATTTTGCATTTAATACATTCATAAATGGTGTATCAGATATAAATGCATGTGGTTTTCTCTTCAAAAACATATGTAATTCAATCATAAATGATGAATCAGATATAAGCTCAACAAATTTGCATTCACATATCAAGATCAACACAAAACATGTTGCATAGAATATATCATTCAATAAGGAACATAACATGTAACACATAACAAAACATGTGTTATTAATAATTTGTTGTCATCATAAAAAACTAGAGTGACTAAAGCACTGTGAGATTAAGGTTAGCTAAACCAGTGCTTCCCTTATCAACAATCTCCCCTTTTTTGATGATGCACAACCATGATTAATAAGCAACCATGTTTATACACAACCAGTACATATCAAAGCAAGCAAAAGATATGTCAACATATTTCAACACAAATACTCTGAATGAAAATAGTAAGAAGCAATCACATATCAAGAAATATAATCAATACATTGCTTAATAACAAGCACATGTTGGTTCTGCATTACATGTTCTTATGCTAATTAATTGTGATATCTGTTGAACATGTTTATGTATTGTGTTACATGTTCCTGTGTTGATTGATTGATATATATCTGGAATGTGTTTACATGCTTTATGTGCTATGTGTTATGCATCATTTCATATGTTTTATTGCACATGTTTTGAAGCTGAAACTCACGAGCACTTTTATGAACTTATTCTTGTGCGACAAAGTGATAGTACAGTCAACTACATTACTAATGGATTCGATCATGCTAAAATTTGTGCACAGATTTTGAGAATTAGTGTTATGTGTTATTTTGACAAGAGAAGAATTGCAAAATGTTTTGCATGTTGAAAGTCGAATATGCGTGCTACACATTCGACTGTATCTGTTGTCTGATTTGAAATTTTGTTATGCTATTACACTCTAACGACTATATTTTTTACAATTAGTTTAGCATTGGTGACTTGGTCAACTGTATTAAATGTGGTTCTTTTTTTGGGTAACTGAAAGCTGCTATGTTGACTGTTCTGTTATAACTGTCGTAATCTAATCGACTAAATTAGTAGCGTATTCGACTAAGAAATCATCTGACTAACAGAAATCTATAAATAGGCTGAATACAAGTCTGTTTAGAAGACTTTTCATAAACTGACAATTTCAATTTTGTTTCAGATTTCTCTTAACTCCAAGAATTCTCCAAGAAGACGGTGGTGATCTTTCTTGAAAGAAATTCAAAGAGGAGATTATACTATGCATTCATTGTCTGATCAATATCTGCACAAGAAGGTGTTCTGTCATTGATCGTAAAGGCTTGGCATCCTGTGAAGACTGCTAGAATTGGTCGTGAAGGCTTGGCATCCTGTGAAGACTGCTGGAATTGATTATGCGGCTTGGCATTCGTGAAAAGCTGGTTTTTGACTTGTTAATTGCAGCGGATAGTGCACTTTGAGGGTTGTTCAAAGTGGTGTTGGCAGATTGTAGAATAGGGGATTCTTGCTACAAGTCTTGCTGGTTTATTGCCTATATTTTGGTTTTGGGTTAGAGAGGGGATTTATATTTTTGACGTGGAGGCCTTCTATACATTCCTTGTTGTAAAAACCGCAACCGTTATAGTGCATTTGCTTCCTGGGTTGGAAGCACACTGCATGTAGGCATTGTTGGCCGAACCAGTATAAAAACTTGTGTTTGCATTTCTTTACACAATTGTTGGGGCAAATCGGCAAGTGTACTGAGTCGCACAAGTAATATAAAATGGTAAGACCAAGTATCGTATCCCAGAGGACTCTCGACACTGAACAATTGTGTGAAAACAGGATTAATTATGACTGAAAATAAAAGAGATCGAGGATTTGTGTTGCAAAAATAAAAAAGAAAATAAATTGCAGTTCATCAATGGCAAAAGAGCACAGAGATGAGCGGAGGTTGATTTATATGAGATGGTTATGTTGTTGGGGTTAGACTTCACCAAGTTCCCTCTCATGTATATAAGAATTCCTCTTTATTCATTAATGCTAACGTCCGTCACGAAAATACTTAAATTTGATCCCTTGGTCAATAAGCATGTCCCTAATTACCAGTTCATGCAATCCCTAGCATTCCCAATAACAAGATATCAAGATGAAGAGGTTAAGACAACAAAGACTCATACCCTCATCCCTGAGCAATATAACCCTTAGGAGTAATTCAACAAGGACTTGAATTGAAAGGAATCTCCCGGCACTCATGCAATTCACAGATAATGCTATTGTATAAGCAAGAATAAAGCAGATGAATTACTCTAACAAATAATGAAATAAAGCATATTGAATTAAGAACAAATTCAAATACATGAGAGTTCACAAGGTTATATCATTCCCCAACAACAAATAGAAATTAGTTCCCCATAGACATGGGGGAACCTATGAACAATGGAAGAAAGAAAGAAAAATGGAAGACTAAGAATTGGCTAGGAGTCTATTGTATGCTCTCTTCTGCCAGGGATGCAAAACCTAGAGCCCCAAGGTCCTTTAAATAGTGCCAGAAGTGTCCAAAATTGCGGCCCGGTCCAAAAGAATCAAATCAAATCAAATTAGAGCAGAAACAGGGCCCGATGTAGGTCAAATCACGCTCAAGCGTCGCAAGGAGCTCGGCAGGCGTGAATTGACGCTTCTGTAAGGCTTGAGCGCCTAAGCTACGAGCGGTGATTCTGCTCGCAAATTTTCCGCTTCTGTCGCCTGGTGCTCGCCTGGGCTTCGGGTTTTCCCCCTTCTTGGTGTCTTTTTTACCCCTTTTGAGCTCCATCTTCATGGCTTTTCACCTTTTCTTCCTTTACTACCTCAATCTCTGTTAAAACAAGGGAAATTTTTTAGAAAGCAGTCACAATCAACCTCAACTTCTTATTCACACAATTTAATAAAATCCTATGAGTTCAAGCAAGTTTCTAAGTCAAAAAGGGTGTTTTTAGTGTCAAAATCATAAATGGTATATAACAGTACTTTAATCCGTTATCAGAACCCCAAACTTAAAACTTTGCTTGTCCTCAAGCAAACAAAATGCAACTAAGCTTTTCAGAACCATCACTACAATGACTCAACCTTTTTAGAAACTTTTCAAGACAAGAAATTACTTTCATCAAGTTCAGCATAAGATCTCAGTCAAGATGTGCAGATGTTTCAATGCATTTAACTGGTACTATCTTTGAGAGTGATCAATCAACCAAGCAGAGATGCAGTCAGAAATTCAGAAAACTATTGCTTACCAGAGAAGGTGTTTCACTCAGGCACTCAAACATATATCATTTAGACATTCAAAAGTGTCTCACTCAACTCACAGGTGTATGGTGTGGTGTTTCTCTCTGTTACTCCAATGTCACACAAATTAATTTTGCCTTTCATTTACCCATAATCAAACATACTCACAAATAGGTTGTCAACACAAGGGCTTTTCATAGCTTGTAACTTGGCTGGGCTAAGAAGGAAATTGGTTTTTCTGGTCAGCAAAGTTCCTTGAGTTAAGAGATACATTTGTGAATTCTTCTTTCAAGAACAACTCTCTTATCTTTTTCCCAGCCTTCCCTTGTAGTGAGCTCTTTCTTTTTCTTCTTTGAATTTTTCTTTTCTCACCTTTCTTTTCTCTCTCTTCTCTTTCTTTACTCTCTTTTTCTCTCTCATCCTCCATGCTAGCTATAACCTTGCATTCTTCTTTGGGGTTAACCTTAGTATTAGCCCCAAAAATTTTGTACGACTTCTCCTGCATTTGATTGACCGTTTGGATTAACTGGCCCATCTGTGTTTCCAGGTTCCTAATAGTCGCTTCTATGTTCTTCTGGTTAGAATGGGTTGTCTGCATGAACTGATTGAGAGTTTCTTGGAGCTGTGCAGTTTTGTCTGAGGAAGAGGGTTGTTGCTGCCACTGTTGCTGCTGCTGTGGGGGCTTATAGTATTTCCACCAGTTTGTCCAAATTGTCCTGGTCATTACTTGGGTGAGATCTCCACCCTTGATTGTAATTATTGGAGCGGAACTGGTTTTGATTGCCCATGTAATTAACTTCTTCATTCATATTCTCGAGCATTACACATTGACCATTAATATGGTCACCACCACATAACTCACAAAATTGTTGCTGAAGTTGTGCCACGCTCTGATACTCTTTCTGTGGCTGCATCACTTTCTTGGTAAGGATCTTCAGTTGTTGAGTGATGAATTTATTCTGGGCGAGCAAGGCATCATAAGGCTGCAATTAAAAACTCCTTTAGGTTGAGATGGAGTTCCTCTCTCACTGAACGTTTCATTGTCACTAGCAGCCATGTCTTCAATTAATTTATAGACCTCATCTGGGGTCTTGTATTTGATCATGCCTCCAGCAGAGGCATCTAGCATCAATTTGGTTTGTGACCCAAGGCTCCAAGAAAAAGAAGGATCACAGTCCCTTCATCGAAACCATGGGTAGGCGTCTTTCTCAGCAAGCTCTTGTATCTTTCCCATGCCTGTCCCAAGGTCTTCTCCATGCCTTGTCTGAAAGAAGAGATCTATTGCTTCCCTTTGTTGATCTTTACTGGTGGGAAGTATTTATTGAGGAATTGGGTCACCACATCGTCCCACTTAGTGAAACTATTCTCAGGAAAAGACTTCAACCATACTTTAGCATCACCTCCGATAGAAAAGGGTAATAGGAGTTTGATAGCCTCATCAGGAACCCCATTTATTTTCATAGTGTTGCAGATCTCATCGAAGGTTGTCAGGTGATCATATGGACTTTCATGAGACAGTCCATGAATTGGTTGCTCTTTACCAGTTGGATTAGAGCAGGCTTCATCTTCATGTTTGCAACATTCACCTTTGGCCTTGCAATGCTGTTAAAGTGATGCGGACCAGCAACTGAGGTGTAGTCTACCAAGGTGCATCTAGCCTGGCTTTCTCCTTCACCAGATTGGGAAGTCATTGTATGTATCTTTAGAGGGGTCATTGGAAGGACACTGGATGTAGGCATTGTTGGCTGAACTAGTATAAAAACTTGTGTATGCATTTCTCTATCTTTTATCTTTTACTTTACAGTCGACTTTATTCTTTACACAGTTGTTGGGGCAAATCGGCAAGTGTTCCGAGTCGCACAAGTAATATAAAATGGTAATACCAAGTATCATATCCCAGAGGACTCTCGGCGCAGAACAGTTGTGTGAAAACAGGATTAATTAAGACTGAAAATAAAAGAGATCATGGATTTGTGTTGTGATAACGGTTGAAAAACCGTTATTTTCATGTGCTATTTTAGACCAAATTACCCCCTTTACTGCTTTGAATGAACTTGCAATCAAACAAAACTCAATAAATGAGTCATTCGGGAGTCAAAAGCTATTTTTAGCGATATTATGCTTGTTTTGCATTGTTTTGCAGCAATTTTGATGAAAGTAAAGAATGGAGGTGAAGATGAAGGCCTTAGACTAATGTTAGAGGAAGAAAGTCAAGAAAAGAAGAGTCTAGAAACCGCCCAGCGGCAGAATTGCACCGCTGGCTGGCCAAATGTGAGGAGTTTGCACCAAGGCAGCGATGCTTGGCGGATTTGCGGTACGAGGCAAACCGCCGGGCGGTGGACCCCTGACGCCGGGCGGTTTTGCGGCAGTGAGGCAAACCGTCGGGCGGCATAAGTATGACGCTGGGCGGTTGCCTGTTGGGCTCGGGCCAGTTTCCTGTTGCGCTCTTCAACTATAAATAGCCCTAGTTCGACTTCATTCCTATTCTTTTGACAGAGGAGGGCGGCCAGACCTACTTTGCACTCTTTGGAGAGGATCTCTTGGATGCTTAGGCTCCTTTTCATCTTTTCTAGGGTTTGCTTTCCATATCTTCCATTATTTTCATCTTGGTTCACCATGACAATGGTGAACTAAACCCTTTTGTTGTTGGGGGAACAATCTAATCTTTTGATACTCTCTTTTATTGAAACTCTTGTTTGAATTATATGATTTTCATATGCGTTTATTATCAGTTGTTGGATTCTTATACTGTGCTTAATGCCTTTATCGTTTAACTCATTCAGTAATTGATATTTGCCTTTATTGATACGGGGACGTACAGTAATGACACGAAATGGTGAGAATTTCCTTGGTTAAGCAATACCACCTAGGGATAGGGGGTAGGACGATCAATTGTATTTGCTTCTGTTTGTAATGCGTTGCTAGTTGCTATGGAGGTGTTAACGGAATGGCAAGTGTACCATATCGTATGAAGTAATAAAAATTTTAAAACCCATTATGGTTCTTCCCATGAGACTCGAAAGGCCTTATCGTTCACGTGAATCAAAATCGTAAGACTTGTGAACGAAAACTTAATTAATTGTGGTGGATGCAATGACAAAAAATAAACATGCAATGTGTGATTCAATTGACAAGATTTAGGCAATGGATGAATGGAGTTGTTGGGGGTTTACAATTTCATCTAATCCGCTCTCTCTTATTTACTCCTCTTGTTTAAATAGCATTATTATCTAATTGCATGCAAACTTTCTTGGCCTCCCCTTAACCCGATCCCTCGGTGAAAAGGGCTTATTACTAGTTATCGGCTTGTTATCCCTAGCCTCCCCTAGCAACTAACAACTCATTACAAACAGAAGCAAATACAATTGGTCGTCCTACCCCCGTATCCCTAGGTGGTATTGCTTAACCAAAGAAATTCTCACCATTTCGTGTCATTATTGTACGTCCCCGTATCAATAAAGGCAAAAATCAATCATCAAATGAGTTAAACGATAAAGGCATTAAGCACAGTATGAGAATCCAACAATTGATAATAAACGCATATGAAAATCATATAATTCAAACAAGCGCCCGGCGCTGGGGGCTTACCGCCCGGCGCTCATGTACCGCTTAGCGCTAGTGGCTGGCGCTCAGGTACAGCTCAGGTACCGCTCAGCGCTAGTAATTGGTGCTCAGCTACAGGTCAAGTACAGCTCAGCCCCAGCGGATCTTTTCAGCACTTTGTTTTTCTACACTCTGGTTGACTTTTCTGCATTCTGGTTGACTTTTCTGCACTCCAACCATTTGATAATTCAACCATTCTTTCCATTCATCTCCAATTCTCATCAAAATTGCTGCAAAACCATGCAAAACAAGCATAATAACGCTAAAAACAGCTTTTGACTCTCTACAGACTCATTTATTGAGTTTTGTTTGATTTCGAGCTCATTCTAAGCAGTAAAGGGAGTAATTTGGTCTAAAATAGCACATGAAAATAACGGTTTTTCAACCGTTATAACAACCCCAAACTTAGAAATTTGCTTGTCCTCAAGCAAAACAAAACAAAACTATAGATAAAACAAAACTTGGCTCTCTACACTTTCATCCAATGATTCAACATTCCCAAAGTACATGATGAGAACTATTTGACGGTATCGGAGGGGGTAATTTTCGAAGAGTAAAAACGCAGCGGAATTAAAACACAGAGAGCGTAAAACGTATTAAGTCACAGTTGGAACGATTTTGGCCTTTTTTACAAAAGTAATTTTCTTTCGGAAAATTAACCAAACAGTTGATATGCGTTATGTAAAATAAGTGTAGGGAATAGAAAAATCACACGAGTATTTTTATACTGGTTCGATTCAACAGAATCTACGTACAGTCGTTAATCACTACAAACAGTGATTAACAGTTCCACTTAAAAATAAGTTTCTCAAATTACAATTATAGTGAATGAAAAATATAAAAGAGATAAAGTAACCTTCCTTTGACGAACGAACCGGAAGAGAACTACTTTGTCAACTCGAAGAGAACCGCTCCGACTTTCGACAAACGAAACGCGAGCTTCTCCTATTCACGAGACCAGACAAAGTACACCTTACCTACTCAAAGAGAACCGCTCCGACTTTCGACCAACGAAACGCGAGCTTCTCCTATTCACGAGACCAGGCAAGGCACCTTGCTAACTCGAAGAGAGTCTGCTCCGGTTATCTACACACGATACGCGAGCCTCTCCTTTCACGAGACCAAGCAAGGGAACTATGAACAAAGCTTCTGAGAACTTTCCTCTGACAAACGGTGTTCTATTAAGCTTCTCAGTTCAAAATCGTTAAGTTCTGAGTTCTCCAAAATCTCATATATACCCAAGTACACAGAATGCCAAAGGTCAGCTCCCAACTACCATGAATAATAGATTATTGTAAGTGATAATCGATTATTCAAGTCCGTTACAGAGTTTTCAAAAAATGATAATCGATTATATGAAGTGATAATCGATTATTCAAGTATGACTTGTGATAATCGATTATTGCTTCATGATAATCGATTATTCTAGTACAAAAACATGTGATAATCGATTATAGCTTGACCATAATCGATTATACCAGTAAGAATTACAATATTTCAATATTTTTCTACTACATTCAAAATCTACAAGTTGCTTTTAAACATTTTCCTACTACATTTAAAAAACTACAAGTTGCAACATCATCAAAACTCATCTTCAGGTTTTACCAATACTCCCTTATTGGTAACAATCTCCCCCTTTTTGATGATGATAAAAAAAATCTCTTTTTAAAAGCAACTCTGGTTTACCTGCAACACATACAAGCTAAAAGAACAGCCACAGAGTTAGCAGTACCTGTACAAGTGTAAAATAATCTCCCCCTTTTTGATCAGAAGCAAAAAGATTAAATTAAAAAGCTCCCCCTAAATATGATCTCCCCCTCAATTAAACAATGTATGCATAAAACAAGAGATCATGTTATTCATAAAAAAAAGGATTACATAGACACCATAAGGAGAAACATAAAAGACAAAAATATAACATAGAGATAAGAATAACAACCAATCAACAAAGCATTCTGACAAAAAAATCCTAATTCTAAAATTCAGGACTTGGGATCTCTTGGGTGATTGAAGGTTTAGGGGATTTCCAATATTTCCTAGATGAACATCAATGTCAAGAAATTGATCAACCATATAATCTTCATGAGCTTGCTGCCACTCATAAATTTGATCAAAGTTAGCTTTCTGGGCAAGACTCATATCCTCTAGTTATCACAAAAGTTCTCAATCAAAAGCTTCACCCTCCTTTTTTCAAAAAATCATCTAAACTTTATGCTCACCATAAAATAGGTAGGTTAAAAAGGATTTAAGTCCTTTAAAAGTACTCCCCTAAATGTAATAATCCCTTTTTTTTAAAAGAAAAACAGACCAAAAAAAAATTTTTAAAAAAGTTTTTTTTTTTTTTAATGCTCATAATCGATTATTACTTTAAATAATCGATTATTTGTGTTCAAAATTGTCAAAATCTAAATTTTTAGGCCGAGATAATCGATTATGACCCTTTGGTAATCGATTATTAACGTTAATTTCCTAAAAACAGAGATTTGGGCAAATTTTTCAACCTAAAACTCATATAACATTCATAAAATGTCCAGATATCTAACAACCTTATATATCTCTCCCTCAAATGAATTCCAGGTATCACAAGATCATGTCATAAGATGTCAAACAAAAAATCTTATGCACTCACAAACAGATTGAAAAATATTTTAAGATATGTTCAGTCCAAAACAATGAGGAGATGCTTACAAGTCAATTCAGATTTGTATTTGCAATTTCAAACAAGTTTCAATAATTCTTAGAAAATCAAATTCAGCTTTTAGCATATTCAATTTACCCATGAAATGAACAATCATTTATCAAACAATTTAGATGTTTATGATTCAGCCACTAATTTATAAACTATAATGAACGCAATAGTAGCTTAAATGAATATGATCACATCACAACAACTCCAGATTTATCAGGAAATGATTTCTTCTAACAAATTAGTAAAAAAACTAATTTTGACAACATAATTTCTAATCTCCCAAACAGCAACTATGATTCATGCACTGTTATATCCCAAACAGCAACATAATTTCATGAATTCAGTTGTGCATATCAAAACAATATATACAACAATTCAAACAATATGCAGTAACTTAAAGCACACAAATCTTGGTCCAAAGAATTTTGTCCCCCAACTTTATCAACTACTTCAGGCTTCTCTTAAGAAACTTAAAGCACACAAATCTTTCTTTCAAGTTTCAGAAACCAGAGTAAAAAAAAATCTCAAACAAGATTTGTTAGGCTAAGCAATTAGAAATTTGAGACAAACTAAGACAACTAGAAATAGTCAAATTTGGGTGCATCAGTTTTCATATTTAAGCTTGCGTTGGTCTCTCAGCCTTTTAGAAGGATTTAAAAGTTTCTTTTGAATAATTTATTTTAGATATCTCACAAGTACATAACTTTTGCTGCAGGATTACTCAAATGTAAGTACATCATACATACTTCAGGATTAAGCAATTGAACCAGCAACTTATTATCAGCAAAAGATTAAAAAAATGGTGGTATGGAGAGTGAAAATACCCAAGGCTGTGAAAACACAAGATTCTTTTGTTATGAACATGTTTAAATCAGAGAAATGAACTTGCGATCACAACAAATTGATGTTAAACAACAGTGTTTCTAAAATTTACTTATCCAGATCCAATTATGTGTCAATTTTAAATATAATGAACCAAATAACTTTTGGACACCTAATTGGTTTCAAAAACAATTTTGAAAACTGAAATAAGACAATATGAAATTATTGCAAGATCTTCAATAATTAACTAATGGAAAATCAGAATTTAAAAATGAAAAATTACTCAACCAAGGAAATACAACTTTGCCTAATTTTTTTTTTAAAAAATACTATTCCTTTCTAAATTTCACACCAAAATTTTAACACAAAAGCTGATTTAGATTTTATCTTTCAATAATCTTTTAAACCAAATAATTTACAGCACAATTATGCAAATTTGATCAGTTAATTTACTGTATCCAAGCTCTCAATGAGTATTATCATAGCTTATGCAGTATGCATTTGAACTTGAAAACAAATCTCCACAAAAACAACTTTGAAACAGAATTGACAATTTAATCATCAAATGTCTTAATCATCCAAAAATGCCAATGAAAATCTATCAGTCAGATCAATCAAATGAATTTTTCATTGCTTTTGATAAAAGATATATCAAGGCTTACTTCAAAGTATTCAAGAAATTGAATACTAAACCAGTTAAACACAGATTCAATTTATAAACAAAAACAAATCATTGAAATAACAATTGTACATGACTAATCATTACAAAAAAAAATTAAACCCATGAATGTCTCAAATAGATTAATTTCACTGATTAAAATGTGCAAGCAGACAGGAGCACATCATAGAAATAATGAAACAATGATGTATATATTATTTGCCCAAACAGAAATGAATATAATAGTAATCAAAGATTTCAAGATCAAGCAGAGCAAAATGCAATAGTACAGGTTAAATACTACTTAGCTCAATCACTTGGTGCTCGAACCAAGGCTTTTATATTAGTTGATGAATTTACTTCTTGGATTGGAGCATCAATTTCAGAAACATAACATCATAAAATTTTATTCTCCTTTTGAAAACTTATTATGCAAAACAAACAAATTGAGCTTTTGGTACCCATAATCTTATTTGGGTCCGTGAGGTTAGACACATATTACTTTATGACAGGAACTCAAGCATATTTTCCATTTGGAACTCCAAAATGTTTAATGTTGCATTTGTTTGACGTGTGACCATGCTTCATACAGTAAAAACAACACACATTACTCACTTTATTTTTAACAAAAGTCCCTTTTTCAACCCAAACTCATTACAAACAGAAGCAAATACAATATGTCGTCCTACCCCCTATCCCTAGGTGGTATTGCTTAACCAAAGAAATTCTCACCATTTCGTGTCATTACTGTACGTCCCCGTATCAATAAAGGCAAAAATCAATCATCAAATGAGTTAAACGATAAAGGCATTAAGCACAGTATGAGAATCCAACAATTGATAATAAACGCATATGAAAATCATATAATTCAAACAAGCGCCCGGCACTGGGGGCTTACCGCCCGGCGCTCATGTACCGCTTAGCGCTAGTGGCTGGCGCTCAGGTACAGCTCAGGTACCGCTCAGCGCTAGTAATTGGTGCTCAGCTACAGGTCAAGTACAGCTCAGCCCCAGCGGATCTTTTCAGCACTTTGTTTTTCTACACTCTGGTTGACTTTTCTGCATTCTGGTTGACTTTTCTGCACTCCAACCATTTGATAATTCAACCATTCTTTCCATTCATCTCCAATTCTCATCAAAATTGCTGCAAAACCATGCAAAACAAGCATAATAACGCTAAAAACAGCTTTTGACTCTCTACAGACTCATTTATTGAGTTTTGTTTGATTTCGAGCTCATTCTAAGCAGTAAAGGGAGTAATTTGGTCTAAAATAGCACATGAAAATAACAGTTTTTCAACCGTTATAACAACCCCAAACTTAGAAATTTGCTTGTCCTCAAGCAAAACAAAACAAAACTATAGATAAAACAAAACTTGGCTCTCTACACTTTCATCCAATGATTCAACATTCCCAAAGTACATGATGAGAACTATTTGACGGTATCGGAGGGGGTAATTTTCGAAGAGTAAAAACGCAGCGGAATTAAAACACAGAGAGCGTAAAACGTATTAAGTCACAGTTGGAACGATTTTGGCCTTTTTTACAAAAGTAATTTTCTTTCGGAAAATTAACCAAACAATTGATATGCGTTATGTAAAATAAGTGTAGGGAATAGAAAAATCACACGAGTATTTTTATACTGGTTCGATTCAACAGAATCTACGTCCAGTCGTTAATCACTACAAACAGTGATTAACAGTTCCACTTAAAAATAAGTTTCTCAAATTACAATTATAGTGAATGAAAAATATAAAAGAGATAAAGTAACCTTCCTTCGACGAACGAACCGGAAGAGAACTACTTTGTCAACTCGAAGAGAACCGCTCCGACTTTCGACAAACGAAACGCGAGCTTCTCCTATTCACGAGACCAGACAAAGTACACCTTACCTACTCAAAGAGAACCGCTCCGACTTTCGACCAACGAAACGCGAGCTTCTCCTATTCACGAGACCAGGCAAGGCACCTTGCTAACTCGAAGAGAGTCTGCTCCGGTTATCGACACACGATACGCGAGCCTCTCCTTTCACGAGACCAAGCAAGGGAACTATGAACAAAGCTTCTGAGAACTTTCCTCTGACAAACGGTGTTCTATTAAGCTTCTCAGTTCAAAATCGTTAAGTTCTGAGTTCTCCAAAATCTCATATATACCCAAGTACACAGAATGCCAAAGGTCAACTCCCAACTGCCATGAATAATAGATTATTGTAAGTGATAATCGATTATTCAAGTCCGTTACAGAGTTTTCAAAAAATGATAATCGATTATATGAAGTGATAATCGATTATTCAAGTATGACTTGTGATAATCGATTATTGCTTCATGATAATCGATTATTCTAGTACAAAAACATGTGATAATCGATTATAGCTTGACCATAATCGATTATACCAGTAAGAATTACAATATTTCAATATTTTTCTACTACATTCAAAATCTACAAGTTGCTTTTAAACATTTTCCTACTACATTTAAAAAACTACAAGTTGCAACATCATCAAAACTCATCTTCAGGTTTTACCAATACTCCCTTATTGGTAACAATCTCCCCCTTTTTGATGATGATAAAAAAATCTCTTTTTAAAAGCAACTCTGGTTTACCTGCAACAGATACAAGCTAAAAGAACAGCCACAGAGTTAGCAGTACCTGTACAAGTGTAAAATAATCTCCCCCTTTTTGATCAGAAGCAAAAAGATTAAATTAAAAAGCTCCCCCTAAATATGATCTCCCCCTCAATTAAACAATGTATGCATAAAACAAGAGATCATGTTATTCATAAAAAAAAGGATTACATAGACACCATAAGGAGAAACATAAAAGACAAAAATATAACATAGAGATAAGAATAACAACCAATCAACAAAGCATTCTGACAAAAAAATCCTAATTCTAAAATTCAGGACTTGGGATCTCTTGGGTGATTGAAGGTTTAGGGGATTTTCAATATTTCCTAGATGAACATCAATGTCAAGAAATTGATCAACCATATAATCTTCATGAGCTTGCTGCCACTCATAAATTTGATCAAAGTTAGCTTTCTGGGCAAGACTCATATCCTCCAGTTATCACAAAAGTTCTCAATCAAAAGCTTCACCCTCCTTTTTTCAAAAAATCATCTAAACTTTATGCTCCCCATAAAATAGGTAGGTTAAAAAGGATTTAAGTCCTTTAAAAGTACTCCCCTAAATGTAATAATCCCTTTTTTTTAAAAGAAAAACAGACCAAAAAAAAAATTTTAAAAAAGTTATTTTTTTTTTTATGCTCATAATCGATTATTACTTTAAATAATCGATTATTTGTGTTCAAAATTGTCAAAATCTAAATTTTTAGGCCGAGATAATCGATTATGACCCTTTGGTAATCGATTATTAACGTTAATTTCCTAAAAACAGAGATTTGGGCCAATTTTTCAACCTAAAACTCATATAACATTCATAAAATGTCCAGATATCTAACAACCTTATATATCTCTCCCTCAAATGAATTCCAGGTATCACAAGATCATGTCATAAGATGTCAAACAAAAAATCTTATGCACTCACAAACAGATTGAAAAATATTTTAAGATATGTTCAGTCCAAAACAATGAAGAGATGCTTACAAGTCAATTCAGATTTGTATTTGCAATTTCAAACAAGTTTCAATAATTCTTAGAAAATCAAATTCAGCTTTTAGCATATTCAATTTACCCATGAAATGAACAATCATTTATCAAACAATTTAGATGTTTATGATTCAGCCACTAATTTATAAACTATAATGAACGCAATAGTAGCTTAAATGAATATGATCACATCACAACAACTCCAGATTTATCAGGAAATGATTTCTTCTAACAAATTAGTAAAAAAACTAATTTTGACAACATAATTTCTAATCTCCCAAACAGCAACTATGATTCATGCACTGTTATATCCCAAACAGCAACATAATTTCATGAATTCAGTTGTGCATATCAAAACAATATATACAACAATTCAAACAATATGCAGTAACTTAAAGCACACAAATCTTGGTCCAAAGAATTTTGTCCCCCAACTTTATCAACTACTTCAGGCTTCTCTTAAGAAACTTAAAGCACACAAATCTTTCTTTCAAGTTTCAGAAACCAGAGTAAAAAAAAAATCTCAAACAAGATTTGTTAGGCTAAGCAATTAGAAATTTGAGACAAACTAAGACAACTAGAAATAGTCAAATTTGGGTGCATCAGTTTTCATATTTAAGCTTGCGTTGGTCTCTCAGCCTTTTAGAAGGATTTAAAAGTTTCTTTTGAATAATTTATTTTAGATATCTCACAAGTACATAACTTTTGCTGCAGGATTACTCAAATGTAAGTACATCATACATACTTCAGGATTAAGCAATTGAACCAGCAACTTATTATCAGCAAAAGTTTTTCTTACTTTGGACTTCTAATTTTGATGCATGTTTCTATTTTTAACATTGCCTTTATTAAAGTTTGTCTTAACATGTGAAATATTCTTGGTTGCCTCTGCAAGTAAGTTTTCAAGTATGTCAATATCAAACATATGACTCTTACAAGACAAACACTCAACAGGTTCACAAGTAGCATTTGCATCAGACAAATTTGTTTCTAAATTACTAATTTTGTTTCTTAAAACAACTTCATCATCAAGCAATTTGTCATATTTCAATTTCAATTCATTGTGCTCTTTCTTAAGCTTTTTATGATCCACATCTAATTTCTCAGATTCATTTAACAATTCAAGAAAAGCTTTTTGTAAATCAAACTCACTTGTGTCAAGGCTAGGGCCACTTACTTGGCTTGTAGTGTCATCAGTAGCAACCGTCAAACATAGGTTTGCTTCTTCAACTGAATCACTTGAACTACAAGTGCTTGATGCATTATCTTCCCAAGCTATGTATGCCTTCTTCTTTTTGTGAGATTTCTTTGCTTTTCTTCCTTTACTTCCTTTGTTGCTTGAACAATCAGCTTTCACATGGCCTCTTTCACCACATCCATAACATTTGAAGCTTGATGCGGAGCCTTGATTGTTCTCCTTCTTTTTCTTCAAGATTTGTCTTTCAGATAAATCATCTTTGACCTTCAAGCATAAATTTTCTTCCTCATTAAAATTGCTTGAGCTTGAGGAGTTTGATGTAGAACTTGAATCACACGGTGTTAACTTATCCACATCTATGACTTCATTATAACTGAGTCTTAAAAATTTCCACATTTCCTGTGCAATTTTATAAACAGAAACTTTGAAGAATTCATTTGGGGTTAGTGCAGATAAAATTATATTTCTAGCCTTAAAATCAAATTGGGCTCTTCTATTTTCCTCAGCAGTGCAATCAAAATATGATTTTTCTACTTCTACACCATCAACTGTAATTTTTGGAATATAAGGACCATTTTGTACAGCTTTCCAAATGGAGGTCTGTTAATGGAAGCACCCTCAGCATACACATGGTTTTGATTGTGACCGGCCATTTTCGCAAATATTTTGAAAAACTATCAAAGTAAGCTCTGATATCAATTGACGGTATCGTAGGGGGTAAATTTTCGAAGAGTATAACGCAGCGGAATTAAAACACAGAGAGCATAAGGCGTATTAAGTCATAGTTGGAACGATTTTGGCCTTTTTTACAAAAGTAATTTTCTTTCAGAAAATTAACCAAACAGTTTATATGCGTTAAGTAAAATAAGTGTAGGGAATAGAAAAATCACACGAGTATTTTTATACTGGTTTGATTCAACAGAATCTACGTCCAGTCGTTAATCACTATAAACAGTGATTAACAGTTCCACTTAAAAATAAGTTTCTCAAATTAAAATTATAGTGAATGAAAAATATAAAAGAGATAAAGTAACCTTCCTTCGACGAACGACCCGAAAAAGAACTACTTTGTAAACTCGAAGAGAACCGCTCCGAATTTCGACAAACGACACGCGAGCTTCTCCTATTCACGAGACCAGACAAAGTACACCTTACCAACTCGAAGAGAACCGCTCCGACTTTCGACCAACGAAACGCGAGCTTCTCCTATTCACGAGACCAGGCAAGGCACCTTGCTAACTCGAAGAGAGTCTGCTCCAACTATCGACACACGATACGTGAGCCTCTCCTTTCACGAGACCAAGCAAGGGAACTATGAACAAAGCTTCTGAGAACTTTCCTCTAACAAACATTATTCTATTAAGCTTCTCAGTTCAAAACCGTTAAGTTCCGAGTTCTCCAAAATCTCATATATAGCCAAGTACACAGAATGCCAAAGGTCAGCTCCCAACTGCCATGAATAATAGATTATTGTAAGTGATAATCGATTATTCAAGTCCGTTACAGAGTTTTCAAAAAATGATAATCGATTATATGAAGTGATAATCGATTATTCAAGTATGACTTGTGATAATCAATTATTGCTTCATGATAATCGATTATTCTAGTACAAAAACATGTGATAATCGATTATAGCTTGACCATAATCGATTATACCAGTAAGAATTACAATATTTCAATATTTTTCTACTACATTCAAAATCTACAAGTTGCTTTTAAACATTTTCCCACTACATTTAAAAAACTACAAGTTGCAGCATCATCAAAACTCATCTTCAGGTTTTACCAATACTCCCTTATTTTGTTTAAGGCCAAGGTTCAAAAAGGGTATAGAATTTCGAGCACTTTGGGTAAGAATTTGGCTAAGTAAGGGCTTTCAAAAGTGGCCTTGATCATATGACAAATACATACAATTCAATCAATCATCGAGAATTAGGCAATATCATTCATGCTTCCCTGTGAACAAATTCATATAACAATAAAACTCTGGAGCTCAATACCTCACACACATGCTTCCTCACACACATTCATTCATACACCCTGCTTAGCATCACAACCACAATCAGAATTCATCACACATTTGTTTCATAGGATATCATCATGCAACATACTCAATTATCAATCACATCATATCATCATCAAGTACACTCATCACACAAATTAGTCGGTCAAACATTTTCAGAAAAGTATTAAGCCAAGCATACACACAGAAAATAGAATTCAACCTATTCTAAGAATTTAAAATGCGAGAGTAAAGAAGAAAATTTAGGTTGCCTCCTAGTAGCGCTTGTTTAACGTCACGAGCCTGACCCAAACCTGTTTACCACTTGTCAGTAAGTACAGATCCTTCCTACACCCATTAGTAGGTGTACCTTCCGGGTATCCTTCAGTGGATACCAAAATTAGCATCCCTCAGTAGATGCTACCCAAAAATTGTTCACAAAAACAAATATTTACAGGATTAAAAATAAAACAACCCTATACTACAAGGAATAAAATTGCTTTACAAAAATGGGGATAACCCCAACAAACACCCATCAGTAGGCGTTGTCAATCTTCTCTACTGATATTCTTTTCTTTTTCTTCTTCCTGCTGAATTTCTTCATAAAGTTGAGAATACCAAGCACATGCTTCCATGTTTCAAGCATAGGATTTTTAATCTCCAATTTCTTGAAGATTGCAGCTTGAACTTCTTTCCCTTCCTATGATTTTTCTTTTTATGAGGAAGAGGTTTTTCATGTGATATTTTCTTCTGTCCTCTCTTCCTCTTGTTCTCAACCTTCTCCTTCTTCCACTTTCTTTTTTTCTTTTTTCTTTTTTTCTAATTTTTTTCAATCGCCGCTTGTTCTTTCTTCTCATTTTTCTCTCCCTCACTCAACCTTTCTACTTCATCTTCCACTATTTTCTCCTCTTTTATCTCTTCCACTTCTTTCTCCTCATTTTTCTCTCCCTCAATCAACTTATCATTTTCAAAGATAATTACTTGATATTCCTCTTTAGGGTCAACTTCAATGTTACCCCGTATAATACCCAGAGATATCAATGCTTTTGTTATCTCGTATTCCTGTATCTTCCCTTCATCAATAACCTTGTCATCCTCAAAGATAGTGGCTTGACATTCTTCTCTAGGACTGATTTCAGTATTAACCCTAATAATGCCCAGATAAATCAAAGCATTTGTTATCTCATCTTCGTCTTTCTTCTCTTCATCAATAACCTTATCATCCTCAAAGATAGTAGATTGACATTCTTCTCTAGGGTCAACTTCAGTATTAACCCCAATAATGCCCAGAGACCTTAATGTACGAGAGATTTGTTCATCCTGTAAACGTTGTTCAGCTTCCCACAACGTTTCTTTTCTTAAAGAGGATTGTTGCCCTTTTTTATTTTGATCCATGTATAAGTGAGGTTCCCACCAGTGATTGAAATTATTTTGGTAGGATTGAGTGTCCATAAAATCAATTTCTTGTTCAAACTGAATTCTGCAAAAATTAGGCACAAAACCCTAGAAAACATTTATTAGAACAAAAACAAAAATCAACACAAAATCAAGTCAAATTCAATTAATTCACACTACTAAATAAGTCAAACCTCGAGTCCCCGACAACGGCGCCAAAAACTTGTTAACGGAATGGCAAGTGTACCATATCGTATCAAGTAATAAAAATGGTAAAACCCATTAGCGTTCTTCCCATGAGACTCGAAAGGCCTTATCGTTTCCTTGAATCAAAATCGTAAGACTTGTGAAGGACAAATTAATTAATTGTGGTGGATGCAATGACAGAAAATAAACATGCAATGCGTGATTCAATTGACAAGATTTAGGCAATGGATGAATGAAGTTGTTGGGGGTCTACAATTTTATCTAATCCGCTCTCTCTTATTTACTCCTCTTGTTTAAATAGCATTATTATCTAATTGCATGCAAACTTTCTTGGCCTCCCCTTAACCCGATCCCTCGGCGAAAAGGGCCTATTAATAATTACCAGCTTGTTATCCCTAGCCTCCCCTAGCAACTACCAACGCATTACAAACAGAAGAAAATACAACCTAGGTGGTATTGCTTAACCAAGGAAATTCTCACCATTTCGTGTCATTATTGTACGTCCCCGTATCAATAAAGGCAAAAATCAATTACTGAATGCGTTAAACGACAAAGGCATTAAGCACAGTATGAGAATCCAACAATTGATAATAAACGCATATGAAAATCATATAATTCAAGCAAGAGTTTCAATAAAAGAGAGCATCAAAAGATTACATTGTTCCCCCAACAACAAAAAGGGTTTAGTTCACCATAGTCATGGTGAACCAAGATGAAAATAATGGAAGAAATGGAAAGTAAACCCTAGAAAAGATGAAAACGAGCCTAAACATCCAAGAGATCCTCTCCAGAGAGTGAAAAGTAGGTCTGGCCGCCCTCCTCTATCAAAAGAATGATTCCCAAGTCGAAGTAGGGCAATATATAGGTGAGGAGCGCGTCAAATAGAGTCGCAGGACCAACAGGCCGTCGTTCGGCGGCGCTCTTACGCCGCCCGGCGCTGGGGGTCTACCGCTCGGCGCTCATGTACAACTCAGGTACCACTTAGCACTAGTGGCTGGCGCTCAGGTACAGCTCAGGTACCGCTCAACGCTAGTGACTGGCGCTCAGGAACAGCTAGGCCCCAGCGGATCTTTTCAGCACTTTGTTTTTCTACACTCTGGTTGACTTTTCTGCATTCTGGTTGACTTTTCTACACTTCAACCATTTGATAATTCAACCATTGTTTCCATTCATCTCCAATTCTCATCAAAACCCTGCAAAACAATGAAAAACAAGCATAATACCGCTAAAAACAGCTTTTGACTCTCTACAGACTCATTTATTGAGTTTTGTTTGATTTCAAGCTCATTCTAAGCAGTAAAGGGAGTAATTTGGTCTAAAATAGCACATGAAAATAACGTTTTTTCAACCGTTATCAGGAGGCTAGGGATAGCAAGCCGGTAATTAGTAATAAGCCTTTTCGCCGAGGGATCGGGTTAAGGGGAGGCCAAGAAAGTTTGCATGCAATTAGATAATAATGCTATTTAAACAAGAGGAGTAAATAAGAGAGAGCATATTAAATGAAAATTTAAACCCCCAACAACTCCATTCATTCATACTTTTTACATCAATTGAATCAACACATTGCATGTTTATTTTCTGTCTTTGCATTCACCACGACAATTAAATTTTATTTCACAAGTCTTACGATTTTAATTCATACGAACGATAAGGTCTTTCGAGTCTCATGGGAAGAACGATAATGGGTTTTACCATTTTTATTACTTGATACGATATGGTACACTTGCCATTCCGCTATCAAGTTTTTGGCGCCGCTGCCGGGGACTCGAGGTTTGACTTATTTAGTAGTGTGAATTGACTGAATTTGACTTGTTTGTAATTATTTGTCTATACTTTTATTTTTGTGTTTTCTTTTATTTTCTGTAAAAGTGCTTTTAGGGGTATTTTTCTTGTGTATGCAAGAAGGGATACGCACTAGAAGCAGGAAAGATCAGCAACCTCTTCTCGAGGGATTACCAGACAGGAGAGGGAGGAAAGTTATACATTCTACACGTGAAAACTTTCCTTCTCCTGTAGCAATGTTGCAACCTTCACCAGAATCTTCTGCACAAGGTAGAGAGGAGATGGCGGACCAATCTCCTCCAAGACGTACACTGGGGACTCAGCAAACACTGTGGGTCCTTTGAATTTCAACAGCATTGCCATCCCTGCGGACAATACTACAAATTTGGTGATGAGCCCGGCGCTCATCCAATTAGTTCAGAGCAACTAGTTCAACGGATTGTCAAATGAGAATACCTACAAACAATTGACTATCTTTGGCGAAATCTAAAATACTGTTAAGATGGTCGAAGTCTCGGATGAGAGGGTCAGACTTAGCCTATTCCCTTTTTCTTTGGAGGAAGTGCCAAAGATTGGTTGCACTCATTTGCTGAAGGGACGTTCAGAAACTGGGATGCTTTGGTGAGACAGTTCGTCACCAGATTTTTTTCGCAAACCAAGATTCATCAAGGGAAGCTCGAAATATCCTCATTCAAGCAAGGGATGGAGGAAACTCTCGAACAGGCCTGGGAAGAAGTTGGGAACAATTGAGAAAAAGGAAAAATCATGAAAGATGAGCTCAATGTAAAAAAAAAAACAAAAGAAAAAGGGAAGAAGTTGGGAACAATTGAGATTGGTTGAAAAAGAGAGTTAAACTTGAACCTTGAATGATGAATGAGCTCTCTTGATTCAAAGCTTTTGGGATCCAAACAACCAATTTTTCTTGATAGCCCAGCCTCATTACAAGCCTTGGAAAAGTCCTTTTGATGGCATTTGCATGTGATGATTTTGATTGTTTCAAATGAAAGGCAATTTTATTTCATGTGACTTGTGAATGATTTAGAGTTGGAGTGTTACCCTAAACACTTGAGTGATTGAGTGAAACACTTGCTTGGTGAGAACTTTTAAGTTTCAGGATTGCATCTTTGCTTAGTGGATTGATCATTCATAATATGAAACATCTGTTGAGGAATGTGTGAGATAACTAAATTGAAAGCATGCATCTTGATTTGATCATCACTGAAGATCTGAAATTGAGTAGTTCTCATCATGTACTGTAGGAATGTCGACTCATTAGATGAAAGTGTAGAGAGCCAAGTTGTGTTTTTCTTCTTTAGTTTCGTTTTGTTTTGCTTCAGGACAAGCAAATTTCTAAGTTTGGGGTTGTGATAACGGTTGAAAAACCGTTATTTTCATGTGCTATTTTAGACCAAATTACCCCCTTTACTGCTTAGAATGAGCTTGAAATCAAACAAAACTCAATAAATGAGTCAGTCGAGAGTCAAAAGCTATTTTTAGCGATATTATACTTGTTTTGCAACAATTTTGACGAAAGTAAAGAATGCAGGTGAAGATGAAGGCCTTAGACTCATGTTAGAGGAAGAAAATCAAGAAAAGAAGAGCCTAGAAACCGCCCAGCGGTAGAATTGCATCATTGGGCGGCCAAATGTTACGAGTTTCCACCAAGGCAGCGACGCTTGGCGGATTTGCGGTACGAGGGAACCCGTCGGACGGTTTTTTATGCCGCCTGGCGGTTGCCTGTTGGGCTCGGGCCTGTTTTCTGTTGCGCTCTTCAGCTATAAATAGCCCTAGAGCGACTTCATTCCTATTCTTTTGACAGAGGAGAGCGGCCAGACCTACTTTGCACTCTTTGGAGAGGATCTCTTGGATGCTTAGGCTCCTTTTCATCTTTTCTAGGGTTTGCTTTCCATATCTTCCGTTATTTTCATCTTGGTTCACCATGACAATGGTGAACTAAACCCTTTTGTTGTTGGGGGAACAAAGTAATCTTTTGATACTCTCTTTTATTGAAACTCTTGTTTGAATTATATGATTTTCATCTGCATTTATTATCAATTGTTGGATTCTCATACTGTGCTTAATGCCTTTATCGTTTAACTCATTCAGTAATTAATATTTGCCTTTATTGATACGGGGACGTATAGTAATGACACGAAATGGTGAGAATTTCCTTGGTTAAGCAATACCACCTCGGGATAGGGGGTAGGATGATCAACTGTATTTGCTTCTGTTTGTAATTTGTTGCTAGTTGCTAGGGGAGGCTAGGGATAGCAAGCCGGTAATTAGTAATAGGCCCTTTTGGCCGAGGGATCGGGTTAAGGGGAGGCCAAGAAAGTTTGCATGCAATTAGATAATTGTCAACACCCAATTTCGTCCGGGTGAATAAATAATAGGGTTTGTTTCTATTTTAGTCACCTTTTTTTTTGTTTTATTTATTTCTTTTCTTTTTTAATTTTTAGTTTACTTTTGATTTAGCTCTTTAATTATTATTAGATTTTATTTTATTTTGAAAAAAAAAGAAGAAAAAAAACGAAAAAAGAAAAAAAGAAAAATAAATAGTAAAAAAAAAATAAACAAAGGGAAAAAGAAAAAAAAAGAATAAAAAAATAAAAAATACTATTTCGTTTTACTATTTGCACCCCCAAATTAATTTTTTTCCTTAACCCAATGTTCCAAAATAATCTCACATTTTTTTACTTCTTCACTACCTATTTTTCTTTTCACACCTTACTCTCCACATCACCTTCCACATCATCTTCCACATCACACTCCACATCACCTACCTTTTTCATTTTACTATTACATTATATATATATATATATATATATATATATATATATATATATATATATATATATATATATATTGCTTTTTTTCTTCTTCATCGTAATTTTTCTAATTTTTCCACTTACTTTTTTTTATTATATTTTATTTCACCTAATTTTCCCACCAACTTTTTATATTATTTGCTTCACTTAATTTCCACATTAACTTTTACTATTTACTATATTTTATTTCATCTACTTTCTCCACCAACTTTTATATTATTTCTTTCACATATTTTTCACATTAACTTTTTTCCATTCATCTTTTTATTATATTTTATTTCACATAATTTCTCCACCAACTTTTTATATTATTTCTTTAACTTATTTTCCACATTATCTTTTACTATTTATTATATTTTATTTTACCTAATTTATCCACCAAATTTTTATATTATTTCTTTCACTTATTTTTCACATTAACTTTCACTATTTACTATATTTTATTTCACCTAATTTCTCCACTCACTTTTAATATTATTTCTTTTACTTATTTTCCACATTAACTTTTTTCTATTTTTCTACTCACTTTTTTAAAAAATTATATTTTATTTAACACTTCTTCATCCTTAACTCTATAACTACCCACATTCTCTTCACTTCATTCCTACACACACTTACTTACACACTTCCATAGTATCCATTTTTCTTCTCTCTCTCTCTCACACACACACCTACACATACACACACTTTCATAATATCCATCTTTCTTCTCTCACACAAAAAAAAATCTCTTCATCCAAAAACTCTACTTCATTTTTCCATCAAATCTCATACCAAATTTCTACTCTAAGTTCATCTTCTTTACCTCTCATCCACTTCTTCTCACAACATATTTCAATTGAACTACGTTTGATTTCTCAATCCAGGTATTTATTCTTTCATCTCCCTTTCTCTTTAGTTTGAATTATTTTGTTAAAATTTGCTTTTTGTTTGAATTTTACGTTTCCAAAATTATTTTACTGGTTTTATTATACTTTTTCATTTATAATTTTTTATAAAGATCTTAAAAATATATTGATTATCATGTCAAGTCTCGGATTTGCTTGATAATTGAATTTTTCATAATAATAATTTTAATTATCATGTCAAGTCTCGGATTTGCTTGATAATTGAATTTTTCATAATAATAATTTGGATTGTCATGTCAAGTCTCGGACTTGCTTGACAATTATGTTTTTCCTAATTATTTTGATTATCATGTCAAATCTTTGATTTGCTTGATAATTAAATAAAAAAAATTAAAAAAAAAATATAGTTTTCTTGTAAATAAGTGTAAACGTCTATATTATTCCTTTTGTCCTTTTAATTTTTATCTATTATTTTAAAAATTATAAAAAATACAAAAACTCTTAAAAATCACAAAAATAATTTTATCTTCTATTTGTTTCATTTCTAGCTCATTGTTCATGACATGACATTTTTTTAAATAATTCAAAAATACCAAAAAATTTTAAATCTTCAAAAGCCAAAAACATCTTCATTTACAAATTTCCAATCAATTCTCAACGTTTTCAAACAAATTTCCAATCACTTTCCAATCAATTTTCAAACAAATTTTCAAACATTTTTCAAATAAACAATCATCAAAACGTAGTAGCCAGAACTACGTGATCCTTGATTCTCCATCAAAAGTGGAAATACGTAGGAGCAAGGCAAGTCCTTGACAGGTTCACTTCCCAAAAATCCAAATATTTTTCCAAATAAATTTTCTCAATAATTTCTCAAAAATAAAAATATATTTTTTGTTTCTTTATAATGTTTTTTCGGGGATAGTTAAACATTTTGCAAACCATATCAAATTCGCGTATTTAACTAAAGGTACTGCCTTAGGGCAGGCGTTGTAGGTTGCTAATACCTTCGCTACACGTAACCGACTCCCGAACCTAAAATCTCGTTTTCGCAAACTATGCCTTAACATTTTATGGTTTTTCCGTAGTTTTCCAGAATAAACTATGGTGGCGACTGATGGGCTGTCGCAACCCACACAAATTTGATGTGCATAAATAATGCAGTATAGTGCTGGAAGTGACTCCTAGGTCGTCTCTCAAGGACCAAATGTGGTTTGAGTCTTAGGTCTAACACGAAGTGGGGGGGTTGTGAAAGGTTTATGCAAGGAAAATTAAATTAAATTAAAACTGAAAATTAAATACAACCAAACATAATTGAAAACATTAAAATAAAAGAGGATGCTAATCCTAACACTGCAATAGAAAAATATCCAAACATAGTTAAAATTATTAAAATGCAACACTAAGTTAAGAAGATGAAAAACTACTCAACATATAATATAAAATATTTCAAAGCTAAATAAATTAAGCAAACATAATTTCCTACCAACTCACGTGACATGTGCATCTACTTCATGAAAATAAATGATGAAACTTTCCTCATGTGGGCCATGCCTCAAGCACCGCATTGCACCAATTTTATGCAAATGAAATTGAAGAATATAATTCTTTCAACATTGAAATAACCATGCCTCTCCTTGCCGTGACCAAATGGCTTTCCTTTCATCAAATCAAGTGCTTCATTCTCAAATAAATCAAAGACAAGCTAACCACACTAAGCTACCACCACCGTACACTTGTTCCCATCTCATCACCTAAACCAACATTCCATTCATAAAAAAAAAACAAAACAAAAGGCTATAATCATTTAAGAAACCAAGAGCTGCATTACGTGGTCTGCATTCTTTCAAAAGCGAAATAAAAAGGAATGCTAAATTGAAAACTGCGCAGAACCTACTACCACCTAAACACTTCTTCAATCATTCAATGAAGTAAAATAAAACCCAAGAAAGACATCCAATCACCAATTTCATGCAATGAAGTAAAGTTCCTAACATCCAGACTATGACTGCTTCTCGGTACATTTTATATTCAAGAAAATGAAATAAAAGAAAGCTTGTAAATTCCAACTAAAATAAGCACATCTCTTCCAGCAGAGAAGCAAAAAAAATCCTCATTCTAAAGTGCATAAAATAAACAAAATGAAGGGGCAAGAGTATGCTTCTTCCGTTCCAACTCAAAGTAAATTCAGTGAATGATGTTTTTAATACAATAGCACTAGCACAATAATAAAGGAAAAGAAAATTTCTCCTCATTCATCCAATGCCCAGTACCGAGAATGCCATTTCCAAGCTCCCCAGATGTTCAGCCAAATCCTCTCCCCCGAAAACCAAAGTGGCGGCCCCTCCTAGGAATCAATCCCGAGACTGCCTATACCCTACTTGCCAGCGTGGACTGTCATGGGCTGCTGCTCAAAACTGGACCAGCTGCTGCTTGGACGTTGAAACTGCTTCAGCTTGGACTGTGAAGAAGAATGGGTTGTAACGTGTTGCTGTTGGGCGCACCTCCAAGCTGTTGCACTCCCCGTGGACGTATGAAGGTAGATGGGAGCTACCATGGGTCGTGCTGCAGTGTGGCGCTGTGTACGAGAGCTGGACGCGATGAAGGTTGTTTGCTGCACCGTCCATTTGCTTGCTGAACCGTGGAGTGCACATGGGCCATGTGAATTGCTGCTGGACCGAGACAGTATACTTCAGTGATAGACGCTGTTGCTGGGTGGACTTTCTGGCTGGACCGTGGAGGTGAGCTACTTGAGTGAAGCAGGGTGCTGTTTAATTGTTTCAGTCCAAATACCGTGTTGCTGCAGCTGTTGCAAGTTGCTGTGGGGCATGAAGATGTTGCTGGAGTGTGGGCTGGTGGATGTATGCATGGTTGAAGGCACATGTTGTTGGACGTGGGCTATTACAGTGCTTCTCTCTTATCTTTGATGTAGCATGCTTTTTTTTTAAGCCCAAAGAAAATGTCCGCATGTGACGTTGTTGAACGTGCAGGCCTGCTATTCCCAGGACGTGGCAGCGGCTTCTCAAATTGAAGCACCACATCTTATGCTAAATTGATTTCCCAAGGGCCCAGTCGTGACACCATGCCTTTGAATCTCACTTTTTCCCTTGAGGTTGTGGCTGCCCCATCAAGTTGCTAGACGTGTTTGTTGGAAAGAAAATAAGTGCAGCTTGTGCAATCCGTGTGGCAGCTTAAATAAATTAAGTTAAATCACCAAGCTGCAACCTTCTCCTTGTGCACCCCCAAATTCAATATGATGCACCCTTTTCTCATAAGCCCAAAGGGTAAAATCTCCATAGTGCCCCTCTTGCTGTCCACACTTCTTTGTGGAGAGTTTTGAATTATGTGATAACCCTCAATATGTCCAAAATTATATTTCCAAAATTTCCCTGAAAATAATAATGCAAATAATTAGCTCAGAAAATTCAAATTAATTAAAATTCGAATTTCCGGTCAAATTAAGCACAATTAGCATAAACGGGAAAATACCGGACATTTAAGCACAATTCCCTGATTAATTTCGGTACAAACTAAGTGAAATCAATAAAATATCGACTCATTAGCGACTCCAAAAAAAAAATTTCTTTTTCAAAATCGCGTTCTTCTTTTTTCGGATCGTCGTCGTCCCGTCGCGATTCCAGTTGCGACAGATGGCGACTCCACTGGGACCATTTTAAGAGAGTCAAACCATTTAATTAAATATGTTAAAAATTGATGTGGTTTTTCTTTATGTTTTTCTTCCCCATTTTCTTGTTGAATATGTTTATTATTGTTTTTTTTTTTAAAAAAATGTGTAGAATAATTGTATGTTCGCATTTCTATTGTAAATAATTGCATGTATGAATTTGTTTTTTATTCTTTATATAATTGTTGAATATTGAACTCTAGGGTAGAAGACATGTATCTGCCTAGGATTTTTTTTTCTGGTTATTTTGCATATGTAATTTTGAGTGGTCTTAGGTTTCTCCCTTCACACACTTCATATGAAAGATTGTACATTTATTTTGATATTGGGCCCTATACCCGGGTCTGAGTGAACCTTAAGGAGTGGAGGTCCAACGATTGTCATGTTAAATCTCGGATCTACTTGGTTATTGGAAGACTTCATCTAGAGTTTGCTTGCTTTTTACATGCCACATCTGTTAGATCGTCTATCGTTGTGGTTATGTCCTGAGGTTGACATCAGCTCTAGAGGCCTGTGAGATAATTTAGAACTACCCATCAACGAGCATCTAAAAGTCCATAGATCCAAAGTAGGGTTCTTTTACCATAATAAGATACAAAATGGGAGAATTTTGTTTGTCTGTTCTTAAAATACTTGTTTCATGTGTTAGATTACTACATAATTTTTATGTTTTTTTTTTAAAAAAAAAAAAGAAACGAAGTTTTGCAATCTTTCATGAATCATATGACTTTCCAGCTTAATTTCTTTTTACTAATTCACATTTTTGAATTAAATAGGTCTTAAAAGCCGTATATACAATTATGGAGTCAAATCATATTTCTTTTGTTCAAAAGAAGCATATCTCTATGAAAATAAGAAAGTTAGATGTGCAGAGACTGAAGGTCTTGAGTCAATTGATGACAAAACAACAACAAAGGAAATTCAAAAGCTTATATGGAAACATATTGCAATTGGCAATGATAGATGTTCCTAGTGATGCAATTGATGCTTTGATTCAATACTATGATCTGCCTTTGAGATGTTTTACCTTCCAAAATTTCCAATTAGCACCTACTTTAGAGGAGTTTGAAAAGATCTTAAAATGTCCTCTGGAAGATAGGAGACCTTACTTGTTCTCAGGTCATTATTCATCACTGGCAAAGCTTGCTTCAATATTAAAAGTCAAAGAAAGTGAGCTAGTAAAAGAAAAGCAAAACAGAAACAATGTTGAAGGGTTTCCTTTATCTTATTTGGAGAAAATAGCTTTGATGAAGGCTAAGGAAGAGGAATGGGAAGTTTACATGGATGTGTTTGCTCTGATAATATATGGAATGGTCTTATTCCCAAGATGTGATAAGTTTATAGACATTGCAGCAATAGATGCATTTATGGCCGACAAGCATAAAAAGGTAAGCCCAGTCGTTGCTATTTTAGCAGATACCCTTCATACATTAGACACCTGCTATGGTAAAAAAAATGAGAAGCTGCTTTGTTGTTTGCCAGTATTATTTGTTTGGATGATTATCCATGTATTTAAGCAAAATGGTGGGAGAGAATGTCCTATTGAAGATTTTAAAGCTCATGTCATTAAAAGTGATTTAGATTGGTCTTCTCATTTGTTCAACATAGATGAAAGCAGGATCAGATGGTGTCCAAAATGGAGTAACTTAACAGAGATGATTTGGCAGTGTGGCGATTTCTCCAATGTCCCTCTTATGGGAACAAGAGCATGTATAAATTACAATCCTATAATAGGGATGAGGCAACATGGCTATCCTATCCGATGTTCCCTTTCTGAAGAAATCATAACTCCCTTTTTAGTTCCAACATTGGGAAATGAAGAAATGTTAGATAAAGTACGACGGGCCTGGGAGAAAGTGGGTAGAAAAAATATGAAGGATAGAATTAAAGGAGGTAACTATAACAGTTGGCTAAAGGAAAGAATTTGTGCGGTGGGATTACCATTACCTGGAAATAGGGGGCAAATTGAGGACGAAATAATAATAGAACCTAAGCAGAGTGAAGATTTGTCAAGGTTGATGGAAGATTTGCAGGAAGCAAAGGAGGAAAGGAAGAAGCTTGAAAAAATATTGCAAGAAACTAAACAGGAGAATGAAATGTTAAAAAGGAAAAGTATTGAAAAGGAAGAAATCGTTGAAAGAACTTTAAAAAAAATCAAGATTGAAAAAATGTGTAGTCAGATGGCAAGAAGAGCTTTAAAGGACCAAGAGGAAGAGTTGAAAAAAAGGGAGAATGAGAAGGACTTAGCATGGGAAGAGAATAAACATTTAAAAGAATCTTTGAAAAAGGCTACGGTAGTTGAACAAAACATGGAAATACAGTTATAAGAGGCAAAACAAAGCATTGAAAGGATAATCCATGAACATGAAGAAGGAATTAGAAAAGAAAGGCAGGAGCTGGCCATGATGTATGAAGATATTATCAGAGATGAACAATTTAGGTCCCTGGGAAAGGATCAAGAATTACAAGAAAAAGAAGAAATCATCAGGATTACACAAGAGGATTACCATTTTTGGAAGGAAAGATTTGCTACAGTGGTCAGAGGAGGACAACATCTCCCCCTCTTCTTGGATCAAGCTGAAAATGTAGCTGATGTTTTCTCCACTCCTATGGAGGTTCATCAACTATTTGGGTATTGTAATGATATGATAGAAATGATGAAGAAGATTGCTCAAGCATCATGATAAATATTTTTGTAAAGATATAACTTCTAGTTGAATAAAATATTATTTGAGTCTGAGTTTGTATATAAGGCTTACAAGATAAAAAAAAACAACAACAAAAAAAACAAAACAAAACAAAAATTCATGTATTTAATAATGTTTAAAGTTACATCCAGAAAAACAACGGCAAAATTTCCACGACATCCCTACAGGACTCGAGCTAATTCAAGAGTCATGGAAAGCTGGGAGGAGTCACAGGAATCCCTGAAGGCTGAGGTTATCCAGTTGAAAGACCAAGTCGGCAAGATTCTGGTTGCCCTTGAATCCCTGAAGACTACTGAAGAGTCTGCACCACACACCACAGCGATTGAGGGAATCAGTAGCCTCGTTGGAGCTAAAAATAGGTTGGAGATCCTAAAGGAGAGATTGAGGGCCATTGAGGGAGTCAAAAGCTATGGGTTTGGAGATGTCGCCAGATTAAGTTTGGTTCCTAGCTTAAAAATACTGCATAAGTTCAAGGCGCCAGAATTTGAAAGGTATAAAGGAGATACAGGCCCTAAGAGCCATCTGACCATGTATTGCAGAAAGATGGCACCATATGCTTATGATCAACAGCTGCTCATCCACGTTTTTCAAGACAGTCTGGCTGGAGCGGCATTGAACTGGTATATCCACCTGGAGCCATCTCGTATCCATTGTTGGGCGGATTTAGCTGACGCCTTTGTGAAGCAATATGTGTACAATACTCATATGGCACCAGACGTCTGCAATTACAAAATATGGTGAAGAAAGACAAGGAAACTTTCAAGGAATATGCCCAACGGTGGAGAGAGTTGGTTACACAAGTTGAGCCACCCTTGTATGATAAAGAGATGATGGAAATGTTCGTAAATACACTCCAACCACCATTCTATGAACACATGGTCGGGAATGTGTCTTCAAATTTCGCTGATATCATCACAATAGGCGAAAGGATAGAAATCGGGTTGAAGAATGGAAAAATTGCGTGTAGACTGGATGCATGCTCCAAACCACCCAATTTTAATCCGGGAAAGAAGAAGGAAGGGGGTGTATATGAAGCATCGGCAATGCCTGGGTGGAGAGGTCAAGCTCCCACTTATAACTATCAACCATATGTATGCCAACCTCCATATGCAGCTAACGCGGCATTTTCCGATCAAATCAGGCCTCAACCCCAACAAGGGTATTATCAACCACAGTACATCCCAACTAATACTTAGAGGGCTGAGGCACACATGGGTCCAAATGTGAATGTGGGTCCAAACAACAACCCCAGAAGGAATCAATCTGTTAGTTTCACCCCGATCCCCATGACTTACACAGAGTTGTTACCTAACCTGGTCGAAAAAGGTCTGGTTGCCATTTGTCCGATGAAGCCTATGCAGCCTCCATACCCTAGGGGTTATGATGTAGATGCCAAATGTAGTTATCATGGGGGAGGCGTTGGTCACTCCACTGAGAGGTGTTTTACTTTAAAACATAAGGTGCAGAGTCTGATCGATTCTGGGTGGCTGAAGTTTCAAGAAGATAAACCTAGCATTGAGGCTAATCCACTGTTCGAACATGGGGGCACCTCGACAAACGCCATCAAAAATGAAGGATGAAGATGGATCTGAAGGCTCAAGCTTCATGTGAGCCTACTCCCTAGATGTGCAACTCAACAACTAGGAGATTCTGAATTTACTTGTGATGCTTTTGAATAACATGTAATAGTTTTAATTAATCTTATAGCTTTCCCCGGGGCTTTAGGATTCAAAACTTATGGGTTGAAGTTTTTAGTTTTTATGCTCAGCATAATAATCAAATCGTGTTTGTTTGTGTTTTATCGTCATTTGGCATCCCTCATCTTTTCTCTTGTTTATTTATTCCTTTTTCGCAAATTTAAATAATGCAGATATGACAATGAATGTTTTGAAAATAACAAAGTCGATATTCCTAATGTTGAGCTCCCTATCAATAATACGGAAGATGATTCAAAACCCTCTCCATAACTTTGAGATTAGTGGAACAAAGGTCTAAAGAGATAAAACCCCACCAGGGAGATGGGATGTCAATGGAAACCCAGTTAGAGGAAACTGAGTAGGTTCAAGCCTAATTCAACCAGTCCAGTCTCGTTGAGGAAAAAAGGTCAACAGTTGTGTTCCATGAACAACTGTACCAAGGAAGAATGAAGAAGACATTCGACAAAAAGGAGCATCTAAGGGAGTTTCATGAGGGCAAGCATGTATTAGAAAAGATTTTGCCCATTCAAAAAGATTAGAAGCAAATGGACTTCAAACTACGAAGGGCTGCCCGTGGTGAACAAAAGCATTCTTTGGTGGGGCACTAATTCTCAAAGGGATGAAGGGAGAGGGGTTACCGTCATCGGGTAATTCTGATACGATCGAAAAGTTCTATGCACGATGATTCCGTGATAGGGGATGCTATTAAGGGATATCGACATTGTCTTTAAAGCTTGTTGTAATCTGTGGTCTCATTCGTAATTTTTGTTTGCACTTGTTTTGAAATACTGCATGTCGCGCTGAGCTTTTAGGTGAATAAAAGAAAAAAAATGATGAAAAATAATTAAATGCATGTCGGTAAAAGCATCACGGTATATTCGATCGGCTCAAGCTCGGTTCTGGTGGATGTCGTGGAAAACAAAAAGAAAAAAGAAAAAAAGGAATGAAAAAAAATAATAAAAATAAATAAAAAATAAAACAACACATGTTGAATTCGTTGTCAATAAATTCGTCAAGGGTATAGTACTTTCGAAAAAAAGAAGGTTTTGGAAAATATTGGTGTTGAATCGTTTCCTGATTCGAGGTTTTAGGTGTAACCAGAGTTCTTTTCTTGCTAAAGAATACGCATTCATATTACCTGAACCCTTAACCTTTTCATTTCTCCTCAAAACGAAGGATTGTCACGTATGCAATATTGGGGCAGTTTTGTCTCAAGGTTAACCGAGGAGATAAAAATAAATCAAAAGAAAATAAAAAAATAATAAATAAAAAAAAAGAGAAAAAAAAAGAAAAAAAAAGAAAATGAAGTTGATATGTCAACTGCTACAAAGTTTTCTCACAAGGTTAACGTCGTGAGAAAGCAAGGCAAGCAAGCTTCAGAGGGACATGTGGCCGTTTTGTTTCTTTCACCCAAATAATAAAAGAAATTTATCCAAGTGCACCCTCTTTGAGCCAAAAGTCATGATTATTTTCAAGAATCATTAGCATAGCGGTATCAATTCAAAAGGGTGCATCAAGGGCATCCAAAATCAAGGAAAGAATTTCGAAAAAAAAATGAAAAGAAAAGTTTCAAAATGATCCACAACATGGGCAAATGACCCGCAGAAAATAAGAAAAAAGAGAAGAAAAAAAGAAAAACAATGAAAAATAAAAGGATATTCGAAGTTCTAAATTCCGAAAGACAATTGACTCGACACCTTGCAAATGATTCTTGTTAAAATGATTCAACCCTTAAGCATTTACTTGGGCCTTAATTATCCATTTCTTTCATAACCCTTTAACCTTTAGCCACGATACAAGCTAATTAAAGTCCACACCGACTGAAGAATGTTTGTTCTGATCTTTCTCACGAATTTAACTTTGGAACAAAATGATGTGGTGAATGACACAATCACTTGAAAAAGAAGAAGAAAAAAGCATCGAAAAAGAAAAAATTGAACAATATAATGTGAAGTCTCCCCGTCAATCGAGAACCACTAAACTAGGGCAATCCTTCCTTTCCCAAACCTTTCCATCTCTCCAAATCATACTTACTATGCAAAGACAGTCTTCTAAGTCTAGCATGTTAACAACACACTCCCTAGAGGAGGGACACACCAACTTTAATACTGCTCACAAATAATCATTTGACTATCTGCCTTTCATAACCATTTTTCCACCCACCTTCTCGGGTTCAGCTAGTTTGGATTGCAAAAAGTGATAAAGGGAAATTGAATGCATGGTTATACTTTTTTCCTTCTCATCAGAAGACTCACTATCTTTCGACAATATTTTAATGAATGAATTATGAATGTACTTTGAATTTGACGACAATATTGACAGCGGATTCAAAGCATAAAAAATTTAAAAAAAAAACAACAACAACAAAAAAGAAAAAAAAATGAAGAAAGAGGAAGCGAGAGGAAAAGAAAAGAACAAAACAAAGGTCTCATGTGTTTACGTATCCATACATCCTCATGCCATTGCATATCAAGGGAAGCGAGGAAATTGTTCGAAAAATCCTCAGGTTTTGCTCAGCATTTACCCACTTTTTTCAAAAAAAAAATAAATAAAGTTGAATACAAGTTATTCTGCTTTGACAGTTATTGATCACTCTCATTCATTCACTCATCCATAGGGTTTTTACACCCTCTACGAGGTTATTACACCTCATTCACTATCCATAGGGTTATTACACCCTCCATGAGGTTCTTACACCTCAAAAACATCATCCATAGGGTTATTACACCCTCCACGAGGTTGTTACACCTCAAAACCATCATCCATAGGGTTATTACACCCTCCACGAGGTTAGTACACCTCACATCATTCACTTCCATAGGGTTAGTACACCTCACATCATTCACTTCCATAGGGTTAGTACACCTCACATCATTCACTTCCATAGGGTTAGTACACCTCACATCATTCACTTCCACAGGGTTATTACACCCTCCACGAGGTTATTACACCTCAAAACCATCATCCATAGGGTTATTACACCCTCAACAAGGTTGTTACACCTCAAAACCATCATCCATATGGTTGTTACACCCTCCACGAGGTTATTACACCTCATTCACTTCCATAGGGTTATTACACCCTCCACGAGGTTGTTACACCTCAAAACCATCATCCATAGGGTCGTTACACCCTCCACGAGGTTATTACACCTCATTCACTTCCATGGGGTTATTACACCCTCCACGAGGTATTACACCTCAAAACCATCATCCGTAGGGTAGTTACACCCTCCACGAGGTTATTACACCTCATTCACTTCCAGAGGGTTATTACACCCTCCACGAGGTGGTTACACCTCAAAACCATCATCCATAGGGTTGTTACACCCTCCATGAGGTCATTACACCTCATTCACTTCCATAGGGTTATTACACCCTCCACGAGGTTGTTACACCTCAAAACCATCATCCATAGGGTTGTTACACCCTCCACGAGGTCATTACACCTCATTCACTTCCATAGGGTTATTACACCCTCCACGAGGTTGTTACACCTCAAAACCATAATCCATAGGGTTGTTACACCCTCCACGAGGTTTTTACACCTCATTCACTTACATAAGGGTTATTACACACTCCACGAGGTTGTCACACCTCAAAACTTTCATCCATAGGGTTGTTACACCCTCCACGAGGTTTGTACACCTCATTTCTCTCAAGCACATATTTTGAGCTCAGCTTTATTTGGCACCTTTAATTTTCTGCAATATTGACCCTCTGCATGGCAATGGTCACACTTTAAATTTCTGTCATCGACCCTCTGCTCCGCAATGGTCGAATTTTAAATTTCTGTTATCGACCCTCTGCATGGCAATGGTCACATTTTTAATTTTCTGTTATCGGCCTTCTGCTTGGCAATGGTCAAATTTAAATTTTTGTTCTGTGAGTTTGACCCTCTGCGAGGCAATGGTGAAATCCAGGTTTTAATTTTCTGTTATCGACCCTCTGCTTGGCAATGGTCGGATTTAAATTTCTGTTCTGTGAGTTTGGCCCTCTGCGAGGCAATGGTCAAATCCAGGTTTTAATTTTCTATTATCGGCCCTTTGCTTGGCAATGGTCAGATTTAAATTTTTGTTTTGTGAGTTTGACCCTCTGCGAGGCAATGGTCAAATCCAGGTTTTAATTTTCTGTTATCGGCCCTCTGCTTGGCAATGGTGAGATTTAAATTTCTGTTCTGTGAGTTTGGCCCTCTGCGAGGCAATGGTCAAATCCAGGTTTTAATTCTCTGTTATCAGCCCTCTGCTTGGCAATGGTTGGATTTAAATTTCTGTTCTGTGAGTTTGGCCCTCTGCGAGGCAATGGTCAAATCGAGGTTTTAATTTTCCGTTATCAACCCTCTGCTTGGCAATGGTCAGATTTAAATTTCTGTTCTGTGAGTTTGGCCCTCTGCGAGGCAATGGTCAAATCCAGGTTTTAGTTTTCTGTTATCGGCCCCCTGCTTGGCAATGGTCGGATTTAAATTTTTGTTCTGTGAGTTTGGCCCTCTGCGAGGCAATGGTCAAATTCAAATTTTTGTTCTGTCACTTTGGCCCTCTGCTATGCAATGGTCATTTGGTCATGATTTGCTTCATTTTTGTTTGCTTTCTTTCATGTTTGAAACCCAGACGAAATTAGTGTTTCTATCTTTACTTAACTTTTACTCAGATAATACGAAAATATTACATTTTCATATTATCCAGTAAAATCTAAGTAAAGAGGGGCAGCTGTCAACATCCAATTTCGTCCGAGTGAATAAATAATAGGGTTTGTTTCTATTTTAGTCACATTTTATTTTTGTTTTATTTATTTATTTTTCTTTTTTAATTTTTAGTTTACTTTTGATTTAGCTCTTTAATTATTATTACATTTTATTTTATTTTGAAAAAAAAGAAGAAAAAAAAACAAAAAAAGAAAAAAAGAAAAATAAATAGTAAAAAAAAGGTTTAATAGGTTCGGAGGTCCCTATATTTGCGGGTTTGTTTCAATTGGGTCCCTAATTTTGTCAATTGGAACCAATAAAAGCTTTTCAGTTAACGACATGAAGTTTTTGAACATGTGGCACGCTGACGCTTCCAGGTGGCACCATTTTAGTTAATTTAGGGATTTCACTTATTTTCCACATTAACTTTCACTATTTACCATATTTTATTTCACCTAATTTCTCCACTCACTTTTAATATTATTTCTTTTACTTATTTTCCACATTAACTTTTTTTCTATTTTTCTACTCCCTTTTTTTAAAAAATTATATTTTATTTAACACTTCTTCATCCTTAACTCTATAAATACCCACATCTCTTCACTTCATTCCTACACACACTTACTTACACACTTCCATAATATCCATTTTTCTTCTCTCTCTCTAACACACACACACTTACTTACACACTTCCATAATATTCATTTTTCTTCTCTCTCTCACACACACACCTACACATACACACACTTTCATAATATCCATCTTTCTTCTCTCACACAAAAAAAAATCTCTTCATCCAAAAACTCTACTTCATTTTTCCATCAAATCTCATACCAAATTTCTACTCTAAGTTCATCTTCTTTACCTCTCATCCACTTCTTCTCACAACATATTTCAATTGAACTACGTTTGTTTTCCCAATCCAGGTATCTATTCTTTCATCTCCCTTTCTCTTTAGTTTGAATTATTTTGTTAAAATTTGCTTTTTGTTTGAATTTTACGTTTCCAAAATTATTTTACTGGTTTTATTCTACTTTTTCATTTATAATTTTTCTATAAAGATCTTAAAAATATATTGATTATCATGTCAAGTCTCGGATTTGCTTGATAATTGAATTTTTCATAATAATAATTTTAATTATCATGTCAAGTCTCGGATTTGCTTGATAATTGAATTTTTCATAATAATAATTTGGATTGTCATGTCAAGTCTCGGACTTGCTTGACAATTATGTTTTTCCTAATTATTTTGATTATCATGTCAAATCTTGGATTTGCTTGATAATTAAATAAAAAAAATTAAAAAAAAAATATAGTTTTCTTGTAAATAAGTGTAAACGTCTATATTATTCCTTTTGTCCTTTTAATTTTTATCTATTATTTTAAAAATTATAAAAAATACAAAAACTCTTAAAAATCACAAAAATAATTTTATCTTCTATTTGTTTCATTTCTAGCTCATTGTTCATGACATGACATTTTTTTAAATAATTCAAAAATACCAAAAAATATTAAATCTTCAAAAGCCAAAATCGTCTTCATTTACAAATTTCCAATCAATTCTCAACGTTTTCAAACAAATTTCCAATCACTTTCCAATCAATTTTCAAACAAATTTTCAAACATTTTTCAAATAAACAATCATCAAAACGTAGTAGCCAGAACTACGTGATCCTTGATTCTCCATCAAAAGTGGAGATACGTAGGAGCAAGGCAAGTCCTTGTCAGGTTCACTTCTCAAAAATCCAAATATTTTTCCAAATAAATTTTCTCAATAATTTCTCAAAAATAAAAATATTTTTTTTTTGTTTCTTTATAATATTTTTCCGGGGATAGTTAAACATTTTGCAAACCACATCAAATTCGCGTATTTAATTAAAGGTACTCCCTTAGGGCAGGCGTTGTAATGTGCTAATACCTTCCCTACACGTAACCGACCCCCGAACCTAAAATCTCGTTTTCGCAAACTATGCCTTATCATTTTATGGTTTTTCCGTAGTTTTCCAGAATAAACTATGTTGGCAACTCCAAAAAAAAACTTTCTTTTTCAAAATCGTGTTTTTCTTTTCTGGATCGTTGTCGTCCCGTCGCGATTCCGGTTGCGACAATAATAATGCTATTTAAACAAGAGGAGTAAATAAGAGAGAGCAGATTAGATGAAATTGTAAACCCCCAACAACTCCATTCATTCATACTCTTTTCGTCAATTGAATCAACACATATCATGTTTATTTTTTGTCTTTGCATTCACCACAACAATTAAATTTTATTTCACAAGTCTTACGATTTTACTTCATACGAACGATAAGGTCTTTCGAGTCTCATGGGAAGAACGATAATGGGTTTTACCATTTTTATTACTTGATACGATATGGTACACTTACCATTCCACTAACATGTTGCAAAAATAATAAAGAGAATAAATTGCAGTTGATCAATGGCAAAAGAGCACAGAGATGAACGAAGGTTGATTTATATGAGATGGTTATGCTGTTGGGGTTAGACTTCACCAAGTTCCCTCTCATGTATATAAGAATTCCTCTTTATTCATTAAGGCTAACGTCCGTCACGAAAATACTTACACACGATCCCTCAGTCAATAAGCTTATCCCTAATTACCATTTCATGCAATCCCTAGCATTCCCAGTAGCAAGATATGAAGATCAAGAGGTTAAGACGACTCAGACTCATACCTTCATCCCTGAGCAATATAACCCTTAGGAGTAATTCAATAAGGACCTAAATTGAAAGGAACCTCCCAGCACTCATGCTTAAAGTTATGTGCCATCTAAACCAAGTGGAAAGTATGTGCCATGTGTCATGCTTCCGCTAGAGAGGATTTACTTTTTAAAAGGGAGTCACACGACACCTTAGGAGTGCATTGGATTTACTTTTAGTAGTGGCCACATGGCACTCTAGGAATGAAAAGGATTGTGTTTTGCGACTGGCCACATGTCCTCCCATCATTGGGGAGGATTTGTGGACACTTTTGCACTCCTTAGAAGGCCTCATTTTTGGCCAATGAGAACAAAGGTTGGAGATCATGCTTTTAAGGTTAGAAGAAGACACCCTTGGCCTATAAATAGAGGTGTCTCCACCCTTGTATTTCATCTTGGAATTAAGTAATGTTATGCTGCCAAATTATGGCCATACTCTTCCTTGATCAAGACTAGAACAACCCTAGATGCCCTTCTAGTCACCTTCCTCCTTGAGTTGGCCTAACCTCTCTTGGAGCCACCAAAAACTACACCACCACCACAATATCTCCTAGAGGCTTTGAGCTTCTACCACATTTCCCCACCATTTATCCATACCTTAACTCATCATCCTTGGTCCATTTACCACCACATTTCCCCACCATTCATCCAAGGAAACACCCTTCCATGCACATCTCCTAGCTTTGGCCCAACCTAGCCAAGGAGGTTTCCATTACTTCTCCTCTTATTAGCCTAAGACTTTTGCCTACTTTATGAAGCCTTCATACTTTCTTGGATCAAATTCCCATTGTCTATGGTTTGTTGTAATAACTCAGGTCCTACCTGTTGAGATTGTTGATAAGGGAAGCATTGGTTTTGCAACCTTAATCTCACAATGCTTTAGTCACTCTGGTTTTTTATGATGACAACACATTATTA
This sequence comes from Vigna mungo, assembly GCA_036885675.1. Classification (NCBI taxonomy): domain Eukaryota; kingdom Viridiplantae; phylum Streptophyta; class Magnoliopsida; order Fabales; family Fabaceae; genus Vigna; species Vigna mungo. The sequence continues at coordinate 35,631,579 of CP144700.1, forward strand.
ATAACACATGTTTTGTTATGTGTTACATGTTTTGTTCCTTATTAAAACAATATTTTATTGAACATGTTTGTGTTGATCTTGATATGTGAATGCACATTTGCTGAGCTTATATCTGATACATCATTTATGATTGCATTACATATGTTTTTGAAGAGAAAACCACATGCACTTTTATGAACTTATATTGTGTGGCATAACTACAAGTTTTAAGTCGACTTCATTATGAAGTAAGTCGATTAAAACTTGTAACTATGCACAGACTTTCAAAAGCAGTTTTGTGAGTGATTTTGCAATGAAAAGTTTTTCAAACTAAGCTGATGTGCCTAAGTTGATGGGGAAGTGCATACCTACAGAGAATAGTCTAAATGACATTTAAGAGAATGGAAAAGAAATTAAAAATGTAAGAGATTAAGAAATAGGAAACTTATGACATGAAGATGCGCCACTTGTAGGAAGCTACAAGATAAGCATCAAAGGAGGACCGCCACTTCCTTGAGCAAGATAAGGTCTTCCCAAAATAGGGACTTTGGAGACAGAATACTATCTCAAAAGAAGATTCCAAAAGTGCAAATCAACTCAAAATTCAATTCATTCAAAGTGTGTACAAAAGGAGACCCCTAAGCCTTCTTATATAGCCTTTGGAGTGAGCTTGGATGCAAGATCTAGGAGATGTAGAACCTTTGAGTGAGGAGGCTCACCAGCAGCTGCTGCACATCCTCTAGGGGCTTTGGAGTCCCACATTGATGAAATCTCTCCACTCCAAAGGGTTTATAAGGCAACTAGTTCTCCAATAGTTCAAAACATGAAAGCTACCTATGTTACCTTGCACTACACGCCTACGACGCCCATGCCCTCACCATTTCTTTTTAAGACCAAGCCATGGAAAGTCCCACATTGCTTGTTCTTAAAGAGAAAAAAGAGTTTATAAGCGTTTATTCACAAGAACTAAAAGAAAGAAATCAAAGAGGCAAATACACGCCTATGAAACCTATTCTACTCTTTTTTATTCTTTTTGTCACTCTGAAAGATCTTCATTGTTGCCCCATCAAAGATCATATCATCCCCCCCAAGTTGGAGAGGATTCGTCCTCAAATCTTGAAAAACCTGCAACAAAGAGAGATTAGTGACTTATTTCTTGTATAATCCAAAGGAACTCCTCCTGGATCAAATGTCAACCTGCAAAAATCATCAAACATTTTGTGAATGAATTTATGTTGACCAATCAATGTATATAAAGAAGTAATAATAGAAGAAAGTATCCTTATATTTTTATTGTATTTAGTGGTGAAAACTAGGAGACCATTTTTAGAGAAAAAATTATTTTTTTCTTGAGTTGAATGTAACCAAATGGGTAACACTAACTCAAAATGTGTTTCAAAAAAATTTATTGAAGAGTTGGAAAGAAGAAAAGAGGAAGGTGAAAAATTTGAAAAAAAAATAATTTTGGAACAAAGAAAGAAAACTTTGTAAAAGGAGAAAAGTAGAAGGATTGAAAAAATCCCCTGTCATGGCTTGGATTTATTTCAATGATAGGAGTGGATGGTGCCTTCAGTGACATTTCCTTTGTAACTAAGACTTTGTCATTCTCCATTTCTCTCACAAAGTTCTTCTTTTTCTTTCTTTTCAATTTCCTCTTTTTCTTTTCTCTTAGTCTCTTCTTTTACTCTCTCCTCTCTTTCTTTTCTTTCTTTAATTACTCTCTCCTCTTTTCTATCTTGAATGTCCTCAGTTAAACAATTAAGAATGACATTCTCTGTTTCTTCACTTGATGAGGAAGAAGAGTTATAAGTGGGTGAAGGTAAGGAAGAGGTAGACTCATTAGTGACAATGGTCTAGAAGGAGATTTAGGTGGGTAGGCAGATGCTATATGACCATGTCCTAAGCATTTAAAACATTTAATATGACTTGGTCTAGAAGGAGATTTAGGTGGGGAGGAGGAATGGTTAGAAGAAGAAGGAGGACAAGATTTGCTAGTGGGATCCCTAGAAACATTTTTGGTTGTATCCTTTGATGATGAGGATTTGTAGAAAACATCTCTTGAAGATTTGGAAAATTTGTTGTAACAAGCTTCTCTTTTCAAGAGTTTCTTCTCTACTTTCATGGCCCTATGAACCACTACATCTAAAGTCTCATCATCATGGAATTCAATTATATTTTGGATGTTTTTATTGAGTCCACTAACAAATCTAACTACTTTTGCATGTTCATTTTCTTTAGTGTTAGTACGGTGTGTGAGAACTTCGAGCTCGTGTGCATTCTCCTAGTTAGTTGTTTGTTTCAAATTTTGATAATGTGTGTGTACAATAACAACTATATTTCAAAAGTTAGTTAAAGCTTTTATAATAGTCAACTGTATTAAATGCAAAATTAATTTGGTTGTTGTTGACTGCTATTATTTGACTTAATTGTTATAACTGTCTAAGGACAGTCGACTTTATTAGAAGCCTAGTCGACTATAGAAGTGTTTGATATAAAGAAAACTATAAATAGACGTGCCTCAGTAGATCACTGATAACGGTCTAAAAACTGTTATTTTTATGCTTAAATTTGATATCAAAACACACCCTTTATGGTTTAGAATGAGCTTGAAATCAAGTAAAACACTTAGTTGAGTCATGTGAGAGTCAAAAGTTGGTTTTAGAGATATTATGCTTGTTTTTACATTGTTTTGCAGGGTTTTAAGGTAAATTGAAGATGGAAGTGAATCAAGGTGGACTTAGACTCGTGAAATATGAAGAAAAAGGATGAAAAGAAGAGTCAAAGGGACCACTGAGCGTCAAAATGGACCGCTGAGCGGCCAGTGCGATTTAAGGCAAACTGCTCAGCGGCACAATTGAGCGCTTAGCGGTGGCACGGCTAGAGGGGAAACCGCTGAGCGGTTTATTTAGGCGTCTGGGCAGTTGTCTATTTTTATTAGCTCAGATTCTGTAATCTTTCTGTTATCTTTTTGGCTTATATATAGCCCAGTGCTAATTGAAACATAATCTTTTGGCAAAGAGAAACGTCCAGAGCTGTTCCACACACCTTGGAGGAGGTTCCTTGGATGCTTAGGCTCCAATCGACCAAGTTTATGGTTATTTCTTCCATTCTTTCATTACTTTTCATCTAGATTCACCATGATTATGGTGAACTAAACCCTAGGTTGCTGGGGAACAATGTAATCTTTTGAAACTCTCTTACATTGAAATTATTATCTTCTTTATATGCTTGCATATGCTTATCTTTATCAATTGTTAGGTTCCTTACCTTTGCTTAGTGCTTTTATCGTTTAACTCATTCGGTAAATGTTGTTTGTCTTTATTGATACGGGAACATACAGTAATGGCAAGGTCATGGCCAGGTCATCAAGAGAAAGAGTTTAGGCCTATCTTCCATAAATTCCTCAAACTCTTCATGAATGTGCTAGGTCATGGCAAGGGGGTATGGCATCAAGAAGATAGTTGGAGTTTGCAGTTGGGGATCATGTTTTCTTGCGAGTCACTTCAACCACTAGTGTGGGAAGGGTTATTCGTGTTAGGAAACAGGTTGGCTTCGTTTTACACCAAGAGGGGGGGTGAATTGGCGTTAGTTCAAAAACAAAATCTTTTCGCAATCTTGGTATGAAAATTCAAAGCTTTTCATCTTTCCTTGAAATGCAAGTAATGGAAAATTTAATGTAGCGGAAAAACGTAGTTGACTGTAAACAATTAAAGTCGACTAAAATAAAGAGTGCAGGGATAGAGAAAATCAAACACTGGTTTTTATACTGGTTCGACCAACAATGTCTACATCCAGTGTCCTTCCAACCTTGGAAGCAAATGCACTATAATGGTTGCGGCTTTACAACAAGGAATTTATAGAAGCACCACGCAAAAATATAAATTTCCCCTCTAACCCAAAACCAAATATAGTTGCACACACAAAACCAGAATTGCAGCAAGAATCCCCTCTTCTGCAATCTAAACCCACGTCGAACAATCCTCAATGTGTAACCAGCACTCTTAACAGGATGCCAAGCCTATCACAGCACACTTCACAGGTTGCCAAGCCTATCACAACAGACTTCACAGGTTGCCAAGCCTATCACAGCAGACTTCACAGGTTTCAAAGCCTTCAGTCAAATACAGCAATCTTCACAGGATGTCAAGCCTTCAGGATCAAACCAGAAGTACCTTCTTTGTGCAGATGTTGATCAATCAGTATGCGTAATCAACTCCTCAATCTGAATCTCTCTCAAGAAAGATCACCACCGTCTTCTAGGAGAATTCTTGGAGCTTCCAAAACTGAGAACTTTCTCTGAAACAGGACAATGAAAGTGTTAGATTACAAAAGTCGTTCAGAGCAATTCGTGCTCTGACTATTTATAGTTTTTCTGTCATTCTCAGTCGAATAACCTACTAATACAGTCGACTGTATTAAAACAGTTATAATAGACAGTCAACACAAAGGCTCCTTAGTCAACCAAATAAATGCACATTCATGACAGTTGACCCAATCAGTGAATCCTAACTAACTTTTAAAAATATAGTCGTTGAAGCAAGTAGGCATAACAGAATTCCAAAAATAACAGCAGTACAGTCGAATAGGTGTTCCACACTGTCGACTGACACTTGAAAACACACTTTGAAATTCTTTTCATCTCAAAATCTCATCAAGCACATGTTCACAAAATTTGTACAAAGATTTTAGCATAGTCGAATCCACTACCAGTGTATTCGACTGAACTATACCTTTGTCACAACAAATATAAGTTCATAAAAGTGCTTTTGATCTTTTCTTCAGAAATGTGCAGAAATAATCAAAATCATTTTATCACACATTCACATTTCAATACAAGCATGTTCCAAACATATAACACATAATCATTCATAGGAACACACATTGCAAAGTAACAAGACATGTTCAATAAAATCATTTTCAGAACAGTTTGGTATATCAGCTGAACATGTAATATTGGAACTTATATGTTGTTATTAAGCATTGTGTTGTCATCGTCAAAAACCAGTTTGATATAGAGTTTGTGTTATCAACAATCTAAACAAGCTCCCCCTTTTTTGATGATGCACAACCATGATTAATAACTCAACCATGTTTGTACAGTTCCACATATGAATGATTAAGAACATTCTTTTCTATCTTCTTTACATCCATGCATTGAATCTGGATTTGAATCAGGATTTGAGAATGATGCGGATATTGTTGTGGATTTTGATGACGATTGTGATGTCCAAGATATTGATGTTATGCGTGATATTGATGATGTTGTTGACATATCTGTGATGGACATTGATTTGGATTGTGATGACATACCTGAGATTGATTCTGTTGTTGATGATCATTTTGTTGATAGGTATGTTATTGATGAGCATGATTTTCATTCCCCCTCTTTGCATGATGAGAACCACTTTGTGTTATCACATCTGAATGTTTGTTCTCCATGCACTGAACATGAATCTGAACCTGTGATTGATATTGTTTCTATGTCTGAAATTGTTTCATGTCCTGAGGGTATATTTGGGGTTCAACCTGTTACACTGGGATTGCGTGTTATACCTCTGCATGTTATTTCTGTGGAGCCACATTGTACTAACCATGTTGCAGGAGGTACACATGAATTTGACCAGCACACACCCATGGTGATAAACAAAGGTGCCGACAGTTTGAAGATCAATGTGCACCAGCTGAACTCACTCATCAACAATCACTGCTTCTTAGATCCAGTTGAGGAGGACGTCTCCCTGCTTGATCAAATTTGGAGACTGAAGCAGTTCCCCTTCACCATTTCCTTGCTGACTCTAGTGGTGGAGAACATCTCCCTGATAGTCCAAAACCGGCAATTGCCACCATGATCAGGGGAGTTTTCTTTTCCCTTCTCCCCCTTTTTCCCGCTTTTATTGCACTTGTCCATGATCTGTTGACTGTTTTGAATTTTGATCTGATGATTGTGACACACTGAGGACACTGTGTAGTTTAAGTGTGGTCTATTGGGGGAGATTCTGAATTTTCTTTGATTAGTTTATGTTATCTGCATTAATTTTTTTTGTTTTCTAGGTAGCTTTGTTGTGTCTTGTGTACAGTTTTGCATGTTTCTCTTGCTTTCTGGACTTTGTTCAGGTACTCTGATTAGCTTGAAATCCTTGCTTTTCTTTGTTTGGAAAGATGATTATGATGTTTGAGAGGGTGACTTGATTGTGACAGAAGTACCTTGTGTGAGATTTGAGCCACTTGGTATTCTTTCTTGTATGTGATATGTCTCTTGATTGTGTTGGTATCGTTGGGGGTAATTTTCGAAGAGTATAGCGCAGCGGAATTAGAAACTTAGAGTAAGCAGAAAGCGAGTTCAGTCACAGTTAAAACGAAATTGGTCCTTTTTAGCAAAGATAATTTTGTTTCAGAAAATTAAACAAACAGTTGATATGCGTAACGTAAAATGAGTATAGGGAATAGAAAATTCATACGAGTATTTTTATACTGGTTCGATTCAACAGAATCTACGTCCAGTCGTTAATCACTATAAACAGTAATTAACAGTTCTACTATAAATCAATCTCACAGATTACAATTAAGTGAATAAAATATAAAATGGAAAGAAACCACTCTACCAACTTGAAGAGAACCGCTCCGGCAATCGAGCAACGATTCGCGAGCTTCTCCTTTCACAAGACCAGGCAGAGCACCTTACTAACTTGAAGAGTGTCTGCTCCGACTATCGACACACGATACAAGAGCCCCTCCTTTCACAAGACCAAGCAAGGGAACAATGAACAATGTTCCTCTGACACACAGTGTTCTGATAAGCTTTCTCAGTTCAAAAATGTTGCCTTCTGAATTCTCAAAATCCAAATATATAGCCAAGTACACTGAATGCCAAAGGTCAACTCCCAACTGCCATGAATAATCGATTATTGTAAGTGATAATCGATTATTCAAGTCCGTTACAGAGTTTTAAAAAAGTGATAATCGATTATATGAAGTGATAATCGATTATTCAAGTATGACTTGTGATAATCGATTATTGCTTCATGATAATCGATTATTCTAGTACAAAAACATGTGATAATCGATTATAGCTTGACCATAATCGATTATACCAGTAAGAATTACAATATTTCAATATTTTCCTACTACATTCAAAATCTACAAGTTGCTTTTAAGTATTTTCCTACTACATTCAAAATCTACAAGTTGCAGCATCATCAAAACTCATCTTCAGGTTTTACTAATACTCCATTATTGGTAACAATCTCCCCCTTTTTGATGATGATAAAAAATTCTCTTTTTAAAAGCAACTCTGGTTTACCTGCAACACATACAAGCTAATAATCTCCCCCTTTTTTATCAGAAGCAAAAAGAATAATTTTTAAAAAATCTCCCCCTAAATGTGAGCTCCCCCTCAAATATATAATATATGCATAAATTTGTCATAAAAGCTTATTATATTAAGAACAGAAGGGAATTACATAAAATTTATAAAGATCAATACTAAATATCACAAAGAAAATAGCATAACAATCAAACTTAGTGATCTAAAAACTAGAAATCAGGACTAGGGGATCTTTTCGTAGGTGGAATATTGAGATGACTCTCAATGTTAGAGAGGCGAACATCAAACTCAAGGAAATGATCCACCATGTATTCATCAAGAGATTGTTGCCACTCATAAACTTCATCAAAATGTGTCTTTTGTGCTAGACTCATATCCTCCAATTGTTTAGATAACCTTGCAAAGTGTTCTTCCATAGAATTTGAGGAAGAGAAGGGTATATTGGATGGTCCAGCATCAGATGGAGCAGCAGCACTCACTGGTTCGGCCATATGAGTGTCCATGTCATCATCTTCATCTTCATCAGGATGGTCATCATCTTTGTGAATAAGAACTCTTCCTCTAGTAATGAATCCCATCTGACGAAAGGTAGTATCTCCAATTGCTGATCCCACAGCTTCAATAGCTTGAACAAGTTCTCCTTCAACAGTTACACCTTTGTATTCTAAAATCCTAGAAATAAGAAGAGCATAAGGAAATTGATATGAGTGGGATTTCTTGCCTTTTACCATTGTGTCAGCAATGAGAGCAGGATAGTCGATGTGTATGTGATTTAGAATCCCATACAAAAGAAGTAAATCCTGCTCAGAGCATTGAGCATGGTTGGTTGCTCTAGGACATAAAATCCAGACAATCAAGTAGTGGATCATCCTTTCTTTAACTTTGAAACCTCCAACCAGTAATTGCCTTCTATTTTATTGTCATTCAGGATGACGCAGGAAGGATTGGAAAGTCATCATCCTGTTGAAATCTTCAAGTCCTAAATGGACTTTGACAGCATCATTCCGGATGGGGAGTTGAGCAACATTGGTCCACACGTCATCATCTAAAATGATACGTACGCCTTTCACCTTAATGGATATTATCCCATCCCGATAGCGCAAGTTGAAGTAGAATACTCTTATAAGATCGGGATAAATGCATCCTTTTTGTTCTACCAGATGCGTTAGTCCCTGCTCAGCAAAAGTGTTTGGAAATTGAAAGCCATAGAAGCAGAAAAAGTCAAGACGAATAAACTTTACCGCCATGATTTTCCTTTCTTGCTAAGAGTTTACAAAGTCTGCATGTTTCCCTTGATCTGAAATCCATCCATCTATGTTTGCAAGACGTGGTTGAGAAGAAGAGGAAGCTCCAGCTGTCTTGCGACGATGCCTTCTTGATTCAGCCATGGAGGAAGTTTGGGAAAATGAAATTTTAAGAATGTGAAGAGAAATGAAGAGATTTTGAGCTCTAGATTTGATTTTAGCAGTATTTGGGTACAAAGGAGTGTCTAATAATTGATTATGGGGGACTATTTATAAGAAAATTGGAAAAACTATCTGTTTATAGCCGTTATTGGACGCTCCAACGGCTCTATTTTTGAAACTGACAACGCGATAATCGATTATGGCTCGTGATAATCGATTATCTGCTCAATAATCACTGCCCATAATTGCATGATAATCGATTATGCATGATGATAATCGATTATCTGCTCAAAATTTTCCAGAATTGAATTTTATGAGTGAATAATCGATTATAACCTTGTAATAATCGATTATGAAGCGTTAAGTTCACGAAAAAGCAAAAAATTGCATAGACTTTGATCCTAAGACATGTTTAATACTCCTAACTCTCTTCTAAGCCTAAAAAATCTATCTTTAGGTAGAGCCTTGGTGAAAATATCAGCTAATTGATGCAGGGTATCAACATATTCAATTTGACAATCCCCCTTTTGAATATGGTCTCTTAAGAAATGGTGCCTAATTTCTATGTGTTTAGTTCTTGAATGCATTATGGGGTTCTTGGTCAGATTTATAGCACTAGTATTATCACATTTTAAAGGAATATTGTCAAGGAAGATATCAAAGTCTTCTAGTTGTTTCATCCACAAAATTTGGGCACAACAGTTTCCAGCTGCAATATATTCAACTTCAGTGGTAGACAAAGCTACACATGCTTGTTTCTTTTAGTGCCATAACACTAAAGAACAGCCCAAGAAATGACAGGTTCCACTAGTAATATTTCTATCAATTTTACAACCACCATAATCTGCATCAGAGTAACCTATTAAACTAGGTGAGGCATCAGAGGGATACCAAAGTCCAAATGAAGTGGTTCCCTTAAGATATTTTAGAATTCTCTTAACAGCAGTCAAGTGTGACTCTTTAGGATTAGCTTGGTATCTAGCACATACACAAACACTCTGCATAATATCTGGTCTACTAGCAGTTAAGTACAGCAAAGATCATATCATGCCTCTAAACATAGTTTCATTCACTCCCTTTCCAGTTTCATCCTTATCTAAATAACATGAAGTACCCATAGGAGTACTAGCTTCTTTGCAGCTATCCATACCAAATTTCTTAAGAATTTCTCTACAGTATTTAGTTTGGGAGATGAAGGTACCTCCATTCATTTGTTTTATCTGTAGTCCTAAGAAAAAATTTAACTCACCCATCATAGACATCTCAAATTCACCTTGCATTATTTTTGCAAACTCTTCACACAAAGAGTCATCAGTTGACCCAAAAATAATGTCGTCTACATAGACTTGCACAATTAAAATGTGTTTTCCTACTTTCTTAATGAACAAGGTTGAATCAACCTTTCCTCTAGAAAACTCATTTTCAATCAAAAAGGAACTAAGTCTTTCATACCAAGACCTAGGTTCCTGGTTAAGACCATAAAGGGCCTTTTTCAACTTGTACACATGATCAGGAAATTTAAAATCTTCAAAGCCAAGGGGTTGACTAACATACACTTCTTCTTTTATAAAACCATTTAAGAAAGCACTTTTGACATCCATTTGATACAATTTAAATTTCATCAAAGATGTATATGCAAGTAATAATCTAATTGCTTGTAACCTGGCTACCGATGCATAAGTTTCATCATAATTTATACCTTCCTCTTGACAGTAGCCCTTAGCAACTAGCCTTGCTTTATTCTTTGTGATGTTTCCATCCTCATCAAGCTTGTTCCTGAATACCCATTTGGTTCCTATGACTTGGAATTCATCTTGTTTTGGAATAAGTTCCTAAACTTCATTCCTTTCAAATTGATTTAGCTCTTCTTGCATAGCAATGCACCACTTTTCATCTTAAAGAGCTTCCTTTATATTCTTAGGTTCTATCTGAGACACAAAAGCAACAGTTAGACAAAAGTTATTTAAGTTGTGTCTAGTAGTTACCCCTTTTGATATATCTCCTATGATGTTGTCCAAAGATAGTCCTCTTGGTTGCTGATAGCTTTTAGAATCAACGGCTTGGGGTGTTTCTTGAAGTTCCGGAGGATAATTCTCATTTAGATACATCTCTTCAAGAGCTTCTCTTAAGTAGTCCTTATCACCTGCAATGGGTTTATTTGACTCAAGAGGATTTACCTCAAGGTCCACAATCTCATCAAAGACAACAATCATTGATTCTTCAATTATTAATGTTCTTCTATTGAACACTCTATATGCTTTGCTAGTCAAAGAGTATCCTAGAAAAATTGCTTCATCAGATTTTGCATCAAATTTACCAAGATTATCTTTTCCATTATTTAAAACAAAGCATTTGCATCCAAAAATTTTCAAATGGGATATATTTGGTTTTCTACCATTCAACAATTCATATAGAGTTAAGTTTAAAATTGGCCTAATAAGCATCCTATTTAACACATAACAAGCAGTGCTTACTGCATCAGCCCAAAAGTATTTTGGCACATTAGACTCATTCATAAGCGTTCTAGCTAATTCTCCTAATGATCTATTTTTCCTTTCAACAACACCATTCTGTTGGGGGGTTCTAGGTGCAGAAAAATTATGTGCAATGCCATATTCTTCACAAAATTTTCCAAAAGATTCATTTTCAAATTCACCTCCGTGATCACTTCTCAAAGTTTTGATTTTCAAATCTTTCTCATTTTGAATACGTTTAGCAAAAGTTCTAAATGATTTGAAAGCTTCACTCTTCAAAGTTAAAAAGAAAGTCCAAGTAAATCTAGAATAATCATCAACAATTACAAGAGCATAGTAATTTCCACCAAAACTTTTAATTCTAGATGGACCAAACAAGTCCATATGCAACAGTTCTAAGGGTTTTGATGTTGAAATCATGCTTTTAGATGAAAATGAAGATTTGGTTTGTTTACCCTTTTGACATGCAGAACAAAGTTTGTTTTTCTCAAATTTTAGTTTAGGCAAACCAATCACAAAATCCTTAGAAATTAATTTATTCAAATGTTGCATGTGAATATGTGCAGCTCTCTTATGCCATAGCCATGGATTTTCTTCTTTAGCAACTAAGCATGTAATACTATGACTAGATGCACTCTCAATATCAATCAAATATATGTTATTGTGCCTAACACCTTGCAAAGCAATTTCAGCAGAATTTTTAAAATAAACAGTACATTTATCACTCTCAAAAGTTACCTTGAGACCTTTGTCGCATAGTTGACTTATGCTTAGAAGATTATGTTTGAGACCTTTGTTTTTTTTTTATCTCTGAACTTATTCTTCAAACTTTTTCTATTCAGCGTTAGCAAAGGTTGGTTTTTTATTGATATTATTACGAATAGATTTGAACTATTTTTTCTAACATTTTTAAGAATTTTGTGGCTAGTTTTTTATCGACATTATTAGAGTCATTGATTGGTCTATATAGATTTGAACAATTTTTTCTAACAATTTTCAAATTTGTTGTGATAATGAAATTATTTTTCATCAATGTCTATTGAATTATTTTTATCAATGTTTTTTTGACAATTTTTGCATTTAATATTTCTATATTTGGTAATGATTGAAATATTATTTCAAAACAAAAAAAAAAACTTAAAAAATTTGAATTATCTTCCTTAAATAAAAGATTTAGGTTGCGTTCACTAGTGCAAAAATAGCGTATAACGTCACGTGTTTAACATTCAACCACTCAATAGCCAACGTTAAAAATGATCGGTGACATTTTTGTAAATAAATGCAATTATTAAAAGTTGTTTAGAATTTTAATTCGACGTAAAAAGATATAAAACGTCGAATGCCCCAACGTTTGACGTCAAAATGTTAGTGAATTCAATAAAAAAGCGGGAGATTGAAAATTCATTCACTTTATCTTAGCGTGCAAGACCTTCTTCTCTGCTCAAACTTCTCTCGAACGAAGTTTGACAACAATCACATGTAATCTTTCTTTCATTTGATACAAATGCATGTTAATTAACTACTTTAGGTATGATTTTCGTTTGTTTTGACTGATAACTAGTGGCAACACTTTATTCTGATGAACCCACCTTTTGAAGGTTAGTTTTTGTTTTCGATTTTGTTTTGAAGAACTTATTTGTTGAACTTGTTTGTTGTTTTTATTGTTGAACTTGTTTGTTGTTGTTGTTGTTTGGTTGAACTTGTTTGTTGTTGTTGTTTGATTGAACTTGTTTGTTGTTTACTATTGTTGTTGGTTGTTGATACTATATTACACGTTCATAGTTCATGTTTTACAAAATACCAAAAACTGAAATTTGTTGTTTTTCTACTTTTCAAGTCTCTTAGAGTTGGAAAAAAGATCACAATTAATTAAAAAAAATTATTAACGTCGTATATTGTCAAAATCCGATGTTAAATAAACGTCGAATTTTTTAAATTTGACATTAATTTAACGTCTCCCGATATGACGTCAATCTCAAATTCAACGTGAAAGGCCTAAAATATTTGACATTGTACGCTGTTTTTGTACTAGTGGTTGTATACTTGTTATAATTACTTGCATGTGTTATACGTAATAAATTAAGATATAATAAATCATAATTAATTATATCTTAATTATAATCAATTGTAATTAAAACTTAAATCATAATCATTTATATCTTAATCATAATCAATAAAAATAGGTAGATACCTTATAATCATAATTAATTATATTTTAATTATATTCAATTATAATTAAAACTTAAATCATAATCAGTTATATCTTAATTATATTTTAACTTATCCATTTTTTTCCATTGGTAATCAATTATAGAGAAACCTATGATTCGAATTTGATCAATTACCACAGAAGTCGTGCACCCTCTACACAATTTTAACACCGTATAATCAATTACGTATGTTTGTAATCGATTACTAGGGATAGAAAACGTGTAGGGGTGCACCCGCTGCACAACTTCTTCATTTCAATTTGTGTGGGAGCTGCACGACTTGCCCATATACGTAATTAAACTTTTTTTTTTCCTAGAACGATAATATTCAAAGTATTTTTGCCGAGAAACTTAAAAAAACTTGCCTATTGAGTTAAGCTAGTGGTTTTGAATCGTCTTTAGTGATTGTATGTTGAAATTTTGATATGTTGTATGGTTGAGATTTCATTTGAGGTGAATTGGCTCATTGAATTGTGTATAATATGATGGTTGGTTCTTTTGGCATTTGTGGTTAGTGTTATTGGTTTTGCAAGGTTGGAATGGCATAAATCTGCAAAATTATGCAAACTCGTTGAGCGAGCATATACTTGTTACCTGAAGTCAAAGTTAAAGAGCTACTGACTTGATAGTTGTTAAGTGAGAATAATCTCGCTAGGTGACCCAAAGTCAGAGAGTTCACTCACTTGTTAGTCGTTGGACGAGAATATACTTTGTTAGGCGAATTTCTGAAGAATTTAAATCTGTAAGTCCTAGTAATGTTCTATCTGAGTGAGCTATCTAGTCGTTGGACAAGTGTGCTGTCAGACACTACTTGTTGAATGAGTGGATCTAGTCATTGGATGAGTGTGTTATTAAGCACTACTCGCTGAATAAATAAATCTAGTGGTTGAGCGAGTGTGCTGTCAAGCACTACTCGTTAGATCTTGTGGCTGAGAGAGATTTTGTTTTCAAGCACTACTTGCTGAGCAAGTAGATCTGATGGTTGAGCAATAATATCATAATTTAACTAAATTTTTATATATCTCCTATGATGTGTTTAATGTGTGTGATTATGTGAATGTTAAATTAATGGTTGGATTCAAATATGATTTGTGAACGGTTGGTATTAATATAAGGAGTATTGGTGGTGGTTAAAGTAGTGTGTGTATTGATATATGGATTCCTATTGAGAGTTATCCTAACGTTCAATAATCATCCAATCTCAGGTAGAGAAGGGTAAAATATGTGGTTAAAGGAGTGAGAGGAGTAGTAGGTCCTAGTCTAGGAGCCTTTCCTTGACTATAGATGGTTGACAGACTAACCTTGTATGTAGTAGTTTGGGTAGGCGAGTTGTTTTACCACCACAATTGCATAACTCCTAGAGTATCAATACATGTATGCGGATGATCAAATCTAGAATGAGTGATTGTATGCCTTAGAATTTGTTGATATAAATGTTATTTGTGTTCATATATCTATAAATGTATGATTACTTTTTTGGTATATTAGTTTATTCTTTCTTTTCTATTTGTTCTTCTTGTTTGTTATGATCACTTTAATGGTGGAACAGTTGAAAATGTTTTAGTTGATCCAGTGTAAGATGAGGGAGATACACTATCATATTATTAAATGTACAATTAATAACTTTAATAAAAAAATTATATATTAATGATGTTAATTATACATATGAATTTTTAATATATAATTAATTTTATAATTAATATATACATATAGACTATTCTTATTATTAACATACAATTAATAAATCATTAGATATATATTTATTGTACATTATTAATATATATATATATATATATATATATATATATATATATATATATATATATATATATATATATATATATATGTGTGTGTGTGTGTGTGTGTGTACAATTAATCATAGGATATATAAAATTTTACAATCAATATTTCTATGATTCAAATATAATTTTTTTAAAAGTATTTCTTATATAATATACATATCAATCAAAAGTATTAATAATATGTAAAAATAATAATAAAATCAAAATAATAATAAAATGTTATAAATATAATTCAAATATTTTTTAATTTAATAAAATATTATAAAAAACATACAAAAAAAAAAAGACACTTACAATATGGATTTCAGAACTTAATTCCGGACTAACTTTTCCTTTTAAAATAATTTTTAAAAAATACAAAAATATTTTATTTATAGTATAAGAAATAATTTTATAATTAAGTTTTAGTAATTAGTTTTGAAATATAAGAATATGAAATTTATCAACCAAAACACTATTTGATATTTTATACAAAATTTACTAAGTTGAAATTTTTTTATACCATTTATTAATTTTTTAAAAAAATTAATTTTAATTTTTAAAATATGATTTAGAAATAAAATAATTTTAAATTAACGAATGAAAAGAAATTTGAAATATTACAGAAATTTAATAAATTTTATTTGTATAGATATTTTTGAAAGAGTTATTCATCTAGGTTTGTATCGAAGTAAAAAATCCTTTTAGAATAATTTTTTGTAACATGTAGGGTTTTTGTTACCATTTTTTCTCATTATAGTCACATAATTGATATTGTTATCCCTTAATTTGTTTTCTTATCAGCTTTTATATAAGCTGTTCTTTTGCTTGCTGTGTGTATACTCTTTTCTATCAATAAAATCAGATCTTTATTTCTTTCTCGTTTTTTTTTTTCTCTATTTTACTTGGTATCAATATACTTGGTATCAGAAGCTTCTACCATGGCTTCCACCCTTCTTTTTCTAACCCTGAATATACTTCAACTGCTCGTTCTTTTCTTCTCAATACATTTAATACACCTTTTTTTTTTTTTTAATTGGATATTGATAACCGTTTAATCTGGCAACAAAAAGTTATTGTCACAGTCAATCTTGTTGATCTTTATGAAGTTACTACATCTCTTCTCACAAGAAGTGATCCTGACATGAGGAAATGGAGTCTCTACTTTTGTCCCAAAATAGACGGTTAGATAATTACAAACTGAAGAACACTCTCCCTTTGTTAATCTCACCTCTGCTCCAAATTTTTCTGCTACCGCACCAAAGTATAATTCTTCACATAAGAAGAATAACAAATATCAGTTGAGGAATATATCCCTTTCAACCGCAATCCAAATTTTTATGAATACAAGATGTCCTTTACATACATAACCAAGTACCTTTCAACCATATTAGTATAGAACTCATAACTGACTAAATACATGTCAGACTTGGGAGGTATATAAATTGTGTTTATTAATTACTGTATTTATTGATGCACTAGACTGACTTATTTTTTGCATATACAACCTTTATCCAATTTAAGGAAAACGAGTACCCATAAAAAGGGGATACCAGAAGAATGGTGAATATCTCAAAAATTGAAGATTTGAAGTGTTTGAAACATTCTTAGAAATCTTTACAGGAAATATGTGCATGAAACACAAGAATGTGAATGGTTCCTTAGTTAACCACAATTTTCCTCCCTCGTAATACAATTATAAACATGCAATCTAATGTTGAAGGAGTGAATCTGAAAAACGTTATAGTTCATCTACCAAAGTACTCTCATTAAAAATGTGCCCCTAAAATCGATTAAACAATGTTGCCACTTACAAATCGATGAATACCAAGCACATAGTGCTTGGTGAGTCCACTCCAAAAATTAATTTGAATGCAACTGGCAGGACTTGAAACTGCCATACTATACATATAACCAATTTTTCAGTAAGAGGAAATGGCATCCTTAGTATTATTTTCTCATGTTACTGTTCAATAAATAAACACATATTTTGAAGTTGTTTTCCTATGATAAGCCCTTTGGAAACCTGAATTTCCCGGCCGCTTGAATTTATTGGAAAAAAGTGTAAATTATTAGATGAAGTCAGGTTGACCTGTTGAAGTTAAGCAACGATGCCACATTCGACTGTTGGGGTCTACCAGCCTAGGATGAGATATCACTTCCGGGATGGGAAAGTAAGCATAGTGAGTGTTACATAAGCCTACTGTAATGCCACTATATCCTGCAAACGCACCATGAACCTGCAATGCAGAAGCTGTGAATCAGTATCAGATGGAAAATAACAGAAATACACATACTGTTAAGTATTGGACGCTGGAGGAATTGTATTTATCCTGCAGAAGATCAACATTGAAACCTATCTGCTTTTATTGCAAAAATATATAAAAAATTGACATAGAGAGAGAGTGTGACTAACAGCATTTTGTCCAAGTACAGTGCATAGAATTCCATCCGATGCATTTGCTCGAATTGCACGGATCATGTACGTTGGATCAATGTATTTTACATCAGCATGAATACCAATTTCCTTGAAATACTTTTTTATCTGAAATAAAACAGAGGTCAGCATAAAGTATGCAGGAAAAAACAAACTTCAAATGAAGGAAGCTATCTACTTTACAAAAGAACTTAATACATAACTTACAACGTCATTAAAAGTTTAAATATTGAAAGATTCAAAGAATTATACCTTTCACTTGTTTCAAAATGAAGTCACAGACATGCTTTATATTTTGGCCTAAGCCTAGTTGACAACAGGACGTAGTATGACCAGAAAGTATTGTCATGTCAGAACATCTAAAGCTTTGACATCAAAGTGTTAAGGAAACTTTCCCTGTCCCAGAGCTAATTATGCTTTGACAACAATATGTGTTCTTAAGGAAACTTTCAGAAATAATAACACTCTTAAACAGCTACCATCATCATAGACAACTGGAAAGATGTTAAGTCATCACGTTGCTACTTTCATAAACAGATCTACATAATTGTTGCCTTCAAAAGTGTAAATTCTATTTTCATGTTTCCCAAATATTCTTGCTTTCACAAATAGCATGGTCTCAATTTCAAGGATTTTACTTCTTACTGGGTGGAAATTGGCTTCAAATTCAATTTGAATATTTACAGAATATTGTTTAGTTTTCCGGTACTAAGAGAACAAAATCACAAAGACAGTAATAGATAGATAATTTAGAATACACTGATATAGTGTCACATTAACTTGATAGCAATTGTAGCCAGCTTAGATATTATTTCTTCATATTTGTTTCAAAATTTTCAGTGTATAACAAATTAAAGAAAAAAATAATCTATAATCAGGTATCATCCCTTTCAGATTACTGTATCCTCCATAAATATAACACAAACCTCTTGTTGAATATATACTCCAATATCTCCCAGTACAACATTTCCCGATGCATCGGTAGCATTTGTCTTTTGGAGTAAATTCTGCATAAGAATCAATTAACAAGTTTAAGTTTGTACATCTGAATGTAAAATGCAGTGATATTTTTGCAGTCTTCTTATTATGACATTGATTATGTCAATTAAATAACCTGTCCAGCTCCCTCTGCCACACAGACAACAGCTGATCCCTTCGTTTCTAAAAGGAACTTGAGATGACTCAATACTCCATGAGGTCCATGAAAATTGAATGGTACCTTGGAACCATGTCAAAATTTCTGTAAGTTTATCACTATGTCAGAAAATGAGACCATCGAACTAATTTATCTTATATACCTCAGGAATCAAGCATATGTCAACCTGTCCACTAGACAGGGAAGCCTGCATTGCTATGAATCCACTGCTACGGCCCATCAATTTCACAACCCCAATTCCATGATATGCACTATGTGCCTAATAATAAATAAGGGAAGATGTGCAGATATTTTATGTACTGAAATAAACTATCCATGAATTGAGTCAACATGACATAGAATAAGAAGTTATATACCTCAATGTATGCAGAATTTATTGCCCTTTGTGCTTCTTCAACAGCAGTATCAAACCCAAAAGTTTTATCCATCAATAAAATATCATTGTCAATAGTTTTGGGCACGCCTATTACAGATACCTTCAACCGTCTTTTGCAGCACTACAGGGAAGAAAATATCTCAGTTCATAAGAAGACACAAAGTAGCATGTCAAGCCCAAAAATTAAAACATCATCCAACAATTTGCTGAACTACCTACAATATCACGTAATTTACATTTCAAATAACAGAACAGTATTGTCCATTTTATTGTCAAAACTGAACTATAAAAAAACAAAAAAGGAAAAGTCAAGTCAAACTGAAAATTGACATTCCAAAATTTTCAATGAAATTTTCCAATCTAGACAATAACTCAAATTGCATGAAACTAGGTGATAAAGGTCTAAGGATTAACAACCTCGTGGTGAATTGCATTTGCACCAGCATGTGTACCGTTTCCACCCAATACAAAAAGCATGTTGATCCCTCGTTCCTGCAATCAATAATATATACATTTGAGAATGTTAATCTAACAAAATAGCACCTGTATCATAAAAAGACTTATACATCTCTGAAATTTTCAATCAGTTGTTCATATATTAGATCAAGAAACCACCTCCAAACTGTCCACAATATCACTGACTGCAGGTCCTCCTCGTGAAACTCCCAACAGGCTTCCACCAGAAAGATGAATATTCTGCACTACTTTTCTTGATAGCTGCAAATGAAAGCTCCAATATAGTAAAAATGCTTTAGAAAGAATAACTCGTGTTCTACAGGCTGTACCTTTAGATGAATCACCTGCTACACCAAAATCAGAAATGAGGGAAAAATGAGATTACCGGTACTTCAGTCAATTCTTTGTCGGAAAATCCTCGATAGCCAAAAGGAATCCCCACAATGTTTTTCACACCATATATTTCAAGGGTGATTACAATCTGCAGAACAGTCAATACTAAAGGCATTACACGGAGAAAAAAAATATATATACTAGTGACCAAAATAACCGGAACTAAGTTTAAAAAGGAGCTGAAATAGGAACATTTTGTACATTATACATAAAACTACCTGGAATTATACACAAAAAGGAAACACAATGAACTGTCCTCGTACTGTAGAAGGAGGAATACGAGGACATATTAGTTGGTTAGTTGGTTATCTGGCAGCTAACTGCAGTGCTGGTTTTTCTACTATAAATGAACCTCTTAATGAAGGGGAGTATGCATGTAGCTTTTGTTTGAGAAGCCACTGTGATATCTAGTGTAAAAGAAGAGAGTGCTCCTTTGGGTACATGTGTACCTTTTTCTTTTCTATTCTAGCTTAATGAAGAGTCCGTTCTTCTTTCTCTATTTTTTTTCCAGACTCCAAATTGTTTGTTCTGTAAGCACAATTAGTCAATATCTTAGGTATGAGCATTTTATACGCCAGAAAAGTAGTTGATCATCAAATGAAAACAGGAATATGAATTAAAATGTTTCATTCATCTGGGAACTTTTCACTAACCTAACTTTCAGACCACTGGCTAGCCTTTACTGCCTTAAGGATTTACTATATTTGTTAGAATCTTTTTATCTCTATTATTTCTATTAAAGTCTTTGTTTTTATTAATTATATTTCTTCCTTATTTAGGAGATTATAATTATCAGGTATTAGTAGGATATCCCTGAAATATAGGAATTCTTTCTTTAGGAGCTATTATTATATTTTCTAAAATAGCTATCTAGCATTGTATATATGGATTTGTAATCTCAGCATAATAATATATACGTTTTACCCTAAATTATGAGAATATTCAATACTTAAGGTTAAAACTATGTGAAAGGCAACATAATCACAAACTAACCTGTCTAATGACATCATTAAGACCAGGACAAAGCCCTCCACAAGTAATAATTGCTGCCTTTACTTCTTCTGGTTTATAGTATATCTTTTCCCGAGGCCCAGCTCGATGAACCCTAAAAAGATTTCAAAACAACTTAGTAATACTACAAAACCAATCGGTATACAAGCTAATATAAGAAAATAGCATCATACACCAGAAGATGTACTAAAATATTGAGAGACCAGAAACTAGAAGTAAAGCAACCATTTGATAATCCAAATAAAAAATAGGAAAAATAAATTGGCGGTATTATTAAACCAATAGTGATTTTCACATCCTAATGTCCAACAAATTTTGCATGTTTTGAACATTCATTTAATTGTTATCATATTGTATATCAAATTTTGAAGCACCTATGAATCAAATTAATATATGCACTTTTGAAGGATAATTTCATGTTATTATATGAAAAAAAAAACACAGTTTTATACATCAATAATAGGATTACGCAACCTTGTTAGTAACAACTTCGTTTTGAGATATTTTTACATAAGTAAACTATGCTTTGGTGCGGAATCAACAGGTTATATGTTGAGATTTAGTAAAACAGAGTATTCCGAATGCAAGTTTTGTTTAATGCCAGTTAGCAGTTTTTTGGAAGCAAAAAGTGGAGATCCCACAGGCAAAAAAGTTGCAGAAATAAACTACTAAGTAGAGGGAAGATTGATTAGGGTGACATACATGGAATTCAATTTGATAAATGGGATGGAGAACTACTAACTCAAAGGAAAACTGATAGGGAATAATGAGGGGAAGAGGGGTTAGGCAGTTATAACCGTATTAGTAGTATTATTAGTTTGGGTGGGAATTAAAGCTCCTATATAAGAGCAGAGGGGGGTGGGGATATTTGACGTTTTTGGAATTGTTAGAGTGTGTAGACAGGATCACGTTTATCCTGTGGAGAGAGAATTTCACTCTCTTGGAGGTTGTTACAGCTGTGCAGTGGTTATACAGAATAGAGATTATACAGATTTTATTCTTCTTTCTGGTGTATACGTGTGGGTGAGAGCATTGTAGATAGGTTTTCCAATCCAGGAACCTATCAAAAACCCCTCTGAATAGCTATATGGCTAGAATTAGACTGTGTTAGTGAAAGTTGGGCATTGAAATGCCATCAAAAGTAAACAAAATGATGAGGCTAATGAGTCAAGGTACAAGAAAAATCGGTTTAAGAATGTATCTTACAGAAATTTATAGAAACAACTATCTACGAGATATGAAAACTAGCCTGTGCCAGTTTGGCCAGTAAGAAGAGGACAAATGGAGACTCAAATGAGAGAAAGATGGATCAAATTAAAGATAATCCAAAAAGACCAAAGAAACAGTAGAAAATCATCATAAAAGACTTTTATACAGTATGCTATGGAAAATTTGGTTTCTAGTTAGCCCAATAGAAATATTCACTGATGTAGCTAACCTCTCTAGAGATCGATAAATACTACTAAATTTGAGCAATTGAGGAATGTATACAATTCTATCCCATACATACAAGAAATCTTCATAGGTTAAGAGTATATTATGGTAATCAACTGACATTTTGATATGGTCTTAACAATCAAAATTGTGGTTATGATATCCTGAAGGCAAGAGACATTGAATTCCCAAAGCCATGAAATTTCTCTTCATTTTAGATAAACTTCCAAAGAAACATTTTGGTATGTTAAAGTTTTAAGTGCCATTTATTGAACACTTACAACTCCTGTCGAGCATTTCAAACACATGTCCAAGTTCCACTGAGTGGAATCTGTTTAATCAATCAGTAAACTCAAGTTTTAAATTTGTGAATCAAATGTGTTACCATTGTTCCACCCACGTACAATCAGGATCAATGCACTCAGCACCAGCAGATGTTGGTGACGAATAGTATATTGTCTGTAAGAGCAAAGAACACAGAAAATTAATTTCCAACATCAACTCCTAGTTTTTTAAACTTGATTGAATGAAAGCATCAATCAATATCCAATGGTAGCATTTCACTGTAATTCAATTACAAGCAATGCCACAGAAGACAACAACGCAAGGACAACAAAAA
Source organism: Vigna mungo (assembly GCA_036885675.1). NCBI lineage: Eukaryota > Viridiplantae > Streptophyta > Magnoliopsida > Fabales > Fabaceae > Vigna > Vigna mungo. The sequence continues at coordinate 35,654,635 of CP144700.1, forward strand.
ATTAATAAACAGTGTAAAATAAATCCTAGTGAACAAAAACCACCATACCTTAAGAAGCACTCTGTCATTGTTATTAATATATCCATGCCAATCCTCATACGAAGAATAATGACCAGGAAAGTCTCTATCAATCGAAGTTCTGTCACAGACAAAACACATTAACAAAGAGAATACTCATGGGTGGAAAGAAAACATAGAAGAATAAAAAGGGAAAATAGTGTATTTTTTAACTTTTTGAAGAAAAAATGAAAAAGAGGAAGAGAGACAAGGCTAGTATAATTCTCTTCTCATCTTTGATTTTAAAAACTGTTCCCCAAAACAATTCTACACCATTAAGTCATCAATTTCTAATCGAAAATGTAATAACTCTCGAAAATTGTTTTTCAAAACAAATATTTGAAAACAGGGGCAAGATGCTGTCTCATCATCTTCGTCGGTTCTCATTTTACGTTTCCCTCAACTCTATACTTACACCAACAATCTTGATTGGTTGGATTTTAAAAACATAAAAATCCTCACCCCAGACACAGCAATGTTTCCGTGGTTGCAAACAGAGGGCAAAGAAAAGAAAACTAGACCTACCAACCAACCTCATTTTGAGACAAAAGGTGGAAGGAATGGGAGGAGCATCTGGGAAGATGTCGGTGAGATGGGGAAGTCTGAAACGAGCCTCCCAATCTTGCTGGAACTTTGTTTTCCAATCGGGGTCGCTGAAATCAATGCCGGAAGTGGTGCGACTCGGGCTGCTCACCTCCGCAAAGACGCCGACTTTCCCGGCGACTCTGGTGGGTGGCAGGGGGAGGAGGCGGGGATTGAAGCAAGAAAATCGTAGTGTAGTGGAACGTGTAAAGGGTAGGTGAGGGAGAGTGGGGTTGGTGGTGATCACGTGCGAGATGGAACCCATCAGAGAGGAACTTGTTTTGGGGTGAGAAGAATCCAAAACAAGAGGGAGAGCGAGAAAGAGTGAGAGAGAGATTGATGGATGTTGAAGGGAGGAGTAAGCAATGGTAATTGGTAAGAGATGGGTCGGAGAGAACGAGGAAGAGTGAGAGAGACAGGGGAGTTTGGTTGGACTTGACCTAGGAAACAGAGCAGAGAACAGTGAGTGCACTTGTTGTCAAACACTTGCTGGACTTTGACATTAGTGATGGAAAACTACGAAGCTATTCTAACATCGAAAGAGAAACTTTTGACTCCTTATCTTTTTCTAAATTTTATTAATAAACTAAGGTAACATTACTACACTTTAAACAAATTTTACCTTTTTTTATATATTTAAAATATATTCTTTTTAGTCTTCATTCATATTATTATTATTAAGGATAATGATACTTTGACATCCAATATGTGACCAATTTTTTACACGGTCACGTGTTACATTCTGGGTGGTCCACGTATTTTAAAATTAAAATGACAGAATGACGTGAATTAATTGTGAAGTTCAAAACAAGTGACAAATTCAAAGATGTCCTTTTGGTACTAAAAGTTAGCTTAAACTACCCAGTTATTTGTACATTGCTACCACTTTCCTTTCTCCACCATCACTTTAAAGAAAAATGTTTCCTTTAGAATGAACTTCCATATAAATCTGTTCTTAAATGATAATTAATGAATTTTATTCAATAAAATTGGTTAAAAATAATATGTGGAGTTCAAAACAAGTGTTAGATTCAAAGATGCCCTCCTCGTTTAGCTTAAACTACCCACTTATTTGTACATTGATCTGAAATTTGTTACTACACATTGAATCCACATAATTGTCATTTTAATTTTAAAATATGTGAACCACCTAGAATGTGACACGTGACGGTATAAAAAATTTGTCATTCTGAATGTCAAAGTATGATTATCCTATTATTCATTTTCTATCCCTTTCAACACCCACCTCCCCCTTCAATTTCTTAATTGTTTAGATCAAGTTTTAAATTTTTAAAATTAATAAAATTTGGTCTATCACTAAATTTGCCACCTTTACTCTCATTTTTTTTTTCTTTTTGATGTTTGGCAACGTAACACTAATCTAAGGTCTAAAAACTGAAAAAAAAAAAAAAAAAAGACAATGCTCGTTGTAAGTCATCATGAAGTACAAGATGAACACTAATTTAAAGAAGAAAATAACACCAATTACTTTAGTATGAATAATATATATATATATATATATATATATATATATATATATATATATATATATATATATATATATATATATATATATATATATATATATATATATATATATATATATATATATATATATATATATTCGTGTATTTATTAAATATAAATGTGTAAATAAAACACACTAGATTTTAGATCTGTATGTTGCACAAATTTATTTACATTACTTAATCTTAAAATGTATTATTATTTAAATGTGTGTATTGGGTTTTGAGAGAATTTGTTAATATATGAAATATAATTACATTGAAAATAACCATGTATTTTTGTAATTGTGACATCCAAATATATGATAAAGATATATGATATAATTAAGATATCATCACATAATATTATGAAGCATTAAACTTACAGTCATCTAAAAGGAGTTAAGGTTCGAAACTCTAAGTACCACAAAGTAATAAAGTGTTAGGATTATAGTTATCCTTCAATAGTTAAGAATTTTAAAACTTTAAACATAATAAAGTTCTTCAAACTAACGTAGGCTAAGAGGAGTAAAGCCTAGTAGACTAGACTGCAGCATCCGCATCCTTCAGTTCTTGCTCCAAGGGGACCTCCTCAACAACATCTGCTCACATCCAAGTGGATGATAATCGCAAAAGGGAACATACACAAGCAACACAAACAAGCAAGGGTGAGCTAGGTATATAAAGCATGTTATACAATCACACACAACATACAAAGTTCACTCAAACATCATAAATGACACTACAAGACTTGTTTCATTATAAACCGACTCGTTCGGACTAGAATGATTGTCGAGCTATGGCGGGTTATGCACTCGTGGTGGTCCCTACTGCTTTGCAAAGCCATTTCCAATGGGTTCCACCCTACCATACTCACGAGGTTAGTCCATTCCGCGCCCTGGAGCATACTGGAAGCCTTCAAGACTAGGACCTCCTGCTACTACTCACCACATGATTCAGTCCTCTCTACTTCAAAATGATTGATTATTGTAGTTTCAGGAAAACCCCCAATGTTGAGCTACCATACAAATCATTCTACACACTACTAGGGCACCACCATGTATCGTCTCCTTGAGGATCATGGAATTACGTCCATGAACCATACTTGTTACACTTATACCAATCACAGCTTCGTTACTTTCAACCATCAAACATGTCTCACAACACCACATACTTTCAATTAAATAACATTACCATCATCATACAATGTATCTCAAACAGTACACACACCTGTATCAACCAAAACAAGTAAAAAAGGAGAAAATAGACTCAGGGGGCTCACATAGCGCACCCCAGATTCGCGTGGCGAAACACTATGGTTTTGTAGAGCGCACCACCAATCGCACAACGAATATGGTCTGATTTGCATGGCGCACACATAAATTCGCAAGGCGAATTGTTACGCCTAAAAACCCAGTTTCTCCTAGTCACATAGCGAAAATGATGCGCTATGCGAATTGCAAGACAGAGAACACACCCCTGGAGCGACTAGCTATGCGAAACCATTCGCATAGCAAGTTTGCATGATCTGCAGAATGCATGAATCTGTAGAATCATGCGACTCACACCCCTCCAACCAATTCCAGCCTTCCAACCTAACTTCTAACACTCCTAATTCATTATATGAACCTATTTAAACTTGTCTAGATGAATTTTAACAATTATACAAAGGTTCTAAAGTGGTTTAGGTTGGAATTTAACTCTAAAACACTCAATCTCATGTCTTACAGGCTCCAATTCAATTCTATTATTTCTAATATGTTTTAGTCCAGTTTTACATGCCTAACAAGTCACAATTGGCTTATCTAAGTTGCCCAAATAGTCCAAGCACACCCAATACCCTAATTGCTCAAAATCACCTTCTCACTTCCCTTCAAACTACCTAAGATACTCCTTAATCGTTAAACCATCCCTTAACTTACTTATCACAACAGGTTACTTACCCCCAACCTCTCTTACAACCCAAATTGGTCATTGGAGAAGAATCAAATGTTTGAACGCATCAAACTCACCCTAAACGCTGTGATGAGTCGATATTTTCTCGACTTCACTTAGTTTATTGTGCTAGAATTAATCAGGGAATTGTTCTTAAATGTCCGGTATTTTTCCGTTTTTGTTAATTGTGCTTAATTTAACCAGAAATTCTAATTTTAATTAATTTGGATTATCTGAGATAATTATTTTCATTATTGAGTGCAAGAAAAATTGTTGGATAATATTTTGGAACTTAAAGAGAAGTGTCACATCAATTAGATTCAAAAATGTGAAGAGTAGAATTGGAATTTTGGTCTTTAAGACCGATAACTCATATTTGGAATGCAATTTCAATTTTAGAAGTGAAAGAAGCATATTTTATTTTGGTTGTTGCACAAATTATATGGGAGAAGCGATGCACATGCGGTGAATTATATTTTGAAGAAGCACACACGCCGCCACCCATATAGGAATATTAATCTTCATTCAATTGCAAGAGGCAAAGGTGTCACGGCCTATTCAATTGCAAGAGACAACAGCTGCCACGGCCCACAAACTTGGAGAGGAGGTGCAGCTGGACTTCACACTCCATATTATGTGATTAAATGCTGCAGTAGAGGCCCATAAAAAAAAGAGGTTGGACGTGCTGGATCTGGCTCACGGGTTACGCTGGGAAAAAGAGAAGTTGCTACCATTCTGGCTAGGGAGATGCCACGGCCTGGAGTTGAATCTTTTTTTTAGAAGATACACTAGCTTCATTAAGGGGGTGATATATAGCAAGGCAATGGGGCTCATGGAAAGATATTTTTGGAAGTCCAGCACGTGAATTAGGGAATGGTATACTTCATTCAAGGGAAGCTCCCAGCCGCCACACAGAGAATTGTTTTTACAGCATATTCATAGGAGACACAAAGCATGGAAGGTTATGACTGAAGCAGGGCATTTGATTTTTGTGCTGTTAGAATAGGAGCTTTTGTGTCTTCATTGCTTGAACAGACAGGAGATTTTGATTCCAACTTACGGCTAAGCATATTTCCATTTCTTTATTCCAACACTTTTAGTTTACTTATAAGACTATTTCAATGTCCAGCTACCACTTGTTTTTAGGCTTTGCTTTTGAATGTTCTTAGAAGGGCTTTGAACATTTTATTTTACACCGTTTGCATTTTGTTGAATGGAACCACTTTTCTTTACTTTTTGGCAAACGTTGTTTTCAATGATTTAGAGCGATGCAATGTTAACTTAATGGCAAGTGTACCATATCGTTTCAAGTAATAAAAATGGTATAACCTATTATCGTTCTTCCCATGAGACTAGAAAGGCGTTATTGTTCGTATGAATCAAAATCGTAAGACTTGTGAAAGAAAAATTAATTGTGGTGGTGAATGCAAAGACAAAAAATAAACATGCAATGAGTGATTCAGTTGACGAGAAAAGAGTATGAATAAGTGGAGTTGTTGGGGGTTTACAATTTCATCTAATCCTCTCTCTCTTATTTACTCCTCTTGTTTAAATTGCTTTATTATCTAATTGTTATGCAAACTTTCTTGGCCTCCCCTTAACCCGATCCCTCGGCGAAAAGGGCCTATTCCTAATTACTGGCTTGCTATCCCTAGTCTCCCCTCGTAACTAGCAACGCATTACAAACAGAAGCAGAAACAATTCGTTGTCCTACCCCCTATCCCTAGGTGGTATTGCTTAACCAAGGAATTACTCACCAGTTCGTGACATTACTGTACGTTCCCGTATCAATAAAGGCAAATAACAGTTACCGAATGAGTTAAACGATAAAAGCTTTAAGCACAGTATGAGAATCCAACAATTGATAATAAACGCATATGGAAATCATATAATTAAACAAGAGTTTCAATAAAAGAGAGTATCAAAAGATTACATTGTTCCCCTAACAACAAAAGGGTTTAGTTCACCATTGTCATGGTGAACCAAGATGAAAATAATGGAAGATATGGAAAGCAAACCCTAGAAAAGATGAAAAAGAGCCTAAGCATCCAAGAGATCCTCTCCAGAGAGTGAAAAGTAGGTCTGGCCGCCCTCTTCTGTCAAAAGAATGAACAGGAAATCGTAACAGGGCTATTTATAACTGAGGAGCGCAACAGAAAACAGGCCAAGCCCATCTGACAACCGCCCGGCGTCACACTTTGCCGCTCGGCGGTTCACCCTAAATCACCCCACCGCCCGGCGGTTTCCCTTGTGCCGCAAAACCGCCCGGCGTCAGGGGTCTGCCGTTCGGCGTCCTCTACGGTTGTCTTCTCCTCCCGTCGGACCGCCCGGCGTCAGGGGTGTGCCGCGGGCGGTTCCTAGACTCTTCTTTTCTTCAATTTTCTTCATTTTCCTTGAGTCTAAGACCTTCATTTTCGTCCCCAATCTTCACTTTCCTCAGATTTGCTGCAAACCAAGTATAATATCGCTAAAAACAGCTTTTGACTCTCAACTGACTCATTTATTGAGTTTTACTTGATTCTGAGCTCATTCTAAGTAGTAAAGGGTGTAATTTAGTCCAAAATAGAACATGAAAATAACGGTTTTTCAATCGTTATCATGCAACAACAACATTGTATGTGGAGCATTGAGAAGCATATTAATTTCTTTTAGTGCAGCACACGGTCACGACTTTATTAGTAGGAAATGTTTATTCATTTCTATGCACTCACGGGATAAATTATCTTGGGAGAAAGGAGTGCTACTATCAATTTAGCTTTGAGAATGAAATGGAAGTTGGTGTGCGGCGTCTTGGGATGATAAGCATCACACGGAGGCATATGAAGTAATGTCCAACGGAAGAAGTTTCAATTTGTCATTTTACTTTCTTGGACAAAAGCACACGCGACACTCATTTTATTTGGAGAGTAAAGCATTTAATATCTTTTCCTGAAGCTGGAAAAATGCTCACACGGGTCACGACAGGGTTTTTAATTTTCTTTATATTATGTTAATGTTTGAACCAGAGGAATGTTTCTTACAAATTTTCATTTTAAAATACAATCAACATTTAACTTTTTACCTCAAGAATTGCATTTTAATAGCTTTAATTATGTTTAGATATTTGTCTATTGCAGTGTTGGGTTTAGCAATTTCTTTTACTTTAATGTTGTCTAGTATGTTTGGTAGTGATAATTTAACTGTCATGTTAGCTTAGGTTAGTCGGGTTGGTCATTAGTGATATTACATTGTTTCCTTGAGATTTATTGGACTGTTCTTGTGTTTATTCTGCTCTGCCTGACACTTTATGAAATTTGATTGTGTTCTTGCAATGGGTATACGCTTAGTTGCCCAATTGGTGATTGCATCTTCGCTTAGTTGATCGATTTGTATAGAACACATAGGATGGAATAGGTGCATTGCGTTCTCTTAGTTCGTTTTTATGAAAACATGATTTACCTTTGCTTAGTTGGTTAACTGCGTTGGATTAGAGGTTCGAGTCGTTGCTTTATTTTGTTGATCTGTGATTGGAAGCACTGTAATTAAGTTAATGACCAACCGTCTTCAGTCTGTCTTTGAAACCGTTTTTATATCTGTGTTTAATTATCTGTTTACATCAATGTTTTGATTTAATTCATCCACATTCACAAACCTTTCACAAACCCCCCCACTTCGTGTCTGACCTAATTCTCGAACCACAATTGGTCCTTGAGAGACGACCTAGGAGTCACTTCCTAGTTTATACTGCATTCCTAATTGCACATTAAATTTGCATGGGGTGCGACACCTATCATATCGGTACATATGACTAGTCACAACTTGTTGGACCAGGCTAGGGCTGCTCTATGATCAAGGAAGTACTAACTCTGGTTTTTATGATTCCTGTATCCTACCAGCAAAGTGCTCTAATAAGACCCAAAACTCTATATTTTTACTTAGGCTTTTATCCAATTCAACTACAACAGTTTTAATACCTCAAATATTCCCAACTTGCCCAATTTAAAACAATGAGGCTCATCCAAAACAGATCACTACAGTTCATTACCAGTTCACAGATTTAACATCATAGTATATGGAATTCAAGCCACCAAAATTTCACATCAAGCCCAAACAACATACTCATTCAACTTAATTCATATTCAGTACATCAAGTGTCACATCGCAGTTCAAATTAAAGTCGTTCAACATGCTCAAAACAAAGAAAGAAGTGTAATAGTACAACAGGTTTAAATATAACAAACAAGCGCATCATGAAATCACTTTTTTTTAGAAAAGGCGTAGCTCCCCTTACCTTTTGATCCTCACAGTATAACTAACTTGAGACACCCTAACAGTGCTCCCCAACACAGAGTTGATCTTACAAGACCTACAGATCACCAAAGTGGTGACGACAACAGCCCTTTGAGCTAGAGTGAAAAGAGAAATCGAAAGGAAGATACACAAAGCACATGCAACCAACAAAATCGCATGCCCTAGGATCAAGAATAGTGGAAAGAAAGAGGAGAAAACGAATTACCAGTCTGAATGAAGAAAACGTTCGGTAGAAATGGATCCCTCTATGTGGTGAATGCTTGAGTACCTTCATATTAAAGACTGTATGGTTTAGTTGGCTGGAAATCTAGAGAGAAGGTAGAGGATTTAAGGAACTTAGGGTTTAGAGAGAGAAAGGTAAGTTGGCTTATGAAATCATATTTCTGATAAGCCCCTTCTAAGGTCAGGGTCTTAACCTTTAGGGACTTGGGTACCTCACACAAGGCCCAACAACCCTTAGCCCAATTTTTCAAGCCCTTACATTCTCCCCATCTAGAAAAATTTTCGACCTCGAAAATAAAACTTACCAGGAAACAGATGAGGATAAGACTCTCGCATTTCTTCTTTCAACTCCCAAGTAGAATCACCTGTTCTACCATCCTAGATGACTTTGACGAGTCTAAAAGTCTTCCCTCTGGGTTGTTTTGTTTGGCTTTCTTCAACTCTAACTGGCTGCACCTCCATGGGCAAGTCTTCTTTAACTTGAACATCTTCAACTTCTAGCACATGAGAGGGATCAGGTACATACTTCCTTAGCTGTGAGATGTGAAACACTAGATAAAGATTTGCAAGTTGAGGCGGCAGGGCTATCTCATAGGCAACTGATCCTATACGCCTCAGAATATGGTAAGGACTAAGGTACCTAGGAGATAATTTCCTAGCACGAATGGCTCTTCCTACACCAGTGGTAGGAGTCACTCGAAGGAAAACATGATCTCCAACTACAAACTCTAATGGTTGTCATCTCTGGTTAGTGATAACGGTTTAAAAACCGTTATTTTCATACTTAAAATTTAAATCAAAACACACCCTTTATGACTTAGAATTAGCTTGAAATCATGCAAAATGCTTAAGTTAAAGAGAAAGAGAGTCAAAGTGGGTTTTCTAGGTTTTATGCTTGGTTTCCCTTGTTTTGACAGGATTTATGAGGAGTTTGATGAAGGAATTGAAGGGAGAGAAGTGTTGGGTACAAAAGACGGTGGAAAATTGAAGTAAACATGAGTTGTAGCCATCGTCGGGCGGTGATAGCACCACCGAGCGGTGTGACCTTCTATGAATAACGTCGCCACGAGCTTAAAGGGCACCGCCAAGGGGTGGAATTGGAATCGCAGCCACCATCGGCCAGTGTTAACCACCGTCGGGTGATGTATGATGAGTCGATATTTTCTTGATTGTATTTAGTTTATTGCGCTTAAATAAATCAGGGAATTGTGCTTAATTGTCTGGTATTTTCCCGTTTTTCCTAATTATGCTTAATTTGATCAGAAATTCTTATTTTAGTTAATTTGAATTTTCTGTGCTGATTAATTGCATTTTTAGTTGCAGGGAAATTTTGGAGATGTCTTTTGGAGCATTAGGATGGAGGCATGGTCATTAAAGACTCTACAATTAGGCATTTCATTTTTAATTAAATTGTAATTTAGTTGTCTAGAAACTTTAATTAAAATTATTAGCAATGGGCCATTTAGTGGCAAAAATGTAAAGGCCCAATTTTGTGGGACACTTGGCACCACCTAAGGTTTTTGGGTGAACCCCACCCTAATTTTGCAAGACACTCACGGTGCCTACCTAAAGAAGCCGCCACTTACTTGGAGGGCACACACTCTTTGGGAGAAAGGCACTTGGCTTTGGGAAATTTTTTACGGAGCTTTTGAGCTTGGAACCTTGTTCATTTTCTCTGATTTTGGTTGAATGTAAATGGACCAGCCGCCACTCTTTTGTTTGGAGCTTTCTTGAATGTTTCAATTTTTCATGGAATGAGAGGCTAGAACGGTGCTTGTATGCTAGTTGCCGACGCATTCACTTTCATTATTTTTTTGGCTGGAAAATGTTTTCTTAGGAAGGAGCCGTCACTCAAAGTAGTTTTTGGTTTTAAATTTTCTTGGCCAGGAGCTGTTATGTGGTTGCAACGTTTATTTGAATTTTTCTCTTCTTTTCTTGGAGAAAGATGAAGCGCTGATTGAAGGAGAGCTCTTTAATTTTATTTTGGTGATTTACTTGCTGCTTCAATTGATTTAGCACTTAGCATTGAAGTTGTATTATTTTAGCACATTCCAAACGCTGCTTTCATTTTGCTGCATTAGTTTTATTAATTGGAGGAAGTGGTGTGCTGGCTGGAATGCTTGAAGCGGTAGTTTCCTCTCTGCTAGCTAGCAGCGTGGGTTCATTTCTTTATGCATAAGCGGTGCTTAATTTTCTTAGGCAGAGCAAACGTTTATTTCAATTGAATAAAAAATGGAGCATGTGTCTCACCCTTAATGGTGCAACATCTCTAGTAATTTAGAAGCAGCACGCTGATTTAGTTTTTGACATTCACGGAGCTGGCCATTCAATTTCCATTTGAAAAAGATGCACGGTTTGTTTCCAATTTAGATTAGAAATTCGTTAATTTCAATTGGAGAATGCAAGCACATTGGTCACGTGAATGAGTAGAAAAGAATTTATGTTTTCTTAATTGTTTGTTTAGAATATTTTATATTAAATGTTGAATAGTTTTTAATCATTTTAATTAAGTGTTGAATTTTAATAACTTAGTTGTGTTTATATAATTGTTTGTGTAATGTTGGGTTTAGCATTTTCATTTATTTTAATGTTGTTTAGTATTTTTGGTAGTGTTAATTTAGTTGTCATGTTAGCTTAGGTTAATTTAGTTGGTCATTACCGATATTATAATGTTTCCTTGAGATTTTCTAGACTGTAATTGTGTTTGCCGCTCTGACTTGATTAATGTAGAATTTGTATCTGCACTTGCAATTGGGTATACGTTTAGTTTCCCAGTTGGTGTTCAGTCTTCACTTAGTTAATGAAACTGCATGGTGTAAATTGGATTTGATGTTAACATTGCGTTCGCTTAGTTCGCTTTTATGAAATCATGATTAGCCTTCGTTTAATTGGTTAACTGTGTTGGATTAAAGGTTAGAGTCGTTGCTTTATTTTGTCGATATGTTATAGGAAGCATTGTAATTAAGTTAATGACCAACCGTTTCCATTCTGTCTTTGAAACCGTTTTTAGATCTGTGTTTAATTATCAGTTTGCATCAGTGTTTCAATGTAATTCATCCGCATTCACAAACCTTTAACAAACCCCCCTACTTCGTGTTTGACCTAATTCTTGAACCACAGTTTGGTCCTTGAGAGACGACCTAGGAGTCACTTCCTAGTACTATATTGCATTCTTTAATGCACATTAAATTTGCATAGGGTGCGACACCCATCAGTGTACTTATGGGCCTAGGCTTAAATTCAGTTATTTTTTTGTGTTATAAAGACATTTGCAAGACCGAGGCATGTATCTTTTGGCAGAAAGGACGCAGAAACACAGTTTTCACATCTCGGAGGCGAATTTTAGATACGAGAGCTCCAATATTACAAATCTAGGATTATCTTTTATCTTCTTTCCATTCAATTCATCTAGATTCACCATGATTATGGTGAACTAAACCCTTTGTTTTTGGGGAACGATGTAATTCTTTGAAACTCTCTTAAATCGAATTTCTTATTTTATTCATATACTTGTGTTTATCAATAGTTTGAGTTTTTCTTCCGTTCTTATTAATGATTTGTTTAAGACGTTATTCAAATGCATCATCTTTGATTCTTTCTATATGGAGACATATAGTTAGGTCTAGACATGAAGAATTTCTCTTGGTAAACTAGTAATTGTGATTAGGCTCTTTTCACCGAGAGATCGGGTTTAGAGTAAAATTGAGAGTGACATAAACGTTGATAACCAAGTTGAATTTAATAAGAATAGTAGGTATTTGAGAGTGGATTAGGATGAAACCGTAAACCCCAACAACACCATTCATCCATATCTTTTTCTTGCCAATTGGTCAAAGTCTTTGCATACATGTTTATTTCTAGTTTTGCATTTAAAACTCAACTTATTGTTTATTCAAGTCTTATGCTTTTCATTAATCATGTGAATGTTTAGGCCTAAGAGTCCTTTGGGAGACGACACTCGGTTTCATCGTTTATTTATTACTTGATATGATTTGGTACACTTGCCAGGGTGTTAACAAGTTTTTGGTGCCGTTGTTGGGGACTCATTGGTTTAACTATTCTAGTAGTGTGATTATTGATTGACTTTGACTTGAATTTTTATGTTTGTTTTTATTTTTGTTCTAATTAATGTTTTCTAGGGTTTTGTGCCTAATGTTTGCAGAATGCAGTTTGAACAAGAATTTGATTATATGGGCACTCAATTCTACCAAATGATTTCAACCACTGGTGGGAACCTCACTCAAACATGAATCAAAACCAATTTGGGCAAGCTGCCGAGCAACAAATCACTCCACTTAAGGAGAACACAAATTCTGACGAACTTTTTCAACAGGTTATGGATCAGAGTTTATCTAGCCTGGAGGAGTTACGACAATGTCAAAGGCAACAATATCCCTCTTTATTTGAAGAAATAGAGGAGGAAATTGAATAACATTGGCAAAAACCATCTCCATCAGAAAGCTCTGAAGAGTTATTCCAATGAGTTATGCAAAATGCCATATCCTTTTCAAAACGTATGGAAGCAAGACTTAAAGGATGGAGATAGAATTAGGTTGCGTAATTGAGCCTCTGGATGATTCTAGGGTTAATATTGAAGTTAACCCTAAGAAGGAATGTCAAGCCACTATCTCTGAAAATGTTAAGGTTGTTGATGAGAAAAAGATAGAAGAGATAGAAACAGAAAAGTTGAGTGAGGAAGATAAAGATGATGAGGAAGAAAACAAAGTGGTTGAGAGAAAAGGAAAAAAGAGAAAATGTGCGAAAATAAAAAAGAAAGTAAGAAAAAAAAAAAAAGAGAAAGTTGAGGGAGGAGAAGAGTGAGAAAAAGAGGAAGAGAGGAAAAAAGAAAAGATCATGTGAAAAACCCCTTCCTCATCAAAAGAAATATATAGGAAGGAAAAGAAATTTAGGTGCTTTATGGAAATCTTTAAGAAATTGGAGTTAAAGTTCCTATGATTGAAACATGGAAGCAGGTGCTTGGTATTATCAACTTTCTGAAGAAATTTAGCAGAAAAAAGAAAAAGAAAATAATATGAAGCAAGGAGTCAAGCTAGTGACGTTAAAAGAGCGCTTGCTGGGAGGCACCCTAGTGATTGTTGAACATTATCTTCTCAGTAGAACCCAAAATTTAAGGGAAGATTTTCTATCCTTTCACTTTCTTCCATTTGTTATTAAATGTTCTAACTTTACTTTTTCTTCCCAAGAAATTGCCATTAAACCTTTTCAAGAGTTGCAATTTTTAACACATGGCAATCAAAAACTTGAGTTAAAGTTACCTTTCAAGATATCTCTATCTCAAGCCAAAAATAAATTTTCAAATGAGGTAGGGTTTCCTTATAATCATAAACATAAAACTTTCAAATATAGGAAACCTTCTTCTAAACATATTCTTCTATATATTTTATTGGGACAAATAAAGTTAATTAGAGATATGTTTGCTGCTTATTGCAGATTGATATTTGACCCAGGTGGAAGATATGTGAAACCTATAAAAATAAGTCCTCAAGCAAACCATCAGATTTGAGGACAAATCCTTTCCAAGAGGGAGGAGATGATGACTTGGGCCCAAGCCCATCAAATAAAGACCAACAACCCAACTCAAGGAGAAGGGTAAAAGAGTCATTTCCACAAAGGAGGGTGGTGACTTTAGTAATGAAGGGGTGGCATCATAAAAAGCACATGGAGAATTCATTTTCAACACGTTGCATAGTTTAAGTTTCATTCTTTTTACATTGAAAACGTGTTGCACCTTCATGCTTCTAGAAGCCAACACATGCCTCATATGTAGGCTACGTGGATATAGATCCACATTTCACGGAAACACCCATACCACACATCACCGAGAGGATTGGCTATAAAATCCACTCTGCACAGCTCTTGTAAACACTTTTGGATTAACTGAGAGAATTGATTTGCTGATGAGAATTCCGACGTCTTCTCCCCACCGAAAGTCACCTCCTATGGTTTCCCCAAATTCTCCTAGCTTCCTTCCATTGATGAAGGTCGTTTGAGCTAGGTCCACTTCCATCAAAGCATTTCTTCCAACACCTTCTTCCAAGTTCCATACTCCCCTGCTGCACCTCATACCTTAACCGTTTTGCTTCCTCTGTCACCACACATCTCAGCCTTACTTCCATAATTTCTTCCGCTGCCAATACACATCAGACATCTGCTTCAATTATTCTTCCGCTGTCACCGCACGTTCAATCACTTCATCCAGATCTGCATCTGCAGCCACGACATTCTTCACCAAGTTCACGTATCTGTTGCACAACTTAATGATGTTGGAGAAAGCTCTCCAAACTCCACTCTTGAACTGGAACGGCGGAAGAAGAAGCACCAGGAGTGGGTCTTCCACTAGCCATCATCTCCATTAGGTGCCTCTGAGTGTCTTCAGCTGACACTCTTGCAACCTTCAAGGTTTGGAGAGCGATGGTGTTTTGTTGCACCAGGGCAACATTCTGATGCTGCATAGCCTCAAGCATAGCCTTTAATCTTCTGGTGTGCTCAGAAGGTTTAGGCTGAGGAGGAGGAGGAGGTGGAGGAGGCCTAGGTGCCATTTTTCTGCTTATAGAGAGAGGAAATACCATCAGTCCAAACAAAGAAATAGGAATAACCAACCTAGATATGAATAAGAGTACACATGCACAAACAAGGCACACATACAACCTATAGAATTTCTAAGGATAAAAATTGCTCTGATACCATAAATGTGACATCCCAAATATATGATATAATTAAGACGTCATCACATATACTACTAGAAAGCAGTTAAGACACTAATGAAGCATTAAGCTTACAGTCATCCAAAAGGGATTAAGGATTTGAAACTCTAAGTACCACAAAGCAATAAAGTGTTAGGATTACAGTTATCCTTCAATAGTTAAGAATTTTAAAACTTTAAACATAATAAAGTTCTTCAAACTAACGTAGGTTAAGAGGAGTAAAGCCTAGCAGACTAGACTGCAGCATCCGCATCCTATAGTTGTTGCTATAAGGGGACCCCCTCAACAACATCTACTCACATCCAAGTGGACGATCATTGCAAAAGGGAACGTACACAAGCAACACAAACAAGCACGGGTGAGCTAGGTATAAAAAACATGTTATACAATCACACACAACATATAAAGTTCACTCAAACATAATAAAGGACACTACAAGGCTTGTTTCATTATAAACCGACTCGTCCAGACTAGAATGATTGTCGAGTTGTTGCAGGTTATGCCTTCGTGGTGGCCTCTACTTCTTTGCAAAGCAATTGTCAATGGGTTTCACCCTACCACACTCACGTGGTTAATGTGTTCCGCACCCTGGAGCATATTGGAAGCCTCTAAGAATAGGACCTCCTGCTATTACTCACCACATGATTTAATCCTCTCTACTTGAGAATGATTGATCATTATAGTTTCAGGAAAAACCCAATGTTGAGCTACAATGTAAATCATTATACACACTACTAGGGCACCACCATGTATCCTCTCCTTGAGGATCATGGAATTAAGTCCATGAACCATACTTGTTACACTTATACCAATCACAGCTTCGTTACTTTGAACCATCAAACATGTCTCATAACACCACATACTTTCAATTAAATAACATTACCATCATCACACAATGTATCTCAATCAGTACACACACCTGTATCAACCAAAACAAGTAAAAAACAGAAAATAGACTCATGGTGTTCGCACAATACACCCAAGATTCGCGTGGCAAAACACTATGGTTTTGCACAGTGCACCACCAGTTGCACAACAAATCTGGTCTGATTCGCATGGCGCACACATAAATTCGAAAGGTGAATTATTACGCCTAAAAACCCATTTTCTCCCAGTCGTATAGCGAAAATGATCCGTTATGCGAATTGCAAGACATAGAACACTGATGGGTTGTCGCAACCCACACAAATTTGATTGCATATGAGAAATGCAGTATAGCTAGGAATTGACTCCTACGTCTTCTCTCAAGGACCAAATGTTGTTCGGAATTAGGTATGACACGAAGTGGGGGGGTTGTTGAAAAGTTTGTGAATGCAGATAAACAAAATGAAACACGAATGCAAACACAACTGCAAAACGAAATTTAAAAACGGATTGTGAAAACGGTTGGTCATTAACTCAATCACTATGCTTCCAACCACAGATTAACGACAAGTACACACTACTCTAATTCAAATCCCACACGAATCAGCCAACTAAGCGAAGGCTAATTCGGTCTTCAAAATTGCAGACTAAGCGAATGCAATGGACAAATTTAATCAGTCATCCACCATTTGATACTTCAACCTTTCTTTCAATTCATTCGAAAAACCTACAAAATCAAGGGAGTTTAATGATAAAATAATAAAACATGTCCTCAACACTCTTATTCAAAAAAACTAAAGAAAAACCATGAGTCAAAGCAAGTTTCTAAGTCAACAAAGGTGCATTTGATATCAAAATTAAGTATAAAAATAATGGTTTTTGAACCGTTATCAATTAAGATATGATCAAAGTAGACCACTACAAACCTCCCTATGCATTCCCCAAGAACATGGTTCATCAACCTCATCAATGTACTTAGAGCATTGGTCAAGCTAAAGGGCATGACTAACCATTCATACAAACCAAACTTGGTCTTAAAAGCAGTTTTCCATTCATCTCCTTGAATTCTTATTTGATGATAACTGCTTTTGAGATCAATTTTGGTGAAGATGTTTGCTCCATGTAATTCATCCAACATGTCATTCAATCTAGCAATGGGATGCCTATATTTGACAGTTATGTTGTTCATGGCCCTACAATCTGTACACATTCTCCAAGATCCATCCTTCTTAGGAACCAACAACACAGGCACCGCACAAGGACTTAGGCTCTTCTGGATCCACTCTTTATTCAATAATTCATTAACTTGTTTCTCTATTTCTTTTATTTCTATGAGGTTGGTCCTATAAGCTGGCCTATTAGGAAGGCTTGCCCCAGGTACCAAATCTATTTGATGTTCTATTCCCCTCAAAGGTGGTAATCCACTTGGTACCTCTTTGGGAAATATATCACCAAATTCTTGTAAAAGTTTTTGCAACCCCTTTGGTAGAGAACCAAGTTCATGACTTGTTGAAATGAATGCCTCTTTGCAATAGAGGAGTAAATGAGGTTGTCCAAGCAAAAGATTTTTAGAAGCTTTCAAAGTTTGAGGTTGAACAACTTCTTTGGATAAGGCATTGTTTACCAAAGTCATTTTCTTCTCCTTTTTCTCTTTCTTATTTTCCTTTTTCCTCTCTTCATCCAACTTCTTAAGAATTATTTGGTCCTCTCTTACTTGTGTAGGTGTAAGGGGACACAAAACAATTTTCTTTCCCTTGTGTTGAATGGTGATTTTCTTAGTGACTCCATCATCTAAAGCTTGCTTGTCAAATTGCCAAGGCCTTCCAAGTAATATATTCCCAGCTTCCATTGGTACTATATCACAAACAATTTAGTCTTCATATTTTCCAATGGAAATGGGTACACTCACTTGTTCTTTAACTACTATCCCTTCATCCTCTTTGATCCATTGAAGTTTATAAGGTTTAGGATGAGGACTAGTAGTTAGGCCTAGCTTTTCTGCCATTCTTGAACTACAACAATTGCAACAAGAGCCACTATCCACAATCATTGAACATGTCTTTTCAAAGACTTTACGCCTTGTGTGGAATAGGTTCTCTCTTTGTGATTGTTCTAGTTCAACATGTTTCCTTCTTACAGTCTTCTTACCATGAGTAAATCACCATCACAAGGTAAAGTTTCTTCTTCTGAAGTGGATGTTTCAGACTCACTATATGAAGAACCCTCACTTTCATTTTCATGCTCAAGAATGTAAGTTGACCTTCTATTGCGACACTCGGTTGCATAGTGCCCTTTTTCCCCACATCTAAAGCACTTAGCCTCCTTACTCTTATGTTCTCTTGAAGGTTATTTGGCCTTTTCTTGTTCTCTCTCTCTCTAGGCCCTTCATATCTTGGCTTAGATAGACTTCCCTCCCTCTTGTATTCGTTCTTATGGTTAGAACTAGTAGGGTAGTCTTTTCTAGTGGAGTTTTTCCTCTTGAGTTGTTGCTCCACCCTCACACAAAGTTGGACTAACTCATTGAGATCACTGTAAGGTAAGAGTTCTACCTTATCTCTTATGTCAAAGTTGAGTCCACTTTGGAACCTAGCAATTGTGATTCTTGGCTCTTCTCTTATTCCAGCTTTTAACATTAGTAACTCCATTGTTTGCCTATATTCCTCAACACTCATGTTTCTTTGTTGGAGTTTATGGAGCTTGTCCATCAACTTTCTATCATAATAGGCTGGAACATGCCTTCTTCTTAAGGTTGACCTTAACTCATTCCAATACCTAATGGGAGGTAGGTGTCTTAGTCTAAGTTCTTTGGCCAAGGCTGTCCACCAATATAGAGCATTTCCTTGAAAACTTAGAGAAGCCATGGTTACTCTCTTCTCATCATCTATTTGATGGCACTCAAACAATTGCTCAACTTTCATCTCCCATTCTAGATATTCTTCCACATCATCCTTTCCATGATAGGAAGGAAGATTAATCTTGGGTTCCCTTGGGTGATGCTCTCTAGCTCTATGATTTCTCCTGGAGGCATTTGATAGTGGTCATCATTGTGATGACTACTATATTGTTCAAGCTCAATAGGTGGAGATGATGTATCTTCTTGGTTTCCTCTTCTTCTATGTGAATATTTTTCTTTCTTTTTGTTTTTATTGTCCAAAAGTTGACCAATCATTTCTTTGAGTTCACTAATCTCTCTATCCCTTTGTTGAAATCTTTGCTCAAATTCCTCTCTTAGTGAACTTTCACT
Organism: Vigna mungo; assembly: GCA_036885675.1. NCBI lineage: Eukaryota > Viridiplantae > Streptophyta > Magnoliopsida > Fabales > Fabaceae > Vigna > Vigna mungo. The sequence continues at coordinate 35,674,059 of CP144700.1, forward strand.
ATTGGGTTTCATACTTCCTTGCACACTAGACTGACTCATCCTTGTCAAATGAGAAAAGGTTTTCACAAGGTTTTCCAAAATTTGACAAGTATTGAGTGAAAATGTTTCACAAACTTTCTTTGTTTTTCGTGAAAAATTTCTACAAAGATTCTAAGGGTAAAAGTGTTCCAAGTAGCTCCCAGGAAGAAGAGGTGAGTCACAAGTGGACAAGCTTAGAAACCAAGTTCTTCCTAGCCAAAGTTTCCTTAGATTTCCTTTTACCTTAGTTTCTAAATAGAAACCTTTCAAAAGGTTTTTTAAATGCTAATGGAATGATCCTAAAAACGAAAAGAAGGTTTATCTATATGTTTTGCAATCCTATATACCACGGAGACTTAAAACAAAGAAAATCAACAAGCAATTTAAAGAAAGCAATAAGATGCAAAATGTAAATGCTAGACGGCCCTAAGTGAAAGTGCAAGTGACACTTGGAGCCCCTTGACACACTTCCACACTAAGAAAACGAAATTGCATTATTACAATGTTCAACTCTGCACCAAGAAAAGTACTTAGAATTTGGTGGTTTGTGACTCAAATGATGCAACAGTAGTTCTACAATAAATCTGACCACTCAAACAACTTTATTTAATGATTTTAAACATGTTTCAACTTTGAATTGATGCAAAACAAGACTGCTGCTCAAAATTACCCTTCTACTTCCCTAAATTGACCCAAAATGGATGGTTTAAGAGGTGATTTTGTGCACAAGTAATTCTGACACTTTACTAACCCTTTGAACAGTTTTAAATCATCCAAATATACTTGTTTCAACACAATTTTGGGTCAGAACAGAACTGCAGATCAAATTCACCTTGTAAGTTCCAAAAATTGCTCAAATATAATGGTTTGACATACTAAATTGCATATAAATGCATCTGACCTCAAATGGACTGTTCTAGCAGTTTTAAAACAACAGTTAGGACTTTCTTAAACTGCTAAACACCTCAGAATCATAGTGGCACAAAAAATGACCCATAATATCTGAATTTATGCAAATTTTTCATCATACACACCACCAAAATCAAGTTTAATAGTTTCAAATACCATAACAGCACTGGAAAAGACTCAAAGAAGTTTAATTATACTAAAGTAAGCTGGAACAATGAAGCTTAGCATGATTCAAACTCATATTACATAATTCAAATATATAAGCACGGTGAAAAACTTAGAACAAAGTTGAAATAGTGGAATGCTAGTGTTTATGCACAACCAAGCTATGCAAATTGCATTACATTGCTTGTAATAGTTTGCTACACATTTAGCATCATTCAATATCATCAACCAAATTTGTGCAAGGCACCAGAATCAAAAGAAACCACTGGAAAACAGTTTTAGAATTTGAAAACCAGATTCAAATTCTGCATCAGAATTTCAGACAGCAATAAAAACATATTTGGTTTTTGGAGCTTTAGCTTGTATCACCAATGCTAGATCAAGTCTTCATTGCCTTTATTGGTATATATACAGCTTATTCAACCCTCCAAACTCAAGAAAACCGAATTAACACAGCAGATAGGAATACCAAACAGAAACAAAGTGAAAACTGCATTTAAAAGATGCCCATGACCGTGACAGTACTGCAATTGAAGAATGAAGCTAGAAATTGACTCAAACAGTGGAGATTCACCGTTTAAAATGATAAGAAAACATAAAAACACAGTGGAAACAAGAAATAGATGACTGGAATAGCAACACAGAAACGAAAATAAAAAAACAAAACAGAAACAGCAATAAAACAGAGACAGAAACAGAATTCTGTAACACCACAAACAGAGCACGACAATAGCAGAAATGGAATGAAAATATGGAAGAATTGCTTAGCTCTTGATGCGTGGATGACCTAAGCTCTAGATACCACTTGATGGGGACTTAAACCAGTTGGAAACACACAGAAGAGAACTCCAAACATGAAGAAATCATTGACAGCAGAGGATGCATCGGAAAATATGATGTGATGTAGTGTTTGAAGTATTTGAATGGAGGAGAAGTGTATGGGAGAGATCTCACAGCTTAGAAGGCCTTCCTAAGGTGGAAGGAAGCTTGAGAAAGGGAGAAGAAGTAGTAATTCAAGGGTGACTTAAGAGCAAGGTAGCTGGAAAACAAATTCTGCAGCATAACATTCAAAGCTCAAAAGTGTGTAATACAAAGAGGAGGCCCTCTTATTTACAGGGGAAGATGGGCGTCTTTTCTGAAACCAAAATGCTTCCTAAATTCAAATGAAATTCCTAAAACATGTGCCAAATTCCTCCAGCAATTCCCACGTTGTTTCTCCAGCAATTCCCACGCTGTTGTCCAACTCATCTACTCACGTGGGAAGCATCCTAATAACCACCGCTGGGTTGTTTTTGGGGTTTAGGTTGGGCGCTCTTCTGTTTTGGCCATCTACAAGCCAACCTTCAAATTGCTTTTGGGTCCTTTGTTTTTTCAAACTCCTCAAAGCCTCTAAGCTTTATTTTAGGTCCTACAACACAAAATGTAATTGTTTTAGTTTAGAGAAGAAGGATTAGTATAGCAAACTTTCCATAGAAGTAGAATGGTAGGTGATCCCTCTTCTTCTTGAATTCTCTTTGCCATGGTCCTAGTAAGAGGTCCAATGTAACTCCTTGATGGTCTTCCATCAGATCTATTAGAGGGTAACACTTTGTAGAGTTTGTTGTGGAGCTCCTACAGGAAGATGATTGCTCGGATCCTACTTGGAAGTTGTACGTCAATGGATCATCAGACAAGAAAGGCGGAGGAGCCAACGTCGTGCTCGAGGGGCCAAATGGTATAATAATTGTGCATTCATTGGTGTTCAAATTTAAAGTTTTTAATAACTAGATCGAGTATGAGGCCTTCATTACAGGTCTAACTCTGGATAAAGACTTGGGAGCGTGGCAAGTAGACTGCCAGACAGACTTCAGTTGGTGATGAGTGTTAAGGGTCCGGCAAGTGTACCGAATCGTATCAAGTAATAATAAACCGTAAGTCTGAGTATCGTTTCCCTAGAGACTCTTAGGCCTAAACGTTCATGTTGTTGAGATTCTTGACAACACAATTTCTATATCACTCTAGTTTTTTATGATGACAACACATTGCTTAATAACACGCTGCATTACATGTTCTTATGCTGATTGATTGTTATATCTGTTGAACATGTTTATGTACTGTGTTACATGTTCCTATGTTGATTGATTGATATAGATATGTGGAACGTGTTTATGTTCTTTATGTGCTATGTGCAATGCATCATTACATATGTTTTACTGCACATGTTTTAAAGCTGAAAACCACAAGCACTTTCATGAACTTATCAATGTGTGTCAAAGCTATAGTACAGTCGACTATATTATTAATAGATTCGACTATGCTAAAATCTTTGTACAGATTTTGAGGATCGGTGCTTTGTGAAATTTTGATAAGAAAAGAATTTCAAAATGTTTTACAAGTTGAAGTCCACTATGTGCGCCACACATTCGACTGTGTTTGTTATCTGATTTGAAATTTTGTTATGCTCTTGCACTCTAACAGTTATATTTTTAAAAGTTAGTTGAGCATTGATCACTTGGTCAACTATATTACATGTGTTTTGTTTTTGGTTGTCTATATGCTATCAAATTGACTGAATTGTTATAACTGTCATAATCCAGTCGACTGAATTTGTAGCATATTCGACTGAGAGTCTGTTTGATCAACAAAAATCAATAAATAGGCTGAACACGAATCAGTTCTAAGACTTTTGATGAACTAAAAATTTAATTTATATTTCAGATTGAATTCTCTGTGTTAAGAGTTCCAAGAATCCTCCAAGAAGACGATGGTGATCTTTCTTGAAAGAGATTCAAAGGCAGATTGGTCTGCACACACATTGATTGATTATATTCTGCACAAAGAAGGTGTATCTAGTTTGATCACGTTCAGGCTTGGCAACCTTGAAGACTACAACATATTTTCTGGCTTGGCATCCGTGAAGATTGTTGTTTTGGACTTGTTGATTACAGGGGATAGTTCACTTTGAGGATTGTTCCAAGTGGTGTTTGGCAGATTGTAGAAGAGGGGATATCTTGCTGCAAGTATTGCTGTTCTTATTGCCTATATTTTAGTTAAGGGTTAAAGAGGAGATTTATATTTTTGACGTAGAGGTCTTCCATAAATTCCTTGTTGTAAAAATCGCAACCATTATAGTGCATTTGCTTCCTGGGTTGGAAGGACACTGGATGTAGGCATTGTTGGCCGAACCAGTATAAAAACCAGTGTTTGATTTTCTCTATACCTGCACTTTAATTTTACAGTCGACTTTATCTTTAATGCAGTCAACTACGTTTTTCCGCTGCATACAAATTTTCATTACTTGCATTTCAAGAAATTTCAAAAAGTTTCATACTTTGATTACAAGATTGAGAAAAGATTTTGTTTTTTATACAACACCAATTCACCCCCCCCCCCTCCTTCTTGGTGTAAAAACGAAGCCTACCTGTTTTCCAACACATGTGATATCTTGATATTTTAAGACTTGACAAAACGAAAATTAGGGTTTTATATGCAAAAACGAAAATTAAACATGCACATGCAAAGGTTAGATCAATTGACCAAAAAGATAACTGTTGACTCACTGGCAAGCGTACCAATCGTTTCAAGTAATAAAATCGGTAGAACCCGATATCGTTCTCTCCCAAAGGACTCTCGGCCTTATCGTTCGTGTGAATTAAAATAATAAGACTTGTAAAGAAATAAAATTAATTGTTGTGGATGCAAGAGCAGAAAATAAACATGCAATGCGGTTGATTCAATTGACGAAAAGAGTATGGATGAGTGGAGTTGTTGGGGGTTTACAATTTCGTCTTGGCCCTCTCTTATCTACTCCTCTTGTTTAATTTGCTTTATTATCTGATTGTTATGCAAAATTTCTTGGCCTACCCTTAGCTCGACCCCTCGGCGAAAAGAGCCTATTACTAATCATCGGCTTGTTATCCCTAGCCTCCCCTAGAAACTAGCAACGCATTACCGAACAGAAGCAAAAACAATTGATCGTCCTACCTCCCTATCCCTAGGTGGTATTTCATTGATCAAGGAATTTCCCCCAGTTCATGACAGTACCGTACGTCCCCGTATCAGTAAAGACAAACAACAGTTATCGAATGAGTTAAATGATAAAAGCTTTAAGCGCAGAAGAGAAACCCAACAATCGATAAACAAAGCATATGACAATCATATAATTAAACAAGAGTTTCAATAAAAGAGAGTTTCAAAAGATTACATTGTTCCCCCAACAACAAAAGGGTTTAGTTCACCATTGTGATGGTGAACCAAGATGAAAATAATGGAAGAAATGGAAAACAAACCCTAGAAAAGATGAAAAGGAGCCTAACCATCCAAGAGATCCTCTCCAGAGAGCGAAAAGTACGTCTGGCCGCCCTCTTCTGTCAAAAGAATGAGAATGAAGTCGCAACAGGGCTATTTATAGCTGAGGAGCGCATCAGAAAACAGGCCCAAGTCCAATAGACCACCGCCCGGTGTCACACTTATGCCGCCCGGCGGTTTGCCTCTTACTGGAAAACCGCCCGGCGGCAGGATTCCACCGCCCGGCGGTTTGCCTCGTACCGCAAATCCGCCAGGCGTCACCGCCAGGGTGCCACTCCTCGCATCAGGCCGCTCGGCGGTACATTTTTGCCGTCGAGCGGTTCCTAGACTCTCCTTTTCTTGATTTTCTTCCTCTGTCCTGAGTCTAAGACCTTCATCTCTGCCTCCATTCTTCACTTCCATCAAAATTGCTACAAAACAATGCAAAACAAGCATAATATCGCTAAAAACAACTTTTGACTCTCGACTGACTCATTTATTAAGTTTTGCTTGATTCTAAGCACATTCTAAGCAGTAAAGGGAGTAATTTGGTCTAAAATAGCATATGAAAGTAACAGTTTTTCAACCGTTATCAATAACACAGTTGGATAAGATGGATGAGTTGTGTTGTTGGGGTTTATGATTTCATCCTAATCCACTATCATATATTTATGAATTCTACTTAATTCTACTTCTTTATCAATGTTAATGCCACTTTCTAATTTACCTTAATCCCAATGTCTTGGTGAAAAGATCCTACTCCTAATTACTAGTTTACTATGTCTAGTCTCCCTAGCAATTGATCATGCATTACATAATTCGCACAGAAGCTTAAAGGCAATTTTTCCTCTTATCCCTATGTCTAGGTAATATTGCTCCCAAGAGAATTCTCTCATGTCTAGACCTACCCACATGTGTCCATATAGATAGAATCAAAGATTATGTTATTGAATAATGTCTTAAATAAAGCATGCAAATATAATGGAGGAAAAACTCTAACAATTGATAAAAGAAAGCATATGAATATAAGCAAGAATTCAATACATGAGAGTTTTAATAAGATTACATCGTTTCCCCAACAACAATGGAGGTTTAGTTCACCATAGACATGGTGAAACTAAGTGAAAATAATGGAAAGAATGAAACCATAACCCTAGATTTGATAAGTTGGAGCTTCCGCATCCAAAATCCGCCTCCAAGGAGTGAAGAAGTGTGTTTTTCCGTCCCTTCTGCCAAAAGATGTCTTTTCTGGTTCGTGCAGAACTATTTATAACTCAGGGAAAATCACATAATTTTGGCCCAGGCCCAATAGTCCACCGCTCAGCGGTGGCTAATCGCCCAACGGTAGGTTCGACACTTAAAATCAGCCCTCAGTGTTGACGCTTGAGCGTTGGGTAGAGAGTTCTCTGAAGAGTCCACCGCCCAGCGGTGAGGTCGACACTCAAAATCACCCTCAGTGCTAGCGATTGAGCGTTTGGCAGAGAATCCTTCTACGCGGCTGGCGCTCAATGCTAGGATAGCGCTGAGCGGTGATAACGGTCTTAAAACCGTTATTTTCATGCTTGAATTTGATATCAAAACACACCTTTTATGGCTTAGAATGAGCTTAAAATCAAGTAAAACACTTCATTGAGTCATGTGAGAGTCAAAAGTTAGTTTTAGAGATATTATGCTTGTTTTACATTGTTTTGTAGGGTTTTAAGGTAAATTGAAGATGGAAGTGAATTAAGGTGGACTTAGACTCGTGAAATATGAAGAAAAAGGATTAAAAGAAGAGTCAAAGGGACCACTGAGCGTCAGAATGGACCACTGAGCAGCCAGTGCGATTTGAGGCAAACCGCTCAGTGGTAAAATTGACTGCTGAGCGGTGGCGCGGCCAAATGGGAAACTGCTAATCGGTTTATTTAGGCGCCTGGGCGGTTGTCTGTTTTTATTTGCTCAGATTTTGTAATCTTTATGTTATCTTTTTGGCTTATATATAGCCCAGTGTGAATCAAAACTTAATCTTTTGGCAGAGAGAAACGTCCAGAGTTGTTCCACACACCTTGGAGGAGGTTCCTTGGATGCTTAGGCTCCAATCTACCAAGTTTAGGGTTATTTCTTCCATTCTTTCATTACTTTTCATCTAGATTCACCATGATTATGGTGAACTAAACCCTAGGTTGTTGGGGAACAATGTAATCTTTTGAAACTCTCTTATATTGAAATTCTTATCTTCTTTATATGCTTGCATATGCTTATCTTTATCAATTGTTGGGTTCCTTACCTTTGCTTAATGCTTTTATCGTTTAACTCATTCGGTAAATGTTGTTTGTCTTTATTGATACGGGAACATACAGTAATGTCATGAACTGGGAGGAATTCCTTGATTATGCTAATACCGCCTAGGGATAGGGGTAGAACGGTCAATTGTATTTTGCTTCCGTTTATCATGCATTATTAATTACTAGGGGAGGCTAGAGATAACAAAACGGTAATTAGTAATAGGCTCTTTTCACCAAGGGATTGGGTTAAGGGTAGACCAAGAAAGTTTGCAAGACAATATGATAAAGAACCGAATTAGATAAGAAAAGTATATATAAGAGGGTGGATAAGATGAAATTGTAAACCCCAACAACTCCATTCATTTATAGTTTCTTTTAGCCAATTGATTCATTGCATTTTGCATGTTTACTTTTGTCTTACATACAAAACCTAAAATTGATTTCTTCTCAAGTCTTAAGCGATTGGTTTATACGAAAGTTAAGGCCTAAGAGTCCTTTGGGAAACGATACTTGGACTTACCCATTTTATATTACTTGATAACGATCTGGTACACTTGCTAGGGACTTAACAAGTGGTGGCTGCGACTATTCTTTTCTTCATTTTCCACCTTCTCTTAATTCCAAATCTTCTCTTCCTAACTTCCTTCATTCAATTCCTGATAAATCCTGCCAAATCATGGGAAAACCAAGCATAAAACCAAGAAAACCAACTTTGACTCTCTTATTTTCTAACTTAAGTAAATTGCATGATTTCAAGCTAATTTTAAGTCATAAAGGGTGTGTTTAATGTCAAATTTAAGTGTGAAAATAACGGTTTTTGAACCGTTATCACAACCCCAAACTTAGTGTTAGAGCGGTGCAGCGGAATGGTTAACGCGTTCAACAAACCAATAGTGGGTGAATTGGTTTCTTATCGTAAATATTTCTTTTAATAATTTTCTCAATAAAAATAATTTCCTTAAAATAATTTAAACAAATTAAAAGAGTAAGGAAGAGAGAAAATTGCACAAGTAATTTTTATACTGGTTCAGATCATAGAGATCCTACATCCAGTTGTTAATCTCAACTGAGAATTAACGCTTCACTAGCACAAACCAACAAACTGTTACAATCACAAAGAAAATAAAACAGTTTAACGTTAGAACACCTCTCTTGTTACCCCAAGAGATGAAACTCACTTCCCCTGTAACCCACAAGGGATGAACACCTCCTCTGAATCTTCACAAAGGATGAACACTTCCTCCGAATGCTTCACGAAGGATGATAGGCTTTCAACTCAGCAACAGCAACAACACTCAATCACACTCCCTGTGAAAGTTCTCGCTCTATGCCAACATGCCAAGTTCTCAAAGCCACAACACAGGGGTTCAGCAAACCCCAGAACACTTACCACCGCACACTGCAGATAAGAATATAGAGAAATACACTTTGTATTTTCCGTCTTTTAGAATGAGAGTCCCAATCTAATTTATAGAGATCTCACTCAAGGATACCTCCAAAAATCCGTTGTCAACTAATTAATTGTGATAATCAATTTTCCACTTATGGTAATTGATTATGCATTTGATGAATGCACAACGGTAAAAAACTTGCTTAAAAATTCTCATAATTGCTCATGATAATTAATTATGGCAAGTCATAATTAATTATTGATAATTGATTATTATAATTTAATAATCAATTATCTTGAGTATAAAATGAGTTTTTCTAATTTAAAAATTAATTTTAACGCAACCTAAGACAAGTAATACATATAATCAAAGATAAACCACATCCTATACATCAATCTACTAAATTAAAAAAGCTTTAATATAAAAATAAGTCTTCATGAAGATCTTCCTGCAATAAGAGCACTTGAGACTTGACTTTGAGACATCATCAAAATTTCTTCTCTTTAGCTTTATGCTAACACTTAGAACTTTGCTTGTCCTCAAGCAAACAAAATGCAACTTAGTCTTCCACAAATCAACACAATGGTTCAACTTATTCCATAACCAATATTTTAAGACAAGTCACCACTCAAATCAGCTCATCAGCAGAATTTAATCAAGATGCACATATGCTTCATATCACCTCATCATAGTGTTCACACAATCACATAATCTCAGACAGATGTTATTCTCATGAATGATCAATTAGCTAAGCACAGATAAAATCATAGATTCATGGAATCATTCCTCACCAGACAAGGTATTTCACTCAATCACTCAAGTGTTTCAAAGGGTCACTCCTTCCCTCCACTATCCACATGGCACATAAAACAAAATTGTCTTTCATTTACCATAATCAATTATCATCACACACATATATCATCACAAGGACTTTTTCAAGGCTTATAATATGGTTGGGCTAACAAGAAAGATTGGTTTTTCTAGATCACAAAATCCTTGACTTAAGAGAGTCATTCAAACATTCATATTTCAAGCACAAACTCTCTTTTTACCAATCTCACTTATTCCCAACTTTCCCTTTTCTTTGTATTGAGCTTTTCTTTTCATTCTATCTTTTCTATCTTTTTTTCATGTTTTGCTCAACACATTAGCTCAATGCTTATCTTTATTTCAATTTTCCCCAACAACCCTAAACTTGAACCTTTTAATCAATACCACACAATAATTCTCAACTTAACTCAAGGTAAAGATTTCTCAAAAAGGGTTTCACATATTGTTTAAGGCTTAGGTTCAAAAAGGGTAGAACATATGATGTTCTTGTTCATGTGGGACGAAAATTTTGTTTTGGCTAAGGAAGGGCTTGTTCAAAAACAGCCTTGATCATATGACATATACATGCAATTCAATCAATCACAAAAACTTAGGCAAAATCATTCATGCTTTCAAGTAGATAGCAAATATATCAATAAGAACTCTGGAGCTCAAAACCTCACTCATAAGATCAATAACTATTCGAAACATTCAGACAAATACCCTGCTTAGCATCATAATCACAGTCATAATATCATCATGCATTTCTTCACAAGACTTGTGAACAATCCACCTATAACAGCATATGGTAATCTCAATCATCATTCAATAACAAGCATCATCAAGCAACTGATCTCATGCAACATCAAACAGTCAAACCATCATATCAGAAAAGTTTTAGACCAAGTACATTAATCCTATACTACAAAGCAGAAGCAAATCCTACACTACTAAATAGAAAACTAAAGATAAGAAAAATCATGTTCTACTGCAAATAACATACATCAGTAGATGTTATGTAGGCTCCTCAACCCATGTTGTCGTCTGGCTAGGCTAGGAAGGAAATTGGTTTTTCTGGTCAACAAAATCCTTAAGTTAAGAGAGGCATTTATGATTTCATCATTCAAAGACAAACTCAATTTGTTTTTCCCATATTTCCCTTGCATTGAGCTTTTCTTTTCTATTCTTTTCATTTTTCTTTTTCTTTTGCTTTTGCTTTTGCTTTTCATGTACTCACTGCTTAGCTCAATGCTTTTTCTTTTCCCTTTCTGAATCTTTCTAGCAACCCCAAACTTGAACCTTCATCAATACATCACAAATGTTCTCAACTTAACTCAAGGTAAAGATTTTCACAAAGGGTTTTCAAAACATGCATAAGGCTCAAGGTTCAAAGGTTAAAACAAATTATTCTCTTTTTAGTGGACAAAAATCATGTGAAGGCTAAAAGAATAAGGGATAACAAAAGATGGCCTTGATCATATGAAACCTGCAAGCAAGTAGTTCAATCACAGAAAATTTGGGCAAAATCATTCATGCTTCCAAAGTAATAACAATTATTCACAAAAACTCTGAATCCCAAAACTCACACAGGTGAACTCTCAAGTCCCAGAATTCAGAAAAACAACATGCTTAGTATCTCAATCGAATTTTACCTCAAGCATCTGTTTCATACACTGTGAGCCATCACCTGTATATTATCACATCATGCATCATCTCAACATCAATCAATACACTAGAGCATCACAAAGCATCACAAAACACAACACAGTTAAACCAACGCAGTGTGGTTCATTCAAGCAAAGTACAATATCCTACACTACAACAAAGTAGTAAAAGCGGAAACATAAAATAGTTCAACAAAAAACAAGATAAAAATAATGAAAGGAGGGAAACAAAGAAAAATCCTGTCTAGAATGAAGTAGCATCCATCAGTAGATGCGAATCTTTCTCATCTTCACCAACATCTTTTAGTAGATATTGTTAGTAACACCCATCAGTATATGTCTAATCACACAACATCCATCAGTACATGTCTAATCACACAACATCCATCAGTACATGTCTAATCACACAACATCCATCAGTAGATGCTAATATTTCTTATCTTCATTGGTATCCCTCAATATACATCAATCTTTCTTATCTTCATCGGCGTCCATTAGTAGATGCCTAATCACCTAACATCCATCAATAGATGTCTAGTCACTGTCCTCTTCCATAGTAGCATCCGTCAGAAGATGTTGTAGAAGCATCCATCAGTAGATGCTATCATCACTGCCATCATAAGCAGCATTTAACCTAAAAAAAAACTTAAAGGCACAAAGAAAAATCAAATCCAAACCACACAAATAATCAAAATAAAAAATCAAAAACTGGGTTGCCTCCTAGTAAGCGCTTCTTTGGCCGTTTTCATGAATGGCCTTCCGAGAATAATAGGGATCTCCAAATCTTCCCCCATCTCCATCACCACAAGGTCCACCAGGAATCTAAGGTTGTTTGTTCTAACCACAACATCCTCCACTACACCATGGGGCTTCTTAGTGGATCTATCCGCCATTTGCAATGTCATCTTTGTAGGCTTGACTTCAAGACCACTAATCTCTTCAGGTACAAATAAGGGCATCAAATTGATACTGGACCCTAAATCAATTAGGGTTTCCCTATTTCATAACTCCCAATAGTGCAGGGAATAGTGAAATTTCCCGGGTCCTTAGCCATTGGAGGAAGTGCCTTCTACAAGATCACACTACAATTGCCTTGTACCTCAATTGTTTCCTCTTCTGGACATTTTTTCCTTTTGTTGAATTTCTTTAGGAAGTTAACATAACCAGGAACCTGTTGCAATGTCTTAATCATAGGAATTTTAATCTCCAATTTCTTGAAGATTTCCATGAAATGCTCAAACTATTTTTCCTTCTCCTTCCTAGAGTAATTCTTTGGGTAAGGAAAAGGTTTTTCATATAATTCTTTCTTTTTTTTCTCATCCTTTTCCTCTCTTTTTTTTTCTTTTCTTCCCTCTCCTTTTCCTTTTCTTTTCTCTCTCTCTCTCTTCTTTTTCTTTCTCTTCTTCATCTTTTTTATTTTTCACTCAACCTTTCTTTTTCTTTTCTCTCTATTTTTCTCTCATCTTCTTCCTCTCCTTTTTTTATTTATTCCCTCTCTTTTTCCTTTTCCTTTCTCTCACTCTCTTCCTTTTCTTTCTCTACATCTTTCTCAGTTTCACTCAGACTTTCTTCTTCTTTTCTCTCTATTTCTCTCTCATCTAAAACCTTGCCACCTTCAGTGATAACGGCGTTACGTTCCTTCCTAAGGTTAACTTTCATATTGCCCCCAAAATCATCCAGCTTCTAAAGTAGGTGACCAAGTTGCCCCCTATCCTTCTGAGTGTTGCTTCAGTGCTTTTATGATGAGAATCAGACATCTGCATTAACTGTTGAAGTGTGTCATGAATTGCAATGGGTGCAGCGCAATGATGAAGTTAATGGTGTGTTTGGAGTGTTCACGGTGATGAGAGATGTTTAGGTGAAACCTCACAGCTCAGAAAGCCTTCCTATAGAGGAAGGAAGCTAGAGGAATGAGAGAAGAAGTAGGAACTCAAGGTGACTTAAGAGCAATAGGGCTGGAATAATTTCTGCAGCATTTCACTAAGCTCAAAAGTATCTTTTTACAAGGTAATGGCACTCTTATTTATTGAAGAAGAGGAGCCCTTAATCTGACCCAATTTCCCTCCAAAAGCAAAGGTAATTCAAAGCAAAAACACTAGTTGGCAGGTGCATGTGTGCCTTGCTTCAAGACAGGTCAACAACACATGTTTCTTCCGTGTGGCTGGGCGGGAAAAGGGTTTTGGCTAGGCCAAAACCTGATCCAGAATCAATGTGGATCTAATTCCAATTGCAAAGTCAACCATTCTTTGAAGCAGGGAGTCTTTTGCTGGATAATTCATGATATCCTAGCCTTATTTAGATCCTACAAAACAAAGTAAATATGTTTTAGTTAAGAGAAGAAGGATTAATATAGATTACCTTCCATAGAAGCAAAGTGATAGGTGATCCTTCTTCCTCTTGAATCTTCTTTGCCATAGCTCTAGTAAGAGGTCCAATGTGGTTCCTTGATGGTCTTCCATCAGACCCTCCCTCTTGAAAAGGATCTGTCCTCAGATCTGCTTCATCCTGTTGATCATCTCCTGTGAAAGGAATTAAATCGCAGATGTTAAAAGTAGGACTGACACCATAACTTTCAGGAAGGTCTAATATGTATGCATTATCATTTATTCTTTTGACCATCTTGAATGGACCATCTCCTCTTGGACTAAGTTTGGACTTCCGTTGAGAAGGAAATCTTTCCTTTCTCAAATGAAGCCAAAGTAGGTCTCCTTCTTCAAAAATTATTTTCTTTCTCCCTTTGTTGTTGTATTCCGCATACTTTTGAGTTTGTTTTTCAATTTGGAATTTAACCTTCTCATGTAATTTCTTGATAAACTCCGCTTTAGAAACACCTTCTTTATGAAGAAAAGAAGATGATTCTGGAAGAGGTACTAAATCAAGAGGTGTGATAGGGTTAAAACCATAAACAACCTCAAAAGGAGAAATATTAGTAGTCTTGTGGACTACTCTATTGTAAGCAAACTCAATATGAGGTAGATGTCCATCCCAAGATTTGATATTACCTCTTAATATTACCCTTAATAGAGTAGATAGAGATCTATTTACTATTCGGTTTGCCCATCAGTTTGTGGGTGACATGTAGTAGAAAATAAAAGTTTAGTTCCAAGCTTTTCCCATAAGGTTTTCCAAAAATGGCTTAAGAACTTCACATCTCTATCAAACACTATGGTTTTGGGTAAACCATGCAATCTCACTATTTCCTTAAAGAAAAGTATAGAAATATAGCTAGCATCATCTACTTTGTGGCAAGGTATAAAATGTGTCATTTTACTAAACCTATCTACCACCACAAATATAGAATCATACCCCCTTTGAGTTCTTGGCAATCCTAGAACAAAGTCCATGCTTATGTCCTCCCAAGGGGTACTAGCTATTGAAAGAGGTGTATAGAGTCCATGAGGCATAATTTTTTACTTAACTTGTAAACAAGTTATGCACTTAGAACAATGCCTTTGAACATCTACTCTCATGTGTGACCAATAGAATTTACTTTTCAAAATGTTTAGAGTTTTGTCAACTCCATGATGGCCCATGAGTCCTCCTCCATGACTTTCTTTAATAAGAAGTTTTCTAATGGATCCTTGGGGTATACAAAGTTTTCCTTTATTAAAAAGATACCCCTCAGAAAGATAGAATCCATCAAAAGGCTTCTTAATACATGATGAATAAGTGGATGCAAATGTTTCATCATTCTCATATAATTCTTTTATGTCATCAAATCCTAATATTTGTGAGCCTAGAGTTACTAATAATGCATGTCTTCTAGATAATGCATCCGCAACAACATTAGTACTCCCCTTCTTGTGTTTGATGACATATGGAAATTGCTCCAGGTATTCCACCCACTTGGCATGTCTTTTGTTTAGGTTTCCTTGCCCTTTAAGATACTTGAGAGATTCATGGTCAGTATGTATGATGAATTCTCGAGTTACCAAGTAATGCTCCCAAGTCTTTAAAGCTGAGGGCATATAATTCTTTATCATAGGTAAGATAGTTTAAAGTAGGTCCCCTAAGTTTTTCACTAAAGTATGCTATTGGGTGACCTTCTTGAATCAAGACAACTCCTATTCCTACCCCAGATGCATCACATTCTAGTTCAAAAGCTTTGGAAAAGTCAGGCAAGGCTAGAATGGGTGCATGAGTTAACTTATTTTTCAAGGTCTTAAAAGATATGGCTTGTTTGTCACCCCAAATTAAAGGAACATCCTTTTTGACCAATTCATTCAAAGGGGTAGCTATGGTGGAAAAATCTTTCACAAATCTTCTATAAAAGCTAGCTAGCCCATGGAAGCTTCTTACTTCTCCTATTGTTTTTGGGGTTGGCCATTCTTGTATTGCTTTGATCTTCTCAGGATCAACATGTACACCTTCTTTTCCAACTTTGAATCCAAGGAAAATCACACTTTCTTGACAAAAAGTACATTTATCAAATTTGGCAAAGAGATGATGTTCTCTAAGAAGAAGCAAAACTTGTTTGACATGTCTTAAGTGCTCTTGAAGACCTTCACTATAGATTAAAATATATCAAAGTAGACCACTACAAACCTTCCTATGCATTCCCTAAGGACATGGTTCATTAACCTCATGAATGTACTTGGAGCATTGGTCAAGCCAAAGGGCATGACTAACCATTCATACAAACCAAACTTGGTCTTAAAAGCAGTTTTCCATTCATCTCCTTCTTGAATTCTTATTTGATGATAACCACTTTTGAGATCAATTTTGGTGAAGATGTTTGCTCCATGTAATTCATCCAACATATCATCCAATCTAGGAATGGGATGCCTATATTTGACAGTTATGTTGTTGATGGCCCTACAATCTATACACATCCTCCAAGATCCATCTTTCTTAGGAACCAACAACACAGGTACAACACAAGGACTTAGACTCTTTTAGATCCACCCCTTATTCAACAATTCATTGACTTGTTTCTCTATTTCTTTTGTTTCCATGGGGTTGGTCCTATAGGCTGGCCTATTAGGAAGGCTTGCCCCAGGCACCAAATCTATTTGATGTTCTATTCCCCTCAAAGGTGGTAACCCACTTGGTACTTCTTTAGGAAATATATCATCAAATTCTTGTAAAAGTTTTTGCAACCCCTTTGGTAGAGAACCAAGCTCATGATTTATTGAAACTAATGCTTCCTTACAATAGAGGAGAAAATGAGGTTGTCCAAGCAAAAGATTTTTAGAAACTTTTGAAGTTTGAAATTGGACAACTTCCTTGGTTGAAGCATTACTTACCAAGCTCAATTTCTTCTCCTTCTTCTCTTTCCTATCTTCCTTTTTCTTTTCTCCATCCAACTTCTTTTTAAGAATTATTTGATCCTCTCTTACTTGAGAAGGTGTAAGAGGATACAAAACAATTTTCTTTCCCTTGTGTTGAATGGTGATTTTGTTGGTAACTCCATCATGTAAAGCTTGTTTGTCAAATTGCCAAGAGGACACAAAACAATTTTCTTTCCCTTGTGTTGAATGGTGAATGGTGATTTTGTTGGTAACTCTATCAAGGGCACTAGAATAGATCAAGAAAGCAATTAAAACGAAAATGGCAGATCACAAAGTCATTCAGTCCAAACTGTTTGATATTTTACAAAAGTGTTTGTTAAAATGCCCCAATGAAATTCAAATTGTGTTTTGGGGTTTTAAATGCTTGAATCTGGATTGCACGGTCCTACAAGCCTTTTAACACTTGTGTTTACTTATTTTGATCATTTATTTTCATTCTATAACCATGAACTAGCTTTTGCTACAATCCAAAAGTGATTTGCATCAAAAATATCCAAAACAGTGGCTGAAACTAAAAAACTGCACCAGAAAAAATGAGCTGAAATGGTGGTTTAGTACCCAATTTCAAAAGAAAGTGATTCAACAGCATTTGTGATTGATCAAGCAACTCTGTTTGATTATTTTAAGCATGTTCAGGCTTTAAAACAGTTCAGAAACTGATTGCAACTCAATTTCATTGGTTCACTTCCATTTTGAACCCAAAAATGATGGTTTAAAAGACTAAACTGCATATAGGCTTATTTTTTTACCAAATGAACAGTGTTAGCAACTTTCAAACATCAATTAAAACTTGCTCAAGCTATGAAACAGCAAAGAAATAGCAGATTTTCGAAAATCACCACTGCTGTAACGTTTTATGCAGAAAATTTGCACCAAATCACCACCAATTTCAGTTTTTCATGGATTCAAGAGTTGGACAACAAGAAATTGACTTCGAGAAGTGTAAATACATGGATCTAAGCCAGAATTAAGAAGCTTAGCTTGACCAAACTCATAATAGACCAAATCAAGGATGATAGCACGGTGAAAAGCTAGAATGAAAACTGAAACAACAAAGGCTTCTGGTTTTTAAGGCAACATGGAGGAATAACTTAACTCTTGATGCGTGGACAACCTAGGCTCATGATACCACTTGATGGAGACCAATTCCAGTTGAAACCATGTGGAACGGAACTTCAAACCGGAAGAGATCAGCAATTGCAATGGGTGCAGCGGAATGATGGAGTTAATGGTGTGTTTGGAGTGTTCACGATGATGAGAGATGTTTAGGTGAAACCTCACAGCTCAGAAAGCCTTCCTACAGAGGAAGGAAGCTAGAGGAATGAGAGAAGAAGTAGGAACTCAAGGTGACTTAAGAGCAATAGGGCTGGAATAATTTCTGCTGCATTTCACTAAGCTCAAAAGTATCTTTTTACAAGGTAATGGCACTCCTATTTATAGAAGAAGAGGAGCCCTTAATCTGACCCAATTTCCCTCCAAAAGCAAAGGTAATTCAAAGCAAAAACACTAGCTGGCAGGTGCATGTGTGCCTTGCTTAAAGACAGGTCAGCAACGCATGTTTCTTCCGTGTGGCTGGGCGGGAAAAAGGTTTTGGCTGGGCCAAAACCTGATCCAGATTCAATGTGCATCCAATTCCAATTGCAAAGTCAACCATTCTTTGAAGCAAGGAGTCTTTGGTTGGATAATTCATGATATCCTAGCCTTATTTAGATCCTACAAAACAAAGTAAATATGTTTTAGTTAAGAGAAGAAGGATTAATATAGATTACCTTCCATAGAAGCAAAATGACAGGTGATCCTTCTTCCTCTTGAATCTTCTTTGCCATGGCTCTAGTAGGAGGTCCAATGTGGTTCCTTGGTGGTCTTCCATCAAGTCCCCGGCAACGCGCCAAAAACTTGTTGATGGATCGGCAAGTGTACAGAATCGCACAAGTAATATAAAATGGGAAGACCAAGTATCGTGTCCCAAGAGACTCTTGACACTAGACAGTTGTGTGATAACTCGACTAATTAAGACTAAAAGAAAATAATATCATTGATTTCAGATGCAAAAACAGAAAATTAAATATGAATGCAGTTTGATCAATAGAAGAGTAGCACAACAATGAACGGATATTGTTTTAATATGAGACGAGTATGTTGTTGGGGTTTGATTTTGCCAAATTCACTATCATGTATATAAGAATTCTTCTTCATGCATTAAGGTTAACGTCACTCACTAAATCACTTAAACCCGATCCCTTGGCGAACTAAGTTTGTCCTTAATTACCAGTTCATACAATTCCTAGCATTCCTAGTAATTAATTGTGAAGATCAAGAGCTTAAGACGACCAAGACTCATACCCCCATCCTTGAGAAATATTACTCTTGGGAGTAATTCAACAAGAACCTGAATTGTAAGGAACCTCCGGCACTCATGCAATTCATACATCATGCTATGAATGAGTTAAACAAAGCAAGGGCTGTAACAAATGAATTACTCTAATAATTAATAAAAAAGCATATATTATTAAGAATCAATTCAAATACATGAGAGTTCACAAGGTTACATCATCCCCCAACAAAAACTAGAGTTTAGTTCACCATAGTCATGGTGGAACTAGATGAACAATGGAGAAGAATGAGATAGAAAAACCCTAAAATTAGAAGATAGAAGCTCCCGCATCCAAATCTGCCTCTACAGAGTGAAAGAGTGTGTTGTTGAGCTCCTCCTGCCAAAGATACAAAACCTAGGGTGCCTGTGTCCTTTAAATAGAGCGAAAACATCACAGAAGCAAGGCCCAGGCCCGTGTCGTTGGCGCTCAAGCGCCCTACTTAGGGTGCCCGAGTGGTGAACAATGGCTCTTGGCGCTTGGGTGGCCAAGCTTTGTGCTTCCGACGCTCAAGCGCCCAAAAGGGGCACCTAGGCGGTGTGTGTCACTCTTCTAACACTTAAACCTCCAAAAAGGGCGCTCAAGCTTCGTGCATTCCTCCCTTCTAGTGCTTTTCCAAGCCTTTCTGAGCTTCATCTCCTTGGAACTTCAGCTCTGCTTTCTATATTATCTCATTTCCTGCCAAAACAAGGAAAAATAGTCATAAAACCATCAAAGTCAACCTCAACTCTCTTATTCACACAACTTAACAGAAAAACATGATTTCAAGTAAGTTTCTAAACAGAAAAGGGTTCATTTAGTGTCAAAATTACATCATTGATAATGGTATTTTCAACTGTTATCATCAATCATCTTCATTACTTCCACCTCAACCGTTGTCATTGTCGCCTTATGCCATAAAGTTATTTTCCTTGGACTCACAGTCTAATATAAGGGGAACTTGGACCAACCAACCTCATAAAAAAACTTGGAGTGACCAGTCTCCGTTATTCCAACTTCGAAATATTTTGTCTCTAACCACTTAAAGGAGGCAGTGTATAGGGTAAACAATCACCTTCCTTTCTTTGATATAACGGAGACTCACCTCTCCCCCTTCCCCCTCTTTTTAACATTAAGGCATGTGCGAAAATAAGGTAGAAAAATGGAGGGAATGGGAGTAAAGTTGAGAGTCATCCATAACACCTTAAACATTTGCATAAAGGTCCGTCCATTCGAGTACAATTGGGTTGGTACTAGGTTAAGCTCCCTCAGCACACCCATTTGAAAATTGTCGAAGGGAAGGCAGACGAGCAAGTCTTTAATTGGACAAGTGTACATGAAGGAAAAGTCCTTTGGATAGCCCTTTTACCCACGGAACACGTGCTTGTTTCCCTTTTGAACCATAAGGTTGAAACACTCAACGTCTTCAGAGGATTTTATGAAGCAAGTCCGCTCGGCCCACAATTATAACTGACACCCCAAGTGGAAGCAAGTGACGTATTCTCCCACTTTGTGGGATGCCCAATCATAGCCCATGATGGTCGAGAGCGATTGAGTAGCCATTTCCCCTTCATTGGTCGCATCGATCTCCAACACCACAACGACCTCAACATAAGCAGCAGGCACAAATTTATTACACTACTGACAGAGTTTATCTCTTGCTTAGTTGATTCCAAAATTGAAGATTACACCGATGATGAGGACGTATCATTAGCATACCCTCGACCACTCCTTTTTGTAGACACCTCAAACAAGAAAAATCAAAAGTCGACATTATTACTTGAAAGAAAATGAAAATGAATGACGTTCTTTTGGCATAGGAAAGTTGAAAGCAAAGGTGAAAATGACAAGCGAGGTCCACCTATATTTATAGCCAAAAAGGACCTCCCATTTAGCTCCCTTAGCCGTTGGATCTGACTACATCCGACTCTTCGAATTTCGACTAGTGCAAGATTCAAACGGTCATGCCCTCTTCCCTTAACGGTCACATTTTCAAACAATTTGAAAGATTGTCAACCGCTTGACCAAAAAATTTAGTGGATCTCGAAATGTACGGATAAGGATTGTAACCACCCGTGAACAGATCGAGCGGTAGGAGACACTCATCCCATTAGAAATCCCTTCACTAGTCATTTCAGTCTCCGACTTAGGGGACCTGTGTACCGTATGATCGTCCGGTCACTCGAATAAACCATCATCAAGATCGAACAGTCGCAGAGTCTAAATGATCGGTCAATTGTTAAGGTGATTAAACTGTTGAGCAACTTAAGGTAGAGAATGATTATCAACAATTAGATAGTAATTAAGTTGTTGCTAATCAAAAGCTCACTCCAAAATTTATAAATATAAGTTTGAGGTAATGAGGTAGGTGATTGCATTTACTACACCATTAACATCTGAATTGTCCAACATTGAAATGACTTTAGCATTGAAGTGTTTTCTGCAGGTACCCTATGAATAATCTTGTACAAACGGTTACAAGAAGATTTGGAGTGGAAGACAACTTTGAATCCTAAAGAGACTTTTTGGACGTTAGATGTTGAAATCGACCCTACACCCTAAAACATGAGTCAAGGATGTTGATTTTATATTCATCATTGAGTCATACCCTTCACAAATAACCTTTTGGAGTGACATATTTATTGATAATTTTACGGTCTAGTATCTAGATAATTTGACAAATAGAGTTGTGTTTTCCTTAAGACACATAATAAATTCTTTTACACCTAAACTATATGTTTAAATTTTAAGTATGAGTTTAATTCTAATATTAAGTATAATTTTTCTTTTTATCGACAAACCCATCAATATAATCTTATATCTTCAAATTATTAAAATTATTAGGGTAAGAGTTAATTTATAACTTTCTCTTACCCTACCTTTCAACTTTACCATTAAACCTTCTGTGTAACTTCAATATTAAGTATAAATAATATATATATATATATATATATATATATATATATATATATATATATATATATATATATATATATATATATATATATATATATATATATATATATATATATATGAGAAGTATATAAACTCATTGTTGTAAAAATTTTGAATCAATTTGATCAACGTAATTTGTAATAAAAAATAATTGATGTTATTATCATATTAACGATCATTTTTTAGCTATAAGAAAATTTTCAACTAAATAGTTGGGTATGCTTAGATATTATTTAAAATTAATTTTCTTATATATTTATATCTTATGCAATCAATGCATAATTTATTTTGAAAAGCGACCCGATGAAAATGTAAGATCTAACCTTGACGAGTCTGTCTCTGGGAAGACAAAAGCTATGGTGATTGTAATAATACATACTAACGGAATTTCCGATCTTGGTTGAATTATTTTGTTCTTTAGGTTGGGATCGATGACATTTTATAGTTCTGTGGCGTTTATCTTTCAGCAAATAATAGACTGTCTTGTAATGTCTGATTCATAACTATCATTGAAATTATGGTTATCATGAGATTTTTATTATTTTCTACTACAATTTTTCAATCTCTTATGAAATGCATGGTGCTAACTGGTGGACATTTTCTTACTCATTATAATGCTGGGTTTCTAATTAACACGGTCCCTGAAAAGGGAGAGAGAGAGAGAGAGAACTAAGACATAGGAGGTATCTTTTTTACTTTGTGGGGGCATTGACATAACAAAACATCGTCGTTTTGAATCATTCTGAAAGCTTAATTTCATTGTTTCGATAGCAAGCCAAAATTTGAAGGTCAAAACATTCATTTTCTCTATATTACACAGTATATACTTTATATAACAATTTACTCCATATTTATTTTTTCTATTTAATGACAAAGCCTAATTAGTTGTGTAATTGAGAAAAAAAAAACTATAATTACTTGAAAACTTTCTCTTTTTCCTTTCAAAACCTCAATTTGGCTTTTGGGAAAAAGACTGTGAATACAAACGAATCTGTGAGGTCCCTCCCAATCTTACACAACTGCACCTCTGAGTTGACTCCTCATGAAGAATAATAGCTTCTCTGCAGTTTTTTTGTATCTTTATAAATGCTCTTTTCTTCCCTATTTTCCTTTAATATATGTAAATAAAACTTCGATTTACTAGAAAAAAGGAAGTTAAGGAATAATATCACCACCCTTTCTTTCTTTTAATTTCTTTTCTTTTTTGTAAGCCCATGTAGACCCAACTTTAATTATTGAGTTACATTTGAGTTCTAATTTTTCCTTTAATTTCCCTAACATCGTTGTTTGATTTGTTTTAAAGGGAGAAAAGGTACTTCTATGAGATAATCAATATGTTTAAACTACTAATATATGATAAACTTGTTTTTGATAAGTTTCTCAACAAAGAAAAACTTTTATAAGACTAAAGATGCTTTGCAAAATGAGGGAAATTTGCTTAACATGCATACTTACGAGGACTATTGGATTGTGATTATGTGATTCAAATTTAGTATTGATTCCTAAAAAGTCAAACAACTTAATATTTACAAAGTACACTAACAAAATTAAGTTATAAGTACATTTTAACTACTTAACTGGAAGATATGTTTTAAAATATTCTAACTTTAATTAATGTTTGATATTTTATTACATAATTTTGGTGAAGATGGTACTTATAAAAAAAGTATCAAGAAACTAATAAAATTTAATATAGTTATGATGTGTGAAATTAAATTTTTTAATCTATAAATTAGAACAGGTATGATAATCTTAAAAACAATACATAAGGTAAATACATGTTTACTCCAAATTAAATTTAATGAAATTCACGATGCACACATAGACTACGGTTATCATAAAAGAAAATAATATATGTTAAAATATATGATATACTACTATTTTATATAACCGTTGAATAAACTCAAAAAATAACTATAATCCATGACCTTTGTTACAGTAGTGAGACAGACGGATATTTGTTTTCTAATTTTTACATCTTTGATTTTAAATTAAAAACCCATAAGCTATTTAATCTAACTACAAAATAGATAGCCTTGTTTTGGCTTCATGTAAAACCAAATATACGGTGATGCTTTCCCTCCTGTTATTTTCAATTTGCATCAATCTCGACATGAATCTAACATACGAAATGAGATTAACGTAAAGAAAAATATGAATTTTATTTGTTTTTTTCGAAGCTATGAACTTTATTTGTTCATGTTACTCTCCTTTTAATGTGATTAAATGTATCTTTTGGCAGAATAATACTACATTGTAAAAAAAAAAATTATTTTCTTAAAAAGTGACACTGATTAAAACCCAAAAACATCCCAAGGTAACATGCTTGAGGTTGCCCGGTGGGAAGTAACATGTTTGAATTATGTTGTGAATTCCAACATAAACCATTCATGCTGAAGAGAGCCCAATATCAATAGCTTTCTAACACTAGATAGCCACTCTTGGACAAACACAGAATCAGTGCTACATTACAGAAGCTATTATTATTTGTATGAATAATAGCATTAAACGTTTTGAAATAGAAAACCTTATTGGCCTGTTTGACTGTGAAGAAAGAGAAAGGAAAGAAAAAGAAATAATGATGGATTGTTTAATAGAATGAAAAATACAAGTTTTGAACTTGTAACATATCTCTCTTGCTTTAATAGGTTAATTAGTTGAATGGGAATTTTGAGATGAAATGCAAGCATGGTGGTGGCATTTTATTGTTGTGATTTTGAGAGAGATAAGAGTGGGAATCGAGAAATCATGTGGTTGTGCAGTAATAGAATCGGCGAAGGGAGCATATAGACAAAAGTCATAAACATGTCTGCATATGGGAGGGGTATAAGGCTATATAAAGTCTTTTCTCACTGTCTGATAAGCCTAAACTATGACCAAGGTTTTCATTACATAGTGCCATAGTGGACAGTGGACCACAGATATGAACCACGCAGCTTTAACTGATGCTTAAGCTCCCAAAACAAGCAAACAAAGCATCTTCAACGTCACTTCCTCATACCCACACTTTGGACTCCTTAACAAGTAAACTCTGCACAAAACCATTTCCTCCTACTATACTTCAAACATCATAACAACAATTACCAAACCTTCCAAATTAACCATCTTTCTCTATCTTTACCCTAACTAATCAACCACCTTCCTACTTTACCCACCACGCACTTACACATCACATTCTCCTAATTAGTAACACCTTCACCATATTTATTACACTTCATATTTGTGTCAGAATGTCAAGATTATCCCTCAATAGTGGTTGTTGGATTCAAGAGTAACACAAAAAAGTTGTGTCTCTCTATTAATAGTACTCTCTCCATCTAGCTAGTGTCAACACATTTTCGCACATTCAACGCATTTATGGTTGTTGAATGAAGAACGGGTTAGAGAGATCTTGAATATTATTTACTTTAAGTTGAATGACGGAGAGGAATTAGAGTCGCCCAATCTTCATAGGGTGGTTCTGAATTTCTGGAGAGGTGAATGTTTTTTCACTTGGTAAATAGTGAACAGAGAAGCTCAAAAGAATAGAGTCCAGTGTAGGGGACAGAAACACAGCACATTTAATACTAATATTAATTAGCTTAAATGCTTTATGCATAAGGGATGGAAGAAAACAACAAAAGCTGGCGAAAACAACGGAAATAACGAAAACAAGGTTCTGTAAAAACGAAAGGAAATGCATGAAGGTGTTGCAGGCAGTGGATTGAGAATTTCCCCATCCACTTTTTTCAGTGCGTGGGAGGAGCTGAAAAGTTTAGCGCACTTTGCAGTTAGCAGAAGAGAGCGAAGACGCAGAGACAAGCGTAGACGTATAGAAAGACATGTAAAACGGAAAATGCAGGCGAGAAGGCATTGATGGTACCGAGAAACTTCCTGCTTCCAACAACTGTCTTAGGATAGACCACATATACGAGATTCACAGTCCACAACACAAAACAAAAGCAATCTGTTCACCTTCGTCATCGTCGCCATCATTCATGCACTCCATCCCCTCATCAAAGCAATACAATTACCAAAAACGCTTCCACCCTCACATTCTTCAAAGTAACACAAACATGCACAGACAAAACCACTGACCATAAAACATATAACCATATATACGAGCCCACTAACAACAATCCTGCTCCCATTAGAATGCAACTCAAAGCATTCCTAATATATTTTGCAAAGGGAATAAGGAAAATACCCCCATCCTTCTCCAATGTCATAAGAAAATTAAACAAGGTGAAACCAAAGGAAAAATAAAAGAAAAAACCCTAAGAACTATGATCCTGATGAGCTAGTGCTAACGGACTTGTCAGACATTCAGCAACGCAATTTCCCAGCTTCAACGTTGAGCTTCCAGCTTGGAATGGTGGCTGTGATGGTAACTAGATACATAGGAACATACATACATGATATAGATATATAGAGAGAGAAGAAATGGTAGGATATAAATATAGAGAGAGAGACGGGGGTGTTGATTTATATTTCTTCTAGGGCTTCTTACCAAGGGTGTGCTTGTTGTTATGCATCCAAACCTTGAGGACGTGACGCTGAACACCAGTTTGGGAACAGAACTCCTGCACGACACTCTCGTCGTGCTTCTGAATCCTCCAACCCAGTTTTTCAGCGAAAGCGAGCATCTTGTCTTTCTGTTCCAGAGTGAACTTGGTTCTGAACCTCTTCTTGTTGGACCCGCTACCACCACCACTTGGGTCCGACACATCTTCCTGGTCCTCCCTCGGGCTCTGGGCCCCACCGCCCGCACCTGACGTGGACGGGAGTGCCAGCGTGGCAAGGCCTCCACGATGCGGCCCCGCCACCTGCAAGTACCCCGCCGGGGCCCTGTAGTAAGCCGCCGCGAACTGTGGCGGCGGCTGGTGGCGACGGTGCTGGAAGGGCATTAGGAAGGAGCTCTCCGACGGGTCCTTCCGGTGGAAGTTGCGGTGGCAGTTGCAGGCAGCGCATTTGAGGGCATCCAGGGTACCCTCGGCGCCCGCCGCCATGAACTCACCGCAGCCGTCGAGCGCGTGGCCGCCGATTCCGACGGCGTGGTTCTTGAGGCACTCTTTGTACTTTCCCCTGGCGTTGTTTCGGTTGATGGTGGGTGGTGGAGTGGCCGCCGGCGGCAGGGGGTCTTCCTGGGGGGTCTGAGTTGGCATTTTGACTCGGCAGGGGTTGAACGGCGAGTGATCATAGGTGGACCCAGGCATCCCCAACTGAGCTTCGTCATGGTCCTCGAAATCCATTTTGGGAGGTTGAGAATTATGGTTTGAAGGGTGAGATCGCAGAGGGTGATGGGTGTCGGAGCTTAATAAGCAAGTGTTGGAGAGGAAACAAACAAAGAAGTCATTAATGGCAGTTTCATACACTTTTTCCGCTTCTCTGTTTTCTCCCTCGCAACTCTTAATTCTCGATCCTTGTCTTCCACGGCCTAAATCCACTTACCTCCCTTATTTTTTAGTTTTTTTTTTTTCACTCGACTATTCATGTTTATTATATCAAATGTAAATTGCTTATTGGTGGCAAACCTTAATCTAAAACACTATTTGCCTCTTTGGATATGGATTCAAATTTCTCCTATCCTCTTTGGATGTGGTTTCAAAATTTTAATATTTCATGTATCTATGTATTATCATTTCATTTTCCAATCAAATAAAATAAAATAATTTGTTTAATATAGACTTTAATTACACTTGAACTTTAGCGTCTCTTTTAAAACATGTATTTATGTAACAATGTTTTAGTTAGAAAAAGTCAAACAATATATTTAAAGACATCTGAATTTATTCCTGCAATAAATGTAATTCTTTATTACGAGGTATGATTAATTGTTTGAATAATAAAGTAGCGAATTTTTAGGGGAGTAGTTAAAGATGTGGTTTAAGGTGACCACCATAACAATCTCTTGTCAGATGTATTATATACAGACGCCATCGCACGGATTATTGGGGAATGATATGAATGTGATTATGGTGCATTTAATCATATATAGCAATTTACTCTCAATTTCAACACAAAAATATATTTATTTTGATATTATTAAATAAAAATTAATATATAAAAAATATTAAAATCAATATATATTAGTATATTTGAGAAATAAAATTGAATTAAGATAGTAACAGGAAACAGGAAGAGTTTCATTAGTCCATATTCATCTCTAAAAAATTAATTAAAATTTAATATAATTTTTTTATCTTTTAAACTTTAATTACGTTGGATAATGATAAACAAGATTCATATGACATTTTAAAATATTATATTATAATAAATAAAATATCTTTATACAATTATGGTAATAAAATTACACTTATTATAATAAGTTAAAAAAATAAAATAATCATATAAAAAAGAGTTAAATATGTTTTTAGTCCTTCAACTACCAGTATTTTTGGTTTTAGTCTCTATTCAAAACATTGATCGTATTTAATCCTCTTAATATTAAAACATGTAAAGTTAGTCCCTAAAAATGGACTGCGTTAAGTTTTTGTTGACCTGGCTAACGGTTCTGCCAAGCCTTCTTCCAGCTTCATTATTCTCTCTCTACCATGTTGTTTTTTGCAATTCCACCTATTATAGGGAGGCCTCTCACTCGCACAAACTGAAATAAATGGGCAGCAGTTTCCTCTTAGGCGTGTGTGATCTCCCCTTCGCCACGAGTCCGCCACCACGAGCTGTCGATCAACCAAAGGTGTCACCGACGATACCGCCCATCGCCGGACCCATCGCCAACCATCGTACTAATCCTCTTCTCCTTTTCTTCACGCGAAGGAAACCCTCCTATTCGTGAACGACGTCGGTCGTTCGTCATCGCAACGGTGCCGCAGCCACCAAGTCAGGGCCATCGCCCTCCGTTGTGTCTGTTATTAAATGACATATTTTTTAGGTAGTTATCATTTCAAGCGAAACAGATTGTGGCAAGACAACACAAATTCCACAATTCATTTTAGAATCTGAGATAGAATGAGTTTGAGGAGCTGCTGGTAATATCATATGCACACAGCCAAGACGCATTTCAGCCATGTCAATTTTTGAAAGAATGGAAGACAGCGGTGTCGGCGCGATGGTGTGGGAGAGAAGTCGACGAAGGGCGACGACCCTGACTTGGTGGCAACGGCACCGTCTCGACGATGAATGACTGACGTCGTTCACGAACAGAAGGGTTTCCCTCGTGTGAAGAGAAGGAGAAGAGGATTATTACGGTGGTTAGCGATGGGCCTAGCGACAGGCAGTATCGCCGGTGACACCTTTGGCTGATCGGCAGCTCGCGGTGGCAGACTCGTGGCGAAGGGGAGATCACACACTCCTGAGAGGAAACTGCTGCCCCTTTGTTTCAGTTTGTGCGAGTGAGAGGCTTCCTATATTAGGTGGAATTGCAAAAAACAACGTGGTAGAGAGAGAATAATGAAGCTGGAAGAAGACTTGGTAGAACCGTTAGCCAGGTCAACCAAAACTTAACGTCGTCCATTTTTAAGGACTAACTTTACATGTTTTAATATTAAGAGGATTAAATGCCATTAATGTTTTGAGTAGGAAAAATCACTAATAGTTGAGGGACTAAAAACAAATATCAAATAAAAATATTAAAAAGAAGTAAAAATGATGTCTTAGAAACAATTTGATATATTGTTTAATGAAATCGTACAAAAAGAAAATAAATATATAATGTGTTAAATATGTTTTTAGTCCCTCAACTATTAAGCTATTTTATTTTTCGTCCATCTTTCAAACTTTGGTATACTTTGATCATTCTCCTTAAAAAAACTATAATTTTTCGTCCTCCAAAATCAACGATATTAAAAATCAGTTGAGATAGCTAATGGTGGTGTCCACGTCAGTTTTTTTTTTAGAAAGGTAGTTTTGACATTTTTTATGACAAAAGTGGAGAAGAATAGATTTTAAGAAAAGCTTCCATATAATGTTAATGATAGAGAATTGAAGAGAAGGAGAAAGAGAAGAAAAGGAAAAAAAGTTATTACTCCATAAGAATCTCTTATAATAATGATGGTGATTCTTGAAGAAAAATTAGAAAGCTTTTATTATTTAATAGAAAAATATTAATACTCATTCAAAATAGTTTTAATTGCTATTCTCTTTTTCAAAAGGTTTGCAACTCATTTATTTATAATGTGCAATATTTTATAGAGCTGTCAAAACGGGTAACCCGGCTCGACCCGGCCCGGCCCACCACGGGTTGGTCACTTAGTGAGTCAACCCAACCCGGCTCATTTATTAGCGAGCCAGAAAAACTTGAACCCGGCCCAACCCACCACGGGTTGGTGGGTAAACGGGTTGGCTCACTAGCCCATTTAATTTTTTTTTAAATAAAAAGAATACAAACTTTATGTAATTTAAATTTAAACAAACCTTCTGTCATTATCTTTGTTTGTTTGCTACAGAACAATCTTCAATCTCAACCGCACAAGCATGCACAAAGCACAATAATACTATATTATATGCAAAAGTAGGAAATGTCAAACCAACCTGAATGTAGTTTATCACATCAATTGTTGTAACCCTTGATCCTTGTTCTTGTTGTCTCCAAATTCACTAATAAATATTTTCCTAATATTAGAACAATTCCGACAATCAATAAAAAAAAATATTAGTAATAAAAAAGAGAACCAGTTCTCAACAACATCAACAAAAAATTAATAGTTTAATCTGTAACATAATTTCCCAAATTCAAAGATATCAAAAAGAGCTTGTTCAAATAATGTATATTCAAATTGTTTAAATAAAATTAAAAAAATCTGATAGAAGCATGTCAGAACATGAAAAAATCATTCCATGTCTTCAAATCCCCCAGAACAAAAAACAAATTTGCAAACCCCTATTTTTGTCATTATATGGTTTTTGAAAAAAAAAAGAAAGAGAAGTGAGAAAACAAAAATGTGGAGAAAAGAGAAGAAAAAATGAAGGGTGTTTTACCTGAAGAATTTCACTTAAGTGAGGGTGAGAGCACCGTCAAATGAGAGCAAACACTTTGTGAGAGCAGATGTTACTTTTTTGGTATACACACTGAGTGAAGAGAGTATTTTACTTTTTAGGGTTTCATAAATAAAATAATAAATTAAAAAAATAAAATTAGGTAGGTGGGTTGGTGGGCCAACCCGGCTCACCACGGGTTTAACCCGCATGAGTCGGGTCTAAATGAGCCGGATTGAAATCTGACCCGCATATAAGTGGGTTGTATTTTTCCAACCCAACCCGGCCCGAACCCGTGACGGGCCAGGTTGGCCCGCGGGTTGTGACCCATTTTGACGGCTCTAATATTTTAGTCTATCATATATTTCACAACTAATTTGACTACCTTAAAATGTGTCTTATAAATTTAATTATTGCTATTCTTAGCATAACATTGATTACTTTACATATTAAAAAGAACATTAGGAAATTGATTGAGAGATAAAATATTTCACAAATTGTGAGAATCGATGAAGAACTTATTGAGCTAATATAAACCAGTTATAAGTAACTTCTTGTATGATGTAATGTAAGTGTGTGAAAGTAATTAAAATAATTATATTAAAGCTATTATATATGTTTAGGCTTTAATTTACTTAATGATATTTTTAAAGTATTTGTTTGAAGTAGGTGACTTTATTTTAGATTTGCCTTTTAGTGTACTAGTTAAATTCATATAAATGATTTTAATTTGAGTAAATAAAAAGCTATGTGATACTTTATTATAAGTTTTGGTGCTTTAAGTTAGGATAGTTTACTTAAAATATTTTATAAATGATTATATTAATCTTTGAACAGGATCTGAATTTATTCAATGACGTACAGGAGTTTCGGAATGTAAGCAGAGTAAATTTCTTGACTAGTTCTGTTAGATATGGATAAAAACTGGGTATTGAATGACGTGGTCTGTATACATAAAGTTTATTTGTAATAAAATAAAAATGAAGCAGTGATTAAAATGTTTATTTATAGTTTCGAAAAGGATTAAAAATGGCATAAGTAAATAAGAAATAGTGAAAGAGCGGAAGAGGACTTGAAAAGCATTGCAGGTGAATGGGTGAAATTGAAGAGAAAGAAGAGTTAGTTCAGAGAGAGACACACACTACTACACTGTGCTTGGTACAGTTACATTGTGCAGTGGTTGCAGGAGGAAGCATGAGCCGAGGACAAATGAGAAAAAGGGAAAAGAAAAAACAACGGGAAACACTTGTGATATGAGGGATTCAAATTGAAATGAAAATAAAGGGATTGTGGGCAAGGGCGCGCGTGAGGAAAACGCCAATGCCAAACACTGAAACTCTGCGATGCGAGGGTCAATTTCAGAGGTGCACGCATTCCCGTACCCTGAAACGGACTGACGTAAGGTGAGTGGGACCCACCACCCGCGAAGGGGAATGAGTGGCGGCGCGTGGAGATGCGCGTGGCTGATGGGACAGATGTGGGGGTTTTGTTTCATTCCCACATAGGAGGTAACAAGTGGGGGAAGAGTGAGGATGTTTTGTGGCAGGACGCTGGTTATGGTCGTACCATCACCTTCAAACATCGCAAGAGAGAGAATATGTGCGCTCTGTAGTCTGGTCATATAAAGTTTTTTTTTTTTTTTTTTTAATTACCTACAAATATATTATATTTTTATATTTTCTGTTGTTACCTTAAGGCACCATAGGTATGGTAGAAAATTTTCTAAACTTGTTTGATTTGTTTTTAACTTTATTAAAATGGTAAAAAAAAAATCATAAATAAGGACAAATGGTGCACTTATATCATAAGATTTTATTACGAATAAGACGTATTAATCACAACTTTCTAATGGAAATTATATCTAAAGTAAGCAGTGTTAGATTAACACAGATTTAGTTTTATTGCAGAATTCATGTAATACTCACAATTTTTATTAGCTTAATCTACTTTGTTTTGTTCTTTTATTTATAATGAAGTCATGTTAGAATAATACATCTTTAGTTTATCATATTTTAACTTAAAGTTGTGTATATTTAATACTATTGCATGAAGTCATGCAAGGTTTACATATATTTGTTCTAAGGTAACAATTGTGTCATAGATGCATGACTCGATTTAGAAGATTTTATTTATTTGTTTATTTATACTTTTGAGTTTTAAAGTGGTTGTTTTATTAAAAATTTATGTTACTAAAAAAGATTTATTGTGAGAAACCTAAAAAATGTCTAAGTTGTGATTTTTAAAAGATGATATTAAAATATTAATAAAAAATTGAAATTATATTTAGACTTAACAAAATTTCACTTTATTAAAATTATCATCTTTCTAAAACTATTCATTTATTTTCTCTCTAGATCTCTTGACTTTATTCTTCATCCATTTGAAGGTTGTATGTTATAAGACTTTTGTCATTGAGTTCTACCATCCTATCCGACCAAAAATCTTAAACAAAATAAGTTTATTTTTTGTCATTCTTTTTGGTCTTTTAAGAAATTGCATGTGAGGTGTTTCGAGCTTACATGTATCGTTTATGACTTAGGATAAATCTTTGTTAAGT
This sequence comes from Vigna mungo, assembly GCA_036885675.1. NCBI lineage: Eukaryota > Viridiplantae > Streptophyta > Magnoliopsida > Fabales > Fabaceae > Vigna > Vigna mungo. The sequence continues at coordinate 35,707,613 of CP144700.1, forward strand.
TAGAATTGTTAGGATGTGTTCTAATAATTTATCATAGTATTTTTATGTGCAAATAGAACAATGTGAAGTAGAGTTTGTGGGAAACACCATTTGAGTTTAGGAGCGTCTATCTAGGTAAGGGAAGATAGTAGTAATTTTATACTCACTTATATTTATGTTTTAACTTTTGTATTGGTTTCAATTGAGATGATGTGATTGCTTGATTTGAAACTAATATGTGATTAACAATGTGGAATGATTACAAATTCTATGGTATGAGTTTATCAATCAAATATTAAATTGTCTTGGTAAATTCTTTGAGTAAAACAATGAGATTGATTTGTGTTTTCATTTTTGGCGGCACATGGGGTTGCAACGGGGTTCATAGGTTCAACCCTTTAACCCAGTCCAGCTTTTTCAAGTTGGACTAGTGGTTGTCACTTAAGGTCAAACTAATAACGGTTGAAAAATCGTTAGTTTTATACTTAAATTTGACACTAAACACACCCTTTATGACTTAGCAACTAGCTTGAAATTATGTATTTTTCTTAAGTTAGAGAATAAGAGAGTCAAAGGTGGTTTTCTTGGTTTTATGCTTGGTTTTCCTTGTTTTGGCAGGAATTAACATGAATTGAATGAAAGAAGTTGAAGTAGTAAGGAGTTGGACTCAAGAGAACAAAGAAAAGTGCTTAAAAGAGGAATCGCAAGCACCGTTGAGAGCCAGCCTCGTGGAGGAGTTCTCTGGCCAACGCCTAAGCGCCAACGCTGAGCGACATCTATGAGTACCGCGCCTACCGCTAGGCAGTAATCCAACGATGAGTGTTAGTCTCTTGGGCCTGAGCTAATTTCTGTTGATTTGAATGAACTATATATTGATTTGCATGACCCAGAAATGGTATCTTTTAGCAGAAGGAGACGCAGAACCACACTTTTCACCCCTTTGAGGCGAATTTTGGATGCGGAAGCTCCAATCTACAAATTCTAGGGTTTAATCTTTCATTCTGTTCATTATTTTCATCTAGTTTCACCATGTCTATGGTGAACTAAACCTCCATTGTTGTTGGGGGAAACGATGTAATCTTTTGAAACTCTCAGATATAGAATTGATTCTTAATCTATATGCTTTACTTTATTAATTCTTAGAGTTTTTCCTCTTTACTCTAGGCATGCTTTGTTTAACTCATTTAATAGCATGATCTTTGATTTTGTCGATATGGACACATACAGGGAAATCTAGACATGGGGGAATTCTCTCATGAGCAATATTACCTAGATATAGGGATAGGAGGACCGATTTCCTTTAAGCTTTTGTGCGAATGTAATGCATGGTCAATTGCTAGGGAGACAAGACATTATAAACTAGTAATTAGGAGTAGGCTCTCTTCACTGAGACATCGGGTTTAGGTTAAATTAGAAAGTGACATTGACATTAATGAAGGAGTAGAATTCGTAAATATATGAGAGTGGATAGGATAAAGTCAAAAACCACAACAATATAATTCATCCATATAACTCACCTACGTATATTCTTTGGTCAATTGATCAACCTTTGCATACATGTTTATTTTCTGTTTTGCATTCTAAACACCAAATTTTCGTTTCTCAAGTCTTAAATAATCAACAAATCACATGAAAGTCTAGGCCAATGAGTCTCTAGGGAAAACGATACTCGGTCTTATCGTTTATATTACTTGATACAATTCGGTACACTTGCCGGAATCTTAACAAGTTTTTGACGCCGTTGTCGGGGACTCGTGGTTTAACTATTCTAATCATGTGATTATTGATTAACTTTGACTTGATTTTTTCTATTTTTGTTTTAACAATTGCTTTCTAGGGTTTTGTTTTCTTGTGTATGCAGGATACAATTCGGACTAGGAGCAAGAAAAATTTGGAACCTCTTCTTGAAGGCTTAATTGAAACTCGAAGGAGAAGGAGGATTCAAACATCTATGGAATTGTTTCCTTCTCTTGAGAGACTCTTACAACCCTCACCACAAGAATCTGACCAGAGCATAGAGGAGATGGCTGAGGAGAATACTAAGAGACGCACTCTGGCAGATCACACCACTGTTGTTGGCCTTCATCACTTTAATAGCATTGCAAGGCCGAGGGTCAATGCACTGAACATGGAGGTGAAACCAGCGTTGATACAATTGGTGAAGAGCAACCAATTCAATGGATTGTCTCATGAAAGTCCATATGAACATCTGAACACATTCAACGAGATTTGCAACACTGTAAAGATCAATGATGTGCCGGATGAAGCTATCAAACTTAGCTTGTTTCCTTTCTCATTGGGAGGCAATGCTAAGCTATGGTTGAACTCTTTCCCGAAGGATAGCTTTACTGACTAGGAGGTTGTGGTGTCTAAATTTTTGAACAAGTTCTTCCCGTAGTAAAAAATCAAGAAAGGTAAACAGGAAATCTCTTCTTTCAGGCAAGGCATGGAGGAAACCCTAGGCCAGGCATGGGATGTTAGGAAATAGGTTGGCTTCGTTTTACACCAAGAGGGGGGTGAATTGGTGTTAATTCAAAAACAAAATCTTTTCACAATCTTGAGATGAAAATATAAAGCTTTTGATCTTTCCTTGAAATGCAAGTAATGAAAATTCAATGCAGCGGAAAAACGCAGTTGATTGCTAAACAATTAAAGTCGTCTGGAAATAAAGAGTGCAAAGATAGAGAAAATCAAACACTGATTTTTATACTGGTTCAGCCAACAATGCCTACTCCAGTGTTCTTCCAATCCAGGAAGCAAATGCACTATAATGGTTGTGGTTTTTATAATAAGGAATTTATAGAAGCACCATGCAAAAATATAAATCTCCTCTCTAACCCAAAACCAAAATATAGGTGCACACACAAAAACCAGAATTGCAGCAAGAATCCCCTCTTTTGCAATCTGCACCCACGTCGAACAATCCTCAACGTGTAACCAACACACTTCACAAGATGCCATGCCTATCACAATAGACTTCACAGGTTGCCAAGCCTTCAATCAAATGCACCAGTCTTCACAGGATGCCAAGCCTATCAAGATCAAACCAGAAGCACCTTCTTTGTGCAGATGTTGATCAAACAGTATGCGCAATTGACTCCTCTCTTTGAATCTCTCTCAAGAAAGATCACCACCGTCTTCTTGGAGAATTCTTGGAGCTGCTAAAACAAGGAATCAACCTGAAACAGGACAATGAAAATGTCAGATCACAAAAGTCTCTTTGAACAATTCATGTTCTGTTTATTTATAGTTTTCTGTTATTTCAGATTGCATCTCAGTCGAATAGCCTACTAATTCAGTCAACTGTATCAAACAGTTATAACAGACAGTTAACACAAAGGCTCCTCAGTCAACCAAATCAATACCCATTTAAGACAGTTGACCAAGTCAGTCAATCTGAACTAACTTTTGAAAAATATAGCCATTGGAGCGTGTAGGCATAACAGAATTCCAAATAGAACAGTAATACAGTCGAATGTGTGTTCACACTATCGACTAACACATGAGAAAATACTTTGAAATTCTTTTCAGCTCAAAATCTCACACAACACAGTTTCACAGTCTGTACAAAAATTTTAGCATAGTCGAATCCATTATGAGTGTATTCGACTGAACTAGAACTTTGTCACAACAAGTATAAGTTCATAAAGGTGCTTGTGATCTTTTTCTTTCTGAAATGTGCAGTAATAAAAACTATTTTATCTCACATTTCAAGACAAGCATGTTCCACAATAATATCACATAATCAAGCATAGGAACATACATTGCAATTCATCATAACATGTTCAGCAGATATGTCAAACAGTAAAACACGAACATGTAATACTGGAACATATGTACTGTTATTAAGCATTGTGTTGTCATCATAAAAAACAAGTTTGATATAGAGTTTGTGTTGTCAACAATCTCCCCCTTTTTTGATGATGCACGACCATGATTAATAACTCAACCATGTTTGTACAGTTCCACATATGACAGAGTAAAAGCATATATAAAAAACAATCATAACAGATCAGTTACTCTGTATATACAACAAAAATATCAAGCAAATAAAGTATGATGCAAAAATTCTCCCCATATAGACTTGCTCTCATACACTCACGAATATCTCTCCCCCTTTGTGCAATAACAAAAAATGAATGCTTCAGATATTTATGCCGTTTTGAAAAACAGAGATACATCATAAAGATATGCAGTTTGTAAAACACAATGATGCTCTCACAAATTATAAGTTCATCACAAAATAGTTTAAACTCCCCCTGAATATAGGTGTGTGATGAAACAATGTGTATGCAGTGATACTCCCCTTGTCATTATGCATGAATTTCAAAAACAGTTTGAGTGCACAATGCAAAATACCACAGATTCAGCAACAGTTTAAGCACAAATTTGTATCATGGTCAAATTATCAAATAACATGTAAATGCAATGATTCAAATATCAACAATCTCACAATATTATCTCAAATAAGATATTTAAACATGTAAAGAGCAAAGATAATATAAGATTAGCTATGATTTAAGTAGATAGTAAGGATAGAATCAAATTCCAGAATTGGAATTGTTAACCAATTTAGACGCAGTCGAATGCTTTAAATCATCAGTCGAATGCATTGTTTTTCCAAATGTTGAACTCCAATTTTTGATGTCCAAAGCAATGTCCTTCCTGCAAGACCTTTCAACAGCCTTTTCTAGATCAAGCATAGTGGTTAAGCAAGAATTAAATCATATTATAACAGAAGTCAATGTATAAGAATGCATGATAGTTTAAGCATAGTTGACTTCAAACAGAGCACAGTCGAATCAATCAAACATAGTATCAGATATTATTCAACAAATTAAGTAAATTGATCGATTCAAACAACTAATTTTATTTCCTTGAATTAAAAGATATTACATTGGTGGTGCAAAAACAAGGAAATAAAGACAAAACAAAGAAACCAACAAAAGATGGCTTTATATGCCATTATACAAGGTAGACATAGGGACAATTGACAATTTGCTAGAATGATACTATAGGGAACACAATCATGACATAGGAGGGAAGAAAAAGACACATGAGGATTAAAAGATCATAAAATTTCAATAGTCTTCATCATTAGATTCTTCGGCCAGAAGTTGCAGATTTGCACTGTGCATGCTTTCTAGTTTGTCACATTTGTCATGAAGAATCCTAATTTGATTGACAACATATTTATCAAAGTTTGTTTCTGGGAAGAATTGTGTTCCACCAGCTATTTCAATTTCTTTCTTCTCTGTAAGGTCTTCCAAACAATTTTCACCCATGAATTTCCATCCATTTATCGTTTTTACCAGTCCAAGAGACATGATTAAGTCTTTGTCAAATGAGTTTGAAGAACCCCAGATGCATTTGCGTTCATTTTTGACATCAACACCAAGAAGTACTAATGCTTTGCTTATCAAACATGCATAGGGCAGGAACAGAGATCTTTTTAGAGCACAGTATTCCATATGATCTTTAATCACTTGTAACCAATTGGTAGAGATACTGTTCTTGATAGCATGAAGTAGAAAAATATATTCAGTTGACATTCGGTCCTTTTTTATTCTTCCGGGTAGGATGATTTTTGCCAAGATGTGGGCAAGAATTTTCTCTTCCTTCAGTAGCCCTTCATGAGCAAATATCTTTTCAATGGTATATACACCCGGAAATCTTAACCATTGAAGATATACTTGTTTCTTGTTCAACAAGGTATTCACTTCTGATGTGGGTAAGTGTGAAAATGCGCCTTTAGATGGTAAGCTTGTTAGAATATTCCATAGTGTATCATCAAAGTGAATGTCCACCCCTTTTACCATAGAGAAGATGTCTTCATTTTCTACCCATAAGTTGTGATAAAACATCTTGACCAGTTCTGGATACCATGTTCCTCTCATCTGTATGAAATCATACAATCCTTGCTCTTCTAACCAAAATGGAAATGTAAATCTTTCACCTTTGAACATATCAAGATTGATGTTCATAGGAGTAGTTATAGCCTTTACCGACCCATTTATGACTCGTTGTCGTTCCTTTTCATTTCTGAACCAACTCAGTGTATTAGATTCACCCATGCCGATTTTTGACATGCAATCATCATTTTTTGAAATGCTTGAAGACTCCATGACAAGATGATTCTTGAAACTTTCTTGCAGAGTATTAAGAGGTATTGGAAGATGACAAGACAGAAATGATTTGGAATGCACTTAAGGCACAAATAAGGAGGGAAACTTGCGTGCCTAGTTATATGTGTGAATGTAATATTCAAAATTTTAGGTTACAGAGATATGAGAAACAGAGGTCATAGTAGAATGTATTAATATTGGGAGTCAACTGTGACTCGAGAAAAACATTTTCAACCAAATTCAATCAATCAACCAGTTAATCACACAACACAAACAATCATACAGCACAATCAATCATGATATGCATGATACAACGGATAGATATAGATTTACCAGTTGTAGACACTCAAGGTTTTTGATATGTTTCATAGTTAATTCATCCTTGAGAACAGCTTTGCATCAGTTGAATATCCTGCAAAACAATTAAGTTTTGGTTGCTGGTACCCATTTGACTTTGGGTCCTTGATTGTTAGTTCTTGTTACATGTTCCTTTGGTATCCATACACATAATCCTTGAGGAACATCAACATTTCTATAATAACAATTTCTAACAGTATGACCAACACATATGCAGTAAAAACATGCATTTCTAGCAGGTTTTCTTAATTCAATAAAATTTCTGGCATTGGTTATGTTAGAGTGAGCTTTGTATCCTAATCCTTGTCTATTATTAATTCTGCTAGATGTGTTTAATACAACATCTAAATTGTCTCTACCTTGAGTAAACTTAGCTCGCACGCTAGTCAATTAATCTATCTTTTTAATGTGTGTAGGACAATTTTCACAAGCTTTTTCAATAGTAACACTTTTAACTTCACAGTTCCTAGCAGATAACAAAGCTTCATTGAATTCTTTTTCTAATCTTTCATTTTCTGTAACAAGGTTGTTAATCTTATTTTCAATATCTCTTCTTTCAGAGCTCGGTCGATTTACCTTGTATTCCAGTCGCAGTGCTTCAGCATGCAGTTCCCTGAATGTTTCAATCAGCTACTGATATTTCTCTTCTATAGGTAGCTTCTCAAATTCATCATCACTGTCACACTCAATCTTTGCAGTTTCAGCCATGTGACATATGTTGGATTTCTCCTCTTGGTCAGCATCCTCATCACTTGAATTCTCAGAGTCTGAGTTTTCCCAAGCAATGTAGGCTCCTTTTCTTCTCATATTTCTGCCTTGAGGGAATCTTTTCTTTCCTTTCTGCTTTGGCTGTAATTCAAGACAGTCAGGCTTGATGTGACCTTCTTTTCCACATTCACAGCACTGGACAACATTCATACTGAAGCTTTTCTTTTTGCTTTGACCTGCATGGTTAGACAATTGACTATCATTTTGCATAAGTCGACTAAACTTTCTTACCATCAGAGTCATCAACTCTATGTCGTCCATCTCTGTTTCTGTGATGTTCTTGTTTGTAGCTTTCAGAGCAATGGACTTCTTTTCTTCAATCTCCTCTTCATCCTTTAGTCTACCAAGTTCTAACTCATGTTCCCGTAACTTGCCAAACAAGGTAGCCATATTCATAGTTGTTAAATCTTTGGATTCAGAGGTTGTAGTGACTTTTGGTTGCCAATTCCTGTTCAGGCTTTTCAGAATCTTGATGTTGATCTCTTCTTTGTCAAAGACTTTGCCAAGAGCCATCAGGTGATTTACAATATGAGTGAATCGTTTCTGGACATCATAGATGCTTTCACCAGCTTTCATTATGAACAATTCATACTCTTGTATCAACGAATTCTTCCTGGCTCTCTTGACTTCATATGTGCCTTCATGTGTTTCCTCTAGAACATGCCACATTTCCTTTGCAGACTTGCATTGGGATATCCTGAAAAATTCATCAATTGTTAGTGCAGAGGCAGTAATATTTCTAGCTTTAACATCATACTGAGCTTTTCTATTTTCATCAGCAGTCCACTCAGTAAAAGGTTTCAAAACAATTTCACTATCAACAGTTTTTGTAGGCATATATGGACCATTTAAAGTGGCATCCAAAATTCCTTTAACTTGCGATTCAAGAAAGATCTGCATGCGAATTTTCCAAAAAGGATAGTTTTCACCAGAAAACAAAGGTGGTTTGTTTATTGAAGCACATTCACCAAAAGTTTGAAAATTTGAAGCCATCTCCAGGTATTACAGTCGAATAAAATAAAAATAGAGTCGACTGAATTTTCTAATATCTTATGAAAACCAGCTCTAGTGCCAATTGTTAGGAAACAGGTTGGCTTCGTTTTACACCAAGAGGGGGGGATGAATTGGTGTTAATTCAAAAACAAAATCTTTTCGCAATCTTGAGATGAAAAATGCAAAGTTTTGATCTTTCCTTGAAATGCAAGTAATGAAAATTCAATGCAGCGGAAAAACGCAGTTGACTGCTAAAAAATTAAAGTCGACTGGAATTAAAGAGTGTAGGGATAGAGAAAATCAAACACTGATTTTTATACTGGTTCGACCAAAATTGCCTACATCCAGTGTCCTTCCAATCCAGGAAGCAAATGCACTATAATGGTTGCGATTTTTACAACAAGGAATTTATAGAAGTACCACGCAAAAATATAAATCTCCTCTCTAACCCAAAACCAAAATATAGTTGCACACACAAAAACCAGAATTTCAGCAAGAATCCCCTCTTCCGCAATCTGCACCCACGTCGAACAATCCTCAACATGTAACCAGCACTGTTCATAGGATGCCAAGCCTATCAGAGGTTGCCAAGACTTCAATCAAATGCAGCAGTCTTCACAGGATGCCAAGCCTATCAAGATCAAACCAAAAACACCTTCTTTGTGCAGATGTTGATCAAACAGTATGCGCAATTGACTCCTCTCTTTGAATCTCTCTCAAGAAAGATCACCACCGTCTTCTTGGAGAAGTCTTGGAGCTTCTAAAACAAAGAATTCAATTTGAAACAGGACAATGAAAATGTCAGATCACAAAAGTCTCTTTGAACAATTCGTGTTTTGTCTATTTATAGTTTTTTGTTATTTCAGATTGCATCTGAGTCAAATAGTGATAACTGTTGAAAAATAGTTATTTTCATGCTTCATTTGAGACCAAAATACACCCTATAAGGCTAAGAATGAGCTTAGAATCAAGAAAAACATGTTAGTTGAGTCAGTTGAGAGTCAAAAGCTGTTTTTAGCGATATTATGCTTGTTTTGCAGCATTTTTTTGACAAAGATGAAGAATGGCATTGAAGATGGAAGGTCTTAGACTCAATAAAGATGAAGAAATTTGAAGAAAGAAGAGTCTAGGAACCGCCCAGCGCCCAAAATCCAACGCTGGGCGGCCAAATGCGAGGGGGAGCCACTGTCTCGCGCCCTGGCGGTGCAGTCAGGTGGTTTTGCGATTAGAGGCAAACTGCCGGGCAGCCCAATCCACCGCGGGCGGTGGCGCGATTAGGGGAAACAAAAGACATTTTGTGGCATTGTCACAATTCCCCTTATGCAGGTCATTATAATGGAGAACGCATTGCCGCAAAAGTTCTGTAAGCAGGATTTTATTTGTCGACCTTGTTTAAAGATTCTCACAACCATGCTCGGAGCTGTGACAAATGTCAAAGGACAGGGGCTATTTCAAGGAGGCACGAGATGCCATTGCAAGGCATTCTGGAAGTTGAAGTTTATGACTGCTGGGGTATTGATTTTGTTGGACCCTTTCCTCCATCATTCAGTAATGAATATATTTTGGTAGTTGTTGATTATGTGAGTAAATGGGTTGAAGGTTTAGCAGTCCTAAAAATGATGACAATACTGTGATCAAATTCCTAAAAAGACAGATCTTTTCACGTTTTGGAACTCCTAGGGTACTGTTAACGGGATGACAAATGTACCATATCGTTTCAAGTAATATAAATGGTATAACCCATTATCATTCTTCCCATGAGACTCGAAAGGCCTTATCGTTCGTGTGAATCAAAATCATAAGACTTGTGAAAGAAAAATTAATAATTGTGGTGAATGCAAAGACAAAAAATAAACATGCAATGTGTTGATTCAATTGACTAGAAAAGAGTATGAATGAATGGAGTTGTTGGGGGTTTACAATTTCTTCTAATCCTCTCTCTCGTATTTACTCCTCTTGTTTAAATTGCTTTATTATCTAATTTTTATGCAAACTTTCTTGGCCTCCCCTTAACCCGATCCCTCGGCGAAAAGGGCCTATTGCTAATTACCGGCTTGCTATCCCTAGCCTCCCCTAGTCACTAGCAACGCATTACAAATAGAAGCAAAAATAATTGGTCGTCCTAGCCCTTATCCCTAGGTGGTATTGCTTAACCAAGGAATTACTCACCAGTTCATGACATTACTGTACGTCCCCGTATCAATAAAGGCAAATAACAGTTACCGAATGAGTTAAACGATAAAAGCTTTAAGCACAAATGAGAACCCAACAATTGACAATAAACGCATATGAAAATCATATAATTAAACAAGAGTTTCAATAAAAGAGAATATCAAAAGATTACATTGTTCCCCCAACAACAAAAGGGTTTAGTTCACCATTGTCATGGTGAACCAAGATGAAAATAATGGAAGATATGGAAAGCAAACCCTAGAAAAGATTAAAAGGAGCCTAAGCATCCAACAGATCCTCTCCAGAGAGTGAAAAGTAGGTCTGGCCGCCCTCTTCTGTCAAAAGAATGAATAGGAAATCGCAACAGGGCTATTTATAATTGAGGAGCGCAACAAAAAACAGGCCCAAGCCCATCTGACAACCGCCCGACGTCACACTTTGCCGCCCGGCGCTTCACCCTAAATCGCGCCACACCCGGCGGTAGGGGTCTACTGCCCGACGGTTTCCCTTGTGCCGCAAAACCGCCCGACGTCCTCTGCTGGTGTCTTCTCCTCTCGTCGGACCGCCCGGCGTTAGGGGTCTGCCGCCGGGTGGTTCCTAGACTCTTCTTTTCTTCAATTTTCTTCATTTTCCTTGAGTCTAAGACCTTCATTTTTCATCCCCAATCTTCACTTTCGTCAGATTTGCTGCAAAACAATGCAAAACAAGCATAATATCGCTAAAAACAGTTTTTGACTCTCAACTGACCCATTTATTGAGTTTTACTTGATTCTAAGCTCATTCTAAGCAATAAAGGGTGTAATTTAGTCCAAAATAGCATATGAAAATAACGGTTTTTCAACCGTTATCAGGTACTCATCTGTAATGGGGGATCTCATTTTTGTAATGCTCAGCTAGCTAAGGTACTTAAACATTATGGGGTAAAACATAAGGTGACTGCACCTTATCATCCTCAGACAAACGGCCAAGCTGAAGTTCCTAACAAGGAAATCAAAAGAATTCTAGAAAAAACTGTCACTTTTTTAAGAAAAGATTGGTCACAGAAGCTAGACGAAGCTCTCTGGGCATATAGAACTGCCATGAAAACTTCTATGGGGCTATCACCTTTTTAGTTGGTTTATGGAAAAGCATGTTACTTGCCAGTTGAGATGGAGCATAAAGCTTTGTGGGCTTTGAAATTTTTAAATTTTGATCCTAATGAGACTCAAAGCAAACGAAGAAACCAGCTGCTAGAACTTGAAGAAATGCGACTGCATAATATCGCTAAAAACAGTTTTTGACTCTCAACTGACTCATTTATTGAGTTTTACTTGATTCTAAGCTCATTCTAAGCAATAAAGGGTGTAATTTAGTCCAAAATAGCATATGAAAATAACGGTTTTTCAACCGTTATCAGGTACTCATCTGTAATGGGGGATCTCATTTTTGTAATGCTCAGCTAGCTAAGGTACTTAAACATTATGGGGTAAAACATAAGGTGACTGCACCTTATCATCCTCAGACAAACGGCCAAGCTGAAGTTTCTAACAAGGAAATCAAAAGAATTCTAGAAAAAACTGTCACTTTTTTAAGAAAAGATTGGTAACAGAAGCTAGACGAAGCTCTCTGGGCATATAGAACTGCCATGAAAACTTCTATGGGGCTATCACCTTTTCAGTTGGTTTATGGAAAAACATGTTACTTGCCAGTTGAGATGGAGCATAAACCTTTGTGGGCTTTGAAATTTTTAAATTTTGATCCTAATGAGACTCAAAGCAAACGAAGAAACCAGCTGCTAGAACTTGAAGAAATGCGACTGCATGCCTATGATTCATCTAGGACTTACAAAGATAAGGTGAAGTTTTATCATGACTGGAAGCTGATTAAGAGAACTTTCCACCGAGGGGAGTTGGTATTACTATTCAACTCACAGTTAAAGTTGTTCCCTGGGAAGCTGAAATCAAAATGGTTAGGACCTTTTGTGGTAAAGCATGTATTCCAAAATGGAGCAGTGGAATTAGAGCATTCAAATGATGATAATCAACAGTGGAGCTGGATAGTGAATGGCCAAAGGCTCAAACATTATAGGAGATGTGGAACAATTCGCCTCAGTAATGATGTTGGAGGACCAATGAGGTTTGGGTCAGGCTCGTGACGTTAAACAAGCGCTACTAGGAGGAAACCTAGGTTCTCTCTTTCACTTTTGCATTTTGAATTCGTAGAATAGGTTGAATTTATATTTTCAGTATCTTTGCTTGGCTTGAAACTTTTCTGACAATGTTTGACTGAATGACATGCGTGATAAGTCTATTTGATGATGATGTGATGTGAATGATAATTGAGTTGTGTTGCATGTTGATATTCAAGTTCACTAGCAATGTGAACAGATGTGTGGGAAATTATGATTGTGACTATGATGCTAAGCAGGGTGTATGAATGAATGATGTGTGAGAAAGCATGTTGTGTGAGGTATTGAGCTCCAAAGTTTTTATTGTTGTATGTATTGTTCACTGGAAAATATGAATGATATTGCCTTAATCTTGATGATTGATTGAATTGCATGTGAATATCATATGATCAAGGCCATTTTTGAAAACCCTTCTCTAGCCAACTTTTTCACCCAAAGTTCTTCAACTATTATACCCTTTTTGAACCTTAGCCTGAAACAGGATGTAAACCCTTGATGTGAAATTCTTTACCTTGAGTTGGGTTGAGCTTAGATGTATGGTTTGACAAGGTTCAAGTTTGGGGTTGTATGGGGGAACTTGAAAGGAAATTGAGAAAGCATTGAGCTCAGATGTTGAGAAAGGAAAAGGCATGAGAAAAAGAAAAGAAAAGAAGAAAAGCATGAAGATGAGCTCAATGTAAAATTAAAAGAAAAGGGGAGAAGCTGGGAATAAGTGAGATTGGTGAAAGAGTTATGCTTAAATTTTGAACATCTTCATAGCTCTCTTAACTCAAGGATTTTGCATTCCAGAAAAACCAATTTTTCTTGTTAACCCAGCCTCAATACAAGCCTTAGAAAAGTCTTTATGATGACATTTGCATGTGAAGATTTTGATTGTTTAAGATGAATGACAATGTTGTTTCATGTGACTGGTGAATAATAGAAAGTTGGAGTGTCACCTTAAACACTTGAGTGATTGAGTGAAACACTTGCTTGGTGAGAATTGACAAATTTCATGCTTACATTTTTGCTTAGTGGATTGTTCATTCATAAAAGTGTATCATTTGTTGAGAAATATTTGATCATGTGAACTGAATTGAGTTGAAAGCATGCATGCATTTTGATTTGACTTCACTGAAAATCTTAAATTAAGTAGTTATTGTCATGAAATTCATGAAGGTTGAATTATTGGATGAAAAATGGAAGGCCAAATTTTGTTTTGTTTGCTTGAGGACAAGCAAAATTCTAAAGTTTAGGGTTGTGATAATTGTTGAAAAACAATTATTTTCATGCTTCATTTGAGACCAAAATACACCCTATAAGGCTTAGAATGAGCTTAGAATGAAGCAAAACATGTTAGTTGAGTCAGTTGAGAGTCAAAAGTTGTTTTTAGCGATATTATGCTTGTTTTGCAGCATTTTTGACAAAGATGAAGAATCGGATTGATGATGGAAGGTCTTAGACTCAATAAAGATGAAGAAACATGAAGAAAGAAGAGTCTAGGAACCGCCCAACGCCCAAAATCCAACGCTGGGTGGCCAAATGCGAGGGGGAGCCACTATCATGCGGTTTTGCGACTAGAGGCAAATCGTCGGGCGGCCCAATCCACCGCCGGGTGGTGGCGCGATTAGGGGCAAACCGCCGGGTGGCATAAGTGTGGCGCAGGGCGGTTTTCTGCTGGGCTTGGGCTTGATTTATGTGACGCTCCTTAACTATAAATAGCCCTATTGCGATTTCAGAATTATTCTTTTGACAGAAGAGGGCGGCCAGACCTAATTTTCACTCCTTGGAGAAGATCTCTTGGATGCTTAAGCTCCTTTTTATCCAATCTAGGGTTTGTTTTTCCATTCTTCCATCAATTTTCATCTAGTTTCACCATGACAATGGTGAACTAAACCCTTTTGTTGTTGGGGAACAATGTAATCTTTTGAAACTCTCTTTTATTGAAACTCTTATTTATTTATATGCTTTTCGTATGCTTTGATTATCAATTGTTGGGTTTCTCTTATGCGCTTAAAGCTTTTATCTCGTTGTTTGTCTTTATTGATACGGGAACGTACGGTACTGTCATGAACTGGGGGAAATTCCTTGATTAAGCAATACCACCCAGGGATAGGGGGTAGGACAATCAATTATTTTTGCTTCTGTTTATAAGGCATTATTAATTACTAGGGAGGCTAGGGATAACAAGCCAGTAATTAGTAATAGGATCTTTTCGCCGAGGAATCGGGTTAAGGATAGACTAAGAAAGTTTGCATGACAATTAGATAACAAAGCGAATTAAATAAGAGGAGTAAATAAGAGAGAGCAGATAATATGAAATTGTAAACCCCAACAACTCCATTCATCCATAGTCTTTTTCTCGTCAATTGAATCAATCGCAATTGCATGTTTATTTGTTGTTTCTTGCATCCAAACCAATTACTTTTTATTTACAACTCTTACGATTTCAATTTGCACGAACAATAAGGCCTTCGAGTCTCTTGGGAAGAACGATATTGGGTTTACCAATTATATTACTTGAAACGATCTGGTACGCTTGCCAGTTTCCGTTAACAAATAGCCTACTAATTCAGTCAACTGTATCAAACAGTTATAACAGACAGTCAACACAAAGGCTCCTCAATCAACCAAATCAATACCCATTTAAGACAGTTGACCAAGTCAGTCAATCTTAACTAGCTTTTGAAAAATATAGCCGTTGGAGCGTGTAGGCATAACAGAATTCCAAATAGAACAATAATACAGTCGAATGTGTGTTCCACTGTCGATTAACACATGAGAAAATACTTTGAAATTCTTTTCAACCCAAAATCTCACAACACAGTTTCACAAAGTCTGTATAAAGATTTTAGCATAGTCGAATCCATTATGAGTGTATTCGACTGAACTAGAACTTTGTCACAACAAGTATATGTTCATAAAGGTGCTTGTGATCTTTTTCTTTCTGAAATGTGCAGTAATCAAAAAAAATTTATCTCACATTTCAAGACAAGCATGTTCCACAATAATATCACATAATCAAGCATAGGAACATATATTGCAATTCATCAAAACATGTTCAACAAAAATGTCAAACAGTAAAACACGAACATGTAATAGTGGAACATATGTACTGTTATTAAGCATTGTGTTGTCATCATAAAAAACAAGTTTGATATAGAGTTTGTGTTGTCAACAATCTCAACGTGGGACAGATATAAAAGCTTGCTGAGGAAGACACCTATGCATGGTTTTGATGACGCATCAGTAGTCCTTTCATTCCTTGGAGGTCTTGGTTCTCAAACTGGAGGTAATATCATGTGCAAGACTCCAGAGAAAGCTTATGAGTTGATAGATAACATAGCTACTAATGATATGGAGATGCAAAGTGGAAGTGAAGATCTTTTTCAACAGAGGGAGGTCTCATAGTTACAATCTCATGATGTCTTGCTTGAGCAACATAAGATTATCACTCAATAGTTGGAAGAAGTGATACAAAAACTTTCTCTAGTGCCACAGGAAATATAGACTGTTTCAATAGTTCAACGGTAGCAGCAAACCACTCCACCTAGGAAGAACACGAAGCTTGAAGACTTTTTCCAGTAAACCATGAATAATAATTTATCTTATGTCAAAAGCATGGAGGCTGCGTATACAAGAATGGAAACGCACATGGGGAAATTGATCAGTAAGATGAAGAGGTGTGAGAGGAATGTGAGAGGTGATCCAAGGGAAGAAGTGTAAGATCATTGTTACTAGAAGTGGTAAACTGTTAGATGAGAGAAAAATTGAGAGAAAGAAAATTTGAGTGAGGAAGAAGAGAGTGAGTGGAAAAAGAAAAGAGAGGAGGAAGAAAGTGAGAGGAGAGAAAAAGAGAGAATTTAGGGAGAAAAAAAGAAAGAAGAGGTAGATGAGAGAAAAAAAAAGAAAAAGAGTTTGAAAAACCCCTTCCTTATCCCAAGACTTATTCAAGGAAGGAGAAAGAAAAATCGTTGAGCGGTTCATGGAGATCTTTAAGAAACTGGAGATCACCATACCTTTTTCTGAAGCACTGCAGCAAATGCCTTCATATGCAAAGTTTTTGAGGGAGCTTCTCACGAAGAAAAGAAAGTATGTTGAGAAGGAGACCATTGAAGTGCGAGGAAATTGTAGTGCAATCATACAGAAGATGTTGCCTCCTAAGCTTTAAGATCCAGGAAGCTTCACCATCCCATGTACCATAGGAGATTTAGAAGTTGGAAGAACTTTGACTGATTTGGGAGCTAGCATTAATCTAATGTCGCTTTCTATCTTCAAAAGGATTGAAGGTTTGGAACTCAAACCTACTAGAATGACACTTCAACTGGCGGACAAGTCTCTTAAATATCCTTATGGGGTGGTTGAAGATGTGTTGGTGAAAGTAGACAAATTCTTATTTGTAGTGGATTTTGTCATAATGGAGATGGAGGAGAATGGAGACGTGCCTCTCATTCTAGGGAGACCATTCATGAAGATGGCTAGAGTCTTAATTGATGTGGAAAATGGCAAGCTTAAAGTAAGGTTGCAAGATGAAGAAGTTAACTTTGACGTGTTCAAGGCCATGTCACACCCTAAGGATGATAAAACATGTTTCCAAGTTGACATTATTGATGAAGTTTGTATGATGCAAGGGAAGAAGGTGCGTGATGCTTCTCCACTTGAAAGAACTCTCATTGATGAATGTGAAGATTTTTGAATGAGGAGGAGGAAAAGTTAATTGATGAGTGCTTGACGGATTTGGAGGTATTAAAAGAAATCCCAACAAATGAGGCTAGTTTTGAGAAGATTGATACAAAGGAGGAAGTCAATGAAAAGAAGCTGGAGTTAAAGGTGTTACCATCACATTTGAAGTATGTGTTTTTAAAAGAAGATGGAGGGAAGTCGGTCATCATTAGTAACTCTTTGTCTTCTGAAGAAGAAGAAATGTTGGTAGGAGTCTTGAAAGCCAATAAAGGAGCTATTGGGTGGTCAATCTCAGATTTTAAAGGTATAAGCCCAACTTACTGCATGCATAGAATATTCATGGAGAATGATTATAGACCAATGGCTCAACCATAAAGGAGGCTGAATCCTGTATGAAAGAGGTGGTTAGAAAAGAAATGTTAAAGCTTTTGGAGGCCGACATTATCTATCCAATTTCTGACAGTGAATGGGTAAGTCCAGTACAGGTTGTGCCAAAGAAAGGAAGGATGACGGTGATTCATAATGAGAAGAATGAGCTCATTCCTACTAGAACAATTACTGGGTGGTGGATGTGCATTGATTATAGAAAGTTGAATACAACCACTAGGAACAACCATTTTCACCTTCCTTTTATGTATTAGATGCTGGAAAGATTGGCTGGTCAGGCTTTTTACAACTTTCTGGATAAGTATTCTGGATACAATCAAATTGTGGTAGATCCAAAAGACCAGGAAAAGACGATATTCACATGCTCATTTGTTGCGTTTGCCTACAGAAAAATGTCATTTGGGTTATGCAATGCCCTAGCCACATTTCAAAGGTGTATGCATGCCATCTTTGCAGATCTCCTAGAGAAGTGTATAGAAATCTTCATGGATGATTTTTCAGTGTTTGAAGATTCTTTTCAGAAGTGTTTGGCAAACCTAAATATTGGCAAACCTAAATATTGTGCTCAAAAGATGTGTCGAAACAAACCTTGCGCTTAATTAAGAAAAAGTCATTTTATGGTAACTTAAGGAATTGTTTTGTACCATCAGATTTCTGCTAGGAAGAATATATATATATTCTTCATAGCAGAAATCTGATGGCATAAAACAATTCATATATATATATATATATATATATATATATATATATATATATATATATATATATATATATATATATATATATATATTCTATAATTCTATAATTCTATAATTCTATAATTCTATAATTTTATAACTCTAATTTTATAATTTTATCATTTTATAATTTTATTAATTTATAATTTTATAATTTTATAATTTTATAATCTTATAATCTTATAATCTTATAATCTTGTAATCTTGTAATTTTGTAATTTTGTAATTTTATAATTTATAATTTTATAATTTTGTAATTTTAATAATTTTATAATTTTATAATTTTATAATTTTAGAATTTTATAATTTTAGAATTTTATAATTTTAGAATTTTAGAATTTTAGAATTTTAGAATTTTAGAATTTTATGATTTTATAATTTTAGAATTTTAGAATTTTAGAATTTTATAATTTTATAATTTTATAATTTTATAATTTTATAATTTTATAATT
The DNA here is from genome assembly GCA_036885675.1 of Vigna mungo. NCBI lineage: Eukaryota > Viridiplantae > Streptophyta > Magnoliopsida > Fabales > Fabaceae > Vigna > Vigna mungo. Next base: position 35,726,412 of record CP144700.1, read on the forward strand.
TTATAATTTTATAATTTTATAATTTTATAATTTTATAATTTTATAATTTTATAATTTTATAATTTTATAATTATATAATTTTATAATTTTATAATTTTATAATTTTATAATTTTATAATTTTATAATTTTATAATTTTATAATTTTATAATTTTATAATTTTATAATTTTATAATTTTATAATTTTATAATTTTATAATTTTATAATTTTATAATTTTATAATTTTATAATTTTATAATTTTATAATTTTATAATTTTATAATTTTAGAATTTTATAATTTTAGAATTTGATAATTTTATAATTTTATAGTTTTATATTTTTATAATTTTAGAATTTGATAATTTGATAATTTAATAATTTTGTAATTTATAATTTTATAATTTTGTAATTTTATAATTTTGTAATGTTATAATTTTATAATTTTAGAATTTGATAATTTGATAATTTTGTAATTTTATAATTTTATAATTTGGAATTTTATAATTTTGTAAATTTATAATTTTATAATTTTATAATTTTATAATTGTGACGCCCGGGCACTGACGAGGGCGGGGAGTGAGCGGCTCCTGGCAGGCTTCGAGTGGAAGGGGCACATGGATGAATCGAACATACAACGGAATGAGAGGGATCTGGAGATTGTATAGGTATGAGACTATACGGTTGAAGGATAGCTTAAAAGGAATTGATTTGGCTACTCATATCACCAAATGCATTTGCTTTTCGATAGCCTATCCCATAAGAACTCCATGGTTAAGCGTGCTTAGCCTGGAGTAATTCTGGGATGGGTGACCTTCTAGGAAGTTTTCCCGGAAAGTGTGTGACTGAGGACAAAGCACACTGGAAAGCGTCGTGGTGATCTGTGGGGGCAGTCAACAGTCCCTGTAAGTTGCCGGGACGTTACTAATGGTATCAGAGCCTAGCCTCTCCCAGTACGGTGTGGTTCGAGGGCGAACAAAGTGGAAGCTGGTGGGCATGTGATGCCCGGGCACTGACGAGGGCGGGGAGTGAGCGGCTCCTGGCAGGCTTCGAGTGGAAGGGGCACATGGATGAATCGAGCATACACCGGAATGAGAGAGATCTGGAGACTGTATAGGTATGAGACTATACGGTTGAAGGGTAACTTAAAAGGAATTGATTTGGCTACTCATATCACCAAATGCATTTGCTTTTCGGTAGTCTATCCCATAAGAACTCCATGGTTAAGCGTGCTTAGCCTGGAGTAATTCTGGGATGGGTGACCTTCCGGGAAGTTTTCCCGGAAAGTGTGTGAATGAGGACAAAGCACACTGGAAAGCGTCGTGGTGATCTGTGGGGGCAGTCAACAGTCCCTGTAAGTTGCCGGGACGTTACAATAATTGATGGCAACCATTTGACCAAAGGTTCTATCACAAGAAACATGACCTAATAAATACAAAAATAGTCAAACAAAGAAAGTGAAGTCAAAGTCCAACTCTTATTTTCATGGGCCCTTATTGAATATGTTTTAGGGCTTTGTGTTTAAGCCTAATAGTGTAGGATTTTATTGGCTCTTGGGCCTAGTAGTGTAGGATTTTGTTGAGCCTTGTTTTTTGGGCCAAGTTTTATAGGATTTTGACCAAGCAAGTCAATAAAGGACCAATGCCCAAAGTTGACCATGCTTGGACATTTAAGATGAGTGGTTGACCAAGGGGTCAACATTTTTAGTCTAGCTTGGAGACCAATGATGCAATTCGTTAATGGCAAGTGGAGGCACCTTATTTGAGAGCTTTTCCTCGTAGTTAGTGACCATGTGTCGCCCTAGAAATGGAGAATTTTTCCATAGGTAGTGGCTGTTAACACCCTGACAAGTGTACCATATCGTATCAAGTAATAAATAGACGATAAGTCCGAATATCGTTTCCCAAGGAACTCTTAGGCCTAGACGTTCATGTGAATTGATTTCATAAAACTTGACAAAGATTGAATTTAGGGTTTGTAATGTAATACAAAAATAGACATGCAAATGCAAAAGCTTCATCAATTGGCAAATAAAGATATGAATGAATGGAGTTTTTGGGGTTTATGGTTTCATCCTAATCCACCCTCCTATATCTACTATTCTTATTAAATTAAACTTTGTTATCAATGTTCATGCAACTTTCTAATTTACTTTAAACCCGATTCCTCGGCGAAAAGAGCCTATCACCAATTATTAGTTTACTATTCCTAGTCTCTCTAGTAATTACTAACGCATTAATGATAGAAGCTTAAAGCAATTGACTGTCGTATTCCTATTCCTAGGTAATATTTCATAATCAAGAGAATTCTTCTCAGTTCTAGATTCCCCCGTACGTTCCCATATCGACAAAATCAATGATCATGACACTGAATGAGTTAAACAATGCAACCTCTCACCTTAGAGAAGAAAACCTAAAACTATTGATAATAAAAGTATATGAATAAAATACGAATTTCGATTTGAGTTTCAAAAGGTTTACATCGTTCCCCAACAACAAAGGGCTAAGTTCACCATATTCATGGCGAATCTAGATGAATTGAATGGAAAGAATGAAAAGATAAACCCTAGAATTGGTAGATTGGAGCTTCAAAATCCAAAAGCCGCCTCCAAGGAGTGTAGAAAGTGTTCTGACGTCTCTCTCTGCCAAAAGATTCCTTCTCTGATGCGTTCTGGGTCTATTTATAATACAGAAAAATAACAGAATTTTGGCCCAGGCCCATAAGTACACCACTCAATGGTGGGTTCACCGCTCAGTAATAGGTGCGACACTAAAGTGGGACGCTCAGCGGTCACGCCCAAGCGTTAAATAGTGCTGTCTCTGAGAACCACCGCTCAGCGGTAGACGCGTGATAACGGTTGAAAAACCATTATTTTCATGCTTATATTGATATTAAAATACATCCTTTATAGCTTAGAATGAGCTTAGAATCAAGTAAAACACTTAAGTTGAGTCATTTGAGAGTCAAAAGTTGTTTTTAGAGATATTATGCTTGTTTTGCAATGTTTTGCAGGGTTTTGATGAGAACTAGAGATGAATGGAAAGAAAGGTTGAAGATCAAACGGTTGCAGCGCAGAAAAGTCAACCAGAATTCAGAAAAGTCAACCAGTCAACCAGAAAAATCAACTAATCAACCAGAAAAGTCAACCAGTTGACCAAATTGCAGTTGACTAGCGCCCAGCGGTGAAATGACCGCCGGGTGGTGAAATATGACGTCGGGCGGTGGTGCGATTAAGGGGAAACCGCTGGGCGGTCACATTAGGCGCCGGGCGGTTGTCAGATGGGCCTGAGCTTAAATTCTGTTACTTTTCTTGGTTATAAATAGCCCTAGTGCGAGTTTAGATATATTCTTTTGATAGAAAAGGGCGGCCAGACCTAATTTTCACTCCTTGGAGAAGATCTCTTGGATGCTTAGGCTCCTTTTTATCCAATCTAGGGTTTGCTTTTCCATTCTTCAATGACTTTTCATCTAGTTTCACCATGACAATGGTGAACTGAACCCTTTTGTTGTTGGGGAACAATGTAATCTTTTGAAACTCTCTTTTATTGAAACTCTTATTTATTTATATGCTTGTCGTATGCTTTGATTATCAATTGTTGGGTTCTCATCTGCGCTTAATGCTTTTATCGTTTAACTCATTCGATAATTGTTGTTTGTCTTTATTGATACGGGAACGTACTATACTGTCATGAACTGGTGAGAAATTCCTTGATTAAGCAATACCACCTACGGATAGGAGGTAGGACGATCATTTTTTTTGCTTCCATTTATAATGCATTATTAATTACTAGGGGAGGCTAGGGATAGCATGCCAGTAATTAGTAATAGGCTCTTTTCGTCGAGGGATCGGGTTTAGGGTAGACTAAGAAAGTTTGCATGACAATTAGATAACAAAGCGAATTAAATAAGAGGAGTAGATAAGAGAGAGTGGATAAGATGAAATTGTAAACCCCAACAAATCCATTCATCCATAGTCCTTTTCTCGTCAATTGAATCAATTGCATTTGCATATTTACTTGTTGTTTCTTACATCCAAACCAATTACTTTTTCTTTACAAGTCTTACGATTTTAATTTGCACGAACGATAAGGCCTTCGAGTCCTTTCGGAAGAACGATATTGGGTTTACCAATTATATTACTTGAAACGATCTGGTACGCTTGCCAGTTTTGTTTAACAAGCTTTTGACGCCATTGCCGGGGACTCGAGGTTTACTTTTTCAAGTAGTGTAAATTGATTGAGTTTGACTTGATTTAATGTTTGTTTTTATTTTTGTTCTAATAAATGTTTTCTAGGGTTTTGTTCCTAATGTTTGCAGAATGCAGTTTGGACATGAATTTGATTATATGGGCACTCAATTCTATCAAAATGATTTCAACTACTGGTGGGAACCTCACTCAAGCATGGATCAAGGTTGGAATGGACAAGCAGGAGAACCACATCAATAATTACTATTAGGGCAACAATATCTACTTTGAATGAGCAAATCAACAGATTGGACGAGACATTAGAACGACTGATCCAAATTACTCTCTCCTCTACAAAAGAGAGTGAAGCAAGAAATATAAGGTTGGAGATACAAATTCGTCATTGCAATGAAATATTGAATTCTAGAGATTTGAATGAGAAAATCAACAGATTGGACAAGACATTGGAACGACTGATCCAAATTACTCTCTCCTCTACAGAAGAGAGTGAAGCAAGAAATAAAAGGTTGGAGATACAAATTTGTCAGTCCAATGAAATATTAAATTCTAGGGTTAATACTGAGGGTAACTCTAGGGAGGAATGTCAAGCCACTAGCTCTGAAAGTGATAAGGTTGTTGATGAGGAAAAGATAGATGAAAAGGTTGTAAAATTGAAAGAGAGGAAGTATGAAAAACCCTTACCCTATCCAAAGATATATTCTAGAAAGGAGAGAGAAAAGCAGTTCGAGCGTTTTATGGAGATTTTCAAGAAATTGGAAATAACCATACCATTTTCTGAGGCACTTCAGCTAATACCATCATCTGCAAAGTTTTTAAAAGAAATTCTCATGAAGAAAAGGGAGTATATTGAGAAGGAAACTATTGAGGTGCAAGGAAATTGCGGTGCAGTCATACAGAGAAAATTACCTCCTAAATTACAAGATCCAGGGAGCTTTATCATTCAAGTGGTTGAAAGAAAAAAGAAAAATAGAAAATGTGGAAAAATAAAGAAGAAAATTGAAAGAGAAAAAAAGAGAAAGTTGAGGGAGAAGAAGAGTTAGAAGAAGAGGAAGAGAGAAAAGAAGAAAAGATCACATGAAAAACCCCTTCCTCATTCAAAAAAATATCATAGGAAGGAAAATAAATTCAAGTGCTATATGGAGATCTTCAAGAAATTGGAGATTAAAGTTCCTGTGATTGAAACATGGAAACATGTGCTTGGTGTTCACAATTTTATGAAGAAATTTAGCAGGAAGAAGAAAAAGAAAAGAATATCAAGCAAAGAGAATTAACACCTACTAAGGAGTGTTTTTATTTTTCTGTTTTTATATTTCTGTTTTTATTTTTCTGTTTTTTTTTAAAAAAAACGAAAATTAAAAAGAAAATAATATTTTTACTGTTTTTATTTTTTGGGCTAATTCTGTGCTCTAGTGCAGTGTTCTTTAGTATGTGCAGGATAAAATTTGTACCAGGAGCACAAGATCAATAGGAGGCGGATAAGGAAGGAGAATTGGTTCACCAACACCCTGATGTGAAAAGTGACAAACCCAAACCTGGCACACCAAGTGAAATTCAAGAATAGGTTATGGGTTGTCAAGACTAATAAAGCAGACAGAGGTTTTAAAGTTGGTGATAAGGAGAATAGTAACACCTACTGATGGGTGTTTGAGCTTTACCGGGTCAAGCTAATGATGTTAAAAGAGCGCTTACTGGGAGGCAACCCAGGTTTTATCTTTCTTTTTCCTTTGTACTTTTGATTTTTAGTATAGGAACATTTTATTTTTGTGTCTGTGCTTGGCTTGTACACTGATTCTGATGGTGGTTTCATTTTATAAAATGCATGACGAGTTATTCAATGATGATTGAATGTGGTTGATGACTGAGAATGTGTGTGTGCTGATATCCAGGTGAATGGTTCACTAACTATATGAACAAATGTATAGTGGTTTATGATTGTGATTGTGATGCTAAGCATGATTCATGAATGATGTGTGAGAAAGCATGTTGTGTGAGGTATTGAGCTCCAGAGTCTTTACTGATGTATGTACTATTTACAAGGAATCATGAATGATATTTCCTTAGTCTTGATAATTGATTGAATTACATGTTTATGTGGTATGATCAAGGCCATGTTTGGAAACCCTTATTTAGCCAAATTTTCACCCAAAAAGTTTAAAATTTTATATCCTTTTTGAACCTTGACCTTAAACAGTATGAAAACCCTTGATTTGAAAGTATTTACTTTGAGTTGGGTTGAGAATACTTGTATACATTGAAAAGGTTCAAGTTTGGGGTTGTATGGGGAAAACTGAAAGGCAAAAGAAAAACATTGAGTTCAAGGGTTGAAAAGAAAATGCATGAACATAGAAGAAGTGAAAGGAAAAAGCATGAAAAAAGAACTCAATGTAAAATCAATAAAAAGGGAAGAAGTTGGGAATAGAGGAGATTGGTAATAGAGAGAGTTTAAACTTGAACCTTTTCAGTAATAAAATAGCTCTCTTAACTCAGATTTTGTGATCTAGAAAAACCAATTTTTCTTGTTAGCCCAGCCTTAATACAAGCCTTAGAAAAGTCCTTATGATGGCATTTGCATGTGAAGATTTTGATTGTTTGAGATGAATGGCAATTTTGTTTCATGTGACTTGTGAATAATAGAGAGTTGGAGTGTCACCTTAAACACTTGAGTGATTGAGTGAAACACTTGCTTGGTGAGAATTGATAAATTTCATGCTTACATCTTTGCTTAGAGGATTGATCATTCATAAAGTGTAACATCTGTTGAGAAATATGTGATCATGTGAACTGAATTAAATTGAAAGCATGCATGCATCTTGATTTGAGTCCACTGAAAATCTGAAATTAAGTAGTTCTTGTCATAAGCAAAAATAAATTTTGGAAGTGTTGAACTATTTGATGAAAAAGTGGAAAGCCAAATTTTATCTTGTTTGCTTGAGGACAAGCAAAGTTCTAAGTTTGGGGTTGTGATAACAGTTGAAAAACCGTTATTTTCATGCTTATACTGATATCAAAATACACCCTTTATAGCTTAAAATGAGCTTAGAATCAAGTAAAACACTTTAGTTGAGTCATTTGAGAGTCAAAAGTTGTTTTTAGAGATATTATGCTAGTTTTGCATTGTTTTTGCAGGGTTTTGATGAGAACTGGAGATGAATGGAAAGAAAGGTTGAAGATCAAACGGTTGCAGCGCAGAAAAGTCAACCAGAATGCAAAAAAGTTAACCAGTCAACCAGAAAAGTCAACCAGTCAACCAAAAAAGTCAACCAGTTGACCAGATTACAGTTGACCAGCGCCCAGCGGTGAAAATGACCGCCTGGAAGTGGCCAGATTCAAGGGAAAGCGCCAGGCGATGAAATATGACGCCGGGCGATGGTGCGATTAAGGGAAAACCGCTGGGTGGTCAAATTAGGCGCCGGGCGGTTGTCAGATGGACCCGGGCTTAAATTATGTTACTTTTCTTGGTTATAAATAGCCCTAGTGCGAGTTTAGATGTATTCTTTTGACAGAAAGGGGCGGCCAAACCTAATTTTCACTCCTTGGAGAAGATCTCTTGGATGCTTAGGCTCCTTTTTATCCAATCTAGGGTTTGCTTTTCTATTCTTCTATCATTTTTCATATAGTTTCACCATGACAATGGTGAACTAAACCCTTTTGTTGTTGGGGAACAATGTAATCTTTTGAAACTCTCTTTTATTGAAACTCTCATATGCGCTTAATGCTTTTATCGTTTAACTCATTCGATAATTGTTGTTTGTCTTTATTGATACGAGAACGTACGGTATTGTCATGAACTGGTGAGAAATTCCTTGATTAAGCAATACCACCTAGGGATAGGGGGGTAGGACGATCAATTGTTTTTGCTTCCGTTTATAATGCATTATTAATTACTAGGGGAGGCTAGGGATAGCAAGCCAGTAATTAGTAATAGGCGCTTTTCGCCGAGGGATCGGGTTTAGGGTAGACTAAGAAAGTTTGCATGACAATTAGATAACAAAGCGAATTAAATAAAAGGAGTAGATAAGAGAGATTGGATAAGATGAAACTGTAAACCCCAACAACTCCATTCATCCATAGTCATTTTCTCGTCAATTGAATCAATTGCATTTGCATATTTACTTGTTGTTTCTTGCATCCAAACCAATTACTTTTTCTTTACAAGTCTTACGATTTCAATTTGCACGAACGATAAGGCCTTCGAGTCCTTTAGGAAGAACGATATTGGGTTTACCAATTATATTGCTTGAAACGATCTGGTACGCTTGCCAGTTTTGTTTAACAGCGCGATTCTTCATTTTCCCCTCAATGTTGGTGCTTAAGCGTCAGGCAGTGGCTTCTTCTCCAAAGCTGGCGCTCAGCGCTGGAATTGGTGCTTAACGGTAATTGCACCTTTTTTCATCTCTCTTAAGTCCAACTTCTCCCTACTTCACTTTCCATCATCCAATTCTCATTAAATCCTGTTAAAACAATGTAAAACCAGACATAATATCTCTAAAACCACCTTTTACTCTCTTGTAACCTAACTAAAGTGTTTTGCATGATTTTAAGCTCATTCTAAGTCATAAAGGGTCTGTTTTGATATCAATTTCAAGTATAGAAATAACGGTTTTTAGATCGTTATCAGTGGCCACATGTCACTCTCTCATTTGAAAGGATTTTTTCCACTTGTCTCTCTCTTATTGGAGAGGATTTCTCCTTGTTCTCCAAGCCAACAATGGCTACTCTTTTAGGTTAAAGTTTCTGCCCATTTTAAGACACCTTAGTCTATAAATAGAGGTGTTGTCCATCATGTAATCACCTTTGAAATTAAAGTAAAGTTATGCTGTCATTTTGTGCATATAACCTCTTCTAAGGTCATCCAAGGCTAGAGCAACCCAAGTGACATCCTCTAGCCACCTTCCCCTAAGAGTTGGCCCAAACTCTCTTAGAAAACCCTAAACACTTCATCCTTCACCATTCAATGCACTAAAATCATGAACTTTCTACCTTCATCCACTACCATTCCATAAACTCCATCAAAAATCGTAGCTCCCTTGGTCTTTTGGCTTGGTTGCTTCTAGATTTGGCTTCTCCTAGCTAGAGCATTGCCATCATTTGGTATCAAGAGCCTTGGTTCTTCAAAGAGCTAAGTTTTTTGGTTTTGATCCTTGGTTATTTCCATGTTGTTTAATGTTTTCCTTACTTGTCTCTTTTGTTGGTTTTTACTTGTTCATTTTTGATGTTTTATGGCTTTAGTTTCTACTACCTTTTGGAACCATTCTATTTTCATCATCAGGTTTTCATTTTGTGTTTGGTTTATGTGTTTTTAAGATTTTGTTGGGTCTTTTATTGATTTATATTCGTTGCATTTCATTGCTTGAGTTATTCTAAGTTTTTAATCCATCCATGTTTGTCTAGAGTCATGTGTAGTTCTTTTCTTGTCAATTTTCTCTAGTAACTTTGAAAAATCATCAAAAAATATATAACTTAGTTTGCAAAAAGGAACCATATACAACAATTTGAGGGTCTTATGTTTGATGTTTTGGGTTCATAATTTCCATTAGATCATTGGCAAGCTCTTAAAAAGAATTTCTCTATTGATGTTTCTAGTTTTGAACTTTATTTTTATTATGGTAGGATTCTCTTCTATTTTGTGTTTCTTGTCTTTGTGCCTTTTAAAACCCATATATCACATATATTCCAAGTATGTCGTGGTCTTATTTTGCACCTCAAAAGAGTGGAAATAGAAGTGCTAAAAAGTCTAAGCAAAAAGCCTCAAAAGAGTACTAATAAAGAGCCTATAAAGTGTTGAAAAATATTGTGTGCTTAGACCACTACCACTGTTTTTGTGCAATCTGTTTGGAACATTTTTGCTCACTGTTTTTGGGATTTTATCTTCACTTTCTAGTGGTTAAAAGTCTTGACTATGATTATAAAAGAGTGGCCTTAGTGCCCCCAGTTGCTCAAAGTTGCCAAAAGACAAGAACCACCCACTTTTCTTCTAGTAAACTTTTGCTTTTGTGAATCTATTCTAGCACCTCTCATTAGGATTTATTTTGAGTGCTTAATCTTTCTTTATTAACCTTTAATTTCTTGCTTGTCTTCTTGGAATTCTTAGTTTTGTCATAATTAATTTCCTTTTGCAAAGCCTTTCTTGCTTTAGACCTTTTTATTGCTTGTCCCCCTTTACCATAATGACAAACTGTGGATTCCAAATCGGTTGAACCTTCATAGTTTGAGTGACATCAACATGGATTTCTACGTGCCCAAAGTCGTTGGTTTTGTGTCCCAAATCCCCTTTTGATACTCTCTCAATTTCCAATCAATAATCGAATCAGGGTTTTCAAAAAATTTTCCCTTTTTTTCTTTGTTTATGCCTCTTTGATTCCCTTTAGGAGCAATCACCTTAGCAAGTATGTGCCGTTAGGAGCAAGTTTAAAGATATGGCATAGCTGCACTTATTGACGAATTTAAACATTGTTCTCTACAATGGTTACCCTATTAGAGTTATATCTGAAATCTACGTATCTAGAACTTACAATTGTAATCATAATTTAGCTAAATGTTAAGACTTTGGCAAGTGAACCGAATCGTATCAAGTAATATAAATGGTAAGACTAAGTATCGTTTTCCCTAGAGACTCATTGGCCTAAACAGTCATGTGATTTGTTGATTATTTAAGACTTGAGAATGAAAATCATTGTGTTTATAATGCAAAAAGTAAATATGAATGCAAGAGTTGAACAATTGACCAAAAGGATGCGCAGGTGAATGGTGTTTAAAATATGGAATGATTATGTTGTTGGGGTTTCCGACTTATCCTATCCACTCTCATGTATTTACGAATTCAACTCATTCATTAATGTTAATGCCACTTTCTAATTTACTTTAAACTTGATGTCTCGGTGAAGAAAGCCTACTCTTAATTACTAGTTTACAATGTCTTATCTCCCTAGTAATTAGTTATGCATTACATTCACAGAGAAGCTTAAAGGCAACCAATCATCCTATTCCTATGTCTAGGTAATATTGCTTTCGGAAGAATTTCCCTAGTTCTAGATTTCTTATATGTGTCCATGTCGACAAAATCAAAGATCATGCAATTGAATGAGTTAAACAAAGCATGCATAGAGTGTAGAGGAAAAACCCTAACAATTAATGAAGTAAAACATGTATATAAAGAATCAATTCAATACATGAGAGTTTCAAATGATTACATTGTTTCCCCAACAACAATGGAGGTTTAGTTCACCGTAGACATGGTGAAACTAGATGAAAATAATGAAAAGAATGAAAGATAGAACCCTAAAAGTTGTAGATTGGAGCTTCTGCATAAAAAATCTGCCTCCAAGGGGTGAAAAAAGTATTTCTACACCTCTTTCTGTCCAAAGATAGATCCTCTAGGTCGACTAAATCCTTATATACTTTATAAAAATAATAGAAAACTGGCTCAGGCCCACGCTGACAACGCTCAGCGGTAAGTGCGACACTCAGAATAATGCTCAATGGTGGCGCCCAGGCGAAAGACAGAGAACTCATCAGCAAGACTGGCGTTCAGCGGTGAAAATGGCGCTCAGTGGTAGGTGCGGCACTTGGATTTTGCCCTTAGCAATGACGCTCAAGCGTTAAATAGTGAACTCCACAGTGAACTTGGCGCTCGGCGGCAAAGTGGCACTGAGCGGTGGCTGCGATTCTTCTTTTGTGCAATTTTCTTCCCTTTCCTGAGTCCAATTCCTTGCTACTTCAACTTCTTTCGTCCAATTCCTCTTAATTCCTGCTGAAACAAGGAAAACCAAGCATAAAACCAATAATACCACCTTCAACTCTCCTATTCTCTCAACTAAAGCAAAAGCATGATTTCAAGCTAGTTTCTAAGTCATAAAGGGTGTTTTTAGTATCAAATTTGAGCATAAAAATAACGGTATTTCAACCGTTATCACAACCCCAAACTTAGAACTTTGCTTGTCCTCAAGCAAAAAAGATGTAACTCAGTCTTCCACTAATCCATACAATGGTTCAGCACATTCCAAAACATTTCTTTCAAGATAATTAATTACTCAAATTAGCTCATCAAACAAAATTCAGTCAAGATGCACACATGCCTTGATTCAAAATAACTCATCATGGTGTTCACATAGTCACATAATATCCAACAGATGCTATTCTCATGAATGATCAATTAACTAAGAACAAATGTAATCATGTATTCATGGAATCATTCCTCACCAGATAAAATGTTTCACTCAATCACACAGGTGTTTCTAAAGGTCATTCCTTCCCTCTACTATCCAAATGTCAAATTGAACAAAATTGCCTTTCATTTGCCACAATCAAACATACTCACACACACATGTCATCACAAGGACTTTCTAAGGCTCATAACGTGGCTAGGCTAACAAGAAAAAATGGTTTTTCTAGATCACAAAATCCTTGAGTTAAGAGAGTCATTCAAAAATTTACCATTCAAGCACAAACTGTCCTTAAAAAACCAATCTCACTCATTCCTAACTTTCCCCTTTTTAGCACTGAGCTTTTCTTTTTTTGCATTATATTTTCTTTCTCTTTTCATACTTGCTCAACACTTAGCTCAATGCTCATCTTTTCTTTTTCAACTTTCCCAACAACCCCAAACTTGAACCTTTATCAATACCACACAATGATTCTAAACTTAACCCAAGGTAGAGATTTTCACAAGGATTTTCATATTCTGTTTAAGGCTTAAGGTTCAAAAAAGGTAGAACACATTGTGCTCTTTTTCATTGGGGGCAAAAATCATGCATTGGCTAAGAAAGGGCTAATAAAAAATGGCTGTGATCATATGACACAAGCATGAAATTCAGTCAATCATAGAAACCTGGGCAAAATCATTCATGCTTTCAAGAAGATAGCAATCATTCACAACAAATACACTGGAGTTTAAATTCTCACATATAGGCTCTTTCAACATTCCACATATTCTAGATACACATCCTGCTTAACATCATAATCACAATCACAACATCATGCTTCTGTTCACATAGCTTGTGAACAAACCACCTGTATATCAGAATATAATGCACAATCTCAACATCATCAATATCAAAGCATCATCGAGCAATACCCATCACATGCAAATCAATATCAAACCACCACATTAGATAAAGTTTCAAACTGAGTACATCAAACCTATACTACCAACAAAAGCAAATAAGTTCAATAATACAAAACAAAAGATAAGTTTAGGAAACTGGGTTGCCTCCCAACAAGCGCTTCTTTAACGTCACTAGCTTTACCCAATATGGTCATGGATCCACCAACTTCATTACTGTGGAAAGGCGTTCAACTTCTCCTCCCAAATAGTGCTTCAGTCTTTGACCATTCACCACCCAACTTCTCTATGGATCACTAGTAGTTGGATCTACCAATTCAATTGCTCCATGAGGGTGCACGTTCTTTACTATGAATGGCCCTGACCATTTTCACTTCAACTTTCCAGGAAATAGCTTCAACCATGAATTAAACAATAATACCTGCTGCCTTGGATTTAAAACCCTCTTTATCAACTTCCTGTCATGATAGAATTTTACTTTTTCTTTATAACTCCTAGAGGAGTCATACGCATGCAACCACATCTCTTCAAGCTCCCGCATCTGCCTTCTGCGTTTACTCTGAGTTTCATAGGGATCAAAATTCAGAAATTTCAGAGCCCACATGCTTTCCCATACACTGACTGATAGGTGATAAACCCATGGATGTCTTCATAGCCGTCCTGTATGCCTAGAGAGCATCATCCAGTTTCTGTGACCAATCCTTCCTTGACGAAGCAACTGTTTTCTCCAAGATCCTTTTTATCTCCCTGTTGGACACTTCAGCTTGGCCATTTGTCTGTGGATGATATGGTGCAACCACCTTATGTCTCACACCATAGTGTTTGAGCACCTTCGCAAGTTGGGAATTACAAAAATGAGATCCTCCATCACTAATGAGTACCCTGAGAGTTCCAAAACGCGAGAAAATTTTCCTCTTCAAGAATTTAATCATATGCTAGCATCTGTTGGAAAACAGGTTGACTTCGTTTTTACACCAAGAAGGGGGGTGAATTGGTGTTTTGTCAAAAACAAAATCTTTTTGCAGTCTTGCAATCAAAGTATTAAACTTTTTACACTTTCTTGAAATGCAAGTAATGAAAAATTATATGTAGCGGAAAAACATAGTTGACTGCGTGAAAAGTAAAGTCGACTACAAAGTAAAAGTGTAGGGATAGAGAAAATCAAACACTGATTTTTATACTGGTTCGGCCAACAATGCCTACATCCAGTGTCCTTTCAACTCAGGAAGCAAATGCACTATAATGGTTGCGGTTTTTACAAGAAGGAATTTATAGAAGACCTCTACGTCAAAAATAATTCTCCTTTCTAACCCAAAACCAAAATGTAGCTGCAAAGCAATACAACCAGACTTGCAGCAAGAATCCCCTCTTATGCAATCTGCAACACCACTTTGAACAATCCTCAAAGTGAACAATCCCCTATAACCAACAGGTCCAAATACCAACAATCTTTATGGATGCCAAGCCAGAAAAACAATGCAACAGTATGTTAAGTCCCTGACAAGTGTATCAGATCGTTATCAAGTAATATAAAATGGGTAGGTCCAGGTATCATTTCCCAAAGGACTCTTACGCCTTAACTTTCATGTATACCAATCGCATAACACTTGAGAAAAGTATTAAATTTAGGTTTTGTATGCAAATGAAAATAAACATGCAAAATGCAGTGAATAAATTGGCTAGAAAAATACTATGGATGAATGAAGTTGTTGGGGTTTACAATTTCATCTTATCCACCCTCTTATATCTACTCTTCTTATCTAATTCGCTTATTTATCAAATTGTCATGCAAACTTTCTTAGTCTACCCTTAACCCAATCTCTTGGCAAAAAGAGCCTATTACTAATTATCGGCTTGCTATCTCTAGCCTCCCCTAGTAACTAATAATGCATGATAAACAGAAGCAAAAACAATTGATCGTCCTATCCCTATCTCTAGGCGGTATTGCTTAATCAAGGAATTCCCCCCAGTTCATGACATTACTCTACGTCTCCGTATCAATGAAGACAAACAACATTTACTGAATGAGTTAAACGATAAAAACATTAAGCAAAGGTAAGGAACCCAACAATTGATAAAGATAAGCATATGCAAGCATATAAAGAAGATAATAATTTCAATATAAGAGAGTTTCAAAAGATTACATTGTTGCCTGACAACCTAGGGTTTAGTTCACCATGTACATGGTGAGTTTAGATGAAAAGTAATGAAATAATGGATGAAATAACCCTAAACTTGGTACATTGGAGCCTAAGCATCCAAGGAACCTCCTCCAAGGTGTGTGGAATAGCTCTGGACGTCTCTGCTGGCCAAAATTTTACAATTTGGATTACACTGGGCCTATTTATAGACTAGAAAGATAACATAATCTATCAGAATCTAAGCCAAATAAAAACAGATAACCGCTCATCGCCTAATTAAACCGCTCAGCGGTTTCCCTCTTAGCCGCGCCACTGCTTAGTGGTCAGTTTTACCGCTGAGCGGTTTACCTTAAATCGCACTGGCCGCTCAGCGGTCCATTCTGACACTCATCAATCCCTTTGACTCTTCTTTTCATCCTCTTTCTTCATCTTTCACGAGTCTAAGTCCACCTTGATTTACTTCCATCTGCAATTCTCATCAAAACCCTGCAAAACAATGCAAAAACAAGCATAATATCTCTAAAACCAACTTTTGACTCTCACATGACTCAACTAAGTGTTTTACTTGACTTTAAGCTCATTCTAAGCCACAAAGGGTGTGTTTTAATATCAATATTAAGCACGAAAATAATGATTTTTAGACTGTTATCACAGTCTTCAAGGATGTCAAGCCTGAACGTGATTGATGAGTCAATATTTTATTCATTTCACTTAGTTTATTGTGCTAGAATTAATCAGGGAATTGTGCTTAATTGTCCGGTATTTTCCCGTTTTTGCTAATAGTGCTTAATTTGACCGGAAATTCTAATTTTAATTAATTTGAATATTCTGAGCTAATTAATTGCACTTTTAATTGCAGGGAAAATTTTGGAGATACAATTTGGAGCATTGGGAAGGAGACAAAATAAATTCAAGACTCTCAAATTAGACATTTTAAATTTAGTTGTATTGTAATTTTAATTGTTTAAACTTTTTGGACAAAGTTTTGCACATTGGGCCATTGTTAAAAAAATTGAGGGGCCCAAAATTGTAGGACACTTGACCTAGGGTTTCCTTTTATTTTAAGGGTGGACCCCACCCCAATTTTAGGACACTTGGCCCTAGGAAAAGAGCTGCAGCCGTCACTTTTGTAGACACATTCTCTCTCGGCAATTTTGGAGGCCAACTGCTGGAACGGTTTTTACATTGCAATTTCCTTTGAACCATTGCTTTGTATTTGGATAAGGGTTGAATGAAGAGCTGCCACATCCAACTGCTCCGTTTCTTTTTTTTTTTATTATTCCACCAATAATTTTTCTTTTCTTATCTTTCAAAGAAGTAGTTACACACGTAGGAGGAAGCACACATCTAAAATTTTCCATTTTGCTTATGAAGGAAGACGTTGTCAACTTGGTTTTGAATTGCAAGCAACACACATTTTTCATTTTGTTTTATTGCAGCTGCCACACTCATTGCTTAATTTTCAACGCTTTTCATGAAAGAGTTTTTGAAGATTATTATTGTTACAATAAAGTGATTGATGGCTTTAATCTTCATTTTCTTCTAAAGTGTTCACGGGTACTGAGACGGTGATTTCATTTTTTTATTTGAATGAAGAAAGCTCTCAATAGGAGTGTGGTTCACGGCTTAGATAGCAACACCAAGCACACACCTCATGGCATTTAAATTTCTCTTCAGCTCATTCCGTTTTTAATTTTTTTGGATGGCTGAAACCTTTTCATTGCTTGCCGAGACGCTGCTTTAATTTCCATGTTGTTTCATTTTGTTATGTTTTTCTTTATGTTAATTGGAAGAACACATTCGGTGATTGAGTTAGTGGTGCAGGTGATGATTCAATTTCTTTTAGAAAAAATATCTTTGCTCTTAGAATCAGTGTGATAACGGTTGAAAAACCGTTATTTTCATGTGCTATTTTAGACCAAATTAATCCCTTTACTGCTTAGAATGAGCTTGAAATCAAACAAAACTAAATAAATGAGTCAGTTGAGAGTCAAAAGCTGTTTTTAGCGATATTATGCTTGTTTTGCAGCAATTTTGATGGAAGTGAAGAATGGAGGTGAAGATAAAGGCCTTAGACTCAAGATAGAGGAAGAAAATCAAAGAAAGAAGAGTCTAGAAACCGCCCAGCGGCAGAATTGCACCGCTGGGTGGCCAAATGCGAGGAGTTGGCACCAAGGCAATGACGCCTGGCGGTTTTGCGATAAGAGGCAAACCGCCGGGCAGTGGACCCCTGACACCGGGCGGTAGCGCGATAAGAGGCAAACCGCCGGGTGGCATAAGTGTGACGCCTGGCGGTTGCCTGTTGGGCTCGGGCCTGTTTTCTTTTGCGCTCCTCAGCTATTAATAGCCCTAGTGCGATTTCATTCTCATTCTTTTGACAGAAGAGGGCGGCCAGACCTATTTTTCACTCTTTGGAGAGGATGTCTTGGATGCTGATTACCTTAACCTTAGGGAATTTTGGAGCTTTGGAATTGTTTTGGGAATAAGTGTGGTCTCTTGGGAGATTCAGATGAATTGGCTAGATGGTTCCTCTTCTTGCTTTTGTTTTGGAAATAAGGTGTATCTTGTCTCTTGAAATTTGTGTTCTAAAAAGAGAGTAAAGAAAAGAGACAAGATGAAAATAAAAATACAGAAAAATGAGAAAAAAAAATTAATGTTTTTTTTGTGAATAATGGAGTCAAGAAGAGGATTGAAATAGAGGTTTTGGGTGTGTTTGAATGTGTTTACACTTTTTCCCCATTGCTCCTCTATTTCTTTTGGTTTATAGTTTCTCATCCATATGTTATCTACCCTTGTCCTTGACCCCATTACATCCATAAAAGACCTTTTGATTTGAACATGCATATGTTTTGAGTGTTGACATTAGAGGCTTGCCAAGTCTGTTTGTGTTTGCGTTCTTGAGTGCATTGAGTTGACACTATTTACCCTAGACACTTGAGAGAAACACTGATAATTTGCATTTGTGAGGTTCTGTTGCTTTTGATTCACCTCTTAGGCTGATTGATCATTTGTCATGCTTTGAACTGCTTAGATGATTTCATGAGTATCTGCTTTCCTTGATTCTGTGTTGGATACTGTTTACTTCCTTTCACTGTCCAGATTTCTTGAGAACTGTGTAATTCTGTTTCTGTCCTTGTTAGTCTTTGTTTTCTGTGTGTTAAGTCTGTGTCAATTCCCTGATGTCTGTTGAACTGTTCCCTGATTTGCGTCTGGATTTTGCCCAGGAGTGCAAAAGACTAAGTGTGGTCTATTTTGATTAGTAGATATTTTATTGATTTCACTTAGTTTATTGTACTAGAATTAATCAGGGAATTGTGCTTAATTGTCCGGTATTTTCCCGTTTTTGCTAATAGTGCTTAATTTGACCGGAAATTCTAATTTTAATTAATTTGAATATTTTGAGCTAATTAATTGCACTTTTAATTGCAGGGAAAATTTTGGAGATACAATTTGGAGCATTGGGAAGGAAACAAAATAAATTCAAGACTCTCAAATTAGACATCTTAAATTTAGTTGTATTGTAATTTTAATTGTTTAAACTTTTTGGACAAACTTTTTGATGAAGAACGGTTCAATGTGGCAGCGAAAATGAAGAACGGTTGCAGTGAATGAATCGCACGAGAGGTGTTTGATGAAAGGTCAGGTGGTGTTTGGAAGATGATATAGTGATGAAGCCTAGCTCAGATGGCTTTCCTAGAGGGAAAGGAGCTAGAGGAGGCTCTTGCGAAAGCAAAAGAAAAGCATGAACTCGAAGGGTTTAACAGCTGGAAGTATTTCAACAGCATAACACTAAATTTTCATTCAAGTTGAAGATTACAAGTGGTGGTGCTCCTCTTTTATAAGAAGAAGAAGAGTTGTGAAGTGTGCAGAGCAAGCTATCAATTGTACATGTGCAGAAATGAAGTGTGAAAGGTGTGTTTCACGTGAAAATTGTGGAACATGTGAAATTGTTGCACGTGGAAAATGGCATAAGTGTGGCTAGCTTGGTTTTTTCCATGTGTAAAACGTGCTTAACAAGTCTTAGCCATGAGTGATGCCTTATTTTTCCCTTTGATGATCTACAAAACAAGTAAGCATATTTAGTTTTTGTAGAAGAAGAGGTTTAATAGAAAATACTCCATAGAAGTAAAGTAGTGAGTGCTCCTTCTTCTTCTTGTATCTTTTTTGACATGGCTCTTGTTAGGGGTCCGATATGAAGCTTGGATGGTCCACCATCACTTTTGCACATTGGGCCATTGTTAAAAAAATTGAGGGGCCCAAAAAGGTTCATTTTCGCCAGCAAACAGAGGTGGTCTGTTTGTTGAAGCACCTTCACCAAAAGTTTGAAAATTGGAAGCCATCCCTAGGTTTATGTAGTCGAATAAGAGAAAAACAGAGTCGACTAGTTTTTCAAATATCTCATGAAAACCAGCTCTGGTGTCAATTGTTGGAAAAAAGGTTGGCTTCGTTTTTACACCAAGAGGGGGGTGAATTGGTGTTTTGTCTAAAACGAAATCTTTTCGCAGTCTTGCAATCAAAGTATTAAACTTTTTACACTTTCTTGAAATGCAAGTAATGAAAAATTATATGCAGCGGAAAAAAGTAGTTGACTACGTGAAAAGTAAAGTCGACTGCAAAGTAAAAGTGTAGGGATAGAAAAAATCAAACACTGATTTTTATACTGGTTCGGCCAACAATGCCTAGTGTTAACAGAAACTGGCAAGCGTACCAGATCGTTCCAAGTAATATAATTGGTAAAACCCAATATCATTCTTCCAAAGAGACTCGAAGACCTTATCGTTCATGCAAATTGAAATCGTAAGACTTGTAAAGAAAAAGTGATAGGTTTGAATGCAAGAAACAACAAATAAACATGCAAATGCGATTGATTCAATTGATGAGAAAAGGAATATGGATGAATGAAGTTGTTGGGGTTTACAATTTCATCTTATTCACTCTCTCTTATCTACTCCTCTTATTTAATTCGCTTTGTTATCTAATTGTCATGCAAACTTTCTTAGTCTACCCTTAACCCAATCCCTCAGCGAAAAGAGCCTTTTACTAATTACTGCCTTGCTATCCCTAGCCTCCGCTAGTAATTAATAATGCATTATAAACAGAAGCAAAAGCAATTGATCGTCCTACCCCCTATCCGTAGGTGGTATTGCTTAATCAAGGAATTTCACCCAGTTCATGACAGTACCATACGTTCCCGTATCAATAAAGACAAACAACGATTATCGAATGAGTTAAACGATAAAAGCTTTAAGCGCAAAAGAGAAATCCAACAAGTGATAATTAAAGCATACGACAAGCATATAAATAAATTAGAGTTTCAATAAAAGAGAGTTTCAAAAGATTACATTGTTTCCTAATAACAAAAGGGTTTAGTTCACCATTGTCATGGTGAAACTAGATGAAAAATGATGGAAGAATGGAAAAGCAAACCCTAGATTGGATAAAAAGGAGCCTAAGCATCCAAGAGATCTTCTCTAAGGAGTGAAAATTTGGTCTGACCGACCCCTTCTGTCAAAAGAATACTTCTCAAATCACAATAGGGCTATTTGTAGCTGAGGAGCGTCACAGAAATCAAGCCCAAGCCCAGCAGACAACTGCCCGGCGCCACAATTATGCTGCCCGGCGGTTTGCCACTAATCGTGCCACCGCCTGGCAGTGGATTGGGCCGCCCGGCGGTTTGCCTCTAATCGCCAAACCGCCTGGCTGCACCGCCAGGGTGCGAGACTGTGGCTCCCCTTCGCATTTGGCCACCCAACGTTGGATTTTGGGCGCTGGGCGGTTCCTAGACTCTTATTTCATCATGTTTCTTCATCTTTCTTGAGTCTAAGACCTTGCATCTTCAATCCCATTCTTCATCTTTGTCTAAAATGCTGCAAAACAATGCAAAAGAAGCATAATATCGCTAAAAATAGCTTTTGACTCTCAACTGACTCAACTAATGTGTTTTGCTTGATTCTAAGGTCATTCTAAGCTATAAAGGGTTTATTTTGATATCAATATAAGCATGAAAATAACGATTTTTCAACCGTTATCACCTACATCCAGTGTTCTTCCAACCCAGGAAGCAAATGCACTATAATGGTTGCGGTTTTTACGACAAGGAATTTATAGAAGACCTCCACTTCAAAAATATAAATCTCCTCTCTAACCTAAAACCAAAATATAACTGCAAAACAGTACAACCAGACTTGCAGCAAGAGTCCCCTCTTCTGCAATCTGCAACACCACTTTGTACAATCCTCAAAGTGAACAATCCCCTGTAACCAACAGGCCCAAATACCAGAAGTCTTTACATTCAACCGACTCTATTATCTGCGTAGTCTACTCTGAATTTCCACTGCAAACGAATTTCTATAACTTGCGATTCAAGAAAGTTTGTAAAGTTTCTACTTTCAATTAAAGATTGCGAAAAGAATCTGATTTTCAAAACACACCAATTCACCCCTGTTGGTGTTAAAAAGAAGCCTACATGTTTCCCAACAATTGGCACCAGAGCTAGTTTTCATAAGATATTTGAAAAACTAGTCGACTCTGTTTTTCTTTGAATCAATTATAGACCTGGGGATGGTTCCTGTTTTCAAACTTTTGGTGAAGGTTCTTCAACAAACAGACCACCTCTGTTTGCTGGTGAAAATTACCCTTTTTGGAAAATTAGAATGCAAATCTTTCTTGAATTCGTGCCTACCAAAACTGTTGATGATAAAACTATTATTAAACCCTTTACTGAATGGTCAACTGATGAAAATATAAAATCACAGTATGATATTAAGCCAGAAACATTATTTCCTCTGCACTAACAGTTGATGAATGTTTCAGGATATCTCAATGCAAATCTGCAAAGGAAATGTGTGATGTTTTGGAGGTCACACATGAAGGCACTGATGAAGTTAAGAGAGCAAGGAAGAATTCTCTGATTCAAGAGTATGAACGTTTTAGGATGAAAGCTGGAGAGACTATCTATGAAGTCCAGAAAAGATTCACACATATTGTTAATCATCTTATGGCTCTCGGCAAGGTGTTTGATAAAGAGGAAATCATCATCAAGATTTTGAAATGTCTGAACAGAAATTTGCAACCAAAAGTCACTGCAATCTCAGAATCCAAAGATCTTACAAGCATGAACATGACTACCTTGTTTGGCAAGCTACGAGAACATGAATTGGAACTTGGTAGACTAAAGGATGAGGAAGAGATTGAAGAAAAGAAATCCATTGCTCTGAAAGCTACAAGCAAGAAAATCTTAAATTCAGATGATTCAGATGCAGAGATGGATGACATAGAAATGATGACCATAAGGGTAAGGAAGTTCAGTCGAATTATGAAAAATGATAGTCAACTTACTAACCATGCAAGTCACAGTAAATCAAAGAAAAGCTTTAGATCAAACGTTGTCCAATGCTACAAATGTGGAAAGGAAGGACATATCAAGCTAGAATGTCCAGAATTGAAACCAAAGCAGAAAGCAAGTAGAAGGTTTCCTCATGACAAAGGAAGAAAACAAAAAGGAGCCTACATTGATTGGGATAATAGTGACTCGGAATCTTCATGTGATGATGATCAAGATCAAGGAAAGGAGTCTAACATATGCGACATGGCTAGAACATCACATGATGGCACTTACAGCGATGTAGATTTTGAGAATGAGCCAATAGATGTGAAGTATGCTCAACTATTGGATGCATTCAGAGAAGTACATGCTGAAGCAATGCGACTGCAATACAAGGTTAATCGAATTAACTCTGAGAGGAGAGATTATGAGTATAGAATTAATAACCTTGTTGCTGAAAATGAGAAATTAGAAAAGGAATTGAATGATGCCTTGTTATCTGCTAAAGACATTAAAATTGAAATTGTTACAGTAAAGAAACCTTGTGATAAATGTCCTACACATGTTGAGCAAATAGATTACTTGACTAGCATGCTAGCCAAATTTACTAAAGGTAGAGACAATTTGAATGCTGTTTTAAAATCCTCTAGCAGAGGTATATATAGACAAGGAATTGGTTATAAAGCTCAATCTAACAGAACTAATGCAAAGAAGTTTATTGATATAAGCAAACCTACTAGAAATGCTTGCTTTTATTGCAATTGTGTTGGTCACACTGTTAGAAAATGTTATTATAGAATTGTTGGTGTTCCTAAAGGTTTATATGTATGGAGACCAAAGGAACAAGTGAAGAAAACTGACAATCAAGGACCCAAGTTCAAATGGGTACCTGCAACCAAAACCTGAACTATTTTGCAAGTTTACAAACAGAAGCAATAGGAACTCAAGGATGAACTACATTTGATACATCTATCTTCTTGAGTGTCTACAATGGGTAATTTGTATCATTCTATTGCATCATGCATAAATTGGTTAACTGATAGATGCTCGATTGAGTGTTTGATTGATTGTATTGTTTAAATGATTGATCTGGTTTGAAAAACTATTTTTCACGACTTTTAGTCGACTACATTATGAAATCATTCGACTATGCCTCTGTATGTCTACACTCTATTTTTTATTTTTATATGTCATACAACAATCAACTTTGTGTTTAAACCATTCGACTAAAGTCTCTGTTTTAGACCGTTAAAATTTGAATTTTTAAATTTGAGTTTATTAGTGAACTGGGTGTGCACCTCTCTATATATGTTTGCGGTAAACTCTTGAAACTCATTCACTCTGAGCACAAAACTCTTATTCTAACTCAAGAGATTTCTTCATTTCTGCGCAATGGCTGCATCATTGTCACAACCTGGAAAGCGTCCAATGTATGCAATGGGGGAGGCAGATCCTTTTGGTTGGTTCAATGATGATGATCAAAGAACGGACTTTATATGCAAGTGGGGTTTCAAGGAAGTCTTACGTCACAAATGTATGAGTATTCTATTCTATCGCAATGAAGGATTCAAATTTCAAGAATGGCTGGTCAAGGCAGGTTTAACAAAGTTCATTGAAATGCAAGGTGACTGTTATCCTAACTTAGTTAAGGTTTTCTATTCCAACCTGAGAAGGGAAGGAAACAGTTTGAAGTCAAGGGTGAAAGGTGTTGACATCACCATTGACCATATTATATGGAAGAATCTAGCAGGCTTACAATAACAAGGTTTCTCATCACATCATGGAATGTAAGGGTTTAACAAAAGAGACCTCTACAACTGTCTCTTGAAGAATTCTGATTTAGCGGGGAAGAATGAATCTTTTCGCATAAGAAACTTAAGAACGAATGAATGTTTGTCTGCGTACATAATTACTTGGATACTATTTTCAAGGGAGGTTGATCAATCCTTGCTGGTTGAAGAAGACATTTACTTGTTGTATGTTCTATCGTCCGACACTCAAACAAATTGGGCCTTTGTAATTCGTGATCATATGATGAAGTTCACTAAAGGAATTGGATTCTATCTGGCATATGGGGTCTTTATAAGCACTGTGTTAAAATTGCACAAAGTGGACATCACAAATGAAAGGGTCATCCACTGCAACAAGAGGAATATAATGGGAAGGTCTTTCTTAGAATTTGTTGGGTTCAGAAAATTAGAGGATGACTGGATTGTACTTGATGATATTCCCACAACAAATGAGTTGAATCCTTTGAATGTTGACTCCTCCAGATACAAGTTTTATCCTCAAACAGTATTTGAAAAACATGTGGATAAAAGATTTGACAGACTGAATGATAAGTTGACAATTGTACAAAAATCTTTGCCTGAGTTGCACAAGAAGATGGATTATGGTATTCGCATAAGTACCTTTGGAGACACATCTATAGATGATTCAGATAATGGAAGGAACAGTGAAAACAAAAAGATTAAGGAGTTTTCTGAATCAGAATAAAGTTTTGACTGTTTTGCCGTGTTTGAGTCTCTTGAGTGTTACTTTGTTTTTAATTTTTTTCTTTTGTAAATGGCTTAGTATTCCATTTTGTGTTTTGTGTCTTGTTCTGCACCAATTGTAATATCCTTTAAACAAGAAATGAAAATTAGTGTTTGAATCAAATTCAATTGCTTTAATCTGTTTGATTATATTTGCTCTGTTTGAATGATTGATTCGACTGTATGCTGAATGAAGTTGACTATGCATGTTTAAAATGTTACATTTTTCTGCATATTAACTTCTTATGGATTGATTTTCTTGCATAACTAAATTGCTTAATCTGCAAGAGATCTTTGAAAGGTTTTGTAGCAAAAACATTGCTTCGAAATCACTGCTGAAATCTTAACTCACAGAGAAGCAATGAAATCGACTGGATTACTAATTCAATCGACTTGACCTCAACATGATTATAAATTCCTTCATTGGAATTTGGTTACAGTGTTGATTGATCATATTTCTGATTATTTGCAACATATCTCTGATTCTGATTGTGTGTTTCATATATGAGATTATATTGTGAGATTGTTGATGAGTGTATCTATGCATGATAAATTTGCTTGAAATCATTTACATGATACATCTCTATTTTTCACTGATTATATGCTTTGTATGTTACTCTACTCCATTGTGCATCTATACTTTTTGTGAAAATATGCATAATGACAGGGGGAGCATTACACATTTGCACATATTTCTTCACATGCTATACTTCAGGAGGAGTTATCATTTTCATGTGAATATATATGATTGGGGGAGCATCACTGCATGTTTTTAAACTAATTATACATTCTGTTTGATGCATCTCTGTTTGGTTTATCAGCTCATTATATCTTGAAGCATACCTTTTTTGTTAATGCACAAAGGGGGAGAAGTATTGTGAAAGTATTGTGAAATGTTATCTGCTTGATATATTGATTATGGTTGATTGATTATGTGTATTCAGAGTCATGTTTGAATCTGGTTTGGTATTGTACAAACATGGTTATTTATTAATCATGATTGTGCATCATCAAAAAATGGGGGAGATTGTTGAGATTGTTGACAACACAATATCTATATCACTTTGGTTTTTGATGATGACAACAAATTTTTAATAACACATATGTTGATTGATATGTTACATGTTCTATTACTTATTGATTGATATATTGTTGAACATGTTTAAGTGATTGTTTTGATATGTGAATGCACAATTACTGAGCTTATATATGTTACATCATATCTGGTTGCATTACACATGTTTTGAAAGAAGAAAACCACATGCACATTTATGAACTTACATTGTGTTGCATTACTGCAAGCTGTAAGTCGACTTCATTATGGGGGAAGTCAATTTAAGCTAGTGACTATGCATAACTTTTCAGAAACAATGCTATGTGAGATTTTAAGACGAAAAGAATTTCAAAATGTTATGACATGTCGAAGTCGACTATGTGCACCATGCATTCGACTGCATTAGTTTCTTTGTTCGAAATTCTGTTATGCTCATGAACAGTAACAACTATATTTTTAAAAGTTAGTTGAGCATTGAATGTTGGTCAACTGCATTGACTGTGAAATTAATTGGTTTGACCGTATTGCTACTATTATTTCTTAACTGTTATAACTGTTATAATACAGTCGACTGAATTAGTAGAATAATCGACTGTAGGAGCGTCTGATTTATAGAAATCTATAAATAGAGGAGACTGAATGTTTTCAGGGACTTTTGATGATCTAACATTTTCATATTCTGTTTCAAATTGTTTCTCTGAGATTCTAGAGCTCCAAGAACTCATCAAGAAGACGATTATGATCTTGGTTGGAAGAGTTTCTGAAGGAGAATTGTGTTACGCGTACTGCTTGATCAGAATATGCACAATTGAGGTGCTTCTATGTTGATCAAGATTATTGTTAGCATCTGTGGTGATTGTTGTTACCTTTTGTGACTATAGGGATTGGACTCGTGGAGTCTGGTACACTTTGAGGATTGTTCAAAGTGGGTTGTAGATTGCAGGAGAGGAGATATCTTGCTGCAAGTCTTGCTGTGTTGTGTGCCTATATTTTGCTTAGGGGGTTAGAGAGGTGTTTTATATTTTTGACGTGGAGATCTTCTATAAAAGTCTTGTTGAAAAAACCTTGACCATTATAGTGCAGTTGCTTCCTAGTACTGGAAGGACACTGGATGTAGGCATTGAGGCCAAACCAGTATAAAAACCTGTGTTTGAATTCTCTATCCCTATACTTTTACATTCAGTCGACTCTATTATCTACGTAGTCTACTTTGAATTTCAGCTGGAAACGAATTTCTATAACTTGCGATTCAAGAAAGTTTGTAAAGTATTCTACTTTGAATTAAAGATTGCAAAAAGACTTTGATTTTGAAAACACACCAATTCACCCCCCCTCTTGGTGTTAAAACGAAGCCTACCTGTAGTAGGATTGAGCTCATTCTTTTCAATATGAATTACCATCATCCCTCCTTTCTTTGGCACTACCTATACTAGACTTACCCATTCACTGTCAGAAATTGGATATATAATGTCAGCCTCCAAAAGCTTCAACACTTCTGTTCTAACCACCTCCTTCATCACAGGATTTAGCCTCCTCTGTGCTTGAGCCACTGATATATAATCATTCTCCATGAATATTCTATGCATGCAGTAGGTTGGGCTTATACCTTCGAGATCTGAGATTGACCACTCAATAGCTCCTTTATTGGCTTTCAAGACTCCTACAAACCTTTCTTCTTCTTTAGAAGACAAAAAGTTACTAATGATGATTGGCTTCCCTTCATCTTCTTCTAAGAACACATACTTCAAATGTGATGGTAACACCTTTAGCTCCAGCTTCTTCTCTTTAACTTCCTCCTTGGTATCAATCTTCTCAAAGCTAGCCTCATCCATTGGGATTTCTTTTAGTACCTCCAAATCCGTCAAGCACTCATCAATTAATTTCTCTTCCTCCTCATTCAAATCTTCACATTCATCAATGAGAGTTTTTTTGTAATGGAGAAGCATCACACACTTTCTTCTCTTGCACCATAAAAACTTCATCAATTATGTCAACTTGGAAACATGCTTTATCATCCTTAGGGTGTGACATGGCCTTAAACACGTCGAAATTCACTTCTTCATCTTCCACCCTTACTTTAAGCTTGTCATTCTCCACATCAATTAAGACTCTTGCAGTCTTCATGAACGGTCTCCCTAGAATGAGAGGCACATCTCCATTCTCGTCCATCTCCATTATAACAAAATCCACCGAAAATAAGAGTTTGTCCACTTTAACCAACATATCTTCAACCATCCTGTAAGGATATTTAAGAGACCTGTCCGCTAGTTGAAGCGTCTTTCTAGTAGGCTTGTGATAGCTCCATCTTTGAGCTACTCCACATATCCGAGAGATTGTTAAGTCCCTAGCAAGTGTACCAGATCGTTATCAAGTAATATAAAATGGGTAAATCCTAGTATCGTTTCCCAAAGGACTCTTAGGCCTTAACTTTCGTATAAACTAATCGCATAAGACTTGAGAAAAGAATGAAATTTAGGTTTTGTATGCAAGACAAAAGTAAACATGCAAAATGTAGTGAATCAATTGGCTAAAAGAAACTATGAATGAATGGAGTTGTTGGGGTTTAATATTTCATCTCATCCACCGTCTTATATCTACTTTTCTTATCTAATTCTCTTATTTATCATATTGTCATGCAAACTTTCTTGGTCTACCCTTAACCCAATCCCTTGGTGAAAAGAGCCTATTACTAATTACCGGCTTGCTATCCCTAGCCTCCCCTAGTAATTAATAATGCATGATAAACGGAAGCAAAATACAATTGATCATCCTACCCCTATTCTTAGGCGATATTAGCATAATCAAGGAATTCCCCCCAGTTCATGAAATTATTGTACGTTCCCGTATCAATAAAGACAAACAACATTTATTGAATGAGTTAAACGATAAAAGCATTAAGCAAAGGTAAGGAACCCAAAAATTGATAAAGATAAGCATATGCAAGCATATAAAGAAGATAAGAATTTTGATATAAGAGAGTTTCAAAAGATTACATTGTTCCCTAACAACCTAGGGTTTAGTTCACCATAATCATGGTGAATCTAGATGAAATACAATGGAAGAATGGAAGAAATAACCCTAAACTTGGTAGATTGGAGCCTAAGCATCCAAGGAACCTCCTCCAAGGTGTGTGGTACAGCTCTGGACGTTTCTCTCTACCAAAAGATTTTGGTTCAATTCGCACTTGGGCTATATATAGGCCAAAAAGATAACAGAAAGATTACATAATCCGAGCTAATAGAAACAGACAACCGCCCAGGCGCCTAAGTAAACCGCTCAGCGGTTTCCCCCTTAGCCACGCCACCGCTTAACGGTCAATTTTACCGCTGAGTGGTTTGCCTCAAATCGCACTGGCCGCTCAGCGGTTCATTCTGACGCTCAGCGGTCCCTTTGACTCTTCTTTTCATCCTTTTTCTTGATCTTCCACGAGTCTAATTCCACCTTGATTCACTTCCATCTTCAATTTACGTTAAAAAGCTGCAAAACAATGTAAAAACAAGCATAATCTCGAAAACCAACTCTTGACTCTCACATGACTCAACTAAGTGTTTTACTTGATTTTAAGCTCATTCTAAGCCATAAAGGTGTGTTTTGATATCAAATTCAAGCATGAAAATAACAGGTTTTAGACCGTTATCACAACCCCAAACTTAGAACTTTGCTTATCCTCAGTAAACAAAACAAAACTTGGCTTTCCACTTTTTCATCAAATAGTTCAACACTTTTCAAAAATCCTTTTCCTCACAACAAGTTATTATTCAATTCAGATTTTCAGTGGAATCCTACCAAAATGCATGCATGCTTCCATTCCAATTCAGTTCACATACTCAAATATTTCCCAACATATGTTTTATTCGTGAATGATCAATCCACTAAGCATAGATATAAACATGAATTTCAACAATTCTTACCAAGCAAGTGTTTCACTCAATCACTCAAGTGTTTAAGGAATCACTCCACTCTGTACTATTCACATGTCACATAGAACAATATTGCCATTCATTTAAAAAAACCAAAATCCTTACATGCAAATGCCATCACAAGGACTTTTCCAAGGCTTGTAATGAGGCTGGGCTAACAAGAAAATTGGTTTTTCTAGAATACAAAATCCTTGAGTTAAGAGAGTTTACATTATCATTCAAAGTTCAAGCACAACTCTCTTTTTAACCAATCTCACTTATTCTCAACTTCTTCCCCTTTTCTTTTATTTTTACATTGAGCTCACTTTACATGCTATTTCTTTTCTTCTTTTCCTTTCTTTTTCTCACAACCTTTGAGCTCAATGCCTTTCTTTTGCCTTTCAACTTTCCCCATACAACCCCAAACTTGAACCTTTTCAACACAATTAATCTCAACCGAACTCAAGGTAAATAATTTCAAATCAAGGGTTTTAATCCTGTTTAAGGCCAAGGTTAAAAAAGGGTATAATATTTTAAACTTTTTGGGTGAAAATTTGGCTAAGTAAGGGCTTCCAAACATGGCCTTGATCATACATCATAACCATACAATTCAATCAATTATCAAGACTAAGCCAATATCATTCATGATTCCCTGTGAATAGTACATATATCAGTAAAGATTCTGGAGCTCAATACCTCACACAACATGCTTCCTCACACATCATTCATGCATCCTGCTTAGCATCACAATCACAATCATAAACCACCATACATCTGTTCACACAGTTAGTGAACCATTTACCTGGATATCAAAACACACATATTCTCAATCAGCAACCACATTCAATCATCATCATTGAATTACTCGTCATGCAATATGAAATCAAACCACCATCAGAACCAGTGTACAAGCCAAGTATAGACACAAAGATAAAAATTCTCCCACACTACAAATCCAAAGTACAAAAGAAAAACAAAACCTGGGTTGCCTCCCAATAGCGCTTGTTTAACGTCACGAGCCTGACCCGAATCTCATGGATCCACCAACATCATCACTGTAGATAATTGCTCCACCTCTCCTCCCAAATAATGTTTGAGCCTCTGACCATCATTATTTGGAGTTTCTAATTCCACAGCTCCATTTGGTTATACATGCTTTATTACAAAAGGTCCTGACCATTTTGATTTCAACTTTCCAGGAAATAACTTCAACCGTGAATTAAATAATAGCACCTGCTGCCCTGGATTGAAGACTCTCTTTATCAGCTTCCTGTCATGATAAAATTTCACCTTCTCTTTATAGCTCCTAGATGAGTCATATGCATGTAACCGCATCTCTTCAAGTTCTAACAATTGATTTCTTTGTTTGCTTTGAACTTCATGAGGATCAAAATTTAAAAATTTCAAAGCCCACAAAGCCTTATGTTCCAACTCTACTGGCAAGTGACATGCTTCCCCATATAACATCTGAAAAGGTGATAACCCCATGGAAGTCTTCAAAGCTCACAAAGCCTTATGTTCCATCTAATTTATGTGACCAATCTTTCCGTGAAAAAGCAACTGTCTTCTCTTATATCCTCTTGATTTCCCTGTTAGAGACTTCAGCTTGACCATTTGTTTGTGGGTGATAAGGTGCAGCCACTTTATTTTTCACCCATAATGTCTAAGTACCTTAGCAAGCTGAGCATTACAAAAATGAGACCCCATCACTGATAAGTACCCTGGTTCCAAAACGTGAGAAAATTTGCCTTTTCAAGAATTTAATCACCGTATTGGCAGCATTCTTTGGACATGCTATAGCTTCAACCTATTTACTCACGTAATCAACAGCCACCAAAATATATTCATTATTAAACGATGGTGGAAAAGGCCCAACAAAGTCAATACCCCAACAATAAAAAACTTCAACTTCCAGAATACCCTGTAACGACATCTCATGCCTTTTTGAAATAGCTTATGTCCTTTGACACTTGTCACAATTCCTAGCATGATTGTGAGCGTCTTTAAACAAAGTAGGCTAATAAAAACCTGACTAAAGAAATTTTGCAACCGTTCGCTCTCCATTATAATGACCTCCATAAGGAGAATTATGACAATGTCAAAGGATTCCTTCTGCTTCTTCCTTGGTTACACATCTCCTTAAAAAGATTATATGCTCCAATCTTAAATAAATACGGATCATCTCATATAAACAGCTTAGCATCAGAATAGAACTTCTTTCTCTGTTGCCAATTTAGTTCCTCAGGAATAACACCTGCAGCTTTAAAATTAGCCATATCAGCAAACCATGGCCTTTGTTGAATGTGCAAGAGAGTATCATCTGAAAAAGACTCCCAGATTTATTTCTCCTTGCTTGTTACTTCAGTGTTAACCAATCGAGATAAGTGATCAGCAATTAAGTTTTCACTTCCCTTTTTATCACGAATCTCTACATCAAACTCTTGTAACAAAAGCACCCACCTGATTAACTAGGGCTTTGAGTCTGACTTTGTTAATAAGTACTTTATAGCTGCATGATCCGTATAAATTATGACTTTAGATCCAATGAGATAAGATCTAAATTTTTCCAGTGCATAAACTATAGCCAAGAATTCTTTCTCTGTAGTAGCATAATTCAGCTGGGCTTCATTTAAGACTTTAATAGCGTAGTAAATAGCTTGAAATACTTTCTTTCTTCTTTGGCCCAACACAACACCTATAGCATAATCATTGGCATCACACATAAGCTCAAAGTCTTTATTCCAATCTGGAGCTACAATTACTGGGGCAGAAATCAAGCTTTTCTTTAGGACATCAAAAGCTTGTAAGCATTTAGAACTCATATCAAATGGTGTATCCTTGACAAGCAGATTACTCAATGGCTTATAAATCTTTGAAAAGTCTTTAATGAATCTCTGATAGAAACCAACATGGCCCAAGAAACTCCGGATTCCTTTCACATTTGGTGTGGTGGTAGCTTTTCAATAACCTCCACTTTTGCCTTCTCAACTTCAATCCCCCTGGCCGAAATCTTGTGTCCCAACATAATTCCTTCAGTAACCATAAAATGGCATTTCTCCCAATTCAAAACAAGATTCGTTTGAACACACCTTTTAAGAACCGCATCCAGGTTGATTAAACATCTTTGAAAGGAATCTCCAAATACTGAAAAATCATCCATGAAGACTTCTATGCTTTTTTCCATAAATTCTGCAAAGATTGCTTGCATACACCTTTGAAATGTAGCAGGTGCATTACATAATCCAAATGGCATTTTTCTATAATGAAATATACCAAAAGGACATGTAAAACTTGTTTTCTCTTGATCTTCAGGGTCCACCACAATTTGATTATATCCACAGTAGCCTTCAAGGAAGCAATAATATGCTTGTCCAGCCAATCTTTCTAGCATTTGGTCCATAAAAGGTAAAGGA
Source organism: Vigna mungo (assembly GCA_036885675.1). Taxonomy (NCBI): domain Eukaryota; kingdom Viridiplantae; phylum Streptophyta; class Magnoliopsida; order Fabales; family Fabaceae; genus Vigna; species Vigna mungo. The sequence continues at coordinate 35,760,022 of CP144700.1, forward strand.
AAACGATCCTTTCTAGTAGTTGTATTTAACTTTCTGTCAATACACATCCGCCACCCAGTAACTGTTCGTGTAGGAATTAATTCATTTTTCTCATTATGAATCACTGTCATTCCTCCTTTCTTTGGCACCACCTGAACTGGACTCACCCATTTGCTATCAGAGATTGGATAAATGATGCCTGCTTCTAGTAACTTCAGCACTTCCTTTCTCACAACTTCCTTCATAACAGGATTCAATCTCCTCTACGGTTGAGCCATCGGCCTATAATCACTCTCCATAAGAATCCTGTGCATACAATATGTGGGGCTTATACCCTTAAGATCTGCAATTGACCAGCCTGTAGCACCCTTATTTGCTTTTAGAACTTCCACCAATTTCTCTTCTTCTTTCGGAGATAATGAAGTACTAATAATAACTGGCTTTCCTTCATCATATTCCAAAAATACATATTTGAAATGTGGTGGTAATTCTTTCAATTCAAGCTTGCTTTCTTTCACTTTCTCTTTGGGGTTAATTCTTTCAAACCTGGCCTCCTCTATTTCCTTTGTTGCCTCCAAATCACGGAGACATTCTTCAATAATTTTATCTTCCTCTTCATGTAAATCTTCACGTTCATTAATGAGAGTCCTCTCCAATGCAGATGGATTTCATATTCTCTTATCTTGCAGCATACAAAGTTCTTCCACAATGTCTATTTGAAAGCATGACTTATTATCTTTAGGATATGACATTGCTTGGAAAACGTCAAAATTTACCTCCTCATCCTGTACTCTGACTTTCAGCTTGCCATTTTCAACATCAATTAAGATCCTAGTTGTCTTCATAAAAGATCTTCCAAGGATCAAGGGTGCATCTCCATTTTCTTCCATCTCCATAAGAACAAAATCTACCGTGAATAAAAATTTATCCACCTTAACTATTCGTCTTTAGCCACTCCATATGGATATTTAAGAGATTTGTTTGCCAATTGAAGAGTCATCCTTGTTGGCTTAAGTTCTAATCCTCTGATATTTTTGAACAGAGAAAGAGGCATTAAATTAATGCTAACTCCCAGATCAATCAAAGCTTTCCCCACTTCTAACTCTCCAATGGTGCATGGAATGGTAAAGCTCCCTGGATATTGCAATTTAAGAGGTAATTTCCTTTGTATGACTGCACTACAATTTCCTTGCACTTCAATGGTTTCCTTCTCAACATACTTCCTCTTTTTCATGAGAAGTTCCTTTAGAAATTTGGCATATGATGGCATTTGCTGAAGTGCCTCGGAAAACGGTATATTTATTTCCAGCTTTCTAAAAATCTCCATAAAGCGCTCAAACTGCTTTTCCTTCTCCTTTCTTGAGTATGTCTTTGGATAAGGCAACAGTTTAACATACTCCTTCTCTTTTAATTTTACAACCTTTTCTTCCTGACTATTACCCTCATCTCTCATTTTTTTTTCTCTCTTTCTCCTCCTTCTTTTCACTCTTTTTTTCAACACTCTCTTTTTCTGCCTCTCCTTTCTCAAATCTTCTCTCCTCGAATACTCTCCCACTTCTGGTAATCATCTCACATGTTTCCCTTCTCTCTACACGGTCAACATATAACACACTTCTATTCACAATTCTTTGAAAAATTTCTTCGGATTCTGCATTCCTCTGTACTGGCCTAAATTGAGGCTACTCTGAGATTCTTGAAGGTGTTATCATCTCCTGTGGTAAGGCAGACAATTTTTGAATGATTGTCTCCAACTACTGAGCAATTATCTTATTATGCTCCATCATTGAACTATGATCTTGTGATACTGAAGTCTTCTGAACAAAAACAGCACTTTCACTTCGTGTTTCCTCATTATCTGCCATATTCTCAATCAGCTCATAAGCCTCGTCTTCAGTCTTCCTCAATATGTCCCCTCCGGCTGCAGCATTTAACATCATCTTTGATTGCATGTTTACCCCTCCAAAGAATGCAAGAACTATGGTTGTCATATCAAATCCATGGACTGGGGTATTCTTCAATAGGCTTTTAAACCTATCCTATGGTTGCCCAAGAGTCTCTTCCATGCCTTGTTTGAATGATGAGATCTTCAGCCTTCCCTGCATAACTTTGGACCGTGCAAAAAATTTCTTGACAAATCTTGTAGCCACAGTCTCCCAGGTTGTGAATGTTCCTGCTGGAAAGGAATTAAGTCACGCCTTAGCATTGCCCGCCAATGAGAATGGGAACAAGCTAAGCTTTACTCTTTCGTCTGATACACCTGCCATCTTCACAGTATTGCAGATTTCACTAAACGTTGTCAAATGATCATATGGGTTCTCATTTGACAAGTCGTGAAACTGGTTGCTTTGCACCAGGTGTATAAGTGTTGGATTCATCACCATGTTAGTCGTTTGGTCCGTAGGCATGGCTATGCTGTTAAAATGGAAAGGGCCAACAGAATTAGATTAGTCTGCCAGTGTGCGTCTTGGAGGAGGTTGTTCTACCATCTCCTCTGCTCTTCGAACTGGTGAAGGTGATAGTAATTTGTTAGGAGAAGGAAACAAATCCCTAGATGGGCGTCTGACTCTCCTTCTTCCCCTTGTCTTGCTTAAGCCTTCAAGAAGAGGTTGTGTAGTTTTCTTTCTTCTAGTATGTCGAGTCTCCTGCTGCATGCACAAGAAACACAAACCCTAGTAGCACTTTTATATAAATATAAAAAGATAAAAACAAAATATTTACAAATATATACAATCAAGTCAAAATTAATTAGTTTAGACTACTAGATAAGTTAAACCACGAGTCCCCGGCAACGGCACCAAAAACTTGTTAAGTCCCTGGCAAGTGTACCAGATCGTTATCAAGTAATATAAAATGGGTAAGTCCAAGTATCGTTTCCCAAAGGACTCTTAGGCCTTAACTTTGGTATAAACTAATCGCATAAGACTTGAGAAAAGAATTAAATTTAGGTTTTGTATGCAAGACAAAAGTAAACATGCAAAGTGCAGTGAATCAATTGGCTAAAAGAAACTATGAATGAATGGAGTTGTTGGGGTTTACAATGTCATCTCATCAACCCTCTTATATCTACTCTTCTTATCTAATTCGCTTATTTATCATATTGTCATGCAAACTTTCTTGGTCTACCCTTAACCCAATCCCTTGGTGAAAAGAGCCTATTACTAATTACCGGCTTGCTATCCCTAGCCTCCCCTAGTAATTAACAATGCATGATAAATGGAAGAAAAATACAATTGATCGTCCTACTCCTATTCCTAGGTGGTATTAGCATAATCAAGGAATTCCCCCTAGTTCATGACATTATTGTACGTTCCCATATCAATAAAGACAAACAACATTTACCGAATGAGTTAAACGATAAAAGCATTAAGCAAATGTAAGGAACCCAACAATTGATAAAGCTAAGCATATGCAACCATATAAAGAAGATAAGAATTTTGATATAAGAGAGTTTCAAAAGATTACATTGTCCCCAACAACCTAGGGTTTAGTTCACCATAATCATGGTGAATCTAGATGAAATACAATGAAAGAATTGAAGAAATAACCTTAAACTTGGTAGATTGGAGCCTAAGCATGGAAGGAACCTCCTCCAAGGTGTGTGGAATAGCTCTGGACATTTCTCTCTGCCAAAAGATTTTGTTTCAATTCGCACTGGGGCTATATATAGGCCAAAAAGATAACAGAAAGATTACAGAATCCGAGCTAATAGAAAAAGACAACCGCCCAGGCGACTAAGTAAACCGCTCAACGGTTTCCCCCTTAGTCGCGCCACGGCTCAGTGGTCAATTTCACCCCTGAGCGGTTTGCCTCAAATCACACTGGCCGCTCAGCGGTCTATTCTGATGCTCAGCAGTCCCTTTGACTCTTCTTTTTATCCTTTTTCTTCATCTTCCACGAGTCTAAGGCAACCTTGATTCACTTCATCTTCAATTTACCTTAAAACCCTACAAAACAATGTAAAAACAAGCATAATATCTCTAAAACCAACTCTTGACTCTCACATGATTCAACTAAGTGTTTTACTTGATTTTAAGCTCATTCTAAGCAATAAAGGGTGTGATTTGATATGAAATTCAAGCATGAAAATAACGTTTTTAGACCGTTATCAGATATCCAAAGGGAGAGACGTAGTAGCAGCGGAAGAAACGAAGATTGGATGATGATGTGTAGGGGCAGTGTATGTTTATGGAACGATGAGGTGGTTGGAAGTGCTATGGTGGAATTAATCAAGCTTAGAAGGCCTTCACCATTGGAAGGAAGCTAGAGGAAAAGTTGGAAGAAGCACAAGGAGAAGTGACTTTCAGTGTAGAGAATAGGCTGGATATTCTTCAGCAAAACAATTCTCATAATATTCCAAAAGTGACGTTACATGGGAGGCAAGGTGGAATTTATAGAAGCATTCCCTTTGCCCAGACTATTCTAGACGGTGCAGATTTATTTCCCTGGGGAAGTATATGTGAAGGGTGTTGGCATTCTAGAAATACACAAGTTACACTTGCAATTAAAATTGTAAGTCAGCCACATTGCCATCCAGTTCAGGAAAGTGGTCGTGAAGGTGTGATGGTGTGAATCATGTGCTTCCATGTTGCAGCCCCTTCCTTGCTAAGCTCACCCCCTTGTGTAAAATGACTTCTTTATCCTTCATGTTGGGCTGGTTTGGTGGACTTTAGTTATTGGGCTTGGGCCCAAGTCATCAGCTTGAGTTCCAAGCCTTCAATCCTTTTGAACATAGAAAGCGGCATTATATTAATGCTAGCTCCCAAATCAATCAAAGCTCTTCCATCTTCCAAATCTCCTATAGTGCACGGAATGGTGAAGCTTCCTGGATCTTGAAACTTGGGAGGTAACAATTTTTGTATGATTGCACTGCAATTTCCTTGCACTTCAATGGTCTCCTTCTCAATGTATTTTCTTTTCTTCGTGAGGAGCTCCTTCAAAAACTTTGCATACGAAGGAATTTGCTACAATGCTCCAAAAAAAGGTATGGTGATCTCCAGTTTCTTAAAGATTTCCATGAACCGCTCAAGCTGTTTTTCTTTCTCCTTCCTTGAATAAGTCTTTGGATAAGGAAGGAGTTTTTCTTTTCCTTGTTTTTTCTCATCTACCTCTTCTTTCTTTTTTTCTCCCTCAATTCTCCCTTTTTCCCTTCTCTCACTTTCTTCCTCCTTTCTTTTCTTTTTTCGCTCACTATCTTCTTCCTTACTCAAATTTTCTTTCTCTTTTCTCTCGATTTTTCTCTTATCTAACACTTTACCGCTTCTAGTAACAATGGTCTTACACTCTTCCCTCGGATCACCTCTTACATTCCTCTCAAACCCCTTCATCTTGTTGACCAATTTCCAAATGTGCGTCTCCATTCTTTTGAACGCAGCCTCCATGCTCTTGCCATAAGATAAGCTCATTTTCATGGATTGTTGAAAAATTTCTTCAAGCTTCGTGGTCTACTTAGGTGGAGTAGGTTGTTGCTATCATTAAACCAGTGAAACATTCTATATTTCTTGTGGCAATAGAGAAAGTTTCTTTATCACTTCTTCCAATTGTTGAGTGATAATCTTATGTTGCTCAAACAAGACATCTCAAGATTGTAACTGTAAGACCTCTTTCTGTTGAAGTAGATCTCCACTTTCACTTTGCATCTCATTATTATTAGTAGCCATGATGTCAATCAATTCAAAGGATTCCTCTGGAGTCTTGCACTTGATGTTACCTCCAGCTGAGGCATCTAACATTAGTTTCGTCTGAGAGCCAAGACCTCTAAGGAACCAAAGACTAATGCTTCATCAAAGCCATGCATAGGTGTCTTCCGTAGTAAGCTTTTGTATTTGTCCCATGTTTGACCTAGAGTTTCTTCCATGCCTTGCCTGAAAGAAGAAATTTCTTACTTACCCTTGTTGATTTTAGACTGCGGGAAGTACTTATTCAAAAACTTTGACACCATAACTTCCCAGTCAATAAAGCTATCCTCAGGGAAAGAGTTCAACCATAGCTTAGAATTGTCTCCCAATGAGAAAGGAAACAAACTAAGCTTTATAGCTTCATCTGGCACACCCTTGATCTGCACAGTGTTGCAAATCTCGTTGAATGTGGTCAAATGTTCATATGGACTTTCATGAGATAGTCCATTGAATTGGTTTCTCTTCACCAATTGTATCAACGCCGGTTTCACCTCCATGTTTGCAGCATTGGCCCTTGGCCTTGCAATGCTATTAAAGTGATGTGGGCCAACAACAATGGTGTGATCTGCCATAGTGCATCTACCATTGTTCTCTATAGCCATCTCTTTAGTGCTCTGGTCGAATTCTTGTGGTGAGGGTTGTAAAGTCTTTATGGAGAAGGAAACAACTCTCTAGATGTTCTGTTTCTCCTTCTTCTTTTAGTTCCATTCAATCCTTCAAGCAGAGGTTCTAAATTTCTCTTGCTCCTATTTTGAATTGTATCCTACATACACAAGAAAACAAAACCCTAGAAAGCAATTGTTAGAAAAAACAAAACAAAAATAAAAAAATTAAGTCAAAGTTAATTAATAATCACACGAATAGAGTAGTTAAACCACGAGTCATTGGCAATGACGCCAAAAACTTGTTAAGACTCCAGCAAGTGAACCAAATCGTATCAAGTAATATCAATACTAAGACCCAAGTACCTTTTTCCTTAGAGACTCATTGGCCTAAACAGTCATGTGATTTGTTGATTATTTAAGACTTGAAAACGAAAATCATTGTATTTATAATGCAAAAATTAAATATGAATGCAAGTGCAGGTGAATGGTATATAAAATATGGAATGATTATGATGTTGGTATATTAAATATGAGTCCAATTCCTTGCTACTTAAACTTCTTTCAACCATTTCCTCTTAATTCCTTCCAAAACAAGGAAAATCAAGCATAAAACCAATAATACTGTTAGCAAAAATTAAAGATGAAGTTTTGATGATGTACAGATTTGCACAATACAAGATTCAAGAAGACTATTTGAAGATCCTTTATTATTGAAAGCCTTTGTAATAATCATAGTTGATGTGCTGTTGCTTAGAAATGTAATAAGGTTGATTCATGTACTTTATAATTGATCAAATTATGTCTAGAATAAAAAACAACCTGTTTTAATCGATTAAACCAAGTTATAATCGATTAAAACGAGGCTGGCACTACAAACCCAAATGGCTCTGAAATAATGATGGGATGTCGCAACCCACACAAATTAGATGTGCAAAAATAATGCAGTATAGCTAGGAAGTGACTCCTAGGTCGTCTCTCAAGGACCAATATTGCGGTTCAGTTTCGAGTCTTAACACATAGTGGGGGGGGGGGGGGGTTTGAAAGTTTGTGGTTGATGCGGAAAAATTAAAATTAAAATAAAACGCAGATGAATTTAAATTAAACGCAGATGTAAAAACATAATTAAATGAAAACGAGATTAGATGCAACAGACCATTTTAACATGCATTAAAATTAAATTAAAACAGTAAAAACGAAATTGCTACAGTAAATACGGACTGCTACAGTAAAATACAAAATACAAAAAACAGTAAATATGAAAATACAGAAAACAGTAAATACAGAAACAGTAAAAATGAAAAACAGTAAAACAGAAAATAAAATTGTGGCAGTAAATAATAACAGTAGTACAGAAATTAAAGGAATTAAAAAAAACAGAATTTAAATTAATGCAGAAATAGTAAAAACAGAAAAATAGAAAAACAGTAAAACAGAAAAATAGTAAAAAAAAATACAAAAACAAAATTGGAATTATTGCAGCAGAAAATAAAAATAAAGAGATGAAAATAAAATAACAGTAAAATAAAGACATAACAAAAATTAAAGTTGCAACAAAATTAAATGGCAAGAAAAATAAAAAGAAGAATGATGTGCTTATCCTTTTTGTAACTTCAGCAGCAGTGAACAAGAAAATGCAGAGAACGTGTTTTGCTTTTAATTGAAAAATTAACTTTCTTTAATTCAAACTAAGAAACATTAAATAACTTTAAACCCATGAACCAAAATAAAAACGGACAGTAAAAAAAATTGAAGATGAGCACTCTGTTTTTCTAAGCAGGAGGTCCCTTTTTATAGAAGAAGAAATGGCTGTGCGTGGGCCTTGATGCTTCAATTTAAAATTGAATTATGTGGTTGCTTCACTAAACTCCAAAGGCAGCTGTCAATTTTTTTTCCTTTTGTCGGCTGGATGCTTGCTCTCATTCAAGACGTCAACACTTTAACTGTGAAGCATGGAAGATGCTGGACTTTGGTGGAGATTCCTTTAAGCAAATGGACGTGAGTTGGAAGTTTGAAACTCTTTAAACTGCTGCAGCGTGAAGCTTGGGCTGTGGACAACAGCTGGACAATTGAAACACGTCCTCTTTTTTTCTTTACGTGTTGAGCTGCTTTGCTTGCCAAGTTGCATGCTGGACCGTGGAGCTCCTCTCCAAGAACAAATCAGCCAGGGCCGTGAACTGTAGCAGCTGCTGGACCATGAAGAGCTTCATCAATACCGTGGCAGCCGCATGGAGTTTGGAAAATGGGCTGCTTGGTGTGGCAGTGATGCTCTAAGTGAGGTGCAGCGTGGAGGTTTGGTCTGTTAAAGTTTGGAATGCAGCCCATAACTTGCTGTGATGGATTGTTGATCTCCAAACCCAAGCTGCTGCACATGGATGTGAAGGTTGCATGGGATGCATGGTGATGTTGTTGGTGCTTCAGCTGCACCACCTTCTCTTTCAACGTGGGCTGCATGCTATTGGATGAAGATGGCAGTGTCACTCTCGTGCTTGAGCCGTGGAAGTGTGGCTGTTGATGGTGAATAGGCTGCAACATATTTTCTTTTCGGTTCAAAAATGAAGAGCCTGTGTGCTCTTCAAAACCATTTGAACTCATCCCGTTGCTGCCCAAGGCTTCTACGTGATCTCCTTTAATTGAATGTGCTTTTCACCAACGAATAATGAGGAGGAATCACGTGTGCTGTTTGACTCTTCTCACGAAGCTACAATCAAATTTGTATGTACGTGTGACAGCTCTCCATGTTGAAGCTCAAACTGCTGCTGTTTTTGATGGGCGATGCAACCACTCTTCAAAGTTGAAAAGAAGCTCCTTTGTGCTTGGATGCATGATGTATTGCAGCTTGAATAAGTGAAGGTTGTATGGGTGCTGCATGGGCCATGAATGTGCTTGAATTTTCGGATGGCAGCTGGGCCGTGAGAAGGCTGGAGTGTGGAGGTCGTATGTGTCAAAGGATGCTCCTGGGCTATGCTTCTTTCACACGCCGCCCACAACAAATATAATTGAATAAAATGTGTGGGTGGGGCTGTTGTTGTATGCACTTCCTAAGTGGATGCTGCACCAGAATTCTTTTACTGTCCGTGTGCATTGATGGTTGGACCGTGTGGGATGTGAGCTTCCGTGGGTGCTTGTTGCTGCAATGAAGATGTGGACCTGTTGTAGAGAATGTCCAAGCTGCTGGATAGTGGACCGTGGAGTGCTTGCAGCTGTTATATTTTTTTCTCCATTGCAAATGAATCCACTGAAGCTGCTATGTGCCTTGCTGCCAACGTAAAAAATGTGGGTTGTTGCTGCATTGTTTTGAAGCTCCAAATTCTTTTGGATGCTGCTGTTTTGTTGGAGAGCTGGTGCTGGATCGTGGGCCCTTCACGTTCTGCAGCTGGATCATTTGAAGATGTAGCTGCTGGATGAAAATAATAAAGAGTGCAGGTCATGTGTTCTTTCAGCTGGACAACTCCACATTCATTCAATTTTTTTTGTTTTCAAAAACCAAGCAGGCCATGGCATTCTCCAAGTTGCTGCAGCGTTGAAGTTCATTTCTTTTCTTGGGTGGCAACTACTTTTTTTTTTCTTCTAATATGCAAGCCTCTTTTTTTAATATCTCTGTGTGCTATTTTTGAAGCATCACACCACATTTTTCTCTAACGTGGGACATAGCATGTTTCTCATGTATATGTAATTTTTTATTTCCAAAACCGTGGCAGCACTAAAACCGTGCACATACTTCATGCAGTAGAATGCCTTCACCAAGTAAAGAAAAATGTGCAGCTATTTAAATTTATTATCCATGGGCCCAGTGATGTGTTGCACAACTTTCATTTCTTTATTCCAACTTTCTTTTATGATGTGAAGCTTGCAACGTTGGAACTAATCCAAGCACCAATTATTTTAATTGAAATGCTTCCTTTTACGTGAAACATGCAAGTGTCATATTGCTTTTTCCATGTGCACCCCCATATTCAACAAGTTGCACCCCTTTTTCATAAAAAGAATAAAATGACCATAGTACCCTTCTACTTATTGAAAATTTTGTGGAGAGTCTTTAATTAATTTTTTTTTTCTAATGTCTAAAATTGTATTTCCAAAATTTCCCTGAAATTAAAATTGCAAATAATTAGCTCAGAATATTCAAATTAACTAAAATAAGAATTTCCGATCAAATTAAGTACAATTAGGAAAAACGGGAAAATACCGGACAATTAAGCACAATTCCCTGATTAATTATAGCACAATAAACTAAGTGAAATCAGTAAAATATCGACTCATCAAATAATCGATTAATTCAGGCTTTAATCGATTAGCTAATCGATTAAAATCAAGAATAATCGATTAATACTAGCCGTTAGAGGTTTCATATTTGAAAAACTAGCCGTTGTACTCATTTTAATCGATTAACACTTATATTAATCTATTAAATGCGTTAAAATGGCCAGTTTCGTGAAATGGAAGAGCACTGACTTGAGTCTATAAATTGGCTCATTGTTTCTACCAGAAACAACTCTTCCCTTATGCTTTAAACATCTGAAATCATTGAGAACAGTGTGTTGTTGCTTAAGCTAAAGAAACTCTTGTCTGCAAAGCTGCGAAGTGCTACTACGGTGACAGAGGAATAACTTGTTCATCCTTGGTGCGTCTGAGGAGGTGCTTGGAAGAGGATCATCCTTCGTGAAGTATTCGAAGGAGGTGGTCATCCTTTGTGAAGACTCAAAGGAGGTGTAAGTTCATCTCTTGTGGTTTGAAGAGAGGTGGTATTCTAAACTCTGATAAGTTAATTTTCTGCGTGAGTATTAATTGTAATTGTTTTGTGTTTAGTTAAAAAGTTTTATCTTGTTTTTGAGATAAGCGACTGGACATAGGATCCTTGTGATCTAAACCAGGATAAAATCATTTGTGCAACTTTTCTCTATTTCTTACTCTATTTATTTCAGTTTAATTATCCGCTTAGTAAGTGAATTGGAGAAAAATACTAAAAGGCACGATAAAGTAATATAACCAATTCACCCCCTCTTGGTTTGTTACTCCACGCTAATAATTCTGTTGCAGCAATTCTAACAAATACCAACTTCAACTCTCTTATTCTCTCAACTAAAGCAAAAGCATGATTTCAAGCTAGTTTCTAAGTCATAAAGGGTGTTTTTAGTATCAAAATTAAGCATAAAAATAACGGTATTTCAACCGTTATCACTAAACAAATTAAATTATCATTTATTTAATTGGGATTATTTAATTTACCAAAGTTTTTCTTTGAAGTTTAAAAGTTTTTAAGATTTATTTTAAGGGGAGTCTGTTAGGATTGTTGACAACACAATTTCTATATCAATCTAGTTTTTGATGATGACAACACATTGCTTAATAACAAGAATATGTTGTTTGCTATTATTACATGTTCTGATGCTAATTGATTGTTATATCTGTGAACATGCTTATGAACTGTGTTACATGTTCCTATGTTGATTGCTTGATATATATGTGGAACATGTATATGTGCTTTATGTGCTATGTGCAATGCATCATTACATATGTTTTTCTGCAAAGGTTTTGAAGCTGAAAACCACAAGAACTTTTATGAACTTATAACTATGTGACAAAGTTCTAGTGCAATCAACCACATTATTAATGGATTCGACTATGCTAAAATCTTTGTACAGATTTTGAGAATCTGTGCCTTGTGAATTTTTGAGAAGAAAAGAATTTCAAAATGTTTTACATGATTGAAGTCAACTATGTGCGTCACACATTCGTCTTATTAGTTATCTCATTTTAAATTCTATTGTGATCTTGCACTCTAATGACTATATTTTTAAAAGTTAGTTGAGCATTAATGTCTTGGTCAACTATACTAAATGTGTTTTGTTTTTGGTTGATTGTATTCGACCAAGTTGACTGTTTGTTATAACTGTCATAATCCAGTCAACTAAATTAATAGCATAAGCGACTGAGAGTCTGTCTGATTAACAAAAATCTATAAATAGACTGATCATGAATCAGTTACAAGACCTTTGAAGAACTGACAATTTCATTTCTATTTCAGGTTGAATTGGCTATTGTAAGAGCTTTGAGAATTCTCCAAGAAGACGGTGGTGATCTTTCTTGAAAGAGATTCAAAGGGAGGTTCTTTTGTGCACACAAAATTTGATCAGTATCTGCACAAAGAAGGTGTTTCTGGGTTGATCACGTTCAGGCTAGGCATCCTTGAAGAATGCAACATTATTTTTCTGGCTTGGCATCTATAAAGACTGCTGGTATTTGGACCTGTTGGTTACAAGGGATTGTTCACTTTGAGGATTGTTCAAAGTGGTGTTGCAGATTGTAGAAGAGGGGATTCTTGCTGCAAGTCTTGTTGTTTTGTTTTGCAGCTATATTTTGGTTTTGGGTTAGAAAGGATATTTATATTTTTGACGTGGAGGTCTTCTATAATTCCTTGTTGTAAAAACCACAACCATTATAGTGCATTTGCTGCCTTGGTTGGAAGGACACTGGATGTAGGCATTGTTGGCTGAACCAGTGTAAAAATCAGTGTTTGATTTTCTCTATCCTTACACTTTTAGTTTGCAGTCGACTTTACTTTGCACGCAGTCAACTACGTTTTTCCTCTGCATATGATTTTTCATTACTTGAATTTCAAGAAAGTGTAAAAGGTTTAATACTTTGATTGCAAGACTACGAAAAGATTTTGTTTTTGACAAAACACCAATTCACCTCCCCTGTTGGTGTAAAAACGAAGCCAAGTTGTTTTCCAACAATTAGCACTAGAGCTGGTTTTCATAAGATATTTGAAAAACTAGTCGACTTTGTTTTTCTCTGATTCGACTATATAAACTTGGGGATGGCTTCCAGTTTTCAAACTTTTGGTGAAGGTGCTTCAACAAACAGACCATCTCTGTTTGCTGGCGAAAATTATCCTTTTTGGAAAATTAGAATGGAAATCTTTCTTGAATCGCAAGATAAAGGAATTTTGGATGTCACTTTAAATGGTCCTTTTGTGCCTACAAAAATTGTTGATGAGAAAATTGTTTTGAAACCTTTTACTGAGTGGATTACTGAAGAAAATAGAAAAGCTCAGTATGATATAAAAGCTAGAAATATTATAGCCTTTGCACTAACTGTTGATGAATTTTTCAAGGTATCTCAATGCAAATCCGCAAAGGAAATATGGGATGTTTTAGAAGTAACTCATGAAGGCATAGATGAAGTGAATAGAGCTAGAAAGAATTCACTGATACAAGAGTATGAATTGTTCATAATGAAAGTTGGAGAAAGCATTTATGATGTGCAGAAACAATTCACTCATATTGTAAATCATCTCATTGCTCTTGGGAAGGTATTTGACAGAGAAGAGATCAATATCAAGATTCTGAAAAGTCTGAACAGAAATTGGCAACCAAAAGTCAAAGCAATCTCTGAACCCAAAGACCTCACAATGATGAACATGGCTACCTTATTTGGCAAGTTAGTGAACATGAATTTGAACTTGATAAATTAAAGGATGAAGAGGAGATTGAAGAAAAGAAGTCCATAGCTCTAAAGGTTACAAGCAAGAATAACACAGAAACAGACATGGACGAGAAAGAACTGATGACCTTGATGGTAAGGAAATTTAGTCGACTGTTAAATAATGATAATCAACTGACTAACCATACAGGTCAAGGCAAAAAGAAAAGCTTCAGTACAAATGCTATCTAGTGTTAAAGGAAGGTCACATCAAACCTGATTGTCCTGATCTAAAGCCTAAGCAGAAAGGAAAAAAGAGATTTCCTCAAGGCAAAAACATGAAAAGAAAAAGAGCATACATTGCTTGGGAGAACTCAGATTCTGAAAGCTCAAGTGATGAAGATGTTGATCAAGAGGAGGAATCCAACATCTGCAAAATGGCTGGAACATCAAGAGATGAAAGTGATAGCGATGAAGAATTTGAGAAGCTGCCTATAGAAGAAAAGTATCAACAACTTTTAGAGACATTCAGAGAACTGCATGTTGAAGCAATGTGATAGGAATACAAGGTTAATCGACTAAACTTTGAGAGAAGAGACTATGAATTAACAACCTTGTTGCTAAAATTGAAAAATTAGAAGAATAGTTAAATGACGCTCTGTTATCTGCTAAGGATGTTGAAATTAAAACTGCTATTGTTGAAAAAGCTTGTGAAAATTGTCCTACTCATATTGAAAAGATTGATTACTTGACTAGTACTCTAGCTAAGTTTACTCAAGGAAGAGAGAATTTAAATGCTATATTAAAATCATCTGGCAGAGCTATATACAGGTAAGGAATTGGTTACGAAGCTCAATCTAACAGAACCCATGTTAAGAAATTTACTGATTTAAGTAAACCTGCTAGAAACACATGTTTCTATTGTAATTGTATTGGCTATACTATTAGAAATTGTTATTACAGAAATGTTGTTGTTCCTAAAGGATTATATGTTTGGATACCAAAGGAACAAGTAACAAAGACTGACAATCATCGACCCAAAGTTAAATGGGTACTAGCAACAAAAACTTATACTGTTTTGCAGGATATATAGCAGATGCAGTTGATTTCAAGGATGAATCAATTATGGAATACATCAAAAATCTTGAGTATCTATAACTGGTAATACTGTATCAATTCACTGCATTATTGTTAAATTTGATTGGTTGTTGATGATTAATTGTATGAGTATTTTGTTTGACTGCTTGTTTCAATAATTGTGTTTGAAACTCTGTTTTTCATGTGTCTTAGTCGATTGTGTTATTAATTCATTCGACTATATCTGGTTTGTTTGAAACTCTGTTTTGAAAATCCATATGACAACTAGTAGTGAACTTTGTGTCAAATCAATTCAACTAGGTCTCTAGTTTAAAAAAAAATAGTTATATACAGTGTATCCTATTTTTTTTAGAATATTCCTTCGCGCCATTTTATATGGGTCTTCTTGATTCAAAGACAATATTCTAAAATCTGTGTCTTGTCAAGTCTCCAAGAAACCATGTTTGAGTTAGAAAGATTCATCAAGAAACCCATTTCTTCATGGCCTCATCAAGTCAATCCGCTTATAGGGAGAAGGGAAAGGAGTGTATTTCAGTCAGAGGTTCTGATCCTATGAGTTGGGTCAGTGACGAAGAAAGTAGAAGTGGTTGAATGACTCAAGTTTCTTTCCTGAAACGAAGTTTGAAAAATATGTTTCCTAACAAATCAGAATTCTGCATAAAAAATTTGATAGCCACGAAAATGATCACAAGGATGCTACAAGGACTTATGGAAAACATCTGGTCGAGGAAGATTCATCAGGATCATCATAACTCAGACCAGGACGAATTGGAATACTCTGTCTTTTGCACCCTGTTTTGTCTAGAGTCATAGGATGCCTTTTGTTTTGATCTTTTTTGTATGGTTTAGTATGTCATCTTTTGCTTTCTTTTTGTTTTCCTTGATATGAGTCTAATCATTGTAATATTTTTCATTAAGGAAATCAAATTAGTATTTTGAATCAGTTTCAGTTGCTTTAATCAGATTGATTAATATCTAATATACTGAATGAATTGATTCGACTATGATTTGAGTGAAGTCGAATATGCTTAATCTGTTTTACATATTTACATATTGACTTCTGTTACTATTAATTATCTTTCTTGCTTACTTAAAATGCTTGATCTAGAAAAGATCTTTGAAAGGTTTTGCAGGAAGAACATTGCTTTTGGAACTGTAAGTGGAATTCAACAACCTTGGAAAGCAATGCATTCGACTGAGGAAATAATGCAATCGACTATTCTCAACAGGATTATAAATTCCAATTCTGGTATTTGGTTTTTCTTTCATTGATTTCTTATTCTGAATATCTGCTATTATCTCTGATATAAATTGATTTTAAATATCTTATTTGAGATAATATTGTGAGATTGTTGATGATTGTATCATTGCATGACTAAGTTGTTTGAGATCTTGTCTTTGATACTGCATTATTGATAACGGATTGAAACACTGTTATTTGCTATGTGATTTTGATACTAAAAACACCCCTTTTCACTTAGAAACTTGCTTAGACTCACGTGTTTTCAATAAATTGTGTGAATAAGAGAGTTCAGGTTGATTTCAACAGTTTTCTAACAAATTCCCCTTGTTTTGATAGAGATTGAAGCAATACTGAAAGAAGAAGTCAAAAACCAAGAAGATGGAGCTCAAAAACCGGGTCAAAGAGGCACTAAGAAGAGGGAAAACCCGAAGCCCAGGCGACAGGAACGAAAAACAGCGCGGATCGGCCCAAGCCCCACATGAACCCCAATTCAGGCTTGGGCGAGCTCCCTGCGACGCTTGGGCGTGATTTCACGTGGATCGGGCCCTGATTCTGCTCTGATTTGATTCTTTCGGACCGGGCCGCACTTTAGGACGCGTCTGACACTATTTAAAGGACCCTAGGGCTCTAGGTTTTGCATCCTTGGTAGAAGAGAGCATAACAATACACTCCTAGCCAATTCTTAGTCTTTTCATTCTTTCTTTCTTCCATAGTTCTTAGGGTTCCCCCATGTCTATGGGGAACTAATTTCTATTTATTGTTGGCGAATGATGTAACATTGTAAACTCTCACGTATTTGAATTCATTCTTAATCCTATATGCTTTTTTCATTATTTGTTAGAGTAATTCATCTGCTTTATTCTTGCTTACACAATAACATTATCTGTGAGTTGCATGAGTGTCGGAGGTTCCTTTCAATTCAGGTCCTTGTTGAATTACTCCTAAGGGTTATATTGCTCACGGATGAGGATATGAGTCTTAGTCATCTTAACCTCTTGATCTTCAGATCTTTTTACTAGGAATGCTGGGAATTGTATGAACTGGTAATTAGGGACAGACTTATTTACCGAGGGATCGGGTTTAAGTGATTTAGTGAGGGACGTTGGCATTAATGAATAAAGAAGAATTCTTATATACATGAGAGGGAACTTGGTGAAATCTAACCCCAACAACATACTCATCTCATATAAATCAACCTCTATTCATCTCTGTGGTCTTTTGCCATTGATCAATTTTATTTTGTGTTATTTTATTCTTTTTGCAATACAATCCCTGATCTCTTTTATTTTGAGTCTTAATTAAACTTGTTTTCACATACATGTTCATTGCCGAGAGTCCTCTGGATATGGTACTTGGTCTTACCATTTTATATTACTTGTGTGACTCGGTACACTTGCCGATTTGCCCCACCAAGTTTTTGGTGCCGTTGTCGGGACTCACGGTTTAAGCTATTCTATTTGTGTGATTCTTAATTAATTTTGGCTTTATTTTATTTTATTTTATTTTTCCCCTTTTTATATTTATTTTTCAAATCCCTAATTTCCATTTTTGTTTTATTTTATTTTTGTGCTAACAATATTTTCTATGGTTTTGTGTTTTGTTTATGCAGGATTGTGTTAGAACCAGGAGCAACAAAAATTCTGAACCTCTTCAGGGCTTGAGACCAGTAGGAGGCCAAGAGAAATTTTTTTTTTTCTAGAGAGCCTTTTCTAGAGATAATCCCAATGGCTTCCCAAACTGGTGAAGGAAAGCAATGCTAGCAGACGCACCTTGGCAGATTACACAACAGTTGTTGGCCCTCATCACTTTAACAACATTGCAAGGCCAATGGTCAATGCTGCAAATATGGAGATGAAGCATGCTCTAATTCAACTTGTAAAGAGCAACCAATTCAATGGACTGTCTCATGAAAGTCCATATGATCACCTGACAACCTTTGATGAGATCTGCAACACTGTGAAAATAAATGGGGTTCCTGATGAGGCTATCAAACTGAGCCTATTCCCCTTCTCTCTTGGAGGTAACACTAAATTATGGTTGAACTCCTATTCTGAGAACAACTTCACTCGATGGGAGGATGTGGTCGCCAAATTCCTCAACAAATATTTCCCACCATCAAAGATAAACAAAGGGAAGCAAGAGATTTCTTCTTTTAGACAGGGCATGGAGGAGACCTTGGGGCAGGCATGGGATAGATACAAGAGCTTGCTGAGAAAGACGCCTACCCATCGTTTCGATGAAGGAACGGTGGTCATTCTTTTTCTTAGAGGCCTTGGGTCACAAACCAAATTGATGTTGGATGCCTCAACTGGAGGCAATATCAAATGCAAGACCCCCGATGAGGCTTATGAATTAATTGAGAAAATGTTGCCAATGACAATGAGATGCATAGTGAGAGAGAAACTCCTTCCCAACCTAAAGGGGTTTTTCAATTACAGCCTTATGATGCCTTGCTTGCCCAAAATAAGATCATCACTCAACAATTGGAAATCTTGACCAAGAAGGTGATGCAGCCACAAAAAAGAACATCAAATTGTGGCGCAAATTCAACAACAACTTTGCGAGTTATGTGGTAGCGATTGTTAAACAAAACTGGCAAGCGTACCGGATCGTTTCAAGTAATATAATTGGTAAACCCAATATCGTTCTTCCAAGAGGACTCTCAGGCCTTATCGTTTGTGCAAATTGAAATTGTAAGACTTGTAAAGAAAAAGTGATTGGTTTGAATGCAAGAAACAACAGTAAACATGCAAATGCAATTGATTCAATTGATGAGAAAAAGACTATACATGAATGGAGTTGTTGGGGTTTACAATTTCATCTTATGCACTCTCTCTTATCTACTCCTCTTATTTAATTCACTTTGTTATCTAATTGTCATGCAAACTTTCTTAGTCTACCCTTAAGCCGATCCCTCGGCAAAAAGAGCCTATTACTAATTACTGGTTTGCTATCCCTAGCCTCCCCTAGTAATTAATAATGCATTATAAACAGAAGAAAAAACAATTGATCGTCCTACCCCCTATCCCTAGGTGGTATTACTTAATCAAGGATTTTCCCCCAGTTCATGACATTACCGTACGTTCCCGTATCAATAAAAACAAACAACGAATATCGAATGAGTTAAACGATAAAAGCATTAAGCGCAAATGAGAAACCCAACAATTGATAATCAAAGTATACGACAAGCATATAAATAAATAGGAGTTTCAGTAAAAGAGAGTTTCAAAAGATTACATTGTTCCCGAACAACAAAAGGGTTTAGTTCACCATTGTCATGGTGAAACTAGATGAAAAATAATGGAAGAATGGAAAAACAAACCTTAGATTGGATAAAAAGGAGCCTAAGTATCCAAGAGATCTTCTCCAAGGAGTGAAAATTAGGTTTGGCCGCCCCTTTCTGTCAAAAGAATGCATCTAAACTCACACTAGGGCTATTTATAGCTGAGGAGCGTAACAAAATTTAGGCCCAAGCCCAGCAGACAACCGCCCGACGTCACACTTTTGGCGCCCGGCGGGCCACTGCCCAGTGTTAACGGAAACTGGCAAGTGTACCAGATCGTTCCAAGTAATATAATTGGTAAAACCAAATATCGTTCTTCCCAAGAGACTCGAAGGCCTTATCGTTCGTGCAAATTGAAATCGTAAGACTTGTAAAGAAAATTAATTGGTGGGAATGCAAAAACACAAAATAAACATGAAAATGCAGCTGATTCAATTAACGAGAAAAAGACTATGGATGAATGGGGTTGTTGGGGGTTTACAATTTCATCTTATCCACTCTCTCTTATCTACTCCTCTTATTTAATTTGCTTTGTTATCTAATTGTCATGCAAACTTTCTTAGTCTTCCCTTGACCCGATCCCTCGGCGAAAAGAGCCTATTACTAATTACTGGCTTGTTATCCCTAGCCTCCCCTAGTAATTAATAATGCATTATAAACAAAAGGAAAACAATTGATCGTCCTACCACCTTATCCCTAGGTGCTATTGCTTAATCAAGGAATTTCCCCCAGTTCATGACAATATCGTATGGTCCCGTATCAATAAAGACAAACAATGATTATCAAATGAGTAAAACGATTTTAAGCACAGAAGAGAAACCCAACAATTGATAATCAAAGCATACGACAAACATATAAATAAATAAGAGTTTCAATAAAAGAGAGTTTCAAAAGATTACATTGTTCCCCCAACAACAAAAGGGTTTAGTTCACCATTGTCATGGTGAAACTAGATGAAAAATAATGGAAGAATGGAAAGACAAACCCTAGATAGGATAAAAAGGAGCCATAGCATCCAAGAGATCTTCTCCAAGGAGTGAAAATCAGGTCTGGCCGCCCTCTTCTGTCAAAAGAATGAGAGTGAAATCGCAATAGGGCTATTTATAGCTGAGGAGCGTCAAAGAAAATAGGCCTAAGCCCAGCAGACAACCACCCAACGTCACACTTATGCCGCCTGACGGTTTGCCTCTAATCGCAAATCCGCCCAGCGTCCACGCTTGGGTGTCAAACAGTGCCTTCTCCTCGCATTTGGGCACCCAACGGTGAAATTTATCGCTGGGCGGTTCCTAGACACTTCTTTTCTTCATTTTTCTTCCTCTGTCTTGAGTCTAAGACCTTCACCTTCAACTCCATTCTTCACTTTCATAAAAAATGCTGCACAACAATGCAAAACAAGCATAATATCGCTAAAAACAGCTTTTGACTCTCTACTGACTCATTTTATGTGTTTTGCTTGATTCTAAGCCCGTTCTAAGTTGTAAAGGGAGTAATTTGGTCTAAAATGACATATGAAAATAACTGTTTTTCAACCGTTATCACAACCCCAAACTTAGAACTTTGCTTGTCCTCAAGCAGACAAAACAAAACAACAATTAAAACAGAGCTTGGCTTTATATTATTTCATCCAATGGTTCAACACTCCTAAAGTACACGACAAGAGCTACTCAATTTCAGACCTTTAGTGAAGTCAAATCAAGATGCATGCATGCTTTCATTTTAGTTCAGTTCACAAATTTCTCAACAAATGTTACACATTATGAATGACCAGTCCACTAAGCAAAGATGCACTCATGAAATTTAGCAATTCTCACCAAGCAAGTGTTTCACTCAAATCACTTAAGTGTTTGGGTGACACTCCAACTCTCTATCATTCATAAGTCACATGAAACAAAATTGTCATTCATATGAAAATCCTCACATGAAAATGCCATCAAAAGGATTTTTCCAAGGCTTGTAATGAGGCTGGGTTAACAAGAAAAATTGGTTTTTCTGGAAAGCAAAATCCTTGAGTTAAGAGAGCTACCATAGTATTCAACATTTAAGCACAACTCTATTCCTCACCAATCTCACTTATTTCCCAATTTCTTCCCTTTTCTTTTGCATTGAGCTCATCTTCATGCTTTTCTTCTTTTCTTTTCTTTTTCTCCTGCATTTTTCTTTTTCAACATTTGAGCTCAATGCTTTTCAACTGCTTTTCAATTTCCCCCATGCAACCCCAAACTTGAACCTTTTCAACACATACAGTTAAGCTCAACCCAACTCAAGGTAAAGAATTTCAAGACAAGGGTTCACATCCTGTTTAAGGCTAAGGTTCAAAAAAGGTATAATATTTTAAGCACTGTGGGTGAAAATTTAGCTAGAGAAGGGTTTTTAAAAATGGCCTTGATCATATGACATTCACATGCAATTCAATCAATAATCAAGATTCAGGCAATAACATTCATGTTTTCCTGTGAACAATACATGCAATAATGAAAACTCTGGAGCTCAATACCTCACACAATATTCATTCATACATCCTGCTTAGCATCATAACCACAATCATAATTCATCACACATATATTTCACTGGATATCAACACGCAACACAACTCAATTATCATCCACATCAAATCATCATCAAACAGGCTCATCATACAAATTATTCAGTCAAACATCTTCCGAAAAGTAGTCAAGCCAAGCATACACACTGGAAATAAAAATTCAACCTATTCTAAGAATTCAAAATGCAAAAGTAACAGAAAGAAAAAAATATAGGTTGCCTTCTAGTAATGCTTGTTTAACGTTACGAGCCTGACCCAAACCTGTTTAGCACTTGTCAGTAAGTGCAAATCCTTCCAACACCTATCAGTAGGTGTGCCTTCCTGGTATCCTTCAGTGGATTCGTAAAATTTAGCATCCCTCAGTAGATGCTACCCAGAAATTGTTCAAAAATTCAAAAATTACATGTCCAATAGAAAATTAAAATAAATAAAATGTTTTAAAATACAAAATGTGCTCTCTAGCAAATCAACTCTTCTTCATCACATTGGGGTCTTCATCGTCCCACCTGCTCAACGTTCTTCTGTCCACTCTTCGAATTGTTGTGGAGTATGGCCTTATGATCTCCACCATTCCTTCCTCTTTAAGCTTCCTATTCACGACCCACTTCTTGTTTTTAAATCGCACTGACATGCCACACAGGAATGGTGTGTCCTTTGAGTGGGTTAATTCCTCTTTGCATACCTTCTTCTCCTTAAGTATCTGCAAAACATTACAATTGTTAAGACAATCAATACCTGTGGTGTTTTCTTCTTTTGCAACTTCTCTTCTGGCCCTTTTGTATTTGAATCTTCTTCTCATTCTCATTTTAGTTTCTTCAGAGCCATAAATTAACACTTGGTCATGATCTCTTAACTTTATTCCTCCATCATGGACACGTATAACCATCTTAGTTGGGATCTTCATCATCCCAACTCCTCAACTGTCTTCTGTCCACTCTTTGAATTGCTGTGGAGTATGGCCTTCTGAGCTCTACCATTCCTTCCTCCTTAAGCTTCCTGTTGACAATCCACTTATTGTATTTGTATCTTACTGACATGCCGCGCAGGAATGGTGTGTCCTCTAAGTGGGTTGACTCTCCTTTGTCCGCCTTCTCCTCCTCAAGTATATGCAAAATATTACAACTATTAAGATTATCAATACCTGTGGTGTTCTCCTCTTTTGCAGCTTCACTTCTGGCCCTTTTATATCTGGATCTTCTTCTTATTCTCATTATGTTTTCTTCAGAGCCACTATAAGTTAGCACTTGGTCTTGATCTTTTAACATCATTCTCCCATCATGGACACGTATCACCATTTTAGAAGTCCTCATGAAAGGTCTTCCCAAGATTAATGGAATTCTTCCCTCATTTGCCATGTCCACTACTAGAAAATCAATCAAGAACTCCTCAATTTGAACAATTGCATTTTCCACCATACCAATTGGCTCCATAATAGATCCATCCGCAACTGTCAAGGTAGTATTAGCTAGTTTTAATTTTAGCCCTCCAATGTTCTTGAAATCACTAAAGGGCATCAAATTCACACTTGATCCTGAACCGATCATGGCTCTTCCTATATCCACATTATTAATAACACAAGGAAGAGTTAAACTCCCTGAATCCTTCAATTTTGGTGGATGGTCCTTCTTTCTAGGCTTAACAACCCTTTCCTGATCTTCATCATCATCAAGATCAATTACCTCTCCAAGATAGTACTTGATCGTCTTATCATAATCAGGAATTTGCGTGAGTACTAAAGGAGTAACAGTCATCTGGTTAAAGATTTCCCTAAATGGCTCTTGGAGACTCTCTTTCTCTTTTTCTTTCTCGTCTTCTTTTTCTTTGTCTTCGCTGCTTTTCTGCTCATTAAATTCATCAGCACTCATAATCTCTTCATCTTCTTCCTCGCTGCTCTCAATATCAACTATTTCCCCTTTTGTCTTCCTTTTATTTCTTGTCAGAACAACTTTTCACTCCTCTTTAGGGTTAACATCAGTGTTAGCCTTAAACTGATTCTTCTCGGTGGTCTCTAACCTTTTAGACAGCTGCCCAATCTGTGTCTCCAACGCTCTGAAGCTGGCTTGGTCACTAGCTAGTTGAGACTCATAAACTTTCAAGAATTTATCAAATCTGTCACTTAAGCCTCTAACCATCTCTGTCAAGCTGCTCACCTGCTGCCATAAAGGTGACGGTTGTTGCTGCCGGAAACTTCCTACTTGCCGAGAAGAATTATTCTGATTCTGTCCAATACTCGGGTGGTTCTTCCAACCTTGGCCAGAATTGCCTTGGTTAGCGTTACCTTGCCTGTATGGGAATTGATTTCCCATGTAGTTGACTTCCTGCTGCATTTCTTCGGGAAAAGCACATTGACCATTGATATGGTCACCACCACATAAATCGCAAAGCTGTTGAGTTTGAGAGATATTCCTTATCCCCTTTGGAAGTTCAGAAAGGACCTTTGTTAACTTATCCAATTTTTGAGTAAGGAGATGATTCTAAGCAGCCATAGCATCATCAGCAGGGAGATGCAAAAGTCCTCCTTCATGTACGTGTTAGTGGATTGGCAAGTGTACCAAATTGTATCAAGTAATAAAGATGGTAAAACCCATTATCGTTCTTCCCATGAGACTCGAAAGGCCTTATCGTTCGTGTGAAACAAAATCGTAAGACTTGCGAAGAAAAATTCAATAATTGTGGAGGATGCAATGACAGAAAATAAATATGCAATGTGTGATTCAATTGACAAGATTTAGGCAATGGATGAATGGAGTTGTTGGGGGTTTACAATTTCATCTAATCCTCTCTCTTTTATATACTCTTCTTGTTTAAATAGCTTTATTATCTAATTGCATGCAAACTTTCTTGGCCTCCCCTTAACTCGATCCCTCGGTGAAAAGGGCCTATTACTAATTACCGGCTTGCTATCCCTAGCCTCTCCTAGCAACTAGCAACGCATTACAAATAGAAGCAAATGCAATTGGTCATCCTACTCCCCTATTCCTAGGTGGTATTGCTTAACCAAGGAAAATCTCACCATTTCGTGCCATTACTGTACGTCCCCATATAAATAAAGAAAAGATCAATTACCGAATGAGTTAAATGATAAAGGCATTAAGTACAGTATGAGAATCTAACAATTGATAATAAACGCATATGAAAAACATATAATTCAAACAAGAGTTTCAATAAACGAGAGTATCAAAAGATTACATTGTTCCCCCAACAACAAAAAGGGTTTAGTTCACCATAGTCATGGTGAACCAAGATGAAAATAATGGAAGATATGGAAAGCAAACCCTAGAAAAGACGAAAAGGAGCCTAAGCATCCAAGAGATCCTCTCCAAAGAGTGCAAAGTAGGTCTGGCCGGCCTCCTCTGTCAAAAGAATGAATTGGAATTCGTAATAGGGCTATTTATAGGTGAGAAGCGCAGCAGAAAAATAGGCCCAAGCCCAGCTGACCACCGCCCGACGTCACACTTTGCCGCCCGGCGGTGGAACTTAAATCGCACCACCACCCGGCGGTTTCCCTCGTGCCGCAAAACCGTCGGGCGGTACCTAGACTCTTCTTTTCTTTGATTTTTCCGCTTTTCTTGAGTCTATGACCTTCATCTTTATTCCCAATCTTCACTTCTGTCAATTTTGCTGCAATACAATGCAAAACAAGCATAAAATCGCTAAAAACAACTTTTGACTCTCGACTGACTCATTTATTAAGTTTTGTTTGATTTCAAGCTCATTCTAAGCAATAAAGGGCGTAATTTAGTCCAAATTAGCATATGAAAATAACGGTTTTTCAACCATTATCATGACCCCAAACTTAGAAATTTGCTTGTCCTCAAGCAAAACAAAACAAAACCAAAAAACAAAATAGAGCTTGACTTTCAAACCCTTTCATCCAATGATTCAAAATTTCCAAAGTACATGACAAAACTTACTGAATTTCAGATAATCAGTGAACTAAAATCAAGATGCATGCTTGTTCTCAACTTAATTTAGCTCATGCGTTCCTCAATAGATGCAACACAATATGAATGATCAGTCTACCAAACAAAGAATGCAATCATGAACTTTAGAAGTATCTCACTCAAGCACTCCACTCTTTATTTTTCACAAGTCACATGAAATAAAATTGCCATTCATCTTTAAACAATCAACATCTTTCCATGCAAATGCCATCAAAAGGACTTTTCCAAGGCTTGTAATGAGGTCGGGCTATCAAGAAAAATTGGTTTTTCTAGATCACAAAATTCTTGAGTCAAAAGAACTATTTCATCAATGTAAAGGTTTAAGTTTAAACTCTCTTTTTGTCACCAATTTCATTCCTTCCCAACTTCTTCCCTTTTTCTTTTTCATTGAGCCCATCTTCATGCTTTTATTCTTTTCTTTTCTTTTTTCTCTACTCATGTATTTTGCTTTTCAACATTTGAGCTCAATGCTTTTCTTTTGCCTTTCCAATTTCCCCATGCAACCCCAAACTTGAACCTTTTCATTCCATACAATTATTCTCAACCCAACTCAAGATAAATAATTTCAAAATCAAAGGGTTTCATCCTGTTTTAGGCTAAGGTTCAAAAAGGATATAACCTTTAAAGCATTTTGGGTGAAAGTTTGGCTAGAAAAGGGTTTTCAAACATGGCCTTGATCATTTGACATTCACACAAAAATCAATCAATCATCAAGATTAAGGCAATAAAATCTATGCTTCAATATGAACAATACATACAACAATAAAATCTCTGGGGCTTAATACCTCACACAACATGCTTTCTCACTCACAGTCATTCATACATCCTGCTTAGCATCATGACCACAATCATACTTCATCACACATCTGTTTCACAGGATGTTAACATGCACACAACTCAATAATCATTCACATCAGATCATCATCAAATAAACTCATCATGCAAAATAGTTAGTCAAAACATCTTCAGAAAAAAGTATTCAAGTCAAGCACACACACGGAAAAATAAAATTTTAACCTATTATAAAAATTTAAAATGCAAAAGTGAAAGAAGAAAAGAGAAGAAAAGAAAAAAAATCCTGTCTATAATATGGGCATTTATTAGTAGATGCCCTCAATCATCCCATGCTGTCATTTGAGTTCTCCTGACTCTCATCCTCAAAGTCGTCTCCATCTGTGTTTGGTGCTCTGCATGCACCAAAACCACTACTTTTACCCTGCTCCTGAGGCCAAGCCACTGCTGCATGATCCTCATCCTTGGTCCACCTATGTACTGGTGGCTGATGATACATCCTAATTATCATCTTAGCAGTTGTTGTCTGCCCCCTGTAAAGAGGCCCCATCCTAGCCTCCATCATGGACATATACATGTCCCTCATCTGAAATGGCTCTGCATACTGTGCTGGATCATCAGGAACCTGATCTTGCTGTGATGAAGCTCTCCTACGACGTCCCCTGGGTGCTGCTCTTGCTTCTCCTCCCTCAGCACAGTACTGCTGAAAGTAAGCAACATCGATAACACTCCTGGGTCTCTCATACGGAGGAACTGCAGTATCCACCCCACCCAGTTGGCAGAGAAAAGTAATAAGAGATGGATGTCCCAACGGTGTTATGCTACTCGTAGTGGTAGTGCAGTTGCGTATCTCATCAGAAATAATCTGCCCCAACATTCACACCCAGTTGCTTCAGCATACAGTAGATAAGACAGCTCCTCTGTATCGTGACATCGGAGATATGTGAGCAGGGTTGGATGTTGGCATGGGTGAAGCCATCCAATATCTTGCCAAAGGTGACAAGTCTAACCTCCTAATATTAACCCGTGCTCCACTGGCATTTGTTTGAAAACGCCTTCCAGGAAGGCATAGAACCCTTTCCATCTCAGCGATATCCTCAAGCAAACTAAATCGAGTTGCATAATGGCATTGCTCTCCTGGCCATTCCGTGCCTAAGAAGCTGTTTATTGTTTGAGGGTCATACTTAACAATATGTCCCCTTACAAAACTTCTATATTGTCCAACTGCAATTCCACCCCTGGAAATAACATTGGTGTAAAATTCCTTGACCAATTCCACACTGGCTGGTATAGGGTAGGTTGTTAGCCTCATTCAATCTCTTCTCAAAATCTCCTCTCCAAATTGAGGAGCCAGGTCAGTGACAAATGTGACTTTCCTCTCCATCAGCAATCTCCTTTCTTGCACAGTTGCGAAGTGCTCTTCATGATGCCTAGAAAGGAACCTCTGGGAATCAAAACCTCTTGGACTCTCAGGCTCCTTCCTCTTGCTGCCAATATTTTCCCCCTTCGTGCTGATGATGACATCCCTACAAAATTTATAATGCACAACAGACCATAGGAATCCAACATTAGTGATGAATATATCATCAAGCATTGATAGACCAAACAGTTTGACACTAGGAGTGAAAAAGGGTTTCCCTCCGTATCAAAATCAAGCATTTTTCAGGAATCTACAGCAGTCCACCCGACGGCAAGGGTCTGCCGCCCGGCGGTATTCAACAACAACAATTTCGCGCGGCAGTACATCAAGACCGCCCGGCGGTGGGACAACAATTTTCTCAAAAACCTGTTCTAATGACCCTATTCTCCACTCAAACACTAAATTTATCCATGCAAACAGGATGCATCCATCTTAATTAGTCAAAACAGTTCCCAATCTACCAATTCATGCAAGGAAATTGAAAACGCTAACTTGTCATGTTCCTAAGCATGTTCTTATATCAAATCCCACAATTAGAAACCAGAAATGAAATTGCAGAACTTACTTGAGTGGAGAAATGCAATGCTTGCAAGAAATCTTTCAATTGATGATGCAAAACCTCCTAATGCACACTTCTTACCAAAAACCCCCAAATTTGAAACAAGAAAATAGGGCAATGTGAGTGGGCGATGAGAATTTGGGGAAAAACTCTTTGGGGAAGCTCTTTGAAGGTGCCAATTGGGTGCTACAAGCCAAGAATACCGTTGGGCGAAATGCAAAGAGGAAAAATGAAGTGCAGAACACCCAAACCCGCCCAGCTTTAAAGGGCTCAGGTTGGGTGTCTCGCCGCCACCGCCTGGCGGCAAAGTCGCACCGCCCGGCGGTGGGTGGTACTTCCCCTTCCCAAAAAAATTTTCTTTTTGAATTTTTTTTTCTGTAGAACCTGATTTTATTTTTCAAGACTTCCCCCACTTAGATGTTTATGCAACCTATGATGTACTACAAACAAGGTTAAAAAACAAACAAACAAACAAACAATCAACACACAAATAACTGGGCTGCCTCCCAGGTAGCGCTTGTTTAACGTCACGAACCTGACCCAAACCTTTATAGCACCCGTCAGTAGGTGCAAACCTTACCATCACCCATCAGTGGGTGAACCTTCCTGTATCCTTCAGTGGATAGTTTAACTTTCTAGCATCCCTCAGTAGATGCTATCCCAGTGGGATTCATCAGTAAATGTTGTGTTTCTTCTTGCTTGATATTCTTTTCTTCTTCTTTCTGCTGAATTTCTTCAGAAAATTGAGAACACCAAGCACATGTTTCCATGTATTAATCATAGGAACTTTGATCTCTAATTTCTTGAAGATCTCCTTGGAGGACATAAATTTCTTTCCTTTCCTATGATATTTCTTTTGAAGAGGAAAGAGTTTTGCCTGTGATCTTTTTTTCTCTTTGCTCTTCCTCTTTTTCCTTTGATGAGGATGAGGCCTTGCATATAATCTTTTCTTCTTTCTCATCTTCCATCTTTTCTCAATCTTTTCCTTCAACTTTCTCTTTTTTATTTTTCCATGTTTTTTTTTCTTTTCACACATTTTCTAATTTTTTCTTTTCTTTCAATCACTTCTTCTTCTTTCTTCTCATTTTTCTTTCCCTCACTCAACTTATCATTTTCAAAGATAGTTACTTGATATTCCTCTTTAGGGTCAACTTCAGTGTTACCCCGAATAATACCTAGAGATATCAATGCCTTTGTTATCTCATCTTCTTCTATCTTCTCTTCAGCAGTATCCTCTTCTTTAGGAATATCCTCCTTTTTGGGGTCAACTTCAGTGTTACCCCTAATAATACCCAGAGAGATTAATGCTTTTGTTATCTCATCTTCTTCTATCTTTTCTTCATAATTGACTTTATCATTCGCAAAGATAGTAGATTGACATTCTTCCCTCGGGTCTACCTCAGTATTAACCCCAATAATGCCCAGAGACTTTAATGCACAAGAGATTTGTTCATCCAATAAACGTTGTTCAATTTCCCCCAACGTTTCTTTTCTTAAAGAGGATTGTTTCTCTTTTTCATTTTGATCAAGGTATGAGTGAGGTTCCCACTAGTGATTGAAATTATTTTGGTAGGATTGAGTGCCCATATAATCAACTTCTTGTCCAAACTGCATCCTATAAATCTTAGCCACAAAACTCTAGCGAACATTCATTAGAACAAAAAATAAAAACAAACATGAAAATTTAAATAATTTCAAACAAGTCGAATTCAGTCAATTCACACTACTAAATAAGTCAAACCTCGAGTCCTCGGCAACGGAGCCAAAAACTTGTTAGCGGATTGGCAAGTGTACCAAATCGTATCAAGTAATAAAAATGGTAAAACCCATTATCGTTCTTCCCATGAGACTTGAAAGGCCTTATCGTTCGCGTGAATCAAAATCATAAGACTTGCGAAGAAAAATTCAATAATTGTGGTGGATGCAATGACAGAAAATAAATATGCAATGTGGGATTCAATTGACAAGATTTAGGCAAGGGATGAATGGAGTTGTTGGGGGTTTACAATTTCATCTAATCATCTCTCTTTTATTTACTCCTCTTGTTGAAATAGCTTTATTATCTAATTGCATGCAAACTTTCTTGGCCTCCCCTTAACCCAATCCCTCGGCGAAAAGGGCCTATTACTAATTACCGGCTTGCTATCCCTAGCCTCTCCTAGCAACTAGCAACGCATTACAAACATAAGCAAATACAATTGGTCATCCTACTCCCCTATCCCTAGGTGGTATTGCTTAACCAAGGAAAATCTCACCATTTCGTGCCATTATTGTACGTCCCCGTATCAGTAAAGTCAAAGATCAATTACCGAATGAGTTAAACGATAAATGCATTAAGAACAGTATGAGAATCCAACAATTGATAATAAACACATATGAAAAACATATAATTCAAACAAGAGTTTCAATAAACGAAAGTATCAAAAGATTACATTGTTCCCCCAACAAAAAAACGGGTTTAGTTCACCATAGTCATGGTGAACCAAGATGAAAATAATGGAAGATATGGAAAGCAAACCTTAAAAAAGACGAAAAGGAGCCTAAGCATCCAAGAGATCCTTTCCAAAGAGTGCAAAGTAGGTCTGGCCGCCCTCCTCTGTCAAAATAATGAATTGGAATTCGTAACAGGGCTATTTATAGATGAGAAGCGCAGCAGAAAAATAGGCCCAAGCTCAGCTGAGCACCGCCCGACGTCACACTTTGCCACCCGACGGTTTCCCTCGTGTCGCAAAACCTCCCGGCGTCAGGGGTCTACTGCCCTTTATTGCGTTGAAAAACCGTTATTTTCATATGCTAATTTGGACTAAATGACGCCCTTTATTGCTTAGAATGAGCTTGACATCAAACAAAAGTCAATAAATGAGTCAGCCGAGGGTCAAAAGCTGTTTTTAGCGATTTTATGCTTGTTTTGCATTGTTTTGCAACTAAATTGACAGAAGTGAAGATTAGGAATAAAGATGAAGGTCATAGACTCAAGAAAAGAGAGAAAGTCAGAGAAAGAGTCTAGGCACCGCCTGACGGTAAACCCCTGGCGCCGGGCGGTCAAACGGGAGGAGAAGACACCAGTTTTGGGCGCCGGGCAGTAGACCCCTATTTTTCTGCTGCGCTTCTCACCTATAAATAGCCCTGTTACGAATTTCAATTCATTCTTTTGACAGAGAAGGACGGCCAGACCTACTTTGCACTCTTTGGAGAGGATCTCTTGGATGCTTAGGCTTCTTTTCATCTTTTCTTGGGTTTGCTTTCCATATCTTCCATTATTTTCATCTTGGTTCATTTGACTATGGTGAACTAAACCCTTTTTGTTGTTGGGGGAACAATGTAATCTTTTGATACTCTCGATTATTGAAACTCTTGTTTGAATTATATGTTTCATATCCGTTTATTATCAATTGTTGGATTCTCATACTGTGCTTAATGCCTTTACCGTTTAACTCATTCGGTAATTGCTCTTTGACTTTATTGATACGGGGACGTACAGTAATGACAAGAACTGGTGAGATTTTTCCTTGGTTAAGCAATACCACCTAGGGATAGGGGAGTAGGACAACCAATTGTATTTGCTTCTGTTTGTAATGCGTTGCTAGTTGCTAGGGGAGGCTAGGGATAGCAAACCGGTAATTAGTAATAGGCCCTTTTCGCCGAGGGATCGGGTTAAAGGGAGGCCAGGAAAGTTTGCATGCAATTAGATATAACGCCGTTTAAACAAGAGGAGTAAATAAAAGAGAGAGGATTAGATGAAATTGTAAACCCCCAACAACTCCATTCATCCATTGCTCAAATCTCGTCAATTGAATCACGCATTGCATATTTATTTTCTGTCATTGCATCCACTACAACTATTGATTTTTCTCCGCAAGTCCTACGATTTTAATTCACGCGAACAATAAGGCCTTTCGAGTCTCATGGGAAGAACGATAATGGGATTTACCATTTTTATTACTTGATACGATTTGGTACACTTGTCAATCCGCTAACACCAGTGTCCTTCCAACCTAGGAAGCAAATGTACTATAATGGTTGTGGTTTTTACAACAAGGAATTTATAGAAGACCTCACGTCAAAAATTTAAATCTCCTCTTCAACCCAAAACAAAAATGTAGCTGCAATAACCAAAACCAGACTTGCAATAAGAATCCCCTCTTCTGCAATATGAAACCACGTCGAACATTCCTCAACATGAAACCCTTTTATTACAACAGGTCCAATTCCAGCAGTCTTCACAGCATGCCAAGCCTTAATAAGTGCAACAGTCTTCAAAGTATGCGAAGCCTGAAATGATCAACCCAGAAGCACCTTCTTTGTGTAGAATTTGATCAGACAATGAGTGCGCAAGCTATCTCCCTTTGAATCTCCCTCAAGAAAGATCATCACCGTCTTCTTGGAGAATTCTTGGAGCTGTTATCACACAGAATTCAATCTGAAACAAGAATGAAATTGTTAAATCGTCAAAAGCCTCTGAACAACTTGGGTTCAACCAATTTATAGTTTTCTGTCTATCAGATAGTTTCTCAGTCGAATAGGCTACTAATTCAGTCGACTGTATTATTAAAGTTATAACAGACATTCAACATATTAGCTCTCTGATGAGTCGATATTTTATTGATTTTCCTTAGTTTATTGGACCGAATTTAATCAGGGAATTGAGCTTAATTGTGCGATATTTTCCCGTTTTTCCTCATTGTGCTTAATTTGACCGAAAATTCTAATTTTAATTAATTTGAATATTCTGAACTAATTATTTGCATTATTATTTTCAGGGAAAATTTTGGAAATATAACTTGGGACATCTAAAGGTTAAAATGTACTTAAGTGAGTGAGAAGGTGTGGATTTAGTAATCGAGGGGTGTGGATGGCAATTAAAATTTGAAGAAAGTGGAGAAACATTCTCGGCCCATAGGGAAGTGCTGCATCCAAGTGCATTCAATTGAAAATAGGAGGTGCAGCTCACGACCCGCGTGAAATCAGCAGCCTATCACGGCCTTGTGCAGTTGGAGATTTCATTCTGGGCTTGGAGCAATTAGGGCCCATGAGCAATCATGGAGGTGCCACACGGTCCAGCTTTGTCCGAAAAGAAGGAGCAACATCCAGTAAAAATTGGTCCAGCTCGTGAGCAATCCAGAATTGGATTAGTGGAATTGGAGAGGTGCACACAGCAGGTTTGAGACACAGCCTTCTCGGCCTGGTCCAGCATCGAGAAGGGCATCAAGCTGCAGCAACTCTGAGGTGATGGATGATCCTTTAAATAAAAAGGAGGGCACTGTTACGAGGGGAGACACGGTACCCTAGGGAGATTCCGAGGGGGGAGCCGCCACATGCTTGAGAGGAGACTTTCATCACTAGGAGCAAGAATGGAGGGGGATGTCCAGTAGCATTTGATTTTGGTAGAAGCGGTGCAGGCGGGTTCATGGAAAGGAATGCACAGGCTGAAGTATTCATTTTGCTTGTAGAAGCTTTTCTGTAGAAGCGGCTAGAATATAGTGCTTAAATATGGGTTTTGTTTTTATATTAATGCTTGAACTTTAATATTTTTTTTTATGTTGGTGTGAATTTATATTTAGATATTTTAAATTGATTTTTGTTGATCCACATGTCGTTTCTTTCAATGCTCATCAAGTTAATTTCCGTGCTCTCAATTGCTTCATGCAACTTTAGTATTTTGTAATTATTGCTGCAGTATTCAGTTACTTTATTCCCTTAGCGTTGAAATGTGATAGCAATTTAAATTCCACTTAATGGTTGCTCATTTGTTCACTATTTCAGTTCACCGTTCATACACTTTGTGAATTCGTTTTTATTCACGTCGTGCATTTAATTTGGTAGTTGTAGCATTGCAATTAAATAACTGAAGATGTTTTTTTTTTAATTTGGCAATTTTATTTCAACCTTATGCAGTTTTTTTATTTAGCAATTTCGATTCAATTGAGTCATGCAAGTTCTCTTTAATTTAATTGTGATGTTAGTTTAGGTTAGTTGGGTTGATTGTTAATAATATTACTTTGCTTTCCTAAGACTTTTTGATTTGCATCTGTGATTTAATTTAATTCATCCGCATTCACAAAACCTTTTCACAAACCCCTCACTACGTGTTTGACTTAATTCCTGAACCACATTTGGTCCTTAAGAGACGACCTAGGAGTCACTTCCTAGCACTATACTGCATTTCTAATATGCAATCAAATTTGTATGGGCCGCGACAGCCCATCAAATTTTGGCGCCGTTGCCGGGGACCAACGGTTCGGTTTTAGGTCTTTTGTTGTGTTAGTGTGTGTTGTCTTTTCTTGTGTTGTGAGTGTGATGTTCTGTTTTGTGTGTTCGTCATTGTTCGTTGCATTTAGGTAGCTTTAGTTGCATATTTTCATTGCATTCTTCTTTTCCCCCTTCCTTCTACATGTCTACCTACTTTGATTTTGTGAATACTGTTTCTTCTGCCTATGTCTTTGATTATGATTCTCCTTCTGCATCTAACTCTGATATTGCTTCTCATGCATATTCTGCTGATTTCTATGTTGAGAACAATATGACTCATCCTCCAACTCCTGAGAGTGTTTCTAGGGAGCAAGCTTCACTTAATAAGGGTGATGTTCATTGCGTTCTCACCCCTGGACTGATACATTTGCTGCCTAAGTTTCATGGTTTTACAGGTGAATGCCCACACAGACACTTGGAGGAGTTCTACACTATTTTCTCTTCAAAGAAACCTCCTCATGTCCGTGATGATCAGATGTTCTTAAAGGCATTCCCACACTCATTACAAGAAGCAGCAAGGGATTGGCTTTATGGTCTTCCTCCTGGATCCATCACTTCTTGGGAAGATCTTGAGCATATGTTCTTGGATAAATTCTTCCCAGCTCAGTATGGTTATAGCAACAATCCTGGATGGAATGACCCTAGCTTGGGATGGTATGAAGCTCCACAGCAATATCAACCATCTCTGAATTCTTGTATGCCTTCTCCACCTGTTCAGGAACCACAACAGCTGCAGCTTCATGAGCCTACATTGAAGGAGTTATTGGAGCAGATGACTATTTTGAACATTCAGTTCCAGCGAGAGAACATGGAGTTTCAGCAGGAATTCAAAGCTTCCATTCAGAGTTTGCCTGATCAGATGGGGCAGATGGCCACTCAACTCACTGAGGAACAGTCTTATGTTTAAGAGGAATCACTATTTCAGACTGTTCAGCTTCCAGATGATGTTGGTGACATCCACATAGGAGATGGGGAGCAGAGTCATGAGCTTACTATTGTACCACCTACTTTCCCACCCTCTTGTGTCCCTACTGATGAGTGGTTATTTCTTGAACTATATTTAGTTTATTGCACTTAAATAAACCAGGGAATTGTGTTTAATTGTTTGTTATTTCCCCGTTTTCCGAATTTTGCTTAATTTGGTCGGAAATTCGTAATTGTGCTAATTTGGGTTTTCTGAGCTGATTAAGTGTATTTTGGTTGCAGGGAAATTTTGGGAAACATCATTTGGAGCATTAGGGATGGTGGCATGATCATTAAAGACTCAACATTTAGCCATTTCCATTTTAATAAAGTTGTAATTTCGTTTTTTTAGAAACCTTAATTAGAATTAGGTGTTTTGGACCCTTTTGGGGGCAATTTTGTAAACAACACCCATGTGTAGGTCATGTGCCTTTTAGGTTAGGGTTTTTATTTTTTTTGTGGACCCCATTTGGAGGGCAACTCTCGGCATTTTAGAGAGCCTTGGCTGACCACACATTGGAGACACTCCAAGACACTTCATACTACACTTTCATTTTTGCTTTTGGCCTTGTATGAACTCTCTTGGGAGCCTTGGTATGCTATTTTCGTTTTCTTCACTATGAATGAGCAAGATCACGTTTTTCTTCTTCTATTATGTGCAACAATGCTTGTTCTTGCTTGATGGAATGAAGCTCTACCATTTCTCTCTTTAGATTTTCGTTTTGATGGTTGAATGCTTGAGTTTGAAGCTTCTTCTTTGCTTTTTCATGGTGGTGTCTTTGGTGGAAGGGAGACCCATTGTCCATTTCGATTTTCTCATCATTTTGCTGCAGTGATTTCGAATTTATCTTGTGTTTCTTGGATTGGAGGATGAAAATGGAGTTATTGTCAAGTTTGGTAGTGAAAAAGGCTTAAGTTGGTGCATGGGTATTGTGTTCTTGAGCCATTTTCTTCTTGCATTTTGTTCTTGATGTTTGGAAACATATTTGGAGCTGGATTTTATGTTTAATGATGGTGGCTGGACAGTGCAGTAATGGAAGTTAAGGGTTTGGTTTTGTTTTGGTCAAAAGTTTAAAGAAAAGTAAGTTTGAGGTTGGTTTGAAGAAGGTAGACTTTAGGTTTCTTGCTCTTGAATTATTTTGCAATTGAACTATGGAACTTTGGGTTTTTGGTGCAGCATTTTCGGTTTTAGAAGATGGAGAAGCTTTGGATGTTTTCTTTGGTAGAGGAAAACCGAAAATGGGTTGAAAGGGAGAGAGAAAATGGTGCATTAATTTTTTACCCGACTTGGCCAAGCACATTTGATGCTACTTTTGACTAAGGAAACATTTCCTCTTTTAAGTTTTGTCCTAAAGCTTGTTTAATTACCCCTTTGTTTTGCATTAATTTGAATTTTAGGATTAGTTGTTTTTTAATTTCTTTAATTTAGTGTTGCATTTAATTTAATTTAATTGTGCTTAGATATTTGTTTAGTCTAGTATTTGGTTTAGCATTTTCACTCTCTGGACTCAATTTTAAAACAATAACTGCAACCACAGCAGATGTCCAAATGCTATGTTTTATATGTCAAATGAAAGATAATTGAGTCTACTTTCCAGGAAAAAAAACCTCATGTCATTTAGAGCTTTGTAGAAAAAGTTATGGTTAAAACATTGAGCAAAGGTCAGAGCTGCCTAGTTCCCGCGTGAATTTTCGTTTTTACTGTTTTAATTTCATTTTAATTTTTCCGCATCCACAAACAACATTTCAAAACCCCCCCCACTTTGTGTTAGACTTGACTCTGAACCGCAGTTGGTCCTTGAGAGACGACCTAGGGGTCATTCCCTAGTTTATACTGCACTTTAAAATGCACATCAAATTTGATTGGGCGGCGACACCCATCAAATTTTGGCGCCGTTGCCGGGGACCAACGGTTCAGTATTGAGTCTTTTGTTTGTGTTTGTGTGTCTTGTGACTGTTTTTTTTTTTTTTTTTTTTGAAGTGTTGTGATAGTCTTTGTTGTGTCTTGTGATTGTTTTCTGTGATTTGAGATTTTTGTGCTATTGTTTCATGATTAGAGGGTGTTGTGATTTAGTGCATGACTAGAGGAAATCCTGGATTCATACCACCTTTTGACCCTGAAATTGATAGGACCTTTCATAGGTTAGTTAGGCATTCTAGGAATTTGTCTTTAGAGTCTGTTTTTGAGTCTGTCCCATTAGATACTGTTCATCCAACTGCTGAGTATTTTGTGCATACTGCATCTACTGCATCTGTTGCATCTGCACTTGATTCTGATTCTGATTCTGTTGGTTTTCACACTGAGAACAATATGGCACAACCTCCACCTCGTGAGAGGACTTTTAGGGAGATGGCTGCACCTGATTTCGATATTGAAAGCTTGTGCATCCAATATCCTGATGAGGACGTTCCATTTGTTCTCAAGACTGGACTGATACATTTGTTGCCCAAGTTTCATGGTCTTGCAGGTGAGAGTCCACACAAGCATTTGAAGGAATTCCACATTGTCTGTTCTACTATGAAACCTCATGATGTTCCTGAAGAGCACATCTTTTTGAAAGCATTTCCTCACTCATTGGAAGGTGTTGCTAAGGATTGGCTATATGCTTTGGCGCCTAGATCCATCACTAGCTGGGATGATCTGAAGAGGTTGTTCTTGGAGAAATTTTTCCCAGCATCCCGGACCACAGCTATTAGGAAGGACATCACTGGGATTAGGCAGCTTGGTGGAGAGAGCTTGTATGAGTATTGGGAGAGATTCAAGACACTTTGTGCAAGTTGCCCCCACCATCAGATACCTGAACAACTCCTTATCCAGTATTTCTATGAGGGTTTGAACAACATGGATAGGGGTATGATTGATGCTGCCAGTGGTGGAGCTCTTGGAGACACCACACCTGCTGAGGCCAGGCATTTGATTGAGAAGATGGCTTCCAACTCCCAACAGTTTAGCGCCAGGAATGATGCCATTGTAGTGAGGGGCGTACATGATGTGGTTGCCCAGTCTTTATCAGCCATTGAAAGCAAGTTGGAAGGCAAGATTGAATCTCTTACAAAGTTGGTGACACAGTTGACTACCAACCAGAGATCTGCAGCTCCATCTGCATCTGTTGCACGACTATGTGCTATTTGTCCTTCCAGTGACCACTATACAGATGCTTGTCCTACTTTGCAGTCCTCAGCTGCCTCTGATGCGCCTCAGGCTTATGCTACCAACATATATAACAACAGGCAGCCACAACAGCAAAGTCATGACTTGTCCAGCAACAGGTACAACCCAGGGTGGAGGAATCACCCCAATCTTAGATGGAACAATGCGCCGCAGTTTCAGCAGCAGGCACCACCTTTCCAGAATGCTGGAGCACCTAACAGATATGTTCCTCCACCTATGCAACAACACCAGAGGCAACAGCAACAACAGCAGCAGCAAGAGGCACCTGCCCAACCAGCTGCCCAACCTTCCACTTCTTCTGAGCCTTCATTGGAAGAGTTAGTGAGACAGATGACTATGCAAAACCTGCAGTTTCAGCAGGAGACTAGAGCTTCCATACAGAGTCTCACTAACCAGATGGGTCAGATGGCTACTCAGATGAACCAGGCGCAGTCTCAAAATTCTGATAAGTTACCATCCCAGACTATGCAGAATCCGAAGAATGTGAGTGCCATTACCCTCAGATCAGGGAAGCAGACTGTTGTGCCTTCAGAGCCCGCTTCTACACCTACACCCGTGCCTGCCACTTGTCCTAGAGAGGATGACCATGACGGTCCACGCAGGGCATTTGAGGTGGGTGGATCTTCTTCTTCAGCCGGTGGTTCTTCTTCAGGTGGATCTTCTTCCTCTTCCACCACCACCGCTGCTGCGCCTTCTCCATTTGTTGACCGACCTATCCCTCTTCCATTCCCTTCACGGGCACTTCCTAGCAAAAAGACTGAAGAGGTGGATAGGGAAATTCTGGAGACCTTCAGGAAAGTAGAGGTGAACATACCTCTACTTGATGCCATTAAACAGATTCCAAGATATGCCAAATTCTTGAAGGAGTTGTGCACACACAAGAGGAAGATGAAGGGCGATGAAAGGATTAGCATGGGAAGGAATGTATCTGCGCTCATTGGTAAGTCGGTCCCGCACATTCCTGAGAAGTGCAAGGACCCAGGTATATTTTGCATTCCTTGTGTGATTGGAAACAGTAAATTTGAGAATGCCATGCTTGATTTGGGTGCTTCTGTTAATGTCATGCCTTTGTCTATATATTCCTCTTTGTCTCTTGGTCCTTTGCAAACCACGGGTGTGGTCATTCAGTTGGCCAATAGGAGTGTTACCCACCCAACAGGTTTCATAGAGGATGTCTTGGTTAGGGTTGGTGAATTGATTTTTCCTGCTGACTTTTATGTTTTGGAGATGGAGGAGGGATTCTCTCATGGATCCGCCCCCATTATCTTAGGCAGGCCATTTTTGAAAACTACCCGAACTAAGATTGATGTGTATGCTGGAACTTTGTCTATGGAAATTGCTGATATTGTTGTTCATTTTAATATCCTTGATGCAATGAAATTTCCAGCTGAGGATCATTCTGTGTTTAGGATTGATGCATTGGATGACATTATTGATGAATTTGTTGTTTATGACTTTCACTCTTTGCATAAGAAGCATTCTTTTCTATCTTCTTTACATCCATGCATTGAATCTGGAATTGAGACAGGATTTGAATATGATGTTGAATTGGATGAGAACTGTGATGTCCAGGGTATTGATGATGTCCAGGTTATTGATGATATGCGTGTTTATGATGATTTGGATAATATTGATGATGTTTGTGATATACCTGTGATGGATGTTGATCTGGATTGTGATGAGATGGGTTTTCTGCCTTTACCTGTTCATTCTTTAGAGTCAGAATGCATTAACCACGTTGCAGGAAGTACACTTGAATCTGACTTGCAGGAACCCACTCTTGAGCTGAAACAGCTCCCAGAAAACCTCAAGTACGTGTACTTGGAGGATGATGAGAGGAAACCGGTCATAATTTCCACCTCCCTTGATTCTGTTCAAGAGGAGAGGTTGCTTGGAGTGTTGAGGGCGCATAAGAGAGCCATAGGTTGGAGTTTGGCGGACATCCCTGGTATTAGCCCATCCACATGCATGCATAGGATTCTGTTGGAAGATGGGGCCAAACCAGTGAGACAGCCGCAGAGAAGGCAAAACCCTGTGATCTTGGACGTGATTAAGAAGGAGGTGATGAAGCTTTTGCAAGCTGGGATCATCTACCATATTTCAGACAGTCAGTGGGTGAGCCCCATCCACGTTGTGCCCAAGAAGACCGGTCTCACTGTTGTGAAAAATGAGAGGGATGAGCTGATTCCCACAAGAGTGCAGAACAGCTGGAGAGTCTGCATTGATTATAGGAGGCTCAATCAAGCAACCAGGAAAGATCACTCCCCCCTGCCATTCATTGATCAGATGCTGGAGCGCCTGACAGGTAAATCTCATTATTGCTTTCTTGATGGTTTTTCTGGTTATTTTCAAATCAATATTGCTCCTGAGGACCAAGAGAAAACCACATTCACCTGCCCCTTTGGCACTTTTGCCTATAGGAGGATGCCCTTTGGCCTATGCAACGCCCCTGGTACCTTCCAGCGGTGCATGCTTAGCATTTTTAGTGACTTTCTTGAGAGTTGCATAGAGGTGTTTATGGATGATTTTACTGTGTATGGATCCTCTTTTGATGCATGTTTAGATAGTTTGGAAAAAGTTTTGAAAAGATGCATAGAAACAAACCTTGTTCTCAATTTTGAGAAATGTCACTTCATGGTTGAACAAGGTTTGGTTCTAGGGCACATCATTTCTGAAAAGGGAATAGAGGTAGATCCTGCCAAGATATCTGTGATTTCGCAGTTGCCTTACCCCTCTTGCGTGCGAGAGGTTAGATCTTTTCTAGGACATGCAGGTTTCTACAGGCGCTTCATCAAGGATTTCAGCAAGAAGGCGCTTCCCTTGTCTAGACTACTGCAGAAGGACATCGACTTTGAGTTTGATGACCGGTGCAAGCAGGCGTTTGATTGCCTGAAGGAAGCTCTGACCACCACTCTGATCATTCAGGCACCAGATTGGACAGCCCCATTTGAGCTCATGTGTGACGCATCAAATCATGCCTTGGGAGCTGTCCTGACACAGAAGATTGGCAAGCTGCCTAGGGTGATCTACTATGCTTCCCGCACTTTGGATGCTGCCCAAGCAAACTACACCACGACTGAGAAAGAGTTGTTGGCAATTGTTTTTGCCCTTGATAAGTTTAGGTCGTATTTGCTTGGATCTCCTGTTATTGTGTATACTGACCATGCAGCTCTGAAGTTTCTGTTGAAAAAGGCTGAGTCAAAGCCTAGATTGATCAGGTGGATGCTACTACTCCAGGAGTTTGACTTGCAGATTAAAGACCGGAGTGGAGCACAAAACTTGGTTGCAGACCACCTCAGCCGCATTGAGAGAGCTGGGGATGAAGCTGATGTGTTGCCTATCCAGGATGACTTTCCTGATGAGAGTTTGTTACTGATTTCTTCTTCTCACCCTACTCCTTGGTTTGCACACATTGTGAATTATTTGGTTGCTTCTGTTTTTCCTCCCTTAGCATCACGTGCTCAGATTGCCAAAATTAAGAGTGATGCTAAGTATTATGTTTGGGATGACCCATATCTGTGGAAGTTGTGCAGTGACTAGGTTACTAGGAGATGCATTCCGGACCATGAGATTGACTCGGTCCTGCAGTTTTGCCATGCCTCCTCACCTGGTGGTCATCTGGGGATACAGAGAACAGCTCGCAGGGTGCTTGATTGCGGTTTCTACTGGCCTTCCATCTTCAAGGATGCAGAGAGGACTTGTAGCACCTGTGAGCCATGTCAGAGAGCAGGAGGACCTATTTCACAGAGACAAGAGATGCCTCAACAGCCTATGCTGTTCTTTGAGGTGTTTGATGTCTGGGGTATAGATTTCATGGGTCCTTTCCCTGTTTCTTTTGGTTTCTCTTATATTCTCCTTGCTGTGGATTATGTTTCAAAATGGGTGGAAGCTAGAGCCACCAGGACTAATGATGCTCGGGTTGTTGTAGATTTTGTTAGATCTCACCTCTTTTGCAGGTTTGGAGTGCCTAGAGCGATTGTTAGCGATCAGGGAACCCATTTTTGCAACAGATCCATGCAAGCCTTGCTCAAGAAATATGGGGTGACGCACAGAGTTTCTACACCTTACCACCCCCAAACAAATGGGTAAGCTGAGATCTCCAACAGGGAGATTAAGAGGATTTTGGAGAAGATTGTCCAGCCCAACAGAAAGGATTGGAGCAATAGGTTGGACGATGCTCTTTGGGCCCACAGGACTGCCTACAAAGCACCCATTGGGATGTCTCCCTATCGGGTTGTCTTTGGAAAGGCATGTCATTTACCAGTTGAGATTGAGCATCGGGCATATTGGGCTGTGAAGATTTGCAACTTCTCCATTGACCAAGCTGGAGAGGAAAGGAAGTTGCAACTGAATGAATTGGATGAGATCCGATTGGAGGCCTATGAGAATTCGAAGTTCTACAAAGAAAGGACCAAGAGGTTCCATGATAGTTCCATTGTTAGAAAGGACTTCGAGGTTGGCCAGCAGGTTTTGTTGTATAACTCTAGGCTCGGCCTCATGGGTGGTAAGTTGAGATCAAAGTGGACTGGACCTTTTCTTGTGACTAATGTTTATCCTTATGGTGCAGTCGAGATACAGGATCCATCTGCAGCTACAAGCTTCAAGGTGAATGGGCATAGACTGAAGCCTTTCCTCAGCAATCCTTCTTTGTTGGATGCCGTGGTGGAGGAGACGTCTTTGGACCACCCCACCTACCCTCCCATCTGACTCAGGGAGCTTCTTTTCTCCTTCCCTCCTCACTTTTATTTCATTTTGTCTATATGTGCTGATTGTTGATCTG
Source organism: Vigna mungo (assembly GCA_036885675.1). Taxonomy (NCBI): domain Eukaryota; kingdom Viridiplantae; phylum Streptophyta; class Magnoliopsida; order Fabales; family Fabaceae; genus Vigna; species Vigna mungo. Next base: position 35,803,751 of record CP144700.1, read on the forward strand.
TTGATTGTGACACACTGAGGACATTGTGTAGTTTAAGTGTGGTCTATTAGGGGAGGTTGTTTCTTTGTTTTATGTTTCGATTTTTATGTAGTTGTTTTGTCTGGTGTACTGTTTTACATGTTTTTTGTGAATTCTGGACTGTGATTAGGTTGCTAGTTTCCCTTCACTGCATTGATACTCTGTTTTGTTGGACTCCTTGCTCTTCTTTGCTTGGAAGATAATCATGATGTTTGAGAGTTGGATTAATTGTGACCGATTACCTGTGTGAGATTTGAGCCATTTGATGATCTTTCTTGTGTGTGATATGTCTCTAGATTGCTTGCACATTTGTCTTGGCTTGACTCTGTTGATAATTCTTGATTCATGAGCATGTTTGAAAATGATAAAGGCATTTTGTTGATTAAGCCTCTCTAGCCAGATGAGCCTACCCTGTTGTGATCCTTTGATAGCCCCTTTGAGCCTATGCTTTCCCCATTTCTTTGTTTTGAAGCTGATACACTAGCCCTAAGTGAAAAACCATGATTACCTGAACCTTAGGGAATTTTGGAGCTTTGGAATTGTTTTTGGAATAAGTGTGGTCTCTTAGGAGTTGCAGATGAATTGGCTGGTGAGCCCTCTTCTTGCGGTTGCATTGTAAATATCATGTATCTTGTCTTTTGAATTGTATGTTGAATAGAAAAAGAAAAGAGACAAAATAAAAAAAAAAAAAGAGGAAAAATACAAAAAAAAAAAGAAAAAGAAAAAAATTTGTGAATAATGGAGTCAAGAAGAGGATGGAATTAGAGGTTGTGGGTGTGTTTGAAGGTGTTTACACTTGTTCCCCATTGCTCCTCTGTTCCTTTTGGTTTGTAGCTTCTTATCCAGATGTATCCTCCCTTGTCCTTGACCCCATTACAACCATGAAAAGACCTTTTGATTTGAACATGCATATGTTTTTGAGTGTTGATATTAGAGGCTTGCCAAGTCTGTTTGTTGCTTGTTTTCTTGAGTGCATTGAGTTGATATTGATTTACCTTAAACACTTGAGAGAAACACTGATTGTGTGCATCTGTGAGGCTCTGTTACTTTTGATTCATCTCTTGAACTGATTGATTGTTTTCCATGTACTGAACTGCTTGGATGATTCTGTGAGTATCTGTTTTCATTGACTCTGTGTGGGATTCTGCCTATGCCTTTCACTGTCCAGATTTTGTGAGAATTGTGCAGCTCTGTTTCTGTTTTGTGAGTCTTTGTAGTCTATCTATCGAGTCTGTGTCACCTCCCTGATGTTTGAGTAGTTCCCTGGTTTTCGTCTTGGTTTTGCCTAGGAGTGCAAAAGACTAAGTGTGGTCTATTTTGATGAGTGGTTATTTCTTGAACTATATTTAGTTTATTGCACTTAAATAAACCAGGGAATTGTGTTTAATTGTTTGTTATTTCCCCGTTTTCCGAATTTTGCTTAATTTGGTCGGAAATTCGTAATTGTGCTAATTTGGGTTTTCTGAGCTGATTAAGTGTATTTTGGTTGCAGGGAAATTTTGGGAAACATCATTTGGAGCATTAGGGATGGTGGCATGATCATTAAAGACTCAACATTTAGCCATTTCCATTTTAATAAAGTTGTAATTTCGTTTTTTTAGAAACCTTAATTAGAATTAGGTGTTTTGGACCCTTTTGGGGGCAATTTTGTAAACAACACCCATGTGTAGGTCATGTGCCTTTTAGGTTAGGGTTTTTATTTTTTTTGTGGACCCCATTTGGAGGGCAACTCTCGGCATTTTAGAGAGCCTTGGCTGACCACACATTGGAGACACTCCAAGACACTTCATACTACACTTTCATTTTTGCTTTTGGCCTTGTATGAACTCTCTTGGGAGCCTTGGTATGCTATTTTCGTTTTCTTCACTATGAATGAGCAAGATCACGTTTTTCTTCTTCTATTATGTGCAACAATGCTTGTTCTTGCTTGATGGAATGAAGCTCTACCATTTCTCTCTTTAGATTTTCGTTTTGATGGTTGAATGCTTGAGTTTGAAGCTTCTTCTTTGCTTTTTCATGGTGGTGTCTTTGGTGGAAGGGAGACCCATTGTCCATTTCGATTTTCTCATCATTTTGCTGCAGTGATTTCGAATTTATCTTGTGTTTCTTGGATTGGAGGATGAAAATGGAGTTATTGTCAAGTTTGGTAGTGAAAAAGGCTTAAGTTGGTGCATGGGTATTGTGTTCTTGAGCCATTTTCTTCTTGCATTTTGTTCTTGATGTTTGGAAACATATTTGGAGCTGGATTTTATGTTTAATGATGGTGGCTGGACAGTGCAGTAATGGAAGTTAAGGGTTTGGTTTTGTTTTGGTCAAAAGTTTAAAGAAAAGTAAGTTTGAGGTTGGTTTGAAGAAGGTAGACTTTAGGTTTCTTGCTCTTGAATTATTTTGCAATTGAACTATGGAACTTTGGGTTTTTGGTGCAGCATTTTCGGTTTTAGAAGATGGAGAAGCTTTGGATGTTTTCTTTGGTAGAGGAAAACCGAAAATGGGTTGAAAGGGAGAGAGAAAATGGTGCATTAATTTTTTACCCGACTTGGCCAAGCACATTTGATGCTACTTTTGACTAAGGAAACATTTCCTCTTTAAGTTTTGTCCTAAAGCTTGTTTAATTACCCCTTTGTTTTGCATTAATTTGAATTTTAGGATTAGTTGTTTTTTAATTTCTTTAATTTAGTGTTGCATTTAATTTAATTTAATTGTGCTTAGATATTTGTTTAGTCTAGTATTTGGTTTAGCATTTTCACTCTCTGGACTCGATTTTAAAACAATAACTGCAACCACAGCAGATGTCCAAATGCTATGTTTTATATGTCAAATGAAAGATAATTGAGTCTACTTTCCAGGAAAAAAAACCTCATGTCATTTAGAGCTTTGTAGAAAAAGTTATGGTTAAAACATTGAGCAAAGGTCAGAGCTGCCTAGTTGCCGCGTGAATTTTCGTTTTTACTGTTTTAATTTCATTTTAATTTTTCCGCATCCACAAACAACATTTCAACTATGAATTTATGACAGTTATAAGTCGACTAAAGTGCTTGTGATGTTATAAGTTCAAAGGATTACTAATGAATAACAGTCGACGAAGCACTGACAGTTATAAACACATTAGTAATGAATGACAGTTATAAGTTCAAAGGATTACTAATGAATGACAGTTATATGTCACACAGTTATAAGTTCACGAAAGTGCTTGTGGTTTTTCAATTTAGAAAATGTGCAGTAAAACATATGTGATAAAGAATTTCACATTGCACATAAGCATGTAAGCATGTTCCACAAATATATTAAACAATCAATATAGGAACATACAACACAGTACATCAAAAATGTTCAGTAGATATAACAATCAATACAACATAAGAACATGTAATCCAACAACATGTGTACTATTATTAACAAAGTGTTGTCATCATAAAAAACTAGAGTGATATAGAGTTTGTGTTGTCAACAATCTCAACAATCTCCCCCTTTTTTGATGATGGAAAACCATGATTAATAACCAATCAGGTTTGTACAATTCGGTACAAAACAGAGTAATAACATATAGAAAAAAAACTTAACACAGTTCAATTACTCTACATTTATACCATTAGCAGCACAATATCAAGCAGATGATGTATGAGACAGAATGACTATTCTCCCCCTTTCACAAAGCTTTTATAATTTCTCTCATACTCTCATATTTCTCTGCCCCTTTGTGCATTAACAAAAAAGGAATGCTCTAGATATTTATGCCGATATGAAATCAGAGACGCATCATAAAGATATGCAAAGAATAAAATACAATGATGCACTCACAATCACAATTTAATCACATAACAATGTTAACTCCCCCTGAAATGCAGACATGTGATATAAAATGTGTTAAAAGTGATATTCCCCCTGTGATTATGCATAAGTAATAAAATCGAATCAGATACACAATGCAGCATATCACAGAGTAACAACAGTTTAACAACATAGTTGTATCAAAGACAATATATCAAACAATTAAGATATGCAATGATACAATCTTGAACAATCTCACAATATTATCTCAATTAAGATATTTGCAACAAATAATAGCAATAGCAGATATATAGGATTTAAGCAATCAGTAAAGATAAAACCAGAATTCCAGTTGTGGAATTTATAATCCTGCTACACGTAGTTGATTGCATTAAATCATCAGTCGAATGCATTGCTTCTTAAATGTTGAATTCCATTTATAGCTTCCAAAGCAATGTCCTTCTTGCAAAACCTTTCAACAACCTTTTTCGGATCAAGTGTTTTGGTTAGGCAAGAATTATAATAATCATGAATAACAGAAGTCTACATGTAAAATTATATGACAGATTAAACATAGTTGACTTCACTCAAGAAATAGTTGAATCAATCAAGCAATGTATCATATGTTAAACAACCAGATTAAAGCAGTTTAGATTGATTCAAAATCACTAATTACATTTCCTTGAAAAAGATATTACAATGATAGGATTAGACAAGGAAACACAATAGAAAGACAACAAAAGATATGGCATTATAAGAGATATACAAAAGATGACAAAATGATAACAAAGTATGGCAAGACACACGAGAAACATCTAAGAAACACATGATTCCTAGCTCTCTAATCTATTCAGAAGGTTTTAGTTGAATCCTTTTCATCAAACTTCTTATTTAATTCGCTTATTTATTATATTGTCATGCAAACTTTCTTGGTCTACCCTTAACCCAATCTCTTGGCGAAAAGAGCTTATTACTAATTACCGGCTTGCAATCTCTAGCCTCCCCTAGTAACTAAAAATGCATGATAAACGGAAGCAAAATATAATTGATCGTCCTACCCCTATCTCTAGGCGGTATTAGCTTAATGAGGGAATTCCCCCCAGTTCATGACATTATTATACGTCTCCGTATCAATAAAGATAAACAACATTTACTTAATAAGGTAAACGATAAAAGCATTAAGCAAAGGTAAGGAACCCAACAATTGATACATCAAGCATATGCAAGCATATAAAATCAATAAGAATTTGGATATATGAGAGTTTCAAAAGATTACATTGTTCCCCAACAACAAAGGGTTTGGTTCACCATAATCATGATGAACTAGATGAAATACAATGGAAGAATGAAAGAATAAACCCTAGATTTAGTAGATTGGAGCCTAGGTATCCAAAGAATGGCCTCCAAGGAGTGTAGAGTTATTGTGGACGTTTCTCTCTGCCAAAAGAATGAGATTTGAATCGCACTAGGGCTATTTATAGACCAAAAAGATAACGGGAGATAACAGATAACCGCTCAGCGCCTAATTAAATCGCTCAGTCGTTTGCCTATAATCGTCGGACTGCTCAGTGGTCAATTTTGGCGCTCAGCGCCACCGCTAAGCGCTCAGCTACCACTCAGGTGCCGCTCGGGCGCTACGGATCTTTTCAGCACTTTGTTTTTCTGCACTCTGGTTGACTTTTCTGCATTCTGGTTGACTTTTCAGCACTCCAACCATTTAGTACTTCAACCATTCTTCCAATTCATTCCAAAAACCAACAAAATCATGGGAAACCAAGCATAAAACCAAGAAAACCAAATTTAATTCTCTTGTTCTCTAACATAAGAAAAATGCATGATTTCAAGCTAATTCTAAGCTATAAAGGGTGTGTTTTAATATCAAAATTAAGTATGAAAATAACTGTTTTTCAACTGTTATCACAGTCCCAAACTGAGAATTTTGCTTGTCCTCAAGCAAAACAAAATGTAACTCAGTTTTCAAACAATCAATACAATGGATTAACACTTTCCAAACTCTTTCTTCCAAGATAAGTAATGACTCTCAGCTCATCATAAAAAAATATCAGTCAAGATGTATAGATGCATTACTTCCATTAAACTCAATACGGCGTTCACATAATCACACTCTTTCCAACAGATGCTATTATCATGAATGACTAATTAACCAAGCACAGATGCAATAATGTCTAGCTGGAACTACTCCTCACCAAGGAAAGTGTTTCACTTAAACACACAGGTGTATATTGAGGTGACTCATTCTCTCTACTATAACAATGTCACACAAATTAACTTTGCCTTTCATTTAACCACAATCAATCATACTCACAAGCAGGTTATCATCACAAGGACTTTTCATGGCTTGTAACGTGGTAGGCTAAGAAGAACATTGGTTTTTCTTGATCACAAAATCCTTGAGTTAAGAGAGTTATTCACATTTATAATTTAAGCACAAACTCTCTTTAAACAACCAATCTCACTCATTCCCAACTTTCCCTTTTCTTTGCATTGAGCTTTTCTTCTCATTTTATCCTTTTTTATCTTTTCTATCCTTTTCATTTCTTCATGTTTCGCTCAACACATTAGCCCAATGCTTATCTTTTCCTTTTTCAACTTTCCCAACAGCCCCAAACTTGAACCTTTATCAATACCACACAATAATTCTCAACTTAACTCAAGGTAAAGATTTGCAAAAGGGTTTTCTCATACTGTTTAAGGCTTAGCTTCAAAAAGGGTAGAACACATTGTGCTCTTTTTAATTAGGACGAAACTTTTTGAATTGGCTAAGAAAGGGCTAAATCAAAAAATGGCCTTGATCATATGACACATGCAAGCAAGTGATTTAATCATAGAAACCTGGGTAAAGTCATTCATGCTCTCAAAGTAATAGCAAATTATTCAACCAAAAACTCTAGAGTTCAAAACCTCACAAATGCTAATTTGAAGTTCCAATACATAGATACACATCCTGCCCAATGTCACAATCACAATCATGTTATCATGCATCTGTTCAAACAAATTGTGAACCACCAACTGTATATAACATCTTATATATCATCTCGACATCAATTAATATAAAAGCCTCATCAAGCATACTCATCACAAATCATCATCATCCCATTGCATCAGATATAAGTGATGGGTGTCGCAACCCATACAAATTTGATTGCATATAAGAAATGCAGTATAGCTAGGAAGTGACTCCTAGGTCGTCTCTCAAGGACCAAATGTGGTTCGAGTCTGAGGTCTAACACGAAGTGGGGGGGTTGTGAAAGGTTTATGCAAGGAAAATTAAATTAAATTAAAACTGAAAATTAAAAGCAACCAAACATACTTAAAAACATTGAAATAAATGGAGAAAGCATGACGACCGAACGGTCCCACAGATGACCGAACGATTGTACATTGAGACCAAACTATCTCTAAACCAAGTGAGGAAAATGGAAATGCAAGAAGGTAAAGAAACCAAACAAAATAGACAACATAGTGAATGGAAAAAGACAATTGAACATTGCAATAGATAAATATCCAAACACAATTAAAGCCATTAAAATGCAACACTAAATTAAGTGGATGAAAAACAACTCAACCTACTAATTAAACTAAGTGAAAACAAGAGAAACTAACAAGCCTATTTAACTTCTAGTAATTTATGTGAACCAAAGTGCAATTAACAAATAAATTAAAAAGTCCAATTGGCCCAAGAAAAACCTCATGGCCGTGCACTACTCACCACCAAGACCAAATCAATTTTTAAGCTTCAATGAACCACCAATTTTGTTGTCTTTTTGTCCTCATGTGCACCATGTCTCAAAAGAAATTAAAGTATGTTTTAAACAACCAATTGAAAACCTTTCCATCCCTTCTCCATGCAGCAAATTCGGAATCCACACACCAAGACCACAAAAACCGAACCCACCAAGTGAATTCTACAAAAAATTGCTTCAAAGACCAATGTGCAAATGGAAGATACCTTGGGTGCTCCTACCAATGTGCCAAGTAAGCTAAACCAAATGAAAACAACTACAAAAAAAATTCATTCCTCATGCAATTCATGCCAGCAACAATGCAAGGAAAAGACAAAAACTCAAAGTAGAAACATTCTTTTGGTCAAAAGAAGCATCATATGTGTTTGTCCAAAAATGGCAAAAACTTAAATGCACCTTCTCTCCTCCTTTCACCTCCATTTTCGGTTTTCTTTCTCCACCAACACACCATTCATGTTTTCTTCATCCCTACTATAGAAACATAAACCCAAGAGACCAAAGTTCAAATTCCAAATCAACACAAGAACAATAAACTCAAACATATGCTACTTCAACCCAACCAAATCTTCCATTTCTTCAAGCTTCTTTGCAAAAACGAAAATAATACTTAAGCCATCACTCCAGCTCTGTCCAGCCACCATAACAACACAAAAGTCTGGTCCCATCCTTGCTTCAAACATCAAAACCGAAAATCAAGAAGAAAGAGCCCAAACTACAACACCCACACATCAAGGTAAGCTCTTTTCAACCCAAAACTCACATGGAACTCCATTTTTATCATCCAACCAAATAAAATGAAAAGAAAAACGTGAGGAACAGCAGCAAAGGGAGAGGAAAACGAAATATAAAGTTACTCAAGCCCAACATCCACCATGGAAATGCAAAGACAAGCTCCAAAGCTCAAGCTCCAAGCATAAAAAACAAGCAAACGGAAGTGGAAATGAATTGTTTTTCACCACCAACAAGCTAAGATAACCAAGAGTGAGTTAAGAAACAAAGAAAATCTGCATCTTGTTCATTGAAATGGCTCAAAACCGAAATCAGCAAGACAAGCTCCTTCAAGGCATGTTCAAAACAAGAGAAACCCTAGAAGAAAGAAGAAAACCATGAGCTATGGGTCTCTAAGTGTGTGGTTCGGTATTCACACCCTATATGACCAAGAATTACAATTTGGTAGGGTCCACACACTACAAGTCAGCCCTAAAGAGATGCCACATGGCCCCACATTTGGTTTTTTACAAAAATGCCCTTAAAAGGGTCCAAAACACCTAATTCTTATTAAGGGCTTCTAGAAAACGAAATTACAACTTTAATAAAAATCTAAATGACTAAATGTTGAGCCTTTGAATGTGCCACGCCATATCCTAATGCTCCAGATGATGTTTCCACAACTTCCCTACAACCAGAAATGCGCTTAATCAGCTCAAAAAATCCAAATTAGCACAATTACGAATTTCCGACCAAATTAAGCAGAATTTGGAAAACGGGGAAATAATAGACAATTAAACACAATTCCCTATTTTATTTAAGTGCAATAAACTAAATATAGTTCAAGGAATAACGACTCATCAAAATAGACCACACTTAGTCTTTTGCACTCCTGGGCAAAATCAAGACGAAACCAGGGAACTACTCAAACATCAAGGAGGTGACACAGACTCGACAGACAGACAACAAAGATTCATAAAACAGAAGCAGAGTTGCACAATTCTCACAAAATCTGGACAGTGAAAGGAAGTGGACAGTATCCAACACAAAAGCAATGAAAGCAGATACTCATGAAATCATCCAAACTCTTCAGTGCATGGAAAACAGTCAATCAGTTCAAGAGATGAATCAAAAGCAACAGAGCCTCATAGATGCACACTGTCAGTGTTTCTCTCAAGTGTTTAAGGTAAATCAATGTCACTCAATGCACTCAAGAAAGCACACACAGATAGACTTGGCAAGCCTCTAATATCAACACTCAAACACATATGCATGTTCAAATCAAAAGGTCTTTTCATGGTTGTAATGGGGCCAAGGACAAGGGAGGATACATCTGGATAAGAAGCTACAAACCAAAAGGAATAGAGGAGCAATGGGGAACAAGTGTAAACACAGTCAAATCACACCCAAAACCTCTAATTCAATCCTCTTCTTGACTCCATTATTCACACAATTTTTTTAATTTTCCTCATTTTTTTTGTATTTTTTTCTTTTTTTTTTCTTTTTTTTTCTTTTTTTTTTCATCTTGTCTCTTTTCTTTTCTCTCTTTTCGGAACACAATTCTAAGAGACAAGATACATGATATTTACAATGCAACCGCAAGAAGAGGACTCACTAGCCAATTCATCTGCAACTCCGAAGAGACCACACTTATTCCCAAAACAATTCCAAAGCTCCAAAATTCCCTAAGGTTCAGGTAATCATGGTTTTTCACTTAGGCTATTGTATGAGCTTCAAAACAAAGAAATGGGGGAAGTATAGGCTCAAGGGGGCTAACAAAGAGATCATAACAGGGTAGGCTACCTGGCTAGAGAGGCTCAATCAACAAAATGCGTTTATCATTTTCAAACATGCTCATGAATCAAGAATTAACAATAGAGTCAAGCCAAGGCAAATGTGCAAGCAATCCAGAGACATATCACACACAAGAAAGATCATCCAATGGCTCAAATCTCACACAGGTAATCAGTCACAGTTAATCCAACTCTCAAACATCATGATTATCTTCCAAGCAAAGAAGAGCAAGGAGTCCAACAAAACAGAGTATCAATGCAGTGAAGGGAAACTAGCAACCTAATCACAATCCAGAATTCACAAATAGCATGCAAAACTGTACACAAGACTCAACAAAATTCACTAGAAAACGAAATCTAAACAAAGAACAACCTCCCCTAATAGACCACACTTAAACAACACAATGTCCTCAATGTGTCACAAGCATAAGATCACAATCATAATAGTCAACAGATCAAGGACAAGGGCAATAAAAGCGGGAAAAGGGGAAGAAGGGAAAGAAGAAAACTCCCCTGATCATGGTGGCAGTTGCCAATTTTGGACTTTCAGGGAGATCTCTTCCACCACCAGATTCAACAAGGAAGTGTTGAAGAAGAATTGCTTCATCCTCCAAATTTGATCAAGTAGGGAGATGTCCTCCACAGCTGATCCAAGAAGCAGTGATTGTTGATGAGCAGGTTCAGCTGGTGCCTATTAATCTTCAAACTGTCGGCACCTTTGTCTTCCACCATGGGTGTATGTTGATCAAATTCTTGTGTACCTCCTGCAACATGGTTAGTGCAATATGGTTCCACAGATATAACATGTAGAGGTATAACACCCAATCTCAGTGTAACAAGCTGACCCTCAGATATACCCTCAGAACATGAATCAAGTTCAGAAATAGAAACAATATCAATCACAGGTTCAAATTCATGTTCAGTGCATGGAGAACAAACATTCAGATGTGATAACACAAAGTGGTTCTCGTCATGTGAAGAGGGAGAATTAAAAGCATGCTCATCAACAATACAATCATCAACATACCCATCATCAACAACAGAATCTATCTCAGGTATGTTTACCTCCACTTCCCTGAATATTTGAAGAGTGGTGAAAGGTGAAGTTGGTCTACCTATCTCAAAAGTGGTGCTTATATCTGCCTGGTCTTCCAATTCTTCATCAGTCTCCTCAGGTGCAAGAGTAGGGACATAGGAGTGTAGGACAGTAGATGGTGCAATAGTAGGCTCATGACTCTGCTCCTCATCCCCTATGCGGGTGACACTGACATCATCAGTAATCTGAACATTCTGAATTGGAGGTCCCTCTAAAACACGAGACTGTTCCTCAATGGCCTGCCTTGCTATCTGCCTCCACAACTCATTCAATGTTGGCTCAGAAGAAGAAGAAGATTTGGAAGGTGGTCGGGCAGATGCCTCTTGCTGTTTTCGTTTCCTCTGATTTTTCTGCTGTGGTTGCCTGTTATTGTAGATGTTGGTAGCATAAGCTTGAGGCTCATCATGAGATACAGGGTGCTCCGAAGAAGGACAAGCATCCGTATAGTGGTCACTAGAAGAAGATAAAGCACACAGTCGTGCAACAGATGCAGATGGTGGTGCTAGTCTCTGGTTGGATGCCAGCTGTGTCACCACAAGAGAATCAAGCTTGCTTTCCAATTTCCTACCCACAGCTGATAAAGAATGGGCAGGCTCATGAGACTGCAACTGTTGTGGTTTCTGAATAGGTGGAGAAGGCATACAAGGAGTCTGGAATGGTGGTTCCTGATATTGATGCTCTGAAGTACCATACCATCCCAAATTAGGATCAGTCCACCCAGGATCGTCGCTACAACCATTCCGCATAGGGGAGAATTTGTCAAGAAACTGATGCTCAAGATCTTCCCAACAGGTGATGGATCCAGGAGTAATACAACAACACCAATCCCTTGCCGCTCCATGTAATGAGTACTCAAATGCCCTTAAGAACATGTCCTCATCGGGGACATCTGGAGGTTTCATTAAAGAGCATAATGTGTAGAACTCCTCCAAATGTCTACGTGGGCATTCACCTGCAAAATCATGAAACCTAGGCAGCAAATGTATCAGTCCAGTGTTGAAAACACAACGAATATCCTCCTCATCAAGTGGAGACGACTCCCTAGGAGCACTCTCATGAGATGGAGGAGGAACCGTTCTATTCTCAGCATAGAAATCAACAGAGTATATATGAGAACCATACTCAGAGTCAGATGCAGAAGGAGAATCATAATCATAGAAACAGGCAGAAGAAGCAGTATTCACAAAACCAAAGTAGGTAGACATGTAGAAGGAAGGGGAAAAGAAGAATGCAATGCAAATATGCAACTAAAGCTACCTAAATGCAACACACAATGACGAACACACAAAACAGAACATCACAATCACAACACAAAACAACACACACTAACACAACAAAAGACCCAAAACCGAACCGTTGGTCCCCGGCAACAGCGCCAAAATTTGATGGGTGTCGCAACCCATACAAATTTGATTGCATATAAGAAATGCAGTATAGCTAGGAAGTGACTCCTAGGTCGTCTCTCAAGGACCAAATGTGGTTCGAGTCTTAGGTCTAACACGAAGTGGGGGGGGGGGTTGTGAAAGGTTTATCCAAGGAAAATTAAATTAAATTAAAACTGAAAATTAAAAGCAACCAAACATACTTGAAAACATTGAAATAAATGGAGAAAGCATGACGACCGAACGGTCCCACAGATGACCGAACGATTCTACATTGAGACCAAACTATCTCTAAACCAAGTGACGAAAATGGAAATGCAAGAAGGTAAAGACACCAAACAAAATAGACAACATAGTGAATGGAAAAAGACAATTGAACACTGCAATAGATAAATATCCAAACACAATTAAAGCCATTAAAATGCAACACTAAATTAAGTGGATGAAAAACAACTCAACCTACTAATTAAACTAAGTGAAAACAAGAGAAACTAACAAGCCTATTTAACTTCTAGTAATTTATGTGAACCAAAGTGCAATTAACAAATAAATTAAAAAGTCCAATTGGCCCAAGAAAAACCTCATGGCCGTGCACTACTCACCACCAAGACCAAATCAATTTTTAAGCTTCAATGAACCACCAATTTTGTTGTCTTTTTGTCCTCATGTGCACCATGTCTCAAAAGAAATTAAAGTATGTTTTAAACAACCAATTGAAAACCTTTCCATCCCTTCTCCATGCAGCAAATTCGGAATCCACACACCAAGACCACAAAAACCGAACCCACCAAGTGAATTCTACAAAAAATTGCTTCAAAGACCAATGTGCAAATGGAAGATACCTTGGGTGCTCCTACCAATGTGCCAAGTAAGCTAAACCAAATGAAAACAACTACAAAAAAAATTCATTCCTCATGCAATTCATGCCAGCAACAATGCAAGGAAAAGACAAAAACTCAAAGTAGAAACATTCTTTTGGTCAAAAGAAGCATCATATGTGTTTGTCCAAAAATGGCAAAAACTTAAATGCACCTTCTCTCCTCCTTTCACCTCCATTTTCGGTTTTCTTTCTCCACCAACACACCATTCATGTTTTCTTCATCCCTACTACAGAAACATAAACCCAAGAGACCAAAGTTCAAATTCCAAATCAACACAAGAACAATAAACTCAAACATATGCTACTTCAACCCAACCAAATCTTCCATTTCTTCAAGCTTCTTTGCAAAAACGAAAATAATACTTAAGCCATCACTCCAGCTCTGTCCAGCCACCATAACAACACAAAAGTCTGGTCCCATCCTTGCTTCAAACATCAAAACCGAAAATCAAGAAGAAAGAGCCCAAACTACAACACCCACACATCAAGGTAAGCTCTTTTCAACCCAAAACTCACATGGAACTCCATTTTTATCATCCAACCAAATAAAATGAAAAGAAAAACGTGAGGAACAGCAGAAAAGGGGGAGGAAAACGAAATATAAAGTTACTCAAACCCAACATCCACCATGGAAATGCAAAGACAAGCTCCAAAGCTCAAGCTCCAAGCATAAAAAACAAGCAAACGGAAGTGGAAATGAATTGTTTTTCACCACCAACAAGCTAAGATAACCAAGAGTGAGTTAAGAAACAAAGAAAATCTGCATCTTGTTCATTGAAATGGCTCAAAACCGAAATCAGCAAGACAAGCTCCTTCAAGGCATGTTCAAAACAAGAGAAACCCTAGAAGAAAGAAGAAAACCATGAGCTATGGGTCTCTAAGTGTGTGGTTCGGTATTCACACCCTATATGACCAAGAATTACAATTTGGTAGGGTCCACACACTACAAGTCAGCCCTAAAGAGATGCCACATGGCCCCACATTTGGTTTTTCACAAAAATGCCCTTAAAAGGGTCCAAAACACCTAATTCTTATTAAGGGCTTCTAGAAAACGAAATTACAACTTTAATAAGAATCTAAATGACTAAATGTTGAGCCTTTGAATGTGCCACGCCATATCCTAATGCTCCAAATGACGTTTCCACAACTTCCCTACAACTAGAAATGCGCTTAATCAGCTCAAAAAATCCAAATTTGCACAATTACGAATTTCCGACCAAATTAAGCAGAATTCAGAAAACGGGGAAATAATAGACAATTAAACACAATTCCCTATTTTATTTAAGTGCAATAAACTAAATATAGTTCAAGGAATAGCGACTCATCAATAAGTTTTAAACCAAGTACATAAACACCTATTCTAAAAACAGAAGCAAATATAACATAATTTAAAAGGATAAGTTTAGAAAACTGGGTTGCCTCCTAGGTAGTGCTTGTTTAACGTCACGAGCCTAACCCAAAATCTTTCTAGCACCCATCAGTAAGTGCAATCCTTACCAACACCTATCAGTAGGTGTACCTTCCTGGTATCCTTCAGTAGATACCTAAATCTTCTAGCATCCCTCAGTAGATGCTATCCCAGTAGCATTCATCAGTAAATGCTATCAGTGACATCCATCGGAAGATGTCTATTTACCGTCCTTTTTCATAGCAACATCCATTAGTAGATGTTCTAAAAGCATCCATCAGTAGATGTTATCATCACTGCCATCAAAAGATGCATTTAACCTAAAAAAAAAAACTCAAACAAAAAAAAATCAAATTCACACCACACAAATAATTTAATTCAAAAAGAAAAAGTTAGAAACTGGGTTGCATCCCAGCAAGCGCTCTTTTAACGTCATTAACTTCACTCGGTAAAGCCCAAACACCCATCAGTAGGTGTTGATATTTTATGTTGGCGTTCTTCCTTCCTGCATGACACCAACAAAATTTTTGGAAATTTCCTCAATCTCAAGAATTCTGTTTGCTTTGATAGTCTTGACAACCCATAACGTATTCCGGAATTTCACTGGTGTGTCAGGTTAGGGTTTGTCACTTTCCACATCAGGGTGTTGGTGAACCAATTCTCCTTCCTTATCCGCCTCCTGATGATCTTATGCTCCTAATACAAATTTTTATCCCGCACACACTAAAGAACACTGCACTAGAGCACAAAATTAGCCCAAAAAATAAAAACAATAAAAATATTATTTTATTTTTAATTTTTGTTTTTTATTTTTAAAAATAAAAACAAAAAACAGAAAGATATTATTTTATTTTATTTTTTCGTTTTTTTATAAAGATAGAAAAATAAAAACAGAAAAATAGAAACAGAAAAATAAAAACAGAAAAATAAAAACAAAAAGATAAAAACAAAAAAATAAAAACACCCCTTAGTAAGTGTTAATTCTCTTTGCTTGATTTTCTTTTCTTTTTCTTCTTTCTGCTGAATTTCTTCAGAAAATTAAGAACACCAAGCACTTGTTTCCATGTTTCAATCATAGGAACTTTGATCTCCAATTTCTTGAAGATCTCCATGGAGCTAATCTCCAATTTCTTGAAGATCTCCATAAAACACTTAAACTTCTTTTCCTTCCTATGATTTTTCTTCTAACGAGGAAGGGGTTTTGCATATAATCTTTTCTTCGTTCCTCTCTTCCTCTTTTCTCAATCTTTTCTTCTCTCAACTTTCTCCTTTTATTTTTCCTTGATTTCATTTTTTTTTATTTTCACACTTTTTCTCTTTTTATCTTTTCTCTCAACTACTTCCTTCTCTTCCTCACTCAACCTTTTCTCCTCTATCTTTTCCTCTATCTTCTCAACATCTCTTTCTATCTTTTCCTTATTAACAACATTATCTCTTTCAAAACTAGTGGCTTGACATTCCTCCCTAGGGTTAACCTCAGTATTAACCTTAGAATTCAATATCTCATTAGAGTGACAAATCTGTATCTCCAACCTTTTATTTCCTGCTTCACTCTGTTCTGTAAAGGAAAGAGTAATTTGGATAAGTCGTTCCAATGTCTCGTCCAATGTGTTGATTTGCTCATTCAAATCAGATACCTGTTGCCCTAATAGTAATTGTTGATGTGGTTCTCCTGCTTTTCCATTCCAACCTTGATCCATGCTTGAGTGAGGTTCCCACCAGTAGTTGAAATAATTTTAATAGGATTGAGTGCCCATATAATCAAATTCTTGTCCAAACTCCATCCTGCAAACATTAGGCACAAAACCCTAGAAAACATTTATTAAAACAAAAATTAAAATAAACATAAAATCAAGTCAAATTTAATCAGTTTACACTACTAGAAAAGTTAACCACGAGTCCCTGGCAACAGCGCCAAAAACTTGTTAAGTCCTTGGCAAGTCTACCAGATCGTTATAAAGTAAAATAAAATGTGTAAGTCCAAGTATTGTTTCCTAAAGGATTCTTAGGCCTTAACTTTCATGTAACCTAATTGCGTTATACTTGACAAAATAATTAAATTTAGGGTTTTGAATGCAAGAACAAAAGTAAACATGCAAATGCGGTGAATCAATTGGCAAGGAAAAAACTATGAATGAATGGTCTTGTTGGGGTTTACAATTTCATCTTATCCACTCTCTTATATCTACCCTTCTTATTTAATTCGCTTATTTATCATATTGTCATGCAAACTTTCTTGGGCTACCCTTAACCCAATCACTTGGCGAAAAGTGCCTATTACTAATTACCGGCTTGCTATCTCTAGCCTCCCCTAGTAACTAATAATGCATGATAAACGGAAGCAAAATACAATTGATCATCCTACCCTTATCTCTAGGCGGTATTAGCTTAATGAAGGAATTCCCCCCAGTTCATGGCATTACTCTTCGTCTCCGTATCAATAAAGACAAATAACAATTATCGAATGAGTTAAACGATAAAAGCATTAAGCAAAGGTAAGGAACCCAACAATTGATAAATCAAGCATCCAACACAAGTAATCATACAACAAGAACCAATCAATATAGGCATGATGCAGCAGATAGATACAATTTTACCAGTTGTAGATACTCAAGATTTTTTATATATCCTATGATGGATTCATCCTTGAGATCAGTCTGCAGCAGCTGTGTATCCTGCAAAACAGCTAGGTTTTGGTTGCTGGTACCCATTTAACTTTGGGTCCATGATTGTTAATCCTTGTCACTTGGTCCTTTGGTTTCCAAACATATAATCCTTTAGGAACAACAACATTTCTGTAATAGCAATTTCTAACAGTATGACCAACACAATTACAATAGAAACATGCATTTCTAGCAGGTTTACTTAAATCAGTAAATTTCCTAGCATTGGTTCTGTTAGATTGAGCCTTGGAACCAATTCCTTGTCTATAAATTGCTCTGCCAGATGATTTTAAAACAACATTTAAATTGTCTCTACCTTGAGTAAACTTTGCTAGCATGCTAGTTAAGTAACTTATCTTTTCAATATGAGGAGGACAATTTTCACAATCTTTTTCTACTATAACAGTTTTAATTTCAACATTCTTAGCAGATAACAAAGCTTCTTTTAATTCTTTTTCTAATTTCTCATTATCAGCAACAAGGTTATTAATTCTATACTCATAATCTCTTCTTTCAGAGTTCAGTCGATTAACCTTATATTGCAGTCGCATAGCTTTCAGAGTTCATACATCATACTTGACTTCCACTGGTTCATTTGATATGTGTGCATCATTGTCATAATCGTCCCATGTTACTCCTGTCATGTAGCATAGATTTGATTCATCCTCTTGATCAACATCTTCATCACTTGAACTTTCAGAATCTGAATTTTCCCAAGCAATGTATGCTCCTTTCCTCTTCATATTTCTGCCTTGAGGGAATCTTTTCTTTCCTTTTTGCTCTGGCTTTAAGTCAGGACAATCAGACTTGATGTGACCTTCCTTTCCACATTCATAGCACTGGACAACTTTTGTACTGAAGCTCTTCTTTTTGCTTTGACCTGCATGGTTAGACAACTAACTATCATTTTGCAAAAGTCAACTAAACTTTCTTACCATCAAGGTCATCAATTTTTTTTCGTCCATGTCAGTTTCTGAGTTGTTCTTGTTTGAAGCTTTCAGAACAATGAACTTCTTCTCTTCAATCTCCTCTTCATCCTTTAATCTACCAAGTTCTAATTCATGTTCTCGTAACTTGCCAAACAAGGTAACCATGTTCATCGTTGTAAGATCCTTGAATTCAAAGATTGATGTGAATTTTGGTTGCCAATTCCTGTTCAGAATTTTCAAAATCTTGATGTTGATCTCTTCCTTATCAAACACCTTTCCGAGAGACATTAGATGATTTACAATGTGAGTGATTCGTTTATGCACATCATAGATGTTTTCTCCAGCCGTCATTCTGAACAATTCATACTCTTGTATCAGGGCGTTCTTTCTAGATCTCTTGACTTCATCCGTGCCTTCATGAGTTACCTCTAAGATATCCCACATCTCCTTCGCAGATTTGCATTGAGATATCTAGAAAAATTCATCAATTGTCAGTGCAGAGGCAATTATATTTCTAGCTTTAACATCATACTGAGCTTTTCTAATTTCATCAGTAGTCGACTCAGTTAAAGGTTTCAAAACAATTTTCTGTTCAACAGTTTTTGTAGGCACAAAAGGACCATTCAAAGTGGCATATGAAATTCCTTTATCTTGCGATTTAACAAAGATTTGCATTCTGATTTTCCAAAAAGGATAATTTTCACCAGCAAACAGAGGTGGTCTGTTTGTTGAAGCACCTTCACCAAAAGTTTGAAAACAGGAAGTCATCCCCAGGTTTTATAGTCGAATGAATAAAAAATAGAGTTGACTAAATTTTCAAATATCTTATGAAAACCAGCTCTGGTGCTAATTGTTGGAAAACAGGTAGGCTTCGTTTTACACCAAGAGGGGGCGGAGGTGAATTGGTGATGTTTCAAAAACAAAATCTTTTCGCAATCTTTTATCCAAAGTACAAAGCTTTTTAGACCTTCTTGAAATTCAAGTAATGAAAATTTATATGCAGCCAAAAAATGTAGTTGATTGCGTAAAATATAAAGTCGATTGGAATTAAAGAGTGCAGGGATAGAGAAAATCAAACACTTATTTTTATACTGGTTTGACCAACAATGCCGACATCCAGTGCCCTTCCAACCCAGGAAGCAAATGCACTATAATGGTTGTAGTTTTTACAACAAGGAATTCACGTCAAAAATATAAATCTCCTCTCTAACCCAAAACTAAAATATAGCTGTAATAACCAAAACCAGACTTGCAACAAGAATCCCCTCTTCTGCAATATGAAACCACGTCGCACAATCCTTAACGTGAAACCCCTGTATCACAATAGGTCCAATTCTAGCAGTCTTCACAGGATGCCAAGCTTTAACAAGTGCGTCTTCAAAGGATGCCAAGCTTGAAATGATAAACCCAGAAGCACCTTCTTTGTGCAATATTTGATCAAACAATGAGTACGCAAGATATCTCCCTTTGAATCTTCCTCAAGAAAGATCACCATCATCTTCTTGGAGAATTCTTGGAGCTGTTATCATAGAGAATTCAATCTGAAACAAGAATGAAAATGATAGATCGTCAAAAGTCTCTGAACAACTCGTGTTCAGCCAATTTCTAGTTTTTTTTCTATCAGATTCTTTCTCAGTCGAATAGGCTATCAATTCAGTCGACTGTATTATTATAGTTATAACAGACAGTCAACATAGTAGCTCTCAGTCAACCAAAATGAACACACATTTAATACAGTTGACCAAGTCATCAATGCTTAACTAACTTTTAACAATATAGCCGTTGGAGCGCAATAGCATAATAGAATTCCAAATCAGATAAAAAACATAGTCGAATGTAAACCAGGCAAAGTCGACTGACACATGCAAAAACACTCTAAAATTCTTTTCAACTCAAAACATCACTGAGAACTGATTCTCAAAATCTGTATAAAGGTTTTAGCATAGTCGAATCCATTAGTAATGTAGTCGATTCTACTATAACTTTGTCACACAGTTATAAGTTCATGAAAGTACTTGTGGTTTTTCACTTTAGAAAATGTGCAGTAAAACATATGTGATAAAGCATTTCACATTGCACATAAGCACGTAAGCATGTTCAACAAATATATTAAACAATCAATATAGGAACATAGAACACAGTACATCAAACATGTTCGGCAGATATAACAAACAATACAGGATAAGAACATGTAATGCAGCAACATGTGTACTGTTATTAAGTAAAGTGCTGTCATCATAAAAAACTAGAGTGATATAGAGTTTATGTTGTCAACAATCTCAACAATGTCGAATATTGAGTGCATTTGACGCAAATTCCATGAGATTGACGTCTTTTTTTTTTTAGATCACCAATGTCCTATATATTGGAGGGTTAACAAAGATGATGGAATACATTATAACCAAAAACAGGAAGTTAAAAAGAAAAATAAAACAAGCAAAACAATGGAGAATATTCTTGAATTTCACAACTCTTAACATTTTCCTCTGGTTTTCCGCCATGCCTTCATGGATAACAAAGAAATGACTTCGTTTAAAGGAGGAATTAAGGGAAAATCAAAGGAAAAAGTTAACATGAATTTGGTGGCAGAAGTTATGTGGGATTGGTTTTCAAAGGGTCTACTTGAAATTCATAAGTGTTAACATTTTCCTTTCATTTTCCATCATGTCTTCATGGTTAACAAACAAATGTCCTCGTTTAATAAAGGAATTGAAGGAAAACGGAAGGAAAAAAGTTAACATGAATTTTATTACCGAAGTTATGTAGGATAGGTTTTCTAAAGGTACAACCTCAAATGAAATCCAAATCTGCTAACCTATTTCTTTGGTTACTCCCTTTATATTTCATTATTCTTTCAATCAAAGAATAATCGTCGAAATCCATTGATGATTTGATGTTGTATTTGTAATAGAGCGTCAAAGTTTCCGGGGGCACGACGTGACAGGCATTGACGTGAAAGGCATTGGAGTGGTTGAGAGCATTAATTGTGTGCTTTACTAGAAGCCAAATGTCGCTCAAATTTTTATTATTTTTTCTTTTTTCTTTTAAACACTTACTTTAATGTCCTAGTCCTATAGAATTGCGACGTAGTTTTCGTCAATTATCAGTATCCAAAGAGATTTTTTACAATTATTATTAGTATCCAAAGAGATTTTTTACTTTTTCACTGAATGATGTTTGAACTTCGCTCCATTTTTTATTCTTTTTTCTTTTTTCTTTTAAACTCTCACTTTAACGTCCAAGCCTCAAAGAACTTCAACGTAGCTTTCGTCAGTTACCAGTATCCCAAGAGATTTTCTACAATTATTATCAGTATCCAAAGAGATTTTTAACTTTTTCACTGAATGATGTTTGAATGTCGCTCCATTTTTTATTATTTTTATTTTTCTATTAAACTCTCGCTTTAATGTCGTAGCCTTATAGATCTGCAACGTAGTTTTCGTCAGAAGCAGTTATTATCAATATCCTAAGGGATTTTATCATTATCCAAAGAGATTTTTGAGATTTTTTACTTTTTCACTGAATGATATTTGAACATCTAATTGGGATGGGAATCGACGTTCATTCAAGTTACTGACCATAATTACACTATTTAATGTTCATCATCAGTTCATATATAAATATAGTTTGCATTTCACTTAATGCCTTGCTTCCTATTTCCGTATTGAACATATTAGGATTCATGTTTTTTTATCTCCTTGTTATTGTCCTTCTCTTAGATTTCGTAACATATATGTTCTTTAAATTGCAATTTGCTCACTTGAATTTTAAAGTGTCGCATTCAGGCCTCAGATCATATGAAGGTGGCCTTTGAAATTGAAGTCAACAAAATGCTTTTTATAGAACAGAAATGGTTAAGTTATCTTACTGGAAGGGAAATGGCAAGGAAAAAGAAATATGGTTCACAATATGTTTAATTCTGAAACGATTTTGAGAACTAAAATAGTTAGAGGACATCGTTTCATCTATAAATAAAGATGTGCTTTTCTTGTAACGCAATCCGTCCTGTTTTTATATTGAACATATTAGGATTCATGTTTTTTTTTATCTCCTGAGCTTTTTTCTTTCCTTAGATTTCAAAACATCTTTGTTCGTCAAATTGCAATTTGCTGACTTGAATTTCAAAGTGCCGCATTCAGGCCTCAGTTCACATGAAGGTGGCCTTTGAAATTGAAGTCAACAAAATGCTTTTTTTAGTATAGTAATGGTTTAGTTATCTTACTAAAAGGGAAATGCTTAGGAAAAAGAAATATGGTTCACAATATGTTTAATGTTGAAACAATTTTGAGAACTAAAATATATTTATGAAAAAGTTGTTTAATTTCATCATTTGGCAATGTAAGATTCTTCTTTTAAATTGTCTTGGATTTGTTTTCTACCATTAGATTTCAGAGTTATCTTATTTCTTATTTGGGAAACAACTTCAAGAGAATTTAAATTTTGAATCTATTTACACAGTTGACTTCGAATATTGAGATCATTCGATGCAAAAGAACCCATTTTGAAAGGCCAACCATTCTTGAATAAGAAACCCTTCACTTTTGAATAATTCCAAATCCAAGAACTTGTGAGGGACCACCTCGAAGAGTTTTCTATATCATCCAAAGTTGTATCGTGCTTCATCATCACTTATTCAACCATTTGGACTAGCATTTCTTACAACCTGTGCAACCTTCTTTTCACGACATGAAGATGAAGAAGCCATTTCAGAACAGGATTTAGAGATTTACAGGAAGGATACAATTTCAATATAAGTTCAGTAATAAATTTAATTTCAATATAAACAACCGCGCCATTGTTTATAGAGCCACCTGACGTAATATTTGAAACGAAGAGATCTACGTCCAATATTGATACCAGTCGACGTGCATCGAATGAATTTATTTAACGAAGTGATCCACCCTTATATATACTGAATTTGAAAATCTTATGTACATTGAGTTGTTTCTAAACACTTGTTATGTAAGTACAAAGATACTAAACCCTAGTATTGAGGAAAATTATCTGGTATCCAAATTCAAATGGCTTCTTCATCACATCCTTCAAGAGACAGAGGAAAGGTTGTTATGGCTGCAAGAAATGATGATCGCTCCGGGTGGATCAGTGATGAGGAGAGTCGTCTAGAGTTTTTGAGGTGGAGATGTATAAACATATTGTTCCTCACAAATATCTAAACCTGGACTTATTTGAAAAAGAGGGATTTCACTTCCACAAATGGAGAAACTCAAGGTCTCTCTACACTTGTCCAGATGAAGGGTGATTGGTGCCCTGACTTAGTAAGGGTCTTCTACAACAATATGAGAAACATAGATGGTGTCCTTCGTTCTCGAGTAAAAGGAGTAAATGTTCACATTGACAATGATGTTTGGTTTCAAGTTGCAAGATTAAAAGTTGAAGGGTTATTCTCTCACTTACGGTACTCAGAAAGAAATAGATGGCTGAAGAAAAAGGACGTGTACAGTAACTGGTTAAGGTTTCCTGGAGATACACAATTGAAAGATTATATGTGCATGAGGGACTGAATAAAGAAGAAAAGATAACAACACAGAATCTTGCTTGGGTAATTTTACCTGCTAGATTTCTACAAGATAGAATGACAACTCAAGATGTTTTTTTGCTGTATGCCATCAAGAATGATGTTCCTACCAATTGGGTGGAAGTAATAAAAGATCATATGATTGATGCAGGAACCAAATTTCCACGACAACTACCATATGTTGTGTTTATCAGCAAAATCCTGACCCTTCAAGGTGTGGATGTTAGTGGTGAAAAAAAATGCTCTTGTAACTGCTCAAATGTGATTAATCGAAACACCTTGACTTCCCTTGGCCTTGTGAAGACCACAAAGGGGTGGTGCTTCAAGGATGAACAGAATATGGTTCAAATTTCTGGAAGCAATTTTGAAAGATTTGTTGTGGCAAAACTCAACAGACTCAAACAGAAGATAGACACTCTGCATCAGAAAAAAAAATAAAAATGATTCTCCAACTAAAGATTCAAGTGAAGAATGTAGTGAGGAGGATTCCATGGAAATTTTCTGAATCAGAATAGAGGCTTCGAATTTTAGTATGGAGTCTGTTTTGTGTTTTTGTTCTGTGTCTGTTTTGGTTTATTATTTGTTTTGTGTTTGTTTTGCTATTAGCATTATATGCCACATCTTTTTGCTTCTATCTGATTGTAATCATTATGAAATGGTGAGTGAAATCATATTTCCCTTTTAAATCAATGAGTGTGAATGTTTATTCTTTATTGTTGACTTAATCTTATTACTAAGGGTATTTGATGAAGAAGCCATTTAAGAATAGGATTAGATATTTAGGGGAGGGTTATAGTTTCCATATAAGTTCAGAAATAGATTTAGTTTTAATTTAACTTCAGAATAACACGTCCAATACCATGAAAACTTGACGTTACAACGTTTAAAGCAAACATCGAATCCCCATAAAATTTGACGTTCATAGGCAATAAATATTCTAGGGTGCCACTCTTTTATTCTTTTTTTTTCTTTTAATACACCAATAGTACATCATTTTCTAAAGCCACCCGACATATTATTCTTAGCCAGAAGAAAAAAGAGTTACTCCCTTTTTAATTCTTTTTTCTTTTTTCTTTTAAACCACCAAGACTACATTAAATTCTAGGGGGATGGACATATTATTTGTCAGCCAGAAGCCAAATAGTTTCTCCTTTTTTAATTCTTTTTATTTTTAATCCAACAATAAACGAAGACATGAGTGTCATCCTTTGGGGAGGTTTGACGTATTATTTGTCAGCTAGAAGCAAAAGAGTTTCTCCCTTTTTAATTTTTTTTTCTTTTTTCTTTTAAACCATTGTTAAGACTCCGGCAAGTGTACCTAATCGTATTGAGTAATAATAAGTGGTAAGACCAAGTATCGTTTTCCTAAAGACTTATAGGCCTAAACTTTTGTGTGATTTCTTAATTTTAATAAGACTTGAATAACGAAAATTAGGGTTTTATAATGCAAAAGACGAAATTGAAATATGCATGCAAGAGTGATCAATTGATAGTTGTACGATATGGATGACTGGTGTTGTTGGGGTTTTCCAATTCCTCCTAATCCACTCTCATATATCTTCTGAATTCTACTGTTTCATTAATGTTAATGGCACTTTCTAATTTACCCTAAAACCAATGTCTTGTTGAAAAGAGCCTACTCCTAATCATGCATTACATTATTTTACACAGAAGCTTAAGGCAATTGGTCCTCCTATCCCTATGTCTAGGCAATATTGCTCCCAAGAGAATTTGCCCTTGTCTAGATTTATCTATATGTGAAAGTGCAAATGACACTTGGAGCCACTTGACACACTTTCACACTAAGATGCGCAACTAGACTATTACAATGTTTAATGGAGTACTTGGAATTTCTTGATAAGAATTTTGCCAGGTCACTCAAGTTTCAAAAACAAAGAACAATTATCTAAAAAGGTTCCGTGATAGAAAGCCAAATATACAATGAAATGAATCACAACTTTCACAAAGCCAAATGTGGCTGCAAAGGCAAAACAGATGTATTGGAATGACACTTTTTGGACGGTGTTTTGCTGTTGAAAGAGGTTGTTAGCAAGACTTCCACTCCTTAAAATGTTACCGCTTTGAGAAGAACCAGCTGGATGCTAGAATTCAACAAAAGTGATGCCAAAATCCATCAAGAAATCACAAAACTCGTGAGTTACTATCTTATTAAACACGTTCCAACACAGTAATCTAACTTGGACAAAAACTGAAAACACAAAAAGTCTGACTGAAAATAGATCTGAGAATTCAAACCCGGTAGAACCAATTTTCTGCATAATTTTTGACAAAAATTAGTGTGCAAAGCTGTCAGCTCAAATGATCAAAGTTGGACATGATGCCATTGCTTTCATGATCAACATATAACTAGTAACACACTTGACTCAATGAAAAACCAAAAAAATTGAAAGCTGGAATGGAATTAAGTATATGAACAGTAAAATCAATGCAACATAATTGCACATGACCGAGACATGACTTGGAATGATGATTAAGCTGAATTTGACTCAACAAAATAAAATGCATCAATTAAAATGAGGATGAAACACTATAGAACAGTGACCGAAAGCAATGATTCACTCAAACCGAAAATCAAATCAGAAATGCAATGAAACAATACATACAAGAAAAGAACAACACGTAAAAATAGAGAAATGAAGAAAATGTTGAGATTATTGACAACACAAACTCTATATCAAACTTGTTTTTGATGATGACCACAATGCATAATAACAGTACATATGTTCCAGTATTACATGTTCATGTTTTATTGTTTGACATATCTGCTGAATATGTTTTAATGAATTGCTATGTATGTTCCTATGCTTGAATATGTGATATTATTGTCGAACATGCTTGTCTTGAAATGTGAGATAAAACTGTTTTTTGATTACTGCACATTTCAGAAAAAAAAATATCACAAGCACATTTATGAACTTATACTTGTGACAAAGTTCTAGTTCAATCAAATACATTCATAATGGATTCGACTATGCTAAAACCTTTGTACAAATTTTGTGAAAATGTGTTATGTGAGATTTTCAGTTGAAAAGAATGTCAAAGTGTCTTCTCATGTGTCAGTCAACAGTGTGGAGCACACATTCGACTGTATTACTGTCCTATTTGGAATTTTGTTAAGCCTACACGCTCCAACAGCTATATTTTTCAAAAGTTAGTTAAGATTTACTGACTTGGTCAACTGTCTTAAATGTGTATTGATTTGGTTGACTGAGGAGCCTTTGTGTTGACTCTCTATTATAACTGTATAATACAGTTGACTGAATTAGTAGGCTATTCGACTGAGATACAATATGATATAATAGAAAACTATAAATAGACAAAACACGAATTGTTCTGTAGACATTTGTGATCTAACATTTTCATTGTCCTGTTTCAGAATGAATTCTCTGTTTTAGAAGCTCCAAGAATTCTCCAAGAAGATGGTGGTGATGACGGTTGAAAAACCGTTATTTTCATATGCTATTTTAAACCAAAATACTCACTTTACTGCTTAGAATGAGCTTGAAATCAAACAAAACTCAATAAATGAGTCAGTCGAGAGTCAAAAACTGTTTTTAGCGATATTATGCTTGTTTTGCATTGTTTTGTAGCAATTTTGATGGAAGTGAAGAATGGAGGTGAAGATAAAGGCCTTAGACTCAAGATAGAGGAAGAAAATCAAGAAAAGAAGAGTCTAGAAACCGCCCAGCGGCAGAAATACACCGTTGGGTGGCCAAATGCGAGGAGGTGGCACCAAGGCAGGGACGCCTGGTGGTTTTGTGATTAGAGGCAAACCGCCAGGTAGTGGACCCCTGACGCCAGGAGCTAGCGCGATAAGAGGCAAACCGCCGGGCGGCATAAGTGTGACGCCGGGCGGTTGCCTGTTGGGCTTGGGCCTGTTTTCTGTTGCGCTCCTCAGCTATAAATAGCCCTGCTGCGATTTCATTCTCATTCTTTTGACAAAAGAGGGCGCCTAGACCTACTTTTCATTCTCTAGAGAAGATTTCTTGGATGCTTTGGCTCCTTTTTATCCTATCTAGGGTTTGCTCTTCCACTCTTTCATTATTTTCATCCTGGTTCACCATGACAATGGTGAACTAAACCCTTTTGTTGTTGGGGGAAACAATGTAATCTTTTGAAACTCTCTTTTATTGAAACTCTTATTTAATTATATGTTTTGTTTATCGATTGTTGGGTTCTCATATGCGCTTAAGGCTTTTATCGTTTAACTCATTCGATAACTGTTGTGTCTCTATTGATACGGGAACGTACAGTAATGTCATGAACAGGTGAGAAATTCCTTGATCAATGAAATACCACCTAGGGATAGGGAGGTAGGACGGTCAATTGTTTTTGCTTCTATTCGGTAATGCGTTGCTAGTTACTAGGGGAGGCTAGGGATAACAAACTGGTAATTAGTAATAGGCTCTTTTCGCCGAGGGATCGGGCTAAGGGTAGGCAAAGAAAGTTTTCATAACAATTAGATAACAAGCAATTTAAATAAGAGGAGTAGATAAGAGAGGGCGGATAAGATGAAATTGTAAACCCCCAACAACTTCACTCATCCATACTCTTTTTCGTCAATTGAATCAAGCACATTGCATGTTTATTTTGTGTTCTTGCATTCCAAACAATTAATTTTTTGTTTACAAGTCTTACGATTTTAATTCTCACAAACGATAAGGCTGTGAGTCCTTTGGGAGAGAACGATATTGGGTTACACCAATTATATTACTTGGAACAATCTGGTATGCTTGCCAGTGAGTCAACAAGTTTTTGGCGCCGTTGCCGGGGACTCTTGGTTGAACTTTTTCATGTAGTGTGAATTGATTGAATTAGACTTGATTTTATGTTTATTGTTATTTTTGTTTTAATAAATGTTCTCTAGGGTTTTGTGCTTAATGTTTGCAGAATGCAGTTTGGACAAGAATTTGATTATATGGGCACTCAATTCTACCAAAATGAATTCAACCACTGGTGTGAACCTCACTCAAACTTCAATCAAAGCCAAAATGGGCAAGGTGTTAAGCAACAACTTTCTAGGCCAAAAGAAACGTTGGGGGAAGCTGAACAACGTTTACGGCAGGAACTATTTTTTGTGCCAAAAGGAACATTGGGTGAAGCTGAACAAGTTCTATGGCAGAAGCTATTCTCCTTGCCAAAAGAAACGTTGAATTTTCATTACTTGCATTTCAAGGAAAGATCAAAAGCTTTGCATTTTCATCTTAAGATTGCGAAAATATTTTTTTTTTGAGCTAACACCAATTCACCCCCTTCTTGGTGTAAAACGAAGCCAACTTGTTTCCTAACAATTGGCACCAGAGCTGGTTTTCATAAGATATTTAAAAATTCAGTTGACTCTGTTTTTATTCTATTCGATTGTAAAACCTGAGGATGACTTCAAATTTTCAAACTTTTGGTGAAGGTGCTTCAACAAACAGACCACATATGTTTGCTGGTGAAAACTATCCTTTTTGGAAAATTCGCATGCAGATCTTTCTTGAATCACAAGATGAAGAAATTTTGTTTGCCACTTTAAATGGTCCATATGTGCCTACAAAAACTGTTGATAGTGAAATTGTTTTGAAACCTTTTACTGAGTGGACTGCTGATGAAAAAAGAAAAGCTGAGTATGATGTTAAAGCTAGAAATATTATTGCCTCTGCACTAACAATTGATGAATTTTTCAGGATATCCCAATGCATGTCTGCAAAGGAAATGTGGGATGTTCTAGAGGTAACACATGAAGGCACGGATGAAGCCAAGAGAGCCAGGAAGAATTCATTGATACAAGAGTATGAATTATTAAGAATGAAAGCTGGTGAAAGCATCTATGATGTCCAGAAATGATTCACTCATATTCTTAATCACCTAATGGCTTTTGGCAAAGTCTTTGACAAAGAAGAGATCAACATCAAGATTCTGAAAAGCCTAAACAGGAATTAGCAACCAAAAGTCACTACAATCTCTGAATCCAAACATCTAACAACTATGAATATGGCTACCTTGTTTGGCAAGTTACGGGAACATGAGTTAGAACTTGGTAGACTGAAGGATGAAGAGGAGATTTAAGAAAAGAAGTCCATTGCTCTGAAGGCTATAAACAGGAGCATCACAGAAACAGAGATGGACGACAAAGAGCTGATGACTCTGATGGTAAGAAAGTTTAGTCGACTTATGCAAAATGATAGTCAATTGTTTAACCATGCAGGTCAAACCAAAAAGAAAAGCTTCAGCAGAATGTTGTCCAGTGCTATGAATGTGGAAAAGAAGGTCACATCAAGCCTGACTGTCCTGAATTACAGCCAAAGCATAAAGGAAAGAAAAGATTCCCTCAAGGCAGAAATATGAGAAGAAAAGGAGCCTACATTGCTTGGGAGAACTCAGATTTTGAGAAATCATGTGATGAAGATTCTGATGGCATACCCCTTGCCATAACCTAGGACATTAATGAAGTATTGGAGGCATCTATGCAAGATGGGCCTATACTCTTTTCTCTTAGGCCATCTAAAGCCATTATGAAAATTTAGAAGAGTAAGAATAATTTCGGGCCAAGTAGTCTAGATTTTATTTGGGCTTTGTATTTTGGGCCAAGTAGTGTAGATTTTATTTGGGCTTGGTATTATGGGCCTAATAGTGTAGGATTTCAATTGGGCCTTGTATTTTGGGCCAAGTAGAATAGGATTTTGACCAAACAAGTCAACAAAGGGTTAAGGCCCAAAGTTGACTATGCTTGGGCCTCCAAAATGGGTGTGTTGACAAAGGGGTCAACATTTTGGCTAAGCTTTGAGAACAAGGGAGAATAATTTCGTCCTAGACATGTGGAAGCTTCACATTGGAGAGTTTTCCTCCTAGTTAGTGGCCATGTGTCACTCTAGGAATGGAGAGGTTTTCCATAAGTAGTGGCCACATGTCACTCTCTCATTTGAAAGGATTTTTGCCACTTGTCTCCCTCCTATTGGAGAGGATTTCTCCTTGCTCTCCAAGACAACCAAGGTGGCTCTTTTAGGTTATAGTTTCAGCCCATTTTGAGACACCTTAGCCTATAAATAGAGGTGTTCTCCATCATGTAATCACCTTTTATTTAGAGTAAAGTTATGCTGCCATTTTTGTGCCATACTACTCTTTTAAGGTCACCCTAGGCTAGAGCAACCCAACTGGCCTCCTCTAGCCACCTTCCTCCAAGAGTTGGCCCAACCTCTCTTAGAGAACCACCAATACACCTTCCATCATCATACAACTCATCAAAACCATGAGCTATCAACACCTTTCACCACCACCAAATTCTGCAATCTTCATCCATGAACTTATGGCTTGATTTGCTTCTAGATTTGGCTTGTCCTAGCTAGTGCATTTTGCCATCAGATTCTGATTAAGAAGAGGAATCAAATTTATGCTATTTGATAACCAAAAGTCACTACATTTGCTCTTATTGGTCAAAGTCCTCCACTATTATCATCTCTTCTGAGAGGGTTATCATTCATCTTCCAAAACAAAATGGTGTCCAACTCTACACCAAGGAGAAGGGTCAAGTCCATAGCTCCTAAAACCTCTAGAAGGGTGTATGACTTGAACGGATGGATAAGTGATGATGAAGCCCAGTCCAAGTTTCTTGATTGCTGGAAAAGAAGAACCCTAGTAACTCATAAATTTCTTAAGCTAAAGTTCTTTAAGAATGAAAGGTTTCAGTTCCAAAGATGGATCAAGCATCAGAGACTAAAACAGTTTGCTAAGATGGCAAGTTCATGGTATCCCGACCTAGTAAAGGTCTTCTATTGTAATCTGAATATTGTAGATGGCATTCTCTGTTCTCGAGTTCAGGGAATAGACATCAAAGTGACAGATGATGTCTGGAAAACTGTTGGTGGATTAAGAATTGGTGGCGACAAATGCCATCTTGGAATAGAAGGTTTAACAAGTTGAATGAATACCAACTGTGCCTGAGAAATGTAGATGATCATCGGGTGAACTCAAATTAAAAAATTGGTGGCATGAAGAAAGATGAAAGAATGACTATCTACACCATAGAGTATATACTCAAGGCTAGAGGAGGAAACTACACACAAGCCACCACTGAAGACTTAATGCTGCTGAAAGCCTTGAAGGAAAACATTCAGGTGGATTGACATGCTGCCATCTCTGATAACATGCTGAAGGTAACTAAATCAGAATCAGGAAAGTTACCTTACTGTGTCTTCATTTCAAAGATACTGATATATTGCGGTGTGGAGTGCATTGGTGAATCCAGTGAGCAATATCAAAACTCAAGCCTTGTGGACAAAACTGTTCTCCACCTAATGCAAATGGAGAAAACATCTGAAGGATGAAAATACAAAGATGAAAGGCCAGTTGACAACAATGCACCATCAACCTCTCAAGTGAATCAGCACAGAGGAAGAAATGAGTTTGAAAGGATTGTTCTGCATGAACTAGCTGAGATCAAAAGATGGATTAGTAAGCAGAAAAACAACAGCCAAGAACATGACAGCTCTGAAAATGCTAGTTCCTTTGAAAAATCATCCCAAAGAAGCACTGATGATAGTGAAGAGACAAGATCAGAGGACAATGCAAGTGACATGGTTCTCAAGTCCTTCATTAATAAGAAGAAAAAGAAAAACTAGAAGTCTTATACTAGAGTTTTAATTTTCGATATGGCATATAAGGCCATCTTTTGTTGAGTCACTTGTTTTGTCTTTATTTCCTTGTTTTTGCACCACCAATGTAATATTGTTTATCCAAGGAAATAAAATTTGTTATTTGAATCAATCCATTTACTTAATCTGTTGAATGATATTTGATACTCTATTTGATTGATTCGACTATACTCTGTTTGAAGTCAACTATGCTCAAACTGTCATGCATTCTTATACATTGACTTCTGCTATGATATGATTTAATTCTTGCTTAACCACTATGCTTGATCTAGAAAAGGTTGTTGAAAGGTTTTGCAGGAAGGACATTGCTTTGGACATCAAAATTTGAAGTTCAACATTTGGAGAAGCAATGCATTCGACTGCGTCTAAATTGGTTAACAATTCCAATTCTAGAATTTCATTCTATCCTTACTGTCTGCTTAAATCATATCTAATCTTATATTATCTCTGCTCTTTACATGTTTAAATATCTAATTTGAGATAACATTGTGAGATTGTTGATATTTGTATCGTTGCATTTACATGTGATTTGATAATTTTGAATATGATACAAATTTGTGCTTAAACTATTGCTTAATCTGTGATATTCTACATTGTGCACTCAAACTGTTTTTGCAATTCATGCATAATGACAGGGGGAGTATCACTGCATTACACATTGTTTCATCACACACCTATATTTCAGGGGGAGTTTAAACTGTTTTGTGATGAACTTGTGATCTGTGAGAGCATCATTGTGTTTTACAAACTGCATATCTTTATGATGCATCTGTGTTTTTCAAAACTGCATTAATATCTGAAGCATTCCTTTTTTGTTAATGCACAAAGGGGGAGAGATATTCATGAGTGTATGAGAACAAGTCTATATGGGGAGAATTGCTGCATCATACTTTATCTGCTTGATATTTTTGTTGTATATACAGAGTAACTGATCTGTTATGATTGTTTTTGATATATGTTTTTACTCTATCATTTCTGGAACTGTACAAACATGGTTGAGTTATTAATCATGGTTGTGCATCATCAAAAAAGGGGGAGATTGTTGAGATTGTTAACAACACAACTCTATATCAAACTCGTTTTTTATGATGACAACACAATGCTTAATAACAGTACATATGTTCCAATATTACATGTTCATGTTTTTTTGTTTGACATATCTGCTGAACATGTTTTGAGGAATTGCTATGTATGTTCCTATGCTTGATTATGTGATATTATTGTGGAACATGCTTCTCTTGAAATGTGAGATAAAACTGTTTTTTGATTACTGCACATTTCAGAAAGAAAAAGTTCACAAGCACATTTATGAACTTATACTAGTTGTGACAAAGTTCTAGTTCAGTCGAATAAACTCATAATGGATTCGACTATGCTAAAACCTTTGTACAGATTTTTTGAAACTGTGTTGTTTGATATTTTGAGTTGAAAACAATTTCAAAGTGTTTTCGCATGTGTTAGTCGACTGAGTGGAGCACACATTCGACTGTATTACTGTCCTATTTGGAATTCTGTTAAGCCTACACGCTCCAACGGCTATATTTTTCAAGAGTTAGTTAAGATTGACTGACTTGGTCATCTGTCTTAAATGTGTATTGATTTGGTTGACTGAGGAGCCTTTGTGTTGACTGTCTGTTATAACTGTCTAATACAATCGACTGAATTAGTAGGCTATTTGACTGAGATACAATATGATATAACAGAAAACTATAAATAGACAGAACACAAATTGTTTTGTAGACTTTTCTGATCTAACAGTTTCATTGTCCTGTTTCAGATTGAATATTCTGTTTTAGAAGCTCCAAGAATTCTCAAAAAAAAGGTGGTGATCTTTCTTGAGAGAGATTCAAAGGGAGGAGTCTTTTGCGCATACTGTTTGATCAACATCTGCACAAAGAAGGTGCTTATGGTTTGATCTTGATAGGCTTGCATCCTGTGAAGACTGCTGCATTTCACTGAAGGCTTGACAACCTGTGAAGTCTGTTGTGATGGGCTTGGAAACTTGTGAAGTGTTGTGTGATAGGCTTGGCATCCTGTGAAGAGTGCTGGTTACACGTTTAGGATTGTTCTACGTGGTGCAGATTGCAGAAGAGGGGATTCTTGCTGCAATTCTGGTTTTTGTGTGTGTAGCTATATTTTGGTTTTGGGTTAGAGAGGAGATTTATATTTTTGCGTGGTGCTTCTATAAATTCCTTGTTGTAAAAACCACAACCATTATAGTGCATTTGCTTCCTAGATTGGAAGGACACTAGATGTAGGCATTGTTGGCGAACCAGTATAAAAACCAATGTTTGATTTTCTCTATCCCTACACTCTTTATTTTCAGTCGACTTTAATTGTTTAGCAGTCAACTGCGTTTTTCCGCTGCATTGAATTTTCATTACTTGCATTTCAAGGAAATATCAAAAGCTTTACATTTTCATCTCAAGATTGCGAAAAGATTTTGTTTTTGAACTAACACCAATTCACCCCCCCCCCTCTTTCGTGTAAAACGAAGCCAACTTGTTTCCTAACAGAAAAGAGCACTTAGCTCTTGAAGCATGGGCGAGAAATGGCTGGCTCTTGATTCCAAATGATGGAAGCAACTCCACTGATCAGAGCAAAGCGTTCCTCGACGCAGAGAGATGCAGCGGAAATGGAGAAACGGATGGAGGTTTCTGGTGCACTCAAGGTGTTTGTGATAATGTCAGGTGGTGTTTTGGTGAATGTAGAGAGGTAGATTTCTAACTGAGACAACTTTCCTAAGGGGAAAGAAGCTAGAGGAAGTAAGGCTAAAGCTAGCACAAGGGTTTGAACTTGAAGAAAAAATTGTATTTCAACAGCATATCATTACTTTCATTCAAGTTACATTTACAAGTGATGAAACTCTCTATTTATAGGAGAAGGAGAGTTCTCAAGCTTGTAGTAGAAGCTATCCTAATGTACATGTGATGGAAAACCAGAGGTAACTTGCGGAGGAAGCTTCTCCAGCTGTCCATGTGCCAAATGAAGCACGTGCTCAAGGAAGAAGATAACATGTTCGTCACCGTTGGGCGGTAGAAAGCTTGATATTGGGCGCTGGCAGCTACTTCTTCATAATAAGTGATAAC
Organism: Vigna mungo; assembly: GCA_036885675.1. NCBI lineage: Eukaryota > Viridiplantae > Streptophyta > Magnoliopsida > Fabales > Fabaceae > Vigna > Vigna mungo. The sequence goes on from CP144700.1 coordinate 35,839,439, forward strand.
GGTTTAAAATACCATTATCTGTATGTGATTTTGATACTAAAAGCACCCTTTTTGACTTAGAAACTTGCTTGAACTCAGGTTTTTAGTAAATTGTGTGAATAAGAGAGTTGAGGTTGATTTTGACTATTTTCTAACAAATTCCCCTTGTTTTAACAGAGATTGAGGTAATAAAGTAAGAAGAGATGAAAAACCATGAAGATGGAGCTCAAAAGGGGTAAAAAAGGCATCAAGAAAGGAGAAAACCCGAAGCCCAGACAAGCACAAGGTGAGAAGAACGCAAAAATTGCGAGAGGAACATCACCGTTGGTCGCCCGGGCGACGGCCGCTCGAAGCCTAGGCGAGGAAAACTGGCACCCAAGCGCCATATGAGCCTTGATTCACGCTTGGGCGAGCACCCAACTACGCTTGAGCATTATTTGACCTGGATCAGGTCCTGTTTCTGCTCTGATTTGATTCTTTTTGGACCGGGCCGTAATTTGGGACACTCCTGACACTATTTAAAGGACCCTGGGGCTCTATCTTTTGCATCCCTTGCAAGAGCAAGCATAGCAATACGCTCCTATTCAAATTCTTAGTCTTTTCATTCTTTCTTTCTTTCATTGTTCATTGGGTTCCACCATGTTTATGGGGAACTAAACTCTATTTGTTGTTGGGGAATGATGTAACCTTGTGAACTCTCATGTATTTGAATTTGTTCTAAATTCTATATGCTTTATTTCATTAATTGTTAGAGTAATTTATCTGTTCTTACTGCTTGCTTATACAATAGCATGATCTGTGAGTTGGATGAGTGCCGGGAGGTTCCTTACAATTCAGGTCCTTGTTAAATTACTCTTAAGGGCTATATTGCTCAGGGATGAGGTTATGAGTCTTAGTCGTCTTAACCTCTTGATCTTCACATCTTTTTACCAGGAATGTTAGGAATTGTATGAATTGATAATCAGGGACAGGCTTATTGACCGAGGGATCGGGTTTAAGTGTATTAGTGAAGGACGTTGGCATTAATGAATAAAGAAGAATTCTTATATACACGAGAGGGAACTTGGTGAAGTCTAACCCCAACAACATATCCATCTCATAGTAATCAACCTCCATTCATCTCTGTGCTCTTTTGTCATTGATCACATTTACTTCGCTTTATTTTATTTTCTTTGCAAAACAAACCATGATATCTTTATATTTTTAAGTCTTAATTAATCTTGTTCTCACACAATTGTTCAGCGCCGAGAGTCCTCTAGGATACGATCCTAGGTCTTACCATTTTATATTATTTGTGTGACTCGATACACTTGCCGATTTGCCCCAACATTAAGCTCCTTTTGTTTCTCCTTTGCTTGGTGATGAACTGTCGCAGCCCACACAAATTTGATTGCATATGAGAAATTCAGTATAGCTAGGGAATGACCCCTAGGTCATCTCCCAAAGACCAATTTTGCGGTTCGAAAATCGAGTCTATCACGAAAGGGGGGGCGGTTTGAAAAGTGTTTTTGTGAATGCAATTAGACTAAATTAAAATACGCAAATTAAACCTAACTAAGAGGATTGAAACGGTTGGATACTAAAGCTAACATCACGCTAGATTATCACTACGAAAAATAGTAAACAACATTAAAATAAAAAAAAATATTAAACTCAACACTGTAACACCCAATTATCTAACACAGTTAAAGCTATTAAAATGCATCACTCAATTAAAAAGATGAAAAACAATTAAACATATAATGTAAAATATTCTAAAGCAAAATGGATTAGAAAACATAGAACTATTTTACCATTACCCGTGACCATGTGCTGGAACCTACAAGTTAATTCAATGCCAAGGTGCTGGCCGCAAACTTTTTAAGAAATAGAAAATGGTGCTACACTTTAAAATAAAATTAGTGCGTGCCTCCTGTTCCATAATTGATAACCGCATGCAGCATTGGAGCAAACCCGTGAAGCTCATGCTTTCTCCAATTGAAAAATAGTTGCATCCTAAATTGAATCACCACTTGTGTGCTTCCGTGTGTGCTCTCCCTTCCAAGACATCATGCAGCTCCTTCCTTGCAAGTGAATCAGCGCCGCATCTCCACAAAGCAAAGAAAAGATCAACACGTTTCCTTGCAAGCCGAGACAGCTCACCTTGCTTTTCCACTCAAAGATAAAATTAATCTAATCCTAAGTTGTGACACCTATTTCAGCAGTCCGTGTGCCTTTTCTCCATTCCCCAATTAAAAAGTGAAATGGCAATTCCTAGTAGTTGAAAACAGCTTGAGTGATGGGACAAGCTTTTACTCCATGAGATAAAAATGTAGATGTGCCTCTCTCTCCATGCCAAAAGCTTCCTTTGACCAGTAGATAGAATGGATCCACGTAGACATTTCCTGTTGCTCCAATAAATCAGCTGAGGAAGGGTTTCAACACATCTCCAATCTGTAGCCTTGCACGTCCCATCGGCAGCGTTGCAGCTAGTAAGAGGCAATCACGCTTCCTACCCTCCAGCAATCACTCCACTTGCACATTGCTTTCTAATAAAATAAATTCTCCTCTGAAACGTAATAGTTGCTACCACCATACCACTACAATGATAGACTTCAAGAGAAAATGCTTCTCCATTCAACAATTTAGAATCTAAAACAACTGCTGCCAACTTCTATAAATCAGATTATTCATCATTCTTAAAAGCCATTGAAAGTAGTGTAACACGGAGCTCTCCTTTCAAAACATTCTATGATAAAGCTCTTTCATTCGAATAGAAACTCCAAAGAAAAAGAAAATATTACATCATTGCACACAATGGAAAGGAAAAAGAAATGCTTTCATTATTCCAACCAAGGAAAAACCGAGAACCCCTCAAAAGCCCCTTCATGTTTTTCAACCAAAACCCTCTGAAAATTCAAAAGCACCAAAAAAGCAAACACAAATAGAGTTGGCAAGCCTCTAATATCAACACTCAAGCACATACGCATGTTCAAATCAAAAGGTCTTTTCATGGTTGTAATGGGGCCAAGGACAAGGAAGGATACATCTGGATAAGAAGCTACAAACCATAAGGAATAGAGGAACAATGGGGAATAAGTGTAAACACATTCAAACACACCCACAACCTCTAATTCCATCCTCTTTTTCATCCTGTCTCTTTTCTTTACTCTATTCAGCAACAATTTCAAGAGACAAGATACAACACATATTTACGAAAGCACGACAAGAAGAGGACTCACTAACCAAATCAACTGAAACTCCCAGGAGACCACACTTATTCCTAAAACAATTCCAAAGCTCCAAAATTCCCTAAGGTTAAGGTAATCATGGTTTTTCACTTAGGGTTAGTGTATAAGCTTCAAAACAAAGAAATGGGGAAAGTATAGGCTCAAAGGGGTTATCAAGGGATCACAACAAGGTAGGTTCATCTTGCTAGAGAGGCTCAACAACAAAACTGCCTTTATCACTTTCAAACATGCATATCAATCAAGAATCATCAAAAAGAGTCAAGCCAAGGGATATGTGCCAGAAATCAAGAGACATATCACACACAAGAAAGATCATCAAATGGCTCAAATCTCACACAGGTAATACGGTTACAATCAATTCAACTCTCGAACATCATGATCATCTTCCAAGCAAAGAAAAGTAAGGAATCCCACAAATCAGAGTATCAATGAAGTGAAGGAAAATTGACAACCTAATCACAGTCCAGAATTCATGAAAAGCATGCAAAATTGTACACAAGACACAACAAACTACATAAAAACCGAAACATAAACAAAGAAACAACACAATGTGCTCAGTGTGTCACAATCAGCAGATCAACAATCAACACAGTCAGCAAATATAGACAAAGTGCAATAATAGTGAGGAGGGAACGAGAGAAGAAACTCCCTGAGTTAGGGGGAAGGGTAGGTGGGGTTGACCAAAGATGCCTCCTCCACCACTGTGTCCAACAAAGAAGGATTGCTGAGGAAAGGCTTTAGTCTGTGCCCGTTCACCTTGAAGCTTTTAGCTGTGGAAGGACTTTGTATCTCAACCGCACCATAAGGGAAAACATTAGTAACAACAAAAGGTCCAATCCACTTTGATCTCAACTTACCACCCGTGAGGCCGAGCTTAGAGTTATACAGCAAAACCTGCTGGCCGACCTCGAAGTCCTTTCTAAGAATGGAGCTATCATGAAACCTCTTGGTCCTCTTGATGGGTGTCGCGGCCCATACAAATTTGATTGCATATTAGAAATGTAGTATAGCTAGGAATGACTCCTAGGTCGTCTCTCAAGGACCAAACTGTGGTTCGAGAATCAGGTCAAACACGAAGTGGGGGGGTTTGAAAGTGTTTGTGTGAATGCAACTGACAAAATTAAAAATAAAAATTAAACACATTCAAACATCATAGAAAGCATCAAAGAGAGTGAAAATGCTAAACCCAACACTAGAGCAAACAAATATCTAAGCACAGTTAAAACTATTAAAATACAACAGTCAATTAAAAACATAAAAAGTAATTAAACATGTAATGTAAAATTTTTAAGACAAAAGACATTAGAAAGCATAAACTTTTTTTCTACCATTTCATGTAACCAAGTGCTTTTACCAAAAGAAAATTGGAATTTTTTTCTGCAAGGAAAACTGTGCCTCTTCTTCTCAAAGCCATTAAATAAAATTTCTCTCCTCAAAGCCTACCACCTACGTGAGCTACAGATCTATTTTTCAGCAAAACCAAATTGGCCAAATGTAATTAAGTCTTTTCTAAAAGAGAATTGAAATTTCCTCCCAAGAAAACATCAAAAGTCGTGACCCAAATGTTGTTTACTGCAGCAAAAATTAAATGCACATTTTTTTACTCTAAAACCAACCAAAACTTGACAGCCCATGAGTCTTTCAAGGAAAAAAGGTGAAATGGATGCACCGTCCTAGCCATCATTTTCATTCAGCAACAAAAAAAAAAGAAACCGTGAGTTGCAATCAAAAGAAAATGAAATAAAAAATCTACTGATGAAGGCACCGGATATTCAATCTAAAAAAAAAAAGAAGAAACTGTGAGCACCCTTTCTTCCCATCATCACCGCTCCAGCATTCTAGCAAACACACCTCTGAACTAAGCACACTTAAAGCGCTGCAACCACCTCCCATCTGCACCGTTCTTGAAACCAAGAAAATGAAGTTGATATATAAAAGATGAGTGTGAATATCACCCAAGCAAATGAATCACCGTCTGCAAGCTAAATAGAGAAATGTGATTGCAACATCAACATGTGCCACCTCCGTCCAGCGTTAATACATTCCAAGAAAAATAATAAAAGAGTATGGTGGCTGCAGAAAACTCTAGGCACCGTTTTAGCCCTTTTTTTTAAAGAACGTTCAAGCCCCTCTCCAAATAAAATTCTGTCGAGAATGTGATTCAAATAAATATGCTATGCAAAGAAAAAAATAACGTCTGAGCCAAAGTCAAATATAAAGGAGTACTTGTTGGAAGCCTTTCATTCAACCAAAATCATAGTGCCAAGCCATTGTTCAAAGAAAGGAGAGAAGGAAAAAAAAACGTTGCAGCAGCCTCCTAATTGTTTCCAGCCGAGAGTTCTCTTCCAATATATGTTCCAGCCAGCTTTTTTTCAATACGTTGCACAAGCCAAAAAATTTATGGTAGCAGCTAGACAAATGCCGAGAAGAGAGAGCCCTCCTGCACCGTTTCCCACTTTCAAAATGTGGCTCTCCCTTTAATCCTCCAAAATTGCCGAGACCAAAAGGAGGGTGTCTACCAAGTTACGGCTGCAGCCCTCAGCAAGGGACATGTGGTCTTAAAATTTAGGGTGGGGTCCACCCAACCTTAGGGTTGCCAAGTGCCAAGTGTCTAATAAAATTGGGCCCAACAACATTTTTTCAAAATTGACCCAAGATTCAAAGAGTTTGTCTAAAAAGTTTTAACAATTAAATTACAATACAACTAAAATTTAAAATGTTTAAATTTGAGAGTCTGAAATTTATTTGGTGTCCTCCAAATGTTCCAAATTGTGTTTCCAAAATTTTCTCTCAAAATAATAATGCAAATAATTAGCTCAGAAAATTCAAATTAATTCAAATTAGAATTTCCGGTCAAATTAAGCATAATTAGGAAAAACGGGAAAATACCGGATATTTAAGCACAATTCCCTGATTAATTCTAGCACAATAAACTAAGTGAATCAATAAAATATCGACTCATCACCTCTCTTTGTAGAACTTCGAGTTCTCATAGGCTTCCAAACAGATCTCGTCCAGTTCATTTAGTTGCAACTTCCTTTCCTCTCCAGCTTGGTCAATGGAGAAGTTACAAGTCTTCACAGCCCAGTATGCACGATGCTCAATCTCAACTGGTAGATGACATGCCTTTCCAAAGACAACCCGATAAGGAGACATCCCTATGGGTGCTTTGTAGGCAGTCCTGTGGGCCCAAAGAGCATCGTCCAACCTATTGCTCTAGTCTTTTCTATTGGGCTGGACAATCTTCTCCAAGATCCTCTTAATCTCCCTGTTAGAGATCTCAGGTTGCCCATTTGTTTGGGGGTGGTATGGTGTAGAAACTCTATGCGTCACCCCATATTTCTTGAGCAAAGCCTGCATGGATTTGTTACAAAAATGGGTTCCCTGATCACTAACAATTGCTTTAGGCACTCCAAACCTACAAAAGAGGTGAGATCTAATAAAATCTACAACAACCCGAGCATCATTAGTCCTGGTGGCTTTAGCTTCCACCAATTTTGAATCATAATCCACAACAAGGAGAATATAAGAGAAACCAAAAGAAACAGGAAAAGGACCCATAAAATCTATACCCCAGACATCAAACACCTCACAGAACAACATAGGCTGTTGAGGCATCTCTTGTCTCTGTGAAATTGATCCTTCTGCTCTCTGACAAGGGTCACGGGTGCTACAAATCCTCTCCGCATCTTTGAAGATGGAAGGCCAATAGAAACCACCGTCTAGCACCCTGCGAGCTGTTCTCTGAATCCCCAGATGACCACGAGGTGAGGAGGCATGACAAAACTGTAGGACCGAGTCAATCTCATGGTCCGGAATGCATCTCCTAGTAACCTGGTCACTGCACAACTTCCACAGATATGGGTCATCCCAAACATAATACTTAGCATCGCTCTTAATTTTAGCAATTTGAGCATGGGATGCTAAGGGAGGAAAAACAGAAGCAACCAAATAATTTACAATGTGTGCAAACCAAGGAGTAGGGTGAGAATATGTAATCATCAACAGACTCTCATCAGGAAAATCATCCTGGATAGGCAACAAATCAGCTTCATCCTCAACTCTCTTAATCCTGCTGAGGTGGTCTGCAACCAAATTCTGTGCTCTGCTCCGGTCTTTGATTTGCAAGTCAATCTCTTGGAGTAGTAGCATCCACCTGATCAATCTTGGCTTTGACTCATCCTTTTTCAAAAGAAACTTAAGAGTTGCATGGTCAGTGTACACAATAACAGGTGATCCAAGCAAATATGATCTAAACTTATCAAGCGTAAAAACAATTGCCAACAACTCTTTTTCAGTTGTGGTATAATTGGCTTGGGCAGCATCTAAAGTCCTAGAAGCATAATATATCACCCTAGGCAATCTATCAACCTTTTGTGTCAAAACAGCCACTAATGCATAGTTAGACGCATCACACATAAGCTCAAAAGGGGTCGTCCAATCTGGTGCCTGAATGATAGGGGTGGTGGTCAAAGCTTCCTTCAGGCAATCAAACGCCTGCTTGCATCTGTCACCAAACTGAAAGTCAACATCCTTTTGTAACAGTATGGACAAGGGAAGTGCCTTCTTGTTGAAATCCTTGATGAAGCGCCTGTAGAAACCTGCATGTCCAAGAAAAGATCGAACCTCTCGCACGCAAGAGGGGTAAGGCAACTGCGAAATCACAGATATCTTAGCATGATTTACCTCTATTCCCTTTTCAGAAATGAGATGCCCTAGAACCAAACCTTGTTCAACCATGAAGTCACATTTCTCAAATTGAGAATAAGGTTTGTTTCTATGCATCTTTTCAACACTTTTTCCAAACTATCTAAACATGAATCAAAAGAGGATCCATAAACAATAAAGTCATCCATAAACACCTCGATGCAACTCTCAAGAAAGTCGCTAAAAATGCTAAGCATGCATCACTGGAAGGTACCAGGGGCATTGCATAGGCCAAAGGGCATCCTCCTATAGGCAAAAGTGCCAAAGGGGCAGGTGAATGTGGTTTTCTCTTGGTCCTCAGGAGCAATATTGATTTGGAAATAACCAGAAAATCCATCAAGGAAGCAATAATGAGATTTACCTACCAGGTGCTCCAGCATCTGATCAATGAATGGCAGGGGGAAGTGATCTTTCCTGGTTGCTTGGTTCAGCCTCCTATAGTCAATGAAGACTCTCTAGCTGTTCTGCACTCTTGTGGGGATAAGCTCATCCCTCTCATTCTTCACCACAGTGAGGCCAGTCTTCTTGGGCACAACATGGATGGGGCTCACCCACTGACTGTCTGAAATAGGATAGACGATCACAGCTTGCAAAAGCTTTGTCACGTCCATGATCATGGGGTTTTGCCTCCTCTGTGGCTGTCTCACTGGCTTTGCCTCATCTTCCAAAAGAATTCTATGCATGCATGTGGATGGGCTAATACCAGGTATGTCAGCCAAACTCCAACCAATGGCCTTCATGTGCTTCCTCAGCACATCAATCAACTTCTCTTGAACGGGATCAAGGGAGGTAGAAGTGACCACCGGTTTCTTCTCATCATCCTCCAAGTACACGTACTTGAGGTTATCTGGGAGCTGTTTTAGCTCAAGAATGGGTGCCTGCAAGTCAGATTCAAGTGTACTTCCTGCAATGCGGTTAATGCATTCTGACTCTAAAGAATGTACAGGTAAAGGCAAAACACCCATCTCATCACAATCCACATCAATATCCATCACAGATATGTCAACAACATAATCAATATCACGCATAACATCAATATCCTGGACATCACAATCCTCATCAAAATCAACATCTAATTCAACATCATTCTCAATTGCTGTCTCCGTTCCAGATTCAATGCATGGATGTAAAGAAGATAGAAAATAATGCTTCTTCTCATGCAAAGAGTGAAAGTCATGAACAACAAATTCATCAATAATGTCATCCAATGCATCAATCCTAAACACAGAATGGTCCTCAGCTGGAAATTTCATTGCATCCAGGATATTAAAATGAACAACAATATCAGCAAATTCCATAGACAAAGTTCCAGCATACACATCAATCTTAGTTCGGGCAGTTTTCAAGAATGACCTGCCTAAGATAATGGGAGCGGATCCATGAGAGAATCCCTCCTCCATCTCCAAAACATAAAAGTCAGCAGGAAAAATAAATTCACCAACCCTAACCAAGACATCCTCTATGAAACCTGTTGGGTGGGTAACACTCCTATTGGCCAACTGAATGACCACACCCGTGGTTTGCAAAGGACCAAGAGACAAAGATGAATATATAGACAAAGGCATGACATTAACAGAAGCACCCAAATCAAGCATGGCATTCTCAAATTTACTGTTTCCAATCACACAAGGAATGCAAAATATACCTGGGTCCTTGCACTTCTCAGGAATGTGCGGGACCGACTTACCAATAAGCGCAGATACATTCCTTCCCATGTTAATCCTCTCATTACCCTTCATCTTGCTCTTGTGTGTGCACAACTCCTTCAAGAATTTTGCATACCTTGGAATCTACTTGATGACATCGAGTAGAGGTATGTTCACCTCTACTTTCCTAAAGGTCTCCAGAATTTCCCTATCCACCTCTTCAGTCTTTTTACTAGGAAGTGCCTGTGAAGGGAATGGAAGAGGGATAGGTCAGTCAACCAATGGAGAAGGCGTGACAGTGGTGGTGGTGGAAGAGGGAGAAGATCCACTTGAAGAAGAACCACCGGCTGGAGAAGAAGATCCACCCACCTCAAAAGCCCTGCGTGGACCGTCATGGTCGTCCTCTCTAGGACAAGTGGCAGGCACGGGTGTAGGTGTAGAAGCGGGCTCTGAAGGCACAACAATCTGCTTCCCTGATCTGAGGGTAATGGCACTCACATTCTTCGGATTCTACACAGTCTGGGATGGTAACTTATCAGAATTATGAGACTGTGCCTGGTTCATCTGAGTAGCCATCTGACCCATCTGGTTAGTGAGACTCTGTATGGAAGCTCTAGTCTCCTACTGAAACTGCAGGTTTTACATAGTCATTTGTCTTACTAACTCTTCCAATGAAGGCTCAGAAGAAGTGGAAGGTTAGGCAGCTGGTTGGGCAGGTGCCTCTTGCTACTGTTGTTGTTGTTCTTGCCTCTGGTGTTGTTGCATAGGTGGAGGCACATATCTGTTAGGTGCTCCAGCATTCTGGAAAGGTGGCGTTTGCTGCTGTTGCTGTGGCACATTGTTCCACCTAAGATTGGGGTGATTCCTCCACCCTGGGTTGTACCTGTTGCTGGACAAGTCATGATTCTGCTGCTGTGGCTACCTGTTATTGTAGATGTTAGTAGCATAAGCTTTAGGCGAATCAGGAGCAACAGAGTGCTGCAAAGTAGGACAGGCATCTATGTAGTGGTCACTAGAAGGACAAATAGCACATAGTCGTGCAACAGATGCGGATGAAGTTGTAGGTTTCTGGTTGGTTGCCAACTGTGTCACTAACTTCGAGTGAGATTCAATCTTGTCTTCCAATTTGCTTTCAATAGCTGATAAAGACTGGGCAACAACATCATGTACGCCCCTCACCACAATGGCATCATTCCTGGCGCTAAACTACTGGGAGTTGGAAGTCATCTTCTCAATCAATTGCCTGGCCTCAACAGGTGTGGTATCTCCAAGAGCACCACCACTGGTAGCATCAATCATACCCCTATCCATGTTGTTCAAAGCCTCATAGAAATACTGGATAAGGAGTTGTTCAGGTATCTGATGGTGGGGACAGCTTGCACAAAGTGTCTTGAATCTCTCCCAGTACTCATACAAGCTCTCTCCACCAAGCTACCTAATCCCAGTGATGTCTTTCCTAATAGTTGTGGTTCGGGATGCTGGGAAAAATTTCTCCAAGAACAACCTCTTCAGATCATCCCAGCTAGTGACGGATCTAGGCGCCAAAGCGTACAACCAAATCTTAGCAACACCTTCCAATGAATGAGGGAATGCCTTCAAGAAGATGTGCTCTTCAGGAACATCATGCGGTTTCATAGTGGAACAGATAATGTGGAATTCCTTCAAATGTTTATGTGGACTCTCATCTGCAAGGCCATGAAACTTGGGCAACAAATGGATCAGTCTAGTCTTGAGAACAAACGGAACGTCCTCATCAGGATATTGGATGCACAAGCTTTCAATATCGAAATCAGGTGCAGCCATCTCCCTAAAAGTCCTCTCAGGAGGTGGAGGTGGTGCCAAATTGTTCTTAGTGTGAAAAACAATAGAGTTAGAATCAGAATCAAGTGTAGATGCAACAGATGCAGTGGATGCAGTATGCACAAATTACTCAACAGTGGATTCAGATTCAGCAGTAGGATAAACAGAATCTAATGGAACAGACTCAAAAACAAATTCTAAAGACAAATTCCTAGAATGCCTAACTAACCTATGAAACATCCTATCAATCTCAGGATCAAAGGGTGGCAGGATTTCCTCTAGTCATGCACTAAGTCACAACAACCTGTAATCATGAATCAATAGCACAAAAATCTCAAAACACAGAAAACAACACAAGACACAACAGACACTATCACAACACGTCAAAACACAGTCACAAGACACACAAACATAGACAGAAGACTCATACTACACCGTTGGTCCCCGGCAACGGTGCCAAAATTCGATGGGCTGTATAGTCTCTAGGATACGATACTGGGTCTTACCATTTTATATTATTTGTGCGACTCGGTACACTTGCCGATTTGCCCCAACATTAAGCTCCTTTTGTTTCTCCTTTGCTTGGTGATGGGTTGTCGCGGCCCACACAAATTTGATTGCATATGAGAAATGCAGTATAGCTAGGGAATGACCCCTAGGTCGTCTCCCAAAGACCAATTTTGCAGTTCGAGAATCGAGTCTCTCACGAAAGGGGGGGGGTTTGAAAAGTGTTTTTGTGAATGCAATTAGACTAAATTAAAATACGCAAATTAAACCTAACTAATAGGATTGAAACGGTTGGATACTAAAGCTAACATCACGCTAGATTATCACTACGAAAAATAGTAAACAACATTAAAATAAAAAAAAAATATTAAACTCAACACTGTAACACCCAATTATCTAACACAGTTAAAGCTATTAAAATGCATCACTCAATTAAAAGGATGAAAAACAATTAAACATATAATGTAAAATATTCTGAAGCAAAATGGATTAGAAAACATAGAACTATTTTACCATTACCCGTGACCATGTGCTGGAACCTACAAGTTAATTCAATGCCAAGGTGCTGGCCGCAAACTTTTTAAGAAATTGAAAATGGTGCTACACTTTAAAATAAAATTAGTGCGTGCCTCCTGTTCCAGAATTGATAACCGCGTGCAGCATTGGAGCAAACCCGTGAAGCTCATGCTTTCTCCAATTGAAAAATAGTTGCATCCTAAATTGAATCACCACTTGTGTGCTTCCGTGTTTGCTCTCCCTTCCAAGACATCATGCAGCTCCTTCCTTGCAAGTGAATCAGTGCCGCATCTCCATAAAGAAAAGAAAAGATCAACATGTTTCCTTGCAAGCCGAGACAACACACATTGCTTTTCCACTCAAGGATAAAATTAATCTAATCCTATTTCAGCAGTCCATGTGCCTTTTCTCCATTCCCCAATTAAAAAGTGAAATGCCAATTCCTAGTAGTTGAAAACAACTGTAGTGATGGGGCAAGCTTTTACTCCATGAGATAAAAATGTAGATGTGCCTCTCTCTCCATGCCAAAAGCTTCCTTTGACCAGTAGATAGAATGGATCCACGTACACATTTCCTGTTTCTCCAATAAATCAGCTGAGGAAGGGTTTCAACACGTCTCCAATCTGCAGCCTTGCACGTCCCATCGGCAGCGCTGCAGCTAGCAAGAGGCAATCACGCTTCCTACCCTCCAACAATCGCTCCACTTACACATTGCTTTCTAATAAAATAAATTCTCCTCTGAAACGTAACAAATGCTACCACCGTACCACTACAATGATAGACTTCAAGAGAAAATGCTTCTCCATTCAACAATTTAGAATCTAAAACACCTGCTGCGAACTTCTATAAATCAGACTATTCATCATTCATAAAAGCCATTGAAAGTAGCGTAACACGGAGCTCTCCTTTCAAAACATTCTATGATAAAGCTCTTTCATTCCAATAGAAACTCCAAAGAAAAAGAAAATATTACATCATTGCACACAATGGAAAGGAAAAAGAAATGCTTTCATTATTCCAACCAAGGAAAAACCGAGAACCCTTCAAAAGCCCCTTCATGTTTTTCAGGCAAAACCCTCTGAAAATTCAAAAACACCAAAAAATGACGGCTGCCCTCTCGTAGGGCCGTGAGTCCTATTCTAAAGAGGGTGGGGTCCACCCTAAAAAACCCTAAGGTGCCATCTCATGTGTCTTTACAATTGGGCTTTTTCTACACTACCAAAAATTGGCCTAAAATTACAAAACATTTGTCTACAAATTCTAAAACACTAAATTAAAGTTTAATTAATTCTAAAATGAATTTGTAGAAATTCTTCAATTGCTTGGTGCCCTTCCAAAAGTCTCACAGTGTAATTCCAAAATTTTCCCTGAAAATAAAAAATACGAATAATTAAGCTCAAATAATTCCAATTAATTAAAATAAGAATTATTGGTCTAATTAAGCCCACATGGTGAAAATGACACAATAACTAAGAATTAAGCACAATTCATCAACACAATTAGGTGCTAAAAACTAAGTGAATGGTATAAAATATTGATTCATCACTTGGCATATTATCTTTGCTTCTTATTGATGACCTACAAAAAAAGTAAAATTTATTTAGTTAATGATGGCAAATGCTCTAGGTAGGACAAGCCAAATCTAGAAGCAAATCAAGCCATAAGTTCATGGATGAAGATTGCGCAATTTGGTGGTAGTGAAAGGTGTTGATAGCTCATGGTTTTGATGAGTTGTATGATGATGGAGTGTGTGTTTGGTGGTTCTCTAAGAGAGGTTGGGCCAACTCTTGGAGGAAGGTGGCTAGAGGAGGCCACTTGGGTTGCTCTAGCCTAGGGTGACCTTAAAAGAGTAGTATGGCACAAAAATGGCAACAAACTTTACTCTAAATCAAAGGTGATTACATGATGGAGAACAACTCTATTTATAGGCTAAGGTGTCTCAAAATGGGCTGAAACTTTAACCTAAAAGAGCCACCTTGGTTGTCTTGGAGGGGGAGGAGAAATCCTCTCCAATAAGAGAGAGACAAGTGGCAAAAATCCTCTCAAATGAGAGAGTGACATGTGGCCACTACCTATGGAAAAACTCTCCAATGGGAAGCCTCCACATCTCTAGGACGAAATCTTGCTCCCTTGTCCTCCAAGCTTAGCCAAAATGTTGACCCCTTGGTCAACACACCCATTTTGGACATCCAAGCATAGTCAACTTTGGGCCTTGACCCTTTGTTGACTTGTTTGGTCAAAATCCTATTCTACTTGGCCCAAAATACAAGGCCCAATTAAATCCTATACTACTAGGCCCACAATACAAAGCCTAAATAAAATCTAGACTACTTGGCCCATAATACAAAGCCCAAATAAAATCTAGACTACTTGGCCCAAAATACAAGGCCCAAAATTATTCTAACTCTACTAAATCTTCTTGATGGCTTTAGATGGCCTAAGAGAAAGAGTATAGGTCCATCTTCCATAGATGTCTCCAACTCTTCATGAATGTGCTAGGTCATGGCAAGGGGTATGCCATTATTCCCTCTCTCTTGAAAAGGATTTGCCCTCAAATCTTCAACACGGGCTAAGGACAACTTCCATTTCTTCATAATCTTCAATTCTTCCTTAGTTTTCCACCAGGGTCAAATACCCATTTTATAACACAAGTTAGAACAAGTGTTATAATAGTGAGTATGTGAAGGATGTAGCTCCCAATAATGATACACCTTAAATCAAGTGAATGATTAAGGTCTTGGAAAGTAGGAGCATTTTTCTTGAAAATTTTATTTTCCACACAATAATGCTTTGGGTCTTTTCTTGCCATGCTTTTAGAGGAAGATGGCAAGGAGACCTTTTTACACTTTTACTCAAGCTTTTGGCCCTTAACATCATAATTTTCTTGTTAGGGTATTCATGAGACTTGTGCACCATGCTTTGACACTTAGAACAAAAGGTGTCTTTTATTTTCTTTTTACCTTCTTCTTTTTCTCTTTCTTTTTCTATTTTCTTTGTCATTTGTGCTTGATCCTCTTCCACTTGAGAAGGTGTGAAAGGATAAAGTACAAACTTCTTTTTATCGTGAGTGATGGTTATTTTATTGGTGTGGCCATTAGTAGAGATTCTCTATCAGAAAGCCAAGGCCTTCCCAATAAAATGTGACAACCATCCATAGGTACTATATCACATAGCATACTATCTTCATAATTCCCTATGGATAGCTTGACCATCACTTGTTGATTAACTTCACATTCCTTGTCCTCATTGATCCATTGAAGTTTATAAGATTGAGGATGAGAAAAAAATAGCTAATCCAAGCTTTTTAACCAACCTAGTGCTACAACAATTTGAACATGAGCCATTATCCACAATAAGGGAACATGTTTTGTCTAAGACTTTACATCTAGTGTGGAAGATGTTATCTTTTTGTGTGTGCTCTTGTGAACTAGGTTGATTATGGAGAACCCGTCTTATCATAAGAAGTTCTCCCTCACAAGGATGGGCATCCTCTCTTGGGATTTCTTCTTCTTTCTTTGCACCATTTCTCTCACTCTCACTCTCACTTTCCTCATCTTGGCCACTATATAAATCAATACCCCTTAAGATCATGGTCTTTTTGGTGGGGCATTGTGATGCAATGTGACCTCTACCAAAACACTTGAAACACTTAATTTCACTAGTGTGAGTGTCATGTGATGTTCCCACCCTTGGCCTCTCTTTTTCTTTCTCTTTTCTCTTCTCCCTCCCTAGATTTCTAAAGGGTTCTTCTTCTACCACTTGCTTACCCTCCCTCTTGTAGTCTTTCTTAACGCTAGAGTTAGAGTGGAAAGCTTTCAAACCTTTTCTTAAGAGTTGTTGCTCTACCTTAATGCAAATTTGTACTAAGTCATTTAAGTCTTGGTAGGGCAACAATTCCACTCTATCCCTAATCTCAAGATTAAGACCACTTAGAAACCTAGAGATGGTGGTCTCTTCTTCCTTCCTAATTCCCGCCCTTAACATGTAGAGCTCCATCTTTTGCCTATAGCTCTCTATACTCATGTCTCTTTGTTGGAGCCTTTGGAGTTTATCCATTAGCTCCCTATGATAGTATGAAGGAATGTGCCTTCTTCTCTTGGAACTTTTCAAGTCATTCCAATAGGTGACTTGGGGAAAATTAGAGAGTCTTCTCTCTCTCACAAGGGAGGTCCACCAATACATGGCATTCCCTTGGAAACTCAATGTGGCCAATGTGACCTTTCTCTCCTCACTCACTTGATGACACTCAAAGAGTTGTTCAACTTTCATCTCCCAATCTAAGTATGCCTCAACATCTTCTTTACCATGGAAATGGGGGAGATCTACTCTAACCTCTCTTGGAGTGTGCTCTCTATAATGAATTCTATGTGGGTGAGGTTGATAGATTGGTTTGCAAGCCTACTATCTACCTCATAGTGTGTGAGCTGAGTTGGAGTTTTAGAACTCCTCCTTGTATGACTCCTACTTCTCTTTATTTCCTCTTGGGCTTTTTGTTGTTTCTCATTAAGGACTCTAAGTTCTTCTTCCAACTTAGAAGATACTCTTCTTTTTCAATTCTTTCTTTTTCTTTGAGAATAGTTTCTTGCCTTTGCCAAATTTTAAGTGACTTCAGCTCTTTTGCTAAATTTTTCAAAGTGGGCTTTACATCCTCACTAGAGTCACTTCCAATTTCAAAGGAATTAGTCTTAGACATCCTTAAAGGTTTTCAAAAAGATGCAATGCAACAAAAACAAAAAATGAAATACTTAAATTTCAAAGAAAGTTCCTTAAGAGACTTAAGGAGGCAAAAGACACCCAAGTTCACTTCTAGGAAAGGGAGGTGAATCACAATGGATTGCTTAAATACCAAGCCTTTCCTAACCAAAGTTTACCTTAGGCACTCTTGAACCAAATTTCTCAAAGGGAACTAAAGTTGAAATTAAAGTTGACACACACTAAGCCATCACAATTAAAGAAAGCAAATAAACTAGTTATGCGGCCTAATGATTAAGTTAGAAGAACTTTGGTTCCTCCAACCAACCAACTAAAAACGAATTTTATTATGAAATAAAAGGTTCTTGTTAGGAGATGGGATTGAGTACCAAAGACTCTCCCAAGACACCTAACAAGGCTGTGAATTACAAGAGAAAAAAAAAGAAGATTACAAAGCCAAAAATTACAACCAAATCAAAGCTACCTCCCAAGGTGTTTCTCTCCTTTCTTTTGGCTACCACTTTAGACTTCAAGCTCCCTTTGGGTCTCCACCACCAAGAAGGATACCTCTAAGATATTGGATCACCTCACAAAGAGAACCTACACCACACAAAGTAACCAAAGCCCAAATTGTGCAAGAAGAAACAAAGGATAAAAGCAATAAAAAGGTCCAAAAACAAGAAAGGCTTTGCAAAGGAATTTAATTATGACAAAACTAAGAAAGCCAAGAAGACAAGCAAGAAATTAAAGGTTAAGAAAGAAAGGTTAGCACTCAAAAGAAATCCTAATGAATGGTGCTAGAATAGATTCACAAAACAAAAACTACTAGAAGAAAAATGAGTGGTTGTTGTCTTTTGGCAACTTTAAGCAAATGGGGCACTAAGGCCACTCTTTTAGCATCATAGCCAAGACTTTTAGCCACTGGAAAGTGAAGATAAATACCCAAAACAGTGAACAAAACATGTTCCAAAACAGATTGCACAAAAACAATGGTAGTGGTCTAAGCACACAATATTTTTTAGCACTTTTTTGGCTCTCTGTTGATACTCTTTTGAGGCCTTTTGCTTAAAAGCTTTTAGCACTTCTTTTTCCACTTTTTTAAGGTCCAAAGTAAGACCACCACACACTTGTAACAGAGGTGATTTATGGGTTTTAAAAGCCACAAAGACAAGAAACACAAAATAGAAGAGAATCCTACTAGAATAAAAAATGGAGTTGAAAACTGGAAACATCAATAGGGATTTTTTTTTTAAAGAGCTTGCCAATGATCTAATGGCAAGTATGAACCTAAAACATCAAATATAAGACCCTCAAATGGTTGTATATGGTGCAGTTTTTCAAACTAAGTTATATTTTTTTTTTGATGATTTTTCAAAGTTACTAGAGAAAATTGACAAGAAAAGAACTACACATGACTCTAGACAAACATAGATGGATTAAAAAATTAAAAATGACTCAATCAATGAAATGCACCAAATATAAATCAATAAAAGACCCAAAAAAATAGTAAGGAATGACTAAAAAAAGAAAAGGAACAAAAAAGTAACCAAAACTAACAAAAGATTACTTGGAAAACGCTAATGACAGCATTCTGGAAGCACTGACCTTTGCTCAGTGTTTTACTCATAACGTTTTCTACAGAAGTACAAATGAATTGAATTTTTTTTTTGAAACTAGACTCAAAGGGCTTTCGTTGGAGTATTTTTTACATATTTTTTGAACAACTGGGCTAGATGCAGTTTAAGTTTCAAAATCGTCCCAGTTTACTGCCAGAAAAAGAAATGATAGAAGGAAAAAGAAAACACAACAAGACAAGTAAGGAAAACAATAAACAACAAGGAAATAACAAAGGACCAAAACCAAGAAACTTAGCTCTTTGAAGAACCAAGGCTCTTGATACCAAATGATGGCAAATGCTCTAGGTAGGACTAGCCAAATCTAGAAGCAAATCAAGTCATAAGTTCATGGATGAAGATTGCGGAATTTGGTGGTGGTGAAAGGTGTTGATAGCTCATGGTTTTGATGAGTTGTATAATGATGGAATGTGTGTTTGGTGGTTCTCTAAGAGAGGTTGGGCCAACTCTTGGAGGAAGGTGGCTAGAGGAGGCCACTTGGGTTGCTCTAGCCTAGGGTGACCTTAAAAGAGTAGTATGGCACAAAAATGGCAGCATAACTTTACTCTAAATCAAAGGTGATTAGATGATGGAGAACACCTCTATTTATAGGCTAAGGTATCTCAAAATGGGCTGAAACTTTACCCTAAAAGAGCCACCTTGGTTGTCTTGGAGAGCAAGGAGAAATCCTCTCCAATAAGAGAGAGACAAGTGGCAAAAATCCTCTCAAATGAGAGAGTGACATGTGGCCACTACCTATGGAAAAACTCTCCATTCCTAGAGTGACACATGGCCACTAACTAGGTGGAAAACTCTCCAATGGGAAGCCTCCACATCTCTAGGACGAAATCTTGCTCCCTTGTCCTCCAAGCTTAGTCAAAATGTTGACCCCTTGGTCAACACACCCATTTTGGACATCCAAGCATAGTCAACTTTGGGCCTTGACCCTTTGTTGACTTGTTTGGTCAAAATCCTATTCTACTTGGCCCAAAATACAAGGCCCAATTAAATCATATACTACTAGGCCCACAATACAAAGCCCAAATAAAATCTAGACTACTTGGCCCATAATACAAAGCCCAAATAAAAACTAGACTACCTGGCCCAAAATACAAGGCCCAAAATTATTCTAACTCTTTTAAATCTTCATGATGGCTTTAGATGGCCTAAGAGAAATAGTATAGGTCCATATTCCATAGATGTCTCCATCTTCCATAAACTAATTCCTTTTATTTTTAATACAACAATAAATGAAGAGTTACTCCCTTTTTAACCCAACAATAAACGAAGAGTTGTAAGACTTAGACATTTCAATTTAAAAATCACCAATAGTACGTTGATTGCTTAAGCTATTCGACGTATTATTGTCAGCCAGAATTGCAAAAGCCAAAAGATGATCATCCAACTATAAGGTAGTTCGACGTATTATTGTCAGTCAAAAGTCAGAGGCTTACTCCAATATCTGCTGAACCGCATAGTTAAACGTCGACCCTTTAGATGTGTGGCATTGATGAAAAAATTTTATTGGGCTTTCTATTTTAGGGAAGTTTTATTGGGCCTGAAACTGAAAAGATTTTATGCACAACTTTATAAATAATAGGTTTGACACCCTATTGTGTACTCAGAATTCTCTAAACTGAAGAGTTACAAACCCTACAATTATGATCAGAAATGGCTTTTTCTTCATCATCAAGAAGAAAAAGGAATGTTAATCCTACAGGGAGGATTAGTGATGAAGACATTTGAGGGAAGCTTTTAAGTCTAAGGAAGATTAAAACCATGGTTTCTCACAGATATCTGAAATTGGTGAGGGTGTTCTACTCCAACTTAAAGATAAGTAATGAAACATTTTGTTCCATAGTCTATCTTAAAGAGGTTTCGATTGGGATTGTCGTTTTTCATCCGATTTGGAAAGAAGGCTTTCTCTTTCAGAAATGGATTAGTCATCAAGGACTTATTGGATTCACCATGATAAAAAAATGATGATCATCAGCAAGTCTATCCCATCTTTGAATCTTGGAGTGGAAACAAAACAAGTTTGAAAAAAACTGAAGAAGATAAGTGGGCTGTCGCGGCCCATACAAATTTGATTGCATATTAGAAATGCAGTATAGTGCTAGGAAGTGACTCCTAGGTCGTCTCTCAAGGACCAAATGTGGTTCGAGTCTTAGGTTTAACACGAAGTGGGGGGGGTTGTGAAAGGTTTTTGCAAAGAAAATTAAATTAAATTAAATTTGGAAATTAAAGACAAACAAACATAACTCAAACGTTGAAGAAAATGAAAACAACACGAAGACCGAACGGTCCTACAGATGACCGAACGGTTCTACATTAAGTCTAAATGATATCTAAAGCAAGTGAGGAAATCGAAAATGCAAGAAGATAAAGAAAACAAACAGAGCAAACATCATAGTGAACTGAAACAATAAACCGAACATGATAAACAACATGAAAATAGTAAATTGAACTGTCCTAAAGCAAAATGTGTGAACTAATTTAAATGCACCAAATAATAAAAGAAAAACACGTGGATGCTATTCAAATGGAATACTTGAGCTAAAATATTTAATTCACATTGCAAGGAGAAATGAAATGCAACATTCATCATGGTATTAATTTAACTTAACGCGTGAACAGTAAAGTAAAAGAAATTAACGCTGAATGTATTCTTACACACACACATATATATATATATACATATATATATATATATATATATATATATATACATATATATATATATATATATATATATATATATATATATCTATATATATATATAAAAGAAATGAGTCTCGGTTGCTTTGCTTCATGCATGAAGAAAGAAAAAAGGTAAGGGAACTTTGCAAGCAAACCCATCAAGGACGTAACCGGTGTGCATTTTCCAATTGAAAATTAATGAATTTCCATGCTCTCATTTCAAGACCGAGACACTTCCATGAAGAGAAAATATTCTCCTTTTTCTTGCAGCTGCTTCAAAGGATTAAGCACTTCACCGTCTCCATCAATCAGCACCTCCTTTACTTAAAAATAAAATAATTCCAATCTTACAAAATGAAATCAGCCCCTTTAATATAAGAAGAAAATCACCGTTTCTAAACCATAATTTCAAATAGATCTTCTGGAATAAAAACTAAAGAAAAATTAATTCATTTGGGGAACATCTTTCCTATCATGAGTCCGTGTGTGCTTCATTCATTGAATAAGGTAACAACTTTTCTTTCATCCCATTAACAGCATAAATATAAATTTCCAAGCTCATCCAAACGTTTGAAAGAAAAGGCCAGCCAAGAAACGGTAGCTGCTACCCACTTTCCATTCAACTAAAATCAAAGAATAACATCATTCAAAGAAAGAAAAATGCCAATCTCAAAGAACACATTTTTGCCAAATCCTCTGCACCGTTCCAGCCGTGAAAATTCATCCAAAATCAGAATAAAATATTGTTACCAGAAAAGTTTTGTAAAAATAACATTGAAGCCAAAAACATTTCCTTTCAGAGTGGCGGCTGGAAGCATGTGCTTCCTTCATTCATCCAATGTCCTTCACCATGAATAATATTTCCAATCTCCAAATGTTCCAGCCGAGAGTTCACAAAAGTGTGTGGCTGCTGCCTTTTTTTTAAAATACCGAGAGACTCCAAAATGTGCCAAGAGAGAATGACGGCTGGTCCCTAGCTAAGGGGCCATGTGTTGTCTCAAAAATAAGAGGGTGAGGTCCACCCTAAATGCCTAGGGTTCCAAGTCACCCATTCCTACTTTTGGGCTTAGTTTACTTTACTAAAAATTGGCCCAAATTACAAAAGTTAGTCTAAAAATTCTTAACCACTAAATTACAATTTAATTAAAATTTGAAATGTCCAAGTGAAGAGTCTTGAATTATTTAATAGCACTCCAAATGTCCCAAATTGTATTTCCAAAATTTTCCCTGAAAATAATAATGCAAATAATTAGCTCAGAAAATTCAAATTAATTAAAATTAGAATTTCCGGTCAAATTAAGCATAATTAGGAAAAACGGGAAAATACCGGACAATTAAGCACAATTCCCTGATTAATTCTAGCACAATAAACTAAGTGAAATCAATAAAATATCGACTCATCACAGATCATATCAAGTAATAATAAATGGTAAGTCCAAGTATCATTTTCCCAAGAGACTCACGACACTAAACTGTTGTGCTTTTGCTTAACCAATCAAGACTATAAGAACAAAATATTTTTAGGGTTTTTGAAAGTAAAGTGCGGAAAAATAAGCATGAATGCAATTTGATCAATTGAGGTTCAACACAAAAGTAGATGGATGATGTTGATAATATGAGATGGATTTATTGCTAGGATTCATATTTCACCGAAGCAAGGGTTTTCATCCGGTTTAAGGCTAAGGTTCAAAAAGGGTAGAACACACGGTTCTAATCATTTTAGGCGAAAATTTGGCTAAGTAAGGGTTTCCAAAAATGGCTTTTATCATATGACATCAACATGTAATTCAATCAATTATAAAGACTCAAGAAATATCAATCATGCTTCCATATAAATAACACATATATCAATGAATACTCTAGAGCTCAAAACCTCACACACTATGCTTTCTCACAAATCATTCATACACCCTGCTTAGCATCATAACCACAATCATAAATCATCACACATCTGTTCACCTAGCTAGTGAACCATTCACCTGGATATTGTTGACTCCCTGGTAAGCGTACCAGATCGTTCCAAGTAATATAATCGGTACAGCCCGATATCATTCTTCCCTAGAGACTCGAAAGGCCTTATCTTCCGTGTAAATCAAAATCGTAAGACTTGTAGAGAGAAAAATTAATTTTGTGGAATGCAAAGACAAAAAATAAACATGCAATGTGTTGATTCAATTGATGAAAAAGACAGTAGATGAAAGGAGTTGTTGGGGGTTTACAATTTCATCTTATCCGCCCTCTCTTATCTACTCTTCTTGTTTAAATTGCTTTCTTATCTCATTGTTCTACAAACTTTCTTGGCCTACCCTTAGCCCGATCCCTCGGTGAAAAGAGCCTATTACTAATTACTGGCTTGCTATCCCTAGCCTCCCCTAGTAACTAGCAATGCATTACCGAACAGAAGCAAAAACAATTGATCGTCCTACCTCCCTATCCCTAGGTGGTATTACTTAACCAAGGAATTACTCACCAGTTCATGACATTACTGTACGTTCCCGTATCAGTAGAGACAAACAGCAGTTATCCAATGAGTTAAACGATAAAAGCTTTAAGCGCAGATGAGAACCCAACAATTGATAATCAAAGCATATGAAAATCATATAAATAAACAAGAGTTTCAATAAAAGAGAGTTTCAAAAGACTACATTGTTTCCCCCAACAACAAAAGGGTTTAGTTCACCATTGTCGTTGTGAACCAACATGAAAATAATGGAAGAATGGAAGAGCAAACCCTAGATAGGATGAAAAGGAGCTTAAGCATCCAAGAAATCTTCTCCAGAGAGTGAGAATTAGGTATGGCCGCCCTCTTCTGTCAAAAGAATGAGAATGAAATCGCAACAGGGCTATTTATAGCTGAGGAGCGTCACAGAAAACAGGCCCAAGCCCAACAGGCAACCGCCTGACGTCACACTTATGCCGCTCGGCGGTTTGCTTCTTATCGTGCTACCGCCCGGCGGTTTGCCTCTTATCGCAAAACCGCCAGGCATCCCTGCCATGGTGCCATCTCCTTGCTTTTGGCTGCCCAGTGGTGTATTTCTACCGCTGGGCGGTTCCTAGACTCTTTTTTTCTTGATTTTCTTCCTCTGTATTGAGTCTAAGGCCTTCATCTTCACCTCCATTCTTCACTTCCATCAAAATTGCTACAAAACAATGCAAAACAAGCATATTGAGTTTTGCTTGATTCTAAGCTCATTCTAAGCAGTAAAGGGAGTAATTTGGTCTAAAGTACCATATGAAAATAACGGTTTTTCAACCGTTATCACAACCCCAAACTTAGAACTTTGCTCGTCCTCAAGCAAACAAAACAAAACTATAAACAAAACAAAACTATAAACAAAACAAAACTTGGCTTTCTACAATTTCATCCGATGGTTCAACAATCCTAAAGTACATTCTGAGAACTACTCAATTTCAGATCATCAATGGTAATCAAATCAAGATGCATGTATGCTTTCAATTCAGTTATTTCAAACAGTCCTCAACAGATGTTTCATATTAGGAATGACCAATTCACTTAGCAAAGATGCAATCATGAAATTTAGAAATTCTCACCAAGCAAGTGTTTCGCTAAATCACTTGAGTGTTTAGGGTGACACTCCAACTCTTCATCATTCACAAGTCGCATTAAATAAAATTGTCGTTCATCTCAAACAATCAAAATCATTACATGCAAATGCCATCAAAAGGATTTTCCCAAGGCTTGTAATGAGGCTGGGCTATCAAGAAAAATTGGTTTTTCTGGATCACAAAATATTTGAATCAAGAGAGCTCATTTATCATTCAAGGTTCAAGTTCAACTCTCTTTCTTAACCAATCTCACTTGCCCCCAACTTCTTCCCTTTTTCTTTTATTTTTACATTGAGCTCATCTTTCATGATTTTTCTTTTTCTCATGTATTTTTCATTTTCAACACTTGAGTTCAATGCCTTTCTTTTTGCCATTCAAACTTTCCCCACAACCCCAAACTTGAACCTTGAATATACTTATAGTCATTAACCCAATTCAAAGTAAATACATTCAGCAAAAGGGTTTTCATTCTGTTTAGGGCCAAGGTTCAAAAAGGGTATACAATTTCAAGCACTTTAGGTGAAAATTTGGCTAAGTAAGGGCTTCCAAAAATGGCCTTGATCATATGACATATACATGCAATTCAATCAATCATCAAGTCTTAGGCAATATCATTCATGCTTTCCTGTGAATAAATTCATACAATAATAAAACTCTGGAGCTCAATAGCTCACACAACATGCTTTCTCACACACATTCATTCATACACTCTGCTCAGCATCATAACCACAATCATAATTCATCACACATATGTTTCACAGGATATCAACATGCAACACAACTTAATTATCATTCACATCAAATCATCATCAAACGGGCTCATCATGCAAATTATTCAGTCAAACATCTTCAGAAAAGTATTCAAGCCAAGCTTACACACTGAAAAATAAAATTCAACCTATTCTGCAAAAGTGAAAGAAAGAATCTAGGTTGCCTCCTAGTAGCACTTGTTTAACGTCACGAGCCTGACCCAAACCTCATGGATCTACCAACATCATAACTGAAGCAAATTGCTCCACATCTCCTCCCACATAATGTTTGAGCCTCTGACCATACACTAACCAGCTTTGCTGTTGATTCTCATCATTTGAATGCTATAATTCCACTGCTCCATTTTGGAATACCTGCTTTACCACAAAAGGTCCTGACCATTTTGATTTCAGCTTTCCAGGAAAATATTTCAACCTTGAGTTAAACAGTAACACCAACTCCCCTGGATGGAAAGTTCTCTTGAGCAGCTTCTTGTCATGATAAAATTTCACCTTATCTTTGTAAATCCTTGATGAATCATATGCATGCAGCCACATTTCTTCAAGTTCAAGCAACTGATCTCTTCGTTTGCTTTAAGTTTCATTAGGATCAAAGTTCAAAAATATCAAAGCCCACAAAGCTTTATGCTCCATCTCTACTGGCAAATGGCATGTTTTTCCATAAACCAACTGAAAAAGGTGAGAGTCCCATTGAGGTCTTTGTTGCCTCCCTGGCAAGCGTACCAGATCGTTCCAAGTAATATAATCGGTAAAGCCCGATATCATTCTTCCCTAGAGACTCGAAAGGCCTTATCTTTCGTGTGAATCAAAATCGTAAGACTTGTAGAGAGAAAAAGTAATTTGATGGAATGCAAAGACAGAAAATAAACATGCAATACGTTGATTCAGTTGACGAAAAAGACAGTAGATGAATGGAGTTGTTGGGGGTTTACAATTTCATCTTATTTGCCCTCTCTTATCTACTCCTCTTGTTTAAATTGCTTTGTTATCTCATTGTTATGCAAACTTTCTTGGCCTACCCTAAGCCCGATCCTTCGGCGAAAAGATCCTATTACTAATTACCGGCTTGCTATCCCTAGCCTCCCCTAGTAACTAGCAATGCATTACCGAACAGAAGCAAAAACAATTAATCGTCCTACTTCCCTATCCCTAGGTGGTATTGCTTAACCAAGGAATTACTCATCAGTTCATGACATTATTGTACGTTCCCGTATCAATAGAGACAAACAACAGTTATCGAATGAGTTAAACGATAAAAGCTTTAAGCGCAGATAAGAACCCAACAATTGATAATCAATGCATATGAAAATCATATAAATAAACAAGAGTTTCAATAAAAGAGAGTTTCAAAAGATTACATTGTTTCCCCCAACAACAAAAGGGTTTAGTTCACCCTTGTCATGGTGAACCAAGATGAAAATAATGGAAGAATGGAAGAGCAAACCCTAGATAGGATGAAAAGGAGCCTAAGCATCTAAGAAATCTTCTCTAGAGAATGGAAGTTAGGTCTGGCCGCCCTCTTCTGTCAAAAGAATGAGAATGAAATCGCAACAGGGCTATTTATAGCTGAGGAGCGTCACAGAAAACAGGCCCAAGCCCAACAGGCAACTGCCCGGCGTCACATTTATGCCGCGTGGCGGTTTGCCTCTTATCGCGCTACCGCCCGGCGTCAGGGGTCCACCGCCCGACAGTTTGCCTCTTATCGCAAAACCGCCATGGTGCCATCTCCTCGCATTTAGCTGCCCAGCGGTGTATTTCTGCCGCTGGGCGGTTCTTAAAGTCTTCTTTTCTTGATTTTCTTCCTCTGTCTTGAGTCTAAGGCCTTTATCTTCACCTCCATTCTTCAATTCCATCAAAATTGCTACAAAACAATGCTAAACATGCATAATATCGCTAAAAATAGATTTTGACTCTCAACTGACTCATTTATTGAGTTTTGCTTGATTCTAAGCTCATTCTAAGCAGTAAAGGGATAATTTGGACTAAAATACCATATGAAAATAACGGTTTTTCAATCGTTATCAATCTTCATAGCAGTTCTATATGCCCAGAGAGCATCATCTAGTTTTTATGACCAATCTTTTCTGGAAAAAGTGACAGTCTTTTCCATAATTCTTTTGATCTCCCGGTTAGAAACTTCAGCTTGCCCATGGATGATAAGGTGCAACTACCTTATGTTTCACCCCATAATGTTTAAGCACCTTAGCTAGCTAGTTATTACAAAAGTGAGACCCCCCCCCCCATCACTGATGAGTACCCTGGGAGTGCCAAATCGTGAAAAGATTTGCCTCTTTAGGAATTTGATCACAGTACTGGCATCATTCTTGGGACATGCTAAAGCTTCAACCCATTTGCTCACATAATCAACAGATACCAAAATATACTCATTATTAATTGATGGAGGAAAGGGTCCAACAAAAACAATACCCCAACAATCAAAAACTTCAACCTCCAGAATTCCTTGCAGTGGCATCTCATGCCTCCTTGAAATAGTCCCTGTCCTTTGGCATTTGTCACAGCTCCGAGCATGATTATGGGTATCTTTAAACACAGTTGGCCAATAAAATCCTGCTTGCAGGACTTTTGCGGCTGTGCGCTCACCATTATAATGACCTGCGTAAGGAGAGTTATGACAATGCCACAAAATCCTTTCTGCTTCTTCCCTTGTTACACATCTCCTCAGAAGATTGTCTGCTCCTATCTTGAACAAGTACGGATCATCCCAAACGAATTGTTTGGCATCATGTAAAAACTTCTTTTTCTGCTGCCAATTCAATTCTTCAGGAATGACACCTACAACTTTAAAGTTAGCCAAATCAGTAAACCACGGTCTTTGTTGGATATATAGAAGAGTTTCGTCTGAAAATGACTTCCAGATTTCTTTCTCCTTGCTTGTTACTTCATCATTGACCAACCGAGATAAGTGATCAGCTATCAGATTTTCACTTCCCTTTTTATCACGAATCTCTATGACAAATTCTTGCAGCAACAACACCCATCTAATCAGTCGTGGTTTTGAGTCTGGGTTTGTCAATAAGTATTTTATAGCCGCATGATCCGTATAAACAATCACCTTAGATCCAAAAAATATGATCTAAATTTCTCCAAAGCATAGACTATAGCCAAAAACTCTTTTTCTGTAGTAGCATAATTTAATTGGGCTTCATTCAAGACTTTACTAGCATAATAAATAGCATGAAATACCTTTTCTCTTCTTTGACCCAAGACAGCACCTATGGCATAGTCACTAGCATCACACATGAGTTCAAACTCTTGATTCCAGTATGGGGCTACAATCACTGGAGCAGAGATCAACCTTTTCTTCAAAGTATCAAAAGCTTGCAAACATTCTGGACTCATTACAAATGATGTCTCTTTAGACAGCAAATTACTCAAAGGCTTAGCAATCTTTGAAAAATCCTTGATGAATCTTCGAATTCCTTTCACATTTGTTGGAGGTGGAAGTTTTTCAATTACCTCCACTTTTGCCTTATCCACTTCACTCCCCCTGGCTGAAATTTTGTGACCCAACACAATCCTTTCCATAACCATAAAATGACATTTTTCCCAATTTAGAACAATATTGGTTTGAACACATCGTTTAAGAACAGCATCAAGGTTGGTTAAGCACCTTTGAAACGAATCCCCTAAAATTGAAAAATCGTCCATGAAAATTTCTATGCTTTTCTCCATGAAATCAGCAAAGATTGCTTGCATACACCTTTGAAATGTGGTCGGTGCATTACATAATCCAAATGGCATCTTTCTGTAAGCAAATATACCAAATGGACATGTAAAAGTTGTTTTCTCTTGGTCTTCAGGGTCAACCACAACTTGATTATATCCAGAGTAGCCATCTAAAAAGGAATAATAAGCTTGTCCAGCCAATCTTTCTAACATCTGATCCATAAAAGGTAAGGGAAAATGATCTTTCCGGGTAGCTGCATTTAGTCTCCTGTAATCGATGCACATGCGCCAACCAGTAACTGTCCTTGTGGGGATAAGTTCGTTCTTTTCGTTATAAATGACAGTCATCCCTCCTTTCTTTGGTACAACTTGAACTAGACTTACCCATTTGCTATCAGAAATAGGGTAGATAATTCCTACTTCCAGTAACTTCAATACTTCTTTTCTCACAACTTCTTTCATAGCAGGATTAAGTCTTCTTTGCAATTGAGCCACTGGTCTATAATCATCTTCCATAAGGATTATATGCATACAGTATGTGGGACTTATACCTTTGAGATCTACAAAAAACCATCCTATGGCATCTTTGTTTGCTTTTAAGACTCCCACCAGCTTTCTCACTTCTTTTGGAGATAATGAAGTACTGATAATGACTGGCTTTCCTCCATCTTCTTCCAAAAACACATACTTCAAATGCGGTGGTAACTCCTTCAATTCAACCTTACTTTCTGGAATTTTTTCTTTAGACTCAATCTTTTCAAAGAGAGCCTGTTCTGCAGGAATTTCTTTTGTTGCCTCCAACTCTTGAACACATTCATGCTTCATTTTATCCTCATCTTCATTCAAATCCTCACATTCACTGATAAGAGTTCTCTCCAGCATGGATGCATTACGAACCCTATTCTCTTGAGTCATACAAAGTTCTTCTACAGCGTCGATCTGAAAGCATGACTTGTCGTCTTTAGGATGTGACATTGCCTGAAACACATCAAAATCAAACTCTTCAACTTGTACCTAGACTTTAAGTTTCCCTTTTTCAACGTCAATCACAATCCTGGTTGTCTTCATGAAGGGCTAATGGGTGTCGCAGCCCATACAAATTTAATTGCATATTAGAAATGCAGTATAATGCTAGGGAATGACCCCTAGGTCGTCTCTCAAGGACCAACTGCGGTTCAGAATTAGGTCTAACACAGTGGGGGGGTTTTGAAATGTTGTTTGTGGATGCGGAAAAATTAAAATGAAATTAAAACAGTAAAAACGAAAATTCACGCGGGAAATAGACAGCTCTGACCTTTGCTCAATGTTTTAACCATAACTTTTTCTACAAAGCTCTAAATGACATGAGGTTTTTTTTCTTGGAAAGTAGACTCAATTATCTTTCATATGACATATAAAACATAGCATTTGGACATCTGGTGTGGTTGCAGTTATTTTTTTAAAATCAAGTCCAGAGAGTGAAAATGCTAAACCCAATACTAGAACAAACAAATATCTAAGCATATTTAAATAAATTAAATGCAAAATTAAACTAAAGAGATTAAAAGCAATTAATCTTAAAAAGGCAAATTAATTCAAAACAAAAGAAAATAAACAATTCTAATAATTTTTTTTTTTTACCAAAAGAAAACCAAAATTTGCAACCAAACCTGCAGCACCATTTGCTTTAATTTCCAATGGAATTGTTGCAGCACTTGGATGCTAAACACGTGAATCAGCTACTTCTTCCATTCGGACCCCACACCATTTCGTTTCTCATTCACATAAGCACTTTACCTCCAGCAACTACCAACTTCTTTGAATTAAAAATAACATGGCCTCTCTATTATAGCCGTGAGTGAACTCACTATTCTTTCATTTAATACTTGATGTGACAATTCCAAAATGAAAGCAGCATCTACAAGCATTCAAAACCTATGCATCTATTTTGAAATAAAGCAATTAATTGGCTCCAAGAATGAATTCTGGCCGCACACTACTCAACATAATCCATCATTACAAGCAAAATGGCTTCAAGTAATAAAAAGCATAATTCTGATTCAAAGGTGCGGCGCAAAATTCCTTGGCTCATCAACCAAAATCGTTATAACCCAAACGTGTCTATCAATGTCAGCCGAAATTAAACAAGAGAATTCAAGAGAATAAATCGTATTCCTTCCTTCCAAAAACAACGTTCATACACATTTCCCCCAATTTCCTTCAACGTTGCCGAGCCACCCAGAAAGAAAAGTGTGACGGCTTTCCATCAATCAACTCTTGCACACATTGAGAGGAAAGAAAATGAACATTTTTTATTCAACCATTGCTAAAAAAAACGTCAGCTACAAACATTCCCGGAAGCCAACCCAAAAACCAGAGTCTCCAAAAACCAAAAATGAAGAGTGACGGCTCCCTTCCCCCAAATCCCTAGGTCTCAAAGTTACATCCTCATGGTGGGGTCCACACATTATAAAACCCTAGGGCCATGTCACCACTTACAATTGGGCTTTTGTTAATTCTACCAAAAATTGGTCCAAAATTACAAAACATTTGTCTACAAATTCTAAAACACTAGATTAAAGTTTAATTAATTCTAAAATGAAATTGTAGAAATTCTTCAATTGCTTGTGCCCTTCCAAAAGTCTCCCAGTGTATTTCCAAAATTTCCCTGAAAATAAAAATAGGAATAATTAAGCTCAATTAATTCAAGTTAATTAAAATCAGAATTATTGGTCTAATTAAGCCCAAATGCTGAAAATGACACAATAACTAAGAATTAAGCGCAAATCATCAACACAATTCGGCGCGAAAAACTAAGTTAATGGTATACAATATCGACTCATCAAAATAGACCACACTTAGTCTTTTGCACTCCTGGGCAAAATCAAGACGCAAAACAGGGAACAATACTGAGGACATCAGGAAGAGACACAGACTCAACAGACAAACACAGAGTTGCACAATTCTCACAAAATCTGGATAGTGAAAGGCATAGGCAGAATCCCACACAGAGTCAATGAAAACAGATACTCGTAGAATCATCCAAGCAGTTTAGTGAATGGGAAACAATCAATCAGTTTAAGAGATGAATCAAAAGCAACAGAGCCTCACAGATGCACACAATCAGTGTTTCTCTCAAGTGTTTAAGGTAAATAAATGTCACTCAATGCACTCAAGAAAGCAGACACACATAGACTTGGCAAGCCTCTAATATCAACACTCAAGCACATACGCATGTTCAAATCAAAAGGTCTTTTCATGGTTGTAATGGGGCCAAGGACAAGGGAAGATACATTTGGATAAGAAGCTACAAGCCATAAGGAACAAAGGAGCAATGGGGAACAAGTGTAAACACATTCAAACACACCCACAACCTCTAATTCCATCCTCTTCTTGACTCCATTATTCACAAATTTTTTTTAATTTTTCTCATTTTTTTTGTATTATTTTTTTTTCATCTTGTCTCTTTTCTTTTTTTTTCTATTCAACACACAATTCAAAAGACAAGGTACATGATATTTACAGTGCAACCGCAAGAAGAGGACTCACTAGCCAATTCATCTGCAACTCCTAAGAGACCACACTATTCCCAAAACAATTCCAAAGCTCCAAAATTCCTAAGGTTCAGGTGATCATGGTTTTCACTTAGGCTATTGTATGAGCTTCAAAACAAAGAAATGGGGGAAGTATAGGCTCAAGTGGGCTAACAAAGAGATCATAACAGGGTAGGCTATCTGGCTAGAGAGGCTCAATCAACAAAATGCCTTTATCATTTTCAAACATGCTCATGAATCAAGAATTAACAACAGAGTCAAGCCAAGGCAAATGTGCAAGCAATCTAGAGACATATCACACACAAGAAAGATCATCAAATGGCTCAAATCTCACAGAGGTAATCGGTCACAATCAATCCAACTCTCAAACATCATGATCATCTTCCAAGCAAAGAAGAGCAAGGAGTCCAACAAAACAGAGTATCAATGCAGTGAAGGGAAACTAGCAACCTAATCACAGTCCAGAGTTCGCAAAAGCATGCAAAATTGTACACAAGACTCAACAAAATTCACTAGAAAACGAAATTTAAACAAAGAACGACCTCCCCTAATAGACCACACTTAAACAACACAATGTCCTCAGTGTGTCACAATCAACAGATCAACAATCAAAACAATCATCAGATACATACAAAGTGCAATAAAAGTGAGGAGGGAAGGAGAAAAGAAACTCCCTAAGTCAGATGGGAGGATAGGTGGGGTGGACCAAAGACGTCTCCTCCACCACTACATCCAACAAAGAAGGATTGTTGAGGAAAGGCTTCAGTCTATGCCCGTTCACCTTGAAGCTTGTAGCTGCAGATGGATCCTGGATCTCTACTGCACCATAAGGATAAACATTAGTCACAACAAAAGGTTCAGTCCACTTTGATCTCAACTTACCACCCATGAGGCCGAGCCTAGAGTTATACAACAAAACCTGTTGGCCAACCTCGAAGTTCTTTCTAACAATGGAACTATCATGGAACCTCTTGGTCCTCTCTTTGTAGAACTTCGAATTCTCATAGGCCTCCAATCGAATCTCATCCAATTCATTCAGTTGCAACTTCCTTTCCTCTCCAGCTTGGTCAATGGAGAAGTTGCAAATCTTCACAGCCCAATATGCCCGATGCTCAATCTCAACTGGTAAATGACATGCCTTTCCAAAGACAACCCGATAGGGAGACATCCCAATGGGTGCTTTGTAGGCAGTCCTGTGGGCCCAAAGAGCATCGTCCAACCTATTGCTCCAATCCTTTCTGTTGGGCTGGACAATCTTCTCCAAAATCCTCTTGATCTCCCTGTTGGAGATCTCAGCCTGCCCATTTGTTTGGGGGTGGTAAGATGTAGAAACTCTGTGCGTCACCCCATATTTTTTGAGCAAGGCTTGCATGGATCTGTTGCAAAAATGGGTTCCCTGATCGCTAACAATCGCTCTAGGCACTCCAAACCTGCAAAAGAGGTGAGATCTAACAAAATCCACAACAACCCGAGCATCATTAGTCCTGGTGGCTCTAGCTTCCACCCATTTTGAAACATAATCCACAGCAAGGAGAATATAAGAGAAACCAAAAGAAACAGGAAAAGGACCCATGAAATCTATACCCCAGACATCAAACACCTCACAGAACAGCATAGGTTGTTGAGGCATCTCTTGTCTATGTGAAATAGGTCCTCCTGCTCTCTGACAAGGCTCACAGGTGCTACAAGTCCTCTCCGCATCCTTGAAGATGGAAGGCCAGTAGAAACCGCAATCAAGCACCCTGCAAGCTGTTCTTTGAATCCCCAAATGACCATCAGGTGAGGAGGCATGACAAAACTGGAGGACCGAGTCAATCTCATGGTCCGGAATGCATCTCCTAGTAACCTGGTCACTACACAACTTCCACAGATATGGGTCATCCCAAACATAGTACTTAGCATCACTCTTAATTTTGGCAATCTGAGCACGTGATGCTAAGGGAGGAAAAACAGAAGCAACCAAATAATTCACAATGTGTGCAAACCAAGGAGTAGGGTGAGAAGAAGAAATCAGTAACAAACTCTCATCAGGAAAGTCATCCTGGATGGGCAACACATCAGCTTCATCCCCAGCTCTCTCAATGCGGCTGAGGTGGTCTGCAACCAAATTCTGTGCTCCACTCCGGTCTTTAATCTGCAAGTCAAACTCCTGGAGTAGTAGCATCCACCTGATCAATCTAGGCTTTGACTCAGCCTTTTTCAACAGAAACTTCAGAGCTGCATGGTCAGTATACACAATAACAGGAGATCCAAGCAAATACAACCTAAACTTATCAAGGGCAAAAACAATTGCCAACAACTCTTTCTCAGTCGTGGTGTAGTTTGCTTGGGCAGCATCCAAAGTGCGGGAAGCATAGTAGATCACTCTAGGCAGCTTGCCAATCTTCTGTGTCAGGACAGCTCCCAAGGCATGATTTGATGCGTCACACATGAGCTCAAATGGGGCTGTCCAATCTGGTGCCTGAATGATCGGAGTGGTGATCAGAGCTTCCTTCAGGCAATCAAACGCCTGCTTGCACCTGTCATCAAACTCAAAGTCGATGTCCTTCTGTAGTAGTCTAGACAAGGGAAGCGCCTTCTTGCTGAAATCCTTGATGAAGCGCCTGTAGAAACCTGCATGTCCTGGAAAAGATCAAACCTCTCGCACGCAAGAGGGGTAAGGCAACTGCGAAATCACAGATATCTTGGCAGGATCTACCTCTATTCCCTTTTTCGAAATGATGTGCCCTAGAACCAAACCTTGTTCAACCATGAAGTGACATTTCTCAAAATTGAGAACAAGGTTTGTTTCTATGCATCTTTTCAAAACTTTTTCAAAACTGTTTAAACATGCATCAAAGGAGGATCCATACACAGTAGAATCATCCATAAACACCTCTATGCAACTCTCAAGAAAGTCGCTAAAAATGCTAAGCATGCACCGCTGGAAGGTACCAGGGGCGTTGCATAGGCCAAAGGGCATCCTCCTATAGGCAAAAGTGCCAAAGGGGCAGGTGAATGTGGTTTTCTCTTGGTCCTCAGGAGCAATATTGATTTGAAAATAACCAGAAAAACCATCAAGAAAGCAATAATGAGATTTACCTGCCAGGCGCTCCAGCATCTGATCAATGAATGGCAGGGGGAAGTGATCTTTCTTGGTTGCTTGATTGAGCCTCCTATAATCAATGCAGACTCTCCAGCTGTTTTGCACTCTTGTGGGAATCAACTCATCCCTCTCATTTTTCACAACCGTGAGGCCAGTCTTCTTGGGCACAACATGGATGGCGCTCACCCACTGACTGTCTGAAATAGGGTAGATGATCCCAGCTTGCAAAAGCTTCATCACCTCCTTCTTAGTCACGTCCAAGATCACAGGGTTTTGCCTTCTCTGCGGCTGTCTCACTGGTTTGGCCCCATCTTCCAACAGAATCCTATGCATGCATGTGGATGGGCTAATACCAGGGATGTCCGCCAAACTCCAACCTATGGCTTTCTTATGCGCCCTCAACACTCCAAGCAACCTCTCCTCTTGCATAGAATCAAGGGAGGTGGAAATTATGACCGGTTTCCTCTCATCATCCTCCAAGTACACGTACTTGAGGTTTTCTGGTAGCTGTTTCAGCTCAAGAGTGGGTTCCTACAAGTCAGATTCAAGTGTACTTCCTGCAACGTGGTTAATGCATTCTGACTCTAAAGAAGGAACAGGTAAAGGCAGAAAACCCATCTCATCACAATCCAGATCAACATCCATCACAGGTATATCAACAACATCATCAACATCATCCAAATCATCATAAACACGCATATCATCAATAACCTGGACATCATCAATACCCTGGACATCACAGTTCTCATCCAATTCAACATCATATTCAAATCCTGTCTCAATTCCAGATTCAATGCATGGATGTAAAGAAGATAGAAAAGAATGTTTCTTCTTATGCAAAGAGTGAAAGTCATGAACAACAAATTCATCAATAATGTCATCCAATGCATCAATCCTAAACACAGAATGGTCCTCAGCTGGAAATTTCATTGCATCAAGGATATTAAAATGAACAACAATATCAGCAATTTCCATAGACAAAGTTCCAGCATACACATCAATCTTAGTTCGGGCAGTTTTCAAAAATGGCCTGCCTAAGATAATGGGAGCGGATCCATGAGAGAATCCCTCCTCCATCTCCAAAACATAAAAGTCAGCAGGAAAAATCAATTCACCAACCCTGACCAAGACATCCTCTATGAAACCTGTTGGGTGGGTAACACTCCTATTGGCCAACTGAATGACCACACCCGTGGTTTGCAAAGGACCAAGAGACAAAGAGGAATATATAGACAAAGGCATGACATTAACAGAAGCACCCAAATCAAGCATGGCATTCTCAAATTTACTGTTTCCAATCACACAAGGAATGCAAAATATACCTGGGTCCTTGCACTTCTCAGGAATGTGCGGGACCGACTTACCAATAAGCGCAGATACATTCCTTCCCATGCTAATCCTTTCATCGCCCTTCATCTTCCTCTTGTGTGTGCACAACTCCTTCAAGAATTTTGCATATCTTGGAATCTGTTTAATGGCATCAAGTAGAGGTATGTTTACCTCTACTTTCCTGAAGGTCTCCAGAATTTCCCTATCCACCTCTTCAGTCTTTTTGCTAGGAAGTGCCCGTGAAGGGAATGGAAGAGGGATAGGTCGGTCAACAAATGGAGAAGGCGCAGAAGCGGTGGGGGTGGAAGAGGAAGAAGATCCACCTAAAGAAGAACCACCGGCTGAAGAAGAAGATCCACCCACCTCAAATGCCCTGCGTGGACCGTCATGGTCGTCCTTTCTAGGACAAGTGGCAGGCATGGGTGTAGGTGTAGAAGCGGGCTCTGAAGGCACAACAGTCTGCTTCCCTGATCTGAGGGTAATGGCACTCACATTCTTCGGATTCTGCACAGTTTGGGATGGTAACTTATCAGAATTTTGAGACTGCGCCTGGTTCATCTGAGTAGCCATCTGACCCATCTGGTTAGTGAGACTCTGTATGGAAGCTCTAGTCTCCTGCTGAAACTGCAGGTTTTGCATAGTCATCTGTCTCACTAACTCTTCCAATGAAGGCTCAGAAGAAGTGGAAGGTTGGGCAGCTGGTTGGGCAGGTGCCTCTTGCTGCTGCTGTTGTTGCTGTTGCCTCTGGTGTTGTTGCATAGGTGGAGGCACATATCTGTTAGGTGCTCCAGCATTCTGGAAAGGTGGTGCCTGCTGCTGAAACTGCGGCGCATTGTTCCATCTAAGATTGGGGTGATTCCTCCACCCTGGGTTGTACCTGTTGCTGGACAAGTCATGACTTTGCTGTTGTGGCTGCCTGTTGTTATATATGTTGGTAGCATAAGCCTGAGGCGCATCAGAGGCAGCTGAGGACTGCAAAGTAGGACAAGCATCTGTATAGTGGTCACTGGAAGGACAAATAGCACATAGTCGTGCAACAGATGCAGATGGAGCTGCAGATCTCTGGTTGGTAGTCAACTGTGTCACCAACTTTGTAAGAGATTCAATCTTGCCTTCCAACTTGCTTTCAATGGCTGATAAAGACTGGGCAACCACATCATGTACGCCCCTCACTACAATGGCATCATTCCTGGCGCTAAACTGTTGGGAGTTGGAAGCCATCTTCTCAATCAAATGTCTGGCCTCAGCAGGTGTGGTGTCTCCAAGAGCTCCACCACTGGCAGCATCAATCATACCCCTATCCATGTTGTTCAAACCCTCATAGAAATACTGGATAAGGAGTTGTTCAGGTATCTGATGGTGGGGGCAGCTTGCACAAAGTGTCTTAAATCTCTCCCAATACTCATACAAGCTCTCTCCACCAAGCTGCCTAATCCCAGTGATGTCCTTCCTGATAGCTGTGGTCCGGGATGCTGGGAAAAATTTCTCCAAGAACAACCTCTTCAGATCATCCCAACTAGTGATGGATCTAGGCGCCAAAGCATATAGCCAATCCTTAGCAACACCTTCCAATGAGTGAGGAAATGCTTTCAAAAAGATGTGCTCTTCAGGAACATCATGAGGTTTCATAGTAGAACAAATAATGTGGAATTCCTTCAAATGCTTGTGTGGACTCTCACCTGGAAGACCATGAAACTTGGGCAACAAATGTATCAGTCCAGTCTTGAGAACAAATGGAACGTCCTCATCAGGATATTGGATGCACAAGCTTTCAATATCGAAATCAGGTGCAGCCATCTCCCTAAAAGTCCTCTCACGAGGTGGAGGTTGTGCCATATTGTTCTCAGTGTGAAAACCAACAGAATCAGAACCAGAATCAAGTGCAGATGCAACAGATGCAGTAGATGCAGTATGCACAAAATACTCAGCAGTTGGATGAACAGTATCTAATGGGACAGACTCAAGAACAGACTCTAAAGACAAATTCCTAGAATGCCTAACTAACCTATGAAAGGTCCTATCAATTTCAGGGTCAAAAGGTGGTATGAATCCAGGATTTCCTCTAGTCAT
This sequence comes from Vigna mungo, assembly GCA_036885675.1. NCBI lineage: Eukaryota > Viridiplantae > Streptophyta > Magnoliopsida > Fabales > Fabaceae > Vigna > Vigna mungo. The sequence goes on from CP144700.1 coordinate 35,878,870, forward strand.
ACACTAAATCACAACACCCTCTAATCATGAAACAATAGCACAAAAATCTCAAATCACAAAAAAAATTCACAAGACACACAAACACAAACAAAAGACTCAATACTAAACCGTTGGTCCCCGGCAACGGCGCCAAAATTTGATGGGTGTCGCAGCCCATACAAATTTAATTGCATATTAGAAATGCAGTATAATGCTAGGGAATGACCCCTAGGTCGTCTCTCAAGGACCAACTGCGGTTCAGAATTAGGTCTAACACAGTGGGGGGGTTTTGAAATGTTGTTTGTGGATGCGGAAAAATTAAAATGAAATTAAAACAGTAAAAACGAAAATTCACGCGGGAACTAGACAGCTCTGACCTTTGCTCAACGTTTTAACCATAACTTTTTCTACAAAGCTCTAAATGACATGAGGTTTTTTTTCTTGGAAAGTAGACTCAATTATCTTTCATATGACATATAAAACATAGCATTTGGACATCTGGTGTGGTTGCAGTTATTTTTTTTAAAATCAAGTCCAGAGAGTGAAAATGCTAAACCCAATACTAGAGCAAACAAATATCTAAGCATATTTAAATAAATTAAATGCAAAATTAAACTAAAGAGATTAAAAGCAATTAATCTTAAAAAGGAAAATTAATTCAAAACAAAAGAAAATAAACAATTCTAATAATTTTTTTTTTACCAAAAGAAAACCAAAATTTGCAACCAAACCTGCAGCACCATTTGCTTTAATTTCCAATGGAATTGTTGCAGCACTTGGATGCTAAACACGTGAATCAGCTACTTCTTCCATTCGGACCCCACACCATTTCGTTTTTCATTCACATAAGCACTTCACCTCCAGCAGCTACCAACTTCTTTGAATTAAAAATAACGTGGCCTCTCTATTATAGCCGTGAGTGAACTCACTATTCTTTCATTTAATACTTGATGTGACAATTCCAAAATGAAAGCAGCATCTACAAGCATTCAAAACCTATGCATCTATTTTGAAATAAAGCAATTAATTGGCTCCAAGAATGAATTCTGGCCGCACACTACTCAACATAATCCATCATTACAAGCAAAATGGCTTCAAGTAATAAAAAGCATAATTCTGATTCAAAGGTGCGGCGCAAAATTCCTTGGCTCATCAACCAAAATCGTTATAACCCAAACGTGTCTATCAATGTCAGCCGAAATTAAACAAGAGAATTCAAGAGAATAAATCGTATTCCTTCCTTCCAAAAACAACGTTCATACACATTTCCCCCAATTTCCTTCAACGTTGCCGAGCCACCCAGAAAGAAAAGTGTGACGGCTTTCCATCAATCAACTCTTGCACACATTGAGAGGAAAGAAAATGAACATTTTTTATTCAACCATTGCTAAAAAAAACGTTAGCTACAAACATTCCCGGAAGCCAACCCAAAAACCAGAGTCTCCAAAAACCAAAAATGAAGAGTGACGGCTCCCTTCCCCCAAATCCCTAGGTCTCAAAGTTACATCCTCATGGTGGGGTCCACACATTATAATACCCTAGGGCCATGTCACCACTTACAATTGGGCTTTTGTTAATTCTACCAAAAATTGGTCCAAAATTACAAAACATTTGTCTACAAATTCTAAAACACTAGATTAAAGTTTAATTAATTCTAAAATGAAATTGTAGAAATTCTTCAATTGCTTGTGCCCTTCCAAAAGTCTTCCAGTGTATTTCCAAAATTTCCCTGAAAATAAAAATAGGAATAATTAAGCTCAATTAATTCAAGTTAATTAAAATCAGAATTATTGGTCTAATTAAGCCCAAATGGTGAAAATGACACAATAACTAAGAATTAAGCGCAAATCATCAACACAATTCGGCGCGAAAAACTAAGTTAATGGTATACAATATCGACTCATCAAGGGCCTTCAAAGAATCAAAGGAGCATCTCCATTTTCTTCCATCTACATTATAACAAAGTCCACTGGAAATAGGAATTTGTCTACCTTGACTATCACATCTTCAGCAATTCCATAAGGATGTTTGAGAGATCTATCTGCGAAATGAAGAACCATTCTTGTTGGTCTGATCTCCACTCCTCTAATTTTTTTTAACATAGAAAGAGGCATCAGATTTATACTAGCTCCAAGATCAATCAAAGCTTTTCCAACATCTAACTCTCCAATAATACAAGGAAAGTGAAGCTCCCGAGATCTTGTAATTTGGGAGGTAGTGACCTTTGTAAAACTGCACTGCAATTCCCTTGCACCTCAATTGTTTCCTCTTCAAGGTACTTCCTTTTCTTTGTGATGAGTTCTTTGAAAAACTTTGCATAAGACGGTATCTGCTGGAGTGCCTCAGAGAATGGTATGGTTATTTCCAGTTTCTTGACAAGCACCATGAAACGCTCAAACTGCTTCTCCCTCTCCTTTCTAGAATATATTTTTGGGTACGGTAGTGGTTTTTCGTACTCTTTCTCTTTGGCTTTCACAACCTCCTCTTCCTGATCTTTACTCATCAGATTTTTCTCTATCTCACACTCCGCCCTTTTCTCACTCTTTTCTTCAACACTCTCTTTTTCTTTTTCATTTTTCTCAACCTCTTTCTCTTTTAGTATTCTCCCACTTCTAGTAACAATCTCCCATGCTTTGGCTACATTATTTTTCTCCACTAAATTTACAGCAAACACACTTCTTTTCATAATTTGCTGAAAAATTTCTTCAGATTCCGTGCTCCTATGTATAGGCATGAAATGAGGTTGTTGTGGGACTATGGAAGCCTCTTTAACTGTTTGTGATAAGTCAGATAATGTTTTTGCCACCATCTCCAACTGTTGAGTGATGGCATTGTTTTACTCCCTCGTCCCAATGTTAGTTTGCAACATCGAAACATCGAAACATCGGCACCCTGTGCATCATACGTCTCTCATTGTCTGCCATAAATTCTATCATATCATAGGCTTCGTCCTCCGTCTTCCTTCTGATGTCTCCTTTAGCAGCAGCATTCAACATCATCTTTGAGTGCATGTTCAAACCTCCAAGAAATGTGAGTAAGTAAGTAGTCTTATCAAACCCATGGACTGGGGTCTTCCTCAACAGGCTTTTAAATCTGTCCCACGCATGTCTGAGAGTTTCCTCCATTTCTTGTTTGAAAGATGAGATTTCTAGCTTCCCTTGATTGATCTTCGATTGTGGAAAGAATTTAGTAACAAACTTTCTTGACAAAGCATCCCAAGTTCGAAAATTTCCTTCCGGGAATGAATGCAACCAATATTTAGCGTTTCCTCCCTGAGAGAAAGGAAACAGGCTGAGTCTAACCCTATCATCTGAAACTCCAGTCATTCTGAAAGTATTGCAAATTTCACCAAAGATTGCCAAATGCTTATATGGATTCTCATTTGACAATCCGTGAAATTGGTTGTTCTGAATTAACTGAATGAGTGCAGGGCTCATCACCATGTTGGTTGTATTGTCAACTAGTATAGCTATGCTGTTGAAGTTCAAAGGACCCACTGTGTTTGCTGAGTCCCCAGTGTGGGTCTTGGAGGAGGTTGGTCCGCCATCTCCTCTATATCTTGTGCCTCAAAAGAAGAGTGCAAAAGTTCCTCAGGGGAAGGAAAGTTTTCCCTTGCAGGATGTCTGACTTTTCTCCCTCTCCTGTCCGAGAGTCCTTCTAAACGAGGTTGCTGGTCTTTTCTTTTTCTAGTATGTATTGCTTCCTGCATACACAAGAAACAAACCCTAAAAGCACTTTTACAGAAAACAAAACAAAATAAAATAAAAACAACGGAAAAAAAATTACAAATAAGTCAAATTCAGTCAATTCAAACAACTTGAAAAAGTTCAACCTCGAGTCCCCGGCAACGGCGCCAAAAACTTGTTGACTCCCTGGCAAGCGTACCAGATCGTTCCAAGTAATATAATCGATAAACCCGATATCGTTCTTCCCTAGAGAATCGAAAGGCCTTATCTTTCGTGTGAATCAAAATCGTAAGACTTGTAGAGAGAAAAATTAATTTTGTGGAATGCAAAGACAGAAAATAAACATGCAATGTGTTGATTCAGTTGATGAAAAAGACAGTAGATGAATGGAGTTGTTGGGGGTTTACAATTTCATCTTATCCGCCCTCTCTTATCTATTCCTCTTGTTTAAATTGCTTTGTTATCTCATTGTTATGCAAACTTTCTTGGCCTACCCTTAGCCCGATCCCTCGGCGAAAAGAGCCTATTACTAATTACCGGCTTGCTATCCCTAGCCTCCCCTAGTAACTAGCAATGCATTACCGAATAGAAGCAAAAACAATTGATCGTCCTACCTCCCTATCCCTAGGTGGTATTACTTAACAAGGAATTACTCACCAGTTCATGACATTACTGTACGTTCCCGTATCAGTAGAGACAAACAACAATTATCGAATGAGTTACACGATAGAAGCTTTAAGCGCAGATGAGAACCCAACAATTGATAATCAAAGCATATGAAAATCATATAAATAAACAAGAGTTTCAATAAAAGAGAGTTTCAAAAGACTACATTGTTTCCCCCAACAACAAAAGGGTTTAGTTCACCATTGTCGTGGTGAACCAACATGAAAATAATGGAAGAATGGAAGAGCAAACCCTACATAGGATGAAAAGGAGCTTAAGCATCCAAGAAATCTTCTCCAGAGAGTGAGAATTAGGTCTGGCCGCCCTCTTCTGTCAAAAGAATGAGAATGAAATCGCAATAGGGCTATTTATAGCTGAGGAGCATCACAGAAAACAGGCCCAAGCCCAACAGGCAACCGCCCGGCGTCACACTTATGCCACTCGGAAGTTTGCCTCTTATCGCGCTATCGCCCGGCGTCAGGGGTCCACCGCCCGGCGGTTTGCCTCTTATCATAAAACCGCCAGGCGTCCCTGCCATGGTGCCATCTCCTCGCTTTTGGCCGCCCAACGGTGTATTTCTGCCGCTGGGCGGTTCCTAGACTCTTCTTTTCTTAAGTTTCTTCCTCTGTCTTGAGTCTAAGGCCTTCATCTTCACCTCTATTCTTCGCTTCCATCAAAATTGCTACAAAACAATGCAAAACAAGCATAATATCGCTAAAAATAGCTTTTGACTCTCTACTTATTCATTTATTGAGTTTTGCTTGATTCTAAGCTCATTCTAAGCAGTAAAGGGAGTAATTTGGTCTAAAATACCATATGAAAATAACGGTTTTTCAACCGTTATCAGATATCAGCATGCAACACAATGTCAATCATCATCCACATCCAATCATCATCAAATAAACTCATCACGCATTTCATTCAATCAAAGCATTTTCATAAGCAGTGTTCAAGCCAAGCACAGACACCGACAATAAAAATTCAACTTATTCTAAAAAATTCAAAGTACAAAAGTTCAAGATAAAACCCCTGTCCTAAGAATGGGCATCCATCAGTAGATGCCCTCAACTCATGTCCTCATCTGAGTCCTCTTGATGTCTATCATCAGCATCCTCGAAGTTATCTTCCTCATTGTCCTCATCCATGCCTGGTCCTCCAGCTGCTCTAGACCTGCTAGTCTACGCCTGCTCCTGAGGCCAAGCCATAGCACCTGTGCACTGGTGGATGATCATACAATCCTACTATCATCTCGACAGTAGCGACCTGCCCTCTGCGGAGAGACTCATATCTAGCCTCCACCATGTACATATACATGGCCCTCATCTGGAAAGGCTCTGCATGCTGTGTAGGCTCATCATCCTGCTGGGCTGCTCCTCTCCTAGGACGTCTCCTAGGTGTTAGGAAAAGGTTGGCTTTGTTTTACACCAAGAGGGGGGGGGGTGAATTGGTGTTAGTTCAAAAACAAAATCCTTTCACAATCTTGAGATGAAAATGCAAGTAATGAAAATTCAATGCAGTGGAATAACGCAGTTGACTGCTAAACAGTTAAAGTCGACTAGAAATAAAGAGTGCAAGGATAGAGAAAATCAAACACTGGTTTTTATACTGGTTCGGCCAACAATGCCTACATCCAATGTCCTTCCAATCAAGGAAGCAAATGCATTATAATGGTTGCGGTTTTTACAACAAGGAATTTATAGAAGCACCATGAAAAAATATAAATCTCCTCTTTAACCCAAAACCAAAATATAGCTGCACACAAAAACCAGAATTGCGGCAAGAATCCCCTCTTCTACAATCTGCACTCACGTCAAACAATCCTCAACGCGTAACTAACACTCTTCACAGGATGAAAAGCCTATCACAACAGACTTCATAGGTTGCCAAGCCTTCAATCAAATGTAGCAGTCTTTACAGGGTGCCAAGCCTTCAAGATCAAACCAGAAGCACCTTCTTTGTGCAGATATTGATCAAACGGTATGCACAATTGACTCCTCCCTTTGAATCTCTCTCAAGAAATATCACCACCGTCTTCTTGGAGAATTCTTGGAGCTTCTAAAACAGAGAATTCAATATGAAACAGGACAATGAAAATGTCAGATCACAAAAGTCTCACAGAACAATTTGTGTTCTGTCTATTTATAGTTTTCTGTTATTTCAAATTGCATCTCAGTCGAATAGCCTACTAATTCAATCAACTGTATTAAACATTTATACCAGACAGTCAACACAAAGGCTCCTTATTCAACCAAATCAATACACATTTAAGACAGTTGACCAAGTCAGTCAATCTTAACTAACTTTTGAAAAATATAGTCGTTGGAGCGTGTAGGCTTAATAGAATTCCAAATAGAACACTAATACAGTCGAATGTGTGATCAACATTGTCAATTGACACATGAGAAAACACTTTGAAATTCTTTTCAACTCAAAATCTCACACAGCACAGTTTCACAAAATCTGTACAAAGGTTTTAGCATAGTCGAATCCATTATGAGTGTATTCGACTGAACTAGAAATTTGTCACAACAAGTATAAGTTCATAAAGGTGCTTGTGATCCTTTGCTTTCTAAAATGTGCAGTAATCAAAAAAAATTTATCTCACATTTTAAAACAAGCATGTTCCACAATAATATCACATAATCAAGCATAGGAACACACATTGCAATTCATCAAAACATGTTCAGGAGACATGTCAAACAATAGAACACGAATATGTAATACAGGAACATATGTACTGTTATTAAGCATTGTGTTGTCAACAATCTCAACACTAAGTGCTACTCTAGCTACCTCCTCCTCTGCACAGAATTGTTGATAGTAGGCTGCATCTATGGCCTTCCTAGGCCTCTCGTATGGTGGTACTGCAGTATCCACCCCAGCCTGCTGGCACAAATAAGTAATGAGGGATGGATGTCCCAATGGCGTCCTACTACTCATAGTAGTAGCGCAGCTCTGGACCTCGTTGGCAATGACCTTGCCGACATTCACTTCCATCTGCCTCAGCATGCAGTAGATGAAGATGATCATGTGCATGGTAATGTCGGGCACATGTGAGCACGGCTGAATATTGGCATGAGTAAATGCCATCCAGTACTTTGTCAGGGATGTCAGATCTGCCTTTTTTATGTTGACAGGCACTCCATTTGGGTTATTCTGAAAATGTCTTCCAGGAATGCACATAACCCTCTCAATGTCAGCAATGTCTCTGAACCCCCTACATGTGTTGCATACTGGCACTGCTCATCTGGCCACTCAGTGCCTAAGAAGTTGTTGATGGTTTCAGGGTCATACCAAATGGTCTGCCCCTAACATAGCTCATGTATCTCTCAGCCGATACTCCTCCTCTAGTCAAGGAGTTCGTATCAAACTCCTTCACCAGTTATATGATGGCTGGTGCAGGATATATGGTCAACCTCTCCCAGTTTCTCCTCACGATCTCCAATCCAAATTCAGGAGCCAAGTCTGGGATAAAAGTGGCCTTCCTCTCCATCAGTAGTCTTCTCTCTTGCACAGTCACATAGTGCTCCTCATGTTTCCTATAGAGGAACCTAGGAGAATAGAATCTTCTTGGCCTCTGACGCTCTTTTCTCTTGTTCCCAGGAGTTTTCACCCTTTTTTATGATGACAAGATCTCTGCATCAAATAAAATCCATAAAATCACAGATATTCATCATTAGAGGTTAGTACATCATCAATCATATTTCAAATTAAGCACTGCCCAACGCTTGAGGGAAAAAACAGGGCCCTTCAGAGACCCAGCATCAAAAATCAAGCATCCACTCAGCGGTTTCCCACTGATCGCGCCACCGCTCAGTGTCCAAACGGACCGCTTGTTAGCAGAATCGCAAGTGTACCATATCGTATCAAGTAATAAAAATGGTAAAACCCATTATCGTTCTTCCCATGAGACTCAAAAGGCCTTATCGTTCGTATGAATTAAAATCGTAAGACTTGTGAAAGAAAAATTAATTGTTGTGGTGAATGCAAAGACAGAAAATAAACATGCAATGAGTGATTCAATTGACGAGAAAAGAGTATGAATAAATGGAGTTGTTGGGGGTTTACAATTTCATCTAATCCACTCTCTCTTATTTACTCCTCTTGTTTAAATAGCCTTATTATCTAATTTCATGCAAACTTTCTTGGCCTCCCCTTAACCCGATCCCTCAGCGAAAAGGGCCTATTACTAATTACCAGCTTGTTATCCCTAGCCTCCCCTAGCAACTAGCAATGCATTACAAACAGAAGCAAATACAATTGATCGTCCTACCCCCTATCCCTAGGTGGTATTGCTTAACCAAGGAAATTCTCACCATTTCATGACATTACTGTACGTCCCCGTATCAATAAAGGCAAATATCAGTTACCGAATGAGTTAAACGATAAAAGCTTTAAGAACAGTATGAGAATCCAACAATTGATAATAAACGCATATGAAAATCATATAATTCAAACAAGAGTTTCAATAAAAGAGAGTATCAAAAGATTACATTGTTCCCCCAACAACAAAAGGGTTTAGTTCACCATGGTCATGGTGAACCAAGATGAAAATAATGGAAGATATGGAAAGCAAACCCTAGAAAAGATGAAAAGGAGCCTAAGCATCCAAGAGATCCTCTCCAGAGAGTGAAAAGTAGGTCTGGCCGCCCTCCTCTGTCAAAAGAATGAGAATGAAGTTGCACTAGGGCTATTTATAGCTGAAGAGCGCAACAGAAAACAGGCCCGGCGGTTTGCCTCTTACTGCAAAACTGCCAAGCGTCTCTACCTTGGTGCAAACTCCTTGCATTTGGCCGCCCAGCGGTGCAATTCTGCCGTTGGGCGATTTCTAGACTCTTCTTTTCTTGATTTTCTTCCTCTATCTTGAGTCTAAGGACTTCATCTTCACCTTCATTCTTTACTTTCATCAAAATTGCTGCAAAACAATGCAAAACAAGCATAATATAACTAAAAACAACTTTTGACTCTCGACTGACTCATTTATTGAGTTTTGTTTGATTTCAAGCTCATTCTAAGCAGTAAAGGGAATAATTTGGTCTAAAATAGCACATGAAAATAACGGTTTTTCAACCGTTATCACAACCCCAAACTTAGAAATTTGCTTGTCCTCAAGAAAAACAAAACAAAACTAAAGATAAAACAAAACTTGGCTCTCTACACTTTCATCCAATGATTCAACATTCCTAAAGTACATGATGAGAACTATTCAATTTCAGATCCTCAGTGATGATCAAATAAAGATCCAAGCTTTCAATTCAGTTATCTCACACATTTCTCAACAGATGTTACATATTATGAATGATCAATCCACTAAGCAAAGATGCAATCATGAAACTTAGAAGTCGTCACCAAGCAAGTGTTTCACTCAATCACTCAAGTGTTTAGGGTAACACTTCAACTCTAAACCATTCACAAGTCACATGAAATAAAATTGCCTTTCATCTCAAACAATCAAAATCATCACATGCAAATGCCATCAAAAGGACTTTTCCAAGGCTTGTAATGAGGCTGGGCTATCAAGAAAAATTGGTTTTTCTGGATCACAAAAGCTTTGAATCAAGAGAGCTCATTCATCATTCAAGTTTAACTCTCTTTTTCAACCAACTCATTTGTTCCCAACTTCTTCCCTTTTTCTTTTATTTTTACATTGAGCTCATCTTTCATGATTTTTCCTCTTCATGTATTTTTCTTTTTCAACACTTGAGCTCAATCCCTTTCTTTTTGCCATTCAAACTTTCCCACAACCCCAAACTTGAACCTTGAATATACTTACAGTCATTAACCCAATTCAAAGTAAATAATTTCAGCACAAGGGTTTTCATTTTGTTTAGGGCCAAGGTTCAAAAAGGGTATAAAATTTCAAGCACTTTGGGTAAAATTTGGCTAAGTAAGGGCTTTCAAAAATGGCCTTGATCATATGACATATACATGCAATTCAATCAATCATCAAGACTTGGGCAATATCATGCATGTTTTCCTGTGAATAATTTCATACAACAATAAAAACTCTGGAGCTCAATACCTCACACAACATGTTTTCTCACACACATTCATTCATACACTCTGCTTAGCATCATAACCCCAATCTCAATTCAACACATATCTGTTTCACAGGATATCAACATCCAATACAACTCAATAATCATTCACATCATATCATCATTAAACAGACTCCTCATGCAATTCATTCAGTCAAAACATCAGTAGAAAGGTCTTCAAGCCAAGCAGACACACTAAAATTAAAATTCATCCTATTCTAAAATTTAAAGTGCAAGGGTAAAGAAGAAAATCTAGCTTGCCTCCTAGTAGCACTTGTTTATCGTCGAGAGCCTGACCCAAACCTGTTTAGCATTTATCACTAAATGCCAGCCTTCCAACACCCTTCAGTAGGTGTACCTTCCGGGTATCCTTCAGTAGATACCAAAAGTTAGCATCCCTCAGTAGATGCTACCCAAAAATTGTTCACAAATATTCAAAAATAAACAAGTTCAACAAAAGAAGAAAAATAAAATAAAAAATGTCTTAAAATACAAAATGTGTTATTCAGCAATCAACTCTTCTTCTTCACACTGGAATCTTCATCATCCCACCGTCTCAGCTTTCGTCTGTCTACTTGGCGAACAGCAGGGGAATATGGCCTTCTAATTTCCACCATTCCTTCCTCTTCGAGCTTCCTGTTGACAATCCATTTCCTGTTTTTGTATTTAACAGCCACACCCCGCGGAAATAGTTTGTCCTTTAAGTGAAGTGACTCTCCTTTATCCGTCTTTTCCTTCTCACGTGCCTGCAAAATAGTATAGCTGTTAAGATGATCATTACCTGTGGTAGTTTCTTCTCTGCCTGCTTCTCTTCTAGCCTTTTTATGTCTAGATCTGTTAATTATTCTCTTTCTTTCTCCTTCAAATCCACTATAGGCTAACACTTGGTCTTGATCTCTTAACACTATTTTCCTGTCATAAACACGTATCATCATCTGAGAGGTCCTCATAAACGGTCTTCCCAAAATTAATGGAATTCTTCCATCATTTACCATATCCACTACAATGAAATCAACCAAGAATTCCAACTCTTCAATTCGAACAATTGCGTCTTCCACCATACCCAAAGGTTTTTTTATGGATCCATCTGCAACTGTCAAGGTAGTGTATGCTGGTTTTAATTTTAGCCCTCTAATCTTCTTGAAGTCATAGAAGGACATTAAATTAACACTAGATCCTGAATCGATCATAGCTCTCCCTATATCCACATCATTGATCACACAAGGAAGAGTCAAACTCCCTAAATCCTTCAATTTTTGTGGATGGTCTTTCTTCCTTGGTTTAATAATTTGTGCCTGATTTTCTTTCTCCTCATCAAGATCAACTATCTCACGAAGACGGTATTTAGCTGGTTTATCATCTTCAGACATTTGTGGAAACGCTTCAGGAATAATGGTCACCCGATTAAAAATTTCTCGGAATAACTCATATGGACTCTTCAGTTTCCTTTCCTTTTTCTCTTCTTCTTCACATTTCTTCTGCTCATTACACTTATTATTACAAATCATCTCCTCCTATTCGTCTTCACTGCTCTCAATTTCAATTATTTCTTCTATTGACTTCCTTTTACTTCTCGTCATTACCACTTTGCACTCATCCTTGGGGTTAACCTCAGTGTTAGCCCGAAACTGGTTCTTCTCTACGGTATCAACTCTTTTTGACAGGTGCCCAATTTGTGTCTCCAGTGCTCTAAAACTAGCTTGGTCACTCGCTTGTTGAGACTCATAGACTTTCGGAAATTTATCAAATCGGTCATTTAATTCTCTGACGGTCTCCGTCAAGCTGTTCACCTGCTACCATAAAGGTGAAGGTTGCTGCTGCCGGAAGCCTCCTACTTGCCCAGAAGAAGTATTCTGATTTTGTCCAATGCTGGGGTGGTTCTTCCAACCTTGGCTAGAATTTCCTTGGTTAAAACTACCCTGCTTAAACGGGAATTGATTCCCCATGTAGTTGACATCCTGCTGCATTTCTTCAGGAAAAGCACATTGACCATTGATGTGGTCACCACCGCATAAGTCACAAAGTTGTTGAGTTTGAGAAATATTTCTTAACCTCGTTGGAAGTTCAGAAAGGACCTTTGTCAGCTTGTCCAATTTTTGGTTAAGAAGATGGTTCTGTGCAGCCATTGCATTACTAGCAGGAAGATGCAATATTCCTCCTTTCTGTGCGCCTCTCTCACTTTGGGAAACTTCATTCAGGGCCATCTCCTCAATCAAATCATAGGCTTCGTCTTCAGTCTTCCTATTAATACTCCTTCCAGCCAAGGCATCCAACATCATTTTAGACTGAGTATTCAGCCCTCCAAGAAAAGCGAGCAAATAAGAAGTCTTGTCGAATCCGTGGACTGGAGTTTTTCTCAACAGGCCTTTAAATCTATCCCAGGCCTATCCGAGAGTTTCCTCCATCCCTTGCTTGAATGAGGAGATTTCGAGCTTCCCTTGATGAATCTTGGTTTGCGGAAAAAATCTAGTGACGAACTGTCTCGCCAAAGCATCTCAGTTTCTGAACGTCCCTTCAGCAAATGAGTGCAACCAATCTTTGGCACTTCCTCTCAAAGAAAAAGGGAATAGGCTAAGTTTGACCCTCTCATCCGAGACTCCGGACATCTTAACAGTATTGCAGATTTCGCCAAAGATAGTCAAATGTTTGTAGGGATTCTCATTTGACAATCCGTTGAACTGGTTGCTCTGAACTAATTGGATGAGCGCCAGGCTCATCACCAAATTTGTAGTATTGTCCGCAGGAATGGCGATGCTGTTGAAATTCAAAGGACCCACAGTGTTTGCTGAGTCCCCCAGTGTACGTCTTGGAGGAGGTTGGTTCGCCATCTCCTCTTTACCTTGTGCAGAAGATTCTGGTGAAGATTGCAAGATTGCTACAGGAGAAGGAAAGTTTTCACGTGCAGAATGTATAACTTTCCTCCCTCTCCTGTCTGGTAATCCCTCGAGAAGAGGTTGTTGATCTTTCCTGCTTCTAGTGTGTATCCCTTCCTGCATACACAAGAAAAATACCCCTAAAAGAACTTTTACAGAAAAATAAAATAATACACAATAAACAATAAAAGTATAGACAAATAATTACAAACAAGTCAAATTCAGTCAATTCACACTACTAAATAAGTCAAACCTCGAGTCCCCGGCAGCGGTGCCAAAAACTTGTTAGCGGAATGGCAAGTGTACCATATCGTATCAAGTAATAAAAATGGTAAAACCCATTATCGTTCTTCCCATGAGACTCGAAAGGCCTTATCGTTCGTATGAATTAAAATCGTAAGACTTGTGAAAGAAAAATTAATTGTTGTGGTGAATGCAAAGACAGAAAATAAACATGCAATGAGTGATTCAATTGACGAGAAAAGAGTATGAATAAATGGAGTTGTTGGGGTTTTACAATTTCATCTAATGTGCTCTCTCTTATTTACTCCTCTTGTTTAAATAGCCTTATTATCTAATTGCATGCAAACTTTCTTGGCCTCCCCTTAACCCAATCCCTCGGTGAAAAAGGGCCTATTACTAATTATCGGCTTGCTATCCCTAACCTCCCCTAGCAACAAGCAACGCATTACAAATAGAAGCAAATACAATTGATCGTCCTACCCTGATGAGGAAGTGCATACCTAGAGAGAATATACTAAATGACATACAAAGAAATGGAAGAGAAATTAAAATGGAAAAAGATTAGAGAAAGGAAACTTAGGAAATGAAGATGCGCCACTTGAACAAGCTTCCAAGATAAGCATCATGAGGAGGACCGCCACTTGCTTGAGCAAGATAAGGCCTGCCCAAATTTGGGACTTTAGAGACAGAATTCTATCTCAAAGAAGAATTCAAGATTGCAATTCAACTCAAATTTCATTCAATGCAAAGGTGTGTACAAAGGAGAACCCCTAGGTTGCTTATATAGCTTTTGGAATGACTTTGGTGAAGAGTTTCAAGTAATGTGGGACTTGGAAGGCTCCAAGTTTTGTCCAGCAGCAGCTGCAATGTCCCTAGGTGCATGGGAGTCCCACATTGCTTAATTCTCTCATTCCAAAAGGGTTTATAAGCTTCCTAGTTCTCCTAGAGTTCAAAAACTAACACTAGCTATGCTACTAACTCCTGCACGCCTAGAATGCTCAGTTTCTCTTCTCTTCCCTTTAAAATCAAGCCATGGATAGTCCTACATTGCTTGTTCTCAAAGAGAAAGAAGAGTTTATAAGCAATTATTCACAAGAACTAAGAGAAAGAAATCAAAAGGCAAATACACGCCCAAAAGAAACTTATTCTACTTTTTTTTATTCTTTTTGTCACTTTGAAAGCTCTTCATTGTTGCCCCATCTATGATCATATCACCCCCCCAGGTTGGAGAGGATTCGACCTCAAATCTTGAAAAACCTGCAACAAAGAGAGATTAGTGACTTATTTGGTTTATAATCCAAAGGAACTCCTCCTGGATCAAATATTAACCTGCAAAAAACATCAAACATTTTGTGAATGAATTAATGTTTACCAAAGAATGTATTTTGAAAAGGAATATTTAAAGAATGGGTTTTTGAAATTGGATTTATTTTCTTATTGAAAACTAAAATTCCTTCTTTTGAAAAATTTTTATTTTTGTCTTGAGTTAAGTGTAAAAAAGAATACATTAACTCAAGATGTGGGATGGAAATGGTGTGTGAAGAAGTGGTAAAAAGAGATGAGAAAGGTGGGATATTTTTACAAAAGCTTTTAGAAAAAGAAGAAAGCTTAATAATTGGAGAAAAGTGGAAGGATGGAAAAACTCCCCTGTCATGGCTTGAATCCTGTAGAAAGATGGGAGTGGAAGGTGCCTTTAGTAACACTTCCTTTGTGACTAGGACATTTTCCTTCTCCTTTTCTATCACAATTTCTTCTTTTTCTTTTGTTGCTTTCTCCTCTTTTTTCTCCTCTCATTTTCTTCTTTTTCTCTCTCCTCTCTTTCTTTCCTTTCTTTTGTTTCTTTTTCCTCTTTTCAATCTTGAAGGACCCCTTTATGAGAAATGAGACAATAAAGCTTGACCTTCTCCTTTTCTTCACCTCTCTTGGACTTCATGATGAGGTGGTCCTCATGTATTTCCTTTGGAGTTAGAGGTTTTAAGACAACCTTATGCCCTTGGTAGGTAAAAGACATTCTATTAGTAAGACCATCATGTTGAACATTTCTATCAAATTGCCATGGTCTTCCTAATAAAATGTAAGTTGCTTCCATGGGTACAACATCACAAAGAACCTCATCTTGAATTCGCTTTATCCACCCTCTTATATCTACAGTTCTTATTAAATTCGCTTTATTATCTAATTGTCATGCAAACTTTCTTAGTCTACCCTAAACCCGATCCCTCGGTGAAAAGAGCCTATTACTAGTTACTGGCTTACTATCCCTAGTCTCCCCTAGTAAGTCGCAATGCATTATATACAGAAGCAAAATACAATTGATCATCCTACCCCTATCCCTAGATGGTGTTGCTTAATCAAGGAATTTCCTATGAGTTCATGAATTCTCCGTACGTCCCCGTATCGACAAAGGCAAATATCTTTATATCAAATGAGTTAAACGATAAAAGCATTAAGCATAGATAAGAAACCCAACAATTGATAATATAAGAATATGCAAGCATATGAATAAAATAAGAATTTCAATATAAGAGAGTTTCAAAAGATTACATTGTTCCTCAACAACAAAGGGTTTAATTCACTATGGACATGGTGAAACTAGATGGAATTAAATGAAAAAATGAAAGAGTAAACCCTAGATTGGATAAATTAGAGCCTAAGCATCCAAGAAACCCTGTCCAAGGAGTGCAAAATAGATCTGGATTTCTCTACTTGCCAAAAGAATTGATATGACGTATGGGAAAAGCAGCATATAACCTAAAGAAACACAAACACACAGAGCAAAATCAAATCAAAAAAGTATAGTTTAAACCACGAGTCTCCGACAACAGTGCCAAAAACTTGTTAATACCTCGACAAGTGTACCAAATAGTATCAATTAATATAAAATGGTAAGACCAAGTTTCTTATACCAGAAGACTTACGACACTAAAAAATTGTGTAATTACTCAACTAATTAAGACTGAAAAGAACATTTTGTTCGTTTTTAAATGCAAATGCAATAAAATTAAATATGAATGCAAATTGATCAATTGAGGCTTAACACAAGAATTGATGGATGAAGTTGATAATATAAGATGAGTATGTTCTTGGGGTTTAGATTTCACCTTCCTCACTTTTATGGATATAAGAATTCATCTTCTTCATTAAATTGTTAACGTCACTCTCTAAATTACTTAGAATCTGATCCCTCGATGTAAAAAGCCTATCCTTAATTATTAGACCACAATCCCTTGCATCCCTAATAATTAATTCTGCATTACGAACAGAAGCTTAAGACAACCAAACATCTTATCCCTATCCCTATACAATATTTCTTTCGGGAGAAATTCTCCAGATTTAGGTTTCTAGGTATTTTCCAATAACAAAGAAAACCAAAAATCATGCTATGAATAATCAAAACATAACAAACATAAAGCAAAAGAAAAAATTTCTAACAATTAAAGAAAGAAGCATGATTCCAGAAGGACCACCCTCACCCATAACTGCAACTTTTAATCAACCAAAGCAACCCTATGTGCAGGGGAATCTGAAAAGGAAGAAGATATTGCAAACATACCTAAGATTTAGAGTACCAAAATCGCGAGCAATGTGATTCCCGAAGAACACTTGAATCCTTGGGATTTTGAGAGTAGAAAGTAATGTTCCAGAAGTTGAGAGAAAGGGAAATTGAAGCGATGTTTGAAAAGAAGGAAACTTAAAAGAGCCCTAAGCAAACAAACCCTGGGCACCAATGCATCACTTCATTGACATGTTAAAACTACTCTGACATGGTAGTTACAACACGTTTAAGTTAATATGGACGAAAAAAGTGAACTCTAAGTAAGGTTTAGACTAAATCTTTCAACAAATAGAAAGCTAACATATATTTCGCCAACCTCACTTAGAATCATTTCTACTTAAGCTTGGAGAATCGAAGACCATAACAACTTGACCACTCTGATCATATTTCAAACTTGTTCACTCGTTTATGAGTTTTGAGCTTGGAAGATGTAAGGATTGTAACAAATTTGTTTTATTGATTTGAAAAGAGTAACCAGGGTACAATATATAGAATATACAAAATACCTAGATTCTATAATTAAGGAAAGAATATATCAATTATTCAAGACAAAATCAATTCTGTAGAAACTAAATAACGTAAACTATAATATTCAAGACAGAATCAATTATGCAGAAACTAAATAAGGTAAACTATAATCAAATATATTATTTCCTATCATCCCCCCTCAAGCAAAGCGTGGGATTTGGTCCAACGTGAAGCTTGGCTCTAAAGAACTAGAACAATGGTCGAGGCAGACTGTTAGTGAATATGTCTGCTAGTTGAAGATCAGAAGGAATGAATTGAATGATGAGTTTGTTAGATAGAACAAGCTCTCGAACAAAGTGATAATCATTATCAAGATGTTTAGCGCGTTTGTGAGCCAGCGGATTTTGGGAGAGGAATATAACACTCTTGTTGTCACAAAGAAGAGTTGGCACTTGATAGGAAATACGCAGATCATGTAGAAGGTGAGTAATCCATATTAGCTCAGCTGTTGCATTAGCCATGGCTCTATATTCTGATTCCAACTTGATCGAGCTATGGTTGTTTGTTTCTTAGCACTCCATGAGACTAGATTTCAGCCTAAGCAGATAGAATAACCATAGGTTGATCGCCTAGTCTCAATACATCGAGCCCAATCTGCATCCGAGTATCCAAGAACATTAAGGGAAGCTCCACGGGTGAAGGATAGGCCATAGGACATGGTGCCCTTGACATATCGAAAGATGCATTTAACTGCTTGAAAGTGATCATTTGTTGGAGCTTGAAGAAACTGACTAACCAAATTTACCGCATAGGACAAGTCAGGACGAGTTATAGTGAGATACTGGAGTGCACCAACGAGAGAGTGATATTGAGTGGGATCAGAGAATGGATCTCCTGTGGTTGTCAGTTGAATATCAGGTTGGAGCGGTGTGGCTGTCAGTTTTGCATCCAACATCTGGGCCCTAGATAAAATGTCTTAAGCGTATTTAGTCTGGCTAAGAAAGACACCATTGGTAGTGTAGTGGACCTCGAGACCAAGAAAGTAATTTAGATGACCTAAATCCTTGATAGCAAACTCAGTTTTGAACCTTGCCAAAAGTTTTTGAATTAAAGAATTATTATTCCCTGTCAAAATTATGTCATCAACATAAACAAGTATATATAGAGTGGCAACAATGTTGTGGTATCGAGGATCAACGAACCCAGGAGGTTGTTCCATATATACATGATGTGTCAGGTGGCCATTCAAGAATGCATTGTTGACATCCAATTGATGAAGAGACCAATTATTCATTACTGCTAGAGTGAGAATGACACGAACAGTGGCAGCTTTAACAACAGGACTGAAGGTGTGATCATAGTCAAGACCAGGTGTTTGAGTGAAGCCTTGTGCAACCAACCGTGCTTTTAATTTGTCAATTGACCCATCTGAAAGATATTTGGTGCGAAACACCCATTTGGATCCTACAATGTTGGTGTTGGATGGGCGTGGGACAAGATCCCAAGTATTGTTGGAGTGTAGGGCCAGGAGCTCTTTATGCATTGCATCCAACCAACCAGGATGTTTGGCAGCGGATTTGAACCCTTTGGGTGTAGAAGTGGTGAGCAGAGCATAAAGAAGAGAAGATGGTTGGTAGCTGGTAATGTCAGCAAAATGACGAGGCCTAAAAATACCTGATTTGGCGCGTGTGACCATAGGATGAGTAGACTGGACACTACGGTGTATTTGTGGCTGAGTATCAGGCATGGAAACTGAAGTTGAAGGAGTATCTTCAGCAGGACATAGACCACAAGGTATGGTTGGTGAGTGCACAAGTTCCTTGGATAGTGGCAAAGAAGAAGCTGGTGCAGGAGCTGGAGCAGAAATTTCAGGTGTTGAGGCTAGTTCAGCAAATGAGGAAAAACCCAATCCGAAAATTGGAGATATAGTTCCTGTTTTTGAACACGGAAAATAAAGTTCATCAAACTTGGCATGTCTTGTTACGTATAACTGGGAGGTTGAAGGATCCAAACATTGAAATCCTTTATGGTTGCTGCTGTATCCAAGAAAAATACAAGGTGTATTGCGAGGAGACAATTTGTTAGTGGCATAGTCACGGAGACAAGGATAAACCCGACAGCCAAAAGGCTGAAAGTATGCATAATTAGGAGGAGTATTATATAAGGTCTTAAATGGAGAAACACCATTTAGAAGAGCGGTCGGTAACCGAGTTATGACATAAACAGCACAACAAAAAGCATGTAGCCAATAATGAGCAGGGAGATGTGAATGAAAAAGCATTGCAAGGCCCGTTTCAGTGATGTAACGATGTTTGCGTTCAGCTCTACCATTTTGGGCTGGTGTATGAGGGCAAGACATAAGATGAAGAATTCCAGTTTCATTTAGCAAGGTCTTGACTTTGTTATTGGTGAATTCGGTGCTGCCATCACTTTGGAATATTTTCATAGTTGTATGAAACTGATTTTCAACAAATTTCTTGAACTGGACAAATACATCATAAAAATTAGATTTCAAGCGCATTGGATATAACCAAGTGAATCTGGAATAGTCATCAATAAAAATCACATAATATTGAAAACCAAATTTTGAACAAATGAGAACAGGTCCCCATAAATCACAATGAATTAAGTCCAGCACATGCGATGCATGTTTCTCATTTTGGGAATAAGGTAGTCCTTTGCTTTTAGCTAACTCACAATAGCCACAAATGGAAGGAGTTGGTAAAATAGAAGATAAAGACAAAAGACTTCTTTTTCTTAAATGGGAAATAGTATCAAAGTGAACATGACCCAAACGATAATGCCACAATTCAAAAGATCCTCGTAGCTTATTGGAATTTAAAACAGAAACAAAAGCATTTTGACCATGCTCCAATGCATATAAGTTGTGCTCACGCCTCCCTTTTGCTAGAATTTCCTTTGTATCCCTTTACTGACACAGAAAAGATGTGTCAGTAAATATAGCATCCACAGGAAAGTCACGTGTAAGTTAGCTAATTGAAATGAGATTCTTTTGAAGTCCAGGCACAACAAGAATATCAAGAAGGTTTAAATTATTTGTCAAACGATGAGATCCAATATGGGAAATGGGGAGAGTATTACCATTCCCAATAGTAACTGTGTGATTACCAGAATAAGACTCAATTGAGTCTAAATCAGATGAGTTTGCTGTCATGTGTGCTGAAGCTCCAGTATCGAGGTACCAATTAGAGTGGTTTGAATTTGATAGAGTGCAAGAATTCGCAAATGATTCAGCAAGATTGGCAAATTGAGGTGGGCCACCTGCATGACGTTGATGGCAAGATGTGGCATAATGACCTTCTCTTCGGCAGATTTGGCAATGGATAGGATGACGTCCTCTACCGCGACCACCACGACCTGAGTATTGGTAACCACGACCTGTTTTGCCATTTGAGAAAGAACGCGACCCAGATTGAAAACGTGTATTGGATGATTGACAGGAACGTTCAGTAGAGGTATTAAAAGCAACTTGAGAGGGAGGAGATTCAACGACATGTAAATACAATTTAAAACTCTAGGCAGCAGAAAGAAGATCACGAAAAATAGGCAGTGGTCGCATGGCTAATTGAGATGCACCAAAGCTAGTGAAAGTGGGACCTAAACCCCGTAAAAACCAGTGTAATTTATTTAAATCATCCACTGGTCTACCCATAAGGCTGAGTTGATCACATAAGCCTCGAAATGTTTTGGAAAACTCCCTAACAGTAGATGAGCCTTTTGTAAGGTGCAACAGTTGATCTCTGATCCCAATTTCTCTTTGCTTGGAGTCACCACCGTAGAGGGATTCAAGAGTAGTCCATATCTGTTGTGCGGTGTCATAGTGCAGTACTTCAACTAGAGTCTCTTCAGTAAGGGAGGCCTGAAGAAGACTTACAAGTCTTTGATCTTGTTGTTTCCACGTGAGAAAGGCTGGATTAGGAACCGTCAAAGATCCATCAGCAACAGGCAATTTCGCAGGAGGAGTTATGATTGAGCCATCAATATGACCATAAAGGGCTTGTCCTTCGAGAAGAGGAAGGAGTTGACGACGCCAGAGAATGAAATTGGTTGAGGTGAGGCGTATGGTTAACATGTGGATCATGGTGTTAAAAGAAAAAGCACCATCAGTATTAGCCATAGGGAAGAAAAGAAAAGAAGAAAGAGTAAGGAAGGATCGAAATTAGGCTGATACCATGTAAGGATTGTAACTAATCTGTTTTATTTATTTGAAAAAAGTAACCAGGGTACAATATATAGAATATACAGAATACCTAGATTCTATAATTAAGGTAGAATATATCAATGATTCAATTGTGTAGAAACTAAATAAAGTAAACTATAATATTCAAGACAAAATCAATTATGCAGAAACTAAATAAGGTAAACTATAATCAAATATATTATTTCCTATTAGAAGAGTTATGTACTTCTCCCATAAGCCATATTAGTTCAAATAATAATATTATTCTTGCAAAATATATAATCTTCTTTTAATGCATAGACTGTTTGTCCAATCACTAAATATTATGCGATATTAATATTATGGCAATCAAATACATTATCAATAAAATAATTGATATAATAAATAAAACGGATCATAATCTACCAATCAATAATATTATTACGATAAATCTATTAATCAATAATATTATCAATTAATTGTCTCTACGACCCACGCCTATTTTAGAGAGAATACTCACTTAATCTTAAGTACTTATTTATACTTATATTTTATTATGGTGTTACCGAAATAGGTAAATCTCATTTCTTAGTCATATTGTTGAGTGTGACATAATTTTAGAAGATTTAACATAAATAAATAAATAAATAAAGAAATAAATACACAAATGCACGCATAGTTAACATTGTTATTACAAATAGTATTCGGTCAAAATGTGGCCCAGGCAGATCGCAGCTTCACCCACCAACAAAAACCACTCTCCTTTCTTTGCTTTCTACTTTTTACTGTTTCAAACTCATCATAGATATATATGAGATTCTGCAGCATGCTATTGAAACAAGAGGCAGGGACAAAGCAACGCTCGCTCTTTCCTTTTCATCTCTGAAGTGTTTTCCATTTTATCATCAAATTGGGTGTTTCGTGCAGTATATGAATCCCAACACTGGAGACGCAAACCAAAACAAGATACAGAGACACCAATGAGAATGATGACGTACGAACATAACTGCAATCTGGTCGCCTCTTAACACAACCATAATTAGAAGAAGCACTTTTATTTTTAAGTGCCAACAGAAAGACCCATAACTAACCCACGGCAGCAACTTTTTCTTTTCAATTTCAACACTATTGTAATCATCATCTACTTAAAGTTTCCCTTCACCCATTCATCACTACCACAACCATGCTTTCTCACTCCTTTTCACATAACAAACTACTTTTCCGATTTTTATCCATAGACTATACCCTGTATAGGTCAAACATATTCAGACTTCTTTTTACATTGCCCAAACTCAATGCAATATTCACCAATCAAATAATTATCATATTAATAATGAAAAATTATTCTTGAAAATAGAAGTTATTCAAAGTAACATGTCCAAAAGGAGTGGCTGAAGCGACATGGCAGTGTTTCTCAGCCTTTGCAAAAAGAAGCAGAGCTGCTAAAGAGCTTAGACAGAGTAGAAGAGATAGAGGAAGAAGACAAGAGGAAGAAAATAAACATTTATGAGGAAAAGAGGGACAGAGAAAGATGAAATTTTGAATGTTGTTTGCATGTAGGAGAAAGGAAACGTTTTATGGGGGGGAGGGCAAAAAGAGCAGTGGAAGAGGAAGAGGGTGTATTATTATTATTCGTGTGTAGGTACATAGGTTGTGTTGTTTTTTTTTGTTGATAACTCGTTTCGTATGCTACATTTGGGCTGACACTGCCAAGTGCTTACTCCACCTTCTACCTAAATGCAATATTCTATCGCTTCTTGTGTCTAATTCAACCTACGTCGTCATCATCACTAAATCTATAACAATTGCATCATTTTCTCAATTTTAGTGTATAACCTTATGGATTTTTACTTTACATCCATTTCTACGCTTTTAAGCTTTCCCTTCCTTTCATCTATGTCCCCACTCACTTTTGTCTCCTATCGTTTGCTTCATCTGTTTTGTCATTAGTCCAATGGTTTTTTTTACAGAGAATAAAGACAGAAAATAAAATGAAAAATGAAGACTTTATTAATTATTTGCTTACATTTAAGCTTTCATAAAAATAACAAAATGTAATTTGAATAAAGATCTATTCATCCTTATTGGCTTTTGTAGGTGGTATTCTAAAGGCGTAATATTAATTTTCTCTGAAATTTAGGACAAGAGGAAGATAATTTTATTATTGAATTGACATTTTGTTTGTATTTCTTTTTATATTTCTTTTTTCTTTCTGTTCTTTTTTTCTTTGCTTACATTTAATTGTATATTCAAATTATTTTATAAATTAAAAATATCTTTTAATATCACATGAATACAACATAATATTCTTAATAAACCTTTAATACAATTTCAATCTCTATCAAACTTACTTAAACTTCGTAACAATAAGTTATTTAAAATTTTCCCCCTTATGTCCTGTTCGCTTTAAAGGAATTTCCTGTTCAAAGGAATTAGCAAGGATGGCTCCACAGTTTAAACGGTGTTCGTTTCGCAGGATTTGCAAAGAATAGGAGGCAATGATTTAAAATGATTTGCGAGTTTTGAATCATCGCTGATAAAAAGAGATTTGAGCTGATTTAAATCAAATGTCATTTTAACCTTTTATAATTTTAATAATTACAATTTTATATAATGCATAATTCGAATTCAGTTTTGGTTTTGTTATTGGAGTAAAAATAAGCATAAATAATAAACATAAATAATAAAATAAATTAATAATATTAACATTAAAAAATTATATTTCAGACAAAAATATTACACTTTATTTAAATAAAATATTATTTCAATTTTTTTATTAGTTTTTATTTTTTTTACTACACATATATTTTTACCAGTAAATATTTTTTATTCTTTTACTAAAATTTCTATCCATTATAATTTTAATTTACTAAATTATAATCTTTTTACATTTTAAAACTAATTTTAATAATTAATTTTAATTTTTTACTCTTTATAAACATTTTTACAATTAAATATAACATTAACAAATAACATTTTATATTACTTTAATAATTAGGGATATTTTGGTAATCTTCAATTTTTACCAATTAAATTAATTTTTTAATTCTATCACATCAATCAAATCCTACACTAATTCTCACAAACTTTACTTCCAAATCTACTCTCAATTACTGACAAATCCACTCAAAAAAACAATAAAAAAATTACTCTTAAATCCACTCAAATGCATTCAAATCATCTCCTCCAAATCATCTCCCCCAAAAGAACAAAGCATTAATGTATTTAATAAAGATGAAGTTCTTTTACATATACACATAATTTTTTGAATTCATCAAATATTTATAGGTTGTCAATAATGTTTGCCAAACATATTAAAACAAAGTCCAACAACAATAAACATGAAAATGATTCTAAGCGTTTGTCATAATAAAGTATAAAACATGAAGATGATTTAACTAAAAGATGAAGAATTGTGAAAATAACAGGTCTTGTAAGATGTTGGTGCTTTGTTTCACAAACTATACAATACCCTAATCTAAGCTTCGTTAAATAAGTAAAATCTTTAACAAATGATAAGCACATACAACCTTTAAACTTACATTGTACTTAACAAAATATATTATATATAGAAGCTTACTAGTGTATTGCAAGGAATGTCTTGATCTTTTGTCTATCAAGATTATTCACAAAGCAAACTCTACATCATAATTAATGAGATAAGACATAAAGTTTCTTTTTCTCAACAACCATCCTTACACAAGCCTATTTCAACTATGATTTAACTATTTTCCTAGTTGTTGATGCCCCAATGCATTCAATGTTTACAGCAAGTATACTGGATAGTTTGTAGTACAACAAGTGTTGCATCCACACGAATTTGGTAGAATATGCAAAGTTTAAATGAGTTTGACTAGGATAAACATTATTTGGGTTGCACGAAAGGCATGAAACCAATTTGATGTATTGAAAGCGTTGTTTTAATGCAAAAAAAAGAAAGATGTTTAAACCAATTTTAAGTAAGAAGTTGTTTTCAATGTGATAAAGATGTGTTAAAGCTAGATTTCATCACTTTTTCCCTCTGTTGTACCAATTCAATTATCATTTATAAAATATATAACTAAGTACAAGAATAAAACTAATAATGCCTCTACAAGAAACAAAAGATGATTTAGAAAACAGGATCAGTCTATTGCTCCTACATGTTTTAAGTGTAGGAAAATAGGACACATTAAGCCAAATTTCCCTATATTCAAACTAAAACAAAAGCTGGTGGAGAAGAATGAAGACAAAAAACACAAGAAGAAGAAAAAAAGGCATAGATTACCTAGGAGGACAATTCATCCAACACTTCCAGTGAGTCAAGCAAAAGCTTTGAGGAAGAGACAAATTTCTATTGGATGGTTGGTTCAACGTCTTTTAAAAGTAGTGTAAGTAGTTATGACTCTAAAAGCATTGAAGATAAACATTATCAATCATTGGATGCATTTCAAGGACAACATGAGGAGGCTAGGAAACTCCAATGCTAAAATAATAAGTACGAAAGTAAAAATAAGTGGCAAAAAAATAGAATGGATGCTTTAAATAATGAGAATGAAAGTCTAAAATCATAATTAGAATCTCTATAAAATGTCTCTAAAAACACCCTGCATGAGAAAAAGAAAAATGTTCAAAATTGGGAAAATTGTCCAAGACAAATATAAAGAATCAAATATCTCATGAAAACTTTGTCTACATATTACACTTGGCAACTTAAATATTGATGCTCTTCTTAATTCTCCAAAGAGTGTTCTGAATAGAGAAGGCACAAATTACACTAACGAGTCTAATCAATTAAAAACCAGGAAGTTTGTTGACATAAGTAAACCTTCTTGATTATCTATTTTTACTACAACCAACTAGATCATGCATCAAATTCACGCTTGAAATTTGGTGTTTCTAAAGAAAAGTTTAAATGGGTTCTTAAGAAAACATTGAAACCCTCTAACATAAAAGGACCCAAATTTAACTAGGTACTGTTGGGAAACAGGTAGGCTTCGTTTTAACACCAAGGGGGGGGGGGTGAATTGGTGAGTTTTAAATCAGAGCCTTTTCTCAATCTTTGATACAAAGTACAAAACTTTACAAACTTTCTTGAATCGCAAGTTATAGAAAATTTAGTGCAGCGGAAAATCAAAGTTGACTATGCATATTGTAAAGTCGACTAAATGTAAAAGTATAGGGATGGAGAATTCAAACGTAGGTTTTTATACTGGTTCGGCCTCAATGGCTACATCTAGTGTCCTTCCAGTACCAGGAACCAAATGCACTCTAATGGTTAAGGTTTTTACAACAAGGCTTTTATAGAAGACCTCCACGTCAAAAATATAAAACACCTCTCTAACCCTCTAACCAAAATATAGGCAAACCACACAGCAAGACTTGCAGCAAGATGTCCCCTCTCTTGCAATCTGCAACGCACTTTGAACAATCCTCAAAGTGTACCAGACTCCACGAGTCCAACCCCTGTAGTCACAACAGATAACACAACAATCACCACAGATGTCAAGCAAGATTCATGATCAACACAAAAACACCTCAATTGTGCTGATCATGATCAAGCAGTATGCGCAACACAGTTCTCCTTCAGAAACTCTTCCAAGCAAGATCACAATCGTCTTCTTGGTGAGTTCTTGGAGCTCTAAAACCCAGAGAATCAATCTGAAACAGAATATGAAATTATTAGTTTTCCAAAAGTTCTCTGTAAACTATCAGGTCTCGTCTATTTATAGATTTCTATAAATTAGACGCTCCTGCAGTCGATTGTGATACTAATAAAGTAGACTGTATTATAACAGTTAAGACGTAATAACAGCAATCCAGTCAAACCAATTAATTTCTCAGTCAATGTAGTTGACCAACATTCAATGCTCAACTAACTTCTAAAAATATAGCCGTTACTGTTCATGAGTATAACAGAATTTCAAAACAAGCAACTAATACAGTCGAATGCGTGGCGTACATAGTCGACTTCGACATTGTAGTTCACTTTGAAATTTTTTTCAATGTAAAATATCACATAGCACTGTTTCTGAAAATCTGTGCATAGTCACGAGCTTAATTCGACTTCCCCCATAATGAAGTTGACTTACAACTTGCAGATATGCAACACAATGTAAGTTCATAGTGCATGTGGTTTTCATCTTTCAAATCATGTGTAATGCAACCAGATATGATGTAACATATACAAGCTTAGTAAATGTGCATTCACATATCATAAAACATGTTCAACAATATATCAATCAATAAGCAATAGAACATGTAAACATATCAATAATACATGTGTTATTAAAAATGTGTTGTCGTCATCAAAAACCAGAGTGACATAGATATTGTGTTGTCAACAATGTCAACAATCTCCCCTTTTGTACAATACCAAACCAAATTCAGATATTACTCTGAATGCACACAATCAATCAACCACATATCAATATATCAAGCAGATAACATTTCACAATACTTTCACAATACTTCTCCCCCTTTGTGCATTAACAAAAAAGGTATGCTTGTAGATATAATGAGTTGATAAACCAAACAGAGATGCATCAATCAGAATGTATAAGCAGTTTAAAAAACATGCAGTGATGCTCCCCCTATCATATATATTCACATGAAAATGATAACTCCCTCTGAAGTGTAACATGTGAAGAAATATGTGCAAATGTGTAATGCTCCCCCTGTCATTATGCATATTTTCATAGCAAGTATAAATGCACAATAGTAACAGTTAGAGCATGTAATCAGTATAAAATAGAGTGTATCATGTATATGATCTCAAGCAAATTATCATGCATAGATACAATTATCAACAATCTCACAATATAATCTCATATATGAAACACACAATCAGAATCGCAGATATATTGCAGATAATCAGAAAAATCACAAGCACCTTTATGAACTTATAATTGTGTGACAAAGTTCTAGTTCTGGTCGAATACACCTATAATGGATTCGACTATTCTAATACCTTTGTATAGATTTTGAGAATCAGTGCTCTGTGATGTTTTGAATTGAAAAGAATTTCAAAGTGTTTTTACCTGTGTCAATCGATATTGTCTAGTGTATATTCGACTGTATTATTGATCTGTTTTGGAATTTTGTTATGCTTACATGCTCCAACGGCTATATTTTTGAAAGTTAGTTAAGCATTGATGACTTGGTCAACTATAATGAATGTGTATTGATTTTTGTTGACTGAGAGCCTCTATGTTGACTGTCTGTTATAACTGTATTAATACTGTCGACTGAATTAGTAGGCTCTTTGACTGAGAAACAATCTGACTGACAGAAAATTATAAATAGACTGAACACGAGTTGTTCTAAGACTTTTGACACTCTGACATTTTCATTTCTTGTTTCAGATTGAATTCTCTGTTTTAACAGCTCCAAGAATTCTCCAACAAGACGGTGGTGATCTATCTTAAGAGAGATTCAAAGGGAGAAGGCTTATGCACTGACTGTGTGAACATTATCTGCATAAAGAAGGTGCTTCTTGATTGATCTTTGAAGGCTTGGCATCCTGTAAAGAGTGTTGGTTACACGTTGAGGATTGTTCGACGTGGGTTCTTGCTGCAAATTTGGTTTTGTTGTGCAGCTATTGATAACGGTTGAAAAACCGTTATTTTCATATGGTATTTTAGACCAAATTACTCCCTTTACTGCTTAGAATGAGCTTAGAATCAAGCAAAACTCAATAAATGAGTCAGTTGAAAGTCAAAAGCTGTTTTTAGCTATATTATGCTTGTTTTGCATTGTTTTGTAGCAATTTTGATGGAAGTGAAAAATGGAGGTGAAGATGAAGGCCTTAGCCTCAATGGCAGAAATACACCGCTGGGCGATCAAATGCGAGGAGGTGGCACCATGGCAGGGATGCCTGGCAGTTTTGCGATAAGAGGCAAACCGCCTGGCGGTGGACCCCTGACGTCGGGCGGCAGAGCGATAAGAGGAAAATCACCGAGTGGCATAAGTGTGATGCTGGGCGGTTGCCTGTTGGGCTTGGGCCTATCTTATGTGACGCTCCTCAGCTATAAATAGCCCTGTTACGATTTCATTCTCATTCTTTTGACAGAGGAGGACGGCCAGACCTAATTCTCACTCTCTAGAGAAGATTTCTTGGATGCTTAGGCTCCTTTTCATCCTATCTAGGGTTTGCTCTTCCATTCTTCCATTATTTTCATCTTGGTTCACCATGACAATGGTGAACTAAACCCTTTTGTTGTTGGGGGAAACAATGTAATCTTTTGAAACTCTCTTTTATTGAAACTCTTGTTTATTGAAACTCTTGTTTATTTATATGATTTTCATATGCTTTGATTATCAATTGTTGGGTTCTCATTTGCGCTTAAGGCTTTTATCGTTTAACTCATTCGATAACTATTGTTTGTCTCTACTGATACGAGAACATACAGTAATGTCATGAACTGGTGAGTAATTCCTTGGTTGAGCAATACCACCTAGGGATAGGGAGGTAGGACGATCAATTGTTTTTGCTTCTGTTCGGTAATGCATTGCTAGTTACTAGGGGAGGCTAGGGATAGCAAGTCGGTAATTAGTAATAGGCTCTTTTCGCCGAGGGATCGGGCTAAGGGTAGGCCAAGAAAGTTTGCATAACAATGAGCTAACAAAGCAATGTAAACAAGAGGAGTAAATAAGAGAGGGCAGATAAGATGAAATTGTAAACCCCCAACAACTCTATTCATCTATTGTCTTTTTTGTCAACTGAATCAACGCATTGCATGTTTATTTTCTGTCTTTGCATTCCACCAAATTAATTTTTCTCTCAACAAGTCTTACGATTTTGATTCACACGAAAGATAAGGTCTTTCGAGTCTCTAGGGAAGAATGATATTGGGCTTTACCGATTATATTACTTGGAACGATCTGGCACGCTTGCCAGGGAGTTAACAGCTATATTTTGGTTTTGGGTTAGAGAGGAGATTTATATTTTTGCGTGAGGCTTCTATAAATTCCTTGTTGTAAAAACCGCAACCATCATAGTGCATTTACTTCCTGGGTTGGAAGGACACTGGATGTAGGCATTGTTGGCCGAACCAGTATAAAAACCAGTGTTTGATTTTCTTTATCCCTGCACTCTTTATTTCCAGTCGACTCTATCTGTTTAGCAGTCAACTACGTTTTTCCGCTGCATAGAAATTTTTGTTGCTTGCATTTCAAGAAAGATCAAAAAGCTTTATACTTTTGTATAAAGATTGGGAAAAGATTTTGTTTTTGAACTAACACCAATTCACCTCCACCCCCTTCCCTCTTGGTGTAAAACGAAGCCTACCTGTTTACTAACACACTACACCACCTCCACCATATCTCGTAGAGGCTTTAAGTTTCTACCTCATCCATACCTTACCTCATCATCCTTGGACCATTTATCACTCATTTACGCACCATTCATCCAAGGAAACACACCTTTTTGCATCACTCTAAGTTTTGGCCCAACCTAGCTTAAGGAGGTTGCCATCAAGTGTAAAAGGTCTTTTGTGCTCTTTTTTGTGCGTTCTCTCCTCCCCTTTTATGTTTCAATTGTTATGTTTAATTTCTTTTTTCCTTTTCCAAAAATTCCCCCTTTTTAGGAGAATGGTTACTCCCTCTAAGTAATTGTCCTTAATTTCTCTCTTTTTTTAATCTCTTTAAATCCACGTAATATGAGAGTTTAGTAACTACTCTGAGAAATCTCACAACTAA
Organism: Vigna mungo; assembly: GCA_036885675.1. NCBI lineage: Eukaryota > Viridiplantae > Streptophyta > Magnoliopsida > Fabales > Fabaceae > Vigna > Vigna mungo. The sequence continues at coordinate 35,910,237 of CP144700.1, forward strand.
TGGAAAATCCACAATCTGCTTCTGCTCTTATCTGGTTTCAATTTCACTCTCCTAAAGTAAATCCACAAGTTTTGGAAAAAGCCACAACTCAATTGTGGAACTCTCTGGTTTGCATTCTGTTTCTCTCGAGATAAATCCAAAGGTTGTGAAAACTTTCACAGCTCAGTTGTGGAACTCTCTAGTTTTGACTCTACATTTGGAGCAAAATTCATAGGTTATGGAAACGTTCATAGCTACGTTGCGGAACTCTCTGTTTCAACTCTACATCCTGGATATCAATTATTCCCAAGTTGTGATTTTTAACACTTAGAGACACCAATCTACAATGAAAACACAACACCCAAATGTATGATCTAAAACAAATATAATGCATGATGAAATTATTTAATTAATGCAATTATGTATGCAAATGGCCTAAACTAAGATATGAATGCAATTACATTTTATTCACCCATCAATGCATATAATACCTCCAAGAGCTAGAAGAAGTAGACAAAGTCTACTATGATAGGAAGCTAGTGAAAAAAGACTTTCACCCTGGCCAACAAGTGTTGTTGTTCAACTCTAGACTCCAGTTATTCCCCAGAAAACTAAAATCCAAGTGGTCTAGACCATTCACAATCAAAGAAGTCAAACAACATGGAGCAGTTGAGTTGATTGACCCATCTTCAAGTCATCCTTAGAGAAGTTGGGTAGTTAATGGTCAAAGGCTTAAGCATTATCTGGGTAGTGAGGCTAGACGCCTCACCACAATCATTCATCTGGCTGACCCTTGAGCATAATAGAATCAGGCTCGTGATGTTAAACAAGTGCTTTTTGGGAGGTAATCCAGCTTTCTCAATCCTTTAGTCTAGTTAATTAAGTTGTTTTAGTGTGTCTTGGTTTTCTTTTGTGCATTTTAATGTGTTTTGATGTATCCTGGTTTGCTTTGGTTGTTCTAAAGTGTTTATGTGTGATTTGTGTGTATAAGTATAGTTTTGAGATGTAGAGTTAAGTGTTTTGAATTTTGCATTCATGTTGTCATTCATGCTTTTCATTTGTTTCGCAGTGAATTTGTGGTGCTTTTGTGAGGAGAAACATGATGTTCTTGAGTGGGTTGAATGTGTATTAATGTCAAGTATCAAATAAGTCAAGAGGTAGAGGCCAATTCTCGTAAGAAACACAACCTACAGAGTCACGCTCAGCGCCCACCCAAAGGGCGCTCAGGCGCCATACTAATAGAGCTGGTTTCTCCTCATTTCTGCTAACAGGGCGTCATGTCCCCCTTTGCAAAAAGGCGCCCAGGCACCAGCGAACGTGGATTGCTTATGATTTGGGCATTTATACGTTGTGCAGATGGCCCATTCCTCTTTTTTAAACCCTAATCACTCTCTTTCAACTTCAGAAACCCTCACACACACTCTCACGACTACTACCATGCCCACCCCCTCCCCCCACATCATTCTCTTCCATTTTCACATTCTTTTTAGTGCTCTTTCACCATAACCCACCACTCTCTCCCCTGAACTCACACACACACCCAGACCACTCCTCTGTCAATCACACTTACATTTGACCCTCACCCACACACCTTTTCTCTCACACTTGTACTTCTCTTCACACTACCATTTGTTTCCTCCAAGCACTTAGAGGACAAGCAGCAAACCCTTTCACTCACAAACACTTACATTCCTCAAAGCTTCACCTCCTTGATTCAAGTAGGTGTCCTATTGGTTCAAGTAAGCCTCATGTCACTAGAAGAATTTGCTACTCAAGTCGATTGGCATGGGAACCAGGCTTACTCTAGTAGGGAAGGTGCAGCTCCTACCATAGTTACAACTAGCAACCAAGCTGAAGAAGATGATGAAGAAAAGGAGGAAGTTGAGTATGATGATGATGAGAAAGTTGATAATGTTGAAAAGGACGATGACGAATCTGACGGAAGTGAAAACAACATCTCTTGAGGCTAAGGCCATATCATCTTTTGAATATTCTTTCTAAGATGAGCAACATTATTGATTTCTCTTGTTTTTAATTGAAACTACTTTCTTGAGTTCTAAACCATTGTAGTTGAATTATTGTTCCTAGGTCAGTTTACCTTTTGCTTGAGAACAAGCAAGGTTCTAAGTTTTTGGGGAGTTTGATAACGATAATTCTTACTTTTATTAGCCTCATTTTCTTGGCAAAATCAACTCTTTTCTAGCTTAAAACTTGCTTAATCATCTCTTTTATCTTGCTTTTATAAATAATTGCATTTTAGGCTACATTTATTGGATATCATCATTAATCCCCTTGTTTTGTAGCTTAATTTTGTTCTTTTGAAGAACTTCCACCAAATCAAGGCACTGGCACCCAGGAAAAGCACAAAGAACATCAAAATAAAGAACCCATGAAGTGCAGCCTGGGCGTCCCTCCAAGGGTGTTGAGCGATAAATGGCTCACAAAGCTCACGCTTCTAAGGGCCTCTTCCAGGGCAATATCGCAAAAAGGGTTTCGTTGACATTTTCGCATTTCAGGTCACCACGCTTATCTACAAAGCGATTTTGTGTTGAGCTGAATTGAGAGTGGAGACATTTTTTGCATTAAAGAAAATTAAATGCCAAAGCAACTCACTGACCTCTCGTTCCTTCACTATGCGACTTCGCAAGACAGAAGTGTAGTTCTTAAATCGCAACACAATGCCTCAATCGAACTCTGGGAAGAATGAAACACAACTTGTCGAACCACAAATGTCCCAATTAAAAAAAAAAAAAGCAAATTAGGGTTCTTGTGTTTTACGATTTTAGGAATTACTAGGTAATGAAGGAAGAGAACGATTACTTACCAAATGATGGGACTATCGAAGGCGTCACCTTAAGCTCCACAACAACGAACTTCGTGACCTCAATGCACTGAACCACACCAACAAGAAGGCTGAACGAGAAGGCTGAAAGAGAAGGTTGAAAGATAAGGCCAAACACAAACGCTTCCTCAACAAACACTAATGCTTCGTTAACAAATTATGAGAGCCCGAAAGAGTGGAAGGTTCTTTGTTGAGAGAAGAAGAAAACAAAGTCAGTAGAGTGGGGGAGGAGGGTTTCGTAAGACCTCAATGTAACATTTTTTTTTAATAAAAGCTTTTCAAATCCGTATGTAACTTCGGTATGAAAGTTTCACTTTCAGTTATTGGAGCCCCTTATATAGTTAAGAAATATTCTCATCTACTTATATACTGATATTATATACGAATTATCGGTTGGTAAAAATTCGTATATAAAATCTGTATATAACTTATTTTTCTAAATTCGTATATAAAATCTGTATATAATATTTATATTACATACAGATTAAAATCCGTATATAAATATCGGTAGATAATTCCAGTTTTTCTTATAGTGTTAGGCGCTCCTCTAAGGGCATTGAGCACTAGATGGCTCGTAAAGCTCACGCCTAGGCACCCCTTGTCCGGGCTCTAAGCGCCACTTGATGCGCGAACATTGCGCTTGGGCGCCCCCTGTCTGGGCATTGAGCGCCACTTTTGCTAATGTGGTACTTTTGACCTATTTAGCTCTAAAACGCGAAGGGAGTATCATTCTTTAGCTACTAGACACGAAAACACTTTCTAGGAGCGCTTGGAGGCTGGCTTAGGTGTGTAGGAACATTCCTTTCTTCTTCCTTGGGTTTCCACCTTCTTCCATTTCTTCCATTTGTAAGCTTGAGCTATACATGACAATGAAGAGCTAACTTCATTCTTGTTGGGGATAGATGTAGCCAGTAAACGCTTATGTAATATGAAGATATTTTGAATATATGTATTGCCTATTTCAATGAATGCTAGTAGTTTTGTTCCTTCACTTAATGCATGTTATGGTTTGGCCACTCAGAGCTTGATATTTCGTTTGTTTGACATTAGAAAATATCTTGTGAACCTAGACTTGGAATAAGCTACCTAAAGGAAATTGTATCTAGGAATAGAACTTAGACCTTATATCTTAAATCTTAAAAAGGAGTTACTTATTATGGTTTTCAAGTGATTAAAGTATAATGAGGAAGACTACCAAGGGAATGGGTTTTGAGTAAACTAGTATATTGACATTAGTATATTGATCAAAAGAATGTGTTTTTACATGCATAAGAGTGAAGTAGGTGAAATCTTACTCCAACAATATCAATTCATATCATTTCTAATCTAATTCCATTTCCAAATGTTTTAGCTACAAAAGTTCACTTTATTATTAATGCATCATATTTATTTTAATTACACTCAAAAACTCATCATGAAATCATTTTTTAGTCTCTATTGGTTAAGCAATTATACTATTGTTTGGGGTTACACAACTCTCTTTGGAAACAATATCCGATCTTACTGGTTTATTCGGTACACTGGGAAACAATTTCCTCAACTTTAGACTGAAGAGAGCGAAGTAGGTCAACTCGTCATAGAACGAAAGAAAAGTTATGGACGATCCCACCACTTCAAAAAGAGATTGAACGTCATATAAATCGCAACCCACACGAAGATGCAGAATTAGTGGAATCCCAAGATTCCACATGACACCTCAGCAAACGAGTCAGCCAGGAAAAAGAACATTCTCAACACAGAGAAAATCGTCTACAAAGCACACCCAAACATATCATATGCCTATAGTGGTAAGACACCCCTTAACAAAGCAATCATAGTGCTTCAATTAATAAGAAAGTTTTACAACCAAGCATTATAAGAGGATAACCTCAGCAACGAAGTTCGCGAACAGAGGACAAAGCCTGCAAAGCTCGACCTTAGGGCCAATCAACCTATAAAGCTCGACTATAGGGTCAATCAACCTATAAAGCTTGACCAAAGGGCATATCCACATGAGAGCTCGGCTATAAGGCCAATGCACCTACAAAGATCGGTCAGAGGACCAATCCACATAAGAGCTCAACCAGAGGATCAATCCACCTATGAAGCTCGGCCTGAAGCCCAATCCACAAAAGAGCTCAGGTATAGGGTAAATTCAATTGCAAAACTCAGTCGGAGGGCTAATGCACAATGAGCTCGGCTAGAGGACAAATCCACCTACAAAGCTCGACCGAAGGTCCAATACACAATGAACCCATTCGAATGGTCAATCCAGTTGCAAAATATACAAGTCGACCAAGGCCGGACCAAGAGATCAAACACATATGCTAAATCAAACTCCTAAGACTTTGAGGGCTTATATTCTTACCCGGTCTAATAGATATACTAAAGAGCATAGCCTAACAAGGTTCGTTAAGCCTCTTCATTATGAAGTAGTTCAAACTTATGTATATTGAGGCAATGTCCACATATGATAATTAATCTCGACAGTTTAGTATTATGGTTATTATTTATGATGAGGTATCATTATTTTATTATTAACTATATTGTTATTATATAGTTAAGGTAAAGATTATTTTAATAAGAACATAGGTTCACAGTCCATGTTAATCATATAAATACAACTAATATTTTTAAAGAAATAATCATATTCACCATATTCATAAAATTTTAAACTATTTTACTAATCTGAGCATTGAGAATTTTTTTGCCCACCTCTGAATAGAAGGGAGTCTCTTTCCTATCTATAGAAACTCTCAAATTCATTGTTGTAATTTTATTACCTATCTACTCTCGGTAATCGTTAAAAAGAATTTAATAAAAAATCAATTAAAAATAGTTAAATGTATAAACGGGTTGAAATTTAATTAAATTTATTTTATTATTGCAAATTTATTTATGTATGAACAATAATGGAATTTGGATTTTTGTCATGTTTCTTTTTTGTATTAATGTTTTAAAATATATTAAACAAATTTCTAGAGTATTAATATCAATATATTGTTAATGATCAATAGATAACAGCACTAAAAAAATTCACTTGAGAATCTAGACTCATGCTCCTTTGAAATTTTTGGATTGGTGATAACACACAATTGTTATTGGCCAGTATTGCTTTTGAGAGCATATACACACAAGGTCATTTATGGAAGATTCAGAAAGCATTCTAATGATAAAATATTTCAAAGATCCAGAAATTAAAGCAAGATTAGACCAATCTTGAGGCTAAAACGAGAACTAATGATGGCCTACAATGTTAAGGTCCATAATAATCCCTATAGGTTGAGCACACACCGACATATGCCTTTCCACGAACTTGTTAAGAATGCCAGGAAATTAAAGCAGATAATCATTCAATGACAGAACTTTAATGAAGTGTTATTTAATCAAACAGTGGAATTGCATACTTTTAGTTTTAGTGAATTTTGGAACTAATATGACACTTTATTAACGTAAGACAGCCCCTACCTACTCTAGAAGAATATAATTAGAATGTAATCATTACCCTCCCATTTCAACTTCTATTTTGAAGAAAAAAAAAACTCAGAAACATCATTAAAAGTTAAATCCACAAATGAAATTATGCTTGTGATGTAATATGTGCGTGCACAAGAAAGATCTAAGTGGGCCATGGATGGATGGTTTGTGCAGAATTAAGTGGATTTGTTGATTAGGACATTACAGAGTGAATAATGATGGCATTCTAATAATGATTAGTGCGAAAACACTTCCATGCCGAAAGAGCAAACTGGGTTCCCTTCCCTACTGTTTTAAAAAACAAGAGTTGAACAATGACTGTTACGTGCCTTCACTTTTACTTTTTGTTACCCTTCTATCTCCTAATTATATTCTAATCATTTTTAAAATTCGTATATTTTCTAAGTTCATATATTCTAATGAAAAAACCTGTCACGAAAAATATCAACGTTTTTACTTCTAAAAATTAGTCTATCAATAAATAAATGAAATAAAAACAATCAATACAAAAATATAAAATAAAAATTTTAAAATCGAAAAATATTACAACTGTTCTTAATTGTTAATTAAATAATATTAAAAATTTTACTAAACAAATAAACAAACTATTTGATACGTTTTTATTTTAATTACTGTGACATCCCAAAAAATCAGCAGAATTTAAATTTAAACAGTTTAAAGTATGACTGGAAGTTAAAGTCTCAAGTTACAGTTATTCCAGAATGTGGTCCTAATATAAAACTGTAAACATAAACGAGTACTTCAAAATGACATAGCCTACAAGAAAGAATCTTAAGACACTAGGTTGCAGCATCGTCTCCCTCCAGGACTTGCTCCAGGGGCACCTCCCCAACATCTGCTCACTTCCAAGTGGATGATCATCGCAAAGGAAAAACATATACAAACACCACATAACAAAGAAGCAAGGGTGAGCTAGATAAACAAGCAATATAGATATAGCACAATCAATCAATATAAAAGAACAACCAAAGCATACAATTAAAACCATGCATCAAGTATTCAACACGACTCATCCGGATTTGTATAATTGTCGAACTATTGGTCGTCTTTGCACTTGCATAGTTCAGCTGGCCCTCCCCAACACTATGCAAAGTAAATCCTCATACCAGTCTATGTCTAAACTCTAAGACTATAGACGAGAATCTCCCTTTACTCTCACCACTCACACCGTTCTTCTCTATTTGAGCATGAACAGTGCTTTGAGTGTAGGGATAGACTTACCATTTCAAAGCTCCATACAATTATACAAGACAACAACACAAATCTCTATAACCACTTCCAATCATCTCACCCTGAGATGTCCAATTCATACTCAATTACATCATTTTATTCCACAATCATATTCTTCCAAACCACACAAGCCATATATACAAACATACAAAACACTCTTTTAATTCACCACATCAATCAACTCGCACAAAAGAAGAAAAAGAGTGAAAACCAATTAGATTGGCGCACAGCGCACACAGGGGCATAGCTAAAACTGGGTGTTTTCGCATAGCGCACACCCTTCAATTCGCCTTGCGAATTAACAATCAGAGGGGAGCCTTGCAGATTCATTCGCATAGCGCACCCAGTGCGCTATGCGAATGCCCTGGCAGAGAGCTTCTCGCCAAGGCGACTCGCTGTGTGAATCCTCTTGCACACCGAGTTTGCATAATTTGCAGACTGAAATTCTGCAAATTTATGCAACTCCATCACTCAAAACTTGTTCTAGACCTTTTCCTTAACTTCTAATGATCCTATATCGTAGTATGTACCCAATTAAACTTGTTTAGATGGTTCTAGATGTTCCTAACATCATTATAAAGTGATTGTGCACCAATTTCCTCCCCAAAACCCTAATTTCATTAACCTAGGGATATAAATTTGAATTTACCACTTAGAACATGTTTTTGACCACTCTAGCATTTCTAACAAGTCTCAAATGACTTAACCAAACTGTCCCAACAGCCCAAATTAGCCTTAGACCCCTAAATCTCCAAATCACTACCTTGGTTCCTCTAAAATGACCTAAATAGTACCTAGACGCTCTATACATACATCATGACGGCTACTACCCCAAATAGCCTCATTAAACATCCTTAATTACAGTCACAAGCATATGTAATTCAGTCATTACTTATTTTCACAGAACATGCATTCTAGTTCATATCAATCAACTTTAATCAACAACTCAGAAAATGGGATAATTAACATACCAGTTCAGAATTTTCACACATTTAAACATCATACAACTAATTTAAAGCTAAGATATAGCTCCCCTTACCTTGATTCCAAGCACAGATTAGCTCACAAAACACCATCCACAATACCCCACCCGGCCAAGACCTTAACACCACCCTACAAACCACCAAATGGTGATGTAAATAGCTCTTAGAGCTCAATATCTTGAAGAAAACAGCTTGAGGAAGGAACAATGCATATACAACCTATGCCCTAGGTTCCAAAACAGCGAGGGAAGAGGGTAAAACTACTTACTAGTCAAAAAGAGGAAAACAATCGGTTCAAACTAAAGCCCTCGATGTCAGGAGTGCTTGGGTACCACCTACACAAACATGCAATAGTTGGTTCAATGTGGAGATTAGAGAGAAGGTAGAGGAAGAAGAAGAAGCTTCCTAGAGAGACGAAGGTTTTTAATAAAATGGGTTCAGCTTCTTTTTCCAAAAGTGTAGCAGAACTATAAAACTATTTTCGTTTTAATAAAAAGTTTGTCCCTTTTATTTTAATTCAGTTTTCACCCTATCCTTTTTAATATATATATATATATATATATATATATATATATATATATATATATATATATATATATATATATATATATATATATATTTATATTTAGGTCTTTACAATTACACTCATTCTTTCTAAAATAAGAACTTAATTCAAACATTGTAACACTATACTACAATAATATAAGAAAATTAAAAAAATAAATAAATACAAAATTAAAGTGTCTTTATTTTGGAATGTTTAAAATTATAAATTTAGAGTCTATTATATAGTCTTACTAATTCAATCCATTTCTTTTTGTAACACCCCGACAACTTACAGGGAATATTAACTACCCCCACGCATCAACATAGTCTGTAAATCCCTCTCATTCTGGTGTATGTTCGATTCTTCCTTGTACCCTTTCCATTGGAAGCCTGCCAGGAGTCGTTCTTTGTTTGTGCCTCTCGTACTTCATGCCTCTTGCACCGGCGATCACTCCCCGCCCTCCTCAGTGCCTGGGTGTCACATGCCCACCGACGAACCACACCGTACTGGGAGAGGCTAGGCTCTGATAGCAGTTCTTATGGGTTAGGCTACCGAAAAGCAAATGTGTTTTGTTGATATTAGTAGCCAAATCAGTTCCTTTAAGTTATCCTTCAACCGTATAGTCACATACCTATACAGTCTCTAGATCCCTCTTATTCCGGTGTATATTCGATTCTTCCATGTACCCCTTCCACTGGAAGCCTACTAGGAGCTGCTCTTTGTTTGTGTCTCTTACACATTTTAAAACTTTTATTATATATATATATATATATATATATATATATATATATATATATATATATATATATATATATATATATATATATTAGCATACTTTTATAGATATATTTAGAATACTTTTGAATCCTGGACTTATCTGGTTGAGAGTATATTAATATTTTTCATACCCAAAACAGTTAATAAACAGTAGATTTAAGTCCGAAATACACGTGAAATACTAACCTTCCTAAATAAGGAAAGAACAATATACTTCATAGTATATGATATTATAAACAAAAGTCTTTTATCATATTTGTTTATATATGAACAAGACCACAGGGCTTAAGAAGTCAAAAACAGGTAATTTGGTTCAACCCAACCAGACTCACTACGGGTTGGTCACTTAGTGAGTCAATCCAACCCAACTCATTTATTAATGAGGTGCAAAAATTTGAATCCGACCAGACCCACCAAGGGTTAGTGAGTTAAACGGGTTGACTTATTGGCTCACTTAACTTTTTTTTTCACCTTCTTCTTCTAAGATTCTTATAAGTTGCTCCCTCCACCTCCCCAAGTGAGTCCTGCACCTCCCCACTATTTTAATTTATTTCAAAAATATTCTACACCTCCCCACTATTTTCTTTCATTCCAAAAGTACCCTGCATCTCCCCACTATCCTTAACAATCTTTCTCTTTCTCTCTCTCTCTACATTATTGGAGCATTTACATTGAATTTGTGATATATTCCAAAATATAAAATTCAGAGGAAACTTCAATATTAGTACTTCTACCATTTTCATTTTATAAAATTAAAAGTTATATGTAAATATAAAATAATAAACATAATAATATTAATAGTAAATACTGATATATTATTATTATTATATACTAACTTTATAATGACAAAAGAACTAAATAAATTCTAAATCTTTACCAAATAATTTTTTTTATAGCTTAAGTATTTAATAATATTTTTATATTATTTATCTAATAAATTAAATATTTTATTCAAGTTATTTGAGTCAAACATGTCGGTGAGTTAAAACATAATATAATGTTAAAAATTATAGATATTATATGTAAAAAAAAAACACTCATATATATAAACATTTTTCTACAAATTTAGAATAAAATTTTACTATTTATTAAGTAATTTGAAAAGAAAAAAATATATTCAACAGCGAAACTAAGATTGAATCAAACTTATTTAAGAAAATATATCAGAAGTTCAAATTTGAGTCATGTAAATGCTCCATTAATGTAGAGAGAGAAAGAGAAATATGGTTAAAGATAGTGCCGATGTGTAGAGTATTTTTGGAATAAAAGAAAATAGTGGAGAGGTGTAGAATATTTTTTGAAAATAGTGGGGAGGTGCAGGACCCACTTGGAGAGGTGGAGGGAGCAACACCCTTCTTATAACCTATTATTTTGATCAATCAAATTAAAACAGTAATAATTGTACCAATTGATATAAAAGAAAATGAAACAAAAAAACTTTATTGTTATATATTCTAAGCTATCAAGCATAAAATTTTGTCAATTTAGTTTAATGAGACATACACAACCGTTTGACCAAGAAACTACATATAGTTGTTAACAAAAATATACAGCAGAGGGGAACTTCTAGATAGACAGCAGCACAATGCAAACGAAAAGCCCTCCTGCGAATTAAAGGTTATGCGTTTTTGAATAATTAATTTAATTAATTTGATTTCAATAAAAATATAGGATTTGAATAATTAATTTAATTAATTTGATTTCAATAAAAAAAATAAGTAGGTTAGTGAGTCAACCCAACTCACCACAAGTTCAACCTGGGTGAGCCGGGTTCTTAACGATCCCGATCAAATTGACTCGCATCAAAATTTTCACATTTATTTTCAATCTATTTTAACGACACTATAAATATAGGATATTTTAGGAAGTATCATAATCTAATACTCATCTTTTTACTTAAATGTTCAAAAACATATATTATACTAGTTTGAGTAAGAGAGTTCTTATAAGTAGATTTTTCTCTTAACTCATAGTTTACCAGACCAACTCATTTTTGTAAGAATAAATACATTTTTTATAACATTTTAAAAAAAAAATAGTTAACAAATTCTTAAATGTTGGTCCTGGAAGAGTAAAATTTAAAACCTTCTAAAAGTATCATACACCTCTCCTCCTCCACTTTTTGTAGATTTCTTTTCTAGAAGAAATAACAATCCTTCTCTTTAATAAATTTGACTTACACGTTTAATTTTTTAAAAACATTGAAGAAGAAATCAAGAATGAAAAAACAAAGCTATGGTCATATATATATATATATATATATGTGTGTGTGTGTGAGTTTATTAATTTGCGTACGCTCTGTTTTCAGTTGGTATATTTTAGTAATGTGTATTGAATTTTAGTAGACAAAAATATTTTTATATATATCAAGATTCTAAGTTTTAAGGTTAAGGGTATTAATAATTTTTATTCTCAAAACTTAAAAAAAAAAAAAGAAACCGCCAACCCTTACTCACCTCCTTCATTCCTCTCAACCCTTTCTTTTTCATCTCTTTCACTTCAACATTTTCCCTGTCATCCCTACAATAGTCCTAATTGAAAAAATCAGAAGCACTCACCTAACCCTAATTTACCTTCCTCACCTAACCTTAAGAACTTGGATAAATAAGTAGGAATAGAAATATTATAGGGAGTAGGAGGCGATCCTTTTCAGAAACAACCTCTCTTATATTGATCGAACAAATTATTTTTTTTTCCTTAATAAGATTAGATAGCAACTATGAAGAAATGATTTAAAGCTCGTCCTTGAAAACTGAAGAAAGTTTGGAAGAGAAGCTTTTAATTGGATAAGAAGCCTTCATTGCTATGCCACATAGATCTAAATCCCTTTACATTCTAATATAACCATTTTCTCCCCCATTCAGATCCCCACTAGTTCTTCATTGTCCAATATTTTGTTCCATCTTGAGTTGTTTCCTATCCCCACAACTGTAACCCCATGATTCAGACCAGGGTCACAAAATCTCGTAAACACTTCCTGCACTTAATTAATTTTAAGCTATGATCACACCCAAAATCATTTTCTTTCCAAAACTAGATAATTAAGAACCGTGTTTTGTGCTTTAAAACTATATATTCACAAAATAAGTTATGAGGAAGAGGTTGATTAGAATTAATAATACTAACAGTTCATAGGTTTTTTTGAGTAAAACTATAACTTGATTCTTTGAAGGTTTCCTATTGAAGTTTTTGTGAGTGAAAAAAAGTGAATGAAACAAATTGGATAAGTGAGGAAAGTAGATTAAGGTTAGGCGAGTGATTCAGATTTTTTTCAGTTAGGACTAGAGTAGGGATATGACAGAGAAAATGTTGGAGTGAGAGAGATGAAAGAGAAAGGGTTGAGAGGAATGAGGGAGGTGAGTAAGGGTTTGAGAGTTTCTTGTTTTTTTTTTTAAGTTTTAAGAATGAAAATTATTAAAATATTCTTAACCTTAAAACATAAAATCATGATATATAAAGATATTTTTGTCTACTAAAACTTGACAGAAATACTTGTTCCTGACATTATTTGTTTCGAAATGGTGACTTTGGGAGGTACTTTCAAGTCTGAAAATGCATTCTGAACACGAAAATATATTCTAAAATACAAAAGTAGATTTTTGAAATGAATGTTCCTTGACTTATTTTGAACCACCTGTTTGGGAATATTTTTTTATATTCTTTGAAATATATGTTCACATCCAAAAATAGCTTTTAATCTGAAAATTGTTTTCGAAACTTTTATTTTAGAAATGGTTTTAATATTCTGGATTGACGGTTCTGAAATATAATTTTAAATTTAAAAATATTTTTTATAATACTTAATTAAAATACATTTTTTCATATTTTTCAGATTTGGAACACAATTTTTGAATTTAGAAACACATTCCAAAACAGTCAATATAAATAAATAAAAAAGCCGTAGGAATTTTTAATATAATTTTAACACGGTATAGTTTCATAATTACAACTTTTATGAGGTGCAGAAAGAAGAAAAGGGTGCACTAATAAATAACCTCCAAATTGTTTTCTTTCCAGTTTTGACAATTATAAATCCTGGGTCACAAATTGGAACAGTGAAGGGAGAAAGCAGTTGCAAGGCCTGCTTTTTCCTTTTTGTTTTTTTCCTAGTTAAAATACCTTTTCTCCTAGTAATGATAAGCTTTAATTTTATGATTTTTTTCACATGTGTCTTGGCTTAAAGAAAATCATATTTATTTTGGAAAAACACTAATGCTTTGTTCATTTGAGGGAGAGTTTGGAGAGATGATTTTGGGAAGAGTGAATGAATGAATTTGAGAGTAAATTTTTTGTTGTTTATTTGAGTAAATTTGGAGGTAAGTGAGAGTGAATTTGGAGGTAAAGTTTGTGAGAATTAGTGTAGAATTTGATTGACGTGCAAGATTAAAAAAATTTGTTTAATTGATAGAAATTAAAGATTACCAAAATATTCTTAATTATTAAAGTAATATAAAATGATAATTGTTAATGTTATATTTAATTGCAAAAGTATTTATAAGGAGAAAAAATTAAAAAATAATTTTTAGAATGTAAAAAAAATAGTAATTTAGAAAACTGAAATAACAATAATAATAATAACTATTATTATTAATAATATTATTGTTTTTATTATTATTATTATTAATATTATTATTATTATAAAAAGAGAAAAAAAATCATTATTATGATTATTATTACTATTATTAACTATTATCATCATTATTAATTATTATCATTACTATTATTAATTATTATTATTAGTTATTATTATTATTATTATTATTATTATTCTTTTGTTGAAGATGTAAAACATCCAGTGATAATAAAATACATTCACATAATCATAAGTATAAGGGGTTAAAAGGATATTTGATCATAAGTCATCTTAAATCTTTACATAGCACCTATGATCAGACAAATAGTTGATCTTGTAAATCCTTCCTTTCAATCGCTCAAAACAATAAAATATCTTCCAAATCTGTGTTTTTTTTTATTCGTGAATAGTTAATTTATCTCAAGTGAACAAATTGTAAATAAGGTACCTTAATTAAAAAATATTTTCTACCTGTCAATTCACATGATGATGTGGTGTTCACGTAGGTAGGAAAAGACTTTTTTTTTAGTTTAATCATTTCGGACATCTTTATCTATGCAAGATCGTCTCAGATAGATCCTCGTATTTTTTTCCATCTCAATTAGATCCATATTTTTGTAAAATTTAGTCAATTAGAGTCTTGCCGTTAATTTTGTTATATCGACGTTAAAATCACAGTGATGTAGGATGCTGACTTTACAACGTGACACATGTGGCAAAGATACGTGAAATTTAATTATTTTAAATTTTAAAAAATTATTCTCATTCTTTCTCCTGGAGAAGCGTGTCGCCAAAACCCTACCATCACCATCTTCGCCGTCAATTCCCACCTCATCCCCTATGATCTTGACCTCGTGGCTACTACAAAAAAAAACTGGAATTATCTACCGATATTTATATACTGATTTTAATCCGTATGTAATATAAATATTATATATGGATTTAAAAAAATAAGTTATATACATATTTTATATACGGAATTTTACCTACCGATAATCAATATATAATATCGGTATATAAGTAGATGAGAATATTTCCTATGTAAGGGGCTCCGATAACTGAAAGTGAAACTTTCATACCGAAATTACATAAGGATTTGAAAAGCTTTTATTAAAAAAAAAAATAATGTTACATTAAGGTCTTACGAAACCCTCGTCCCCCACTCTACTGACTTTGTTTTCTTCTTCTCTCAACAAAGAACCTTCCACTCTTTCAGCCTCTCATAATTTGTTAACGAAGCATTAGTGTTTGTTGATGAAGCGTTTGTGTTTGGCCTTCTCTTTCAATCTTCTCTTTCAGCCTTCTCGTTCGGCCTTTTTTTTGGTGTGATTCGGTGCATTAAGGTCACGAAGTTCGTTGTTGTGGAGCTTAAGGTGATGCCTTCGATAGTCCCATCATTTGGTAAGTAATCGTTCTCTTCCTTCATTCCCTAGTAATTCCTAAAATCGTAAAACACAAGAACCCTAATTTGCGTCTTTTTTTAATTGAGACATTTGTGGTTCGACAAGCTGTGTTTCATTCTTCCCAGAGTTCGATTGAGGCATTGTGTTGCGATTTAAGAACTACACTCTGTCTTGCGAAGTCGCATAGTGAAGGAACGAGAGGTCAGTGAGTTGCTTTGGCATTTAATTTCTTTAATGCAAAAAATGTCTTCACTCTCAATTCAGCTCAACACAAAATCGCTTTGTAGACAAACGTGGTGACCTGCAATGCGAAAATGTCAATGAAACCTTTTTGCGATATTGCCCTGGAAGAGGCTGAAACCCGCCTCGTCATCGTCCTCAACATCACTAAAGCCCTAATCGACGGTGCCGGAATCACTCTTTTCATATTGGTGGATGGTGCCTTTGCTAATCTTCCACCCTCTGTGGCCCTTCAGTCTCTACCTACAGATAAAAAACAGGTGGTTCTTAAGTTCCATGTCCTCCATTCCTATTACCCTCTTGGCTCGCTTGAATCAGGTTAACCCCTTCCAACCCTCCCTCGCTAGTGAGGCCATGGGTGTTGGTAGTTTCACACTCAACATTTCGCGTGTGAATTCTTTGATCAGAACCTTGTTGCCATTTTTGGGGTTTCGAAGGTTCTCTTGCCGAGGGAGATTTTTGGTAGGAATCTGATGGTCACTGTCAAGCCTCTTGAAGGTGCTCCTCCGCCCGATGAGGATACTCTGTCACCAGAGAATTCGTCGAGATTTGGTGGACAACCCTCACACCTATATCATTGTTGGGGGTTTCGCAAAGATGTGCGGTCACATGGTGGTGGTTTAATTTTCTCCGCCGGATGAGGATACTCTGTTGTTTTAATTTTCTCCACCTTCTTCTTCTGTACACAGTTAATTGCATTATCAGGTTGCCAATGCAGCCTTTTTACATTTCTCTGCAAATTTAGATTTAGCTTGTGTCGGTTTTCTTTTAGCTTGAGCACTGGAGCTAATATTTTCTATGGATGAATTTTTAGATTCCAGATTTCATCAAGAGGGAGGTTGAGTTTCGGTTTCTTGCTGTAAGCATTTAGATGTAGATTTTTAGCTTGCTGCTTTTATATTTTGAGTCATACAAGTGGCCCCTTTTCTAGATAATCAGTATTTACTGGATCTTCTTTAAAGTTGAACTATTTGATCAAACCTTATTTTTTTTTTTGAAGATTTTAGATTTGTTGAGAAAGTGAAAATGTCAGATAGTGAAGATAGAAGATGAACTTTCCTTCCTTCGGATGATTCAGACCAGTTCAAGTATTGGAGATAGAAGAAGGGTATTTTGGAAATAGGTGAATGATAATAAGCTGTGTTTTATTTAAAATTGTAAATAAAAAAATTCACCTAAACCAAACTCTGCCATGTCAGGAAAAGTTGCATATGTTATCAAGCCATGCATCACAGTTTTTAACTCGCCGTCCACTCAACTTAACGTAAGATTTACGCATCATAGTTTTTAATCGAGAGAATTTAGAATATGAAGATTTATTTAAGATAATGATACAGAAATAGAGATGTCAGACATGATTAAATCTTTTTTTCTACATTGATTTCATCCACTGTTGTAATATTTTTCCTTTCTAATAAAACGAAAAACCGTTTTTAATTTATTTTTTGTTTTTGAAAGATAATCAAAATAACATTACTGTAAGTATGCTATTATTAACGGTTTCTGAAATAACTTTTTATTAATTTTACTGATTTTTTACCAATTTCTTGAAACTTTTTTTACTCATTTTCCTCACGGCCTATTCTGTAATTAAAAAAAACATTTTAATGGTTAAAGTAGTGGATTAGTTTCTTCATCCAGTTTTCGCAGAAAAAAAAATATTTTAATGTGTTTGAGAAAATATAATCGGAATTAATTTTAAAACATCTGAATCATATTTAATGGTTAAAATCAAATTTATCTAAATTAATTTTAGGATATTTTCATTGTAAGTGAACTTTCATCTAAACATTTTATAAAAAATTATCTCACTTAATTAATGCTATTGACTCTGCTTAAAGAGGAAAAATATTGTTATAATAATGCACAGTAATTGGTAACCTAAAGAAGAGAGCTTAAGACTATTAATTGATTATTGTTTATTATATGTATGGTATATAATCAAGAATATCCGAATCTATTTAAAGATATTTAGTAACTAATTAGATTTTTAGATAAGTTTATTCTGTTTATATTTTGTTATATCCAAATAGTGATAACCATTCACTAAATATTGAATCTAAGACTCTTCAATACACGTCTAATTTGGGCATCGTAGTACCTTTTGTAGGTACATCACCAAACGGCCAAGATTGCAAACAATCAAGCGACCCAGGCGAAAAGAAGATAATCGAAAAACCCATTTCAAGTGTCGAAAAACAGTAAAACCACGTAATAAAAGGTTAGTCTCTCAGTCCTATAAATCTACACTGACATATTTTGGCGCGCTCACCGTGGGACCCGAACCCACAACCACAAGATTAAAAGCAATGAATATTGGGAAAAATTAGTTTTTAAATTAGTTTCTAAATTCGTATGCCCACTCATGAATATTCCTTTACTTTTACTTTAATAAATTTGATCCTCAAACTTTTTTGCAAAATAATGTGAATTTACTATTTTTGTCCTAAGAATGTATAATATTTTCCAAATAAAAAATAAAAAAAATGATAAATCTACATTTGTTAAGTTTGATAAACATTGATCCATAAAAAAAATAATAGTTACGTTAATCAAAAGTATACAAATTATTCCTATCACATCCAATACTTTCACAAAGCTTAAGAATCAAGATATAAAATAGTTTAAATATTCTTTTATTTTTTCAATTTTCACCTGTTAAGACATTTTTAAAGACAAAAGTATGACGAGTTCGAGGCTTCAAAGTGAATAATACTTTATATGTATTATTGACTTTAACAATGATAACCATAACAAGATACAAACTAAACACATTATTTTCTTATTTGTTTTCCTAAATATTCATAAATTATCTCTTTATCTTCACCCCTCAATAAATGTATTTACCATTAAAAATCCATTATTAATCTTTCACAATATAATATCTTGCTTCTTGATGAATCAATTTGTTTCAGTTATCGAGCTGGATGTTTTGAACCATTAAATTTGTGAATTCTTGTTGAACTACGTCAAAGGGAGAAACTGTAGTGTAAAATTTTGCCATTGCACTTCATAAATGTTCATATACATTTTAAAACTGACCAGAAATAGTTTTCGGAAAACGTTCAGGATAAAGTATTTCCGCTTAGCCAAATATAACATCAGATGCCACGTTCTAGAAACTTTCACAATATATATATATATATATATATATATATATATATATATATATATATATATATATATATATTTCTTCTTTTTTTTTCAGAAAAAAAATTGGTATTATTAAAGAGAAAAAGATCGATGCAGGAAGTAAAAGTATAACAGTTGAAGATAATATGCAGTGTACGTCTTGATTTTAAAGTATCTGTGCATTAGAGTTGCAAACTAGTTTCCCTGAATGGATGGTAACGAGAAACAGAAAGTCACCATTTAACCCTTCTGAACTATTCTAATGGATCCCCTACGGTAAATTCATATCCACAAAATAGCCAAAAGTTGGCAGAATATTTATCAACAGTTTCAAGACCATAATGATCACATCTACAAACAAACCTTTTGTGGAAGGGAAAAATATAATTGGGGCTTTGAATCTCTAACGTATGAACAGACTACACTTTTGCTTTAGATCCGCTGGACAGACTATGCTTCTGATTGTATATGTCTGCCAGTTTCAAGAGCTTCTTGCATGCACTCCAGAGCACCGTCATAGTTCAAGAAGCCCATAAACCAAAATTCATGATTGTCAACGGAAATCACCTGGATGTACTTTTCCGCAGGATTGGATGTGTTTGATGAAGGATGCACTGCTTTTAGCTCGTGTAATGGGATGATCACCTACACGCAGCATAATTTCCCATATCAAGGACAAACATAATTGGATACAATATTACTCAAGAACAAACAACTTAATTAAATAAGGGAAGAGAACATCGCAAGGAGCTAAGAAGTGGAAACGGAAATTACGATTTCAAAGATTCACAAAGAAAATAATGGCGTTAAAGCAACTATTTTGCAGACTATAAATTGCAGAAAAGAGAATAGTTTAAGCAAATTGGAAGCATAAAAGCAAACCTAAAGCTGACATAGCAATGTTATTTACCCTTCGTTCCTTATAAGTTATACATAAGATAATTATTTAGTTTAATTCAAGTTTCACACTTGAGCTGGTCATATGCTTTGCGTAGAACATTGTTGTCCTGTGTGTGTGTGATGGGCCAATAGACGACTCCGCGTATAATCAGGAATGGGCCAATAGTTGTCTTTGATTAAAAAGAGAAGTGAATAAAGAATGAAAAATGAAATCATGATGGGAATTTTGATTTATCCTCTTTTAGTATGATTTAAAAAACCATTATACACAGCAGTTGGACCCTAAAAATATACATAGTTGATCTAACAGCATATATAGAACCATTATGAACACATGTGGACCACTGCTGGGAAAGTTGTATAGAGGTGGATAGTCGGTCCTCCAGAAACCCCAGACTGAAGTGAAATGGATTGGAGGCCTACTGCTGCAAATTGAAGATAGGATGTTGAACACCCAACTTCATACACATGCTCACAGCATAGGCAAAAAGGCTAGAGTGCATAAGGATGCACAAGTCAAGCAGGGTGCCAGGTATTCTGCAAGCAGTGCTTCAAGTGAAGACTCTAGTGAAGTTGATGAGTCAATGGAAGTGAGGAAGAAGTCTCAGAGCGCGGGTCTTCTAGAGAAGGAGAAGTGGGCTCTTCCACAAACTTAAAGAGTAGGGAGTGGGATATCCGATTTGAGGGCAACAATCCAATTCAGAACTGCTCAGGTACCTTCCGTGACTTTGAGGGCCAGTCAGAAATTGGCAGTCATGTGTTTGGGCAATGAGCATATTGCCATTGCAAGATCCTTGTGCCCCTTGGCCTTCACTAACATCTTGATCATATATTCTGGGCAGAGCTCTATGGGGGTCACCTATATGCCAGAGCAACTGAGTTCAACAAAAGGGCACACATCTACTTATTGTTAGACAGTTATAGAGTGGTACAAAAACACTCACTTAAACCTTTAGGGGTTTAATGAAAGGAGATGACCATGATTCTCATTGCAATGCTCTCCTTGTCCATGAGAAAGTGGAGGGTCAAGGTGATATGCTAGAGAAAATGTCAAAGGTACGCACTGGAAAAGTGTTACATGGGGAGGCTACACCAATTGGTCATGTTTGTGGCATCAACCGTGGTCAGGGTTTACGTGTAAGAATGAGTGGGCACGACCAAGCAAAAGGTCAACATAGATTGTATGGTTGAGTCAAGTGCACACGGGGACAAGTTCTAGTGTTCAAGGGGTATCGGAGACCATACATAGCCAATCTAGCCAGATAGGTCAGACCCAAGAGTTGAGAGTTGATCAAGGAGGTAGAGGAGACAACAACACCAAGGGTCTTAGATGTGGCAGGATATTCGTCTTTACCTTGGGGGCATGTACATGGCGAGCTCGCTAAACACGACTAAGGTCTTGAAGGTTTTCCCTGCTATCAACATGTCTGTAGCCACCATGATGATGGACATGATAGCACAAATTGGCAACGGGAATGTTGTGGACACAAAAAATCATGTTAGGATTCAAGAAAAAGTTGAGAACTCAAATCTTCAAGATGTAGAGGTCATACATGCCTTGCCGTTAGGGAAGGTGTAGAGGTCCTACTTGGTTTGGGGCTTATCCTAAAGGACAAATGGATGTGGTCCCCTCAGCGGAGAATCATGCCAATTTGGCAAGTTGGCACCGGAAGATACAATAGACCCCATTCACTAGAAAGACTCTGGTATAAAGGCATACAATATCTAGGAGTGCTCGAGCAAACCCAACCTGGGTCACAAGAACATGCTGGCACAACTCGTATTTGACAAGTTGTGCCCAATGCCTGGTAGCATTACCTAAACCCAAAAGATGTGATCAAGATGTTCGTGAAGGCTGAGGGACATAAGGACCTTCAACCCAAAACTCTAAGGAAATGGTTTTATGCATCATCTTCCTTGCATGTTGTTCAACTTTCTCATTTTTAATCAGTGTGGGACTCAAACTCACACATGGATTCATAATAGGATGAAGTCAAGCTTAGTTTATAAGTTGAAACTGTCTCTTTACGGTTTAAAATCTCCTGGAGCAAAATCTAGTATTATTGAGCTAGAACTTGGTATGACTTAAGCGGAATCTATTCATTCAGTTTTCTACCAGCATACCATGTGTTAGTCAATTTATTTGGTTATATAATTAAGGATCTCATTGAAGAAATGTTAGTTTATTCATTGCCAAATCAAAGACTTATATGGTTCACATATGGAGAGACAATCTGCTTCGTGATACAAGGTTTATTGATAGAAATCTTGTATCCTAGAAGCCAATATTTGGTTGCCCAGTCTAATGTAGATGATAACGATCAGACTAGGGGATTGTGAACTTGTAGAGGCAAAACAATTACTTGGGGAATTGAAATTTGGAAGTGGGGATAGATTTGGTATTGTATATAAAAGGAGAAAACTGACAATTAAAACAGTTATAGGTTATAACTGTAACAGACATATATAAGTCCGTTGGGGCTTGATAGGAGGATATGTTTTTGTTGGTTGGGTTTGGTTTTTTCAAAAGGGCTGAGAGAGAAGTCTCGGAATTCAATCTTGGCAATTGCTGAAAATCTACAATTGTATTTTGGGCTTATTTGCCTGTCAGATTGGCACGGAAATAGTCTTTGTTCAATAAAGAAGTATATTCAGTATAAGTCTTGGATACTAGTTCGAACATGTTGATAAGATAAAAATGTAGTAATAATCAAATTGCTCTTTACATTACATCAAACACATTGTTAGGTTACTTTATGCGAGTAAACCTAAATGTATTATTGATTCAGTAAAGTATAGAAAATTACAAATGTAATCTCCCCCAAGGAAGTCTATCTTCCTCCACTGGCAAATATGCCCAGTCTATACTCAAGAAAATAATCTCTTGATAGAAATCAAAGAAGACTATTTATAGTGTCGCATTATAATATCTCATTCCCGCACTCCTTCCTAACTGAAACAACCGTTCGGCCTTTAACGATTAATACCATTCGGTCTAGCTTTCCTCAGCCTTTCTTCTCCTCTCTGTTCAGCTACCGCTCCACCGTTCAGCCTACTTCCCTCGTGTCTTTGTTCTCCTCTCCTTTCAGCTACTGTTCGGCCTACTCCCCTCATGTCTTCTCCTCTCCGTTCAACTACTCGGCCTCTCTTCCCCACCGTTCAGCCAGACCTCCCCCTATCTTCCTTCTCCTTTCATACACTCGTAGTATCCTACCATTACACACCCCTTCAACATCAACCTTATCTTCAAGGTTGAAGTCCGAACCATCCTCTTGCTCTGTATTAAGACTTGGGGTATCTCCTCCCTTTGTTGCTGTTGGTTCCTTCGCTGTAGCACTTTTCAAGAGCTTTGCAAATCCATGATAAACTGAAGGGGTAGCCACTTGATAGATGTAGTGCAGAAAGGCATATCCGTCCAGTGTATATTCAAAAAGAATTGGAATAAGCCAGTCACCATGGCCCATTTCCTGTAAATCCAGGTCTGATAGAACATTAGCCTTGCTACCGCACTTCAGAAGAGTACCAGATGCTATCTCCTTGCAAGCATTGTGTATTGACTCTCTCTCAACAGAATTAACTTGATCACTTTCAAAAGATGTAAACCTTGCTTCGTCCTTCAAAGCATTCTGTCTTATACGTTTTCTAGTCATTCTTACATATGATTTATTAGACTTAGCCTTGAACTGATCATCTACAACTACGATCCTTCTACTTTTATTCAAATCATGATATGCTCCTTCCTGGCAAAGCTACTGCAATTTCTCCATTTCTTTAGAAAGAGTTTCATTTTTGTGGCTTTCCTTCCTCAAAAACATTTGATAGTCTGCTAACTAGTTGTCTTTGGCAGCCTTTAGCGAAGCGAGCTCGACTCTCAAATCATTGACTTGTCCAAGAAGCTCTCTCTTCTCAGTCTTCAATTGTTCTATGACCTCTTCTGCAGCGGACAAGCAAATGATGAATTTAAGTTGTTGTTATTCATTACGGTGTTCCAAATCAGATAGTTGCTTAGTCTTGACTTTGGTGTACTTGTTATGGAGCCTCATGTACAGAACCTCCATTGCATGCACAAACTGTACTGAGTTAATTTGAATTTGAAGTCTATCTTCGTTCAATGTTATTCGATGGACTATTTTCCTCTCAGCTGGCAGCCTTTGGGGTTCTTGAAACACCCCATTGAAATTTGCCAGCATATGATGCAACCCCACTTCCTGCATGGTGCCACTCTCTCTGCTTCCAAGTCTCCCTCAGTCATTTATGCTTGGCTTAAGCTCCAAACTAGAGGCATGGTTTCTATCTCCCTCTCCTTTAACAATGCCTCAGGAGTAACCACTTTACATGTCAATGTTGGATCCCCCTGGATTTCTACTTCCTTTTCTTCTGACTCAAATCGCAACGTAAGTTCTCCCCAGTTTACCTTCATTTCTCCCAGCCTTGCTAGCCTTGCTAGCCATGCCACCCCTAAAATCACATCTACTCCTCCCAAGTCAAAGAGGTAGAATTTCTCTTTCACTTCCAATCCTTCCAAAACTAGGAGACCCCCCAGCATCCCTGAGCTATTTTTTTCTGCCCATCCGCCAGACTCACCTTGTAAGATGGTGTCTTACTTATTTCCAATCCCAATTCCCCCACCAATCGATTTGAAATAAAATTGTGGCTCGCACCACTGTGAATTAATACTAGGACTCTTCTTCCATTCACCCATCCTTGTAGCTTCATAGTTTTCGGTTGGGTGAGGCCCCCTGCTGAAAAATAGGACAGCTCCATGTGCTCCGGTTCCTTCTCTTCCTCGTTCTCCCCTTCTTCTTCCTCCTCGTCTTCCACCAGAATGGTCACCCTCATACTCCTCTCTGGACAACGATGCCCCGGGCTATATGGATTGCCGTAGTGGAAGCATCAGCCTTCCTCCCTCCTCTTAATACATTCTGGGTAAGGTAAATTCCTTATTCCACACCCTCTGGTCTCGCCCTGGTAATTGCTACCAGTTCTTGAGGTCTCCGTGCCTCCAATCCTTTCCTTCTTCGGCACACTTAAATTCTCTGAAGCGTTTGTCCTACTCTGTCCCTCCTTGAACGGTTCAGATCTGGCCACCGTTCCTGATGCACCCTGATACCTGCTCCACCCTGTATTACTTCAGTTAATATCTCGTTATTTAATTTTTGGCTCCTGCCGACTTCCTTTACATCCCACGCCACCTCCATCGCCGTGAGTAAGTCTTTAGGATTTTGAGGTCTTTTCGAGGTATGAATATCGTTCTGCAGCCCTGCGAAAAACTAACCCATCAGTTGTGCCTCGGTCACTCCTCTTGTTTGGGAACTAGCATCTCAAACTCCTGCACATAATCCTCCACAGACCCTCGTAGTTGCAGCAATGCTAATTTTTCGAAAACAGTTCCTCGCTCTCTCCCACCCAATCGCCGCACCACAGCGTCACGAAATTCTTCCCACTTGGGTTCCGTTACCTTAGTATTCCAAAACCGAAACCAGTAGTTGGCGCTGCCTTCCAAGCAGACAAAGGCCAATTGGAGCTTCTCCTTTTCCGTTACACTCTGGATCTCGAAGAATTTCTCCACTTAAGCAATCCATCCCATCGGGTCGAGCCCTTCGAAAGTGTGTAATTCTACCCGTTTCACCCAATTAGGTTGTGCGTCTCCCTGGTCGTCCTCCAATTCTTCCTCCGAGCTCTCTCTTCTCCTCTATGAGCTCTCTCTTCTCTACCGCCAATTGCCATTAATGGACCCCTGACTTCCTTCCGAATATCGTTCCAAATTTTGCGCCAACCCCTCCACCACTCGCGCAGCTTTTTCAAGTCTTGGCGAATGCCCATAGCGTCTGCCTTCAATTCTTCTCCCGCAATCTCCAACGCACTCATCCTCCCTTCAATTCGATTCTCCAATGCATGTAACTTCCTTTCCATCTCCGATTTGGATCCGATAGGTCAGACCAATTGTTAGGTTACTTTATGTGAGTAACCTAAATCTATGCTCTCTTCTCACTCGAACACTAGAAGTGAAAGCATGTATGTATGTATTATTGATTTTGTAAAGTATAGAAAATTACAAATGTAATCTCCCCCAAGGAAGCCTATCTTCCTCCATTAGCAAATATGCCCAGTCTATACTCAAAAGAAAATAATCTCCCAAATAGAAATCAAAGAAGACTATTTATAGTGTCGCATTATAATATCTCATTCCCACGCTCCTTCCTAACTGAAACAACAGTTCAGCCTTTAACAATTAATACTGTTCGGTCTAGCTTTCCTCAGCCTTTCTTCTCCTCTCCGTTCAGCTACCCACTCGGCCTCTCTTCCCCACCGTTAGGCCTACTCCCCTCCTGTCTTTGTCCTCCTCTCTTTTCGGCTACCTTTCGGCCTCTTTTCCCTACCGTTCGGCCAGACCTCCCCCCTGTCTTCCTTCTCCTTCCATACACTCGTAGTATCCTACCACACAATATTCCATCAGAAAACCAAGCAAAGAGAATCATTTATCACTTTATTATACAAAAAGTCCACTCGTGGGAAACTACCATTGAGTTTGTTAATTCTAATTGTCAGCTTGTGATACCCTAACAATGTTTCGTATGGGTCATTGAATGTCAGGTCCATATTAACAAGTTTGGTGAATATGATTTGTATCCTTCAACACAAGGGGAGTGTTGGAAAGTATATCTTATTTTGGGAGAATATAACCTATTTTGGAGCTGTCAATTTCTCAGTTCATTAGTAAATGCAAATTTTGTATAGAATAATGTTGAGGCTATTTTCCACTAGAAATTCAGTAAACAATTTCTAATTAGAATAAGTACCTTATAATAGCTCCATTCTGTTTGGTTGTTATTTTTATAGGAAATAGGATTGTCACTAGAATATGCAATCTTTGCAGAGGATATATACAAAACTCCCATCACTGGACCAGCTGATGTGGACAAATAACATGCAAAAGAATTTTGAAGCCGTTCCTCTGGACCTGTTTCAAAAGTGTTCAGGAAAATCTTCTCATATCCGCCTTCTGCTAGAACCTTTGTTCCCTGGGCAATTCTCCCCATTGCAGCTTCAGCAAAGCTAGGGCTTGTTTTCACTTAAGCACAATTTAAGAAAAAAAGAAAGAAATTTTAATTGCGTAAAACTGTCATTAAGATAATCCGAGGGGAGAAAATAACAAGAAACAGAAGATTCATCAAATCATCAAGTACACTAATAATTAGAACACAATGAACAAATCCATGATGTTTGATAATTCAACAACCAGTTGACATGATGATGATGATGATGAAACACAGGAAATGCTTAATAAAGTATACCACACACACACACACACACACACACACACACACACACATATATATATATATATATATATATATATATATATATATATATATATATATATATATATATATATAAAAGCATCCAAGGTACATGCCACACACACCAAGGGTTAGTTTGGTAGACCCTGTTGCTAGATAATAAAGCCTTTATGGGACATTTAAGAGAGAACAGTTAGCTACACACACTATAACACACTTTCTACTATTGGTTGAAATGTATCAGAAACAATGAATTTTTGGTGGGTTTCATTTACTCATTTAATGAATCTCTTCATACAGAATGGATCACACTATACTATTTTATCCAATCGTTCTAACCATTTACGGCACCATTTCAATAGTTAGTTTAATTTAATGGCTTCTAATGCTCCAAAGTAACTGAATCCATTCCCATGTCTGATAAATACATAACAATCGAATTCCCAATTAAATTTATACAACTCTAGCACCAGTTTCCTTAAAAACAAAATTCCCATATCTGATAACTCAAAATTCACTACCAGCCCCATTACATGTGCACCCACTCTAGAGTTGTAACCGAAACACGACAATAAAATAAAATAAAAACAAAACAGAAAACTCACAGTGCTGCCACGTGTTTCCAGCGAGACTCTCAGCCTTCTTTGTAGCCTCTCCCACCTTCTTACCCCATCTCCCTAGCACATTGCGAACAGTAACCATCGTCTCTGGACAAAACAAAGCAAAAAAAAAATACGCATCCAGGCGCATGAAATGGGGAAAAGGAATTTGAAAGATAGAAAATTGAAAATAAAACTAACCCATGAAATTGGGAGCAGGTTGAGAGTACGAGGGAGAAAAGTATGGATTCGAGCGTGATTCGTTAGGGGAAGAGGCGAATGTGGATTCGGTGACTAATTCGGGACTCCAGTGCACGGATTTTTTTGTGCTACCGGTGGATGACGTGGTGCTTTTCTCCCTGGGAACCTGCTGTTCCGATCCGGACCCGTTAGGGGTGGTGGTGGAGTGGCCGTTGAAGACATTTGATTGGGACTCCGCTTCGGGCTTGGGGGGTTCCATTGTTGGGGTTAGTTCGTTTGGATTTTGGGATTAGGTTGGGAGCTAGGATTGTGAAACGGAATTTTGGAGGCAAAGGGAACGTGAGGGTGGCAATTTGGTTGAATGCGATCGCTTTTTTTAGCGCGCGGACCATGGAGGGCGATTTTCCTCCACCAAGTTCAACCTTTCGATGATCGAGGACAGGGGAGGAATTTTCACAAAAGTTCCTGGATGTTCATAGCAATTTTACATCTACGGCTTTTTTTCTTTTTTTTTTTAGTGTCAAATACTATCTATCTATTTTGACCCATTAACTTTTAATTGTTTTTATAAATTTGCACACGCACGTACATCCTTATAAATTTGTATTTTATCATTCCTTTTTATTGGACGATAAATATATTTGTTAGTGTTTTATTTTAACTATTAATTAAATAATTTAAAAAATAAAAATTATAATAAAGAGAAAAAAATTGATATGATGAATATTTTTATTTTTCTTCAATACAAAAAATATCTTTTTTCTTTAATTTTATTTTTTTAAGAAAATAAATTATAATTATATAAATTTCAAGTAATTAACAAATTAAACAATTATACATAATTAAAATTATATAATAAAAAATATTTCAAAAAATTGAATAAATTTGATAGATTTTAAACTGGTTAAATCATTAAAAAGAAGCAAAAGTTATAACTTATATGAAATTAATAACAAAAAAAAAAGATTGTTGAATAATTATAATATTATACAACTAAATACTTCACATTCATGTATTCTCCTATGATAAATGATAAAATAAAAAATGAAAATATTACAAAAGATAGAAACTATTCACATAGATTTTATGAACAAATCCATATGATACAAATTTAAGTTTACGTTTCTTTAAATACAATACTTGAATGCAAATGAAATTTTTATGGATAGAATTTCTTTATGAATTTAAGTGAATTTGGTCGAATCAAATAAATAGAACAACTAAAAAAAATGAGAAAATGTATATTTTTTCAAATAAAATAAAATTCATGACAAGAGTTAATAATTAAAAATAAATTTTATAAGTAATAAACTTTAATAATTTTCAAAAAAAGATATATATAAATAAGTAGATATACATATTTATCTCTCATAAAATTATGACGAAATCAAATGATACAATTAGATAAATTTATCTTTCGTCCAGGACTAATACATTTTCAAATTAATTCGATTTTATATAATTATAAAAATCTCAAATAAAATTGAAAGATGGTGATATTTGAGCAGGCCAATTGAAAGTATTATCAATTCAATTGTTCAATTAATTTTATTAAGCTACACATAAATAAAAAAAAATGTTAATATTATAGTTTTATCACGCAAATATTCATTATATGAAAATGAAACACAAACAGATTTAACTATCTTCTTAAAAATAAAGAAATATGGATAAACTTGTAAACTTTTAAAATGACTACATCTCGTATCAATATCACATTAATGACTTGGAGTAGTTTTCTATAGTTTTCTTTGACAATTGAACTTGTTTCGGTATAGGTTTTGTGGGAAATGATATTTGGATTTATTGTCTTTATTACTTCATACGATCTGATACACTTGCCAAGGTACAAGAAGGGACTCTTAGGCCTAATCGTTTATATGAATTTATTTCTTAAGACTTGATAAAAATTGAATTTAGGGTTTATAATACAAAAACTAAAATAAACATGCAAATGCAAAAGCTTAATCAATTGACAGATAAATATATGAATGAATGGTGTTGTTGGAGTTTACGATTTCATCCTAATCCACACTCCTATACCTATTATTCTTATTAAATTCAACTTTGTTATCAATGTTCATGCAACTTTCTAAATTACTCTAAACCCGATGTCTCGGCGAAGAGAGCCTACTCCCAATTACTAGTTTACTATGTCTAGTATCCTTAGTAATTAGTCATGCATTTCAGTGTACAGAAACTTAAAGCATTTATGGATAACATGAATATTCTAAATGGTAAAGATGTTTATTATAAATTAAATCATATAAATTAAAATGAATTCAATATGGTTATATCGAAATAGTTATCTGTAAAGTTGTAGGAGTTTGTTGACATTAATGGTTTCTTCTATCCGGATTAATATGTTAAGGTGTGATTAATATGATGATGCTGAGACTTTGTCTGGTTCCTTACAGTTTCAGTAGATGCCCCTGGCCCTATGATGGGTGCCAAAATGTTTCAGTATGGATTTTGTGGGACCGAGACACTAACCTTTCTAACGTGTCTTCCTTGCCCTTGACCGCCTAGAACACTTGAATCGTCTGTCTTCCTTCAGTCTAGGCCGCTTGCTCCTTTATTGACCGCTCGATCTCCTGTTGTTGGTCGTTCAATATTAACGCGAACTGCTCAGTCTCCTTCTTGACAGAGGGGGGAGGTACCTGCAAAAGGCACTCCGACGCCCAAGTTACGTGTGTGGTTGAAGAGCTTCGACTCTTAATTGAGTATTTAGTGAATGACTATCACTATTTGAGTATTTGAGAGTATGAGTATGAGTTGAGTGTGAGTAGAATGTGAATGGAACGTGAGTAGAACATGAGTTGAACCTACCTGACTCATGGCCCTGACCTTGTATTTATAAGTTGTCTCATGACTCTGAACTGACAGAAACCCAATAAAATATAAACAGACTTACCTAAAAATTTGGCTGGTTGCTGATAAACCATTTATCAGTATCTTAGACTATATTCTTCATTATTTTATTCTCCTTTGATTATTTTATCTTCTGTTGGACCATTGGCCCAATAACTTATTCGTTGACTCAATTTTGATCCATCTTTAATAAAAACCACTAAACTTGGTTAACTACTTACTGTGGACCGACCAAACGAATTTTGGATACCAACCGATCCCTACTTCATATCATACATAACTCTTAAAAAAATAAGAATTTTATTAGAGAAACATAAAGAGTTTTATATAGGTTGATTTTTTCTTCTAACAACTTTTCAACTATTACATAATCACTTTCGTTTATTTATGGTAACCTGAACAACATTCTCTTCATTAATATCATCTGCAAGAGTACAAGCATCTCAAACAGTTTCTCATCTATCTTCATAAATTTTGAGCTATAAATGGACTTCACAAAACGTCACCAAAGAAAGTTCATCAAAAAATTAATTAATTATCTTCAACTTTTGATTAACCCATGTATCTAACATGATAAAACAATCATGTATGGTCAATCCACGTAGGGGCACATTTGGACCGAGTGAAGCGACAAATGGTAACATTATGCTCATTCATATTTGAGACATTATCATTGGAAGTATTAGTCAAGTGAGATTCAATAGCATTGTTAATGTTCGCGATGACATTCGTGTTTGTAGCAGTGCCAATGGCAATATTAGTATTAGTGAGAGTAGGAATAAAAACATGATTGTTAGAAAAATTAATATCATCGCAATCATGATTGTAATTGTGAGGAATAGGTAGAGAGAGAACTGAAATCATGATTGTTATTAGAATGAGAAGCATATGGAAAACAATTTTCATGAAACAACACATTACGAGAGATATCAATCTTATGATTTTGAATATTAAGGAATTGATAACTTTTTGTGTGTTGTTTGAGGCCTATAAAGATACCAAGAATAACTCTAGCATCAAGCTTCTTTCTGTGTGTAGCCAAATTATTAATGTAATATAGGCAACCAAAGACACGTATAATAGATATTTAATAAAGTTTTCCACTTAAGGAGTGACATTATCAAGCAAAGAAGTAAGCATGCAATTTATCAACAAGGTAGCATATTCAGTACCAAAACACCAAAAAAATGGTAAGCAAATGAGCTTGCAACAAGAGAAAGTGAGTAACATTTAACAAATGTTGGTGTTTGCATTCAACTATGTCATTTTGTTGTGGGGTCTCATTAAGAGTGGTTTGATGGTTAATGCCTTTAAGAGAAAAAAAATTATGCATAGCAAATTCACCCATTATTTATGCTTATTGTTTTGACAATGGTGAAAAACTAGTTTTCTATATTAGTGATAAAATCAATGATAATTCTAATTATAGATTTATCAGTCATAGGTATTAACCAAGTGTAGCGAGAAAAATCATCCATAATAGTTAAGAAGTACTTTAAACCACGCATAGAAAGAATATTATAAGGACCTTGTATATATGTGAATAAGATCAAAGATTTTCCTGGTGTGAAAGGTGTTGATATTAAAAGGTAACTTTCTTTGCTTAGCATAATGAAAAGTGTCATATATGTTAGTATTGTGGAGCTTAATTTAGTCTCATATCGCTTAATACTATGAGATGTTGTTTTCTATTTAGCTATATAAGCAACCCTCTATAAAGCTTTAAAGATACACAAAAGTAAATGTACTTCCTAGTGTAGCCATGGACATAGGCAGTTATATATTAAACCACGTTAAATTCTTGTGTCATTTATTTCTTGTTTTCCTCTTTTATTTTATTGTTCCTAACAACATATTTATGTGGCATCATGAACAATGAAAGGATATTTAAATCTCAGACTATTCAATCTAGTATCATAAGGATGTCCTAGTCTTAGATGCCATAAACTGACATTTTACAACATTATTGGCAAAATTCTTAGTAAAGGTAGGCATATTTGAAGAAAAATCTGAAACTTATAAGCCACTCGTGATTCTAATTATACCAATCTTCTCTTTGGTGTGGATGTCATGTATAGTATGTCTATTAAAAGAAAAAATTAGTTTGCAATTGTTAGAAGAAATTAATTTAGATATAGAGATAAGATTGAAAGAAAATTGTGGGACATAAATAAAATTTAGGAGTTGAAGTTTATGATTGAGAATTACAATTCCAGAATACTTATAAAACATAGTAGCACCATTAGACAAGTCAATTTGTATAAGTTTGATACAATTGTAAGATGAATTTTTTTTAAAGAGACACTTATATGGTTTGTAGCTCTAGAATCAAGAATCTATTTATTTTTAAGAGCATTAGAAATAAAAGTAGGACTGATATTACCTAAGGAGGATCGATTGATTGAAACAGGTCCAATGTGATGAATTTGAGCATGAGTGGAAGAATCGTTCAAATTGTGGCTTTTTAACAACTCAGCAAGGACATGGAATTGTTGTGGTGTAAGGCGGATGTGCTCGACATTACCATATTTACTTTCTTTGACATTTCCATTATCCTCTTGAACAAAAGTGTTATGAATCTACACTTGCTTGTTGAAGTATTTATGGCCTAGTGGATAACTATGCTTCTTATAGCAGACCTCCACGATATGACCACTTTTGTTGCAATGAGTGCAATGTCTTCTAGTAGTCTGGGTATTTTTAAAAAAAAATTATTGATTTGGGAAGTCATTCTTCCTATAGTAGAGAGTTTCACAGTGTCCAAATCTGCCACAAAAATTGTAAGTAGTGGAAGAGGTTGAAAAGGTGCAAGAGGTAACATTATTGTTGTCCTGAGTCTTAACAATGGCTATCAAATTTCTAATGGACAATTGTCTTTCTTACTGTGCCACTAATGAAAATACCTTGGTAATATCCGGAATAGGATCCAACGGAAGCACATGTGATGTAGTATTAACAAATTGATCATTGAACCCTCGCAGAAATTGCATAACTTGATCTTACTGCTTTCTTTATTTCATAACTTCCAAGACTTCACAAGTACAATTGGGTTCGCATGCACAGATAGATTCTGGACAAAAATTTTCTTTCTCATCCCAAAGAATGTGTAGTTTAGTAAGGTATTCATAAATACTAAGGTCACCTTGATTGAAGGTGACAATGTCAAGTTAAAGGCTTGATATACATGAGATGTTGCGTTTAGAAAACTTATTTTTCTGATCACTCCAGATATCAGAAGCCTTATCCATCCAAATGATGCTTTGTTTGATGGATGTAAAGAGAAAATGAAACAACCATAAGACAACCATATTGTTTACTTAATTCCAGGCAACATGTTTAGACTTGTCTTTTTCAGGTGGACAAACATTACCAAGAACGAATTCAATTTTGATTTTGGTGTTCAGTGTAGGTTAGCATGGAGCGACTCCAAGAATGATAATTTGCACCATCAAGAACAAGCGAAACGAATGCAATAGCGGGATTTTTGCTGGGATTGAGGTAAAGATAATAATGCATAGAACTTTCTTCTACCATGATAAACACAAGAATGAAAGAAAACATTCCAGAGAATGAAAGAAGAAAGAAAAATGAGAAAAAAAATGCAATCAGAGTTATGCGCAACAAAAGTCTTCAAAAGAAAAGCTTTGGTACCATATCACAATTATCAGTATCAAGAATGTTCACTAAACCAATAGTAGAAGTCATGTTGATGAAGATGTGTAAGAAAAGAAAAGCCTTATATCTCAAGCCAACAAGGGGAAGGGGTGAATTGGATTAACCCTTTTTGATGATCTTTTCAAAATCTTTATGGGTTCTTGGCTTTCTTGAAATCAATAAAGAAATAGTAATAAACCAACAAGTAGAGAAAGAGTAGAGAAAGATCAACACAAACAATCTATATTGGTTAGGCTATCACAAGCCTGCATCCAATCCCGCTTCAACAACATTATTTGAAGGGAATCCACTATAATTGATTGAGTATACAAGAATACAGAGATAACCCTCTCAATGCACTCTTTTCCTACTCAAAATCAATATAGCAATACAAGAGATGAACAACCTCACTCTCTTACAACAACCAAGAGCAATCACAACCCTTAACCCCTAGCAAACACACACAGGTACACAATACACAAATTATATATGAAGAACCTGATCTCTAACAAATACTCTCCAAGTGCAGAATCAATCAAAACCAATAAAGCATAAAGTCTTGAAAAAGTCTTGATGGGTAATCAACCAATGAAGTGTTGATCCTTTAAGAACGTCTCTTGAAACCGCTTGTAATCAAAGCTCAACAAGAATGTTAGTATTTGAAAATTGTAAAGTTACTGAAACATGTTTCAAGTCATATATATCGGTTTTCATATCCTGTAGCGATATAATCGATTGTGTTAATTTCATAATCAATTATGCTTTTTCTCTATTTTAACAGATTATCTTGAGTGTACAATTGATTATCTAAACACTTAAGCCTATTACTAATTCATTTGACCATTTTAATAGATTAGGCTATTTATGTAATGGATTAGACTTTGTTCTCTGTTTTAATCGATTATCAAACTTATGTAATCAATTATTTTCACACTTAGCCATATTGTCTACCTATTTACCATCTTTAACAAATTATCTCACTTATGTGACATATTATAGCCTGCTCTCTGTTTTAATCGATTATGCAACCTGTATAACTAATTACTACATAGCAGTTTGCCCCTGTTAAGCTCTCCAAGTGATATGGTAAAATCTAACAGATTATATACCTAGTTTAATCGCTTATTTGTACCAGAAATGAGATTATCAATTTGTTTTAAGCATGATTCATTCAACAATAATGGATTCACATATCTAGCACAAACATGATCAAGATAAAACATTTGTTATGCCATTTGTTGTGCAAGAACCCATTAAACCATTGTATTGTTCATCATAAAAAACAAAGATATAAAGAGGTTAAAACTCTTCCTATCAACAAGATGAAAGACAACATAAACAAGAAGAAAGTTGAAAAGATAGATTGAGCGCAAAACACAATAAAAGAATAGTAACTTGATAAAAGAAAAGGAAGAAGAATACAATTGTCTTACATTCCTACAACAAGGGAACAATTATATAATAAAAGGAAAGAAAAACATAAAAGAAATGAAAAAAAAGGAAAGACGTTGGCAAAACGGAAAGCCATAAACAAAGGAGTAGTATTGCCGAGCTATGCAGTTGAGCTGTGTGCCAAGCTTGCCGTGTTATGTGCCGAGCTTATTGAGCTGTGTTGAGATTACGAAGATGTACTACTGAGTTGTGTCAGACTGTGTTGCCGAGTTTCCTAACTGTATGCCGAGCTTGCCGGACTGTGACTGTCGAGCTGTACTAAGCTTGTCAAGTTGTATTAAACTTGTCGAGATGTGAAAATTCAATCACTCACATCAAAGTATTTTAATAGCAAGAAATCTGCCAAACTATATTACTCAAGAGACTAAAAGTGTTACCATACAACTACATGTAATTTTTAATGTCTTGGACAATAAATTATGATAAAAGAGATTTATGAAATCTTGCATAGTTTCTCATGTTCTAAATCATCCAAAATATATAAGTCTATGCTACACGTCTAAGTTGTTGTTTCACTAAGTCTACGGTTATAAAATCATCATCAAATTTTTTTTATTGAAAATTCCAAATTTATTAATTGATGCATTATCAGTTGAATACTTTTTATTATTTTTCTTAAAAATAAAAAATAATTTAGTGGGTCAATCTATTATATAAATAAACTTAATAAGGAGAATAACTTAAATTTTTTTGTAGACCAAAATTTAATTTAACATCTATATTTATAAATTTCTTTATTAATTTTAGTTGTTTAACATAAATTTTGTAGTTTAAGGAAAGAATACGAAACTAATATCACTACAGAGAGGAACTTGAGAAACTAAATACTTATTTAATTTGAGAAAAATCTTGAGCTGATTTAATTATATAAAATGTGGCTTTGCAAAAATATTGATAATATATTTTACAATATTATTGAAAGTTTCACGTTAACTAAAATATAAAGTCAATTTAAAAAATTTAAAATATATAAATAATAATGGCCAGCTTTTGACAGCTCTTTTACGAACTCTAATTCAATCAAAAGAACAGTGATTATTTAATTAATGGGTTATATTTATATTTATTTTGACTTTACCAATAATCCAAAATAATAATGGTCATATTTATGTTGGCCTTTGGCAACTCGATCCTCCTTAAACTGCTCCAGAGTGGTGGTTTCCTATTGTCTAGACATCACTGTCACTGCGATTAAAAAATGAATATACCTTTTGTCTCTAAATACTATACATTTTGTTTTATTCTCTGTAACTTTTGAGCTATATACTTTTCTTTGTTCATCATATAGTCCTATTTGCTTAAATGACCACAATTGAGTACTTATAATCTTTATACAACTATTACTTTAGGTCCAAAAAATTATAGATATTAAATAACTTACGATAATTAAAATGAAAAGTTACACTTTTAAGAAATTGAATCATCAAATTTTCAACACATATAAGAAATTAAGTGATTTTATTAATGGAGAAAAATAGAAGGACTAAAAAAATGTTTATAAATATTAGGGTAGTAAAAGGGTATTATTTTATATAAACAAACTATAGATTTAAACATATTTTAAGTTTATGTGAATATTGCTTGTATCTTGGTATAGTCTCACCAAACTATTTTACTACTATTTTAAATTTACAACATTTTTTAGTATTGTCCTTATAGTTAATTTGGTGCTGAAATAATATGAATCAATATAATAAATCATTTTTAGATTAAGACAAATTTTTAAGTTTTTTTATTAAATTAAGTAATTATTTAATAGTTTAAAAAAGCTACTTATAAATAATTATATTAAAACAAAATAATTAAGTAATTATATTAAAATTATAATTAAATAGTTTCTAATTAATTTATTGAGTAAATTTTTACATTGATGATGAACATGAAAAACTGTTGTTTTAAATTGGAAGACTTTGTTCTGTTAAAATTTAACAGTAGAGAGAACCGATTCCAGTCTAGACAGTTGTTCCCTCAATCATTCTGTTGCACGTCACGAACATGCAATACACTACATACTTTTTCTTTAAGAATATACTTGATGGTTTAGTGTACTTAAGAATATATTATTTATTCAAAATAATTTGACCAAAATCAGAACAATTGAAACGTGTTATTTATTTATTTTTTTCGGTGTACGAAAAAATATTTTCTTATTAATTATTATAATTATATAATAAGAGCACTTAAAATCTCTATCAATTTCTCATGGAACTTAAAAAATGAATAGTTTTTTTTTTCTTTATTTTTTGTTAAAACTACCATTAGTACCTTTAATGTTTTACTAATATTTCTTTAGGAAAATAAAAATATCGGATGTAAAAACGATGATGTACTTTAAATATTAAATAAAAGCATTAAAAAAGAAGACCTTTCAATTGGGTAATTTAAAATAGAATAAAATGTCATGTGAGAAACATTATACTTTATTAATAACTTCTTTTATCATATTTTTATAATTTAAAGATAAAAAAGAAGACAGTGAGGTAAAACTTTTGTACTTGAATGTATCATAGTTGTGGAATGTTATCTTATCACATCTAAACAAACTTAACTAAAATTATACTGCAGTTAACAGGTAAATTTTAGAAAATAATTATAAATGGTGAGAAATAAACACTAGTGAATAAACATTTTTTAACGTCACCCTCTAGACGTCAGTTAGAGGGTGTTCCGACGCAAACTAATGACCGATGACAAGTTCATAAATGAGTCAGGCCTATAGACGTCGGGGACTCTCGTATCCGACGTCTATAATATTATAGACGTCGAGGCCATCCCACACCAACGTCTATAGGTCTGGCAGGTAGGTGAATAGTCGCCATATAGATGTCACATCCCTCCACAACAACGTCTATAGTCGCGTATAGACATCAGGGCGACGCCCCCACCCGACCTCTATAGGTCTGTCAGGTTGGTGAATAGTCACCATATAGACATCAGATACCTCCACACAGACATCTATAACCTGACAGGTAGGTGAATGTCATTATTGTTCCACCATATAAACGTCAGGTGCCTTGCCAATTGACATCTATAGCCTGACAGTTAGGTGAATGTCATTATTGTTCCACCATATAGACGTCGACGCCCCACCTAACATAGGACTGACAGGTAGGTGAAGAGTTCAATTAGATGTCCACTCCACAAGTAATTGACGTCTACAATTCTCGCCAATATTAATTTTTAAATAAAAAAGACGTCAAATTAGTGAGAGCACCGACGTCTATAACATCATAGACGTCGGGTGATCTTTGAACCGACGTCTATAGGACCTTAAACTGCAAAACATGAACCCATGAGCAGTTACATTATTCATCGTCTTCTTCTTCAAGTTTTTCTCCGTTGCAACATTCATTTTGAGGTTCATTTTCTCTGTTTTGGACCGTTTAAATTTAGTTTTACTCCGATTAAATTAGCCTTTGATGAAAAATCTTTCATTTGAACCGATTAAAATTAGATTTCGTTGCGTTTTGTTGCAGTTTATGGCGTCTTGTTCGACTGCGTTTTTGACCGTTTTTGGCTTGCATTTTTGACCGTTTTTGGGCGTGCACTCCTTCATTTCCCTCCATTGCTAATTTAATCTGCTAAAAAGGTTAGCTTCTTTGTTGAAAACTTAATTTGTATGGATGTTATTGGCTTTTTTGTGTATGCATGTTATTGGCTTTTCGTCTATGAGAGTTAAAAAATTGAAACTGATGAAGTATGTTATGAACATAGTATGGATCGAAGTTGGATGAATGAACGTCGCATCTCTGAAGAATATGAGAAGGGTGTTTCAGTGTTCTTGTAATATGTTCAAGAAAATGCAAAGTTTGTGAACGGGACATATTTTTGTCCTTGTGTTCGTTGTCTTAATCAAATACGACAAGACTTATATAATTTGCATGACCATCTATTCATGTTCGGCATAATGAGAACTTATGCCATTTGGACTTGGCATGGAGAAGTACTGGACCAACCTACCACATCACGAGGAACGAATTATGTGGAAGAATGGATGAGTGATCATTTAGAGGACATGATACGTGATGTTGGTGAAGATAACTTTGGAAGAGCTAATTTGTATGATTTTCTTATCAATGATTCAGAGCAACCACTGTACCCAGACTGCTCGAACCTTACACGTTTGTCTACAACTTTGAAGTTGTTTAGTTTTAAAGCAAGGAACAAATAGACCGATAAAAGTTTCATAGAGTTGTTGGAGTTGTTGAAGGAGATGCTTCCAAAAAATAATACTCTACCTATTCGTAATTATGAGGCCAAATTTTTTTTATGTCCAGTGGTCTTGAATATCAAAAGATACATGTTTATCCCAATGATTGTGTTTTGTACATAAAGGAATTTGCTTCGCTAAAGTATTGTCCAACATGTGGTTTAAGCCGTTTTAAAAAGAAATATGACAGAAACACTGCTGATGAAGGTAATGATGGTGCACCTGCTAAGGTGATGTGGTATTTGCCTATAATACCTAGGTTGAAAAATATGTTCTCTGTTAAAGAAGATGCAAAGAACCTTAAATGGCACGTTGTCGGAAGAAAGTGCGATAATCTTCTTCGACACCCAGCTGATTCACCATAATGGAAGAAGATCGATGAAACATTTCCAGAATTTGGTGCAGGTCCAAGAAATTTAAGACTTGCACTTGCAACTAATGGTATGAATCCTTATGGGAACTTAAGTAGCAAACACAATTCATGACTAGTTATGTTGCTGATATACAATCTTTTTCCTTTGTTGTGCATGAAGAGAAAATATGTGATGTTGTCAAAGATGATATCGGGTCCTAAACAACCTGATAATGACATTGATGTTTACTTGAAACCTTTAATTGATGATTTGAAATTGTTGTGGGAAGAAGGTGTTGAAGTGTTCGATTCAGATGTTGAAGAAAACTTCCGTCTGCGTGCAATGTTGTTTTGCACTATAAATGATTTCCCAACCTATGGAAACTTGAGCGATTATAGTGTTAAAGGTCATTTTGCATGTTCGATTTGTGAAGAAAACACTAGTTACCTTCAATTGAAGCATGGTCAGAAGACGATATATACAAGACATCGAAAATTCTTTCCTCGCAATCACCCTTATCGTAATTGAAAAAAGCATTCAATGGAAGTGTTAAGGATGGGGTTGTGTCCAGACCCCAAAATGGTAAAGAGGTGTACAACGAAGTAAAAAACATTGACATTGTGTTCGGAAAACACCATAAAAGTACCTTTGCAAAAAACGTTTGGATTTTTAATCTTCCATATTGATGTAAACTTGATGTTAGAGATTGTATTGATGTGATGAACGTAGAAAAAATGTTTGTGACAATATCATTGGAACTTTATTAAACGTGAAAGGGAAGAGCAAAGACGAAATAAAAGAAAGAGAAGATTTTGCTGAAATAGGAATCCGAACAGAGTTACATTCACAGACAATAGGAAGACGCACCTATTTGCGCCTGTCACACTCTTTCTAAAAAAAGAAAAACGAAGTTTTTGTAACTCTTTAAGAAGTGTGAAGGCCACAAGGTTATTCTTCAAATATTAGTGTTAACAAACTGGCAAGCGTACCAGATCATTTCAAGTAATATAATTCGTAAACCCAATATCGTTCTTCCCAAAGGACTAGCAGGCCTTATCGTTCGTGCAAATTGAAATCATAAGACTTGTGAAGAAAAATTAATTGGTTTGGATGCAAGAAACAACAAGTAAACATGCAAATGCGATTGGTTCGATTGACAAGAAAAAGACTATGGATGAATGAAGTTGTTGGGGTTTACAATTTCATCTTATCCACTCTCTATTATCTACTCCTCTTATTTAATTTGCTTTGTTATCTAATTATCATGCAAACTTTCTTAGTCTACCCTTAACCCGATCCCTCGGTGAAAAGAGCCTATTA
The DNA here is from genome assembly GCA_036885675.1 of Vigna mungo. Taxonomy (NCBI): domain Eukaryota; kingdom Viridiplantae; phylum Streptophyta; class Magnoliopsida; order Fabales; family Fabaceae; genus Vigna; species Vigna mungo. The sequence goes on from CP144700.1 coordinate 35,952,281, forward strand.
CTAATTACTAGCTTGCTATCCCTAGCCTCCCCTAGTAATTAATAATGCATTATAAACGGAAGCGAAAACAATTGATCGTCCTACCCCCTATCCCTAGGTGGTATTGCTTAATCAAGGAATTTCCCACCAGTTCATGACAGTACCGTACGTTCCCGTATCAATAAAGGCAAACAACAATTATCGAATAAGTTAAACGATAAAAGCATTAAGCGCAGGTGAGAAACCGAACAATTGATAATCAAAACATACGACAACATATGAATAAATAAGAGTTTCAATAACAGAGAGTTTCAAAAGATTACATTGTTCCCCAACAACAAAAGGGTTTAGTTCACCATTGATAGGCTGTTGCAACCCACACAAATTTAATGTGCAATTAAGAAATGCATTATAGCTAGGAAATGACTCCTAGGTCGTCTCTCAAGGACCAATTTTGCGGTTCGAGAATTAAGTCAGACACGAAGTGGGGGGGTTTTGTGAAAATTTGTGAATGCAGATGAACGAAATCACAGATGCAACAGAAATGCAAACACAGATCTAAGAAAACGGTTTCAAACACAGAATGAAAAACAGTCGGTCATTCACTTAATTACATCGTTTCCAATCACAGATCAACAAAATAAAGTTGCGACTCAAACCTCTAATCCAACAAAGTTAACCAACTAAGTGAAGGTTAATCATGTTTTCATAAAAGCGAACTAAGTGAACGCAATGTTAACATCAAATCCAATTTACACCATGTAGTTTCATCAACTAAGAGAAGACTCAACACCACCTGGGCAACTAAGCGCATACCCAATTGCAAGTGTAAATACAGATTTCACATTAACCAAGTCAGAGTGGATAATCTCAAGGAAACACAATGTAATTTTATTAACGACCAACCTATCTAAATTAAACTAACATGACGGTTAAATTATCATTACCTAAAATACTAGACAAAATTAAAGTAAAAGAAAATGCTAAACCCTACACTATAATAGGCAAATGTCTAAACACAATTCAAGTTATTAAAATACAAAGCTTAATCTAAAATATAAAATGCAATAATTAAACTAATAAAGAAAGAAAGAAATAAAATAAAATAAAGAAATCACATGTGTGCCGAGCTGCAGCTTGCTCCATTCTTCAAGAAACTAAAATGTCTTTGTCATAACCGTGTGCCCATTCAATGCTTTAGTGCTTTCTCTCCAAACCAAATTAATGTAAAGAAAAGGAATTGCACAAACGTGGTCTACTTGCTGGATGTGACTTGCATTTCTCCAAAGAAAGGAAAATGGAAATTAGTCATGTGCCATTTTAAAGGAAATAAAATCAGCGCCTCTGCACCATGTCCCATCCTATCTCCAAACCGTGACACTTGCCAAGGAAATGAGCAACAACAATCCAAACAGCAAAGCAAATCAGTTTGTGGAATATAAAAGTGCATACAGCTGCAACAAAGTGGAAAATAGCAAAGAGTAAAGTCACAACAAATTTAAATTAATGCTTGCAAAAGAAAAATGTGCTTCTCCATTTCGTCTAATGCCCTCCACTGAGAACATGAACTCCTCTAGAAAAGAAACGTTCCAGCCCCCTTGTAATGAACAAGCACCGTGCTTTTGAAAAGAGAAAAAAAAATAGAGGCAATCAATGTGCAGCACCCTTAGCTATCCATATCCCTCCATTGCATATGTAACCTCCAAGGAATAATAATATCCCCTCACATTGCAAGTATCGGTTGGGAGCACACCATCAAGGCCGAGAATGTGTCCCTCCGTAAGTGTAAGCCCCCCTCTTTTTCTAATGGCCATGAGTCTTAAAAAATTAGGGTTGGTCCACCCAAAATCCCTAGGGTGACAAGTGTCACACTAGGTCTGGCCGCCCCTTTCTGTCAAAAGAATACATCTGAAGTCGCACTAAGGCTATTTATAGTTGAGGAGCGTCACAGAATTTAGGCCCAAGCCCAGCAGACAACCGTCCGGCGTCACATTTTGGCGCCCGACGGTTTCCCCATAATCACGCCACCGCTTGACGGTGAGTTGCACCGCCCGGCGGTTTGCCTCTAATCGCAAAACCGTTTGGCTGCACCGCCTGGGCGCCAAACAGTGGCTTCTCCTCGCATTTGGCTGCCCAGCGTTTTATTTTGGCACAGGGCGGTTCCTAAACTCTTCCTTTCTTCATGTTTCTTCTTCTTTCTTGAGTCTAAGACCTTCCATCTTCAATCCCATTCTTCATTTTCATCAAAAATGCTGCAAAACAATGCAAAACAAGCATAATATCTCTAAAAACAGCTTTTGACTCTCAACTGACTCAACTTATGTGTTTTGCTTGATTCTAAACTCATTCTAAGCCTTAAAGGTTGTATTTTGATCTCAAATGAAGCATGAAAATAACTGTTTTTCAATATTTATCACAACCCCAAACTTAGAATTTTGCCTGTCCTCAAGCAAACAAAACAAAATTTGGCTTTCCACTTTTTCATCCAATAGTTCAACCCTCCTAAAATTCATGATAAGAACTACTCAATTTCAGATTTTCAGTGGAATCAAGATGCATGCATGCTTTCAATTCAATTCAGTTTACATGATAACATATTTCTCAACAGATGTTACACTTTATGAATGACCAATCCACTAAGCAAAATTGTAAGCATGAAATTTATCAATTCTCACCAAGCAAGTGTTTCACTCAATCACTCAAGTGTTTAAGGTGACACTCCAACTCTCTATTATTCACAAGTTACAGGAAACAAAATTGCCATTCATCTCAAACAATCAAAATCTTCACATGCAAATGCCATCATAAGGAATTTTCTAAGGCTTGTATTGAGGCTGGGCTAACAAGAAAAATTGCTTTTTGTGGAATACAAAATCCTTGAGCTAAGAGAGCTACAATAATATCAAAGTTTAAGCACAACTCTCTACCTCACTAATCTCACTTATTCTGAACTTTTTCCCTTTTCTTTTATTTTTACATTGAGCTCATCTTCATGCTTTTCTTCTTTTCTTTTCTTTTTCTCATGCATTTTTCTTTCTGAACATTTAAGCTCAATGCTTTTTCAATTCCCTTTCAATTTCCCCCATACAACCCCAAACTTGAACCTTTTCAACACATACAGTTAAGTTCAACCCAACTCAAGATAAATAATTTCAAATCAAGGGTTCTCATCCTGTTTAAGGCTAATGGTAAAAAAGGGTATAATATTTCAAGCACTTTGGGTGAAAATTTAGCTAGAGAAGGGTTTTCAAAAATGGTCTTGATCATATGACCTTCACATGCAATTCAATCAATCATCAAGATTAAGGCAATATCATTCATGTTTTCCAGTGAACAATACATACAAGAATGAAAACTTTGGAGCTCAATACCTCACATAACATGCTTTCTCACACATCATTCATTCATACACCCAACTTAGCATCATAACCACAATCATAATTCATCACACATCTGTTCACATTGCAAGTGAACTTTTTCACTTGGATATCAACATGCAACACAACTCAATTATCATTCACATCTAATCATCATCAAATAGACTTATCATGCATGTCATTCAGTCAAACATTTTCAGAAAAGTTTTCAAGCCAAGCATAGACATTGAAAATAAAAATTCAACATATTCTAAGAATTCAAAATGCAAAAGTGAAAAATAAAACCCCTGACTAAGCACTGGCATCCATCAGTAGATGGCCTTCCAGTCCATGTCCTCATCTGAGTCATCCTTATCACCAGCCTCTGCATCCTTAAAATCATCATCATCCTCTTCATTGTCGTCCTCCTCCATGCTTGGAGCTTCAGCTGCTCCAGATCTGCTCTCTTGTGCCTGCTCTGGCAAAGCCACTCTGTTGTTGAACTCATCCATCGTCCACATATGAGCAGGAGGTGTGTCGTACATGCCTATGATCATCTCGGCAATAACAACCTGTCCTTGGGGTGGAGAGACCTTGAATGTATGCAAAATTCTTATAACTGATGATGGATGAAACCAAAATGCAGTGATCTCTCAAAAACCCCAAACTTGGATTATGGAATGATGCAAAAGTGATAGAGGATGGATTTTCTAAAATGCAACAATTAAACCCTAAATACAATTCCCACTCACTTTACTCACTTATGCAACAATTAAGCCCTAAATGCAACTAGAACATAATTAAAACATGCAACAAGAATAAATCAATCAACTGGGTTGCCTCCTAGGTAGCGCTTGTTTAACGTCACGAGCCTGACCCAAACCTGTCTAGCACTCATCAGTAAATGCATATCTTTCCAACACCCTTCAGTAGGTGTGCCTACCTGTATCCTTCAGTAGATACATAAAAAAATTTAGCATCCCTTAGTAGATGCTACCCAAAAAATGTTTAAAAATCCATAAAGTTACATCTCCAAAATAAAATAAACCTAAACTAAAAATAAAAAATGTTTTACAACAATTGGGATGATCCCAACAAACACCCATCAGTAGGTGTTGATATTCTTCTCGCTTGATATTCTTTTCATTTTTTTTCTTCCAGCTGAATCTCTTCAAAAAGTTTATCAAACCAAGCACCTGTTTCCACGTATCAATCATAGGAACTTTAATCTCAAATTTCTTGAAGATCTCCATAAAGCACTTAAACTTATTTTCCTTCCTATGATTTTTCTTCTGATGAGGAAAGGGTTTTACATATGATCTTTTCTTCTTCCCTCTCTTCCTCTTTTTCTCAATCTTTTCCTTCCTCAACTTTTTTTTTTCTTTTTTTCTTTTTTCTTCTTTTTTTCTTTTTTCTCAACAACTGCTTTATCTTTCTCCTCATCTTTATCCCTCTCACTCAACTTCTATTTCTTCTTCCTCTCCATCTCTCTCCATCTTTTCCTCATCAACAACCTTATCACTTTCAGAGATAATGGCTTGACATTCCTTCGTAGGATTAACCTCTATGTTAGATAGCTGACCAATTTGTGTCTCCAAATTCCTGAAGGTAACTTCATTGCTCTTGGAATCGTACTTCTCCAAAAATTTGTCGAGCTTTTCATCAAGACTTTTGACTTGTTCCGTCAAATCAGCTATCTGATGACATAGTTGTTGTTCGTCCTCCCACGTTTCTATTGGTATAGAGAGTTGTTGCTGCCAGTGATATTGTTGCATCTCTTCCGTGCTTCTAGAAGAAGAAAAACTTGTATCCATGTCCTGCGGAAAAATTTCGTTATTCTTTGTATTCTCCTCTATGCTTTTGACATGGTATACTTCCAAATTCATGATCCTCCGAAGAAGTTCATCAGAATTTGTATTTTTCTTAAATGGAGTAATTTGTTGCTCAGGAGCTTTATCAAATTGCCTTTGATACATGTATGAGTGAGGTTCTCACCTTTAGTTGAAATCATTTTGATAGAATTGAGTGCCATATAATCAAATTCTTGTCCAAACTGCATTCTGCAAACATTAGGCACAAAACCCTAGAAAACATTTATTAGAACAAAAATAAAAACAAACATAAAATCAAGTAAAATTCAATCAATTTACACTACTCGTAAAAGTTAAACCTCGAGCCCCCGCAGCGACGCCAAAAACTTGTTAACAAACTGGCAAGCGTACCAGATCGTTTCAAGTAATATAATTGGTAAACCCAATGTCGTTCTCCCAAAGGACTCGCAGGCCTTATCATTCGTGCAAATTGAAATCGTAAGACTTGTGAAGAAAAAATATTAGGTTTGGATGCAAGAAACAACAAGTAAACATGCAAATGCGATTGATTCTATTGACGAGAAAAAGACTATGGATGAATGAAGTTGTTGGGGTTTACAATTTCATCTTATCCATTCTCTCTTATCTACTCCTCTTATTTCATTCGCTTTGCTATCTAATTATCATGCAAACTTTCTTAATCTACCCTTAACCCGATCCCTCGGCGAAAAGAGCCTATTACTCACTACTGGCTTGCTATCTCTAGCCTCCCCTAGTAATTAATAATGCATTATAAACGGAAGGGAAAACAATTGATCGTCCTACCCCCTATCCCTAGGTGGTATTGCTTAATCAAGGAATTTCCTACCAGTTCATGACAGTACCGTACGTTCCCGTATCAATAAAGACAACCAACAATTATCGAATGAGTTAAACGATAAAAGAATTAAGCGCATATGAGAAACCCAACAATTGATAATCAAAGCATTCGACAAGCATATAAATAAATAAGAGTTTCAATAAAAGAGAGTTTCAATAGATTACATTGTTTCCCCAACAACAAAAGGGTTTAGTTCACCATGGTCATGGTGGAACTAGATGAAAAACAATGGAAGAATGGAAACACAAACCCTAGATTGGAAAAAAAGGAGCCTAAGCATCCAAGATATCTTCTCCAAGGAGTGAAAACTAGGTCTGGCCGTCCCTTTATGTCAAAAGAAAACATCTGAAGTCGCACTAGGGCTATTTATAGTTGAGGAGCGTCACAGAATTTAGGCCCAAGCCCAGCAGACAACCGCCCGACGTCACATTTTGGCGCCCGGTGGTTTCCCCATAACCGCGCCACTGCCCACCGGTTTGCCTCTAATCGCAAAATCGCCTGGTTGCACCGCCTGGGCGCCAGACAGTGGCTTCTCCTCGCATTTGGCCACCCAGCGTTTGATTTTGGCACTCGGCGGTTCCTAGACTCTTCCTTTCTTCATGTTTATTCTTCTTTCTTGAGTCTAAGATCTTCCATCTTCAATCCCATTCTTCATTTTCATCAAAAATGCTGCAAAACAATGCAAAGCAAGCATAATATCTCTAAAAACAGCTTTTGACTCTCAACTGACTCAACTTACGTGTTTTGCTTGATTCTAAACTCATTCTAAGCCTTAAAGGGTGTATTTTGATCACAAATGAAGCATGAAAATAACTGTTTTTCAACAGTTATCAATTAGTAACTTTGTTTCTATGCAAGAGCAAAAGTTAGTTGGTTTAAAGTCTCATGATTGTCATGTATTGATGCAACAATTGTTACCAGTTGTTATTCGAGGCATATTACCTCCTTCTGTTAGGAGTATTCTTACATGTCTGTGTTTGTTCTTTAATGCCATTTGCAAGAAAGTTGTTGACCCTCGAGGTTTAGATCAATTTGAAAATGAAGGAATAAGACTACTATATCAATTGGAGATGTATTTTCCACCTTCTTTTTTTTATATCATTGTTCATTTGATTGTTCATCTGGTCCGAGAAATTCGAATACGTGGGCCGATTTTCTTAAGGTGGATGTACCTTGTTGAAAGATACATGAAAATCTTAAAGGGGTATTTCAAGAATTAGTATCGACCAGAAGCTTCAATCATAGAGCGATACATTGCAAAAGAGACCATTGAATTTTGTTCAAGTTATATGCCAAGTTGTGAACCGATGGGTCTTCCCAAGAGCAGACATGAAGGAAAATGTGAAGGTAAGGATGGTCGTGGTGTGAGGATTCAAAGTGTTAGTAGAAAAGAAGTTGATCAAGCTCATTTGTACATCTTTAACAACACTGATGATATGATTCCTTACATTTCTGAACACGTTAATAAAATAAAGGCATCACACCCAAGAATGAGTGAAAAATGACATCTTAATGAACATGTCAAAACCTTCTTACAATGGTTTAAGAAAAAGATTTATGCGCTCCACATGTTTCTGAAACTCTGTTGAGGTTATCTTGTGGGCCGAACATATATGTCATTACATATGGTGGGTATTATATAAACAATATTTCTTTTCAGACAAAGGAAGAAGATGACAAAAGTAGATTTCAAAATAGTAGGGTTACACTACAAGCTAACTCTGTGCACTTTTCTAGTTCTAAAGACAAAAATCCAATCACTGCATCAATGAGTTATTTTGGAATAATACAGGAAATATGGGAGGTGCATTATGTTAGGTTTAGAGTCTCAGTTTTCAAGTGTAAATGGGTTGATATAAATTCTGGTGTAATGACAGATGACTCTGGTTTCACATTGGTAGATGTTAATAAGATGAATTACACTGATGAGCCATTTATTGTGGCTAGTCAAGCAAGGCAAATATTCTACGTAAGTGATCCAACGAATCAAAAATGGTCAGTGGTTTTGGAAGGAAAAAACATGCACGGGTATGATGATGAAGAATCTCTTGATATACTTGAGACAAAGTTTGCCGCATCAACACCCATTGAAGACTCAGTTGATGACATTGCCGATGACATGCATGCAATTCGTAGTGATCACAATGAAGGGATCTGGGAGAAAACAATATCTTAATAAGTAACGTCTTTTTTTTCTGTTTTCACTTTACATGTACTTTTATTCGGATGCATATTTGAATTAGTACTAACCTTGTATATATTTTTTAGGTATGTCGACCTCAGACTCAGCATCAGGACAGACGAGACGTACAGAAGGCGTGACACGTTGATGGGCAGAGGAGACATCTTGAGATTGACCCCAGATCAGGTGTGGCATCAAGGTCAAATGCTGATAGGTATAATAGTTATCTGGGTAAGTTAGCAAAAACCCATGTTTTTATCATTCATGCAACTTGGGATGATGTCCAAGAGGTGGAGAAGAACCTCTTATGGCAAGATGTTCAGGTATGTTTACTTAAAAGAAATTTCATATACTTATTTCTTTGATCTTATTATGTCATTAACATGTTCTTTGTTTTAAATAGCTAAAATATGATGTTCCAAACACACTTCAGATGAGAAAGAAAGTGTTATCGCAAATGTCGAAGAGATAGAGGGATTTCAAGATAAGGCTAACACGTCTGTTGTTAACCAACTGACAAGTGTACCAGATCGTTTCAACTAATATAATTGGTAAACCCAATATCGTTCTTCCCAAAGGACTCGCAGGCCTTATCATTCGTGTAAATTGAAATCATAAGACTTGTAAAGAAAAATTAATTGGTTTGGATGCAAGAAACAACAAGTAAACATGGAAATGCGATTGATTCTATTGATGACAAAAAGACTATGGATGAATGGAGTTGTTGGGGTTTACAATTTTATCTTATCCATTCTCTCTTATCTACTCCTCTTATTTGATTCTCTTTGTTATCTAATTATCATGCAAACTTTTTTAGTCTACCCTTAACCCGATCCCTCAGCGAAAAGAGCCTATTACTATTTACTGGCTTGCTATCCCTAACCTCCCCTAGTAATTAATAATGCATTATAAACAGAAGCAAAAACAATTGATAGTCCTACCCCCTATCCCTAGGTGGTATTGCTTAATCAAGGAATTTCCCACCAGTTCATGACAGTACCGTACGTTCCCGTATCAATAAAGACAAACAACAATTATTGAATGAGTTAAACGATAAAAGTATTAAGCGCAGGTGAGAAACCGAACAATTGATAATCAAAGCATACAACAACATATGAATAAATAAGAGTTTCAATAAAAGAGAGTTTCAAAAGATTACATTGTTCCCCAAGAACAAAAGGGTTTAGTTCACCATTGTCATGGTGAAACTAGATGAAAAATAATGGAAGAATGGAAAAACAAACCCTAGATTGGATAAAAAAGAGCCTAAGCATCCAAGAGATCTTCTCCAAGGAGTGAAAGCTAGGTCTGGCCGCCCCTTTCTATCAAAAGAATACATCTGAAGTCGCACTAGGGCTATTTATAGCTGAGGAGCGTCACATAATTTAGGCCCAAGCCCAGCAGACAACCGCCCGACGTCACATTTTAGCGCCCGACGGTTTCCCCATTGATGAGTCGATATTTTATTGATTTCACTTAGTTTATTGTGCTAGAATTAATCAGGGAATTGTGCTTAATTGTCTGGTATTTTCCCGTTTTCGCTAATAGTGCTTAATTTGACCAGAAATTCTAATTTTAATTAATTTGAATATTCTGAGCTAATTAATTGCACTTTTAATTGCAGGGAAAATTTTAGAGATACAATTTGGAGCATTGGGAAGGAGACAAAATAAATTCAAGACTGTCAAATTAAACATTTTAAATTTTAGTTATATTGTAATTTAATTACTTAAACTTTTTGGACAAACTTTTACATTGTGGGCCAATTTTTGGAATTAGATGTTGGGCCCAATTTTGTGGGACACTTGTCACCCTAGGGTTTCTTTTAGGGTGGACCCCACCCCATTTTTGGAGGACACATGGTCCTAGGGAACCAGCAGTCGTCACTTGCTTAGGTTTTTTTGGCTGCAACGTTTTTAAAATGTAGGGACCTGAAGCTGGTTCACGGTCTTTGATGCCGCCATCCACAATCACATGTGCTGGGACATTGAACTTTTGTTGGAGAATGTAGATAACTTTTTTTTCTTGGAATGTGGTTGAATAAAAAAAGAGGCTAGCTGCTGCCACACACTTTTAAGAGGGCATTCACGGAGCTGGAACATGTCTTTGGCTGCAGCTGCCGCCACACTTTGAGGGGATTTAAGCTAGAACATTTTGGAGGCACCATTTTTTTTATTCTCTGCAGATTTTGGGGCTGGAACGGTGCTTTAATTTGGGCTGGAAGATGCTGAAGTCATTTTCTCTTCTTGAAGCTGCAGCGGTCATTCATCCTTTTCATTCTATTTTTCTTTTGCAATTGGAACACACATTTCTTTTTTTTATTTGAATGAAGCAGCACTGTGCAGCAGACCACATTCCTTTAGCTTTGCTTTGAATTTTTTTTTTATAAAATGGAAATGAGCTTTTGAAGTTATCGCTGATTAGGTTGGTAGTTTGAATGTTCACGGCTTCTCATTTTTTTAGATTTCTTTATCATGCATTTAAATTGCAAATGGCTGCAGCGGAAACATTCTTGAAGGAATGGCTGGAACGTGTTTTGCAAAACTTTACGGGATTGATATCTTTCAATTTAGGAAGCGCATGGCACGGGTTAGAAGCATGTTGCTTTAGTTTTGGAGCTTCAAGCGGTGATTTAATTTGCAAACAACTGCATTCACTTTTATTATGGATAGGAGACGTGATTTTAGCTTGGAGAAAAAGAAGTGCTTAATCAGTTTGGAGATGCATCCGCCACCTAGATAGACATACATTTTCAATTGGTTCATTTTCCAGCAATGCCACAACCCTGGATGCAGATTTCTTTTAGCTGCAATGTGTTTTCTTTCTTTTATTAGTTTAAGTGTTGCATTTCATATTATTCTAGCATATATGTGTTTTGTTAATTATTTCTTGCATTTTAATTTGTCACGCATATTGAACATTTAATTTCACTTTCAAGCTGCATTGTGCATTTAATATTTTAACTTAAGTGTTGCATTTTAATTGCTCTAATTATGCTTAGATATTTTTGTTACAGTGTTAGGCGTTTAATATTTTCTTTTGTTTTAGTGTTGTCTGTTTTGTTCAATTGTATAAATTTCATTGTCATGTTAGCTTAGGTTAGTTGGTTGGTCGTTAATAAAGTTACTTTGTTTCCATGAGATTCTTGCACTTTAATTGCCATATTGCTACTCTGATTCTACACAATATTTAATTTGTTGTCTGCCTGTGATTAGGTATACGCTTAGTTGCCTAATCGGTGTTTAATCTTCGCTTAGTTGATTAGACTACATGGTGGATGACTGATTGGAATTGAGCATTGCATTCGCTTAGTTTGCATTTTTGAAGACCGAATTAGCCCTCGCTTAGTTGGGTGATTCGTGTTGGATTTGGATTAGAGTAGTGTGTACTTGTGTTAATCTGTGATTGAAAGCATTGTAATTAAGTTAATGACCGACCATTTTCATTATGTCTTCGAAACCATTTTTACATCTGTGCTTGCCTTTCTGTTTGCGTCAATGTTTAGATTTTGCTTATCCGCATTCACAAAACTTTTCAACAACCCCCCTTCGTGTGAGACCTGATTCTCGAACCACATTTGGTCCTTGAGAGACGACCTAGGAGTCATTTCCTAGATATACTGCATTCTTTTATGCACATCAAATTTGTGTCTAATCGCAAAACCGCCTGGGCGCCAGACAGTGGCTTCTCCTCGCATTTGGCTGCCCAGCGTTTGATTTTGGCGCTGGGCGGTTCCTAGACTCTTCCTTTCTTCATGTTTCTTCTTCTTTCTTGAGTCTAAGACCTTCCATCTTCAATCTCATTCTTCATTTTCATCAAAAATGCTGCAAAACAATGCAAAATAAGCATAATATCTCTAAAAACAACTTTTGACTCTCAATCGACTCAACTTATGTGTTTTGCTTGATTCTAAGCGCATTCTAAGCCTTAAAGGGTATATTTTGATCCCAAATGAAGCATGAAAATAACTGTTTTTCAACAATTATCACAACCCCAAACTCAGAATTTTGCTTGTCCTCAAGCAAACAAAACAAAACTTGGCTTTCCACTTTTTCATCCAATAGTTCAACCCTAGTAAAATTCATGACAAGAACTACTCAATTTCAGATTTTCAGTGGAATCAAATCAAGTTGCATGCATGCTTTCAATTTTATTCAGTTCACATGATAACATATTTCTCAACAGATGTTACACTTTATGAATGACCAATCCACTAAGAAAAAATGTAAGCATGAAATTTATCAATTCTTACCGAGCAATTGTTTCACTCAATCACTCAAGTGTTTAAGGTGACACTCCAACTCTCTATTATTCACAAGTCACGTGAAACAAAATTGCCATTAATCTCAAACAATCAAAATCTTCACATGCAAATTCCATCATAAGGACTTTTCTGAGGCTTGTATCGAGGCTGGGCTAACAAGAAAAATTGGTTTTTCTGGAATGCAAAATCCTTGAGTTAAGAGAGCTACAATAATATCAAAGTTTAAGCACAACTCTGTACCTCACCAATCTCACTTATTCCTATCTTTTTCCCTTTTCTTTTATTTTTACATTGAGCTCATCTTGATGCTTTTCTTTTTCTCATGCATTTTTCTTTCTCCACATTTGAGCTCAATGCTTTTTCAATTGCCTTTCAATTTACCCAATACAACCCCAAACTTGAACCTTTTCAACACATACAGTTAATCTCAAGCCAACTCAAGATAAAGAATTTCAAATCAAGGGTTCTCATCCTGTTTAAGGCTAAGGTTCAAAAAGGGTATAATATTTCAAGCACTTTGGGTGAAAATTTGGCTAGAGAAGGGTTTTCAAAAATGGCCTTGATCATATGACCTTCACATGCAATTCAATCAATCATCAAGATTAAGGCAATATCATTCATGTTTTCCAGTGAACAATACATACAACAATGAAAACTCTAGAGCTCAATACCTCACACAACATGCTTTCTCACACATCATTCATAATACACCCTGTTTAGCATCATAACCACAATCATAATTCATCACACATCTGTTCACATTGCTAGTGAACTTTTTCACTTGGATATCACCATGCAACACAACTCAATTATCATTCACATCTAATCATCATCAAATAGACTAATCATGCATGTCATTCAGTCAAACATTGTTAGAAAAGTTTTCAAGCCAAGCATAGACACTGAAAATAAAAATTCAACATATTCTAAGAATTCAAAATGCAAAAGTGAAAGAGAGAACCTAGGTTGCCTCCTAGTAGCGCTTGTTTAACGTCACGAGCCTGACCCAAACCTCATGGATCCACCAACATCATTACGGAGGCGAATTGTTCCACATCTCCTCCCAAATAATGTTTGAGGCTCTGGCCATTTACTATCCAGCTCTGCTGTTGATTATTGTTAACGGGATGGCAAGTGTACCATATCGTTTCAAGTAATATAAATGGTATAACCCATTATCGTTCTTCCCATGAGACTCGAAAAGCCTTATCGTTCGTGTGAGTTAAAATCGTAAGACTTGTGAAAGAAAAATTAATAATTTCGTGGATGCAAGAGCAGAAAATAAACATGCAATAAGTGATTCAGTTGACGAGAAAAGAGTATGAATGAATGGAGTTGTTGGGGGTTTACAATTTCATCTAATCCGCTCTGTCTTATTTACTCCTCTTGTTTAAATTGCTTTATTATCTAATTGTTATGCAAACTTTCTTGGCTTCCCCTTAACCCGATCCCTCGGTGAGAAAGGCCTATTACTAATTACCGGCTTGCTATCCCTAGCCTCCCCTAGCAACTAGCAATGCATTACAAACAGAAGCAGAAACAATTGGTCGTGCTACCCCCTATCCCTAGGTGGTATTGCTTAACCAAGGAATTACTCACCAGTTCATGACATTACTGTACGTCCCCGTATCAATAAAGGCAAATAACAGTTACCGAATGAGTTAAACGATAAAAGATTTAAGCACAAATGAGAACCCAACAATTGATAATAAACGCATATGAAAATCATATAATTAAACAAGAGTTTCAATAAAAGAGAGTATCAAAAGATTACATTGTTCCCCCAACAACAAAAGGGTTTAGTTCACCATTGTCATGGTGAACCAAGATGAAAATAATGGAAGATATGGAAAGCAAACCCTAGAAAAGATGAAAAGGAGCCTAAGCATCCAAGAGATCCTCTCCAGAGAGTGAAAAGTAGGTCTGGCTGCCCTCTTATGTCAAAAGAATGAATAGGAAATCGCAACAGGGCTATTTATAACTGAGGAGCGCAACAGAAAATAGGCCCAAGCCCATTTGACAACCGCCCGGCGTCATACTTTGCCGCCCGACGGTTCACCCTAAATCGCGCCACCGCCCGCCGGTAGGGGACTACCGCCCATCGGTTTCCCTTGTGCCGCAAAACCGCCCGACGTTAGGGATCTGCTGCCCGGCGTCCTCTGCTGGTGTCTTTTCCTCCCGTCGGACCGCCCGGCGCCAGGGGTCTGCCGCTGGGCGGTTCCTAGACTCTTTTGTTCTTTAATTTTCTTCATTTTCCTTGAGTCTAAGACCTTTATTTTCATCCCCAATCTTCACTTCCATCAAAATTGCTACAAAACAATGCAAAAGAAGCATAATATCGCTAAAAACAGCTTTTGACTCTCGACTGACTCTTTTATTAAGTTTTGCTTGATTCCAAGCTCATTCTAAGCAGTAAAGGGAGTAATTTGGTCTAAAATAGCATATGAAAATAACGGTTTTTCAACCGTTATCAATTATCATCATTTGAATGCTCTAATTCTACTGCTTTATTTAGGAGTACACACTTTACCACAAAAGGTCTTGACCATTTTGATTTCAACTTCCCAAGAAACAAGTTTAACCGTGAGTTAAATAGTAACACCAACTCCCCTGGATGGAAAGTTCTCTTGATCAGCTTCCTGTCATGATAAAATTTCATCTTGTCTTTGTAAGTCCTAGATGAATCATATGCATGTAGCGCATTTCTTCAAGTTCTAGCAACTGATTTCTTCGTTTGCTTTGAGTTTCATTAGGATCAAAATTTAAAAACTTCAAAGCCCACAAAACTTTATGTTCCATCTCGACTAGAAAGTGACATGCTTTTCCATAAACCAACTGAAAAGGTGATAACCCCATAGAAGTT
This sequence comes from Vigna mungo, assembly GCA_036885675.1. NCBI lineage: Eukaryota > Viridiplantae > Streptophyta > Magnoliopsida > Fabales > Fabaceae > Vigna > Vigna mungo. The sequence continues at coordinate 35,967,616 of CP144700.1, forward strand.
TTCATGGCAGTTATATATGCCCAGAGAGCATCATGTAGTTTTTGTGACCAATCTTTTCTTGAAACAGTGACAGTATTTTCTAAAATTCTTTTGATCTCCCTGTTAGAAATTTCAGCTTGGCCATTCGTCTGTGGATGATACGGTGCAGCCACCTTATGTTTTACCCCCATAATGTTTAAGTACCTTAGCTAGCTGAGCATTACAAAAGTGAGATCCCCCATCACTGATGAGTACCCTGGGAGTTCCAAAACGTGAAAAGATTTGCCTTTTTAGGAATTTGATCACAATATTAGCATCATTCTTAGGACATGCTATAGCTTTGACCCATTTACTCATATAATCAACAACTACCAAAATATATTCATTATTGAATGATGGAGGAAAGGGTCCAACAAAATCAATACCCCAGCAGTCAAAAACTTCAACTTCCAGAATGCCTTGCAATGGCATCTCATGTCTCCTTGAAATAGCCTCTGTCCTTTGACATTTATCACAACTCTGAGCATGATTATAGGCATCTTTAAACAAAGTCGGCCAATAAAATCCTGCTTGCAGAACTTTTGCTGTAGTGCGCTCTCCATTATAATGACTTGCATAAGGAGAATTATGACAATGCCACAAAATTTCTTCTGCTTCTTCCTTCATTACACATCTCCTCAAAATATTACATGCTCCTATCTTGAACAAATACGGGTCATCCCAAATGAATTGTTTGGCATCATGTAAAAACTTCTTTTTCTGTTGCCAATTAAATTCTTCAGGAATAACACCTGCAGCTTTAAAGTTAGCTAAATCAGCAAACCAAAGCCTTTGCTGAATATATAAAAGAGTTTCATCTGAAAACGACTCCCATATTTCTTTCTCCTTGCTTGTTACTTCATCATTGACTAACCGAGATAAATGATCAGCAATTAGATTTTCACTTCCTTTTTATCACGAATCTCTATGTCAAATTCTTGTAATAGAAGCACCCATCTAATCAATCGTGGCTTTGAATATGGTTTTGTCAATAAGTACTTTATAGCTGCATGATCCGTATAAATAATCACCTTAGATCCAATGAAACAAGATCTAAATTTCTCCAATGCATAGACTATAGCCAAAAACTCTTTTTCTGTAGTAGCATAATTCAGTTGGGCTTCATTCAAAACTTTACTAGCACAGTAAATAGCATGAAATACCTTTTCTCTTCTCTGACCCAACACAACACCTATGGCATAGTCACTAGCATCAGACATAAGTTCAAACTCTTTATTCCAGTTTGGAGCTACAATCACTGGAGCATAAATCAATCTTTTCTTCAAAATATTAAAAGCTTGCAAACATTCAGGACTTATTACAAATGGTGTCTCTTTAACAAGCAAATTACTCAATGGCTTAGCAATCTTTGAAAAATCCTTAATAAATCTTCGATAAAATCCAGCATGACCAAGGAAACTTCGAATTCTTTTCACATTTGTTGGTGATGGAAGTTTTTCAATAACCTCCACTTTTGCCTTATCCACTTCAATCCCCCTGGCTGAAATTTAGTGCCCCAACACAATCCCTTCTGTAACCATAAAATGACATTTCTCCCAATTCAGAACAATATTTGTTTGAACACATCGTTTAAGAACAACATCCAAGTTGGTCAAACATCTTTGAAAAGAATCCCCAAAAACTGAAAAATCGTCCATGAAGACTTCTACGCTTTTCTCATTGAAATCAGCAAAGATTGCTTGCATACACCTCTGAAATGTGGCAGGGGCATTACATAATCCAAATGACATCTTTCTGTAAGCAAATATACCAAAAGGACATGTAAAAGCTGTTTTCTCTTGGTCTTCAGGGTCTACCACAATTTGGTTATATCCAGAGTAACCGTCGAGAAAGCAATAATAAGCTTGTCCAGCTAATCTTTCTAACATCTGATCCATAAAAGGTAAGGGAAAATGATCTTTCCTAGTAGCTGTATTTAGTCTCTTGTAATCAATGCACATTCGCCAACCAATAACTGTCCTTGTAGGAATAAGTTCATTCTTTTCATTATGAATGACAGTCATTCCTCCTTTCTTTGGTACAACTTGAACTGGACTCACCCATTTGCTATCAGAAATAGGATAAATAATTCCTGCTTCCAATAACTTCAATACTTCCTTCCGCACAACTTCTTTCATAACAGGGTTAAGACTCCTTTGCGGTTGAGCTACAGGCCTATAATCATCTTCCATAAGAATTCTATGCATACAATATGTGGGACTTATACCTTGAAGATCTGCATTTGACCAGCCTATAACACCTTTGTTTGCTTTTAAGATTCCCATCAGCTTTCCTTCTTCTTCTGGAGATAATGAATTACTAACAATGGTTGTCTTTCTTCCATTATCTTCCAAAAACACATATTTTAAGTGCGGTGGTAACTCCTTCAGTTCAACCTTAGTTTCTGGAATTTTTTCTTTAAGCTCAATCTTTTCAAAAAGAGCTTTTTCTGTTGGAATTTCTTTTGTTGCCTCCAAATCCTGAACACATTCTTGCTTTATTTTATCCTCCTCTTCATTCAAATCTTCACATTCATTAATAAAAGTCCTCTTCAAAATGGATGCATTACGCACTCTATTTTCTTGCGTCATACACAGTTCTTCCACAATGTCTATTTGAAAGCATGACTTGTCATCTTTAGGATGTGACATTGCTTGAAACACATCAAAATCCACCTCTTCATCTTGTACCTGGACTTTAAGCTTGCCCTTTTCAACATCAATCACAATCCTAGCTATCTTCATGAAAGGTCTTCCAGGAATCAAAGGTGCATCTCCATTTTCTTCCATCTCCATTATAACAAAATCCACTGGAAATAAGAATTTATCTACCTTGACTATCACATCTTCAGCAACTCCATATGTATATTTGAGAGATCTATCTGCTAATTGAAGAACCATTCTTGTTCGTTTGATCTCCAACCCTCTAATCTTTTTGAACATAGAAATAGGCATCAGATTTATACTAGCTCCTAGATCAATCAAAGCTTTCCCAACCTCTAACTCTCCAATCGTACACAGAATAGTGAAGCTCCCTGGATCTTGTAATTTAGGAGGTAATGACCTTTGTATGACAGCACTGCAATTCCCTTGCACCTCAATCATTTCCTTTTCAATATATTTCCTTTTTTTCGTAATGAGTTCTTTTAAAAACTTTACATATGATGGTATTTGCTGAAGTGCCTCAGAGAATGGAATAGTTATTTCCAATTTCTTGAAAATCTCCATAAAACGCTGAAACTGGTTTTATCTCTCCTTTCTAGAATATACCTTTGGGTACGGTAGTGGTTTTTCGTACTCTTTCTCTTTAAATTCTACAGCCTCCTCTTCTTGATTTTCATTCATCATATTTTTCTCTATCTCACACTCCTCCCTCTGATCACTCTTTTCTTTAACACTTTCTTTTTCTTTTTCTTTTTTCTCAACCTTTCTTTCCTTTAATATTCTCCCACTTCTAGTAACAATCTCATTCCACATTATTTTTCTCCACATAATCAACATCAAACACACTTCTATTCATAATTCTCTGAAAATTTTCTTCAGATTCTGCACTCCTTTGTATAGGCATGAAATGAGGCTGCTGTGGGACTACTGAGGCTTCTATAACCGCCTGCGATAAATCAGATAATGTCTTTTGTCACTATCTCCAACTGCTGAGTGATTATATTGTTTTGCTCCCTCGTTGCAATGTTATTTTGTAACATCGAAACTTCTTTAACAACATCAACATGTGCACCATGCGTTTCTTCATTATCTGCCATAATTTCTATCAAGTCGTAAGCTTCGTCCTCAGTCTTCCTTCTTATGTCTCCTCCGGCTGCAACATTCAATATCATTTTTTATTGCATGTTCAAACCTCCAAGGAATGCGAGTATGTAAGATGTCTTATCGAACCCATGGACTGGGGTTTTCCTCAACAAGCCTTTGAATCTGTCTCAAGCATGTCCAAGAGTTTCTTCCATTCCTTGCTTAAATGAAGAAATTTCCAGCTTCCCTTGATTGATCTTTGTCTTCGGAAAGAATTTAGTAACAAATTGTTTTGCCACAGCCTCCCAATTTCTGAAAGTACCTTCTGGGAATGAATGCAACCATGCTTTAGCGTTTCCTCCAAGAGAGAAAGGAAACAAGTTGAGTTTGACCTTGTCATCAGAAACTCCGTTCATCTTGACGATATTGCAAATTTCACTAAAAATAGTCAAATGACAATAGGGATTCTCATTTGACAACCTATGAAATTGGTTGCTCTGTACTAGCTGGATGAGTGCAGGGTTCATCACTATGTTTGTTGCATTATCTGCTGGCATGGCTATACTGTTGAAGTGCAAAGGACCCACCGTGTTTGATGCGTCCCGCAGTGTGCGTCTTGGAGGAGGTTGGTTCGCCATCTCCTCTATGTCCTGTGCAAAAGTCTCTAGTGAAGATTGCAAAAGTCTTTCAGGAGAGGGAAAATTTTCACGTGAAGGACGTCTAATTTTCCTTCCTCTCCTGTCTGATAGCGCTTCTAGAAGACGTTGCTGGTTCTTCTTACTTCTAGTGTGTATTGTTTCCTGCATACAGAAGAAACAAAAACCCTAAAAGCACTTTTAAAGAAAAATAAAACAAAATAAAACAAAACAAAATATAAACAATAATTACAAGCAAGTCAAATTTCAATCAATTTACACTACTTGAAAAAGTTAAACCTCGAGTCCCCGGCAGCGGTGCCAAAAACTTGTTAACCAACTGGCAAGTGTACCAGATCGTTTCAAGTAATATAATTGGAAAATCCAATATCGTTCTTCCCAAAGGACTTGCAAGCCTTATCGTTCATGGAAATTGAAATCGTAAGACTTATAAAGAAAAATTAATTGGTTTGGATGTAAGAAACAACAAGTAAACATCCGAATGTGATTGATTCAATTGACGAGAAAAAGACTATGGATGAATGGAGTTGTTGGGGTTTACAATTTCATCTTATTTACTCTCTCTTATCTACTCCTCTTATTTGATTCGCTTTGTTATCTATTTATCATACAAACTTTCTTAGTCTACCCTTAACCCGATCCCTCGGCAAAAAGAGCCTATTACTAATTATTGGCTTGCTATCCCTACCCCACTGATAACGGTTGAAAAACCGTTATTTTCATATGCTAATTTGGACTAAATTATGCCCTTTATTGCTTAGAATGAGCTTGAAATCAAACAAAACTCAATAAATGAGTCAGCTTAGGGTCAAAAGCTGTTTTTAGCGATTTTATGCTTGTTTTGCATTGTTTTGCAGCAAAATTAACAGAAGTGAAGATTGGGAATAAAGATGAAGGTCATAGACTCAAGAAAAGAGAGAAAGTCAGAGAAAGGAAGAGTCTAGGCACCGCTTAGCGGTAAACCCCTAGCGCCGGGCAGTCAAACGGGAGGAGAAGACACCGGTTTTGGGTGCCGGGCGGCAGACCCCTACCGCCAGGCGGTTTTGCGGCACGAGGGAAACCGCCGGGCGGTAGACTCCTACTGCCGGGCGGTGGTGCGATTCAAGGTCCAACGCCGGGCGGCAAACTGTGACGCCGTGCGGTGGACAGCTGGGCTTGGGCCTATTTTTCTTCTGCGCTTCTCACCTATAAATAGCGGTGTTACGAATTTCAATTCATTCTTTTGACAGAGGAGGGCGGCCTGACCTACTTTGCACTCTTTGGAGAGGATCTCTTGGATGCTTAGGCTCCTTTTCATCTTTTCTAGGGTTTGCTTTCCATATCTTCCATATTCATCTTGGTTCACCATGACTATGGTGAACTAAACCCTTTTTGTTGTTGGGGGAACAATGTAATCTTTTGATACTCTCGATTATTGAAACTCTTGTTTGAATTCTATGTTTCATATGCGTATATTATCAATTGTTGGATTCTCATATTGTGCTTAATGCCTTTACCGTTTAACTCATTCGGTAATTGCTCTTTGACTTTATTGATACGGGGACGTACAGTAATGACATGAACTGGTGAGATTTTTCCTTGGTTAAGCAATACCACTTAGGGATAGGGGAGTAGGACGACCAATTGTATTGCTTCTATTTGTAATGCATTGCTAGTTGCTAGGGGAGGCTAGGGATAGCAAACCGGTAATTAGTAATAGGCCCTTTTCGCCGAGGGATCGGGTTAAGGGGAGGCCAAGAAAGTTTGCATGCAATTAGATAATAACACCGTTTAAAAAAGAGGAGTAAATAAAAGAGAGAGGATTAGATGAAATTGTAAACCCCCAACAACTCCATTCATCCATTGCTCAAATCTCGTCAATTGAATCACACATTGCATATTTATTTTCTGTCATTGCATCCACCACAACTATTGATTTTTCTCTGCAAGTCCTATGATTTTAATTCACGCGAACAATAAAGCCTTTCGAGTCTCATGGGAAGAACGATAATGGGATTTACCATTTTTATTACTTGATACGATTTGGTACACTTTCCAATCTGCTAACAAGTTTTTGGCGCCGCTGCCGGGGACTCGAGGTTTGACTTATCAAGTAGTGTGAATTGACTGACTTTGACTTGTGTGTAATTATTTGTTTATATTTTTCTTTTGTTTTTTTTTTATTTTATTTTTTTGTAAAAGTGCTTTTAGGGGTATTTTCTCTTGTGCATGCAGGAAGGAGTACACACTAGGAGCAGAAAATATGAGCAACCTCTTCTCGAGGGGCTACCAAACAGGAGAGGGAGGAGAGTTAATCATTATGAACGTGAAAACTTTCCTTCTCCTGAACCACTTTTGCAACCTTTTGCACAGGACTTGGAGGAGATGGTGGAACAACCTCCTCCTCAGAGACGTACACTGGGGGACTCAGCCAACACTGTGGGTTCCTTGAATTTCAACAGCATTGTCATTCCTGCAGACAATGCAACGAATTTGGTGATGAGCCCTGCACTTATTCAGTTGGTCCAAAGTAACCAGTTCCACAGATTGTCAAGTGAGAATCCCTACAAGCATTTGACCATCTTTGGCGAAATCTGCAATACTGTTAAGGTGGCTGGAGTCTCAGATGAAAGGATCAGACTTAGCCTATTCCCGTTCTCTTTGAGAGGAAACGCCAAGGATTGGTTGCAC